>OY754879.1:14820000-17220000 GCA_963576445.1 Lithosia quadra
TAAACGATTATTGACAACTAGTTCCAGCCTGAGATTTTGTCTATATCGATAGAGTACATCTATACAAATAAAGAAAATTGGAGTGTCTATTTTGTAATATCAAAGACGATGTTATCTATCGTCTTTGGTAATATGTATTAAAATAACCATTTTTGCTAATTGCATTTAGATGTATAAACAAAAACAATATTCTTTTTAAATTTTGTCTGTCTGCCTGTCTAACCGTTTGTTTGTTCCGGCTCCATCACTGAAATGGATGGACCTGTTTTGACGAAACTTTCCCTGGCAAATAGCTGATGTAACAAGGAGTAACTTAGGTTACTTTAATTTTGAAAAAGAATTAGGGCCACGAGTAAAAAATTTAAACCTTAAAAATCTAAAACTACACGGACGAAGTCGCGAGCGAAAACACTCTAATTTTATTTATTTTTATGTAGATAGTATTTACCTATGTTTAGATTACAAATAGACACTTTATTTGTAGAGATATAGAGACGGTTGCGCCACTTAGGTAGGTACGTATAATAATAAGATAATGAGAGTAACTTCTACTAATTAATTAGTTACTAACAACGTAGGCATAATTAATTATCCATTACCGGATTAAATTATTACGATTATGTACCTATTTATTGACCCTCACTAATTGAGTGTTACGTAAAAGTGGTAGATACATTATAATAAGAAAACTAGTACAAGTGGGGTATTGTAGGCGAATTTGGATTGGGATTAAAAAAATAGTTTTTATTTCGATTAACCGCGAATTTACTAGCAATAGTTACTTGTTTTTTTTATAGTTGGTTCGGCAATTGAGTGTACGCCGCCTGATGTTGAGTTTAACTGATGTCCAAAGAGTACCAGTTCACTTAGGTGGCAGACAATCACACGGCCCACCTAATGGGAAGCGGTCACTTGGCCTATGGACGTGTGCAAAACCACCACAGCCTGTAAAAACCTTATCATGCACTTATTGTAGACGCTAGGCAAAACCACATTAGCCATTTTTGTCCCATTTATTTGAAGTAAACGCTACAAACAGCTGATACTATGTAATAACGAGCACCAATTACTAACAATGAACCGAATCAATAAATTACCGGCACACGCAACTTGGTGAAAGTATGAAGTGGAAACATGATACTAGCGACGAACGGTTCGATTAACACATGTTGACATAATAATAGTAACTGCTTCCCTAGGTAGTAAATTCGATGATATATAGCCAATAGCCATCCTCGATAAACAGGCTATTTAAAACCAAAATATTTTTTTATTTCGAACCAGTAAATAAAATAAATAAATATTCTACGACATTCTACACAGCGCTCTCTAGACCCAAGGTAAGCATAGTTTAATTAGCTTGTGTTATGGGTTCTAGAATGCGGATAAACATACATATATTATATACTTTTTTTTTGTAAATACATACTTATTATACCTATATACAAACACCCAGACCAATGCAAATAGACATATTCACGCATACAAATATTTGCACTGAGCGGGAATCGAACCCGCACTCCTGTTGTAGCAGTCGCATGCACTACTGCTACGCCACAGAGGCCGTCAGTAGTGTCTGGATTAGCGCGTTCAACCAAACCAACAAATAAATTACTTTTCAGCTATAGAGGTATAATATTAGCATACATTTTTTTAGGAGGTCATTATCACGTTGACAATTTGTCTTATTTTCCTTCTTTGATAAGATTTGACTTATATAGGATTAGTAGCGACTCTTAAGGTGAGAGGAGGGTGGGGGAGGGGGTTAGACTTTAGTTTAACCCCCTCCACTCACCCTGAAAGGTCAGCCTGCATCAGACCCTCGTCCGTTAATCAGATGGTTTTTTATACCACTTACGGCAGACAAGCGCACGGCCCACCTGATGGGAAGCGGTCACCGTAGCCTATTATGGACGTGCACAAAACTGCGGGCATCACACTCCCGCTGCCGTCCTTGTAAAAACCTTCTAATGCTAGGGAGAGCGTGTACCCACCCCTTCCCAGCTCTCCCCCTTTCCCTTCAGGGTAGGCAGTGCGTGTGTGACACCCTTAGTGTTGCCCACGTTCATAGGCCACAGTGACAGCTTCCCATCAGGTGGGCCGTGTGCTTGTCTGCCACCTACGTAGTATAAAAAAAAACCGCCTTGCAGTTTTTAAAGAATAAAGACCTTTTACCGTTGGTTGATCCAAAAATAAAATAGTCCTTCAGCCTATCATAATCTGTAGGTATATCAGACATTCTATCACGATTGCCTTACCTTACAAAAGCTACATGCAATTTAGATCAAATGCCAGATTGTATTAAAATTGCATACAGCATGATTTAATTATATATATTATCACCTTTTTGTAACCTTCAGTTAGATAAGTAGGCTTCAGAATATACAGGAGGATATTGCATGAGTCTCTACTAGGGTTTTTTCACAAAAAAACCTGTTCCCTTCAGGGTAGGCAGAGACAACAGACCGCCATCTACTTCTATCCTTACACACTTCAAAAACTTCCTCTACTATTATTAAACGTTTAATGTAGGCCCAGCGGTTTCGAGTGCTTATAACCTGCCCTTTTGCTGATCAGTGTATCGGGGGGACAGAGGAACCAGGTTAAGGTCTACCTAGCTAGACGTATGTTCAGATCAAGGACGTTTTAAGGACAGGCCAGGTCAAGAGTGCCTGCAACCGGAACGCGTGTATGAAAGCAATTTTATATACTTAAGTAGAAGAAGCGAAAGGCGTATGTCAAGATTGTAGCAAATGGAAAAATGTTTCCTAGCATCTGCTAAGATTTTCTTGTGATTGCGAGATTTAGAGTTAAGTTGATATGCAAATTGAAATATTTTAAGTTACTCTTCTTGCTGACTGTACCTACCTAAACATACGATTATGAAATATGTACCTACTTGTAACTATTTTCTTATCAAAATACCTTTAACTTTATATAACCAAATTACCCAAACTATAAATTTTAAATGCCCTAATTGTTAAATTAACGTTCGGAAATCCAAACGACATCTTTAAACTACATGAGGTACCTACTTATCGTTAAAACGTAATATTGAGTAATATAGTAAGTTAAATTGCGTACCTATAAAATGTAACTTTAAGTACATTTCCGCGACTTTCAACTTTCTGAATTTAAATGTGGAGTAGGCTTGTGAAGTTCATTTGCATTTAGATTTGTATCTGACCTTTCTTGTCGATTTTATCTTTATTGTAATTGATGTTGTTTTACAAGAATTTCGACTGTGTGTGACATAATAAGTGACAACTGTATCAGAAGGGTTTGCGACTTTCTTTATGACATTTTTTAGTTTAGGAACGCACAATACTTTTATAGTTGAAATAAATATATTTTAAAGCAATGATTAAATAAAGAACTTTTAAATAATTTAACAATTTTTTAATCATTTTAATCGACTTCAAAAGAAGATGCACAGTTTCACCTACGTTTGTAAGTAATTCACGATTATCTCGCATTTGGTTTAACCGATTTTTTTATTTATAATCATTCACCTAACCGGTAACAATAAAAATGTTAGCGCAAGTGATAAGGCCTTGCTTCTAACATGCTTTTAGTGTATAATTAGTGCTTTGGATTTGGTTATAAAAAAAATTACCGTGGCGACCCTTGGCAACCAGAATAAAATTGAGGGGAAAGAATGTATAATTAATTTAGTACGTTTTATTATTATTAATTTTATGTCTATAAAAATTAGTAGCACCGTGGATTTTTTTGGGTTGTGTAGTCGCACGCATCTCTCTATTAGAGAGGGGGGATTTAATTCCTCACTAAACTGCAGGGTCACCAACGTTGGCGGCCAAGGCCGATATCCATTCTGAAACATAGCTGGTTCCCCGACAACACAGTCAGATGTGACGAAAAGCCGTGTCGTAATAATATAAAAGAATGTGATATATTTCTACAGAGGAGCCTTTTCTTAAAAAGTTCGGCCACGTTCAGCCGGCCATTTTTTTCTTGTAGTACTTAGTTGCAGTAGAAAATTTGTTAAATTGGTCACACAGAGTACAAGTGAGAAAACGTCGTGTTGTGTGTACTTAACTGAAATTCTATTTGCTGCAACTTAAAGACTTGAAATTCTTTAACAGACTACGCCGGTGTTGTAGTGGTGATCCCAGTCCTAAAACTTTACCTTTAGCTTACCATCAGGCAAGGTGAAGTCATTTTGACGTGTCCTATATTAAAATAAAATGGTTTTACTCCGTTTATCCCGAATACCCCTAGGCCTGAATTAAAGGTCAGTAGGTACTAAAAAAAACCTAATTATAAATTAAAAATCTAATTCATAAGTACTAAAATAACATCTAAAAGTACAATGAAATAAATAATATAAAAAAACTCCTTAAAAGCTTTGAATCTAAGAGGCGTATTTGTCTCCAACATGGTGTCGAACCCCCCACTTGTAATTGGCGTTCTTGTCAGTCTTGACGAAGGTGTGCACTGGACCGGTGATACCGCTGGTGCTCCTTTGACTGTGGTCGGGGTGATGGTGACGATCGTGGTGATGGTCGCGGTGATGGTCGTGGTGATGGTCGTGGTGATCGTGGTCGAAGTCGTCGTGACCACGTTTTGGTCGGTACTGTGGTTGTTCTTCTACTTCTGATGTATCAACTGAAACTGTTTAGATGGTCGTTGTTGGTCAATATTGTTGATCTACTCATAATAGCGATTTTCCTGTTGCGTCCAAAGTTTCCACTTTGTAGCTTTAATTTTTTTCTTGCGGAGATTCCAGCGGATTCCACCCCGTCGGCCATCTGGGGTGGCACAACAGCTTACCCCGGGCTATCTACGGTTTTAAGATAGCCCCTTCAAACTCCAGAAAGAGGGGTGACAGGACTAGGGGGTGCGGGGACGGTCAGGTGTAGGGTGACAGACGGCCGTGAAGCGATTGCCATCTGATTTCCGCAACCTCTCCTCCCGTAAGTGTCGCACACGTCTAAATGATAGGGTTTTTATACATTCCGAAATTTTATTTCATTCAATTAATCGGGCGGAGAATCTGAAAATAATGTTTAAAAACAATTGCAATATTGTTCATTGTTTCCGTAGTTCGAACGAATCACGGTAGATGGCTCCACCGGCGCCCTAAGCCGTAGAATATATCGGAAAATTTCGAGCATCTAGGATGGGTCCAGGTAGCTCAGTTGGTCAGAGCCTTTCCCCTGTAAGGGACTGGTCACGGGTTCAAGTCCCATCCTGGATGATCATTTTTTCCGATCAGAAAATCATTCTGAAATTTACCTGGAGACTGGTGATGAGTGTATGGAATGGCATGCAAATGTGGACGCAGATGGGCTGGTGGCGGTGGGGCAAATCTTGTGAACCTCATTGGCGCTCTGGGCACTGAGTTATAAGGTAGTGACCACGCTGATGTCAGTCCAATTGTACATACTAAAGCGAACTGAAAGACAAAACAAATACTTAATTTAATGGAAGTAGGACACGACGGTATCTCCCGTCCGAAATGAGCTGTTCGACTGGGGAAGTACCTCCGTCGGTAAGTAGGGTAGCCAGAGCTCAACGTACCCCTCCTCCCTCCACCCCTTCCTAGCCTCCCCGCCCCTTCCCAGCCCTCCTCCCTTCCCTTCAGGGTAGGCAGTGCGTGTGTGACACCCTTAGTGTTGCACACTATCATAGGCCACGGTCACCGCTTCCTATCAGGTGAGCCGTGTGCTTGTCTGCCACCTACGTAGTACAAAAAAAAGTTTCCTTTCACGTACTGTTAAATAATGAAATATAGGTACTGCGTGCTCTACACAGAGTAAGAAAGATACCTCCCTTAACCATGGTGTTCCAAGTTTACGAATCGAATTGTTTTATATTTATCAGATGAAATCTCATCTCATTAAGTAATTTTCTTAATAATTCATCCCAGGCCATTCTTCACTGATGGCAATATGTTTCATTTGAAAGAAGAAAGTAAGAAAATGCATTTGATATCCGTTGCCAGAACTTTTTTATTGAACCCGTTTTTAATCCCATGGTGGACAGCCAGGGATTAAAATAGTGTGGTTGGCCACCGAGTAAGAGATAAAACTCAAATAAATCTTAGAGAAAACAACTATTATGTAAACAATGTACAATTATATTTTACAAACATTTCATCAGAGTTCATGCTTACATGTCTAATTCTTTAAGTGTTACCAGTTTAAACGTAACCGAGAACTGAACTGACCGATGATATAAGACATAATAATATAATTAAAGTTATAAACTTATTGTACTGCACTAATACTAATTGGTGTACAATAAAGAATTATCTATCTACCTAACTGGTTGTGCAAAGCGTATCTGTTTTTTATACCACTAGGTAAGTATAAACTTAGATAAGTATACTTATACCTACTTGTTTTTCTTGTTAATGGCTCTTAATTAAAAAGTTGTAGTTAAGTTAAGAAACAGTAAAGTTAAAATAGGCAATAAATACGTAAGTAGCGACTTCACCTGCGTAGTTTTAGTTTGTTTTTGTTAATTTAACATAACTCAAGAATGTTTTGTATATCTGCAATGAGCAGACGCAACTAATTTACTATTTTATAATAGATAGAGTATGTTCATAATATTAGATATAATAGTTACAAATATTACGACATTATGTAGATAGTCATCGACAAGTATTTAGCAATTTTTATTATAATAACTGTAACAGTCAAACATGCACATAAGAAGAATAAATAACAAAAACCGAAAGTAATTTCTCACTCACCAATATTCTTGAATCCATTTCTAAAAGTACTATTAATGAAACTGTTCTGGATAGTAATGGCGTCGGTATAGTCAACCAGCTTCTTATAAATAAGAAAGAAAACGAATTTAAAACACTTTCTATGGACGATTTAACGGTCGATCGCACATCAGGCGAGGTGGCCGGATCTAATATAGAATACAATGAACTTCTCCTTACAGAAGAAACTTCTTGAATAATAGATATGCATATCTGGGTGTAATTATTTTACAGCGAATTGAAATGTGGATGAAATAAATATTGTACGATGAGAGAAAGTGATTTGCAATTATATAATTATTATGGCTTATTTAGATACCTATCTATACTATTATGAAATTTTAAATTACTTAAATGTGTCTGTACCTACATTGAAGATATATTAAAAAAAAGATATGTTAAAGGAACGATCCTAAACAAAATTTTGGAATTCTAGGCCGTTTGTCTTTTCATTTGCGATGGACGCAAAAACGAATTTTGATGCGGTTAGACTTAAAAATTTAAAAAAAGTAATAACGTAAAACCGGAGAAAATGATAATGACCAAAAAACAATAATCAACCTCTGAGTGGGCGGAGCAGCGACCGTTAGCTAGTGGAAAATATAGTTAATAGACGTTACGTTTGTGGCAAGCAGTAAAAGTTATCTAAGTATCAGAAATCAATCTGTTTCTTCAGTTTTACAGCTTTAATGGTGGAACCACACTTCGCTATTCACTATTCGCCTTTATTCACGTCTATAAATCGAAGTGGGGAGGGCTTATTCGTGTATATTTGCTTTATTCTGATGCATGTTATTTAAGTTTACATGTTGACTATTTCGATATCGAACGAACCTATATCATAAAATCTTCTTGTGTAGTTGGAGAAAATTTAAAATCACTCCCTTTCTTTCACTTGATGTGTACAAACCGACAAAAAAAAAGGAAAGGTGTAAAGAATTAGCGTTGACGGCGCACAAAAAAGTTGTCTTCATCTTTTTTTACAGACTATTAAAAATAGTAAGATGATGTCATAGATGTCTCTTATAACTTCAGACCACCACTGGTTAATGAACCAGCCAAAACCAATGAAGTATAGTTATGCAGTCAAGAATAATGTTTTGTAACGGCTTTCCAGATGAACAACCACCTCGAGAGATTGAAAGTGAAGTAAAACACTAAAATTATGTAATCTGATTATTTTTAAATGCACTCTAAATGTCGTAAGGCCCAAATTATAAGATAACTTGTGCTAATGTGAAACAAACGGTTTAATTATCTGCGTAAATAACGTATAATTTTGAATTAAGACAGTTGCCAAGTGTTGGGTAATACCACAGAACTAATAAGAGAATAGAAGTGTTATCGCTAGCATTTACTACCAAATAGGTACGTTGTCGCCACTTTCTTGCAACTGCATCAAAACTGATGCCGAACTTAAATTCCATATTAGGTGATATCTGTGTGCAAACATAGACATCGCTCACGGACACGACCTGTACGGGATTTAGTACCATCCGTTAATGGATGTTTAAATTAGGTCTATTTACCCAAACTTACGTCGGATTAGACGTAAGGGCGGCTCACGCTTTTAACCATAATAATATCGCTTCTATACCTATTATTATGTCTGTGTAATACAAAGAGGGATTCTTTGATGCATCAATGCCAGATAAGTGTACTTGTAGGTAATGTCTTAATTTTGGAAGTGTATTTTGCAATGAATGCAGAATTTTAATGTATGTAGCTAGGTACTCCATTATGTAGGTATCTACTTACTCTATTGTTAATTTGAATTCTCGTTGAAATTATGTGACCAACCTTTAGGAATACCATTATGACCCGGATTCCTCGATGCATTGTAAAAATTAATGGTTTTCATTCAACATCTGAAGTTTAAATACTTAATTCTTTAGTCTCCCCATCACCATGGTTGCTGAAAATCAACTGAAATGTCGGGATCAGTGTGTTGAGAGACAATTGTGGAAGTAGAGAAGGAAAAGGCGCATGACTGGCTCGAAGCGAATGAAACAATATGTAGTACCTACTTATCTGCCTATCCCTATGGGAAAGAGACATTATTTTACGTGCCTATGTAAAATCTGGTACTATGAACAGCTCTGTATTATCTCAAAATAATAACTCGTGAAACAGCATCGGTCAATAAGATTTCGACATTGATCTACTTCGAAAAGAAAAAAGCGTCATCGAATGTAAATCAGAACATTTTTTTTTTAAAGAAAGTATACATTCTTGTAATCGTGTTAAAGTTCACGGCCTTACCATGATCCCAAATATCGTGCACGGACTCAAAGTCATGTAAACCATTATTGTAAGATATCGGCCAGTGAAGTACTGCATTTAACAGCTGAACAAGTTGGCCTAGGTGAGAGATCACTTTAAATTTGTTGCAGTGCTTAAATAAATTGGTTAAGTTACGTAATTCATAGGCGATAGCGTTGTCATATTTTGTAATTATTTTTTCTTTATTAAACACACTTACTTAATATATTTAGTAACTTGAATAATAATAAGGTGAACCCTTATTATTATTAAAGTTAAATACAATACAATTTAAAATTCAAATACAATAGAAATCAACAAAAACGCATCTGCTGAAAAGCAACCGAAACGTCGGGATTAGTCTATATAATAAAATCACACCAAAAAATCGCGATAGAATCCGTTAAATATAGTTTAGTTTTATTTCAAAACAGGGGGTTTTAGGGACAGAAGTTAATAATAGTTATTATTATTTTATTCACTATCTCTACAAAAAATATTTTAGGATCGTAAGCTGGGGAAACAATATGCCACTTCCCAACCCCGAGAGGAAAGCCTGCACCAAAGCCTCGTCCTTCAATTAGGAAGTGTAGCATCTGGAATGTTTGCCAAATTTTTTTGGATTTCGCGTTAGCTTACCATCAAACGGGATGAAGTCAAATTGATCACAATATAAAACACTTAACAATCCTATAGAAGTCCAGATTTAAATTGCAAAAGTGAAGATCTAGAATTAGATTAGAATTTAAACATGCAAGCAGCCGGCAGTCCTTTAAAGGGGAAAAACTCTGACCGACTGAGCTATCTAAACACGTCCTCAATATTCGAAATTCTCCGATAAATTACTTCTTAGGGCTATGCTGGAGCCATCTACCGTAACGTTTACGAACTACGAGAACAATGAATTATGTTACCAATCGCTTGCACCTTGGACCATCCACATTGTTTATTGTTAGTATAGCAATCGTGATCGCAGTCTATGTGAGTACGATCGGAAATCGTTAGCTGACATACTTTCCACTGACGACCACGTTTCACAATCATGATTTGTAAGCTCAAATAGCTTCTGATAAATTATTATCAGCTTTAGGATTCCCACTGTTGTGTTATGCTAATGTTATCCACTGTTATCGCTAATTATTGAGAGACGTATTATAGTACCTACCGTAATTAAGCTATATTAGCTACGCACCCGGTCTCAGTTTCTAAATACCTACCTCAATGTATCGGTACGATTTTTTAGATCTCTTTGTAGGCAAGCGCAGGGCGCAATGGCTACGACGCGATGATCCGAGAGATCGTGGGTTCGATTCTCGCTCAGTACAAAATATTTCTGTGCATGCATATGAATATTTGCATTGGTCTGGGTGTTTCTATGTATGATATGAAAGCATTTACAAAAAAGTATTTAAGTAGGTTTATTCGTATTCTAGAACCCATAACACATGCTACTTGAGCTATGCTTACTTGGGTCTAGATGGCACTATGTAGAATGTCGTAGAATATTTATTAATTAGTTTTTTGGTTGGCCATTTAGTGTGCATGCGTGAACTTTTTGACGTTGCAGGCGTTGGTTCAAGATTCTTGACTACATGCTCGTAGTCCAACTATTTGACAGACAGAGCAGTTGAGCCACTGTCTCGGTCTCAATAACGTCTAGATAGAATTTCTTATCATATAACATACAATCTCGGTGCTCCACATTGCTTAATT
Source organism: Lithosia quadra (assembly GCA_963576445.1). Lineage (NCBI taxonomy): Eukaryota > Metazoa > Arthropoda > Insecta > Lepidoptera > Erebidae > Lithosia > Lithosia quadra. Next base: position 14,830,718 of record OY754879.1, read on the forward strand.
AGGTATCGGTGTGAAAGTTGAAGGCATTACGCAACAATGATTCTGCGTAATGACCACAATTAGTTTTTATTCTGAGTGCGCTGGCGCAGACCACCTCATTTCCGCAAGTTTACCTACTTACCTATACTGTGACAATACCAAGACAATACTTATAGAATAATGTGACAGTAAAGGTCTCATAATTTTCTATAATTATAAAATGGTAAATTAGTTGTATCATTTCATTGTGTACATTGGAGATGTTAAAACAACCTAGGTTGTTTTTAGGACTTTTGACACTTGTCTATGGGCCCTGAATAGAAAGAAAAGTCCGTCAATCAGCAGGTGTGCTGCTTGCAGACTATGTAAGTTGAATTGGGTCTCCTAAGCTGCTATCAGCGTTGCATAATAGGGAAAGTTCTTAATGAGATTTTCATTACCCACTTACCATTTTCTGATGACAATAAGAAACAAGATTCTGCAATTGTTTGTCGATTATGATATAAAGATTATAGGGATAAGAGACAATGACAGTTGACTAGCACTCTTCGGTCATGGTGTTTATATAATAATCGTTTGGGATCAACAATTCGATGTCGTTTGCATCCTTTAGGATTTCAACCATCGCCGAATTAGTGACCATAGTAAGTTAGGCCTAAGAAAAGATGGATGGAATGCGTGAAAGACGATATGGAAAGGAAGGGAGTGACTGAGGAGATGACATCGGACAGGAATGTATGGCGGAAAATGACATGTTGCGCCGACCCCAAATAATTGGGACAAGGGCAGGAAGATGATGAGTAAGTTATATAAAACAAAAGTGTAATTCTATTGTTTTTATGTAGTAGGTTAATGAACTTATGAATATAATAAGTATGTTTAGGGTTCTGCATAGAGGGGTGCGAAGTGGGACCCTCAGACTTTCCCAGTGTGGGGAAACGGCACGCCTACGACTAAAGGAAACTATGATTGGTATTACTATCATTTATGGATATTGTTTTTAGATTAATCCTCCATATTAATTAAATTAAATTTTGGCGCAAGTATTATGCTCATTTTCCTATAAATTTATATTTGCAAAAGTTAACATTCAGCACGGGACTTGAACCCGTGACCAATCTCTTTTTAGGAGAAATGAATCTGAAGAACTTACTGGGCCAAAGCCAAAGGCACATTGAATGTGTGAAAAAGCTCAGTTTATTAGAGTATTCCCTCTAGAAAGATTGGTTGTGGGTTCAAGTCCCATCCTGGATGTTGAATTTTTGAGATATAAATTTTCATGATATTCTAGTTGACGGAACCCTCAGTTTCCTGATTATGTTGTGATGCGGTTGTTTGTATATTATTACGAGTTACGACAGATATGACGATGTTGGTATTAGTGTCAATATCATTTTGGAAACGTGCACGCATCACAATGAAATTCTCATCACTGTTCTTTTTAAGCATTGCCGGCAACCCAGAAACTTAATAGACAATACTGTATTTAGGACAATTACTTATCCACAGCGATTTTTATTTTGAAGATGAATATTAATTTATTTTAGGGAAGGTTTTGAATTAAGGTGATTGGTAACTTCGAATAGGGTGCGCTACTTCCTTGCTTGAAGTAGTATATTCCTGCTGTGAAAAGCACGACTCTATCACACTAAAGGGGTTCTTAATAGTTCCGTTAGTGGGCTAAACGCTGCTTTACGTACACCTCTTTCCGATTTTTTTTCATGGAGTAGGTTATTTGCGAAAGGATGGTGTCCCTAGTATATCTGGATATCGCTTAGTTCCTTGATGGATCCCACTATCTTGCGGACTTGCTTTAATTCCCCTTGATGTCACATCAAAGCAGCTCTGAGGATTCACTCGTTTTAGGCATATTATGGTATATACGGTAGATTATTAAAAAGTCAGTTTTTCTTCGTAATTATAAACAGTACAGACTGAAAATAGGGTTGCGCAATGCTTTTTTATGTTCACCTCTAGTTTGTGTCGCCAACCAGAGATGCTTTATTGTCTTACTGTTTATGTAATATGCCTTATTATACGGCCCTCGCCTCCGCTATTTTGTTTTAATTGTTTATTTTTATACTGATTGAGTCGTAACAACTGACCTATCAACGTAATAGTCTGCTTTAACGGATGTACTTAGTTACGGTTGACAACTAGTTTGTGAAGTTAAGCATGGTATAAGACGTTCTCATCCGAATGTAGCAATTTTGGAGCGCGGGTTCGCTTACTTCTTATGCACTTTTTATTAGAGTGACTGCAGTCTGACCTCTCAACCCCGAGAGAAAAGCCTGTATTAGAGCCTCGTCGGTGATATTATTTTGTTTTTATTTTCAGACCAGAGCTGTTTTCAGAACCATGTAATAGCGGCTAAAAGATATCAAAGGGGAGCAGATTCCACATAGGTCTTCGAGGCCCAAGTCACCTTCAGCTGCAAGCAAGTACACCTGCTGACGGATGAGATGAAGAGAAAGAGTCCGGCCAAGACCTTGCTCCTGAAATTTAAAGCATGTTATTCTTATGTCCACACTAAATTACATCGAATAATAGCCAATGAAATCGATATTTTCTAAATTACAGTAGCAAGGCCGCAACAAATTGTCTAACCGTATAACACGTTCTCTCATCGTGATACTTGAACATAAGTAAATGTTATTTTACCAACGTACTCTTTTTTTTAGTATTTTTTTCCGTCCCCTAGTATAATAAATGTATACGGTTCTACTGAAGTTTGTAATGTAATTTATGATTCAACTTGAACTAACAAAGTGATTCGCAGGATTTATGATGAATAGTACAAAATAGTAGGTAAGTATTGTATTGTATCGCACCTTCTAAAAAAATTCTGCCTGCACGTTCCTACCTATAGGATAAATTCGAACCACGTTAGAACCCTAGTTTAATGACACTATTTTAGCAGGCCTAAACACTATCGATGTGAATTCAATACGAATACTGGCAGATAAGCTGGAGGAAATAACGATAATAGCGCCAGTTTCACGTAAGATGACAATAGTACTAAGATACCTAGATGTAATACCTAGTGTTTGTTTAAATTTTCTGTTATCTGCTAAGCTTAGTTCGCATGTTTGTTTATTTGTTTTACACTACCAAACATCTAAAATGACCGCTTTTACGCTTAATTTATCTGTAGAAAAAATAAGTAGGCCTACCACGAAAGGCACAGTTTTGTTTACAAACAGCATAAAAATTCATGTTTAATAGTGTGGCGAAAAAAGAAAAATAAAATGCATTATGTTTGAACAGTTATCAAACATTACCTACAGCTTAAAGTCAAGTTGAATGTGCATACAGGTTGATTTAGGTGAATTATATTCAACATCGGATTAATAAAAAATCGGATATAGGTACTATCTACAATTTCAAGCTTTTGTCAGGTGTAATCCAAAGGTAAACGATATTTAATAGAGCGGCATTTTCACAATGGGCGGAAAGGAAAACAAACTTCACAGTTAATGATGTGGCACGATTTGCAATGGGTTCATCTGAGATTGATTCAGGGGAGCGCAACATTTTGACCATAATTTATAATAACTATCAATGATGTTATTGAAATCTATATGTACGAGTATATATTGTGTCTATTTACCTATTGGTTGTATACATTCTTTACCATACCATACAATTTTATTAATAAATCTTTGTACCTATGAAAAATACACAGCTAACTTAAATTCTAAAACAAATAATTTTGAACCATAAATAAGACGTGACCTTTTTGGTAATGAATGAACCAGTGAAGTGTAAATGATCATTGTTCAGAATCAAATGGCAATTAATCAATTAATGCGAGGTATTTTTAAAACGAAAAATTATTCAATAGTTACCTACTGCAAAACGAATTTCAAGTACGTTACAGTAAATAATAATATAATATCCTTCAAGGAAACTAAAATAGACTTTACACTGCAATATTCTTAAATTTCATGATCATCTGCCTGCGCTTATTCTAATTTGGGGCTGGCGCATCATGTCATTCTCTTCCATACATTCCTGTCAGACTCATCCTCAATCACTCCTTGCCGAGCAATATCCTCTTTTACACAATACATGCAGTTTTACTCGCCTACCTCTTCTCTTGGAACCCTCTACATTAGCAATGCAGAGAGTACCACGAATTCTAGATGTTCCACGGTTCCAAACTTCTTTATTTCCAGCTTATTATCTTAAGCTGCTGAAAATCTTATCCAGCTTACCTATTTTGCAGTTTAATATAATTCGATCCCGCATGATAAGATTATTCTTTATACATTAACCGATTCATCCATTTTTAGAAATGGAGGTGGTGATATTTTATGAGTAGATTTTTTGGACGCATATTATGCGTCTCTCGCCACGTATCTGTTGATTACAAAATACATTGATAGCGTGTCTTTTACCTTAGGCAAATGCTTATCTCTACAAAAATGGACATAACTAACAGAACAATAGAATTGAAGTTTTTGTGTAGCTTAGGTAAACCTTTCCAGGTACCAGCGCAGGTCCTTAGCTGTTAGCAAATATATTACAGACACTATAAAAATTTCCTAAAGTAATATTTTCTTATGGTAATAATATAACTTGGCCAATGGTTGTCAACCACTGGTTAGAATGAAATGTAACAATGTTGTCTATAAATGTTATACTGGCGTTGTTGGGCACAGACCCTCAATCAAACAGCCAAGATGTCACAACGTCTACTTGATACCACGGTACTTACTACAATTAATAGACGGAATATAATATAAATTAGACCAATATATTTGAATATAACGGCAATGTTTCACTGAAAAGTGTTTACTATAGGAAGTGAAAGTGATAGTGTTTGTGATAGTGAATATTGTTCCAATTTCAAACGTCTTATTTTTTTTATTAACAAACAATACGGATCTTTTTTTTATTACTGTCATTTAGACAAAAGTTTTTAATCAAAACTTGCCATTTATTTTCTATCGTGAAATACTTTCTCGTTGAAAAAGTAAACAAAAACTGTGCCTATTAGAATACTTTTTTTACTTTCAGAAATGGCTTTGGTGCCTGCTAGTTTTACATGCCAGTTCAATATGGGGACAGACACATTCAATCAGAGTAAGAGCTCCTACAGGAAGTCCGACAACGGTTGAAGCACAGGCAAAGTTTTTCCAGTAAGTGTGAATATCTTATTTGAATTCAGTAGCATCATCTGTGGAGAATTCTTAAGAAGTTGTCATCAACAATATTTTCTCTAGTCTATGTTTGCAACTAATGCCTCTATAAATTAGTTAACATGGACTATCCTCTTTATATTTGACCAAAATAATAGACTCTTTACTGTTTAGTAGATTTCTGATGAAAGAAATAGTCTAACGTTGAATTTTATCTCATTTGAACACCCAGCATAAATTATCATTTTATATTTGTCTACCTACTTCTATAAGTTCTTTAGACTGAATTCATAGGGTGTTAATAATTTCAGTACCTTAATTAGAACGTAGTTTTTTACTTATAAACAATCATTTTCAGATTAGGTATAGTATGCAAAAATTGTAGTATTAAATTAGTTTATAAAATTACCAATTGCCGACAATGGTAATTTATCAGGGCAAGGGATCTTATATCAATAAAAATAGATACAGAAGAAACATACCGTAGTTTTGCTTTTATGCCTACAAAGATCGTCATTGAAATTTTAATCTTATTGTAATGCTAAATAATGTAGATACTATTATTATTCATCACAAAATACATCGTACGCGTCCTACCAGTAGACGCAGGCCCTTAGCTATTAGAGAAAGGGATCTAATTTAGCATGTGTTACGTAAACCGTCGCATATTTTTTTAATGTTATTGTCATGAAAAAAAAAATAAGCAGCAGTTGAACTTGACTTTGCCCCTTTAGTGTAGAATATAATTTATTGGGCAAATAAAACAGGAAGGTATATTATTGAATTGGGTGTATGAGACCCCACCAATATAAGCCCAAGCCAATCTCACCTGTAAGCCCATACACCCATTGATTGACGTACGAGACTCTGATACAGGCTTTCCTCTATGGGGTTGGGGGTTCAGACGACAACCGCTGCCATAAAAGTCAAACAAATCAAATTATGAGGACAAACCTCGAGGTTCAAAATGTAAGTTTTGTATAAAACCGGGGTTGGCACTTGGATGAAGAGGAAGGGTTATTATAAATTTCTTAATCTTAGCTACAAATTATACGTACCTACGATTACAAGGGTCGCTTTCCACATGAAAAAGAAATACATATTATAGGTACAATAATAAATATAAGTAAGGATGGGCATACTTTGCTTTATAGGGATTTTTTCTCAGTACAGTTGAGTCCGTACAAGATGGAATTTGGCCACGTCTGTGAGGACCCTGATACGTGGGAACAACGATATGAGAAGAAAGACTTTAAAAACCACAGAGACATGGGAAAAGTAAAACATATCATTTATTTCGCTCTTGTTCTAACTATATCTATATTTCTTTCTCTTTTCCGCTTCGCTTCGCTTGGCTGCAGGTATAGACACTTACCAACAACGGACGAGTTTAATCAGGGACATCGATTGGGCAGCGAACGTCACTTCACTGAGAGGCATGAAAGAGCGAAGCCTTCAGAAGGATTGTTCTCTGCTAAAGTATGCTTCTTACTAACTTTTACGCAGATATTTTCTAGCTTTATTCAAATATGTGTCTAGATCAGGGTTTCTGAAAGTGGCCAAAGTATAACGCGTTCCCCACGCTTAACCTGCATAACACTTGGGCCACTTATTGGGTACAACTTAAATATGAATGGAGATACCATGGGACATACGGACATACGAAATTATAATAGAACAAAAGGACTTCAGGAGTGGGCTCTATTTGCTATAAGTTAAAGTAGTTATCTTGAAAGCCTAAAAGGGGTAGAAAAACTTTGATCTAGACCAATCTATTTCGTTGGTAATAACTGCACGTATTCATCCAATTCAATAGAAAACACGTGAAAATATCTGCGTATATAATATATTATACTATTTATCTTATACCTACATAATATTATTTCAATATACCTACTTATAATTTTCTCTCTCTATTTTTATCTTATTGTCCTTAACAGTTTTTCTTGTATTCTAACTTTCATTATTTTCTTATAAATTATTAACATTCTTAATACCCTTTAAATCTATGCTTTCTGAGTATGCCATAAACTATCAAGCCTTTACTATCAATAACAAATTAAAAACTATTATCTTTAAACAAAATAACATAACTGAAACTAATGATGCAATTATTAAAACAGGTACGATGGGGTGATAAAAAAGGTGGGTATGGAGAACATTACTGGGATTTAAATCATGCTGGTCACACCGGCAATCACGGAAATGATGGATATGACGGCGATGATGGTTCTTATCACGACTCAGGCCACAATGATCCATATGATGAACCAAGCGACTCTTCTCCTCATTACGATAATGACGATTACGATTCAGAGAAGTCAAGTTATGAAGAAAGTGGACGCGCTAAAAGAGCACATCCTAAAATAAAATTAGAAAGAAAACATCATAAGCAATCTGAAACGTACGAAGAAGAATCGAAGCCTTCGAAACCCAAACAGAAGAAAAGAGAAGAATTACAAGCAACTGCTACTAACTTAGATGAAGAGTACGCAGAAGATGATGATGAAGAAGAAGAAGAAGTAGCTTATGAAAAACCAAAACCAAAACGTCAACAACATAAAAAGCAAAACGAGAGTCAACAACAAACAAATCAACAGCAACCAAAAGAAAAAAACCAATATGTGTTAGTTGTTAGTCAAAAAGATGATTCTGAAAAACAGAAACAAGTGTACCAACCTCAATATTCGAAGAGGAAACTTGAACCGCCCCATTATCAACCAAAGAAGCATCATCAACCAGAACAGAAATACGCTGCTTTGAAGCAACCAGAGTTGCCCCAATATGTTCCTTATGAAAGTGGAGCTGGAGTGAGGCAGTACCTACAGCCTGAAGTTAGTGCAGCCACGACAGTACCTAGGTTGTTCTTAGAGCCTTCAACAGGTCATGTTGTTGACAGAACAACAGGACAAGCGTACGTTTTACAACCTATTGTAGCATCTAATAACTACAATTAAAAATAAACAAATAAGTAGAATTTAATTTTAGTAAAATAGTTTGTTATAGTTATTTATTTTTGTAATTAAATACTTGTTCATGTGATTTGTTTATTTTCTATCTTGATTTCTGTAATTCTTTGCCTTCTGAATTTCACATTTTGGTTGAAGTAAGTCATCATCATCATCATCATCATCATGTCGTCCAAACCGTATCCGGCGACGGCGACTCCTAAATATTTAGTAAGTAAGTACTAAGTACCTAGGTAATTAGTCTTTTTTAATGTTTGATAAGTATGTTTGATAAGTATGTTTGTCCACGTTTATCTCGTTTCGTTAAATAATCTTAGCATTTCTGAAGATTGATGAATGTGTGTGTGGAAGTCTGTTACTCAATCACTCAAAAACGGATGAACGGAGCTTGTTGAAATTTCACAGAGTGACATAAAATTTGGGATAAGACAGAGGCTGCTTTTTATTCCGGGTAGGTACTTACCTATGGCTGACGAGAACTTACAGGATCAGTTCACCCAGGCAGAACCGCGAGCAACAGGTCTTCAGCTGAACAGATTTTCGCACATTTACGTAATACACCTAGAGGTTTAGAAAATGATATTATCTTAATTATTGGAAAGTACATTCGCAACCAGTTTGACCAGCAGACAGGAAAGGCAACCAGATTCACTTTCCACCTAATAACACTCAGGGAAATTGCTGTACTTACTCTGTACCTACATATTAACTGCAAATATTAAAAGTAAAAATAATAATGATGAATATTTTACGATATTCTACACAACGCTTTCTAGACCCAAAGTAAGCACAGTTTAGCTTGTGTTATAGGTTTTAGAATTTTTGGAAATTCATACGTATTAGGTATACCTTGAAACACCCAGACCAATAAAAATATACATACAAGCATAAAAATATTTGCACTGAGCGGGCATCGAACCCGCGCCCCCTGGCGTAGTAGTCAAATGCACAACTGCTACGCCACAGAGGTCGTCGCTACACTGGTCAGCATAAAAATCGACACACCCTGTTTTGATTTATATACCTTTTGTAGTATAATGGACGGAATTCGAACCCAGGACCACAGAATACATAATGGTACTCTGGACCTCTAACTAGTAAGGTCGCCTCCTAAAGCACTAAGCTACTGACGTAAATCTAGACGTCGCGTAGGCATAGAATAACGACTGAGTGCCACTAGTTGCATGATCTATTGATCCACAAAACAAAAAAAAAAACAAAGATTCCAAACACTGTTTTTGTCGTAACTTTCTTACAAGCGTCAAAAGTTTTATTTTTTTTTGGTATCAAAACCTAATCAACCGGAAATCGGCAAAGTTGCGAATTTGCTTCGCTTCTATATGTAATCCCTTTTACCTGTCACTTTTAGTATTGCAGATTTTTATTATTCTACTTATAGTAGGTACGACCAATCTAAAACATTTTTTTCGTATGGAAATTGACGAACCGACTAAAACCGCACACCGTCTCTTGGGTCTACAGACGACGGAGTGTAAAGTGGCCTATATTATAAGGTATTTACCTAGCATCCCGGCTGACTCAGGACTATCTACGGCTTCTAGATAGCCCTCTCGGATGTGCCCATCTTACTTCGGAAAAGGGAGATGCCGCCAATCTAGTAAGTATTCACGTAAGTACATGAAGTCATTTTATCAACAATTTGCTTCGGGCACCCTCTCAACGTACACTTCTCTACCGTGTGTACGAATCTATTTTTGTTACTTATACCTATAAGTTTGTTGACCTTTGCACAAAGGACCCTCATATATAGGTAGGTACCTTGCGTTCGGTCAACCCGCAGTTTGAGCCGGTTCACACGTCAATCAGTAAAGGTTCGTTGGAAGATAATGATCAATATTGTTTCTGTTTTTAACGGTTATTAGGAACGAATGGTTCCTAATAACCGTTAAAAACAGGTGTAAATTTTAAATATATTATTAAGTACTTAGGTATTTTAATCACAATTTTAATATAGCCCACTTAAAAGTTACCTATTTATACAGCATTTTCATCTGTAAAAATCCCGAATATTTATTTTTAAAATGTGCAATTGATCATCTTTTGCCAAAAGTTGTATTTTATGTTTACCTAATATACAATAATTTGATAAGTATCCAAGAGCTGGCAAAATGTACTTAATTTAGTCATATTCTTCCGAATATTTAATTTGAAAAGGGGTGTTACAATAACATTAAAAATTAATATAGGGTCATAAGTCATAAATAAATAGTACAGGACGGTAGTTTTTTTTATATGTACTTATGGACCAAGCGAGGTGAGTAGAGCCCATCTCGCCTTTCGCTTTTCATAATTATGCAAAGTGCGCACGCGTTTAAGATAAAAAAAAACTCTTGTTAAAAAGCAAGGGGCTGCTGGATCCCTTCTTCATGGACCCTAACGCTATCTTTTAAACGTTCGTGTGATGTTGGTATAAAATTTCATATTTCATCGCCTTTGGGAAATGGTTTGTAGAGTATTGTATGGTCAAAAGGTTTATTGTGATATTTGGATCATGCTGTGTCAACACAGTATGGTGAAAAAAATGCAGCTAGAGTTGAGAATTTAACACCAGATAAACTGTAGTTTATGAGATCAGTAGGCCAAATCTCGTAACAAAAATATGTTCAAAATTCAGTCTTAGTCTAGTCTCAAATCAATCTCATGACAATCTCCCAAATGACAAAAATTATTCTTTTGGTTACAAAAATACTTTATTGTTGACATTTTGGAAGATCGATACCTATGAGATCGAGACTAGACCGAGAGTAAATTTTGAACATATTATTTTTTACGAGAATTGGCCCTCTGAGGTTGAGAATCGAGTGCTATGTCTATTATTTCTATATCTAAGTGTCCCTCCGAGATGACCCCCTCGGGTTTGGGAACCACGATGTCCCCGTCATGCCGCCGGAAGGGGAGGGGGGAGGAGCGCTTTCGAATGGCACCTACTTAGATAGAGCATTTCCTGGATTAACACTAGATGCTTTTCATACCGAGAACGGTACAACTATATACACGTGAGCGGAGCAACGGGTACCTACATCTAGGTTTGTATGTAAACACCATTTAAATATCTAAAAAAAGAAATCGGACTCGTTTTGAAATGGGAATTCAGATCCATAAATATTTTAAAGTTTACCACTAAAGCAATATTGTCTTTACCTGACAGACGGAAGTAACGGCTATCAAACATTCCCACACACTAATCCTTGCAAAATAACCGTTGTCACGAACTTACAATAAAATGACTATCTACATTTCTCAAGACGGTCAAAGGGTGTCCACCCTTTAGGGCAGACAAACCAGTTTGACCAGTTGCAACGTGGGAATCATTGTCCACTTCTATGCAAATATTACGGTGAGTATGATTCTATGGGTCGAAGAGATAATAAAAAGGTGTTATTGTCTTGGTTGTCCCTTGCACTTGTTACTTGAAGGGAGCGTACAATGAAATGTCCCGTTCTTTGTCGGGTAGGGACAACGTGGGGTTAAAAGCTGATGGTTAGTTAGATAAATTGGTTTGAAATGAGTTTATTGTTTGATAAATGTTACTGAGTACAAAATTAATAATAATAATATTAGGTTTAATTTAAATAATAATGTTGACTCTACAAGAACTAAAATACGGAACAGTATTTTTCCAAACCTAAGAGGAATTTTTGTAATGTAGAAATACTAAGTTATGTAGGTATTATATTACAGGTCGAATACTTACTTACATACTTTTGCCTGATGAAACTATTGCACCAAGTGTCAATTCATCTTAGCTTGGTGCGAATTTTTGAGAATTGTAGAGTTATTACTTTAGCTGGATCTGTGTGTACACAGTCTTTAAAATAAGGAAACAAATTACTTGAAATAAGGCAAATCTAATTATATTTAGAAAGTATCCAATTTGATTTGTTCACATAGAACTTGTGAAAATAGTGCTGGTAGGTAGCACAAAATTCAGCTTTTCAGCATTTTAAATTTTTGAGAAACGGTAAAACGGAAAAAAACTTTCAAAGTTCCAAAATAACAATGGTAGGTAGGTACTTAGTTTAATTACCTAAATATATAGATACAATTTGCATACTAAAATATACAAAGAACCTATTTCATATTTTAATTTGAAGTTAAAAAATCAATTGAATAATAATAGCTCACCAAACTAAGCGTCCGTGTGTCACATAACACCGAAGGAGCATCGCTACATGCAAATAAAGGGTCATTCTAAGCTGTCCTTTCCCACACCGGGAAGTGGTCAAACTGGTTTTTGGACGAACCCTTTTTGCAATCAAAGACGCAAGGACACCAGTGTCTTCCTAGTCCATTGTCCAAAACGAGTTGGACAACTTTTGCACGGTGAGAATATTTATAGTTAATTTTAACTATTATTGCACTGTGATTAAAAAATGGCCTATGCTTAAATACTTCTATGAAGCTATAATAAGTACCTAGGAACCAGAGAAAATTACTGCACGAAACAAAACATTTAGTTCTTAACGTTTGATTGATTCACCTAACTTTTTAGAGCGAATTTTTCCTTTTTAGGGCCAAATTATAAACTACTAGCTACCCGGGACCCGGCTTCGCCCGGGTGTAAATTCCAGTTTTCCAATAAAATATATAGCCTATGACACTCACGAATGACGGGGCTTTCTATTGGTGAAAGAATTTTTAAATTCGGTTCAGGAGATCCCGAGATTACCCCTTACAATTTAACAAACACACAAACTTTATCTCTTTATAATATTAGTATAGATGAGGTGTAGCAAAAAATTTAATGCTCAAATGGTTCTCGAGCGCGATTTTGGTAAAAACTAAAACTCCATTATTCGATTTAAAAATTAATACTACTAGCCGGGAATCGAATCCATTGGTTTTGCAAAAAAGACACACATCATATATTACAACGGAACAGTGTTCCTAAAGTTTACCATAGATATGTCATAACTTCCTAGAATTCGTTCTTTATTAGCGGCATATCGCATGGTGTGTTGAGTGTGTTCTTTTCAATTCAATGGATTTGGTGGCAGACCAGCAATACGAATACGATGCCCTCTGTGACGTAGCGGTCGTGTGTTTGCCTGTTAAGTCGGAGGTCGCTGGTTCGATTCCCGCTTAGTGCAAATATTTGTACGCATAATGTCTATTTGCATTGTTCTGGGTGTTGCTATGTATAATATTACATGTATGTATGTGCTTACTAAAAAAAGTTTATTCGCAATTTAGAACCCATGACACTAGGTTAGTTAAACGATCCACTTTGGGTCTAGAGATCGTTATGTACAATGTCGTAAAATATTTATTTACCTATTGATTTTTGAAAAATCCAATAATGCAGTCTTAGTTCTCATAAAGAATGTAAATAGCTTGCCAATGTTTATCTAAGTTATTATTACAAGGGTACGTGCAGGCCGTTTCATTATTGCAAAGGAAGTCTGCAGCAAAAACCTAATTACCGTTTGCCACACAGTTTTTACGCTCATTTAACATTTTTGTTGTTAGATTCAATAGACAGCAAGATGTATTGCGGCACTTAGAATCTATCGATGCGTAACTAGATCAGTAATTATTTGACGTACCTTCAATATTGTTACACAGTACCTACTACCTACTCACAAGCTGCACCTTGATTTCATTTCAAGAATTTGGAATTCTGAATGAGAAAGAAAGAAAGGAAGAAAGAACGAAAGAAAAACATTTAATCCATACACGCACAAGGACATAACAACTTGGGATTAAACTTAAATTCTAGCACATTAGGTAATGTGCGTTTCGGATAATACTTATATGTTACGGATGAGTACCTAATAATACCTATAAATTGGTCGCCCCTTCAGCATAATTTGAACTTTGAATTTGTTACTTTATTATGTTCTATGTTGTAATGTGAATGTGTGTGTGTGAGCGTAAGGACTCGGGAGGACGCACGGCACCTTACTGATGAAAAATATTTTTGAATAGCGTAGCGCCTGAAAGAGGATATAAAGCAATTTATAAATTTGCTCCATGCTCTTTGAATTTCTGAATGTAGGCACTCTGAAGATTTTCATTGCAGACAGTTGGTGATAACTTAAGAAGAGTAGGTAGTGGTATACCTAACTTAGGCTACTTGTAATCTAGAAAAAGTATAAGGGTTCCTTGTTTGAAAGAAAAAGTAAAGCCGGATATAAGTGATACCTACTGCTGGACATTGGTCTTCCGCCTTTCGCAATCAGTTATAGGTATTATCTAAGTATCTTACAGCTACGGGTAACTTTCTCATCTGCCTCATTATGACCTTCTCATTGGTCAAAGAAACTCGAGAGATACTTTGTAGTGCCGTGTTATGGTGGCAGGACATTAGGTACTCATCTTATTGAGGACCCAACGTCACCATCCTCGGTCCTTCAGCAGAAGTGATCAGTTCATTGACTTATTCTGCGTATAAATGTTAATAAAGGTTACCTACGTTTGTAAGTTTAAATTTTCCGTCTATTGACCTCATCACTATTTTTTAAATGAAAGATAGGTACCTACTCATTGCTTAGGTATTGAATTGACTTATATTTACCCAATAAATCTAAGTTAGTCTGAGGTCTAAGAACTATAGAAATAATTTTTAAGATTTTTTGCTTTGCACTATATGTATACATGTACTACACGACTGGTCATTGGCCGTAAAATGTAACGCCTTTGCATAATCGTGAAGGGTGAGTGGCAATAGGGTGGGGAAATCAAAAAACTTCTTTTGTAATCTTATTTGACAATAGGATATGTAAAGGGCACGTTAGTTGGATTTTGGGTTGAATATCTTGTCAGTAGTGTATAAGGTGTGCTCGTGAATACTTAAATCATTAAAATCAGTATTAATATAGTGTATGTGCAATAAAAATAAATTCTTCTTTCTGGTGAAGTTTATTTTCAAATAATAGGTTATACAGAAGGGTTAGTAAATATTAATTTAAGATTACAATTTTACATTTCAAACACAAGAGTACAATGATTTCTACATACTTAAATGATAATATAAATTGAGATAATACTTAATGTTTTTGATCACACATCTAGAATAAAATGATGTTTATGATATTTAAATTAGTGTAACTCGATGTGCTGCTGTGGCTTTTTTCATGAATGCTAATGATATCGTTGTTATAAATATACCATGAAATTTGTTCCATATACTTGCTTGATACATTTTTTTTGTATTTCTCTTAAATTTTTCTCTTTTTTTGGTTCATTTATTAAATGATACGATATCTTTATTCAGGTTCGTTCATCCTAAGACGGGCAAAATCTTCAAATACGATGTTATCTTCTTCTTCATTAGTGTACAGAGAATTTTCGTAACGATGTCTCTCGATAGATTGCATTTTCTTCATGGCATTGAAGCGTTGACGTTCAACGGTACCTGAAAACCGATTATTCATTATTAAGGTTCCATACGAAAGAGAATTATATTTTTTTTATTTTGATGATTACCTTCGGCTGGATGCAGTAGTTTGAAAGGCACGTCGGTTACAAGTTCCCCACCCAATGTGCCACAGTTCAGCTTGACTCGGACAGAGTACGATACCACTATACCAATAGCATCAGCTGGACATTTGCCTTCAGGGACAAGAGTTGAGCTAGCCAAGTTCACATCGTCTTCCTTCAGATGTCCGTCCAGAGCCACACCTGTTTTAGAAATAATAATTGTTATGTCTTGAAGTAGGAAGTTCCAATTTAAACCTTCTAAGGGATTCTAGTACTAGGTATATTACTCTCGTTATTTAAATAATTATTAGTTAGACCGGTGTGTTATCTGATGTTACGTGTTATCTGCCGATACCTACCACGAATGTCCTTATTGCTGCGAGCCAATGGAACCAAGTAGAATGTCTTAGACAAGCTTGCTCCAGGAGTAACAGGACATCCCTCTCGGCTCTCCAAAGAAGCAACATGACGGCTGAATTGAGAGTTGATCATGGTGATTTCAACATGTTGGACAACCATGCAGCGAATATTACGGACAGATTTCCTGGAGTTGTTGGAAACGATGACGTTAGCGGCGAGCTTCTCTCCATGATAGTAAATTTCCTTGTCCAAAGTCACTTCCAGGGTGATCTTTCCATTGCTGAAGGTGAAGCCTTTGCTAACGAGCGAGCTTGGTAAACGACGTCCACGAGAGGTCGGCGCATGTTGCAACTATATTAAAATATAAATCATTATTAAATAATATAATTGGTAACGTAGCGATTAGCTATTGTTTCTTATGGAATCCTTTCGTCATTAAATGGCACTAGATACCTACCTTCTTGATGGCCAGAGTCACTGAGCTTCTCTTGTGACTTTTTTGGTCTTCTTGTTCAGCCACATAAGTTCTCACGGAGTATTCAACACCCATAGGCTTGCCTTGATCTTCTTCGGCAGGTTGGAGTGTTACCTGTAGTTCAAAATATTATTAGTAGGTATCCAGGGGTTTCTTATTTACGTAAATGTAATATTTTTACCGAGCTGGGTGCAAGATCCGGAAAGTTGAAAGTGAAAGGGTAGGCGTTGGGGCCAAGTTTCTTCAGTAGCTTCTCTTGCACGGGTGTTAGTTCCATCTTAGAATTGTTCATAGGCACGACTTGATCTTGACCAATAACCATTTCCTTGGAGAACTTCAATCCCATTACTTCATCTTCCTCTCTACCATAACGGTAGGTGGTCACCAGCTAATCAAGAAGAAAGAGCACATGGTAAGAAGTTGTAATATGAAATCAACACTTTGGGGTACACTAGTTTGGGTAGCACTTCACTTGATAATTTTCACTAAACACAACACTTTTTACCTGGCTGTAAATTTTTCTTCCTTTCAGATATTCGGTGTCCACGACCACCACACCATCAACGGGATCGCAGTAATCCACATGATCAATGAAGTCGCGTTTGCCAAGGTAAACCGTGACTTTGCCATTTGGAGTAGTTTTCTTGAATACTTTTACAGCAACCACAAAAGCCAAAGAAACGTAATCCAACATCTTGTTGGAGCGGGTAGGTATCAAGGGTTTTAGGAACAAATTTTGAGTTAGGATATTATTCAAGTTTAAGCGTTGCAGAAAGATGTTATGAGTTTGAGGTATCCACCAGAAATAATTTCTTACAGGAAATTGCCGCTATATATAAGAGTAACATGTGAGGTTTCCTACAGAATACTTTAGCTGGCTAATAGGATTTCGTTCGTAGGCGTGCTAATAAGATTTAAGTCGTATGACGCATCTCTTTTCAATCGATTGCATGTCCCTTCACTAAGCTTGTAAGAAATCATTGCGTTCATCCAAACGTCAAATATGACGTTTGTTTTGACAATTTCGCAAGGTTATGTAGCGTAATTTTTAAGAAGAATACTATTATTTAATGAAAACCAATAAGATTCCATCAAATTAGAATTTCAACAACTACAGTATTAGTTTAGTTCTTATATCATGCATAGTTTGATGCAAAGTTATGTGATGTAGGGACCGAATTGTGAGTAGTTTATACTCGTCGATACTGGTAGATTTTTGGAGAGGATTAACAATAATTTTTATTATTTTAGCTACACGATCAGTATGCCTACATTCTTGACACCAGGCCGGCATGGCTACAGCGTCCGATTCTCGCGGACCAGGCCTGACACTCTGGCCGTGGCTACCAGCCAGTATTATGGACTTGCTGGCGGTGGAACTCTGTTCTTCTTAGAGTTGTCTCCGGATGGCAGTACTTTATTAGAAGTTCAGAAGTTGGAGTGGAGCGATGGTCTATTTGATGTGGTAAGAATCATTATTCTCTTTAGCATTGTTAAATAAATCTCTAGCTGAGAAGAATAGGTAACTTTATTTATCATCATCTACTATTGACTGAATTAATGACTTTTATTTAGACTAATAGACTGGCTGGTGTTACTTGACCAGCAACAATGTGTAACTTTTTGTAGCAATTGTATAAAAAGGCTATAGTTTTATACAAATCTATAGTTTTCAAAACAAAATTCTCAGTTTTTATAAAACTCTATGTAGTTTCTGCATCCCATTCCAAATTCATAATTTGAAAATCATTTACACCTCATGAAAAACTATGATACATTTTTTGATCTTAACAGTTAGTTTACTTATAAGTCATTGTGACTACTTAATTGATTCCAATAAGAAAAAATAGGACCCTGGACTCTGAGGTGAAGACATGTTAGGATGATGATAAAGAAAAAACTGGATAAAACCAGTTTTCTTAAAGATTTTTTTATCTTTTATTTATTACAGATTATTAAATTGCAATATTAGTTGTCCCAATTGGAAACACATTACCATTTTATAACATACCAAATATGATTGCATAGCCCATTATATATCCCATATTGCCATGATATCTAAATTATGACAACAACCGTTAAAATCATGCTGATATAAAAATAAGTACAATTTACGGTGATATAATGACTTCTTGGTATTTACTCCGTGAAGCCCTACAACACATCTATATATACCATGTGTGTTTGTATAAGCCATTTGAATTTGCATCATCACATAATTGGATTACTTGCTTTTGTTAACATAGCCTACTTTATGTTTTAACCGTGGCTAATTTATTGGTTAATTGATCTACAAGATTTAGTAACTGCTAACTGTTATATGTGACTTTAATCTATGTGAGCTTAGATCTGGGGACTTATCATGAGCTATTAATAGCAAGTTCAGAAAGAGAGATAGCACTATACACAGTGCATGACACCGTCTCTCTTCCCGAGTTGAACCGTATCGCATGCAAATTGCTATTAGGAGTTCTTAATTCTTTACTGTATACACAGTAAATAATTACCAAATCTTTTGTTCACCTATGTAAGCAAACATTGTAAATTATTATTATTGTTGGTGAGAAAATAAACATTATTATTATTGTTCTTATTATCACACATTACAATAATATAGCTTTATGTACAAAGGCAAGTTCAATATTGAGTTTTCTCCCAGCAAGCCTTTGGAGGAACAACAAATGGTTGAACATGGTGTACAACCAGAGAAATAAACATACTACAATAAGAGACTATAAATGTACATAGGTACACAATACATACTAATAATACATTCTAAATACATGGTAAGGCCCCAGTTATTCTCTAAAAGTAGGCTTAGGAAGTAATCACAATTTTTATACAACAGAATTGAATAACATTTTAAGTCAATGGAGCTTTTTTTTTTTGAGTATCTGTTAGAAGAGCCAGTGTCTGATATATGCACAGATCATTACACTTGTGCATTGAATGAGTTCACAAAAATAGCACTGTAACTGTACCTATGTAATATGTTATGCATATACCAGTATTTAGTAATATGAAGTGATTTACTTTATTATAATGGTAGTATAACATAATACCACACTATTAGGATAAGCCTGTAAAAATAGTGGTGTGGAGAAACAAATAAATAAATAGATATTTATTATATTGCATTTATATGCCTATTATTTTTAATAGTACCAAAAATTATTTACAATTCACATGTGCACATGTGTTTCGTAACATTTGAAATTGGTTATTTTCCTTAATTTGTATGTAAATAATACTGATAGTTGAAGAGGAGTCAGACAGCATTAATTTAAATAATTATACCTAAGCAAAAGCTATTATTAGCGTTTCTTAAGATTCTAGTGTACTATTTGCTTATGTATGTTAATTTAAAAAACAAACATTTAAAATACAAACTTTATGGTTGGCTGAATAAGTTACATAATGTGGGAACAGAATATAATACTGCTACCCATTGAAGTAATTATGAATGTGGTGGATAACCTTGAGCCTTGGAGCAGCCCTCTAGGGGGGCACTCCTGTCTCCGCTGGCATTTGCCGCAACCGGCAGCGTCTCCTCTGCGAGTGAGAGGCGCTGCCATCTCCGTTACCCGGTTACACCACGTGGAGAATCCGGCCTGTACCCCAAGGCTCTCTTCGGGATGTGGGATCCGCCCTTTCGTTATTACATGAATTTTTTTTCGCAGACATGGTCGGGTACGACAGAAAGTGCGGCAGCTTGCGGCGCAGGCGATGGTGCTGTAATTGTATGGAGGGTGGGTTGTGCCGCTCCCCTAAGAGTGCTGAGGGCTCATACCAGCGAGGTGTGCTCAGTAGACTGGCCAAGGACACACCTGCTGAGTGCTAGCTGGGATACCACAGTTAAATTGGTAAGCTCGTAATTTTAATTTAATTTCTACCCCGGATAGGAAAGAGGTTGTGGCTGTATGGATGTACAGTATTTGGCTTGCTTTGATTTCGTTCTTGGAGACGCGGTTACAAAAGTTAAAAATAACGTAATAAAAAAAACGGAAATGAAATTTTAATACACATACTAAAATTTAGCAAAACGCCATCTATTGGTTAGTTTCCCAAATATAGAGGCGATGTAACTCCATCTAGTGTAAAGTCACAAAACTTAGATAATGTTCTGTTATAGACAATTTACAAGTTTGTAAGTAGACAGAGAAGTCTTTCATACTTACGTTTTTCTATTTATTTTATATTTTTGGCGCTACGCGTAGACCGAGTATAGTATTAGTATTATAGTTATTCTCAGTCAATTTCGTAATGTTTTCCTTTTGAGCAAGCTTTAGGTGATTAGTAGCGATATCTATACACTCAGAATGAAAGTGTTTCATAATAATAGAACAAAATTATGGAATGATATTTTTTATTTTCTTGAAGATTTGTTGCTTCTATAGTATTAAATCGAATCTTGTCCTCCGCAGTGGGACCCCGAATCCGAAGCATGCCTCAGCACATTCGTGGGTCACTCTCAGTTGGTCTATACAGCTGCATTCTCACCTCACTCGCCGGCTACGTTTGCTTCGGTGTCTGGTGACGGCCATCTCAAGTTATGGACGTGTACGGAGCCATCTAGACCTGCAGCTGTAGTCAAAGCTCATGATGCCGAGGTAATTTGAATCTTATCTTGTTGGGATAGAGTTGATTGTATGAATCAAGAGTTTTGTAAAGATCCTAAAGAGTGGCGATTTTTTTTTAATTTAATTAGTAAACTAGCAGACAGTCTATATGGTGGTAAGTGGTCACCATGGCCTATGCACAAGTTCTTAAAACTCCATTATTTGGTTTAATTTGGCCATCTGGGGTACTAGGACACTAGGAAAACAGTATGCATTTTAAGGTTATTATAATGGAATATTCTAGGTGTTATCGTGTGACTGGAGTCGGACAGAGACTCACGCCCTCGCCACAGCAGGCTCGGACGGTCTCGTCAGAGGGTGGGACCTGAGAAGACTGACATCACCAATGTTCACTCTCAAAGGTATAATTTCCTAACATATTTTTTATACCTACTAGCTTTGATTACTTTTTCGTTCTATGATTGTTTATTATATTACGGGAACATATTCCAGGAATAAAAAGTAGCATTATGTGTTACCACAGACTATACTCTATCATAGACATAAATTATAGTTTCAACTAGGTAAGTAAAACATAGGCTACTTTTATTTTAGCCAGATTTGGGCCTCCGTTAAAACCGCCGTATCCCAGTAGTTCCATTCTCTAGTTCCATTATGGAACTACTGGGATTTTTTTCTCCCAGTAGTTCCATGGAACTAGAATACCTTTTCAATCTAATCCCATTAGTACCCATATATGAATAAAAGTACAGTTGAATATAAAATTATTTATTTGCATACTACTGGCATAATATTTTTATAACATAATATTTATGCATTGCTATCAGGAAAGACAAAAAGAATGTATATTCCATTATTTTCGTTAATTAAATCACAAATACCAGATTGGACACCCCATAAATTTGCAACAGATTTTGAGTAACCAGCTATAGATGCCTTTATGAATATGTTCCCACTAGCAGAAAACCATGGGTGTTATTATCATTATACGAGGTGTTTGTGGCGAAAAGCCAAAGAATTGGGCACAATTGGTTTTACTAAACCAATTATACTCGAAAACCCGTGGCCTAAAAATTACCATTATTGAAAAATCATCATCATATGTTTCCATTCGCCCGTGACGGAAGTGCTTAAAAAAATATATGTATGGCTTCATAACCCGGTACGAAAGCAAGGATTATTACTGAAACTCAGATAAATTGGGAAGGGCCTTAAAGTGATAACAAAAACTTATGATGTCAATTCTATAATTAAATGTTAAGAAGCTCTGTTAAAGTTATTCACGTTGACTGACCCGTTATTAAGGCTCTATTGATGCACTGCCATGAGGCATAGAGCACAAACAAGCTATCGTAATTTGTCGAGAGCATACCCAACAGAAAAGAAAATAAACATACAAAGAAAATACAAAATAATTTGAATCTTGACACCAGAAGAGATTTTAATTTTGTTGTCATGGAGGACATGCTTTTACAAAATTCTCAAATGTCACTTCTCAATGGAGAATCACATTTCTTAGAGAAGAACCGTCCGCAATTCTCATAGAAAAATAAAAGAATTCTTAGTTAAGCAACGTATTTGTTAATATCTAATCCTAATAATGAGGTCCTTTAATATATTTATATATTTTATTATTGACTGTACTGGTACTAATGGGACTAATTTCATCTTGCCGGCAACAGGATGCTAGTTCCATGGAACTACTGGGAGAAAAAAATCCCAGTAGTTCCATAATGGAACTAGAGAATGGAACTACTGGGATACGAGGGTTAAAACAAGCCACTGTCATGACTCTGACAATTCAAATAAATGCCATTTTGGACTTTATTGTTATCACGTTAAACTCTAAAATTACATTACATTTTGTAGAGTGAATGAAATAGTTTTTTGAATTCTTTTCATTTGATTTTAGACTTTAACTGTACAAAGGTAAAGTCTACAATTAAATAGCATTTTATAGAGTGTCAGTGGCATGATAGTGATTTGCCTTTAGCAGAATCAAGATCTTGTTCAGCAGTTTACGTGTGATTGAGTAACAAACATCTGCACAAACTTTCATATTTTGATACTCTCCATAGTTGAGTACTTAATAGAATTTTATTAACCTGTAATGTGTGTTGCAGGTTGTGAATGTGCAGTAAGAAGAGTTCAGTTTTCGCCACACGCTCCATCCATCATAGCGGCAGGCTCATATGACTTCACTACCAGGTAATGACAAAATTCATCATTCTCAGTTGCATCTTAAGCTTTCATCTCGGCGTCCAGAGTCTACTTACTTTCACCCTTTGGTTTGACTTCAATTTTTATTTTGCTAATTGAGCTCACAGACATAATAGTATTCTACATAAAGCGTAGAAACGATGTACACTTCAATCAAATGTATAATTCCAGGATCTGGGACCTGAAGCGTGGATGCGAACCCCTGGAGACGATCCGCCACCACTCGGAGTTCACGTACGGCCTGGACTGGAACCTGCTGAGGCCTCACCAGATCGCCGACTGCGGCTGGGACTCGCTGGTCCACGTGTTCACTCCTAGATCGCTCGCTTGAGAGACAATCAGTCTAAGTGAGTAGTTTTTTTATTTAGATCGGCAAAAGGAACGTCTAAGACAATTGGCTTTTTGGACTTTTATGAGAGGGACTGCCGTTAGACCCCGAGAGGAAAATCTGCACACGAACCTCACATACCCAATATATTTATAGTTCCTTATTCGTAGCGCAGTGGTAGAGCGTCCTGTTACGGGGGTCCTAAGTCTTTTTAAAAAAAGAATATTTAATTAGAAAGATGTTTATTGACCACTAGGTACAATAATTACGAAGGGACCCTTAGCCAACCATATCACACTGAGGCTTGAAATAGACTGAGAGACCCCAGTCCTGAGACTTTAGCTTACCATCAGGCGAGGTGTAGTCATTTTGAAGTGTCCTATATAAAAAAGAATAAAATAAAATTATCAAATTCTGTTCTCTTTTTTTACTAGGATTCTTCGGATCGTCTGTGATTTAATTCAAGCTGTGAGAGTGGAACTATCGTGCCAAACCACAATAGTGTTTATTGCAAAGGCATCAGGGTCATTATCGCTTGGAGCGTGTCGGTGCAGGTAATGGTGTTAACAGGGAATACGGTGAATGTAAATTATTGTATGTTAAATGTATATTACGTTAATGTAACCATAGGTATATCTGGTTCGTAGAGGCGTATCGTGAAATAATTGGGTACATTCTTATGGTTAAAAAAAGTAACATAACATAACATAAACTCACGCCTATATCCCCGAAGGGGTAGGCAGAGGTGCTAGCACCCACATTTCGCCAGTTTATGTTTAAGTCCCAATGTAATAGGTGGCGAGCCTATTGCCATTAACCGGGCACTTATAAACCTGCGATAAATACACACTTCGAAAAGCATCGAAAAGTCATTGTTGTGTGCCATGGTGAACCTGGGATCGAACCCGAATCGAAAAAAAGTAACAGTGATCTTTAAATAAACAATAGTAAAAGAGCTGCCAAAAATTTCAAATTTCAATAAAAATTCTTCATACAATGAAATCCAGAAAAAAGTAGAGAGATTTGGTGACTGGTGACGTGACAATTTTTTTTGCGATTTCATAGGTCGAGAAACAAAGAGATATATTTAGTTCACGATTGCGCGTACGAGCATTCCGTCGCGCAAGCCTACGCTCCTAGGACGCGCGATAGATTGTGTCGTGTAAAGGCCGCTAATATATATGTATAAACGACACGCCTAAACGAACCAATAACATAATTTATAACAAAAATAAATGCTTGTAATGCTTCATTCCAATAAGTATTATGAAAATCTATTAGACATGTTATGAACTGAATTATTTGCACAAAAATGTGAAATTAAAGGCGCACCCGCATTAGTCGAAACGAACCAAATATGCATACCCTGGGTTCCGTAGTATGAAATGACTTGAAGAAGTTACCGTAAGACGGGGTGAAGCTTAGGAAGTGAATAGAAACAAAATGGTCAGTTAAATTTTGCAGTTATTATCTTTTTTTTTTTTTTTTTTTTATACTACTTAGGTGGCAGACAAGCACACGGCCCACCTGATGGGAAGCGGTCACCGTGGCCTATGAACGTGTGCAACACTAAGGGTGTCACACACGCGCTGCCTACCCTGAAGGGAAGGGGGGAGGGCTGGGAAGGAGTGGGGAGGCTAGGAAGGGATGGGAGGAGGAGGGGTAAATTGAGCTCTGGCTACCCTACTTACCGGCGGGAACACAACTCGATGGTTATTATGGCCGCGGTGTTCTGTAGGGCGGAGGTACTACCCCAGTCGGACAGCTCATTTCGGACGGGAGATACCGTCGTGTCCTACCTCCTGTTTTATGTGAAACTATAAACCACTTACATGTCACAATGAAGAGAATAATCAAATCTTCCACCTAGCGTTAATCCCAGTCGCATCCAAAGCTTTCACCTCAGAGTCTGGGGTCCGCTTTACCAGTCTTAACTGAGGATTTGGCTGGACCTCGATATTTTCCGTGAAGCGACTGCCATCTGACCTTCACAACCCAATGGTGACATAAGGCGATATCGAAGCATGGTAGCTAGACCATTTTGTTGTTGGACTTTTTAGGACTCCAACTACCCGTAACGACTGCCATAGATGTATGGCAACCGGGACAGCCGGCTTAACGTGCTCCCCGAGGCACGAGAGAATAATCAAAATATCCAGTTAGTAATTTAAATTTTTTAAAAGAAGTTATGAAACAAATTCTAATGACCATTTCATCCCTATTCAGTCCATTTTAACCCGTACACTTATTCTATCTAATCGAGCCTTTAAGTACACATTGCGTTTTAGACTTGAAACATGTTAAGTTTATATTATTTGTACTTACATTCCTATTCTGTTATGTTTATAAGTCTATATTGTTTTTAGTTTAAGCATAATAATATAATGAGATTTTATTATTTTATGCATATCTGCGCATATGCCATAAGCATAACGCCTCTATATAATTTATGGAATGGACCCAACTCTAGGCTCCCAACATTTACAGTTTTATCCCCGTAGATACACTTTCCTCTTTGCTAGGAGTGTTAAAAAAGTGTATCTAACACTTTTATGTATATCACTTTCGTTCATGTTCGATACACTTTATAATAAAAAAAATATATTTCTTTTTATTTTAACCAATTTTACATTCTCATCAGTAAATAATATGATTTTATATTGCTTAAGTAATGGATGATCAAACTCGTTTTTAGGGTTCCGTAGTAAAAACCTTATAGTTTCGATAAGCAGACAGTTTTTAAAAGACTATTATGATTGTCTGCCACCTAAGTGGTATAAAAAAAACTAACGTATCTAACCGGTGGGCATTTTTCAAAAGTGTATCTACAGGGAAAGAATTGTATCTTTATAGAATAAACCGTTGAAACAAAACAGTTATAAATCAGATTTTAGATTGCTTAAAAATAGCTTTCATAATTTTATTACTAGTGATGTAAATATTTCATATTGTATAATACTTTCTGTATACTTGTATAATAATTGTATATGCTACTGGATGTAAACCTTTGTATATTGTAGCTAGCTTGTATTTGTTTGTATATAAATTAACTTGTAATATTACTCTTTATAGGTACAGCACTACAGCAAAAAGGTATTCAAACCTAAATTACCTACTATTGGCGCTTTTTTTTTGTTAATGTTTCTAATGTCAGTAGTCTGGCCTGAATTACACAGAAAAGTCATTAGGTGAACTTGAGGCATGCATGCCTGTGGATGCAGCCATGCATGCCTCAAGTGCATGCATGCCTCAAGTGCAAGCATGCACGCAAGGCATTATTCCCGAGATAGTGTAAAATTAACAACTGAATTGTTATAATTGGTATCGTTGTTGCTATTGTCTCGCAATATGTAAAAAAATATTGTAGAACCACTGTAAATATATACAACAATAAAAATAAACGCTCATAACGAATTCGATATTATGATAATATTAACGGTTTATTGCTGTAGATACACTTTCTTTGTAGATACACTTTCCTTGTAGATACACTTTTAAAAAAATACACTATTTCTTTCCCACTAAATAGTCAACACGAAAACTTATAGTTTCGGTAAACGGACATTTTGAAAAGTGTATCTACTAAAAAGTGTATCTACGAAAAAAAAAGAATCTATGGCGAATTAACCATAATTGATTTACTGGTTCTAAATTATATTCAGACACGTTTTGCTACAAAATTTTTATCCTATCAAATAAAACATTATAACGATTATATTATATTTTTTATTTTCATGTCAAACAATGTAGAAATTCCGAAATTGTTTCTTTCGTTAAGGAATATCACAGTGTAACAATTTTACGAAATCAAATTGAATCAGGTACAGTCCACAGGAAGTTCTAATACTACACGTTAATAATATAATACACATACAAAATATAAGAAAGCGACATCTGTTGATGGACTTAGAGAACAATTTTGGAATATTCTGTAATTAAAATAAACAAAATTTAAATAAACGACATCTGTTGGTGAACATGGAGAATAATTTTGAAATTCTGTAATTAAAATTTTAAATATTTGTTGGAACATGAAATACCCTCTGCGAATAATATGAAATAAATTTCAGAACTCTAAAGTACTAACAAATTCTCGAAAAATCCACAACAGAATAATTTCGGGTAGACAGAAACTAGAACATCATTCACTGTCTATATTCAGTCTACGCATACGTCCTTCAATGGCCGAGAGTATTGTGTACACGGATTTGAGGTGATCCTTATCGTTTTTACAGATATCTGTCAGACACGCTGCAGGGGACAATATACAGACACGACTGTTTGATTTCCTATTAATTTTCGTCAGGGCCGTCTGGCAGGCCAGCTCCTCACGGCCATTGGGCTTCATAATACTTATTGATTTATGGGCACTTGAATGTTTGGATGTCTCTTCGTCCTCAGGTGAAATTAAATGCTTCGTTACTGTGAAGAAACTAATATTCTGTATTTATATGAAGTGTGGATGCTTAAGAATCTATTATATACTAGCTGTTGCCCGCGGCTCCGCCCGCGTGGATGTCGAAATCCGTTTCAAAAACTATCCTATCTCTCAAGTTGGATCGAACTGCACATGGTGTGCGAATTTTATTATAATCGGTTAAGTGGTTTAGGAGTCCATTGAGGACAAACATTGTGACACGAGATTTATATATTATTAAGACTAGGTACTAGCTGTGTCCACGTCTTTTTTTATGTGGAAAACTAATTTCTTCGAAAATTAAAGTAGCCTAACTTCTCCTTGTTACATTTTTTTATACTACATTAGCTATTTGCCAAAGAAAGTCCCGTCAAATTCAGTTCAGCCATTTCAGAGATTAGCTGGAACGAATAACAGATAGACAAAAATTGTATAAAAATGTTTTGGTATGTGTATATTGTGTATACTGTATACATCCAAATGCATTTAGTTAAAATCTGTTATTTTACATTAAAATGGTCGTCACACACGTTCCTGTGGGTATACTTGAGCAAGTCTAAACTTACGCAAGTCACTTAGTTGCGACCAAAGACGATATAGATAACGATAATGTATATCGTCTATGGTTGCGACCTAACCGATTTGCCATAATTAATGTCGGTTTAGTCACCCGTGTAAACCCCGCATAAAGGAAGCTTCGTCAAGTACATAAATAAAGCGTGATGAATATCTTTTACAGACCTTATAGACTACTTACAATTATCTTTGACTTTCCCCAACTGCTTGCTGAGCAGCGTGCTGTAGTAACGGCATGACGTCACTAAATTTGTCTTTATACATTCTTCGGACTTTGCTGCACAATGAAATTGTTGTTGTTTAAAAAGAGGTGTAGAGGGCCTCACAAATCTGGATATGCTTATTGGGTAAGCTTACACCCCGGTAATTAAGACCCGAGACGGCGTGCGTGTTTAGTCGGTCGGTCGGTCCGACATAACCACTCCCGACGGCCGGTGGCAGTGGTATCTGTGGGAATTCTCGCACGATAAAAAAAAGGTTTGAGAACTCAGATGGTAGTCGTTCCCGGAGTTTACTAAACCTACCAATAAAATACTAGTTACAGATGCCCGATGGCACGTAAATTGGCCAGACGCGTCATATGTGCAAAGGTCGATTTTTAGGTCCCCTTTGAGGTATGAGCGGGTCGCGGGAGACGCGGTTGCGCCGTCGCGGACATATGATTGGTCCGTCACTTGACGGACCAATCATATGTCTCCGAGAGACGTCTTGTACCGAATCAACGTTCCGTTCGTTCGTACTTTGAATCATTTGATTGGCACAAAGTGCACGATGCGCGAAATTACCCCCACTACTCCAAAACCTGGCCAAGTTACGTGCCGGCATCTGTAAATGATATCCTACCTTCTTTTTCTGGGTTTACATCTGGTCGTTCCTCAATTTCTTGGTCATCGCTTTTTCGATTATCGTTTTCCGAACACTTTACTTCGGAATTTTCATTAACATAATTATGATCTTTACATTTACAATCTTTACATTTTATTTCATTTTCATTTGCTTTGATTTGCGTATTATTATTTACTTCGATTTGCTGAATATCAGTTATTTTTAAATCTCTTTCTTCATTATTTCTATTCATGTTATTACAACTATAGTGGCAACTCTTGCTTTGCTCCAGGCTTTGTTTGGGACTGTCACACTGGAAGATCTTAATGCAGTCTCCTGTAATTTTTACTTCTAGTGGAGCACTGGCTAGTTGTGTTTGGGATAAGTTTGATGAAGTAGCAGGATCCGGGTTTAAGTCTGAAAATAAAGCCAAAATCGTTAAAATTATAACCAGATCATGTCTAAAATAGAAAACAAAGGCATACTGAAAAAAATATTAGCATTCTTTAAGAAATTATCTCTCATCCACTAAGATCCCTTGCTTAAATCTCTTGGGGGTTTTATTTGGAATTTTTTCAAAAAAATCTGCCAAATTTCCATATATTATTATAGGATTTAGAAATCACAGACATTTTATGGGGAACTCATTTCTCTCATGGGGTTCTCATAACAACTAACTAACCTGCATCAGCAACATGCATATCGTGATGAAACGGCTGTGCATTTGATGGTGTTCTGCTCATAACGGCTGGTATTTGTAATTCAGGGGTATCTCTCACTGCTGGTTCTGTGGTACTAGTCGGTACTTCTGGCATGAAGGTATCTCTTACTGGCGGTTCTGTGGAACCTGTCGGTACTTCTGGAGTAAAGGTATCTCTTACTGGCGGTTCTGTGGTATCTTCGTTGACTATCATTTTAGTTGTTTCATACAGCGCTTTGTATGCTAAAGAAAATGTGTGTCAAATGGTTGGAAATTATAATTACAATTGTTTAAAAAAATTTGATAGGTAGCTTATTATCAATATCAATGTGGCATCTAAAGCACTTTGTACTATCTAAAGTACTTTGGACCTTGAGATTCGCTTTTCTAGCGCCCTCTTAATATGGATTATCTTGGACTTTTTCGGTACTTAGCGACTGCCGTCTGACCTCTAGAGGCATGACTACGTCAGAGCTTCGTCTAAGTATTAATCGACTAGTTCACAGCTGCTTTGATGATTTTGTAGCATTTTATTTGATATAAATTTGAGTTAGCGACAAAACTTGCTAGATAAATTACACATTATCATAATTTTGGTACAAGATTATCTATTTTTTTTTCTAGGAAAGGTACCTATACCGTTGTATCCCATCCGCATCGCATGCAAGTAAGCCGTACTGCAAAGTGAAGCTGAGTTAGCAAATTGTCGAACGATATACTGCCTACATAATATCAATAGATTTAACCAAGTTTAACCTACACCGTTTTGAAAAAATGTTCACTGTTCACGCAAAGGTTTTGCTGTCGTCAATTCGTTGTCAATGACGTGGCTTTATTCCAAATGCCGTTCATAAATCAACTGTTAAGTATGAGAGGGCGTGTCTATCGCGCTTTTACAGAATGATAAAGAGAAAATAACATCCCAGTTTCGCACTGATTTTATTTCGACACCAACTGTATGTTCAGTTATTTATGGATGCTTTGTTGCAGAAATCGGCAATTTCTGTGTCGAAAGATGCTTTTATTGCTTGTTGGTCATGGTTTATCTTATCGTTAGCTTAGTGGTTTTGGTGATTACGATTGACACGTCCCGGGTTTGAACCCCTCTATTATAGCGATGTGAAAAACGACTCTTAACAGTATCTACTTATGAAGGGTAAAAATGTAAATGAGGAAGAGGGTGAATCTGGAAATTTAAATAATAGTGGGCACCAGGGAAATCTACAGAATGGGCCAAATTTCTAGATTTATCCAATTTGAAGATGAAATTGAGAATATAACAAATAAGGAAGAAGAACTTAGTTTTTACCTCTTGGCGATAAGACTGTTCCTGTGACGTTGGATTTTTTGTGAGCAACGGGTAACACGCCGAAGAACGGAGTCAGTACTCCTTTTTCGACTTGTACCCTTACTGTCTCCACTTGAGCGTTTTTCACTGTGGAAATAATTAAGGCGATAAGCAGACGGCGGGGTGGGGCGGTCAAAATGCCCGCAAGCCACTCTTGTTTGTACGATCATAAGGTTGCATAATGCCCGCGCAATAGCTCATGTCTGTTGTTAGACATACGACTAAATGCGATCTAATGACAGTAATAAGAAGAGAGCGTCACGGACATATTCACCGCCCCGACCCAGCGTCTGCTTATTGCCTTATGTTTAAACATAAATTGTTTAAGTGCCTATTTCCTTAGGAGCTCAAGCTTCAGGACTTCAAGTACCTAGGTAGGTACAATTAGGCAATTAGAGGCTTGATATCTTATATCATGTACTCTTCTTATTAATCATAATCCTAGCGTTAAATATCAGCTGCAATTGGGTGCATGGAGTAATTCAATAATTCAATATAATCAGGTGGCCGTGTGCTTATTTACCACCCAAATGGTATATAAAAACATAATTAAATAATTGTAGACTCACATGATACGGTAGCTGCTTGTACTTCAGCATTGGCGGAGTGCTTGTGGACCATACATATCGGCTCTCCATACATGAACTTGCAAGCTGTTTACAGAAATGTATGGTAGGTAGATATGTTTAGCATGTGAATTTGACAGGTTCAATGTTGTAACAATGTGTTCTAGTTCTGCAGCATGTATCTCGAGCTTTATGTTATACTAGCTTATGCCCGCGGCTCCGCCCGCGTGGACGTCGAGTTTCACGTTTTTTTTGACTAGGTAGGTATATCTCTGGTTCTACTTAATCGATTGTGATCAAACATGCGTCATATAAAGCGACAGAAGGCGTTTGTCGGTTTACCATTTATCGTCGTGTTCGATCACTTTGAACCTCTCCGTATGTAATGGAGAACGGCGCGGAATGACAAACCGACAAGCACCTGATCCGCTATTGCTCCTAAACCTTTCATGCAAGTCCACCAGTTTCGAATGCTCTATACTTAATATTCATAAACTGATGAAACTAACCTGTTTTAGGTGCATTTCCACTATTTAGCTCGTAAGTACAAGGTGTACACGTCGGCAGCATACATTTTGATGTTAAAACACATGCCGATTTATGGCAAAAGCGTGTATCTGAAATCGTACCTACAAAAGAAAAATCACGTTTTTGTCACTAAATTTCCAATTGAAGGGACGGATGGGAATAGTAGTCTCCACTTAAGTCTGTATTGAGGTCCGAAGGAAAATAGGGATTCATTTATATTTATTTGTTTGGTAGCAACCCATTTATGTCTACTGGGTACGGGTCTCCTCTCCTCTAACGAAAGAGGTAAGCGGGTTTAGACCTTAAACACACACACACGCTGGCCTAATGCGGGTTGGTGGATCGGACATGTCCTTAGAATTTCTTCTAGAAAATGTGGGTTTCCTCACGATGTATTTCCTTCACCGTCAGCTGACACAAAGTGATATTCACATTCGTACTGTCCGGCCGGATTCGAACTAGATACCTCTGAGAAGAGGCCGCGTCCTTATCCGTTCAGCTACCATCGCTTTTATCTATATGTTTATTTATACGTGAAAGAAATGGTTGATGAGATTCTCATACCTACCTATGCCTGTTTCGTTAACGGTAGTTACTACTCGATGCTGAAACTCTTGGTCTTTTTTTAGAACTTGATCTGAAATAGTAAAGCTTAATTAACTTATCTCCTCATTAATAAACAAGCATACTTTATTATTCTAGTATACCTGATGTAGCTGAGTCTACCATGAATGGCCGATTATTAGATTCTGGTTGTTGATTCTTTTCAGACTGTTCGTCATGCTTTTGCATTGGTAGAACATCGGCAAGACTATCGTTAAATGCTAGGTTCTTCTCTTCAGATGGTCCTGCGGTAAAAATACATTTTATAATAATAATGTTAATGGGAATTTACACAAGCATTATAAATCAGAATCGTTCATATAACAAACCAAGTTTTTT
This sequence comes from Lithosia quadra, assembly GCA_963576445.1. NCBI lineage: Eukaryota > Metazoa > Arthropoda > Insecta > Lepidoptera > Erebidae > Lithosia > Lithosia quadra. The sequence goes on from OY754879.1 coordinate 14,864,118, forward strand.
TTTAAATATCTTCAATGTACAGACCCATATAGGTATTTTACAATTTTATAATAGTATAGATAAGATGTGTCTATTTTACGTAATTTATCAAAACTTAAATACAAACCGGAAGAATTTTTATTACTCAGGAGAATCAAAATTTCTGATGTCGAAGAGTTGACAGGAGGCGGTGTAATTTCCAACTCTTTTTCTGGTCTCAAAAACGATTGATATGCTAAAAATTAAACATAATAATGTAGAAATGATAGTAGATAAAAGTAATAATAAGTTTAGTAAGTAAATCATAAGAACAGACAACCAGTAGAAGCGCATTATTTGGTAAAACGAAAATCTTTGCTTGTTCTAGTCTTAAGGTGCAATTTCATCATGGCGCAATTTCATTAGTCGATAGGGCCCGCATGCAGGGTGCGAGAGATTTCTGGAACGCGTGCCACATGGCCCGCATTCGGAGAACCTTTTTCATTAGAGCCACCATTTTGGCACTATCGGTGTTTGCAATGGTGACTCCCATTCTAGAGACTTTGCCTCAGCTTACCATCAGGCGAGGTGAAGTCATGTTGACGTGACCGACATAAAAAAAAAAAAAAAAAAAAATTAGTCGATAGGGTCCGCATGCTAGAGCCACCATTTGACTATCAACCGATGAATTTTATTGGTCGGTATCACTGTCGGTCGGTTATGACATTTTGTTTTTACGTGCGGATTCCCCATCAGACTTCACCTCACCGGAGTTAAGGATGAGGTGAGTATGTTGGACTGGAACCAACTAAAACGTGCAGTTTTAGTTGGTCGGAGTTTGAGTTTCGTCACATTAGCCTGAGTGGTTGAGGAATTTGGTGAGCCCTAAAAAAGATATCACAAAGACCCTGACCAGTCTTCGCCACAGGTGACTCCGACGTGTTGTTGGGATAGCAAGAATTGCCTACAGATTTTCAGTCTTATGATGTACCTAATCAACATACCATAGGCATCTTTTTGAATTGAACTGCAGGCTCTCATCCATTTGTCAGCGTCAAGGTTGCTGGAGAGTACCGCAGTAGGAGGATAGTTATCAATACAGGAACTTGCCTTCCATCTTGACGATCCAATCAGACGTGAAAGAGAGTACAGCTGGGTATTGATATCTGCGGAGAATATTAAGTCTAAAGCACATAGTGAACATCATGTAAAATAGATAATGCATGTCTATTTTATTAAGAAACTGTGCTGCAAGCTATCCTCGTCCTCAATGGCTTATCTATCTTCTTCAACTTAGCGTTAATTCCCAGTCGCATCCAAAGCTTTCACCTTGGGAGTCTGGGGTCCGCTTTACCAGATTTAACTGCGGATTTGGCTGGACCTTGATATTTTCCGTGAAGTGACTGCCATCATCTGACCTTCACAACCCAATGGTGACATTAGGCGATATCGAAGCATTGCATCTAGACCGTTGTTGTTGGACTTTTTTTAGGGCTCTAATTACCGGTAACGGCTTAACGTGCTCTCTGAGGCACGACCTGTGCTGCAAATGTGTTTATCTATTTATAGGTACTATTATAAAATTGTATACTAGCTGTGTCAGTACATTGGAGTTATTTAAAAAAAACTTGGGCTAATATAATGAACGATTCTGAACACAAAAATGTTTCAAAAATCTGCCATATGTTTGATTGCAAATTGGTTAAGTAGAACTGGAGATACCTATACCCAAAAAACGATAACCGATATCCACGGCGAGACACGGGCATCAGTTAACAGTATAAATCGGATCAATAGGATAAAATCTAATAATCTTACTATTCCTTAGTTGAGTTTTGGAAGTCAGCGAGCTGGTAAAAGGTTTGCAGGCGACTTCTACGCTCTTTTGCACTTGCAAGAATGAAGGCCGCGATGGCTGCACCAAACCTGTCAACAGGAAAAAGATAATTTTTTTTATTACACGAAATTAACTTTAGAAACTGGACGTATTGGGGTCACATTAAGTTTCCTCGGAGGAAACGGAGTTATTTGATTAATATGCTATGATGCAGCGATCACAGAACTATATTCGAATAAGCAACGTACAAGACAGAACCAAAAAATTGCTGCTGTCGCTGTTGGTGAGCCGGTTCAATCGAACCAACCAACCGGACCTTAGGAATCTTATGAATATCCATATCCCCATATTCCTGCGACTCAGGAATATCCACATCCCCATATTCCTGCGACTTCAGATGCTAATGTCATCGCTTACCTACTACGTCAAACTAACACTTCTTGTTTCTCCCCTCCTACCGGTAATGTAAATTTGAATGACTTACCGAATGTAATTTCTGTATTGGTATCACAATCTTGAGAACTGGGAGCAACGCAGGCGCATAGCTTTGGACCTGAAATATACTTTTTATTAATGACCTGCAAGTTATTGTTATATTATTAGCTTCATTTTTATTTGTTTCATTCTATAAATTCAGTTGCTATATTTATGTAGTTGTGTTGCTTGACTAGTACCGCTCATAGCAAGTTATAAAACATAGATATCAACTACACTGGGGTTCCCTTAGACCCTGCGTCTAAAAACTCGAAATGGCGTGCAGTATTAGTCAATGCGAGTCCGACACAACCGGCCCCGTTCGGGGTATCGCAACGGAGTGTAATACGCACGAGAAGTATCTGGGGAGATTTTCAGCACGAAATAAAAGGTACTTACCACAAATCTCAGATGATGTCTGCGTTTGTGTAGATTGCATTTCACCAAAATGAGACGTCATACACGAAACAGTGCTGTAGTTACGACATGGTGCTGTTGGAGTACAAAAAAATATCACAAACCTACTCAATTTGTGTGTATGTCAACAATTGGAATACGGTGCGTGTCGCTAAGTATTTGTTGCTACTGTAGGTACTGATAGTAAAGAAAGAAGCAACATGGCCCATATAATAGATGAATAGCTTAGAACCCTCTCTCGGTAGGAGATATAACTAGCATATTGGTACCCACAGAGAGGAAGAGTAAGGAGGGGAGAGCGTAGGCAAAGAAAAATGTGGCAAGTCTTCTCAAGTTTAATGCACTAAAAACACATAAGTACAATAATACTAACCACATTTTAAAGAGGATTTCTTATTGAGACTTGAGTGTGAGGAATTTATTTGACCGCAGTGTGATGTTATACATGAAACGGTGTTGTATTTGCGAAATGACGCTGTTGATGGCAATTCTGTGAATAAAGAAAGTTGATCCAGACATATTTATTAATCCTCCGAATCAGAAAGTCCATAAGGTAAAAATGTCATTGTTTGCTGAAGGTCCACATGTTTAAACATCTATTAAATGAGAATGTCTAGAGTGACAAAACGACTTACTAGTAAAACGTCTAAAAAGTGAAAATGTCTAATATGTGATGCAAAGTTCACTATCTTTCAGCTAGAAAACATGTGGACTCGGAATTCTAGCCCCGGGTCCTTTAAGCGGGGCGTAAAATCACTTGATGAGGCCGTCAAGCTGAGGGCCACCATTGTAGCACTGTCGGTGTATGTAGTGGCGACCCCCGGTCCTGAGACTTTATCTTTAGTTGACCATCAGGCGAGGCGAATGATCTTCTTGACTGTGCCAAATTGAAAATGAAAATGAAATTGCATTGAACCGAATCAACCACGGCTGGGTCCGTGGGATAATTCCGCAGTAAAAAAATAATTAATAAAGTGACTAACCATACGTTGCAAATGATTTCTTTTGCATCACCGATGTTTGCGCCGAATGCACTTGGCCCAATTGTGACGTCATACACGAAACGGTGTTGTAGTTGTAAGATCGAGCTATTAAATAAAAGAGAATAGGTCAGATTACATAGACAATCTAAAGTTGTTTTAGCAGTAAATAGATTAGTATTATTTCAGTATTTTTTTCAGCCGTGAAAAGCACTGGGAAGGAAATTGAAACGTCAGTGTAAAAATCCTTTAAAAATAATTTTATTTCGACTCGCGTAAACTTCCAATATACTCGTATCTATACATACAAGTACAAATAAAATGTATGTTTGTGATGTTTAAAAAAACTGCTTTTTACTAAGTGCATTTGGATGTACATACAAAAACAATGTTTTTTATTATTTGTCTGTCTGTTTGTTCCAGCTTATCTCTGCAATGGCTGGACCGATTTTGTTGGGAATTTCACTGGCGGATAGTTGATGTAACAAGGAATAACTTTGGACAAAATAATTAAGGTTCGGTGTGAAAAAACAAAACCTTAAAAATCTAGTCAAAAAATACTAATAAATATTCTAGTAAGTACTTAATCTGGTCATAAATATTCACATGCACCTACAACCTATATTACGGAAGTGTCATAAAAGGAGGCATCTTACCAGGCTCCATGATGTCCCCGACATTTGCTGCATATCAATGATATGCCATCAATGCACGGTATGCATTGCTATGCGAACAACAAAAATAAAGACAAGCCATGGATCGTGATAAGACCACAATGAAAGAAAACTGTGCATTCCGTACTTATGAAAAAAAAAATCTATACTTCTAGGTATACAAATTGCAAAGTAGCTGTGTTTGTACATTGAGGATACTCAAAAATAATACTTGGGTTATATGAACACACAGTTCGCGATGGACGCAAAATCTACTGATGGGATTTTGATGCGGTTTTTTTTCCGTTGGTCAGATTTAAAATATTATGTATGTTTGATCACAATCGATTGAGTAGAACCGGAAATAGAAAAGAAACGTGAAAATCGACGTCCACGCGGGCGGAGCCGCAAGTGGTAGGGAAGGGCTAGGGGCGGGGGGGCCTAGGCTTATGGTGTATACATAATATAGTACATGGTAGAAATAACCGTAGCTTACCTTCTTTTATATTCCTTTCAAAAGTCGTGCTTGATGGACTTCCAGATTGTATGCATGCATCTACATACAACTTAGCGGACATGGCAGATGAAGTTACGCAGATGGACTTCGAGTCCAGTCCAACATAATATGTGGACGTGCCCTTAGAAACAAAGGTAGGCAAGCTTTCTGAAAAAATAATAAAGCACTTACTACATGCCAGCGAGAAAACGATCAACTATCGACTATTTTCTCGTTCAAAAAACGTACAGCAGACGTTTTTATTTTATACCACTTAGGTGGCAGACATGCACATGGCCCACTTGATGGAAAGCGGTCTTCGTGGTCTATGAGCGTGTGCAAAGGAGCGTCGCACTTGCGCTCGCAAATTGTATTATAACGTCTATTTCTTTATACGTTATAGTTCATAAAAGTGTTCGAATGTGTTACGTTACCTCAAAAACTCATAGTCAACTTGTTATAAAATAATGCACTTACTGGTGGTCTCGCGTAAGAAAGAAGCTTGTGTATCAACATCGTTCAACGCTTTTCTAATTAAGGTGCTCAGTAATATTTCTGTAATAAACACTGACAATTATAATATACAAATGTAGGTACGAGTTTCTTTGGGGGTCGAGGGGGCCATATTAAAACCGTAGATGGCCCAGGGTCAGCTGGGATGCGAGGAGGTCTTGATTGAGACCCAATAACTCTTTTATAATGTTATATACCATCCACCGAGATAATTAACGCTAACCCTAAGTACATCCCAGCTCTAATAGGTATATATCATAGGTAATAAAAATATTTTATTACAATAATTTATACGTACCTATTAAAGCATTTATTACGAATACCTACAGGGTGTATTTTTGAAACGGGGCAGTAAGGGCAAGTACCTTAACCGTTGCAGTTACAGCAAAACGTTCATAGAAGACCTTCCCTAACTTTTTGACATATTTTGAACTGCATTCACAGATTTTGTAAAAAACTTACAGTTGGCAAAAAAAATGCAAAAAGTCCAAAAATTTTTTTTTTATGCCAGTCGATTCTATTTCATGTGGGGATCAAAAAACTCTATGAGACCATTTTAGCTTTCAGTACTAGGAAAGACAGAAATCGCCAAAAACGTTTCCCATACATTTCGGCAACACAAACAAATTTCTACGATGGTCTAACTTTTTGTTATGGCCAGGAAGTGGGTAGAATTGACTGTAAAGTAAATGAAATGAATTTTTACCCTCAAATTTCGAATTTGATTCGAAAATCTGTGTGTTATACTTAGTTTCAGCTGAGAAACTTCGTATGAGTTATTAATTAAGGATTTTCGCTAAAATGTCTTCTAATCCAGTCCAATAAAGGTCCAACACAGTGGCCACCTCGTAGCCCCGATCTAACACCACTTGATTTTTTTTTATGGGGCTTCGTGAAAAACGAGGTGTATAAGACGACGTACGCCAGTGTTCAAGAGCTCAAGGATGCATTAATGACCATTTTACGTAATATTCATCCCAGAACATTATTAGCCGCCATTCGTTCAGTGCAAAAAAGGATAGACTTATGTATTCGTGAAAATGGCAATCATTTTGAGCAATTTATTTCATAAACCAATTTCTTAAATTTTTAAATGATTTTTTTTATTTAAAAAAGTTCAAAATTTTACCTGACCTATGAGTTTCGAGTTGATTTATCATTTTTCCGTACGAAATGTTTTTGGCGATTTCTGTCTTTTCTAGTACTGAAAGCTAAAATGGTCCCATAGAGTTTTTTGATCCCCACATGAAATAGAATCGATTGGCATAAAAAAAAAATTTTTGAACTTTTTGCATTTTTTTTGCTAACTGTAAGTTTTTTACAAAATCTGTGAATGCAGTTCAAAATGTACCAAAAAGTTAGGGAAGGTCTTTTAAGAACGTTTTGCTGTAACTGCAACGGTTAAGGTACTTGCCCTTACTGCCCCGTTTCAAAAATACACCCTGTATATCATTAAAATATGTTATGTCTAATTTTCAGACTTTACCATAGTTTATATCTAAAAGACCAACGTCAAATTCCCATATATAAATAAGAAGCGTTATCAAAAAAGGCCGACCTAGGCGTACATATTCTAATCAGATCCAGGACGTTGTGGAGAAAGGCCAGAGCAAGAGTACCCGCAACCGGCGTGCGTGTATGAAAATAATTATGAAAGTTGAAGAAGCGAAAGGTGTATGCCAAGATCGTTGCAAGTGGAAAGATGTTGTCTTTACCTACCTCAATGGGAAAAACGGCGTGATTTGTATGTATGTATTGTATGCACGGAGCACAATAACCAGTGGAGAGAGTATGGGCATGTTTTTGTTCTAAATCAAAGTCACCAATTCGCGGCGGGGAGAGAATGCGTTTCGCCCTCTGTGATTGGATGACGAATTGTCAAAAAAATGACGACTCAATAGCTAAGGATTCCAAACAAGTAAATTTTAAAAAAAAAAAAATTAAAAAAGTATCGATATCGATAAAATTGTTGACTCATTCGTAATCTATAATATTATTTATAAGATTTGTTTGCGATACAGAATTGTTTAAAACAGGAGAAAAAGCGGCAGCTTAGTGGTTAAGAAGTCCGCCTTACGATCGAGAGGCCCCGGGTTCGAATCCTGGTCATTACACTACCGACGTGAACCCACTCCTAACGCAAGCCCTTGAGCTTAGCTGGAGGGTTTAGAGGGAATATTAGTAATAATTTCAGTTGCTAATATTCTTTATAAAATAAATTAGGAAGACTTTATTTACAAAATATTTTTTTCTGGTACTTTTACGTGAAATGGCTCTAGAACATACGACACTGCACTTTGTTGGTAAAAAATTGTCTCTATGTGTAGCTTTGATCCAAATTTCTTTCTTCTCGATGTCATCATTAGGAAATCTGCAAAATTTAATACAAAATACACCTTTTTCCAATATAATGAACCCCTTTTTTTATCGTGCGGAAATCCCCATGGATACCACCCCCCTTCGGCCATCGGGGGGGTGGTTATGTCGGGATCGAACAGACTAAAACCGCACGCCGTCTCGGGTCTTAGTTACCGGGGTGTAAGGTTACCCAATGGGCATATCCCTCGCACCCAGCTGACCCCGGGGCCATCTACGGTTTTAAGATGGACCCCTCGACCCCCCGACGAAGGTGGGGTGTAGGGTGACAGGCGGCCGCCCTGTCACCCAACCGTCGGCGCGCAGACAATCAGCCCACCTCCCGCTCGCTCCCCACTGTGCCATCTGCTAGTCAGAGGGACACGTGGAGAGCCTCGGAGCAGCCCTCTAGAGGGCCACTCCCACCCCGGCCGGATTGACCGCAGGCAGTAGCGTCTCCCGTGGCGAGTGGGAGGCACTGCTCGCCTCCATTTCCCAGGTGCAACACGTGGAGGTTCCGGCCCGCACCCAATATAATGATCCCCTAACCTTTAAACTGTCGCGTTCCATGAAATTCAATAGGTAATGATAACGGGAAAGATTAGAATTGCTTCGTCATTTAGTGGCAGGATGTCGCCTGGAGGGTGCGGGCCGGAACCTCCACGTGGTGCACCCGGGCAACGGAGGCGAGCAAATCTATTTTTTTTTTAAGTCAGGTAGAGATTTCATTTATTTTGCCACAAACAAGTATAGTGTACAGCATCTAACTTGGCAAGGTTTTGTAGTAGTGGGGCCCACACTACTCCAAAATCAGGCCACGTTAGATGCCGCGCACTATACATTTTTTACTGTTATGTACAAGTTTTTTACCGGTATTCCTACACTTTAGCGAGGAAGGCCTGCATAAATAAGTCTTAAAATAAAGCAATAATGATACAAAAAAAAAAAATAAGGAAACTATAGGAAGGACATTGAATAAATAAACCTATTTTAAATTCTATCGATATAAAATGTCGCGATGCTGCGAACAGAACTATCGAGAAAAAAAGGGACAACTGCTATATGCAATTCAATGTGCTAGAAAGAGAGCAAATATTTGATTTTATTTTTCGTTGTTGAAATTGTTGTTTTATTAAATGAAGTAAAAAACACTTACCTGTGAAATGTTATCCCATCTTTCATGTAACTTGACGTTGTAGTAGACTTTCCACACCATTTAATTGCACAACTAGGCATTGCTTTTAGTTTTATTTCCTTTTAAAACGGGAGCGCGTGACGTTCGTACGTCAACCTACAATTTCTGCGACTGATCAAAATTTCGCAGCATACACTTCATTTAGCGTATGTTTAGCGACTGCGGCAGCCCCGCACGCTCTCTCCACTGGTTATTGTGCTCCGTGATTGTATGTATATAAAAAAATCTATAGCAGTTCACCAGATAATGTCATGTAAGTTACTACCAATTATTTCTAAAGTTCACCTGCTTCTAGAATGTTGTTCAATCCCAATATCGAAGTAGACTTGGTACAGCAGTTAACCTTGTTCGTCGAACGTAAGCCTAGATCTGTGACTGACGTACACGTCACACACGTCACTGTTCTTTTTTCTGTAAAATTGTTCAAAATTGTTTTTTTATTATTCTTTATAATGGACTCGTCAACATGACTTCACTTTGACTGTTAAGCTAAAAGTCTCAGGATCGGGCGTCACCACTACACCGATAGTGCTCAGTCGTGGCTCTCAGCTTGACGGCCTATCAAATGCTTTTTTTACACCCCGCTTAAAGGACCCGGGGCTATAGAAGGAAGGAAACACATTCATTGGTAAAGAATTCCAAGTCTGCGGCAAAGAAAAAAGGCACCGAACCGCTTGGTTCTTGATGAAGTTGATTGCACTGTGTGAGGGTGATACCTCAGCCTGGTACGCGTAGTTCTGTATAGGAAAGTAGAGTTTGGAATTAATGGGCAGAGCTCTTCGGAACACTCGGCATAGTAGAGGCGGTAAAAAACAGCCAAAGAAGCAAAATCTACTGTTTGATTATTAGTTTAGGTTCATAAATTCCTTACTACAACCATAAGCGTGATGATTTTACTTACCGCCTTTTTCTTCATTGTTTTGTTCTTTTGTTGACACTGATTTGCTGGCAGTTAAAATAACTGTTGAAAAAGTAAGTAGTAAATATTCAACTTTATTATCTTTACTATCAATTATTACCTATGTAGTTGGAATCTAGTCTATTTTGAATAAAACCAACAGTAATAATCAATTGTGCATACTCAGTTCTTCACCTCAGCTCGCACATCGTATGAATTGTATAGAACTTTTGCACGATTTTGTGCAAATGCTTCTGCATGCAATTAGCTCAGTATTTTTTGCATGGAACAGACGCCCGCATGCGTAAATACGCACGATCTAACGCAAGTATATACTCACCATTGTCTACTTTTGCAGTTTGAGTTTCTTTAAGTGCGCTGTAATATGATGAACTTGTAAGGGCAGATTTTTTCTCGGTTACAACAACTGTGAAAAGAGAAGTAATTATAAAGTTTTATTGTTTTTTTATACCAACTAGGTGGCAGTCAAGCACACGGCCCACCTGATGGGAAGCGGTCACCGTGGCTTACGGACGCGTGCAAAACCAGGGGCATCACAATCGCGCTGCCGACCCCGCAAAAACCTTTTAATGCCCTTCTTGAAGAACCCTATATCGTAGTCGCTAGGGAACATAGTTTGGCAATTACCAATATTCATTCTAAACAATTAAATATCTGTCCAATGTTATTCTAAAATAGTAAGTAGGTAGTCAATACGTTGCTTATCTATGCTATCTATATCCATGGTTATCCGTTGAGTAGCTGGGCACTAAATTTTATCAAAATAGTGGCACTATCAATAACAAGAGTATACCTAAATCAATATGAAACTCTAGCTAAAGTGACTGTCAAAACTTCCATTAGTTCCGAAAGTCAACAGAATCAAGCAAGTAATCACATTTTTGATAAAACAGTTATTATAAAATTTAAACATCGCTTACACAGGTGTTCAATTCATTAGATCCAAGGTGACCCCTTCCAATAAGGTGGGCCGTGTGCTTGTCTGCCACCTAAGTAGTATATATCAAAAAAGCTTACCTCTATTGGAGATGACTCTCTCAGGCATTATGCAAGATGATATTGATATTATGTTTGGTTCTGAAAAAAAAAATTCAGGAAAATTAAACTTTTCTGGATTATGAAAAAGTATTGGTTTTATCGATTAAATATTGAATACTTTGACATATATAACTATAATATATTATAGTTTCTGCCGAAGATTTATAGTTAAAAAACGCGAAAATCGACGTCCACCCGGGTGGTAAAAGCTAGTCTAAAAATAAACTTGTTACCTCTAACAGATAATGTATGTGTTGGCTTTTTATCTGGTATCGCGAGCACCTTTTGATGTTCTTCTCTGACTTCTTGCGCAGGAGCTGAGCTGATAGTTGAAACACTTTTGTCTGAAATAGGCGTAAACATTCACATATAGAGAAAAATACCTTAGTGTAGCACACGTCCATAGGCCACGGTGGCCGCTTCCCATCAGGTGGGCCGTGTGCTTGTCTGCCACTTACGTAGTATATAAAAAAAAAAGTATAAAAAAAAAAATGATATGCAGGCTAATATTGAGTGAACTATTTTGTGTTATACCACTTAGGTGGCAGACCAGTAAACAGCTCACCCACGCCGTTATAGCGGCGGTAAGACCCGTCATGGAGGACTGGCTGGAGAGGCCTTACGGGGGCCTCTCGTACCGGCTGACGCAGGTGATCTCTGGTAAGGGGTGCTTCGGGGATCACTTGTGTCTGATTCGGAAGGAGCTAACGCCCGAGTGCCATCACTGCGATGCGGGCGAGGACTCAGGGCTGCACACGCTGGCCGAGTGTCCGGCGTGGGAGGTGCCGAGACAGGCCCTCCTGGCAGCCCTCGGGGTGGGAGTCCTCACACTGCCGGTGCTGATCGCAGTGATGGTGCAGAGTGCGGACGCGTGGTCGGCCGCCGCCTCCTTCTGCGAGCAAGTGATGCTCGAGAAGGAGGTGGCGGAAAGGGTTCGGGAGAGGCTGTACAGAGCTCTCCCGAATGGCGGCGGGCGCGGACGCCTAAGGCGTCGGAGGTCTAACGACCTCCGTCCTCCATGAGCGCTGGCCTGGGGGTGACGGGTGGAGCCGCCTGTCACCCTAGTAGAAGCAGGCCGAGGCGGCGGCGCGCGGCAGCGCGCCCCCCCCCCCTATTCCGGGGGTATGACGGGAACCACGCGGTTCCCAAACCCGAGGGGGCCATCTTGAATCCGGAGATGGCCCGGGTCAAGCCGGGGTGCGAGGGAAATGCTCTTTGGGCCACCTTACACCCTGGCGTCAGAAGACCTTAGACGGCGTGCGGTTTTATTCGGTAAGAGTCCGACATAACCTGCCCCGCTGGCCGCGGGGCGGGTATCCATGAGGATTTCCGCACGAAAAAAAAAAAAAAAAAGGCCCGTAGACAAGTGTAACAAGTCTAAATCGCTAAGGAATAGAATAGATTAGGTCGACCAATCACACTCCAGCTCGCGATCCCGCCGCGGCGCGCGCATCGTACGCCGGCGACGACGAGCTTGGATGTGATTGGTCGACCTAATCTATTCGATTACTTAGCAATTTACACTGTGACACTTGTCTACGGGGGCTATTCGGAAGCGGTCAACGTGGCCTATGCAACACCAGGGACGTCACACATGCGCTGCCGATCCTAAGCTATTGTAACTATATCCAAACCAACGGCTTCTGACCCATGGTTACACTGATTGGTTACACTGATGTAACAACGGAGCATACCTATGATCGGTAGTTACACTGATGATCAGTATTTACATTGATGTAACAACGGAGCATACCTATGTTCGGTAGTTACACTGATGATCGGTACTTACACTGATTTAACAAATACCTATAATCGGTTACACTAAAACTTATTTATAATACTGGCGGCCTAGATTCTACGATAATTAAATGATCGGGGTGTACTGCCCTCCCAGCCCTCGCCGACTTCGAGCAACTGCTCGGGGAACTCGAGGGTATGGTGGCAGGGGTGCGCCCCGCTCACGCAGTGATCGCCGGAGATTTCAACGCACAGTCGCGTGGTTGGGGATCACCGGACACCGATGATAGAGGAGAAATGCTGGAAGAGTGGCCGTATCCACTGGAGTGGTGCTCCTCAACAGGGGAACGGTGAATACGTTTCTAAGGCCCCAAGGTGGCACGTCCATTGTAGACCTGTCGTTCGCCAGCCCCACGCTGGTACGCAGGATACGGCCACTGCTTTGTTACATCAGTGTAAATACCGGTCATCAGTGTAACTACCGTTCATAGGTATGCTCCGTTGTTACATCAATGTAAATACCGATCATCAGTGTAACTACCGATCATAGGTATGCTCCGTTGTTACATCAGTGTAACCAATCAGTGTAACCATGGGTCAGAAGCCAAACCAACACGGTATCACGTGTTCAGAAGGATCCACGGTAGAGGGCAAACTGCATCACTGATCTTATTACAAACTGAGAAACATTGGATATTATTATACCTGTTAAATTGCATAATTCTTCTTTTATTGTTTGGCATCCACTTTCGTTTTTTCCTGTAAATAATTATCCAACTATGAGATTAATTAGGTACTACTTATATAAAACATTGTTATTAGCTGTGTTCTGCGGCTTCACCCATGGCATAGGTACTGCGTCCCCAAAGCAGGATACAAAGTAAGTACCTATCCTATGTCCGTCTCCTAGTTTTAGGCTACCTCCCTGCTAATTTTCAGCCAAATCGGTTCATCCGTTCCTGAGTTATAAATAGTGTAACTAATACGACTTTCTTTTATAGGTATAATAGATATAGATAGAAGATGTATTGTAGTAGGTACATTTATTATTGGTGTATCCAGTAAAAAGACAAACATAGCCATATAGCCTCACTATTCATAGGTTATCCAGACCAGAATATTAGTACAAGAATCTGATGGCAATGCCCTAATAAGTCACGCAGAAGTTAATGTATGAGAATAAATATTTAATTAAAGAATGTTACCTGATTTAGATTGGTTAGATCTTTTTTCGATATTCGTGTTAGATAGAGAGATTTTAGCAGCCACTTCTACCCCTGATAAACTTGGGTACGGCTTCTCTATTTCATTGTCTAAATGAATAAATAAAGGTGAACACGTGTGAAGACAATGGATGCTTAAAATGGAACAGAAAATAATTCGGTATGGGAGTTCTATTGAAGAAACTACTGCTTAAGGCATTAATTAATTTTTCGTTGTGACTTTTTCAATAGCTCAATCTTAAGCTCAATCAATAATTTACACTATGCAAGATTCTGTCTCCAAATATTTCCTAATAAGTTAAGTACGCACAGTAAACTTACAAAGTAAATTAGAGAGAGGATTATTTTATATATTTTATACGACATTATTTAAATTTCATATATTTTACGCACCAATTTTATTAGTATTATTTACATTTTCACATTTCTATAACTTAATTTTTCTCACGCATTTAGCAATTATGACATTGATGGGCAACCATAACTTATGGTCTTTGTCAATAGTCATCATCTACCTAATATAGGTAGGTACTTCTTTGATTAATTCCAAAAATAGACATTTACCAAGTCGTACTTTGTATAGTAGGTATTCTTTATTCCGTGTTTGTAAATATTCGGAACAAAAACATAAACATATAAATTAAGAATCTCCTTCTTCGAAGTAGATTAAATCAACGAAAAATATCCAGATAATTTAGACAAAATCTTTCACAATTTACAAATTATACGTATATCCTCAAAATAGAATAAGTTTATCAAGAACACCCTCATTTGCAAGTATGTTTATCGATTTTTTGTCATAAAGGGCAAGCCTATTGTCGTCAACCGGGCATTTTTCATTTTCACGTTTACAGATCGCCTTGTACATAGTTGGAAGATGAAGATAGAGCAAGTATACAAATGTATTCTACTTAATCGGGAACCACGCATCCAATAAGTTTACAAGAATGTTCGAAGAAAATGAATTGTATTGGATAGAATTGGCATGAATGAATGAATAATTATAACAAATACCAAAGTATTATTGTGAATATGATAATCTAGGTATATTTTGACGTCAATTACTAAAATATCACAAAACAAATCACGAGAAAATCATTAAGTACCTAGTTAAAAGTAGCTATATTATGTATTAAATTTCTTAGGCGAGAGGCTAGATTAAGGCATCGATTAGCTTTAGTTAAGCGCGGTCGCAGGATCTAGCTCCTGCGATCCCGCTTTCTTTAAGCTAATCGATACCACGATCTATCGTGTCAATGCGTGTTATTTTGTTTTAATTATGCGTCTTGCCTCTTCTGTATAATTCACGTGACAATCACGTCTTTTTTATATAGGACACGTCAAAATGACTTTACCTCGCCTAATGGTAAGCTAAAGGCAAAGTCTCAGGACTGGGGTCACCACTACATACACCGGTAGTGCTACAGTGGCGGCCCTCAGCTTGACGGCCTCATCAAATGCTTTTCGATGCCCCGCTTAAAGGCCCCGGGACTATAGGAGGAAGGAAACACATGCGCTGGTAAAGAATTCTCTGGTCTTTAGGTATTAGTATAATTTTTTGATGGTTCTTTACCGTCTTTTCCCAATATTTGAATTCAAACAGGTGCATGGGTTTATGTAATTATGTAACAAAAAAAAGTTACACAATACTTTATTGGCGCCAATATTTCTCTGGCCGTTTTTAATTCTGTTGACAGTAACGCCCAAAGTTTTTGTTTGTTGTAAACAAATTACAAGGTCAGTCGTTAATGTATTGACCTTTTTCTAAATAACATGACCAAAATAAATGGCACTTTCTTGAACTTATTTGTTCTGCCTCTTTTAGTTATAGAAAAAGTCTAATTTGATATTTTAATATTCTGAACGCAGCTTTATCAACCTAGCTTAGCCGACAATATCAAGTCGAATCACACTTATAAATAAAGCTTCTTCTAACTAGCCGATGTGGGCAAGAGTTAAGAGAGTTGGAAAAATAATGGCAAAAGAAGCTCACAAGTACTGTTAGTGTATCACCTTCGGCTACCTACAAGTACACTGTGCTGTGGATATTATTGTAACACATTTTTGGAATAGAAAAAAAACTAATTCGTAATTCATTGAGGGACACAGGGATAATGATACTATTTTATAATGTGTAGTTAACTTATAACTACTCGTAGATAATTCAATTAAATGAAATAGGCTAGGATGTATAAAAGACAACTAATAAAAATATTTAAGCGTAAGTACCTGAATAGAAACACGACTTGCAAAATGTGATATCATCCTTTTTAGGGCCCGTCGATTTTGAATCGAGTTTTGGTTTAGCTATTTCACTGAATTGAGAAGCTATTAAAGAAAATATATTAAGTAGTGTTAGTAAGTGAAGTATATTGATGGTCAGGGGCCTAACCACGACGCTCTTATGATAACTCAATAGCACTTCAGTTTAGCTAAAGGAGACAGATGGAGCTAACACTGTCATAAATATAGCTGTATCTCTCCTCTCGGTTCCCTCTTATGTCAAAGCGGTGTCCTAAGTTAAAAATAAAGTTCATAGTAGTAATGTAATGAAATTCCAATGTCCATTCTTTTCATCTTCGCCTACAATTTTAGAATATTTGCCTCCTAGTAGAGTGAATTTCTACCCAAACTGATTTTATCTCTTTTGGAAGCGTTCTAACATAGGTACATATTATTAATTTCTTGCTTTTTCATCCGAGCCCCGATTTCGGTTGCATCCAAAGTTGCGTCACTTTGAAGCCTGAGGTGCACTCTCCAACAGCTCCTTGCCTTATGGATTGGTTTTTCTTGACGTACCTACGTATTTTACGACGAACTTTTACGAAACGTAAATTGTCAGCTATTCAAATATAATTTAAGGTGCACTCTCCAACAGCTCCTTGCCTTATGGATTGGTTTTTCTTGACGTACCTACGTATTTTACGACGAACTTTTACAAAACGTAAATTGTCAGCTATTCAAATATAATTTATTTTTAGTGCTTGTTTTAAAATATACTAATATGTCAAAAAACAACTCTTTATTACCAATATCATTAAATATCTTGATAGGTTCTGTAGAAGTCTCTGTGCTTGTTCCTTTAGGATACTTATTCATATCGTGAATCGACGGTGTTGTATTAGTAGCAGTATAATTAAATGTTATGACCCCTGAGCCTGCAAAATGTTTTATTATGTAGTCGTTTATTATCATAACACTAGCAAGACACTATTATAAATTTTAATAAACGTGTTGAAATTTGATTCTAGGGTAAATATTTTAAATTCTATTTATAGCCATACAGGCAGCCAACATTAAATTCAAACCTACCATTTTTTACTTACTTTTTGTATAATACAAAATAATGAATGTAATAAATCCTGAATATTACCTGTGTTAGCTGCAATATCTCGTGTTACCCATCTTCTAACTCGACAAGGACAAGCTGAAGCGAAGCTCCAGTACAAAGACCGGCACGTAGACCGTCCAGTTAACATATTCTTTGTGCCATGATATTTTAACGGACCATTCCTCATCACTGGAGAATTTCTCGGGGTAGGGGCCGACTGCTTGACTGATATTGAAGTACTTTCACCTTTAGATTCTACACACGCACTTCTATTTGTTCGAATTGAGTTGTCCTTATCGCTTGTTGAATTAAGCCGTTTTTTGAAAATCGAATTTGTATCCCAAAGATGTTGATTATAGGGATCTCCTTGAATATCATTAAAAAGTAAACCTTGGAAAATTAAAAAAATGTACGTAAGTTTTAAAATAAAACATGTAAATCAAACACATTCGCATCCAGTAATGGTTATACACTAATGACCATTTCGTCACATGAACCCACTCCTAATAAAACAATTATTTAACTTAACCCAGCCCAGGTTAAGTTAGGTGGCTAAAGGTGCTGGATGGTAAATACTTTAGTACCGCTCATGCGGGAAAAATGAAGTATGGTGGTGATAGGAATGCTGCTGATATGCGCAGTGAAGGTTACATGATCAGATCACGTCGGGGTCTCCACTGAGGAGGAACGGGGTGTGATGTCCCTCCAACACAAAGAGACGATCCTCCAACTTACTAGGCAAGGTGATCACTCCTGGTGGGTCGTGGCCCCACGGTTATCGTTGGGATGTCATATAATATGTTATACCAGTATGCGAACTTCACTTTCGCGATTAAGGATCGTAGTAGCGAAGTATTTAAAATGTATTGTCGCTGGATGGCGCTGGGTATATATGGTACCGCTACAGGTGGTAATACTAATAATTACAGATACTAATATTTTTCGGATTCGTACTAACCTGAACGTTTATGGATAGTTTCAGAGTTAACATTGTCCATCGTAATTGTTTCTTTTTCGATGCCTGAAGTAGACGGTATGTCTAAAATTATAATGACAATAAATAAAAAAGTACTTTATCTATACAGATAAACAAGATTGCAGTGTCTGTTTGTAATATTGCAATAACCGCTTCTTACTAAGTGCATTTGGATGTAGATACCTACACGTAACAGAACAACTTACATTTTGTATCATTTTTGTCTGTTTGTTCCGGCTAATCTCTGAAACGACTGGATCGATTTTGACTGGACTGACACTAGCAGATAGCTAATGTAACAAGGAGTAGGTAACTTAAAATACTTTTATTTCGGAAAAAGATTAAGGTTCCCGCGTAAAAAAAAATCTTGCGGATGAAAATTTGTTAAATTAAAAGGAGTAGATAAGTGTATTCGAATGTAACTAGGAACAACTCCAAGATTATGAATATTATATTGATGACTTATAAGATCGTACGTATTAAAGTCTAGCCTTGAGGTAAGGGACAAAGAGGTATGTAGTTAAATGATTCATATCCATCGACCTCTTTGAGTAGATACCGTATGCGGACACGACTGGAATATGTTCCCCTCTTTAATTTGAAAGGCACTGAATAAATTATATTACCTGAATATGTACAGGAAGAATCTGTTATATCAACAGGTTGTATTGAAATCATTTCTCTTTCACCACTCACAGAATTGGTTTGTTTCTCTGAAAATTATAATAATAATTTAGTATGATGATGTATGATGAGACTAATATTATAAAGAGGTAAAGTTTGTGTGTTTGTTAAATTGTAAGGGGTAATCTCGGGATCTACTGAACCGTTTTAAAAAAAATCCTTTACCATAGAAAGCCACGTCATTTGTGAGTGTCATAGGCTATATTTTATTGGAAAACTGGAATTAACACCCGGGCGAAGCCGGGTCCTGGGTCGCTAGTATAGTATATTTTTAAAATAAGACCTAATGTTTAATATTTACTTAATTGCATTATACAAAATGTTGTTATATTAAAAGATAATATTACCTAGGTATGTATTACAAGTTTCCATAAATATCTTTATGGCACTCGTTGCTCTTTCGACACTTGCGGGGTGAGATAGACGGGCAGGTGCTAATTCTGAAACGCAACAAAATGTGTGAAAAATATACGTGAAAATTATACTTGTGTGTACAATAAATAGGTTATATGAATATCATGTTACCCGAATAATTATTATCAGTTGTTTTCTCATCAACAAGTTTCATTACACTTGTTGATTTCTCAACACTTGTACGGTTGATAGACTGTATTGCTGAAATGTATAATGTATTGTCTTATCATAATGTAGGTAGTTAGTGTAGTGGTTAAGATTAGAGTTTACACATAGTATGTCTGGAAAGCAAAATCAAAATACCACCTCTAGGTATATTTATATAGGTACCTAAGCCATACCGATATAAGTGCCGGCAATATTATTTTTTATATCGATCGTGTCAATATGACTTCACCTTGCCCGCTGCTGAAAGGTTTTTCACGCCCTGCTTAAAGGAACCGGGATTATAGGAGAAAGGAAACACGTGAGCTGGTAAAGAATTCTAGGGTCTTGATGGTGCGCCAAAAAAGCCCCCAAACCGCTTAGTTCTTGATGGAATTGTTTGCACCACATGAGGGTGATATCTCAGCATGTGATTTTGACTTTGAAAAAAAGTTTGATTTTATTATTTTTGGCTTCAATCCTACGAAAGAGCCTGACAGTACCTTCATATTGCGAACTCCTTTGTTTTCGAAGACCATCAATCCCATGTTTTGTATTCCAAACAGTGTTATCACTTTCCCCTTTAGATATTTGGCTGGGGCGCTCGGCACAAGATACATTTTTTGTTGCAGGTTTAAAAGTTAATGCATTTACAGGTAGAATGGCTGCGAAATATAAAAAGGAAAGATGTTTAAAAATAGCTGAAGTTAGTATAAGCCTCAAAATTAACACAATCATGGAATGGATTGGAATGGAAGCAAACATAATTGCAGAGCATAGTGAACTTTATGTGATTTGTATAATAAACAAAATAAATATGGGTCAAAAAAGGTCGTGTGTATTACGCAGAATTTTCGCGAATTCTAGATAGTTTGTGCCGTTTGTATAATGAAATGAAGTGATAGCACTATTCACCTAAAATTCAATAAGCTATGTGTGAGTTCCTGTAAAAAAAACTTCCATTCCATTCCACGGTAGTGTAAATTGAACTGAAGTGTCAGATCTGCGTTTATCCTTTCTTCTGAGTAAAGGTAATAATAAAACAATTCTTACATGAATTGTACAGGAAAGGAAACACAGGTGTATTTATGTATTCCTGACTTCTCGAATCCACACCTGAAAGAAGTTACAAAGTTAATAAATCATCTTCAAACGACATTGTGGGTACCTACTGTGTTATCGATTTTCGAGATTTTAGTCCACACAGTACCACTTCCAGTGGAACTAGTTAGAAGTTTTCATTCGTAGGATATCTCCTACGAATGAAAATGTCTTTGATCATTTAATTCTTGATCAACTTACTATTTTATCCTAACTAGTTCCACTGGAAGTGGTACTGTGTGGACTAAAATCTATAACAACAGCAAAATCACAAACAGTATTCACATCGTCCTTATAAATTGAATGAATCGTGCGTTATATTTTTGTAAAAATACTGTAAAGAAATTTTAACAAAGCATTTGTTCTTTCCTCGTATTTATGCGATTCTATCTAATATCTATATAACTATATGTTCTGGACAAACGTGACTGGCGAAGTTGTGCAATAACCATAGCATAAGTAACAATTACCAATGGACTGCAATGATTCCATAACAGACACTGCGGTGGACTTGAGTTCCTTGAGCTGGTCGTCTGTGCCTAAAAGCAAAACTGTGTCACTGTTCCGAAAAGGAAATAGTTTCAAAGATTTATGTGAGAATGTACTTTAACAGACAGGTTGCACGTAGCTTGAAATCCAAATGGATTGACCGTAAATTGAAACAGTTCATAATTTAGAACAATATTTTTTTATGAAAGCTATTAACGGTTTGTGACATAAATATATAGTTTTGTTTGTATCACGTAATATGATTGATCATAATATGGAACATATTGTTGTAATAGAGGCGTCTAATGGATGCTAAAGTATAGGTAAAATCATAATTTAAATGTCCAATGATGCATAGAGGTCCAAAAGGGTTATATTTATAGACGAGGTCCAAACTTGGAGGTCTTACAGGCCTACGGCTTATGATGGTCATGTCCTAATTTGTCTTAAAAAAATAGCATAATATTACAGTCTATTTCTGAAAATTGACATTTTCTAATTTACGCCAGTCTATTAACACGTGGTTGTATACTTCACCCATTTTGACAAGATTTAGAATATGTTCAACGTCATAACTGTAGGCAAATAGTAGTACATAAAATGAACAGAACCTGTTTCTTGGCAAATCGGATCATTTGTTTGAGCGTCAGCATCTTCCCATACTGCGTAGTGTTGCAAAAAATGCTTCAAAAAATCTGAAATACATATTTAGGTAGGAATATTAATATATTTTTATGTTATCATATGCATAGACAAAAGAAGAACGAGCCAACTGATGAAATTTTCCAGAGGAAGCATGAAGCAGTATAAACAGGACACTACCTGTTGAACACTCTGAACAGGCACCTGACACTGATAGGCGTAAAAAGCGACCCCAGAAGCCCCAGAATGCTCAGACGGTGACGAGACTAGCTTCCACCTGATCGCCGAATGTCATATGTACTCAATGATACAATGGGAGACCATGAGGACAGATACACTAGACAAGGAAAATACGAAGGATCTGAAGGTGGAATAGATCGTAAGATTTTGCAAGGACACAAAAATTCGACGGAACTCCCTGATTGCCGAATAAGGGAGGATCAGGGGAAACGGGCCTCCCCACTGGAAATAATAATACGATCTGCATAAATTGGGATACGACAAACTAACTACATTATGAAAATTTATAGGTAATACTTCTGTTTATATAACGGCTTCGATATATACCTACATTTTTTACTGATAGTTGGTAGCCACGACGACCAGTGTGGCCAGTTCGGTTGTTGACGGCGGTAGATACGACGGACCGACACAAGAAGACGCCAACGTCGAAATGTTTTTGATGCTGTATGGAAAGATTGTAACAAGTACAATGATAAAATTTGTTCATATTTACACTACAGTATTATAAACTTGGGCAGATATATATTAACACTAGCGGATCCAACAGACGATGTCAAATAAATAACCTAGATCGCCATCTGCCGGACTGATTTATGAATCTAAATTATCCAAGGCGCCACCCAAACGCTTACAATAAAATTCATTCAAATCGGTCCAATCGTTTAGGAGGAGTTCAGTGACATACACACGTACAGTAGAATTATATAAAGATCGGTGTGATGGTTAGAGAAAGCGAGATTAACGAAACTACAAGATATTTTTGTAAGAATTTTACCTTTGAATTTTCTGTTTGGAAACCGTTTATTTCTATAGGTTTTACGATGCTCAGTGTGATTACAGCAGCTATCATCGTGAAATCGTGAATGACGATAATTTCTGTTATCTTGCTCTGAAAACAATAATAATTCTTATGCAAACTACCATTTATATGCAAGCCTGTTTCACTTATTTGCAAAAATACGTAACTTACAACTTTAAAAAATAAAAATTGCTTTTTAAATTTAACTGCAGATCTGTGAACCATACCTGATGAGCAGGTCATATTGCTGTTACGGCACCTTGTCGACTCCATGTCATCTGTGTAAATCGAATCCCTAGGCGACTGTTTTGACCAATGTAAGTGGGAATGGTCACAAGCACCAAGCTCCTCTATATCGCCTGTAATTGACAAATTGTCACACATCACAGATATAATGCAGGAGAGTCACCACTTGCGGATATATTTTGTGGTGACCTCTAACCGCCAAGTATGGATTACTGTCTAACCATGTTATCTCCACTGGACCTAGATAAAAAAGTAGGTACTTGTGATATTTTATGTGTGATTTGATTTATGAATGGTTTTTGAATTGCCAGTGGTTGGGCGTAGGGTGTGCTGCTCGGTGGGGGCGGATAAATGTACTTTCGTCAGCCATACAACGCGCTGTAAGACCTCTGCGTACATCACTGACAAACGGCCGCAAGCCCACACAGGGCAGGCACAAAATCTAACTTTCATTTCGTACCCCTCTTCTTGTCGGTTACAAATGCCTTTAATTTGTTTCATATGCTACAATTTTTAGATATACCTTCTATAGCTTCAAAATTCGTTGTTCTCTGTACTATTTCAGAGAGACATTCAGTGTATGACGGCTTAGCTAGACCAGATGTCTTTTGTTCCGCATATGGAATATAATCCACACTATAACATCTGCCATCTAAAATACATTAAATAATGTTGAAAGATTTTTCTAAGAATGAATCTAAGCAACCTTAGGATGTTGGTGGTATACCATGAAGTTAGGTACTATGAATTTCTTTCAGTGCGATTTAGGTCGAGCGAAGTGCCACGAGACATCTTCTATCCTGATTTTCATCGCACTAATAACCGGGTTATTAGTGCGATGAAACTTCAAAAGTCCCGGGTCCTTTAAGCGGGGCGTGAAAAAGCATTTGATGAGGCCGTCAAGCTGAGAGCCACCATTATGGCACTATCGGTGTTTGCAATGGTGACTCCCATTCTAGAGACTTTGCCTCAGCTTACCATCAGGCGAGGTGAAGTCATGTTGACGAGACCGACATAAAACAAAAAACAAAAAAAAAAATCGATTCGCGATAGTTAGGCAGAGTGCCTAATGCAAGCTTCCACCTATTTGATTCTGAGTATTGTGATTTGTCTGATGTGTCTTAACTATGATTATGATAATATGCCAGTAATGATATACCTGGATTTAAATTATTTTTAGGGTTGTTTGCACATATTTGCTCGGTCGCATGGTCAACCTTTATTATTTTTTCCTTTTTATACGAGTCTGGTGGTCTGCACAAAACCACTGTTGAGTTGTTTTTAAGCTTAGCAACAATGTCTGCAATAGTGAAAATAGTTGATTACAAATACAACCTCATTATCTAACGCCACTGTCGATAAATGAGCAGATACCTAAAAAAAAGTAAGAACTTTTTAAGTAGAACTAAAGAAAGTATTAACTGTTCGAATAATTCGGCCTCAGGTTCAACTGAGCCCATAGCTAACTCAGCCCGTTGGCTCAATAATAAACCCACGACCACCTTACGTCTCCACAAACTAAGTTACGTCGATAACTCTGCCTGCGTTCTAGAAAGGGGTAACCATACTAAATTAAACACCTGGTTTTGAATTATTTGTAGATTTGTTTGCTATATCAGCAGGTATTGGCTCTGTCGCTTGGTCAGCCTTCATTATATTTTCCTTTATATACGGATCTGGTGGTCTGCACAAAACCACTGTTGATTTTTTATTAATTGTAGGAACAGTATCTGCAATAGTGAAAATTGTGAATTACAAAAAAGACCTCATTGTTACCCAAAGCCACAGTCGTTAAATGAGCAAACCCCTAACAAAATGTAAGAAGTGTTTATGTAGAAACAAGAACTAAAAACAAATTAAACTGATTGAATATTTCAACGTCAGGTTCAAGTGAGCTGTTGGGCTCAAAAGTAGGCCCGCAACCATATTACGTTTCCTCATGCTAAGCCACGTCGATGACTCTGTCCACATTCTAGAAAGGGGTAACCGTACTAAATTCAGAATGCGTCAATTCGCAGAGCAGCGCTACTGGACACGTGTCTTAACTGTGATACTGATAACATGTCAGTAATTAAATACCATACCTGGTTTCGAACTATTTGTAGATTTGTTTGCTGTACCAGCACATATTTGCTCGGTCGCATGGTCAACCTTTATTATTTTTTCCTTTATATACAAATCTGGTGGTCTGCATAAAACCACTGTTGATTTTTTACTAAGCGTAGCAACAGTATCTGCAATAGTGAAAATAGTGAATTACAAATAAAACCTCAGTGTTACCAATTATTTTTAGTAGAACTAAAAAAATATAAACTGAGTGAATACTTCAGCTTCAGATGCAACGGAGCCCTTAGCTAACTCAGCCTGTGGGCTCAATAGTAAGCCAACAATCACACATTTACTCAAGCTAAGTCACGTGGATGACTATCTATACACAATAGAATTGTATATTGACGAGTCAAGCCAAGCCTACAACTGAACAACGGGCTGTATTGAGCATAGGTCGAGTCGACCACTGAAGTAAATTTAAGTGATCATCTAAGCCCATGAACCAAATCGACAGTGCGATGAGGATGAGATGAATCACTAAAAACTCAACAGAGACCGCGGGGTAAGTTTGTTACTATTAAGGAATTGGGAATGAAAGACGTGATTGCCAATATTAGGATTCATGGTTAAATAGCAGCTATGCTAAAACGCATAGACAGATCCAACAAATAATATAATGAGAACATACCTGTACTAAAACTATTGACTGGTTTTGAACTGTCAAGAGTATCACAATATTCTCGTGATGTTTTAACATTTCTGCATGCCGATTTACTGGATCGTTCTAATTTAGTACTTTCTGAACATAGTTCAGAATCAAAATTAGATGCATTATTCGATACGATTTTGTTGAAATTCACGTACATATCTAACTTATTGATGTTCGGAGCTTTTGGTTTATTTGACTCATTGTTCTTTAGAATCATTGACGTACTCAACGTATCGGATTTAGAGGACGTCGTATTTTGTGAGAGATTATTAATCGGACTGATTGCCATTCTTGAATAATTTCTGGTCGAGCCTTCTAACTTATTTAGATTCTTTGTTTTTGAATCTTCACTGTTTAAAGTTATTATTTTGTTTGCATTGTTTTCTTTTGAATTAATTGAATTGATGACTTCATTGTTATTTGTTTTCGTTGTCTTCTTTAAATAATTGTTGTATGGACTTATAGACTTGTTGCATTTATTGTTATTCAAGCAAGTCAACTTTATATCAAATGTTAAGTTATCACTGATCGTTTGAATGGAAGTATTTATTTCATTACTGGCGGAATTTACTGATTTCGTAATTTTAATATAGTTTGGTATAATCACTCTCATTGACGTACTATTAATGGGGCTCATTGTGCTGTTTAATTTATGATTGCCCAAATTTTTCTCTGCTAAATACTCACTCTCGAACCGGCTCATAGCTACGCTAGTAAGCTGATTGCTATTTGATGTCATCGACCGGTACGCTTAAAGAAAATTGAAAA
The DNA here is from genome assembly GCA_963576445.1 of Lithosia quadra. Taxonomy (NCBI): domain Eukaryota; kingdom Metazoa; phylum Arthropoda; class Insecta; order Lepidoptera; family Erebidae; genus Lithosia; species Lithosia quadra. Next base: position 14,890,508 of record OY754879.1, read on the forward strand.
CATATTTAGTACTCTGTAACTCTGCCAAGCTATAAATTAACTTCTCTTAAAAATTATAAACCATTGTTAGAGTGAAAAAGATAATATTAGCAAAATCTACGTTTAGATGTGAAAATCCCAAAGAAACATCCAGGCAAAATTTATTGGTCAGCAACTCATACCTTCTTGAAAATTTACATGAAAATTATTTCTCAAATCAGTGGCTACATTATTCTTAAATTAAAACCTCGCGACGGGTTAACATAAAATATTACCAGATGAATTGTCAACTGTTGGATAATCCATTTCTGATATATACATGCTTGTACCTTGACTCCCTGGTGAGATCATAGATGTTACGCGATTTTCCAACATGTCTGTCATACTTAATGTTGTGTATTCTTGGACAGAATTTAATTCTGAAACTAAAACGTTAAAATATATCAGAATCATAACATATAACATAAACTCACGCCTATATCCCCGAAGGGGTAGGCAGAGGTGCTAGCACCCATACATATCAGAAACATGGTCTACATTAAATAGAACCATTAAAGACATATTATTTCTTTTTTCATTTTACTGCATGTGTAGGTAAGAAAAAGATACGATACTGTTGGTTTATGTTACTAAATTACATAAGAATATAGCGACTTACATATAGAATGAAAAAATAATAAAATTTTTCACGCTAATCAGAGTTTTAGGATATGATATATTATATTAATTTATTAGTAAATATCTGAAATGAATGAAAAAGAAAATACTTTTACTTACTACATTCGTTTTTAACAACTGTTTTTGACTGATAAAGTAACTATAGGGCTCCATTAAAAATTCACGATTCAAAAATTCCATAACTAATGTCATTCTTATGTTACTGAATATTATTTTGATCAAATACTTAATATTAAACGTACACAAAGGTTCTCTGAACGTTGTCGGTTCAACCAAAGGTAAAGATTCTTAAGTATTAATATTTTTTGAAAAAAAAAAAAAAAACACAAGAAATAACGTTCCTATTGGTTACTCGTAAATATTATCATCGTTATCTCACTCTACAGCTGAAAGATCCACATGGTTGAGAAAAAGTTAATCAACTTTAACTTGTTATGTTTCGTCTACGTTTAATATTAGGTTTTTTAAATTTATAGAAATAGATTTGACAGTTCGCTTACAATTACAAGTTGTATTACTATTGTAGTTATCGGGACTATCATCATCCGTATATTCACAATACATGGCGTGGTCAGAGTCCATGGACGTAACCGTTGTTGGTGTGTTGAGTTCCGTCCGCCACCCTGTTGCAAATCAATATTACGTTTATTGGTTAGGCAAAGCGGTTGTTTCAAAATATCTCTTCATTATGACGCTACTAGTTTTGGAGTAAATATAAATATTTTGCACAATCAGCGTAGTTTTGATTTTCCGTTCAGTAATTACACTTGCAAGATTTTCGGCTCCAATGAAAATGTGTTCAGAACTCGTGTTTTCCGAGTCTTTTCCCGACTCGCTGGAGGTCGGCTTTTATTCTAACAGCGAAGTGGTTGAACTTTAGATATATTCAGTGAAGCGACTGAGCCCTGACCTCCACAATCTACTGGTGATATCGAAGTTCTGTAGTTCCAAAGTTATAGCTCCAGCTAAACATAACATCGATGTTCATATAGGCACGGAGGGGCTTCAATATGTTAAGATCACCCATCCTAAGACTGACTTGACTAGTATTGCTTATTGCTTTTGTGCAGATTGCTAAACCTTGCAATATTCTAAACTATTCGGTTACCATTTAGCCATAAGTCCCTTCGGACTTCGGACTTAATCCCTTTCTTCCAATCATGGTCTCTGAAGTTAATCTGCTGTTAAAATATATAGGTGGAGAAAAGTATTTCGATATGTTAGATAAGGCTACATAGGAAAAAAATAACTGATGTGTTAGTATTAGTAGGTACCTATATAAAAATACCTATAAAGATACTTTCATAACCGCTGATACTATGCTATCTTGAAATCTAGTAGGTAAATAAATACTCATAAAGTTGGATGTAGTAAGCCATAATATTACAGCCTTAATTTACTTCAATATCCATAAAATAGTACATGATAACACTCTGAACTACTTTAGCAGAAAACATAAAAGTTGGCACTCAGACTAGTTATGTAATTAACAATATTATTGATGGAATTTGAACCTTCTATGTGGAAGGCATGTTTTCGTATATACGAGTACCTATCAATCACCCTTAGGTAACAATACAACTAGTGAAAAGATTGTCAAATTATAGCTATTGCCCTCGGCTCCATTCACACTAAATTCTTCCCCCTGAATGCCCTTTCCCGAATTCTTGTGAGGTCCATCATTCCAGGATAAAAAGTGTTATTTAGTTTTAGACTATAATCTATCATCAGATCAGTTCAGTTGTTTGAGCATAATTGAGTAACAAAAATCGTCACAAACTTTCGCATTCATTTATTGATATAAGGATTTCCTACTCTTGAAAAACCATAAGGTAATGATAAATATTGGTATTTTTATTCAGTTCACTGATATTGAAATTATCTAGGCATGTAACTTTGCTTGAGTCTCCACTGATAGTATACAAACTACTTTACATCTATATTAGAAACTACCAAACTTGGCTTGTGGCATAGTTTTGGAGGACATCCAAAGTATAAATAAAACCTGATATGTTTTTCAGAGTATGTGGTATTTTCAATCTAGCTTTTTCGATTAGATTAATTGTGGTCGTGATTTGTGTCAGATCTATGTCATAATTCAAGTTGTTTACCAGTATATCCTGCGCTATCGATATCAACGTGGTCGTAAATCTGTCGTATGCGGGGTATAGGTCTTGCCAACGCCACGGACTTTGTTTCTTCTTTTTGTTCCGGACAAAAATCTAAACAAAATGGATTCGATAAATTGTCTGAAATCTATTTCATGTCAACTGAAAGTAAGTATATTTTGGATACACGATTTCTTATGAAACTATAACTTATTATAATATAAGTAGCCTAGAAACCTAGAAAGTAGTTCTAACTTTGCAATCAATTTTTTTAACTACGATAAACACATATTTTTGGTTTCTTATTTCGTCTCATGAAAAGCAGTTGAATTTGATATAAATACCTGGATTAATCAACAAGTGAACTCTTTGTATATTTCTTCCTACTGGTATATACCGGTTGGTCTCACATTGTTGTGATTGCGGGATCGAATCCAACATTTCTCTAAATAATTTATGTGATATTCGACTTTGAATAATTTGGTCTGCTGTAATCATTAGAGGTTAACTTTATTTAGCGGCATTCAAAGTTTATCAAATGCAGTTGCGTGTATACTGAACTTACTCTTGTCATCCTTTTGGACAGTTTTATTATTTGTATTATTTGCACTTGGACCAGGCACGGCACCACCTGCAGTTAAAATACCATTATCGTCGTAACAAACGGCTATGGTCTCCCTTTTTGGCATAGTTATATTTGGTCTACGCTAGTTTAGTGTACTTCTATGTTTTATTTAAAAGTTATTTTTTAGGTTACACATCTGGGACAAAATACTTACCACTTTTTATTCTATTAAACGACTAGTGGCCACTGAAGCATATACAGTATGCGTCCAAAAAGTCCCAGCCAGGTAAATGACGCATAATGTGCGATATTTGAACAATCTTCGTGGCTAGTGGTAGCTTTCGGAAAAATAGAGGTGGCAATGTATCGGCAGCAAAATTTTTGCAAATATCTCATCTGCTGCTGACGTTTGCAACCAGAAGTGTTATTTGCAACTTAGTAAGTGTAGAAAGGAAACAGAAAAACGGGAAAAGGGAAGTTATGGCAGAGGCCATAGCTTCCTTTTTCCCATTTTTCTATTTCCTTTATTTTTCTATTTGTTTATGAGAGCATAAACTTACCTAAAACAGCAAACTGGTATATTATTTCATCACGAGAATATTAAACTTGAAATGTTGAATACAACTTACCTGAATCTTCCAAACGGACAGTAGTTTTATTTGAACTGATCCTTGATTCTTGTTTATTAACCTTTGGAAGTTTGCCCATAATATTTATTCCTTTAGATTGATCAACTTTAGTCTTATCGTTTTTCATGTTATACAGCAAAAGTGAACATTTCATTAAAAAAAGGTATTACTAGTGTTATATTTATCTTTGCGTTCTTCCTCCTCCTTGTTGCATGCGAAATTATTGTAACTTCAGCTCAGGTTATTGTAGCGATAAACAAACAAGTAACAGTTTTGGAAATTATTAGTTAGATTGAAAGAATAAATAAAGTAAATCTGCTTTCTAACACAATATCGTCCAAAAGGGTTTAAAAGATAATAAAATAATATAAACTTCGTTGGTATAATGAGTTTAAGATAGTTTCCTAATTACGAGAGCTGCACTTCGACTTAGGACATGTACGTACTCGAACTTGTAAATAAATAAACACTTAAATACAACTCCCAGAATAGGTACCCTCGATAATTATAACAACAATGTCATAACTTCAGAGAACATGAAAATTTCGTCACTTTTATTTTTATTTATTTTAATTTCATACATTTAATTTTATAGTCTCCTAAAAATATTGAATTTCATTTTGACACTGCTATTTGACACAGATAGCAATATCTTCAAACTTTTTCTTCTATAATAATAGAAACTCCTTCTTTCATGGCTTCGAGTTCTTCAGCGGTCTTGTTTGCAGCTGCTGCTCTTTGCTGTTCTGCTTGAACTTCTTCTAGTTTCTTTATGAGATCTTCTTGAACGCTGTCCACTATTTCTTTTAAATTTTTAGCTGCGAAGATAAAAAAGAAATTCAACGTAATATTCATGCCACTAACGGTGCCATAAATAGGTAAACAAATAGTTTAAACCGTAAAATACATTTATGAGAATACCAATGACAATTTTCATTATAGATTTAATCAGTAGAATATTATTGGCCCGCGGCTCCGCTCGCCTACAATCCTGTTCTTGCTACCGCTTCCTACGGGAAACTATTCCTGGGATAAAAAGTAGCCTATGTGTTATTCCGGACTATAATCTATCTCGGTACCAAATTTCAGCCAAATCCATAGTAGTTTTTGTAATCAGTAGTTTTTGCGTGAAAGAGTAATAAACATACATCCAGACATCCATCCATACAGCCATACATTCTTACAAACTTGCGGATAATATTAGTAAGGTTTACCAGTTTTCTGATTAAACTCCTCAGCAATCAATGATATCTTTTTTAAAGTGTTAACATGTTTTGTTATCTCACTGGCTACGTCCAGCTCAGGCGCTGTGTTTACTGACATATCTTTCATTTGTTCTTTCTTTTTCTGGAGTGCTGTTTTAAACACCTCGCTGCTCACTAAAGGCATTTTAGGCATTTTAAATGACCCATGCTTAGTTGTTTCCATTTGATCATCCAATTCATTGATAGACATATCATCATCTTTATCATTCGTTATTATTATTGGTGGGGGAATATTAAGTGTATCATTTGGCATTAGTTCTGGAGCAAATGTTTGTAATGCTTCAATTCTTACGGGAGATGCTGTTTTGGGTGGAGATTTTTTGGAGAACTTGATCGGTAAAGCACTTGTAATACTTTCTATTATTGTTTCTGTGAAAAAATGTTAAAGAAACTATTACTTCTTCTTACACAAGTACTAGAGTACAAAAATATTAATATTCAACCTACTTACGAACAATATTTCTAGGGCTGTCCTCTTCTTGTCTTTTTTTCAATGCTAGTCGTCTAGATAAGTCTGCTAAAAACATTGAACAGGTTGGGCCTAGAAGAAAACGAGTATGATTAGATGACGAAACTTAGTCAAATTCATTATTCACAACCGTCAGAAATATATATATTTTAATATTATATTTTATTATATTTTATTTTTTATTTTATTTTATAAACATGCATACTTAATAGTATTGAGCAATGCAGGTATACCAAAAAAAAATATGCTCCCTAGGTGACCATTTTAAAAAATCAACAGAACTACGCACTAACCATGAATTCTAATTACATACAAGAATGCATAGTACGAGTAATATAAACATAAGTATATTTTCTACGACATTCTACAAACCACCCTCTAGACCAAAGTACCTAAGCATTGTTCCACTAGCTAATGCGGGTAAACATATACATAATTTTTTTTGTGTTTTGCGCCTTATTTTTTTTGGATATTATTATCAAATAATATAATAATTTTAACCACTTTTACTTAATCTACCGATAATAGATATTAAATTAGGTTGAAAAAGGGTTGAAATTAGATTTATGAACTAGAAGTGGAATTCACAATGCTAAATGCAGAAAGAAAAAAAAGTTAAAATAAACTATTACTAACTTACCATCGGATTTGCGCTTCTTAGAGGTTTTGGGTTTGGCGTTAGCTGCAGATTTTTTATTTTTTGCCTTATACCGTGCAGGTACTTTGTCCATTGCTAGAAAAATGTCAATGTTAACTTGTTTTGAGTAAAATGATATTATAAATACAATGCAATTTTGTGGTCTATTTTGTTTTATACAATATACTGCCAAAATGTTTATGCACGAAGTTCCTCATACTTGATCCTATAAGCAACTTCTCTTCATAACGAAGAGATCAATTATCTCTTGTGTTAAGTACAAAATTATAACTTGCATCTAGATTGAAAACCTTTTAAAACCTATATAGTCATTCAAGCTCTATAAAACTGAAAGGAATCCTGTATAGGCACAGGAAAACATTTTAGAAAATTCTCAGAGGAAGCGTATGAAGTGTGAGGACAGAAGTGTAGATGGCGGGCTGTTGTTTCTGCCTACACCGGAGGGAAAAATGTATGTATGTCGTGTGATCTTATCTAATCTTACCTGGTGTAACCAAAGTGGAGGTTCCTTAAGTATTATAGTTTGTTCGCATTCTGTAATCATTCATTTACTGTTCTTGAAATGCACTAAAACAAATTTATTCAATGAAATTATACTCACTTTTACTGAGCTTATAGAAGCCCCGCGCAAAATAGGACTTTCGATAAATTATTTTTTTCGTACTTACAAAACAGTACTTCAACTTAAATTTTCTTAAAATGGCTTCATCGTTTACAATGATTCCGCTTTACAAAATAAATAATATCAACAAGAGTTTGTCAATTGACAGTGAATAACCAAAGACAAATACATAAAAATATTGAATCACCCGTCAACCCGCGTCGCTTTACGAGTTCATGCAAAGGAGGTTATATACTGATACGAAGTAATAATAAACCTCCTTGAAGTGTGTTGACCTTTAGATCTTTTAGTACTAAGATGGTATAACATTATACAAATATTGTAATCTTACTTTTCAGGAACAGCTTTTAAATTTGTGAGAGATTACAATAAAGAAATGATGAAGCTAGTTGCGGCAAGAAAGGTATGTGAATTTACGTAATACGTCGTTTAAAGGATCAATAATTTCAGTTGGTTCAACTAAAAATATTTTATAAGCAATAGTTTTCAGCATTCTAGAATTTTGTTTGTATTTTTTAAAACTTCGAGAAGGTAATTTCAAATCAAGTCATTCCAACCGGACAGGCGTTAGAGTGAGTTAATAGCAATAAGGAACATGTTAAAATGAAAATCTGTATTTTACAAACGAAATAAAAAAATAAAATCGAGAGTGCCTGACTGATCTGGTAGATCTAAAAGAGGGAAATCTATTATTGGATAAACACCTACTTTCATGTATCCAAATATTCTAAAAAAAAGTGAGATATAAACGTGTGGCGTGTTAGGTTCCAATTCAACGAATGTTTCTTTATGACCCTTTAACATTGTGGATCGTTCAGCGATGTGTGAGACGTACGTCTATTCATTGGTTACACGTTTCTTTAGAGAACTAACAGTACTATAAGTTTGTTTCGACACTTGAATAAGATTTCTCCAGCAAACTAATCGCTTGTGGGTGTAGTTAACTTATCTAAAACGTCTATTATGTCACCCTCATACATCTGTTTGGTTTAATCTATCTGTTATACAACACAGCTTTATTACAAACTAGCTATTGCCCGCAGCTCCGCCCGCGCAGCTTGTATAAAAAGTAGCCTATATGTTACCCAGAACTATGAACTATAATCGTACCAAGTTTGATCAAAATCCTTCTAATTTTAGCGTGAACAAAAATTTAGTGCGGACAAACAGAGGCACAGACAAACAGACAAACAGACAAAAATTCTAAAAATCATAGTTTTGGCATCTATTACATTTATAAAGTCCCCTGATAATTTTTTTCTCATATATCTTCCATGTACAGACACCGATCAGTTACAGATTTATTATATGTATAGATTTTATTTCACAGTAAACCTGCTGGCGTCCTGCAGTAGTCGGATACTCGGTCAGAACCCGGAGGTGGTTATGTAGTACTCGAACCGACCTGTCCTGAGTAGTAAGATAGCCCAATAAGGCAATTCCCTCGCATCTTGGCAGATCCTGGCCCATTGGTTAGAGGTTACCCTCAGGTATGGAAACCACTCTGGCCTCGGTAAGGGTCGCCTCACCGCCCCAGTCTGCTTCTGCTGTGAATGCTGTGAGAGGCCTTACCTGCCACCCTCTACAGTAGGTACCTACTTGCCTTGACAACATACAAACCTCATTCAAAACGGTGATCCCTTTTGCACGTAAATAGTCCAATAGTAAAATCAAACGTCTCTGTAAAATGCTACTTCATCGTAGCTTTTACGTGAGCTGTTTGTAGCCCATAAAACTTTGTAAGGTCATCGTCAATACTACCTATAATAAACAGGAAAGCAAATGACTCATCTATGAATCATATAGTAGGTATGTAATACATTATTATGTCGTATTTGAACAGGTTAAACAGTATAATTGTGTAAATTATAATTTAATAATTTTAATTAAACAGTATTTTACTTGTTAATCTTCCAGATTAGATTTTTTTATGTCGGTCACGTCAATATGCCTTCACCTCGCCTGATGGTAAGATAAAGGTAAAGTCTCAGGACGGGGGTTCCCATTACATACCTCCGGACGGGGGACCCCCGAGAACCTTCTCGGCCTGTTATTGCTCGGGTGACAGGCAGCTCCACCCGACCTTAAGTGTATCCATAAATCCAGTTGTGTACAGAACCTTCAGCGAGCAAGTCCGACTCATGCTTGACCGATTTTTTCGAAGTTTTATCTTTCGTTGGTACAGTAGTTCGAACTTCATAGGCCACTCACCACATATATAAAACCGATGGTTACGTACTTTTTATAGAGCCTATAAAAAGTGAACGTTTCGACTCCGTCTTTATGATGTGATTGACAGTGACCTTTATGTGGTGGAATTTTGTGATGGTATGTGTTGAAAACTAATCATATTATTAAGTAAATGTTTAACGTTTTAGTAAGTGCTATAGAACAAGGATTGCAGGCTTATAAAACACTCAATACAATTGATATTAGACTTTAATAGTAATTTTCATTCACAATAACTATCTCAGTAATAAAAAAAATTATTACGATTTACACACTGCACCCAATTTCGTAAAACACATTAGTGTTTTTTTATAATGGTCACGTAAATATGACTTCACCTCGCCTAATTGTAGGCCAAAGGTAATCCAAAAAACCCATACATGACAGAACCATACCACTGGCTTTATTCTAGAAGCCCTGAATAGAAATTATTCATTCTCAATTGCTATTAGCTTCTAGCTTCTAGGACAATACCGTTTATTGTATCTGTATATTGTCTGGCATGGTATAAAACTCCATTAGAAACGAGTCGGCTTATGGCTCTAGCAAGTTATGTGCTTACCAGCTGCTTCTAATTGTATACATGTTTACGATCATTCTTGTGCCCTATATTCGATATTCTATAGTAGGTACATATTTTATATATATTAAACCTCAGTATAATTTATCTTCAAATTATGTTTTCATATAATTTGGTAAACGTTAGAAATGGTGACCACCACTTTTAGGACTGCAAGTCAGCTTACCATCAGGCGGGGTGCAGACAATCCGGCGGACTTAATATTAAAAAAAAACCTACTAATATTTTAAATGTGAAAGTTTGTAAAAATGTTTGTATATTTGGGTATTTATTACTGAATCACGCTTAACGGATCTGACTGAAACTTTTTATCTCTGGAATAACGCTGGCGAAACCACGGGCTATAGCTGGTAAAAAATGAAAAAGAAAATGATTTATTTTCTTTCCATTATGTTCGATACTCCGTGAACCTAATATTTCTTCTGCAGGTCTGAAACACATCAGTTTTCATTCCATTCTTCAATTTAAAGTTGTCTGCGACAGAGTTACCGCCGTCGATTCATCGAACCAACTTGATTTATTTGCTCAAAATATTGAATTGCAATTTCTCATTTTCTAAAGCAACTTTTGTGTATGAGAAAAATCTGATTTTGCAATTCTAGGCTACTTTTTTAGTTTTTGATCTAGATTTGCAAGATCTGCAGCTTGTAAATTTCAAGCGTTGTCTCAATATAACAAACACATAATATATTCGGCTCACTTGCTAGCTGGCGACGATGTCCTAGAAGATTTAATATCAGACGGTAGTTGCTCTCGTAAGAATCAAAATTAATTCAGATATTTGACTTGAACTCAGAAAAACAAGTCTTAGATGACACCAAGGTTAGCGCTAACTAGGACATCTCATTGGATATTAATGCAGTCTCTATCACAGTTAACTTTAATATTGATGTGTTTTCTGTAATCATTATTATGGAGCCTAATAGACGTCTGTATGCCATAACAATAGAATATCATTAAAGCCCTTTATATCACGCACATAAACCGCTTTGAGGTCGTGTCATTAAATTGAAGTACACGCTCAGTATCAATAAGCTTAGGCATAAACGTATTACAACACACTTACTAAATTGAAGCTATTCAGATACAACCTGTAGGTGCTAAATTTATATATATACATATAATAAATCTGTAACTGATCGGTGTCTGTACATGGAAGATATATGAGAAAAAAAAATATTAGGGGACTTTATGAATGTAATAGATGTCAAAACAATGATTTTTAGAATTTTTGTCTGTTTGTCTGTTTGTCTGTCTGTCGGTTTGTCTGTTTGTCCGCAAATCTTTGTGCGCGCTAAAATCAAAAACTACTGGAGGGATTTTGATCAAACTTGGTACGATTATAGTTCATAGTGCCGGGCAACATATAGGCCACTTTTTATACAAGCTGATACCCGCGGCTTCGCCCGCGCTTCGTTTTTAGGTCGTTTTTGGTCATATCTCCAGTTCTACTTAACCAATTACAACCAAACATACGGTAAATATTTTTTTGACCTTTCTAATAAAAAAAGAACGGGTTTTGATGCGGTTTTTTTATTAGAAAGGTCTTGGTTAGACTCAAAATCTTACGCATATTTGATCACAATCGGCTTATTAGAACATGCGATATAGTAAAAAAACGCGAAAATCGACGTCCACGCGGGCGGAGCCGCGGGCAACAGCTAGTTTAAAATAAGAAGATAGGTACAAGGTTTCTGTTAAATTTATGATTCTCATTATTATCTTAGTGTTGTGCCTGGTTGTATCCAAAACTCTCACATTCCACCCCGAAATTCTTTAGACTGAAAGCTGACCCATCTGAGATGTGACAAGACTTGGGCGATGATGATTCTATTAGGTATCCGATAAGATTGTCACTTTAAATAAATAGTACCTACTAAATGTCAAAGTTGTATAGAATCGCTACAAATATTTTCAGGATCCGTTAATTTAATTTTATTTAAGTGGCCCGGGACGCGGCTTCGCCCGGGTGTAAATTCTTGAAAAAATCCTATTACCATTACACTGACACCTACCGGGCCTTTAATATTGAATTTCATTGTCATGTCTTACTTCAAAACTTAAGCACTTTCGCGATGAGCGCTGAAGCGATGAGACCCATAAAAAATATTTAGAGGCGAGACTTTCTCAAATTCGGGCTTGAGGTAATGGTTGTCGCAGCATTTGTAGGACCAGTGGGTATTGGCGTAGTCTAAACCAATATCTGCGCTTTGTCACGCAGTGCTGCGACGACAATCACCTCTTCTTTCATGAGGCCGTCAAGTTGAGGGCCACCATTACTCACACGTCACTTTTGGTGTATGTAATAAGGTCCCCCCCTTCCTGAGACTTTACCTTTGGCTTACCATCAGGCGAGGTGAAGTCATATTGACGTAACAGATATAAAAATATGTTGTGTAAAAAGTAGGTATCTCCAGCAGATGAAATCCTTCAATAATCGAGGGTAAATCTAGAAATAATTCAGGGGTTTTCCATAAAATAAACCTCTAGTCATTATTGGTTAGGTACGGTGTAAGGGTCTCGTAGCCGCAACACGTATGTACCCACGTCACGATTGAGTCTGGTTTAGAATAGTAATGACCTACAGTTGTTACAATCAAAGTCAGAGCGTAATTTGAATGTAATTGAGTTCTGATATGCTGGTACTATCTGCTGCGGTCTGGTTTATATGCGATAATTTTGTTTATACGTACGTATTTTATGCTCTACTAGCTGTTGCCCGCGGCTTCGCCCGCGTGAATGTCGGTTATCTAGACCAAACATAGCCTATGTTCATTCTCGAGGACTAATCTACTCCTATACCAAATTTCATCAAAATCGGTTCAGCGGTTCAAGCGTGAAAGCGTAACAGACAGACAGACAGACAGAGTTACTTTCGCATTTATAATATTAGTATGGATTTAAGTAGGTACATTTGCCCACAGAAGTTGGTAGTTAAACATATTCCAAGTTGCTGATCCAATCCTATGGTCTACTATATATATACCTACTATATAAATAAATTCTAAAGTTTATGAAGATGTTTATAGTATATGTTTGTTAGTCAATCACGCTTTAATCGGAACCTTCCTATGTATAAGAAACGGGTGGAAACGGGTAAGGGTCAGAAGAATTCCACGTGGCTGAAGCAACCAAACATGAAATTAATCTAAGGATACCAAAAATATTCATGCATGAAATAATATTGAAGCAGGTATTTCAATGCTAACATTATTTATAAGCGTATCAGTGTTCAGTAACTTTTTTACTATCTGTATCTATCTAAAACTGGTAAAAGAACTTCTACCGTAAAGATAAAAATCGATGAATTTTCAATTTTCTCTTAACAACCGTTTACAAAGTCATTTTCTGGGATTAAACGATGTACGAGAAACGATTTTAATCAAAAGTAATTAAAAACATTTCAACGTGGGGTGAACAGCTTGCACTGTGAATGTGGCAAGGAAATCTCGGCACGTTTATGTTCATTTTATTACGAAATTCGCCTTGAGCAAATATTTATCACATGCGTGGTTTATGAGCTATATACACATAATGATATGTACTCAAAATGCCTAGATTTAAGCTGTCATGTTAATATCAGAAGTCAAACATTAATTTAAATTTCGAATTTCAATACGTGACTTGATTGGAATATTATGAGGGTTTTCGATTGTTTTCGGTTTAGTTGTTTGGCCTATGTTTAATTAGTTTTCAATAATAATTATTAAATTAGTTAAACATTTAGTGTTATTTAGTTTTAAGTTTTGTTTGTTACGAAGTTAAATATATTCTCATTTCTGTTAATATGAGGAAGATTGGCATTATTGGACATTGGAAATTAGTGTCAAGAATATAAGTAGGTAACTTTATTGTTCTGAAGATAAACTCTATTCTTCGAGACAGATGGCACACACATGTATCAACTTGAAAACTCAGCAATCCTGTAGTGTAAGTTCAATGAAAAAAAAAGAGTAATATTTTAGCACATACAATTTCATATACTGCATAACCTTGTTGCATAAAGTATTTAAGCCATCTGTGTGCTGTATAAAGGAGCTCCTGTACTTGCAACGGCGTATCTCTCACGTTACGGTTAGTTTCATAGTAAATGAGGCTTATTGACACTATGCAGGTAAATAGAAGTATGTCAATTTAGGTTCCTTCAGGCTGAAATGGAACTGAGCGGGCCGTGCGTGTAGAAAGCCTTTTGATCAGTGGGGTTACTTCTGGAAGCCAGAAGATGGGAAGATGGGACAGTATCGACTAGTTTATTGGAGATCACTGGGATAAAGGAAAGGAGAGAGAAAAGTGAAAAGATTCAGGTAAGGTCTTGGTTTAGCTGTAGGACAAAATGAGTTATATGAAAAAATAGTTGAAGGTCAAATCTAGGGCTTATGACAACAAACATTCAAATAAATTTCTATCTAAAAAACTGTGAATGCAAAAATACTACCATTTCATGCTTGAGCAGTCAATTCCACAGAGTATACTGAGATTGATAGATCTATACCAATTATTTTTAATTGTAAGGTATAATTTAGATCTATTGACTTTACCAAACTCGCATTCTCAAATAAATTGAGGTGTTATTCTCATTTTGTTTTTTTTTCATTCAAGACTGGCTTATGTCTGACCTCTATATCACCTGGTGGTAAGTGACGATGTGGTCTATGTTGAATCACGTTTGCCTAGAAAGAACCTATTCACTCGTGACTTGAAGAACCTAAATTTCTGCCACTTTTCTGTACATTGACGAAGTATCACTGGCTCCTACGAAGTGAGCACGTCTTTTAGAGCTGACACTGTCCTTTTACGAAGTTTTTACACATTTTCGCGGAAGCGACTAACATTATTTCGCACTTTCGTTAGCGGAACGTGCTTGACACAATTGTCGCGGTTTTTTGGCCACATGTAAAGCTTTCTGTGTCAGGATGAGGGTAGTATTGTAACGACAAAGTATATTATTTACGTTGCTCTGGAGCCTCGAAATAGCTCCATATCATACATTGTACGTATTGTTTTTGATATTAAAATTCCCTTTATATTCTGGCTTTTTGATTTTTATGCCAGCTTTCTGCATTACTTAGTATTTCGCTTTCAATCTAATAGTTCATCTAGAATATTAAAAAGCACATTTTTAATAAATCATGGGATCATGTCAATCGAATGAAAACGTCAAATATTGTTTTAAAAGTTTTTTATAGTAAAGCGATATTGCATTGGTGGTTGTGCCCCGGAGAGAACGTTAAGCCGTCGCCGTCGGTCCCGGTTGCCATACAAACATCTATGGCAGTCGTTACGGGTAGTTGGAGCCCTAAAAAGTCCAACAACAAAACGGTCTAGCTGCAATGCATCGATATCGCCTAATATCATCATTGGGTTGTGAAGGTCAGATGGCAGTCGCTTCACGAAACTATCGAGGTCCAGCCAAATCTGCAGTTAAGACTGGTAAAGCGGACCCCAGACTCCGAGGTGAAAGCTTTGGATGCGACTGGGATTAACGCTAGGTTAAAGAAGTTAAAGAAGGTATGAGGACTCTTCCCAATGGATTGGCATCATTGATGTTTCGTTTTCAAATATGTCGTTCACATTTTTATGCGAAATCGTGTCAACCATGATTTGGTAAAGTAGGTATCCGAAATGATGTTCACTTCACATACCTGACAATGACGATGATTTCTTAACACGATGGTAAAAACATTGCTGCCATAAAAAAGTGGATAGTAAAAAAAACGATTCGTCAAAAAGAGAGTTCAAGGGGTTATTTGGTTATCAGTAGATAATCACTGTTCACACCACAATAAACATACATACATACATACATACAAATCATGCCTTTTTCCCATTGGGGTAGGCAGAGACAACATCTTTCCACTTACTACGATCTTGGCATACTCCTTTCGCTTCTTCAACTTTCATAATTGTTTTCATAGACACACGCCGGTTCCGGGTAATCTTGACCTGGCCTTTCTCCAAAACATCCTAGATCTGATTAGAATATGCACGCCTCGGTCGGCCTTTACCGGGTTACCACAATAAAATATTATTCTAAAGTACGTTTTCAATGTAGTTACTGAATTTGTAACAATGGACTTACGACTTAAGATCTTACTCTAATAGTGGATAATGACAGAGTATCTTAGCATGCATGAATAATAGCATTATACTCAAGACACCGTGGACTAGATTATCATAATGATACATAATTGTATAATGATGGTAACGACAGTGTCCTCAAAGGGAATGTATGGAGATAATAGTGTTAGGTAGTAATTTGAATTAATATTAACTGATATTTGTAACTCATTTGAATACAGTCATTTATTTTAACCGATTTCAAGAAAAAGGATGATGATTTTGAATATAACCTTTTTACTTTTGTAGTTTTTTCCTATACCTATACGATACTCTCCGAAATCCTTGCGTAATATTGATCGATCTGTTTTTTTTATTATTACAATAACATTTTTTAACTAAGTATAACATTTTTAAAATTTCAATTCACAAAAAATGCTAGGAAAGTAAATGCTTCAAAAATAATTAACATCTCATATACCTATATTTTTTTATCGTTAGCAAGCATTTAGCAACAGTACAAGGTACCATAGAGTTACTACAGATTTTGTTGTACACACGCATGATGTAAGTACTTAGGTACTTATATAAGTACTAGCTGTTGCCCGCGGCTACGCCCGCGTGGATGTCGAAATCCGTTTCAAAAACTATCCTATCTCTCAAGCTGGATCGAACTGCACATGGTGTGCGAATTTTATTATAATCGGTTAAGTGGTTTAGGAGTCCATTGAGGACAAACATTGTGACACGAGATTTATATATATTAAGATGAACTTTTTCATTCTTACTGGAGTGAATCAGGGTCAAGTTTGGGTCTCTTGGAGTCTATTGCAGTGAATAATGTCAGGCAGGGATGGCAAGTGCCTATTGTTTGCGAATGATTTAAAGTTACTTTTAGCAACCGTAAATAATATTAACTGTTAACGCATCCGGCACATAAATATAGTAAAGTGGAGTGAATCCGTAATAACATTCTATCTTTGCAAAGCATCATAATATCAATTTTAAATTTTCATGGTCACTGGTGTCGTTTTAAGCGTCCAATGGTGTATGCAAGCGCCATAAAATTGCAGGAAGTACAGTACTAGTGGTTAATAGTGAAACAGTTTTTAGAGTAAATATATTGTGTCTACCATTTTTCGCTTCATACAAGTAAGTGTTCTAAGGTTTGCGTAGTCGGTTACGCTTACACAGGAACGCTTTGTACATACCTACATACCTACAGTATGCGTATACAATTTAAACACTAGTCAACTCTCACCTGTACGTGTATTCATCCTAAATTACGCGTATATGGATTTCACAACTCGAAATTACTTTAACCTTAGCAAAATCTGAAGCAGATAGTATCGATTCTGATGTAAATTTTCACTAAACTTATCTAAAATCTCCAAATTTAAATTTCGATTTAATCCCGTTTTGCTTGTTTTAGAACTTCTTTTAAACCATTTAATAATACCACGGCTTGCACCTGAAATATATTGGAAACAAAACAACGGCTGAATTTGGCTTTAAAGTTAACATACAATTTAGAGGTTTCAGTTAAGTTTTGTGAAAATGTACAACAGTTCCATTACCTACTACCGACAATACTAAGAACAACATTCAACAAGCTTATCGGTTAATCCTCACAATTGCTACTCTGGTCACGGTCTTCTAATAAAGTCCGTCTAAATAATGTATTGTGTTACATTGTAACAATGTGTAATGAGTCAACCTTTCCTAAACCTTTAGATATACCCCGTCAAAGCTTTGGAAAATTCTAAAATATACACGTAGTTATTTGTAAACAATGCCTGGAAGGTCAATAACGCCATAACTGAACTTATGCGCACACCGTCATACATACTCTGGTTATAAATCTACTCTATGTATGATTTATCATACACTTTTGTTCCCAGAGTTGTTATCTAAGAAAATATTCATCAAAGTTTATAATAAGGAATTTTGTAATAAAACCTTGTACATACTAAGAGTCAATTTTAAATTTAGATGAATTTGAAGAATACCTAAAAAAATATAAATATGCCTCGATACAAAAGAAAAATCGACTTGTTATTAAGTGGTAACCGAGTTGGTCAACAAAAAGGCTCGGAGTATGAAAAGAAAGTAAAAACAAAAAAAAAACTGAGTTCCACAATCCATAATAAAGGTTTTGATACTTTTTATACCATGTTTATAATACTTACATTTTGTTCGTATATTCGGAAATAAGTGATTTAATTAAAGAATTTATTTAAAACATATATATAAATAGCTATAATTGTATTATGTAGTATCTATTTCAAGACTGTACAGTAGAATATCACCCAGAGGATTTTTGCTAAATGTTGGAACAGTAATTTCTGGCGTCTTGGTCAACCTTATTCGCCTTCTTTTGATACCTGCAAATGCAGACATTCTATTCCTTATTACATGACAGTAAAAAAATAAATCCACACAAATATATTTAATTGACACACGGCTTTATTAGTTGAAGGACGAAGCTATGAAAATTGGTCGTTCCAGTGTGCGTAATTACAGACAGCTATTGATGGATCGACATATCCAATGCCCATATAAGTTTCTCGGGTGTGGGTGGATAATATACTCGGTATTATATATGACGCTGTATAATGACACTCGTAGTTAATTGGTTTCTATATCGTTCGATAGTAATAGATAGTCACTAAGTTTCAAAGAGCCTACTGCAAGCTATATAGATAATACTCGAAACAAAATAAAAATAAAGAAAGAAAAAGTAAATTCGTCGACATTCAAGGTTTACGCACTTTAATTTACACACGTTTATAAGTCACTGTGCAGTATAATATGTGGAGTAAGGTTGGTTGATAGAAAGAGGAATGCGGATATATGAGAATGGTGTGGTCTGAAAGAGAATGTCGTAACGAGAATTGAAAAGGGTATGGTAAGGTGGTTTTGAATGTAGAGCGAGTAAATACTGAGGGAATGATACAACAGGTATGTAAGGCACATATAAGTGGGCAGGCAAACTGGGGTAGACCACGCAAAATAACGAAATAGAGGAAGCGTGTGAAGTATGTATATACATTTACAAGTAGAAACAATTGAGGCCCGGATACCCGAAAATAACACGCATAAAATCATAGACGTAAAGTTTCTGGTAAATATTGTTTAAAATCCAACAAAATGTTATGATACGTAAATCGGAAATCCATTGAAGTTCTTCGTAATACAAAATAAAACTGGACCAATACAAGTGTTTCGTACAAGCGAATGAACAAATATATCGTTCTGAAAACACCGAACAAACTTCGTATAGTAAAATAAGTATTGCCGTACATTGCTCTCACGTTATAGTTTAACTGAAAATTTAAGTTTGTCGTTTGTACGGTTGTCGGGACTAAAATTCTTGCAGAGGTTTATGATTCTAGGTCAGCAAGATGTAACATAAATGGTGTAATTCCTTTCAGTATTTCTGGTAATGTCTCTAGAATTACTTATACACTGGTAGTTCCTGAAATTAGCGCGTTCAACCAAAAAGCAAACTTATTTTGAATGAAATTTTAAGCAATTGCATGCTAACTATTTCCAAATGATTTTCTGATCGGAAAATTTTTTTCCGATCAGAAAATCAAACTTATTTTATTTTTAAACACGAGTTATATTTGACCTCAATCGCATTAGATGATGAGGTCTACAATAATCACGTTTATCTAGAAGGAACCTATTCACTCGTGACTTGAATATTTCCAGGTTTTCCAGAAACACTTTGTTGTTGTAAGCACCCTACTTTTTTACCAATAAAATAAATATTTTACCTAATTAAAATATCTTCTATCTATGAGCATCAAGAGAATTTTGGCATAGTACAGCTACTACTCCAATTAGCTAAGTACTGTTTGTGAGTACGAGCATAAAAACTACAGGGCTCAGTAGTTCAGTGTAGTGAAAAATAAAACAATAACATAGACGTACGTTTACTTTTCATAGCTAGACTAGTTCGGAGACTCAGAGAGATTTTATTTGCAGCCATTCGGTTGTAACGACTCCTTGACACTGCAGGGTTTAGTACTATCTTGGTCCTCAGAGACAGTTTAATCAAATTTTCTTTCAGATGTGATTGCTCTGAAATGTGTTGAAATATTCTTTACTAAAGTCGTTGGGTATTAGAAGTTTGTATTTTTTTAAGTTAAACGGTTTCTTTTAATTTATTTAAATTTCAAGTTAATTTTTGTAGGTAGGATCTGTAGGTATTATATAGCCCTTTCATTTCATATCCATATTCAGTCATAATCCACCATTTTGTAGCAGCGGCGGCGGTATGTTTCTTAAATTCATTCTTCATTTTTCCTTTCTTTTTTTCTAATGAAACTTGGTAAGTACTAAGGAAAGTTAAACTGTCTTGGAACCCGCATGGAAATTAATCAGAAGTAAATTATAAGAGTTACAAATATAACAAGTCCTAACATAAATTGACTAAAAATTTTAACAATGTGTACGTATTTCAAAATAAAAACACAAACGAAATCTCGTAGAACATTGTTACCAAGTTATTACAACACCGAAAGTCTCAGTTGACATCTGACGGAAATTAATTACCCAGAAATGCAATTTTCCCGAAAAATTGCCGACGAAATGAGTTTTGAATTTTGTGGTATTCTTAATAATGTACTTGATGTTCTTTTTAACTAAGTTACCTAACTTAATACTGAACATTCAAATAGCTCATATAAGTAGGATTATTATTCGACGATCATATTTAATCGGATAACTATGTTAAAAACATGAAAGTAGTCGAAGAAAAAGAAAGAAAAGTTATCGATGATGTTAATATTCCTGTCGATTTCTTTTCGTGGACTCAAAGTGCAAAATCATTGTGTAAACATTCAAAAAAAAACTAGTATATATTTCATACATTTATTTCTTATATTCTCTTTGTTCAGATATATCGCAATATCCATGTAGCTATTGGCGATGTTGTGTGCAGTATTCATAATAGTTTTTGTATCCATACCCCATACGTCCATAGGCCACGGCGACCGCTTCCCATCAGGTGGGCCATGTGCTTGTCTGCCACCTACGTAGTATAAAAAAATACTGAAACGATTAGCGATGTTCGCCGGCTGACATCAAGCTTACATAGTAAATAATCGCATAGTGTTATGCCATTTGTAATAACAAATAGGCCACTTTTATGCTGGAATAGTGGCCCGTGGGCTGTGAGACGAGGAAAGAGATGCGAGAAACTGTTACTGAACTACAAATTAGAATATGAAGCAATAATAAACATGAAGAAACTCCATCAGCCAATAGCTACAGGATACACATAACATTTAAAATACACATAGAACACAAATTGACTAGAGTTCGACTCTAATCTAGTTTGGCACCTTACTATACATTATGGCCCGTATACATTTTGGCCCAATACGTACAAGTATGGGCCACACATCTTATACTATATAATTCAAAGTCCTGACTGACCTAGAGACAACGCACAGCCTAAACCGCTGGTCGTAGAGACTTGAAATTTGCAGAATATGTGTGTTTTGATGCGTAGAGGTGTACTAAGAAAGGAATTTTTAAAATTCGAACCCTAAAGCCCTAAAAAGGGCTAAAAACGTGCTTTTGCCAGAACTCAAGAACGGCTGAACAGATTTTTATGATCTATGATTTTTTGGATTTGTCTCCGCCTCGAATAGCATATAACATAATTAAAAATATATGATTCATTCAGGAAATTTAGTAATAAAAAGAAAATTAGATGTTGCAAACGTTTTTATCGCCATCTATAATAGTTGTCATAGCAACAGGAACTAAAATTGACTTTGTCTAAATTTTCATAGAGTAATAAGTTACTTCTTTTTCCTCAAAAGTAAATAGAATGTATTAATTTTTAGGGTTCTGTGCCTGATTAGGAAAAAAAACCTTATCTCTTCGTTATCCGTCTGCCTGTCTGTCAAGACCTCTTTCTTAAGAACATGTAGAGGCATCAAGTTGAATTAGATAGAAGGAATGTTACGGATAATGCTTGGCATTACACGAAGCGTAATATCCAAACTGTGTTCTCACTATCGACTAATAGGTGGCTTGACCTACCATCTCCTGGCCTGCACTCATGGAGGACGGAGGTCGTTAAGTTACCTTCGGCGACGTTAGTGAGTCACCTGCACCGCAATCGGAGAGTTTTAGGAAGCCGTACCTTATTTTTCGTGCGGAAATGCCCACGAATCTATCCCCTCCTCTGGCCAGTAGGGTCGTAATATCGGACTTGACCGACTAAAGTCGACCTCCATCTTGGGTCTACAGACGCCGAAGTTTAAGGAAACCCTTGACCCTGAGCTATCCAAGGCTTACTTATGGGCATGGCTGTTTTGGTGAGTTCCTGCATTGCGTAGGCAGGGTGCTGACGTTTGAATGCCACCATTGCCGGGGCTGATCCGTGGGCACACCACCTCTTCATACACTGGTAGAGTCTCCAGAGTGGATAGAGTGGCGCCATGTCCTAGAAGCAGACGTCGGTGGGGTAAGCCTCATGGTGAGGTCCCTGGTGCCGACCATGGTCACCATAGAGAGTATGTGGAACGCCACCGCTTTTTTTGCGAGGCAGTAATGCGCGCAGAAGTGGTGGTGGAAAAGCTACGGGAGAGATCTAGCACTCCCCTGTGCCGATGAAGGCGCACCGGGCGGCGTAGTTCGCAGAACCATCTCCGTCCTCCATGAGTGCGGGCCTAGGGTGACGGTCGAGGCTAACCGTCACCCTAGCAGAAGCAGACCCAGGGTGGCAGGGTGTTATATTTCCACGCGCGCTTTTTTATAGAGATGGATGGGGATTTAGATTCCTAATAACACGTCGAGGTCGCCAGTGCTGGTGGCCGGAATCGGTTGGGGTTTCTGGCATATCCTTTCTAGGACACACCAGATTCCTCGATCACACAGGCATTGGTAGGACTCCGACATACCAACCTCTCGGTTGGCTCCGTTGAGGTGAAGCCCGACGGGATTTTTGCGCACGAAAAAAAAGGGGTATTTCCCTTTGGGCTAGAATCCAGATATTTTGCAGAAAGTAAAATCTTATAGCATAAGTACAGGGAAAAGTTCGGAAAGCATAAATATTACCTACTTCACCAAAAAAAAAAATTATGTCTGTCATTCAAGACAAGAAGCACTGCAACCCCTTTTTTTGTCGTGCGGAAATCCCCCTCAACCCAATTTTGTACGGAACCCTGCGTGCACGAGCCCAATTTGCACTTGACCGGTATTTATTAGTATATCCTCTTTCTTTACTTTCATGAACTTCTTGAATGTTAAATCAGGTTGTCAAATGTCAATGTCTGTAGCAAGATTTTCATAATAAAAAAATCAGATTTTCGGAAATAAATAATGTTCACTAATTTGAAATAGTGCATCGAATGTGAAAGTGCAATGCAACTAATGATGAAAGGGTTTTTCAAAGGGCCTCTTCCGAGTCATACATACCTACTTTGGCCAGAGCAGCTATCTAATCCGGGATACTAGAAGACGATGAAAAAGGATAATGATGGTAAATAAACGGGCTTTGGCCGCGATGCATGGCACTGTACTTTGAAGGGTTTGATAGAACTTGAGATGAAATGAATACGTTTAGCTGCAACCACTGATTGCGAAGGAATATACATTGAAAGTTAGTACGGGCAGTGCCTCAGCTTAAAAAAGACTTGGTGGCGATAGCCAACATTCACGCGGGCGGAGCCGCGCGCGGGTACGCTAGTTATATATAAACTTACACAAGTTTCGTTCAATATGTACGGGGCCTTATTATAAAAAAATGTTTTAAACGGTAATCAGATACAGAAGTAGGTAAAGCACCGATTTCAATTCGTTCAAATAAATAATATTTTCAGGTTTTCAGAATTAGATTCGTTGTCATTTTCCAAACGTAAAATTATTAAATCGGGCCTTTGATTTAACCAATTTGGTCTTTGATTTTATTTACTACACTACTACAATTAACTAAGTATATTTTAATTATGGAAATAGGGTTTTAGGAATCTTTCTAAGTCCTTCAATTATAGCCTAATATTCAATTTTGTATTTTTTATTAATTATTTTTTACTTCCATACTAAGTATATCGGAATTAGACGAACTAGCTAGAATTGGAATCAGCGCTTTAACTACTTCGGTAATATTTAATACACTTAACATCAATCTTATTATATATGTACAAGGATGTTTGGTTCAAGAGATCTAAATAGTCGTACAAAGTACACCAAAAAGACGTTCTTCTAAATAGTCCCTGTATTCTGTTTGCTACTTATTCTTTATAATAAAATACTTTCAGAATGTATCACACCATGTATTACATGAAGCTCAAGCAATTAATACATGATGACTTTATAAAACATCATGAACACACTAAAAAAATAAAAATGAATTAAGCATACTATAGGGTAGAATACAAAAAGATATTTGCATATTAAACTCTAAATAGTAAGTCTTGGACGACATAATACTGATTAATACATATTTTCACTTATCTTCTTTCACATAACTCAATTATTTAACATTTTTGAGAATAAATGTCCTTTTTTAAGTAGGTACTATACGTTAGATGGCAATAGTCGGCTTTGAGGCTGATTCACATAAATTTTTTGGAAACCTTGGTGCAAAACGCAAAATTTAGACTTGATGATTGAATTTAGATTGCGATAGTGTGCGAAATGAATTTAAGAATGTTGGCACATAAAACTGTTAAATATAATTTGCTCATCTTAAGTGTAGCTAATTATAATAAGAACATAGAGCAAATAGAAGCAGTAAACAATAGCTACATAATTGTCAGTAAATTCGCGGTATACATCACAGTTAATGTATTCTATGAATTCACAAATACGTTTTAATTAATTGCCGCGTGTGTAAGCCTTAATTAATTGTTGAAAGCATAATTTAAATCGAACTTTTAACATTGCTTTTAAAGTTTACAGTTTATATTGTGTACCTATGTATTGGAGCTGTCATAAAATAGTTTTTATTCTTGTTTTTTTGTTTCTTTATTGTTTCGCTTACTTATGTTTTTCAGTTTTGATACATCATTTAGTACTTTTTCATGTCTGCGTTTAAGTCAATTTATATGATTGCCGTTTTCAATTAACTCACAATTTTTTGCATTTTTATATTCTTAAAAGTATATCTATCATTAATTTTATCAAACATTAACATTTTAATCGAATTCTTTTTTATGTCATCTTAATTAAGAAGGAATAATTCCACATCTATTAAAATTACACAGTATACTTATTACATACATAATTATAAAATTATACACCTAGAAGTAAATACTTACAATTAAAATCGCGGTTTTTTAACTGGTCATCAAAAACAGTCTGTGGTTGGTACGGGGTATTTTGGTTAAGCCCATTGACTAGTATACAAAATGACTTAAGTCAACAATGATATTAAGTGTACACTTTGAGATTAAGCCCATTGACTAGTATACAAAATGACTTAAGTCAACGATGATGTCAGAAGTGTACACATTGAGGTTAAGTCCAATGTCTAGTATACAAAATGACTTAAGTCAACGATGATGTCAAATTATGTACACTACAAGAAGGTATCTTCTCGTCTTCTTTGGACGGGATGACAGTTGTTGTTGATTGGCTGATCCGGGAGGTGAAGACGAACCTTTTTAGAGTTTGTGCTGTTGCAATGCTGAACTCTTTGTGTCGGGAATTTTATGCTGTCGTCCTTTACCTACATTGGAGTAGAAAATTTTAAATTATACATAGGGTATACATTTATTTTCAAGGAACAAAATATTTGCAAAAAATTTACCGAAAATTTCATAAATATTTTTTTGATTTTTATTAAAAATCGAAATTACTAGGATTCCCGCTAACACCTCCAGTTAACCTTAATTTGCTCTCGTGAGGAGTGGGTATAATGTCATCACTGGTTGAAGTCCCAGGTTCAAATCCTGGCTCATTACACATGGCCTAGATTGGAAGCCGGGTTTTCTCGTAAATAAGACCGATTGCTTGACTACTTTAACCCAATATATTCTAATAAGTTTCCAAAATCGATATAGAAATTGAAGGAAGTTTTTCGGAAATTGTTTTAGGGTCACTCCATTCCAGTAAAAGCAATAAAAAAGGGAAAAGTGAGGATATTGAATAATTGACGGAAAACTTCCATCAAAGTCAAAGTGGAGCTACGGAATTGATATATACCCTAATTATTCAGGTAGATGACCTCAGTTGGGTCAAAGATGGCAATTAAATCCTGAAAAGGGTATTGTTTGATGACAATGAATAGGGATTGGAGATAAGTGAGTTTTCCAAGTTTCATTGTAAAAAAATCTCTGAAAATGTTTCAGTAGAATTTGGGTTTTACGGAAATAAAGATGTTTGAAATTAGTTTTGCAACAATGTAATGGTGTCAAAATCTATGAAAATTTTTAACATCACAAAACTTGGCACAAAACTGTCATTAGTATGAAATATGGAGCTATATTTGTTCCCGTTTCCAAAGTTTTACTTACTGGTATGCTAATATAACGGAGAATTTGAAAAATACACTATAAGACAGTTGAGTGTATTCAGTATAAGTAATATTTTATATTGTAGGGATAAATGAGATACTATAAAGAGAGAAATAAAGACACAGAAAGTTAGAGAGAGAGAGAGAGAGAAAGAGAGAAATATAGCTGGCGCAAGAACTATTCTTTCAGTGCAGTTTAAAATTACAAGTTCGAGGATTAAGAGGTAGAGAAAAGATAGAGAGAAAGAGAGAGATATCGGTTTCGCACAGTTTAAAATTACTAGTTAGAAAGTTAAGGAGGAGACAGAAAAGAGAGAGACGAAGAAAGAAAAAAGGAAGATAGAGAGGAAGAGAGATAGAGAGAGAGAAGAAATCAGTTCAATGCTTTTCAAAATTTGAAGTAAAGTTTATTTTCTCGATGCCATACTTACTTTAATGGTAAGTTCATGTCTCGTGCGCCGATGTGATGACGTCAGCAATTCCGTGTGTGCCCGCGATTCGTTCCCAGGAGGGCTGTCACTCGCCCTCACCCAGCACCACAGCCATTTGTACGGAGGAATGTTCCTGTTGTAGAAATCGCTTATAAATCATTACTGGTATGCTGTATTAATAAAAGATTGATTTTTTAAAGTAACTTTGAAAGTTTATGAGCGCATCTAGTTAACAACTGAAATTCCATTCTAGCCTGTAGTATACACTTCATATAACCAGGAAAAGTACCTAGTACAGTCAACGTCAAAAGTAGATGATGATTGTAAAGATTTAAAACTTAAAAATCTAAGTAAAAATTAGTCACTATACTTTAATCGATTCTTAAAAATATTTTAGCCCTTTAGGCTTGAAAATAGAACCCACTAAGTAGTACACAAAATATACATTTTCACTAAGAAATACAAATCACTTTTCTCAAAAACCAAAATTTAAAATCCGAAAATGTACATCTACTTTTGACGCTAACTATACACAATAATCAGTTCACCTTGTATTCCTTGAACCAGCAAACATAATGTTACCTGTCTGCTTTTATACATAAATCGCTTATACTCTCGCTACAAGTGAGACCAACACCTACAAACCATTCTAGAAGCAACAGATAGTTACTTAAAAGCCAGTTAATAGAGCAAGTTTACGATCTAAAAAGCATAAAGCGTTTAGTATTTAAGTGCACTTTAACGTCAGTACATTTGCCGTTGATCCCTCACTTGATGACCTCGTTAGTGGCTTAAGAGCTATATTGTTCAATTTCTTGGGAAATTTTTAGCATTAAATGCTTTTCTTGTTCAATTTTATGGCATGCTACTTTTTTGTTTCGATAAAAATATGACTGCATTAGCATTAAGTTTTGTTTATTTTAAAAAGACATTATGCTTTTACTTCTACGCAAATATTGAGAAGTGGTAGGCTGAAGTATATGAAAACTCATTTTTCTTCGATATGTGTTTCGGTCATAGGACCGAAACACATATCGGAGAAAAATGAGTAAGAGAATGAATGACACTTTTTAAATGAAGCATGGCTTATAATGTATGTTCTAGAATAAAGATACTTTTACTACTTTTCGTGAATTCATAATTATATCATGGACCTCTAAGTGAGATCCATACACAAGCGCATTGAGTGGGAGGTTGGCTTTTTTAGTTGGACCCAAAGGAATTAGTAGAATACACTATAATATTACAGTCATTATTATTGTTTATTTGCTAAACATTCAAAAGACTAGTACTATCTAAGAACATCAAATGAGTAGGCAAAGACAAAACCATTAAAAACCCATTAGAAAAAGTAAATACGTTGTCTTTGGTTGGTTGCTCAGTTTTAACTAAGGCTCTTAATTTCTCGTAGAAAATTTCGACGGTGACCTTTCGCAAATCGTTCGAGATGGCGGGACGGGCCCGTGGGTGAGACAACATCTAAACTAATGAGACTGTAGCATAAATAATTAACTTGAAATTATCGCTTAAGCTGAACAAACCGACCGTAACTTTGATTAAATTTATTAAGTACTAATTTTGGTTTAAAACTTTTAAAGGTTAATGACTACAATCTAAGCGATAAACTACTTCTTGATTTCTTTATTAGTTAATGAAAAATAACTATTAGGTATAGAATAATTATGTTGAATTTTTCGACATTCAGTTGACGACTCTCAGTTTTTTAATAAGTTGACTCGATACAGTAACTTGACCCATGGACTCAGTTGATCCCTATCGTTCTCCTAAGTTCTACTTATACCGTGGGCCCAGTTGACCACTGAAGTTTTTTTTGTAGTTAACTCGACCTAGTAGTCTGTACACAGCTTATAATGTCGTAGTCGTAGCTACGATATTTCAGATTTCCTAGCAGGAAATTTCGGTCTAATAAAGCAGTGATTATCATGACAGTGAGGCAGTTTAATGGGACGAAAATCTACATTATAATATATGTAAAAGAAAACCTCTTTTTATATCTTTGCTAACGTGTAAATTATACAACTTACTTATCATTACCTCTTGTACACAGATTTTTTCTTCAAAGACCATTTTTTACGTAAACATTCTGGATAATAAGAAGATTACTTAAATAAACCACCATTTATTTGGAGTATGCTATTTCATAAATGTGTTATGTAAAGTTTTTTTTTTCATATTACAATAGAAAGAAAATGTGACAAGTTGGTACCGGGCGGGACATTTAATTTTATGACATGAATCGCTGTAGCCTGTTTATGGCCCGTTCTACATGGACATTAAGGAAAATGATTAATGATGAAGGGGAAAATTTTAGGTGTAACGTTAGGGTCTTTTAATGAACGATGGGTTTGTTAAAAAAAGTATTAACACAATTATTAATCGATCTGAGTGTCCTGAATATTTTTTTCAAAATTGTCACATTTGAAATGTTAAAAAGATAAAAAGATCATTTTATTGAAAATTAATGTTAATGTTCTTACCTTTTTTTGTTGGTAATAGACTCACGTTTGACCACAATTTCACCCTGTTGATTAGTGATGTGGTGTGGTGAGGTATCTAAATCTCTAAGATATCTAAAAGGTATCGCCCTCAACATCAATGTTCTTACCTGAGGCTAATAAATATCCTGTTTGAGAATATGAAGTATATGACTGGGTTCGCTGCTGAGTTGAGAGGTGCTAAGCTCTGGATGAGCGAGGCTATGGCTATGTTGACTTGCGTGTCAGGAACGTAGCCGTAAACTTGCAGTAAATCGAAGATCATGTAAGGAGACCAGCATAGCACGAATACTGGAACAAATGATTGAGTTAGAATAAATTTTGAGTATTTTGGAGACAAATTTCAAATATTTACTATGTTGGTTGAATTACACGTTAAAAATATGAATAAAGTTTACTACAATATTTTATGACCAAAACATACGATATTATCCGTGTGAATGCTCCTACATATTATAGTAGTATAATATGTGAGAGGCATATATTATGCTACTATAATATGTGCTAGTGGCTGGCAGTAATAGTAAATAGCATTACATATGAAAATGTAGAATCAGAGTTTTCGTAGCGTACTACTCGTAGCGTACTGTCGTAGCCAACCGTAGCACTCGTAGCGTAATAATGCTACGACGTATTTGTTGTTGGTTCAAAGAGTTTACATAACCGCAAGTATATTTTCATTCTCACAATAGAATAATAATATATAATCGTTATTATTTTGTGACATTGTGTATAGTGAAAATACAGGAATGATAAACGTTAATTATTAACATAATTAACAGTATTCACTGTGTAGATATTCATGAAAAGAACTCAAATAAAAAAGGAGACGGAACGCTAAGAAATCTGGTTCTTTAAAGTAAATGTCTAATAAAATCAACCCAGCCTTATCCAGCCAATTTAGAATTACAACTGGTTGCAGCTCAATTGAGTAATAAACTTATTCAATGTATATTATTTCCAACGGCCTAATTTGATGAAGCCTTAATAAACAAGTGTTGGCATAATGAATTTATAAATTATAACAGCAGATTGCTAACTACTTTCCCAGGGGATTATTATAATAAAACAATTCAGTTTTATGGACAAAGTTCAGCAAACTTGCCCGTCGTGGAGTGATTATTATGTCACGGCTAAAGAACAACTTTTTGCAGCTCTAGTTTGGTGTTGACTAGGAATTATAGAAGATTACAAAACACTGGCGACGTTTTCTCATCTAGAAATATTAGAGTAGGCATACACAAAGTTTTCACAATGTTTTGATGCAATAGTTTTAAATGGAATTGTGCGTTTACCAATAAGTAAAAATATGCTTTAAACAATCTTAAGATATAATATTACATTCTTTTGAAATATATTTTCATATCAGGTGACCCAAATTCATTTAAATATGGGAAAGATTTTTCAATGTTTTGCCATTTTGCTTAATTAGATTTTTTAATGGTCTCCTGAGTACACTACGGGTATTTTCTTTCTTTATTTCACATCCAAACATCATAAGTTGACGTGTCCTATATAAAAAAAAAAAAAAAGTAAATTGCGACTGAATCATAGCATTTTGTACGTTCTTTTAGAGTTAGATATCATACTAAAACATAATAATAATCCCATTGATAAGATCCACATAATCAAACAAAACAAACGATTTTAATACCAAAATCAGTACCTAGACATAAAAAATATCAAGAATCTGGCCTAAATAAAATCAAACAATTTTCTGTTGTAAATAGCGAATTGTTTTGTTCTTTCGCACAACCCACATCAAGAATAACCCATGCGAGTGTTCGTGACTTTTCTGTCACTTGATTATCATGAAGTCCGATTTTTATAAACGAGTTTACGACTTTATTTAAGGTCAAGGTTTAAGTTAATGACCTTGAACGTTTCTGTCTTCCGAATAGGTTCATTTAACTGTGATAAACTATTGCATAAAACGTACCCTATATCATAAATGTGAGTCTTGCAATGCCAAAACCGTGAGTTATAATTTATTTATTGTACGTTATGTGCCGTGGCTGGGAGAATAGCAATCATTTACACTTAGACATGATGGAGAGATCGTATTTTTTTTATTATCTCCCGACTTTTGCTGCCTCTTCATATTGCGATAGCTCTTATATTTGTTATTGTTTCCTAAGAGTTTCGACCTCAATTTTTGTTTGCGTACATTGGTACGACATACGCAATTTTTTATACCACTTAGGTGGCAGACAAGCACACGGCACACCTGATCGAAGTGGTCACCGTGGGCTATGGACGTGTGCAAACCTAGGGGCGTCACACTCGCGCTGCCGTTCCAGAAGGAAACTCTCTTAACCTGCCCCCCCCCCCTTCCTAGTCCCCACTAGGAAGGGAGGGGGGCAGGTTAAGAGAGTTTCTGTTGCAACTACTATAGCAACAACGAAGTCAAAAATAGCTACAAAAGGATCCTTTTTCAATAGCAAGGATTAGTAAAAAAAATCCTTACACTTCTTTCAATTACGGGTTTCCTGAATAGCTTTTGGCATAAGAAACACAAATGAATATCACTTCTCCCATAAATCGACTGCTGCCTGACCGCTGTCAGCTAACAGGATAACGGTGTATTTCGGTCAACATTTTGACTTCTCGTACCTATATTCTTAGTAGCCAAGACCGATGAGTAGCGACTTTAAGTAATTTGAGGTAAAAAATATATAGGATTCTTTTCAAGTTAAACGATTCTGGTTAAGATACAAAATTTAGGTACCCATCACAGTACTCTCTTCATAAATATAGGGTATTGACCAGGTCAGGGCAGTATCACAAAATGTTTCTTTAACGGTGTCAATATTGGCAAGTCTGTTTGATAACTAGGTTCAACATTTATCGTGGTGTCTCGTATTATTACCCGTTGGATATATAAAATCATTTAAACATTTTTAATTGTAATATTTTCAAACTGACACAAATGTTAAAAATATGAAATCCGATCAAAAAAATCATAATCGAAAACCATTATAATACTTCTATTAATAGTTTATTCAAGATTTCGATTAAAGTAATTAGCCTCTCTATAAGCTGACGATTATAGATCGGTAATACTTAGAAACACAAAGCTTCATTGAAATTGTGAACAATAAAGTTAGAGGTAGGTACACAGTTCATAAACCTAAGAAAATACCGAGGCGAAGGACAAATATATTGTAAACATTAAATATAGATTTAATTGGAAAATTTAGTGGAGAGTCTACACCACATGAAACAGTACGTAAGCTTTTGATAATATGATTATTGTTTGAACTGTATACGAGAAATAATCCAGGCGTGTTACGTATTGTAATCATTCACGCTTGATAGATTTGGTGTATGCGTAACAGAAATATATATAGGTACATTATTACGTACACACGGAAATTAATGGGAATCTTGTCAGCGACCCTGTGACAAGATTCCATTAATTTCTGTGTTTCACTTTGAACTTACATGTTAGCACTATGTACCTATATTATCTCACACAATAGTGATTGTTTTCTTAATAAATTATTGTTTAGGCTACCTTAATATTCTCATTTATTTATTTAATCAACTTGATATTGACTAAAAATTTTGTATTTTTTTAACCCCTGATGCAAAAACAACGGGGTGTACTAAGTTTGATGTGTCTCGGTGTTTATCTGTCTGTTGCATCGTAGCTTTAGAACGGATGAAGTGATTTTGATTTTTGTTTGAAAGGTGAATTTTATGGTGAATTAGTCGGTAGTTTTTGGTAGTTTTCATAGCTTAGTCGAGGTCTTTTTCAATTTTTAACATATTTTTTCGTCTCATATTTTGTTTATAAACGAATTGGTATTTTCTTTTCTTATATCAGTAAAAGCCAGTCAAAAACAAATCTAATTGTATGTACTAAGTAGGTATTTTATTTTGGCATATTATTTTGTGATAATGAAAATGATAATTAATGGTTTAATATTACATTAGGTTACAACCTGTAATGATAGTAGTATGAGGAATAAATACATAAGAAATATTCCTCTCGTGTGAATTTCATGCCCATAAAAGTTTTCTATAGGTTGCAGGCAGGCACGTCGCATCTGGACTCCCCATAAATGACGTTAAGTTTAACCAGGTCACATTTACACCCGGTGGCGTGCCATTAAAACAAAGTACAAACTATAAAACTATATGCACAGATGTCCCCATGTCCGCATGTAGAACAAAACTCTACGAAATTTTCATTTTTGCCAATATGAAATTAGGTAACTTCGGTAGTATTACAGTAAATTGCATTTCTCGTTAACTCTGTCAGTTAACCTAAATTGCTTTATTAGTAGTGGAAATGGTACATATTGGAGCATATATAATTAATGAGTGGACATGAGAGAGTGGGTCATAGTGTACAGAGGCGTAATGGCCGGGGTTCGAATCTGATCAGATCTATTGATTGCAAGTCAAATAAATATCACTTCAATGTTATAAACTGTAAATAATATGTGTGTGGCTATTGACTATATGGAAATCAAGTGATGTAACTAAAGTGAAGCACTTTACTTGATTTATTGAAATCCCCATTAGCAAATGTATACTTAACGAATTGGTTGTCACGTTCGATAATTATGTTGTTAAGTAGTTCTTATAATATAAATGTAGGTTAAGTACACAGGGTCATATTTACCCACCAAGCTGGTCCTTCAACTGAACATGTTTTGATATCATACGATCTATATCGAATAGTATACAAGGGTCTCCCTTCTTTTCCCATGGATATCGTACGCGAGTAAGAAATAGGATTGTCCTACAGCAGTATACAGGGTGAATTTTTCAACAGGACGTGGATGGGCAAGTCCGAAATTACGAGGAATACCGATAAATGCTCAAAAGAGTTTAATTGCTGCGGGTGAATCCACGGGCATCAGCTAATATGTAATATTTATATGTTGTGAGTAATTTACTAAACCGAAATGGAATTTTGACCTAAATTTTCTGTGATATATCTAATAATTAAACCTATATCATAATTGGTTGCAGACGATGTTATAAAAACATTCCTTTTGAAAAATATGTCATCACATAAAATTTTCACGAGTTATTGGCCAACGATCGATTCGACCGATATGTCTTATGGTCAATAAAATTAGTCGATAGCTCATAATAAAGTTGATGCTCTGCTTATTTTTCTGGGGCAGTACCTACTATTTATAACTAGTTTCTTAGGACTATAAAATAACTCCTCAGTACTTTACCTACTATCTTATGGGATATATGGGGCCACCAAAGTTTTCAAGGTACAAGCTAAATTCACCGGTACACCTGCGATTGAAGGACGAAAATTTGGCGTAGATTTTCTATATCTAGGTTACGGGATCAGACGGAATGTGAGATATTGGCAAAAGGAAGACAAATAATTGTCAACGGTTCAAGTATTAAACACTAAATGAAACTTACTAGGTACCATTAAGAAAACAAACAATATATCACTTACCAAAGACAATGACAAACGTCATTTTGACAGTTTTAATCTTGGCCTTCGGTATGATGCCTCGGCTGCTCGCGCGTCTGCTATCCAAGTCGTCACTGTCTGCAAAACAAATAGAGTATTTTCTAACAAGTTCAAATATATATGAACATTCTATGGGATATAAAATTAAGAGCAGGTGTCCTTAAACGTCTTTAATCTAGGATCTAGTCATCTAGTATTACCAAACTTACAAAATGTTACATAAGTAATTGCTTTTAATTTTCAACACAGAACTATTGAGGCAATGAATGGGCACAGGGGGCAAAATTTTAGGGAGACAGTGGGTTCTTACCCTCTATAAGTAAATGTAAGTTAGTAGCCAATCGCGTTGCAAATTTTGTTGAGAATCTTCAATATAGTTTGCAACGTGGTCAACATAAATTAACACCCTAACTAGCAAGCTTAGCGTAATTAGGGAGGTGACTATTAGACCGAGAAGTCCAAGGTTCGAATCTTGAAGATTCGTTGCACCTTTGGTAAAGAAATGACAAATAGGCTACTTTTTAATCTCAAGAATATATTTCCATCGGTTGTAGGCACGGAAGCAGAATTCCTCGTGGGTGGAGTCGCAACCAACAACTATGTAGTTTGTGATATAAACTAGCTGATTGCACACGCTGAATCATGTATACATACATACATACATATGCTAACGCCTTTTGCCCTCCAGGGTAGGCAGAGACAACAGACCGCCATCTGCCTCTGTCCTGACATACTTCACGCGATTCCTCTCCCCATTAAGCCTTTCATGCAAGCCCGCTGGTTTCGGGTGAATCATGTATCTCATTCAAATCACGTCCAAAGTTACTGCCACGAACTATTTATTTAAAAATCTATTAAACCTTAGCTTTATTCCTCAAGTTCATAACTCATAACTCAGTTTATCGTTCTGTATTCTTAGCCTTAGTTTATTCAATAAGCAACGATAACATTTTATTTGTGAACATAAATCCCGAGTGGTTGAGTCTATATTTCATGGGCCGCGGTCTTTAGCAGTTCCGTCACGTTCCGCTTAATTTGACCCTGATACTTCGTCTTACCAGTATAGACTGATACTTTGTTTTGGTGGATTTTTGTAAGAATAGTGTAATATATATTCATTGTTTGTTAATACTGACGCTATGGATATTTAGATGTGATTTGTGTTGTTACGATTCATATAAATGGATACTTCCTAGCCAGTAAATCAAATGATGAATTATTTTCAGAACTGTTTCGTAAGATGTATGTTTTTCTGTCACGATAGGGTGCGAATCTATTGCCAGTAGGTACTGGTACTTTTTCATGGAAAATTTCTACTATCCGATGGACAGAAACAATCCTTTTTTTTATATCCAGTCCGTCAATTGACTTTACCCCGCTGGTTGGTAAGAAGCTAGGTTAAATTTCAGAGGATACGGGGCGCCATTTTAGACACCATTCGTCCCAAAACGGCTATAGCTTGGTCGGCATCCAAGAATGTTTAAGGCTCCACCTAATTCCTAGGAGCCCAAGCCGACTACACCTGTAAGTGATGAGGCTCTGGAGCAAGCTTTCCTTTCGAGGATGGAAAGTCAGACGGTAGTCCCTCCAGTAAAAGCCAAAAAAAGCACGAGAAATAGTAAGTGTATTCCGTTTTCCATGATAGAAGCCTCGTTTGCAACCGGGAATAACACCAAGTTGATGATGATGGTGAGCTTCGTCAATATTCATTGAAAGAGATGGGAAACCGCATATCCTCTCTCCACCCCTTCCTAGCCTCCCCACCTCTTCCTAGCCCTCCTCCTTCCCTTCAGGGTAGGCAGCGCGTGTGTGTCACCCTCAGTGTTACACACGTCCATAGGCCACGGTGACCGCTTCCCATCAGGTGGGCCGTGTGCTTATCTGCCACCTACGTAGTATAAAAAAAATAGAGACAACACAGTCTTCAGACAGCTGTGTTTCTACGTGACTTGTAGGCTTAGACAACTTTATTTTGTGCTTTAATTTTTTGATTAGTTTCATCATCGCAATATAGCTCTTATATCAAACTTTTTGCAAAAGGGTGACGAATTACTCCATTAGTTAATTAAGAGTAACATCAGAATCTAGATGAAACTAGAGTATAAATATCTGTCACTATCCGTAATAAATCAATCTTGGAGTAGGCACTAACATGGTACTAACTCATCCCAATTGACTTAACTATATAGAGTCTTTCAACAAAGACATAAAAAGATTTTTACAGGGTTGGCAGCGCGACAATAACAGCGCGGCAATCTTAGTTTGGCGACTTGTTATAAAGAATATTTATGTTTACTAATGCTTAAGATTTGGCATTCCCTATTTTCCTATGCCACACCCCAGGCGGGATTGAATGTCCGTAAATATCCATACAAAGACGCTTGATCTTGTCTTGTTTGGATTTGCAGTCCTAGCTATTTTGAATATTTCACGAAAATAAAAAAGAAATATCAAAGTATTTTATTTAAGTGAGTTTCAAGATAATCAGGGCGTAAACCAATTATCTACATCTGCAAGTTACCCGTTTATTAAAATTCTGGTGCAGGCTTTCTTATCGGGTGAGGGATTAAGTAATAATAGCTCCTGTAAAAGTCAATATTAAAGGAGAGCGGACTTTCAGCACAAAATTGCAAGCTTTGGATACAACTATGAGCTTTGTTCGGTGTTAGACAGATTTGTGATTTGATAGATTCATGAATTGGGCAGATTATGTTACGATCGACGAATTCGCTATACGACAGAAGTATAGTTGTAAACAGTACAAACAAGTGGAACTACTTTAGACTTAAATCTTAAACCATTATTGCTCAAATATCTAGTGCTGAACATATTAATTGGTTTTAAGTTTACTACCGTAGAACCCCTTACTTAAAGTGGAATGCCCTGCCTGAGTCTGTATTTCCGGAAAGCTACAACCTTTTTTTTTTTTTTTCCGTGCGGAAATCCTCATGGATACCCACCCCGCGCCCAGCGGGGCAGGTTATGTCGGACTCTTACCGACTAAAACCGCACGCCGTCTAGGGTCTTCTGACGCCAGGGTGTAAGGTGGCCCAAAGAGCATTTCCCTCGCACCCCGGCTTGACCCGGGCCAACTCCGGATTCGAGATGGCCCCCTCGGGTTTGGGAACCGCGTGGTTCCCGTCATGCCCCCGGAATAGGGGGGGCGCGCTTACACGCGCCGCCGCCTCGGCCTGCTTCTGCTAGGGTGACAGGCGGCTCCACCCGTCACCCCCAGGCCAGCGCTCATGGAGGACGGAGGTCGTTAGACCTCCGACGCCTTAGGCGTCCGCGCCCGCCGCCGTTCGGGAGAGCTCTGTGCAGCCTCTCCCGAACCCTTTCCGCCGCCTCCTTCTCGAGCATGACTTGCTCGCAGAAGGAGGCGGCGGCCGACCACGCGTCCGCACTCTGCACCATCGCTGCGATCAGCACCGGCAGTGTGAGGACTCCCACTCCGAGGGCTGCCAGGAGGGCCTGTTGCGGCACCTCCCACGCCGGACACTCAGCCAGCGTATGCAGCCCTGAGTGCTCGTCCGCATCGCAGTGATGGCACTCGGGCGTTGGCTCCTTCCGAATCAGACACAAGTGATCCCCGAAGCACCCCTTACCAGAGATCACCTGCGTCAGCCGGTACGAGAGGCCCCCGTGAGGCCTCTCCAGCCAGTCCTCCATGATGGGTCTTACCGCCGCTACAACGGCGTGCCCCGCGCTTGGTTGCCCAAGTCGGTCCTTCCACTCCACCACGGTATCCCGGCGGAGCTGGGCGTGGACGGCCTCGATTACTCGAGGCTCCGGGTCCAGTCCCCGCTCCTGCGCCTCCTTTCGCCACCAATATAGGCGCGAAAGGGCTCTCGCCTCCAGGTCCCACGGTGGAGTCCCGGCAAGGAGACTCGCCGCATCGAAGGAGATCGTGCGGTACCCCCTGATGACCCTGATAGCCATAACGCGCTGTGGCGCTCGCAGCGTGCGCCAGTTACGGCTATTCAGGGCCTCCGCCCAGATCGGGCACCCGTACAGGGCCATGGACCGCACGATCCCCGCGTAGAGCCTCCTGCAGGAGTCATCCGGCCCCCTCATGTTGGGCAACAGCCTCGCCAGAGCGTTAGCCGTGCCCTTCAATTTGGGGGCCAGCCTTTGGAGATGCTCCCCGAAGTCCCATCGGCCGTCAAGCACGAGCCCCAAATATTTCATCTGGGGCTCAATGCCGATGGATATGCCTCCCACATCGATGCTGGATCCCGCTGGTGGCACGCTCCGAGGCCCATGGAAGAACAGAGCCTCGGTTTTATGCAGAGCCACCTCGAGACCCAGCTGCCGGATCCGACCCACGACTTGGGCAACCGCGGTCGTGGCCTTCAGGGTCGCTTCGCTGTGAGACGCCCCGCACGCCGTCACTAGCGTGTCGTCCGCGTAACACGTGACGGCTGCCCCGTTCACGAGCTCACCGCGAAGCACCCAGTCGTAGCCGATATTCCACAGGAGCGGCCCCAAGACCGATCCCTGCGGAACACCGCACGACATTTCCCGCCTGCCGAGACCGGTCATGCTCGGGTAGATGACGGCTCTCTCCGACAAATGCGCCCCGACTATGCGGCGAAGGTAGAGAGGCACTTCGTGATACACGAGCGCCTCCCTAACGCAACTCCAGGGCAAGGTGTTGAACGCGTTGGCGATGTCCAGGGACACCGCCAACATCACCTCACCCCGGGCAACTGCATCCTTCGCCAGAGCCTTCACGCGCATGATGGCATCCACGGTGGAGCGCCTCTGCCGGAAGCCGTACTGGCCATCCGACAGGTCCGGCCCCACTCTGGAGAGGTGCTCGACGAGGCGCTTCGCGATCACTCTTTCAAAGAGCTTGCACACCTCGTCGAGCAACACTATGGGCCGGTAGGCGGACGGTGAGTCCTTTCGGATGAGGACCAGCTTCCCCGTCTTCCACAGTCTCGGAAACTGGCCCCGCTCCAAACATGCGCTGAAAAGCCCTCTCAGTCGGGGCCCGAGAGCATCGTCGTCCAGAGCCAGGACCCACGCTCGGCCTGGAATGCCGTCGGGTCCCGGGGCGGTGTTCTTGGCTTTGAGCCTTCGCACCGCCAGCTCCAGTTCTACCCAAGCGACCTCGGGTACGTCGTCGTCATCCACGCTGGGCGCCACAGGCGACCGAGGCGGAGTCATTTGCGGCGGAACTTGTTCCACCGCCCTCGCTGGGAACAGGGAGCTAACCACTCCTCCGAGGAGATCTGGCTGGAGACACTGGGTCAACGGCGGGGCCCAAGGGCGCAGCTTGCCCCGCTCCATGCGATAGGGCCGCCCCCACGGGTCCCGCTCCAATGTCTCCAACAGCTCGCGGCGGGCCTCGGCTTTGGCCCGCCTTATCTCCACTCGGAGGGCCTTTCGGGCCTCCCTGTATTCCGCGTATAACTCCGCCTGTCGGGCCTCCGCATCTGCGGGGCGGCGACGCCTCCTACGGAATCGGGCCCACCGGCGGTGTGTGATCACGCAGGCTTGACGCAGCCTCGCGATCGGAAAGCTACAACCTGGGAGTCTTCAAGTTTAGAGTGAATAGGTTACTTTTTTATTTATTTATTGATTTACATTCACAACATACAGTTTCAATAATTAGAAAGCAAACCATAAGCTACTTGAACTTGTCTGGAATGCTGTACCTTTCTTATAGGTACCTATACAATAATATTATAGTACTTCTAGGCAAGTGTGCTCTACTGTCGATCACTTACCAACAGGTGAGATTGTGGTCAAACGCGAGCCTATTACCAATAAAAAAAAAATCGTACTTACATTGTCTTGTAGCAGTGCCTCGCCTACCAAGTACTCTGTTACTTTTCTGACGAATCGTGACCACGATGACTCCGTAGCAGGCAGATATCGTCAACGCTGGAGCCACGAATAGTGAGACGAAAACACTAGTCATCCATATCCTCCACTGCAATTTGCTTATGCCCGACCAGCATTGGTATATACCTGAAATTAACATAGACCTTAGTCCAATTTATCATCTTATCTAAGTATATCTATATCTATTATATAAAAATGAATCCCTATTTCCCTTGGTCACGGCATCACGCGTGAACGACTGGACCGATTTCACTAATTCTTTTTTATTGTGTTTGTTATTGTCAGGAGAAGGTTGTTATGAAAGAAAAAGTTAAAAAAGCTGCGCGGGACATTAGAAAATTTAAGAAAACTTAACGACCATATTAATTTATTAGGAGACGGACATAGGATACTTTTTATCCTGCCACGGGGACGACGTACGCCACGGACGAAGCCGCGGGGCACAGCTAGTATAGTATTAAATGAAGTCAATTTTAGGGTTAGTTAAGATTTGGCGGTAAAATGCTCGAGAAGATTTTGAGTGGTAATTAAATATCTAGCTTATTCCACATTGGTAAGGTTTATTATAGTATGCAACGAAGACCAATCAAATTGCACCCGTATGAAACCAGTAGAGTTGTTGAAATAATACCTATGGGCGTGGTTGATTTAAAGATAGACACAATTGAATTTTCTTACAATAAGACTTATGTACTTAATACTTTGTAATGTGTTTCCGGAAAGCTATAACCTGTGAATATTCCAGTCACGAGTGAATAGGATCCTTCTAGGCAAGCGTGGCGTATTGTAGACCACATCCTCACTTACCATCAGGTGAGATAGTGGTTAAACGTAAGCCTATCTTGAATTTATCTAATTTTATTTATTAGGTATGATAAAAATACAATGAAAATTAAATAATATTTACATTAAAATAAAAACTAAACAAAATAGTAATAATCTTGAATAAAAAAAATCCTTTTTTTGTTAATTGTTATAAGAATGATTTTGTTGATTCTTGTAAGAAAAAATTTGTTAATACAAGCAATCTATATAATAGAAAAATGATAATAAAATCGTTACTTTATAATGAAAATAAGGAAGTCGTCCAGTTCGTATCTTATGACAGGCATTTACCAACCTATAATATTTATATATGCCTACGATTATAAGACGCCCAAACAAACTTGGAAAATAATATTACCATCCAAGTCTGTAATAAACTCCATACAATATGCTTTTTATAAGATCATTTGGCGTAAAAGCGAATACTTTGCCAACTTTCATCTGATCCTCATTATAATACACATTCAACTTTGTACTCTTTACGTCAATAAAAATCACTATACCTTGTCTAATTTAGGATGATAATTTTGACAGCTCCAAGTAGTATACCCCATAGTAATAATCGAAAATGAATCTTTCGATTTTCGATTATCGTTCCCATAGAATCTGGAATCGATACTTACAAAAATACAAAAGCATTTATTTTTTTATTGTTTTAGGTAACTTACTTCAGGATGACAAAAGAGAAGTTTTATAGTATAGTACTTATGTTTTATATCATACTTAGTTAATTATATTATAAAAAATGTAGTAGATAAGTACTTAATCATTTCAATAAATTAATTTAATTTCGATTCATTCGATTCATTCGTCTACAGTCAATTGTGTTGATTTCTTGCAAGTCGCTTCACTACGGCAAGTAGGCGGTACCTGTCTATGTGCTACGATAATTTTTGAGGTATCATCTCGTTGATAAAAATATGATACTTCATAGACGTGAACTGTCAAAATTATCATCCTAAATTAGACAAGGTATAATTCTCGAATCCGTTCCTTCATAGATATCTGTACCAATGTTGAACAAGTTCCCTCCATCGTAAAATAAAACTGATTTAGTTCCAACGGTTAACTGTCTTATTAAAATCTAGACTTAGATACCGTCTGTCTTCACATCCACACAGTCTACGTTCATTGTAAAACTTATGGCCAAGTTTGAGATGGTAGTAAATCTTGCATGGCTATATGAATGGTACGTTTGGGATATGTTGAACAACTCAGATAAAAAAAGTACTGGTTTAACATCGTAGAGGACTGCATGCGTGGCGATCTGTGGTTGTGAGACCATTGGGGTCTCACTACCACAGATCGCCAAGACCATGGGAAGTGAACTAATAAGAGCAGGAAAGTGGACTTCAGACTTTGAGGTCAAAGCCTTCGATGCGACCGGGACTGAAGATGATGATGATGAATAAGGTAAGTTAAGCTCGGTGGTGAATTCGAAGATTACATATACATGACATTTACATTCTATCGTCGACCATATTATCATTGAGCACAGCCCGTAGACAAGTGTCAAAAGTCTAAGTCGCTAAGAAATAGAAATGATTAGGTCGACCAATCACACTCCAGCTCGCGATTCCGCCGCGGCGCGCGCGTCGTACGCCGGTGACGAGCTGGAGTGTGATTGGTTGACCTAATCGTTTCTATTCCTTAGCGATTTA
This sequence comes from Lithosia quadra, assembly GCA_963576445.1. Lineage (NCBI taxonomy): Eukaryota > Metazoa > Arthropoda > Insecta > Lepidoptera > Erebidae > Lithosia > Lithosia quadra. The sequence continues at coordinate 14,933,574 of OY754879.1, forward strand.
GACTTTTGACACTTTTCTACAGGCCCAGGTGAGATAATGGTGAAATACTGGCCTTTCTCGCAACGTATCTTCCAAAATATTTGATAGAGAAAGAGTGCACAATATAAGCAATAAGTTAAATAAAACTTAACAGGACTTAAATGAAATCGAACTTAAATTTCTAATACATACCCTCAACATTCGCCTCATCAAAAAGAAACAACATGGGAATACAGAACAGGAAGCTAATAAGCCACGCACCAAGAATGAGGGCCCGTGCTCGCCGCCCTGCAATAACAAAACACGTAAGCACGAAAAATAAGGTAGGTTAGAATTTTCTGACTTGCATTATTTGTTTATTTCTACACTTCACTATTTTTATTGGCTTAACTGAAACTGATTTTGAATATCAAATTTGGAACGGGAAGCTAAAACTAAATAAAAAAAGTGTGCTACTTTTTAATAATAATAATTTGTTATAGCCAGGCACAAAGTCCCATAATTTAAAATTCATACACAATACACAATTTGTTAAGTAATTTATTACAGCAACAAAAAATTATGGCTTATTGTAGTTTCAAAGATGTAATTTGATAACCTGGCATCATACTGCAAATTTTATATTTGAAGACTAATTGTCTAAAATATACTTAAGTTAATGTACTTATAATCTTATTCTTAACTCAAGTAAGTATATGTTTGAAATGATTTATTACTGTCATTAGGGGAACGTTACGAGTAGATACATTTTCTTGAAATTTTTTTCAGAAATTCCTTTAGATTTTTTATTCATAATATCTATAGATAAACCTTAGATAAACGTATAAAAATAGTATTTTACATTGTATGTAGATCAATATTCATTATACAGAAAAATTACATAATAAGATCTGCTTTTATATTTTGAACTCGGTTAAAGTGAAGTATTTTGGGGAAATATTGCAAGATTAACTTCAACTTACTTTTAACGATTTAAATAATGGCATTTAACATGATAACATTAGTTATTGAAATCCAGCCTTAAAGGTATTCCAAATTTTATACATTTAATTACTATGCTATGACCAGTTATGACATAAATGCAAAAATACAACAAAATAATTAGGTACTAGTACTTACAGCTTCCTGTGAAATTCATGGGATGTGTGATTGCATCACATCGATCCACACTCAGAGCAACCAACACATATGTAGAGGAATATGTCACGACACCCTAAAAATAATTGATGTCAGATTATACCTATTTAATTACATTAGATATTCTGTTGGCGACCATTCTCTAGTATATAATAATTTATTACATTAGCCTATGGCGACCATGTTCACGACTCTATCCTTGTAGAAATAATGAACGTACTACACTCCTACCTACACTAATTTAATTTTCTAAAAATGTGCGGCAAAATTCAAATAATGTTCGAAATATAATACGCAAAAATAGGCACTGTATTCGTTTATTGTTTTAGGTACAGGCTGGAAGCAAAAAAAGAAAAATTTGTTTTAAAAAAGCACTATCAAAATCTTTTTGGTCGTTGTTTAGTTTAAATTTCGAATTTACTGTATTCGTTTGTTGTTTTTTTTGCCTATGTTTTTAATGACCATACGTTTACTTTGAGTCGAGTATTCTTTAACTACGTAGTTGAGTTACCACGGCCTGAAAAAAGGCGGACAAAACGTATTTATTCCATAGAATTTTATTTCATTGCATTTTTTAAGAAAATGTCTACGTAAGCCTCGGTAGAAATGGCAATTGCCTGACTCATATTATTATTGAAGTCCTCGCCTGCGGCTTAGACTTGTAACTTTACTCATCCAGCAATTGCCTACTATTCCGGTCCACAATGGCGTAATATAGTAAATTATTTCTTACATCCAGTTTACGACCTCTTTTTTATAGAGCTGTACCAAAAAATCTTATAAAGGAAATGATCAACATAAAACTTACTTATCTACGTTTAAGAACATATAAATTTTAATATTGTATAATATGAATTAACAGATTATAGCTTCAATGATACAGTGGTAGCGAAAATGTCTGCTGCTCTGTCATGAGTTGTTGGATTTGATTTCCAGGTCAGGCAATTATCTACTTTCCAGGAATCATTCGTGGGCATATAGTATTATAACCTTATTAAAATTAACCTACCTGTAAATATTTCATCATTTTACAAGTGATAGAACCAGCAAGCCATGTGATTGTTATCCTTTGTATTAGGTCTGGCAACACGCTGATGAGTCCCACTAATAGATCTGAAAGAATGCACGCAATTTATTACAAGTTCTATTAAAATTGATATAAAATAGATACAATATATATGTCTATACTACCAATTGGAAAAACCTGTAAACCAGCATTTAGCAAAATTCATAATATACCTACCTACATTATTTTGGTCAGATCAAACTTCTAAGAGAAAACAAGGAAATTAGTTTTGCTAACTATTCTTGGTAAATAGATCCTTTAGCCAGAATCGAGCAACTCTTAATCTCTAGATTTAGTGATATTATAGTATCTAAATCCTCAATCAGTACCTACAATTTCACTCCAAACTTCGTCAAAGTGATATTACTACTTACCAGCAATAGCCAACTGCATGATGAAGAAATTCATTCTGCTCTTTCGTGACTTCGTGAGCAGTAATGCTAGGACTACTGTAGCGTTGCCGGCCACTATTGTGACTAGTAGCATCCAAAGGATTGCCAACTGTGCCGACTGGATAAAAAAAAAGAAATGTGTTTAAATTTCTATTATTGCTTTTTTTATATAGGACACGTCAAAATGACACCACCTCGCCTGATAGTAAGCGAAAGGCAAAGTCTCAGGACTGGGGTCACCACCACATACATTGTGTCTGTATATCTATTACCTACTCATATTTTAAAAAGTTTATGTTATGTTAAATGAACGATTCTGAACTCAAAAATATTTTTAGAAATTCTTGTCTGTTTTTTCACGATGTCCGTAAATAGGTACTACTGTAAGGAATTCATTTGAACTACTGATACTATTTTTTTCTTTTAGAAAGATCTTGGTCACAACTGCCCTACATATTATCATTACAATCGGTTAAGTAGAACCAGAGATATGACCAAAAAACTATATTCAACCTCCGCGGGCATCGGCTGTGAATTTATATTTCAGTGAACGCTGAATATTGTTTAAAAAGTAAACAGGCATATAACGATAAAAGTACACTTATTTAAATAGGTACCACTTTATAAAATATCATTATAGGTACCATTAGCTCGTCCCAGCGTTGCTCGGGATTTTTTTTTAAATTCGGGAGTGTGATTTACATGTGGAGATCATGCGGGGGCCAACTATGAACTCAGACCGTGGCTGATAATATAACATTTCAATGGACTATAATACACGTTTAATCATTAATTTCAGGAGACTGGTTTATGGCATTAAATATTCTTGCCAATCATTATCTCCCGCTAAGTGGATAAATGGCTATATTAGTTTGGACGAACGAAACTGCAATCTACAAGGATTCTAGATTAAGCTAAAGATAAAACAAGATTAGAATACTGGGAGCGTGTCTAGACCCATACTTCAGTTGAAGAACCTTTCGCAATTAATCCATGTCTCTCAGCGTAATGTAGGTGTTTAACTAAGAATAAAACCTCTTTTTACTATGTAGGTATTATATTTAAGATAAAAAATCAAGATTTAGGGGAGATATAAGTTACAAACAATATGATAGAAAAATCAAGAGACATTTCTTTGAAATTTATGTGTTTTTCATCTCTAATTTCTGAAGCATTTTGTAGTTTCGTAGATCGAAACTGTCAAAGAATGGTTGCTATAATCTTTGATGATTGAATAAATAAGTTTTACTTATCCGGAAAACGGCCAAGCAATGTTAGAAATAAATATTAATAGACTTATTTTTTAAGTACTCAAATACAACAAAACTTGAAAAAGTCATTCTGCAATTTATCAATATTTATAATGCCACGTGCATTTCAATAAATTCGTATTTAAAAATGCTTCCAATTTTAAATTCCATTTTTACAAGAAATACGAAGTTGTAAAATAAGTTATGCAGAATAAATACTTTAACGTGTTCACTGTCTAGACTCATATTTAGTCGATCCTTTCACACATAAGTGAATGCCTAAAACATGGTTTTTATTATGATGACAAAAACTTCTGACAGACAGTTTAGTTTAATGATACGTACCATAATGAGAAACCTGATTAAGAAAATGTATGAGATGGTAACAAATAGTGCAAAAAACAATGTTAGTGATTGTCATAGGATTACCTCCATGTGTAGGTTATACATAGATTAGAATAATGAATATGATAATACATATATTGTAATTAATTATAAAAGCATCGTAATTTCAATGCAATAGCAATGAAAATATTTCAAAAAGTTTCAATCAATAGCTCAAACTAAATAAATACTTAATACAATTATTAAAAAAAATCAAACATGAAATCTATTTTTTTACAATTTTGCTTGGATGTTACCTGATAAAAATAGAATTTGTTGATGGTCTCATGTTTAGTGAAGTTTCTGTAGATTGTGTCGTTGATCTGAGCGATCATGCTGCAGTTGTAACAGTAGTCGTCCTCCATGACGTGCAGTTTCACATCGTGCCTTATAAGTACCTGAGGACAAGCCAAATAAATACTATAAGTATACCTTTTTAGTCGAAATTTAATTATAATTTCAGGCTTTTGCTACCACGTGCCCCGTAAGTCTTGATGAGACCCAGTGTGCCAATAGTAACATTGGTAAAAGGAGTCCCATCGTCGTGGGTCTACTTGTATTATTTTTCCAAACATTAACTAGGTACTTTCATAAATTAAACACTCGTATTTTTCTGTATAACATAGTAAAATACGAATTAATTCTAGTTTAGAGATAATGTAAAGCCAAATTAGGTCAATGACAGCCAAGTTGTACCTAATTATTGATAGTGACGAAATAGTGAGATAAATAAAATTGTTACTGTTCCTTTTATTTGAGGTACTTATGCAAATAAATATCATGACGATGTCTAGCTATTTCTCGTAAATATAATTGTAATCTAGCTAGTAATGTTATAATTTTAAACGTTTATAAAGATGCTGATGTTTGTACTTAACCACGCTCAAACGTCTAAACTAATAATGATCTGGCTGAAGTTTTGTAGGTACACATAATGTAGTGTATATATAATAAACATTATATGATAAATGTATATTTTTAATTGTGTATAGGTAAGTATATTTTTATTATTTAATTTTGTCTTTAACCATTTTTGTGCCTACGACGTTATAGCTCTGCACCACTGGTTGACTGGTAGAGAATATATAAGTATATGAAGATCAAATTAATAAATAGATTATAATCTGGAAAACACATAGGCTACCTTTTATTCCTGAAATAGATGCCATGGATTGCGGAAACGGGATCAGAATTCCACGCGGGCAGAGCTGGAGTAACAGTTAGTTGTAAAGTAACATGGAAGTTGAACGTATATACATAAGTGCCTATGTATATATAGTTAAGAAATACTTTAACAAATTCCGCGACACATCTAAGCATATTTTCAAAACTCCGAAACCATGTAATTATCTACAGCTCCGTACGCGCAATATTTGTCCACGATATCTTAGTGTTTAATCTTTCCTTTATCCTGAAATTTATCTTCTATCTGTAATGAAATCTTTGATACAACGTAATGAAAGCAATTATGTTTTGTACTGTCGTGTAATTAGCACACTTATATTTAAAAAATAAATTTATTAAATACACTTGTATTTACATTATAAAATTTCACATAAAATAAAAAAATGAACAATTTTATTTGAAGCTAGCCTATATTATAATAGTATAGATAGACTAGCTACTACCTGCGACTTCGCCCACACAGGGTTGTTTATTGTTTTTTGGTCATTATCTCCGATTCTACTTAACTAATTGCAGTCAAACACACGGCTGGTTTTAAGTCTGACCAAGACCTATCTAATACAAAAGGTTACATCAAATTTTGGGTCGAGTTTTTGAAGCGTTCACAAACCAATTTAACATTATACCTACAAAATAAACAGAGAGTATAGTGCACGACATCTAACTTGGCAAGGTTTTGAAGTAGTGGCGCCCACAGCCCACACTACTCCAAAGTCTTGCCAAGTTAGATGCCGTACACTATAATGATTAATATTTATTATCTCATCAAACAAGACGCTATACATAATTTAATGATACAAGGGTTAACGCCCTAGGTCCGAAAACTAAGGAAGCTATTCCATTATCTATATTAGTAGATACCTATATAACCTTAAAGGTTTTATGGTTTTATCTATGACTCGTTTAGGATCAAAATGGTAGGGTCAAGGGCAGGCCCTTTTACTCTAACTTCTACGCTCGCAACTATCATTAAGGGCCTATAGGTAGCAAATATTTTCATATTGTCATTCTATGAGGTCATTCGAGCCCAGTCTATTACTCGACACCAGGCGAATTTTTAAATGTTTAGAGAAAATGTTCAAGATATTGTAGGATGTTTACGTAAATATTAAATTCTGTTGAGCTTTTTCTATCAAAATTTTTGTAATATAGCTTTGTTCTACGGCTTTACCCACCGTACTTATTATTCCAGGGTATAGTGCGTGGCGTTTAACGTGGCCAGATTTTGGAGTAGTGTGGACCCCACTACTCCAAAACCTTGCCAAGTTAGATGCTGTACACTATACTTACTTGTTTGTGGCAAAATGCGTCGCCTAGAAACAAGTATAGTGTACAGCATCTAACTTGGCAAGGTTTTGGAGTAGTGGGGCCCACACTACCCCAAAATCTGGCCACATTAAACGCAGCGCACTATATATACCTTCAAAATTTCTTCCATATTTATTTGGATGTTTGTTACTCTTTTACGCAAAAATGGTTGAATAGATCTGAATGAAATTTGGCACAAAGATTGTCGTCTGGAATAGCACATAGGCTACTTTTCATACAGAGAATATAGGTTCCTGTGGGTCACAGGAACGCCATCGGCTTACTCGTCATCATATTTGTTTTGCTAATACGACTCTTATAAAACCGACTGCCATCTGACCTTTCAGCCCCCATAGGAAAGCCTGAGCCAGTACTTCGTCTGTCAATTAGCAGGTGCGCCGGCTTGCAGATGAGTTTGACTTAAGCCCAAAGATCTTAGTAGGCCGCAAAAACAATTGTTATGTGTAAACGGGGCGTGAAATTTTTTATTTTGTGAGGCCACCAATTACTGACAGTGTATGTAGTGGTGACCCCCGGTCCTGAGACTTTACCTTTAGCTTACCATCAGGCGAAGTGAAGTCATGTTGACGTGTCCAATATATATTTCAAAAACATTACTGTTGATCTACTTAAAGGAAATTCTTGTTTTACTATTTTAACATAATTTATTCAGAACAATTTTCAAACGAGCCGACTCTCGACCTTTATTTGTTAGAACGATAAACATAGCAATAACAACTTACTTAAGTTTCATTAAACGCTATAACAATTTGTACTAACGACTATAATGATATTAAATGTAAATGTTGTCGTTATTACAGTTATTATCTCATTTCGTGATACTTTAGATAAACAAGGCATAAATTGACTTAAACACTAGTAAGGATAAGTATTTAAGCCATCTTCATCTATATACAACAAAATTAATTTTCCTCAGTTAGAGTATTGGACTACTAAGTCAGAAGTCGCGGGGTCGATTTTTTTTATACCACAAGCACACGGCCAACCTGATGAGAAGCGGTTACCGTGGCCTATGGACGTGTGCAAAACCAAAGGTGTTACGGACGCCTGGATACGCGTAGTAGTTTGCTGTATCTAGCTAAATAACCTACTTCTTCCTATTCAATCTAAATATTCTATGTACCTATTTGTGTATTTATTTATAATAATATATTATACATATTTTAGTATCTTTATCAAAACACTCACATGAAAAATTTTGCTGGAAAGTGTAGTGTGTGATTATACTCATATTATATCCTAAAATATTTTTATTACTTTATTTACTGTCACTTCATTTTCAAATCCTCAAAAAGAAACACAGGCTGCAAACATAGTGAGATGAGGTGAGGCACCGCAGGAATCCTTGCTTAATTAAACAACCAAAATTGTAGGTAGGTATACCACTACCATGGAGAGGATGGCGGGCAAAATAATCTTGGCATGAGTGATAATAATATTCATAATTATTAAGGAGGTATTTTTGTATTTAAATATGTGTTCCGGGAAAACTCAACTATGTATCCCGATGTATTCCATTCGATATTTATATTTTTATTTCTTCGCTAATTTAGTTTAAAACCGGTATAATCTTCAAAAAAGTGGACACATATTATTTAAAAATTTAAGAGATAAGTAAATAAACTTATATAAGACCGATCGTATTCCATCTTCTGAACGTGCGCAAGCTATTTTATGTTTAAAACGTGTCCTGACCATTCTTCTCTAGATTTACGAAGCGACGCAGCAATATTTCTTCTGGAATAAAAGGAGCTAGGCTGAAAAGCAAATAGTCGTCTTGAATCGTTCACACATAACGTCCATTCGTCACGTTTCGTCACGGAAAGGAATGCTAATGCAAACGAAACATAAAGAAAAGTTATTTGGGGTCAAAATTTTTTCATTGTGACTTTTGTGGTGTAACTTTTGTTAGGTGTAATTTGGGATGTGTTGGGATATTTGTGTGTATTGTTATTTTGATATTATATTACTTTGAGAAAATAACTGGATTATCTCGCTACTATTGACAAAATATTATTTCACTCAATACTTTTTCCTTGAAAAGGTATTCCTTTTTTTGTACGGGAACTTTGTCAGGCTTCACCTTACCAGAGCGGACTATTACCTAACCCTATTTTATCGGTTAATCCAAAATACGATTTCATCTTATGAAAACTTTTATAACTTAAAGACGTCTGAGATTTAAATGTTATTTAAAAGTAAAATTATTAAAAACAGACAGATAAGAGCATCTATAGCAGACTATAAAATAATTAGACGATTCCTGCACGTATAATTTCAGTATTTATTTATTAACGAAATGACAGTGATTTCAAGCAAATTAAATTGTGTAGTTAACCAAAAATTACTATAAAATCAATGCTGCAAGCTAACCATCCCAATTCTCCCCAATAATAACTTACAGCTCAAATAACACTTCGATTGAAATGTCCTGTGCTGATACTACGACTCTTAAAAGAACTTATAATAAGATCTCCCCTTCATCAAAACGCAGGTGTTTCTACTTATTTTTATTTCGACTATCTAAATTAAACTTTCTTGCCTAAAAATAAGGTGCAATATTGTTTGTGGCTGGGGTAAGTCGATAGGCAATCCATCACTCGGACAGTGATTCAATTGGTATTTGAGAAAGTGATCTAATTTATCAAAATTTATCATCGGGGATTTAAATTATTATTGCATCTTGTGGCAGCGCAGGTGCGATTTAGAGCTCAACGTTGAAATTTATATCGATTTGAGTTAGTGATTGGCGTAACGACTTTTACTTTGCTTGTGTGATCTGAAATATACTGATTTCAATTTTAAGGTGTGGCAGGATCTCATGTAAACTTTAGTACGTTATTATGGCGTTGTGAAATATCTATCTTTGATTTCTTTCAAGTAATATCATATGCACGATGTTTAGGTGTCTATAGAAGCAAAAAAAACCATAATTATTATAAACAATATTTTTGTTATTAAAAGTTTTTTTATATACCTACCTATCTCTAATGTAAAAACATAACTGAATATAGATTTATTATCTACTTTTGTGATTTTTACCTAGAATACGCATCTCCCTTTAATGAACCATTTTCAGCAAAAAAAGCATGTTAGAAAAAAATGTGACTTAAGAGGTTTTTAAAATGACCGATTCATTTATTTCAATATAAACATTGCCAATGTTCAAATATATAAATAACTAAACAAAATAAATATTTACATGGCGTCGTAAAATTCCTCCGCATCATTACCGACTGGTAATGTGCCCAGAAAGCTGACACAACTAATTTAAAATGGTATTATGCTAATATCCTACTTCCCGCTATCCTATCCTACTAATATTATAAATGTGAAAGTTTATGAAGCTATTTGGATGTTTGTTACTTAATTACGATCCAGACAGTACCAAAAAGTTAAACATATTCTATACTAATATTATGAAGAAGTAAAGTTTGTGTGTTTGTATAATTGTTAAATTTTAAGGGGTAATCTCGGGATCTACTGAACCGATTTTAAAAATTCTTTCACTAATAGAAAGCCACATTATCCGTGAATGTCATAGGCTGAATATCATCACGCTACTGCCCAAAGGAGTGAAGCAATAATCATAAATGTGAACAATTCCGGTAGATTCCCATACATTTTAGGAAAACTGATAAATTATGAGCATATTATGTGAGTTAAAAAGGGTGCATTGGGGTTCAAAATACGCCACGGGCGAAGCCGGGGTAGGTCAGCTGGTCGTAGATAATATTGAAGTACTTATTGGCGGGAACATTTGACGCACAGGGATGAAAATAATGTCGTAAGGAAGGCATTAAGTGTGAATGGGGACGATTATACGGCAGAGGAACCCTTAAGATAAGATGGATGGACAGTGTGAAAGATGATATAGCCAGAAAGGAAATTAATGTTGAGGTGACTGCAAAGAGAGATAAATGGGAAAATAAATTTGTTGTGCCAATCCCAAATAATATGGAATAAGGACAGGGAGATAATTAGGAGGGAGTATTGAATGAATGCCGTCGCGTTCATTCAAATTATCTTATTACATTATTGAATCTGAAATAATTATGTAAAGTATTTTTTATTTTTGTAAGAAGTTTATGGATTCATTCAATTTCATTATAAAATTGTATTTTAGGAATCTATGTAATGGAGACATTAAAAAAAACTTGCATTATGTTTTTTTTTAAATTTTAGTTCGCGATGTGGATACAAAAACTACATGAATACTACATGGATACAAAAAAAAAATTGTCGTCTGTTTAATTGCTTTTGTTTACCGGGACAGAGAAGAAGCTGAGATTTGTGAATCATATAACCATATAGACGGAGCCGTGGGCATCAGCTAGTTATAAATAAAACAGTAGAACAACCGCGTGCTAACTTCTAAGTGAACATCTTTTACACCTGACTTCTTCGGAAATGAGACAGCTGGGTGAATATGTTTTCCGAGGTTGTAACTACAACAAAATAAACTATAAACTTACTGGATACTCCACTTCACAGAGCAATCGTTTAGAAGAAAGATTCTGTATTAGGTATACGAGGGAGAATTTTACTATGAGATCACAATCGAACACAGCGAGTCTGAAAGAAAGAAATTTAGAACAAGGTGAAGAAAAACTGACACAATTGAAGTCTATACACATAAATAAAATTGGAGTGTCTGTTTGTAATATTAAAATAACCGCTTTCTACTACATGCTTATGAATGTATATACGGTGCACATACCAATATTATATATTTTTAAAATTTTTGTCTGTCTGTCTGTCTGTTTGTTCCGGCTAATCTCTGGAACGGCTGGACCGATTTGGACGGGACTTTCACTGGCAGATAGATTATGTAATAAGGAGTAACTTGGGCTACTTTTATTTTTTTTATTACATTACACGCGGACGAAGTCGCGGGCATAGCTAGTACGAAATAAAAACACTAAACATGTACCTAGGTAATTATAGGGCCACCTACACTTTTTTATTTATAAACATTATATTAAGTACTGTTAGTACAAATACGTTTACGTAAGCTGTACGCAGTATGTTATATTATTATATTTACTCTTCCAATTAGTCCCTTGGATTTTCCTTTTGAAAATAGCCGACTTTTAACAAACCAGCTTTGAAGCAGCCACTAAATCGTAAGAGGATTACGCTTGGTCTGTTGCTACATTTTTCTTATACTTTGTCAATACGCTGTAATTGCCTCATTTTCTTTGATGTAATCATTATATTTATATTTGAAGCTTTTTATTTGATATTTCATCTAAGAAAGTCTTTGTAAAAAAATTATACTCTCTTAATTTGACAAATTGACTTATTTGTCAATTAAGCGAGTATCGTTTATTGACGTTGGCATGCAATAGAAATAAACTTTATTGTATGCCCAATCATGAATACATGAAAAATACGAGTACAATTTGTATATGACATGCAAAAATGGCGACTTTATCGCTAAAATCGATATTAGGGTCAGGTTTTACCAGTCTAGTTCTAGGTCGAAATCTATAAACTAAACTTCGTCGAACAGTCAAAATTCGTTACGAATAGGTACTACTCGTTCGCGCTAAGTTTGTCGCTGCCAACTGTCATGCGTTAAGTGTTGTCTCACTTACTCAGTTCTAGTTCCAGTGAGACAAAGCTATACCGACGTCATTTGACAGCGGCAAACTTAGCGCTAACGGGTAGTAATAGTAAGGATCCTGGAAGATCAACCGTCACACATTTGATCACCAAATGCCTATCAATCCATTAGGAATATCAAATCCAAACTTTTCTTTGTTACCATACAATAAGACGATTTTGTAAGTTATCAGATAACCATTTATATAATTAGATAATACATTTTACTATCGCAATTCCCATTTCTGAATGCTCCATTAACGTAACGACTTGAATTGCAAAAACTTTCACAATAAAAATAAAATACCTACTTATTCTTTTTGTTGCCATTAATAGTTTGTATATTCATGGTTAAATAAACATTCTAACCAAAAGTAAACCTGCTTAATGACAATGGCAAAATAAACTACCTCTTAATCACCCACAAAAGAGGGGTGAGGGACCCTAAGGGATAAATTAAAATGGGCTATAATCCTGTCGTCTTCATTATCGAGTCAATATGCTGGTGAATAAAGATTAAATCAAGATAACTTTAACGTTTTTTAGATGAGGTTTATATCTCAATGCACAAACATAGCATAGGCGTAAATGAGTACATCTTTAGTCATAGAATTTAGTGATTATCTTATACTGAGCTTATACTATATAATTCAAAGTCCTGACAGGCTGATTGACTGACTGATTGACTGATTGACTGATTACAACGCACAGCCTAAACCGCTGGTCGTAGAGACTTGAAATTTGTAGGGAGTGTTTGTTTTGATGCGTAGAGGTGTACTAAGAAAGGATTTTTTAAAATTCGAACCCTAAAGCCCTAAAAAGGGCTAAAACGTGCTTTTCCCAGAACTCAAGAACGGCTGAACAGATTTTCATGATCTATGATTTTTTGGATTTGTCTCCGCCTCGAATAGCATATAACATAATTAAAAATATATGATTCATTCAGGAAATTTAGTAATAAAAAGAAAATTAGATGTTGCAAACGTTTTTATCGCCATCTATAATAGTTGTCATAGCAACAGGAACTAAAATTGACTATGTCTAAATTTTCATAGAGTAATATCATTTACTTCTTTACCTCTTTTTCCTCAAAAGTAAATAGAATATATTAATTTTTAGGGTTCAGTGCCTGATTAGGAAAAAAACCCTTATCTCTTCGTTTTCCGTCTGTCTGTCTGTCAAGACCTCTTCTTAAGAACACGTAGAGGCATCAAGTTGAATTAGATCAAAGGAATGTTGCGGATAATGCTTGGCATTAAACGAAGCGTAATAGCCAAACTGTGGTCTCACCGACTAATAGGTTGCTTGACCTACCATCTCCAGGCATGCACTCATGGAGGACGGAGGTCGTTAAGTTACCTTCGGCGACATTAGTGAGTTACCTGCACCGCAATCGGAGAGTTTTAAGAAGCAGTACCTTATTTTGCGTGCGGAAATCCCCACGAATCTCTCCCCTCCTCTGGCCAGTAAGGACGTAATATCGGACTTGACCGACTAAAGTCGAACTCCATTTTGGGTCTACAGACGCCGAAGTTTAAGGTAACCCTTGACCCTGAGCTATCCAAGGCTTACTGATGGGCATGGCTGTTTTGGTAGGTTCCTGCATTGCGTAGGCAGGGTGCTGACGTTTGAATGCCACCATTGCCGGGGATGGTCCGTGGGCACACCACCTCTTCATACACTGGTAGACACACATGTCCTTGAAGCAGACGTCGGTAGGGTAAGCCTCATGGTGAGGGCCCTGGTGCCGACCATGGTCACCATAGAGAGTATGTGGAACGCTACCGCTTTTTTTGCGAGGCAGTAATGCGCGCAGAAGTGGTGGTAGAAAAGCTACGGGAGAGATCTAGCACTCCCCCGGTGCCGATAAAGGCGCACCGGGCGGCGTAGTTCGCAGAACCATCTCCGTCCTCCGTGCGGTCCTAGGCTGACGGTCGAGGCTAACCGTCACCATAGCAGAAGCAAACCCAGGGTGGCAGGGTGTTATATTTCCACGGGCGCTTTTTTATAGAGATGGGGGATTTAGATTTCTAATAACACGTCGAGGTCTCCAGTGCTGGTGGCCGGAGCCGGTTGGGGTTTCTGGGATATCCTTTCTAGGACACACCTGATTCCTCGATCACACAGGCATTGGTAGGATTCCGACATACCAACCTCTCCGTTGGCTCCGTTGAGGTGAAGCCCGACGGGGCTTTTGAGCACGAAAAAAAGGGGTATTTACCTTTGGGCTAGAATTCAGATATTTTGCAGAAAGTAAAATCTTATAGCATAGGTACAGGTAAAAGTCCGGAAAGCGTAAATATTACCTACATCACTAAAAAAATGAATGCCTGTCAGTCAAGACAAGAAGCACTGCAACAAAGTTAAGTTCGCCCCCTTTTTTTATCGTGCGGAAATCCCCCTCAACTCAACCCAATTTTGTACGGAACCCTGCGTGCACGAGCCCAATTCGCACTTAACCGGTATTTATTAGTATATATATACTCTTTCTTATATACTCCTTCTTTACTTTCATGAACTTATTGATTGTTAAATCAGGTTGTCAAATGTCAATGTCTGTAGCAAGATTTTAATAATAAAAAAATCTGATTTTCGGATATAAATAATGTTCACTAATTTGAAATAGTGCATCGAATGTGAAAATGCAATGCAGCTATGATGAAGGGGTTTTTCAAAGGGCCTCTTCCGAGTCACACATACCTACTTTGGCCAGAGCAGCTATCTAGGACTCCGCTACTGAACAATGAAAAAGGATAATGATGGTAAATGGACTGGCTTTGGCTGCAATGCATGGCACTGTACTTTGAAGGGTTTGATAGAACTTGAGATGAAATGAATACGTTTAGCTGCAACTACTGATTGCGAAGGAAGTAAGGGCAGTCCCTCAACTTAAAAAGACTTGGTGGCGATAGCCAACATTCGCGCGGGCGGAGCCGCGCGCGGGTACGCTAGTATAGTATAAGATAACTGCAGAGGAAGGGTTCCACTGCAACAAGGAAAGGATTAGAATTTATAACAACCAGTTTAAAATAAAAAAATATTATAGTTTTTTTAAACTGATTTCAAACCATGCTCTTATCTTGAAGATAGTATTCAAATATAATTAAATCAAAATCAGTAAAAACAACATTGCTTTCAACACGCAGCACGACTGTACCAACAACAGCGATATGTTTTTTTTAACTAAGTATTTATTGCTTTAGGATTGAATCAATAAAACTCCATCACAGTGTAGCCGAAGGTAGAGTATATTTCTTGTTCTTTGTTTATTCTATGCCCGATACGATTTGTTTGGTGATTGATATACCTATACCTACCCAGCCTCATCTATGTGTCGGAGAGCTTGATGTGTTGAAAATACGATAAAAGTATAAATACTTTATACCTATAAAAGTTATAACTATTAGTCCACTGTGTTACAATTGCTATGTCACTCAATATTTTGTGTAAATTTATAGTTGGAACCTTTTTTGAAAATGGTAACATGCGGAAAATTTGTTAGACTTAACAGAATTCTGTATACGAAGTCAAGAGTCGATATTTTAGTTCAAGCTCGTAAAGGAAAATGATGGCGAATGTGATATTGTCACCAATACTTACAAATATAATGATAAGAGGTAAATCTTTTTACATACATACATAATAATACTCACGCCTTTATCTCTCCAGGGAGGACAGAGACAACAGTCCGCTGTCTGTTTATGTCCTTACATACTTCATGAGCGTCCTCTACTGTTCTTTCATGTCCCTTCATGCAATCGCACTGATTTCAAGTGGTTTCGACTTGACCTTATAATCTCATTCGACCCTGGATTACCTTCCCACTTACATACATGGTGCGTTACATACTTGGTGCTTCATCAGCTTAGTACTCATTCGTTCTAAGTGCCTACCTACTTTACCTCAGCATACCTTTAACTGGTCTCGTTATTTTCTTGTAATATTCCAATTGAATAAATCAAAATCATTTAATAAAAGATATAAACTGTTATGATTTCGTAATAATTCTCACTGTCCAGTCACTAAATCAATGACCAAACTGTATATACAAGATGAAAGAAAAATCGGAAACGAGACGGCATAAAGATTATTCCGCAAAATATCCTCGCAATATTCAGGCACCGCAATGAAGGACAATCACGACTTGCCACCCCAATGTGGTTTATCCGCAATACAGCCCTGTATTTTTCCTGGACAAGTATTGTCCTTATTCATCGCACTTGGTCGAGATTTCTTCCAACAAATTCAATTTGTGTAAGCTCTTTTACTGAGCGCAGTAAGGAGTCCTCAGAACCTTGGAGTTTCGCATTTGTTTAATTAAGATATACGGTACGTTCTTACGTAGGACCGGTTAAACTGTGATACCGTAAAACGGCCTTCTAAATGCGTTTAGGACGACGAAAGTGGAAATAGAAAGGTTTTCGTACAATCCTTACGCTCTTTTAGTGAAAAATTGGTGCAAAGTCGCATTTTATTGCAGTTTAATGTTTCTGTAACATATTTTGTAAATTGGACCCTAAAATTTACAACAGAGTTGCAATTTGGTTAGAAATCTAATTAAAATTTGCCATCTAGATTTGAGATTAATAGGTATTCGTGCTACGGCAGCAAACAGCAGTCAAGTCTACAATAAAAAACTGTCACATAAAAAAACATAAGTTTCGCAAATGGTATCTTAATGCAATACTTTTATCCTGAAAGTTGTATCCATGATGACATAACCGGTTCTTTTTTAAGATAGGTATAGAATAAAGGAAGAAGACAAAGGTTTTAAGGGTAGCCTTCTTGCCCTTATTTTACATTTTCGTCTGGGCTCTGGAAACTTTTTACGAGTAAATTGACGTTGAAGTATTTAAAGAAAAAGTGAAATTGTCTATCAAATGAAGTAGACTTTAGTACAAAACGTAAGGAACTTTTACCGTAATTAAACTATTTAATACTTACTAGCTTTTACCCAAAGTATCGCCCGCGTGGAATTCTGATTCGTACCCCAGACCCATGAAAACCTATTCCCGGGATAAAATTATCTATCCCAGTACTAATTTTTTGCAAGATCAGTGCTCTCATAAAAGTCAGTACCCAATAAAAAATAAGCGGACCACGAACTCCAAAATTAAAGTCTTAGACCCAATTGGGAAATCGCTTGGAGAATTTATGTAGAAATATTTTTAAAATATCTTCTTTTTATCTCGTGCCATCGTGATGTACGAGTACAGTAATTTTTTTTTATACCACTTAGGTGGCAGACAAGCACACGGCCTCTGATGGGAAGCGGTCACCGTGGCCTATGGACGTTTGCAATACCAAGAGCGTCACCCACGCGCTGCCGTCCCTGAAGGGAAAAGGCGGGGGTAGGAATGGGTGGGGAGGCTAGGAGGGGGCGGGGAGGAGGAGTGGTACAGTATGCAACATCAAACATTGTTTTCATGGTAACGCCACTATTTGCGGAGAGGGCTCGGGTTAAGGTATCACTTTTCGAGAAAGCTCACTGCGTTCTCTTAAAATATTATCTTCTCAGACAGTGTTTCTCTGAAAAACCAAAACCATGCAGAGGTTTAAAAAGTTAGTGATCTCCAAAACATGAGTTAAGATACAGATAAGCCTTATTTATGCTGCGATTACTTGAGAGCTATTATCTTATTTACAGTAATTTTCGTTTGCCCCATAGCGTAATCAAAACTCGGAAAATAAATTACATACAAAGTTTTAAACGATTTTGTTCTGAAATTTTCGACTCGTTAGAAGCAGAACGGTGTATGCGACATGTATTTAATTACTGTCAAATTCTTGATCTCTTTTAGTTTATCGTTGTTTATATAAATACTAGCTCATGTCCGCGGCTCCACCCGCACGTAGGACGGTAACTAACTTACGCGTGTGAAAAACAGTCGTAGTATTAAATTTTATTTAACATTATTTTATGCTCATATACTTATTATTGGCATTTGTAGTTAGAATGGTACAACCTACAGAAGACCACGGCCATAATAACCATCGTGTTGTGTTTCTGCCCGTAAGTAGGGTAGCCAGCGATCACAGCCATCTCCCTAAACCTCCCCTCCAACCCCGCCCAAACTCCTCAACACCCCTTCCCCTCGAAGGTCGGCAGCGTGAGTGTAACATCTCTGATGTCGCACACGTCAATAGGCCACAGTGACCGTTTCCCATCAAGTGGGCCGTGCGCTTGTCTGCCACCTAAGTAGTATTAAAAAAAAACTGACGGTCTCCTTGAATTCCTTGAATTTTATAAGAGAGGAACTAGAAACTGTTTTAATACGGGATTTAACTTTTACCCATAAAGTAAAATTATAAAGATTAGGTTTAGCTGATGTTGGAGCGAATCCTACAAATTTTGTGAGTAATATTTCGTAGCCTCAGTAATCCTACTAGAGCAATGGGCGGTGGGTCGCGCTAAGCTTCATTTCGTACTAATATAGTATACAACTAGCTACTGCGTACGTGTTATATAAACGGTGAAAATCCACATGGATACCCCCCGCCCCCGTTGACCAGCGCGGGGGGGGGGGATTATGTCGGATTTGAATCGACTAAAACCGCGTCGTCTTGGGTGCATAACTCCATGCAACTTTATGCGGAGGTATTCATATAGGTACATAAAGATATAAAATCTTAGACTCAAAAATATGCTCGGCTATCAAAATATTTTTTTATTAAAACTAGTGTTACGATTACCCCACTAACTAAGCTAAATTCTTTGTGTTACGAGTGGCACAAACGGTTCGAACCTTTGCCCTCTTGATAGTAATGCCGACTTTTTAACCAAATATACACCAACACCTACCTATCTAAATACCTGCTACAAGTAATTACAAGAAAATTGATCTTTAACCAATATTGAAACAGATTTCAACTAAAACGCAAGACAGAGAATAAAACTAATAATTTGGACGAGTTCCTGCACGAGATACCATATCTCTAACGCTGATGGTACATTTGAAATTGGAACAAACCGTGCGTGCAGTGCAAAAGGTCGTAATTGTTATTCATGTCGAGCAATCTGGGTCCCGCCAAAAATTACTGAATTCTCTCGAACATGCTTTATAGTCCTTTGAGTTTGGAGAACAATAAGTTTCAACATTGTGTTAGCAGTACTATTATTATATTCTGTGATTGCTACAGAACTTAAAGTTTCAGATTTAAGTGACTAATTTTATTGCTAACTGCTGCGGAACATTATGTAAAAAAAAATAATAACCTACCAGATTTTGTACTAGCTCATGACTGCGGCGCCACAAGGCATTTCTTTTTTGATGATATCTCCGGTGCTACTTAACTAATTGCAATCAAACATACAATCGATTTTAAGTCTGACTAATACCTTTGTAACAGACAAAACCAGTATTAAAATCTGTGTAGTATTTTTGCGTCCATCGCAAACAAACAGACAGGGATTCCGAAGTAAAATTAAATTATGGCACAGATATAAATTTTGGTCTGGAATAACACACTGGCTAGGTACTTTTTTATCCTGGGAATATATTCTTTTGTACACCCCTTAAGTGGTAGACGAGCATACGGCCTAGCTTATGGGAAGTGGTCACCGCACCCTATGGACGCAACATCAGTTGATCAGAATTCCACGTAGGTAGAGCCGTGGACGTGCTAGTAGTTTTCAGTACTTAGTTAAAAATTCCAAACGATAAAATATTCTAAAGAAAATAATACACGAACAATTCTTAAACATCCCGAGCAAACCCACCTAACTCAAATAAATATTCCATTCACACGTTTTACGATCTAACACCTCCACTTTAAAATATTCCATAAGTCCCCATCTTGGCTATGAAACGACAAATTGGATTTTTCAACGACTATAAATTCCTTTGTATGTTGGACACCGCCAGTACAAGTGAGTCGTAGAATATTAAGCGGTTGCATCCAGAAATAGGTTAAAGGATGATGGCATGGTTATAGCTTTGAACCGAATTGACAGAAAATGTCTCAGAAGGTGAAAATTGTTTTGTTTTTTATTGTTATGATAGCTTTGAAATTTTACGAGTGCCCTAGATATGTGTTAACTGTTTGCTACAAAGTTGTAGGAGTGTTTGAGATTTTGTACACCTTTAAGCTGGTCAAATTAGCCAGAAAGCACATACAAGGTAGAAAGGCATTTTTTTTACATAATCACGCCTGTGTATCAAAGCACTTTCTCAATCGTGCGAGTAATAGCTATAACGCCATCTGGAAGAATCTTGATCTAGAACTTTTTAACACTAATATTCTTGAAGCGAGGCGGCACATTAGTTAAGAACCCTTTCAGCATAGGCAGTGCTGGACTGTTGATACTGAGTTGCCAATATAGAAGTGTAATACAGATATTTGAAATATTATTAAATAATATATTAGTACCTATCTGTTAAACTGCTTAGGAATTTTAATTTATTTTTATACGCGAGGACTACAAGGACTATAAGGCTACATAATATATAAATCTATTGTAATACTTTAGTTAAACAAGCTGTTGAAAATTCATAAAATAAATAAACGATAGGAAGTGAACTGAACTCGTGTAGATATTTATCAATCACATTTTTAGGGCACGAGTTTATTGCCATCAATGTGAACTCTGAACACTTTAGAATCAAACGCAGGCTTTGATTTCTTGCACAATAATAGCAATACTACCTGTAGTGCTGAAATAGAATTCCATATTTCATATCGATACCACTGCGTTGCATACACCCTGAATGCGTATGCAGAAAATGGTACATTATTAACCTCACACCACTGTTCTTATTTGGTCCGAAAACATAGCATAGGTGGAACAAATTTCGTGAACTTTCAGTTACCAAATAATATGCTATGACCATCGTGTTTGAATATGTTACGCTAAACATATTCAAATACGATCACGTTCCAGATGTTTTGTGTCTTCTCATGTATTTTTGTGGAGTATCTATTCCAAATTCGAATATAAGAATGTTTGGAGAAAATCAAGGAGAAAATACTTCTTGGGTGTCAAATAAAAAAAGAAAAGTAATTTCTATTAGCCGAAACGCCTCTATAATTGAGCTTTTGTTCTTATTCAATTTTGTAACGTTTGGGATGAAACTGACACGTTGGAGTCTTTTTTAAGAACTAACTAAAAGTCACGATAAAACTCGGGTAAATTTCGTAAATCTAACCTGAGTGTAGTGCCATCTGCCTGATCCAATAATTTTTTAATAGCTGGTACACAAATAAAAAACCGTCAGAAAATAAAATTGGTACTTAATGAACTGTTTTTTCTTGGGAAAAGAAACAAACAGTATTAAAAACGTTTGTTCAGTAAATTGGTGCATACCCTGGTTTACTATGGCCATATCTGGAACAATGTATGATGCGGGGCAGTAACAAATAATATCTTTTATTTCGAAATGATAGTAATTTTCCTCAATAAAGGGTTTCCCATGAATATGGAATAGCAGCTAATTCTTTATAAACTCATCCGAATCGTATTAAACAAATGTAGAACTGTGCTATGAAGCAGTTTTAGGTTTATAATAATAATAATAATAATAAAGTTTATTTCAGACCATTTTACGTCCATATTTGTTAGTAACAAAGAATCTTAACCTAGTGTTAGTATAACATAATAGTAGGAGTTACCAATGTGTTGGATAAACTCACTTTGCATCCGCACTACAGATACAAAATGAGGTCAGCCACCCGTGAATTTCACATGTAACCCTATCCAATGGTTCACGAGTACCGAGTCCCACCGCGCGGCACACACGCTCAGCATGCTGCTGGGACCACCCCGAACCCGCGCCAGCATTGCTGCACTGCGCTTGCGCATGATGGCGTGGAAGCCGTCCACGTGCGCTTCCGCGAACATACCGCTCGCGCTGCAGTATCGCGGTAGCCCCATCAGCACCCTGAACGCGTTGTTGTACTGCACTCGCAGGGCGTCGTATGCCGCCAGCTTGTAGCTGGTCCACAAACTGCATGTGTAGAAGGTCTGGCAGAATGCCCTAAACAGCGTGGTTTTCACTTGCTTCGTGCAATGTGAGAATCTGCGAGCCAACATATTGCAGCGGACAGACAACGCCCTGCGTTCCCTCTCCACATCCATGTCATCTGCAAGGTCTTCAGTGACCCAGTGGCCCAGATATTTGAAAAAGGGAACTTTTTTTAATGGTGTACCATAGAGTGAGATGGGTGGTACGTCTGTGAGTTTTTTCTTGGGTACTTTAAAGACTATAAACTCACTTTTCCCTACATTGTATCTGAGGCCATGCGCCTCCGCATACCCTTCACATTTTCGGAGTAGCTTCCGTAACGCCCCGATTGAGGGGCTGAGCAGCACCATGTCATCCGCGTAGCTAATGTTATTAACGCAAATTCCGTCTACATGACAACCAACTCCTGTGCTGCTCAGCTCCTCAATCAGACTATTCACATATAAATTAAACAATTTTGGTGAGGTCAGCCCCCCCTGACGGACCCCACACTCTAAGCTGTAGACATCAGAATCAGCGCCCGCCCACCTCACTACATTTTATGATTTGATGAAATAAAAGTTTAATGACTACAGAATATCGTTAAACGATTTCAAAGGTACAGGAATGTTTTTATGAGCATCTTATGGTGTTTAGTGGAAATTCACAATTTTATTGGTGGCAGTTATTTAAATAGAGGGCGAAGGGATAAAGGTAGACACTAAAACGAGTGTTTGAATGTTTCACCTTTGTTTTGATGTTAAAACATCTAAAGACACGACCCGTATGTGGACAGAATAATCGCAGGCTTGACTACCCTAAATTAAGTTTGGGCTTAGTTCTAAATATTATTATAATGAATAATGTAACCATTTAAACATTATTTATATAAATTATTTGTATTATAGTGAAGTGAATCATGAAATAAGAAAATAATAATAGTACATTTACCACAAGGCATGAGATATAGAGTTTACATTGGTAAAATATAAATTAGGATAATTAAAAAATTGTAAAATTACGTAAATATAATTCATGTAAATAATATACTAATAGATACCATTATTATTTAAATCAAGTGATATTATATTCAAATCTTTACTTAAAACTAGTTTCAAAAACAAATAAAATTCTAACATTCAACTGGAGATTTTATGAACGTGACATTTTATGAACAATTTAAATTCATAAAAACTTTATTGAAGTTTAGATATGGAATACAATCTGTACTTAAAACTAGTCTTCAGTTAAGATACATTATCTGAATATCGTTCTTCAATACCCCTCAATCTACCGTAGTGAATATGAAATTAACATAGAGCATAAATTAAATTTATCTTATTATGAAGTAGATTATTCCACCACACGTGTACAGCCCTACAGTACGGTTAATTTTGTACATTGATAACTAACTTATAATGTACACAACGTACACACTTCTGTTTGACTTGTACACCCCCACTTTGTTTAGTCACGTAAATGGAATGAATTATTATTACATGTGTACATTTGGTGTGAAGCAAATACTTTTCGTTCAATTTGTTTACCGAACAACAAAATTTTATTAAATTAGTCTTGCTTTTTATATAGGGTGGAATTTTTGGACCTTACCCGAAGTGAAAGTACCTATAAGTAAGCTTAGATTTAGTCAGTTGTCTTGTGTTGTAACCGTTGATGTAAAATTATTTCTAGGGCTAATTATGTCGATAGAATTATGCCAATTGGTTGTCCCAAAAATGGAACAAACTCCACCCAAGCTCCTACTACAACTGTGACCTGTATAAGAGGATGGAGTTGTAAGGAAGTTAAAATATCTTAGAAGCCGCATATTTAATCCAAAGTTTTAACAATAGGTTTTAACGAGTATAAGTACTTTATATAGGTAAGGAGTGTAAGAGTGGAAGTAACATCTGAACTTTTAATAGTGTTCCATGTTTCTCGACTCACACTTTCAGCTACAAGGAAAGTTTCTGTGACAAATATGACAACTTATAAGGCGTGGCAGAAGAGTTTTCGAATACTACGTCAGATGTTACTGCTTTCTGCAAATAATGTCAACTTGTATTGTTGTGTTTCTATGTAAATAGTAAGTATATAGTATGTTTTCCGCATTCTAGAACTCGTATCACAAGTTATGCTTAGGATAAGCCTAGATTACGCTGTATAATGTTTTATATGCTTCTCATTAATCGAAGAGCTAGCAATTATTTTGATACTATTTCAAGAAAGAGGAGACGTAAACCAGTTCGTAATATACTAAAATATATTATAGGCGTCACTAATTATTGCTTTAAGTTCAAAATCGAAATATATTTTTTTCTTTTTGTCAATATTAACTTAAAGAAACGTAAAGAGTCATAAATCTTGTTTTTGTAATGAAACCGATTTTGGAACAAAAACAGATTTCGTTAAAAACTTAGAATTCTCTTGGGTCCATAAGAAGTGAAAAAAGTATGCAAATCATTTTGTCGGCTTGGAATTCCATCTGAAATTTTATCGTGAAGATGTTTTAATGAAAGCAAAAAAATCTCTACTGAGTAAAGTTTTTTTTGTCTTTTTGTGTAATCAACAAGTTTGAGTGGTGAGTTCTTATTCAATTAATGTTTTTTTTTGAAATCGCTACTATTAAATATTAGATTAATAAAAAGAGGATAGATCTGTTTGTTTGTTTGTATAGGTACCTATAGTAAACTCTGAAACTACTGAACTGATTTAAAAAAATATTTCATACTCATCCATTTTGAGCATCAGTATGCTACGAGTACTTTTCATATAAGTAGGTACCTACAGGAATTTATAAACACTGTTGTACTTTTTCCACCACTGCCTTATTTTTAAGTGGTAATAATGCATTCCATATGGTTTGAAAGTGCTCTAAAGCCCTTATCTCTCATTTTCTATTTTCTTTTTCGACCACTTCTCAGCAGATGCTGTCAGCATCGATTTATCCGCGCCGCTTAATTATATTCATACGCAACGATTTCCATTAGCGAGTGTGCCACCCTAAGACTACCTGAAATTCTCAGAGGTATATTTTGTAACTCAATACTCCATCAGCACTAAACTGAGTTCAAAATTGGGGTAATTACCTGCTGTAAAACAAACCGTTATCTATTTTATTGATTTGTACTAAGTTTTATGACTTGTTACCCAGGCTTACTGACACCGATAACACGATGAAATTTTATATGTACAGGTATTTTTATCACTGTCGTAACTCACTACGACGTTCACACACCGATTGATATATTGAAGTGATTACTTAGTTGAAAGGATTCAATATAATGGAAGATTTTCTGTAGGTAAAATATTCATAGACATGTTCACGTTGGTTTTTCTATAGAAATTGTTTTAGATGTTGTATATGAGATCTCGGATTCGATTGCCAGATTAAACAAAATGCAATGGAGTTTTTCTTACCAGGAATTTATAGTAGTAGCATGGAATTCCCTTTCAGAAGAAGGCTTGAGACACTGATGCGTAGGGGCATGAGGGGAGAAATCGGATAGGGAGTGAAACCAGATAGTTGCAATTTCACTATTTTGTCTAAGTATAGCTGTCTACTCTTTGGCGTCGGAAAGTGTTAGAAGCTTGATTGAAGCGAATAAATTCTTTCTGCACATACTTTACTTATTCCTGCAAATCAGGATATAAATGTACTGTAGTAACCTTATTTTAAAGGTTCAGAAATTTATGACCTAAATGAAATGAAAACATTTGCTTGCTGTTTACATTCAGCGAGCTGCTAGCACCTCTGCCTACCCCTTCGGGGATATAGGCGTGAGTTTATGTTATGTTATGTTTACATTCAGTCTATCAGAGCTAGGTCTTCAGGTCTACAGGTCATCTGTTTATCTAGCCTCCGTCTGGCTGAACGACCGGCTTACGCTTACTACTATTTCATTAATTTTTAGGATAATCATTAACGTTTATGATATGAATCTTAGATCAAAAATTACAAAAAAATTTAACACTAAAGTGGAATGAATGTCAACATTATATTACTGACTATATTATCAGTTTAATGAATCACGAGTTCAAATAATCTATCAGAAAACGTTATATAAATATTTGTACCGAAAATAGGTGCCCGCGACCTTTGTGATGGAGGCTAACACACGGCTTAACATCATCAAATTGTCAAATAAAATTTGCTTTAGAAAATTTGGTCACGTCTTGCTGGGTCCCTATGTGATTCATATTACATTTGTAAATAAAAGTTGGTGAAAGTAAGTAATACATCGGTGAAATAACGCGATGACAACATATGGGTCCCTTAAGATTTGTATATTCCGGATACAATATATTCTTGAATATTATTCAAGTCATGGTTTATATTTAAAAACTAACTTCATGTCATGATATAATAGGTATAGATGTTCTATTTCATGAAGGCGGTTTAGCTGTTATTTTAGTAAAACTTAAAATACACATTGCTTTTAAAAATGAGTTACTTGCCATGCAATTAATGTTCTACTACTTAACTGCTACATGAATTTCTTTTGACGTGATATGAACTTTCGCACACACATGTACGCGTATTTACAAGAAACAGGTACTAGGTACTATTTAGGTAATTGTTAACCCGCCTTCGTGAGATAGAATATCTATAACATATAAATTATAAAAAAAAACAATGCTAAAATCCTGTGATGGATATTTTTTTCTGAAATGCAGAAGAGTACTGGCCAAATGATTGTTTTTAGCTTTTCATTAGTAGGTACTATTCTTTATTCCGTGGTAGGTACCTACGATTTTTTCAAAATTAAGACTTGGAGTGTACCAGATTCTTACTTCTATCGACTTCAAATAACTACATTCATTCATTCTTATTGGCACTTACTGGTATACAAATAAAAGAGAGGTACGAGTACGAGTACGAAAGAGAGAGACAGATTAATCTTAAAAAAAAAACTGTTTCTACTGCTCTCAAAAATCTCTTTACAATTTGCCACTTCTCCTAATCTTTTCCTAGTTTCCAATAAATAAAGGTGTGTTTCCTTTTCCACGTTCCCGTGATTGATGTGCCTGTAAAAGTGTTCACTGTAAATCTCGAGTGAACGCACACAAGACGATTTTACCGCGTGTTTACACCTCTTTTGGGCAAAGGCGACAATTTAGTACGAAGTCAGTGGTGATATATTATTTAAAGGAAATTCGTAACGTATTTCGAGAATATTACCAAACTTTTTCCCCACATTTTTATGGTCAAATATTTTTAATAGCGTGGATTTTATCACTAGCAGTGTTCACTGATCAAAAACATTACTGAAATCAAGTTTTAGGTTACATTTCAAATTAAAAAAAAATATAACACCTGATGAGAAGCGATTACCGTGACCTATGGACGAGTCATCTTCAGGGGCGTCACACTGGCGCTGCCGACCCATGTGGGAAAGTCAATCCCGGTCTCCGAAGGTGTACCTTGGAGGCAACCGGAATCCTCGATAAGACAATGATGGGACTCTTTAAATAGACTTTAACCCATTGATGAATGGATTTATAAATCACACAGATTAGAGAAGTAACATCGCTGATAAAATTCAGGACTATCTGCTTCGCTGGTGTGTTTACATTTTACGACAGCACACCTGACTATATATGTGGGTAACAAATGTCTGGCCATGGCACTTCCACCTGGGCCCCGGCAGGGGGTAGAGGCCCAAGAAGTGCTGACTTGACAATGATATGCGTGCCAATGGTCTCACTACCATGGCTGTCCAAGATCGTTGAAAGTAGACATTAAAACCAAGAAAGCGGACCCGGTACTCTGAGATGTAGGTCTCGAATGCAATTAGGCGATGATAATGATGACTGATGAATAACTAACTAATAATAACGCTGTGCATATTTATAATTGGGTTATGTACTAGACATAAGTTCACAACATTTGTTATTTAAGTTTGAAATGTAATATACATAATCTGTTGATGTGCCTAATAAATACATAAATAAATAAACTGTAACTAAATCATTTATTCGTTTCCGAGTTCAATTTACGAACTAAATGTAATCGGTTAAATAACTTCTTACCTAATTACTGGTGTGGCTTTACCCAAATACATTAGGTATAACTTATTCGGCCACCTCAACACTGAGGCCTCTCCTCAAAGCGAAAGGTATGAAGTTATGTTCACCTAAATCAAAAATTAGTATCATTTGTAGACTTTAATGCTAAATTTATTCCGCCATAGTGTATAATATTCCTATCTATTTTATCTGAATAGGTTAAACTTCTTGTTTTCGAAACAAGGCGCTCGCATAAATTAAACTGCATAAGTAGGGTGGAGGCATTTATTATGATAATCGACTCATCGAGTAACAAACACTCCTTTAGTATATTTACTTAGTCTTCCTTGTCTATTGTATCTTTCCTTTTTCAAGTAAATTCTTAGCTTAGAATAAAACTTGAAGGAAAAATATTTAATCAGCTCTTTCGTGTTTGCCTTCAATTTTGGAATAAAAATGTTAGCTCATAAGCTTCAATAACTCTTGAAACAAAATCAGGTTTAGATTTTGTTTCAAGAGTTATTGAAGCTTATGAGCTAACATTTTTATATTAATTGTTTCTTTGTAGAGGTATTAAGATTTAATAAAAAATAGTATTTATAATAGTCGTACTATCAACTATTTCTAGATGTATAATGATAGTAAAGTTTAAGAGTTTTGTACGTTTCCTCTGAAAGTGAGTTTGTTAGTATTAGATACATCAGTTTTATTGTTCACTAGCTGACGCCTGCCGCTCCATCTGCATGAAATTCTGGTCCCATAATCTCTAGAAACCTATTCCAGAGATGAAAAAGTATGTGTTATTTCCAATTATTACAGTCTATTTCTACACTTTATATTTCAACTGGGCACCTAATCACAACATAAAAGACTCAAACGTCAGTTATTCACATTAATTTTCGTCTTTATTTTCTATACTGAATCTAAATATCAGAAAAAATTTGGAAGGAAGTTGTCAACAAACCCACCTATCGGATTCACATTGAATCTGATAACGTGGAAACTTCTTTCTTCAATGAATACCTTTATTAACCAAGTTGGTATAAATAACTTCCTTCCTTCCGTATGACGTCATCGGTTCTTTCATCCCAGCCTCTTATAATATCACCCACAAAAGTGAGTAAAAAGTCTCTAATGGAATACGTGGGAAAATATAGCTAGCCAAATACACACTCTCTTCGTATACTATCGTAACAGCCTTGGACCCAATGCATGACAAAGCTACTTAAATGCTTTGGTATCGCTTCGTGTCGCTGTATAAGAACAGGCATAGACCCATGTTATTTAATGTTTAAGTAAAATTTAGCGTAGCTCTTAGTGACATCTAAGGCTTTCACATGGGAGCCCGGTGGTTTTAACTTTTATGGGAGCTACTGCTGTCTAACCTCCAAACCACAGGTGGATAGCCTACGCTAGAGCCTGGCCCATGAATCAGCAGGTGTCCTGGTTTCAGGCGAGGTGAGGCTTGGGCCTTTAAGAACTTGGTGGGGCTCCAAAAATACTCCCAATCCCCGGTAAAATAGATTTTTATACTACAGGAATGTGTTTATCTAATCAAAAACGTTTATTGAAGTTTACTTAGTCGAACTTTGTGTACTTAACTGTAGATGGGAATATACAGATGTAAGGGAATGGGGGGAAATCGGATAGGGGTGAATACAGATAGTTGCTATTTCACGACTTTGCACATAGCTGTTACGTTCTAACCAACCGCAAAAAGGTTCGCGAACGCTTGCTTAGCGCTGTTGTAAAAGGTGATGACACTATTCATATTATATAAAAATATTTGATTTAATATACCTATTAAATAAAGAAAAATAAAAAAGCATAGCAAACTAAGGAAGAATAACAGTATATAGTTATAGAAATGATATACGATGTGTTTACCTGAGTTGGGACAAAACACGTCTTTTAGTGGCGCGCTATAAATGGAGAGATTTAGCAGTAAATAGTTTTATGTAAATGTCTTTGAAGATAAATTACTTTGTACATTACCGTTTACTTTCATTTGAGGTTCGCCTGGCACTTTGTATCTTCTTTATAATAATATTAACATGGAACAAATTTCTTCAGTGTATACTACTTGACGTCATCATAAGAAGTACAGAAATTTCACCCACAATAATCATCATCATATAAACTGTATGTCCATGTGATGATAATTACGGAGGTAATTACAGAGAATTAAGAGTAATTTCAGAGGTATTGCAAGCATTATGTTTGCTTGCAATACCTCTTGAAATGAAATCCTATTTTCCTACTTCTTACTATCCTTTAAAATTATAATACATAATACTTATTTAATAAAATTATAATACATACACAAATGTGAAAGTTTGTGAAGATGTGTGGGCGATTGTTATTCAAAGACGCTCTGACAGCAGCACGGATTATACTGAAAATTTGATATAGGAATAGACTATAATCTGGAATAACACATAAGCTTGTATCCCTGAAATAGGTTTCCATAGGAACGGGAACAAAATTACACGCGAGCGAAGCCGTGGGTAATATCTAGTAAATAATAAACATTCGCCCCCTTAAATTCAACCATGATTTTTTAGAAAACCATAACATGAAGAGGATAAATGACTTAACATTAATGATTATGTAAGGGACACATAAAAGACGCTGAATTTTGAAATATTAAGGGTTCTTCTAGAGTCGAGCCAGTCCGAATGTGTTTCACCCAAGTCACGTATTTTTCATAGATTACGTCCCGTCGTGTCACGCATCTGTCTGTACGCCACGGATGACGGTAAAAGCCTCATGGTGAAAGCTTAAGGTGGACGGAACGGTCCGCACGACTTTATGTTTTCTTAGGAAATAGGTAACTACTATCGAATCACAGCCAATACCTACAAAGAAATAGGCAGACCAACAATACCTATTTTTGTATTGTATATAAATGCTTATAGTAAGTTGAATTTAGAATAGAAAAGAAAACATGTTATTTTTTTCAACTAAGTAATAACCATTTTGCTTGGTAGTTTCCATGCATTTGGGTGTAAAAAGGGGACTCCGGGCTCCGAAGTGCAAACTTTGGACGCATTTGAGCAATCGCTATGAGGATGAAGAGTTTCTACGCAAGCGGAGACATGGACAGCACCTAACTCTTCATATGTGCTCCAATTTTTTGGGCAGACTTGGAAGCACTATCACTTCAAACAAAAAATTAATCGTTAACTGTCTTCATATATTTTGTAGCTTATTATGCCTGATACTATTAAGGCGTACGAGTCAGTCATATATCATCGTAAGTCCATTATCGCTGTAAAGAAACGGGAGAGACTTTTGCGTAAGTCTATTTCTAGGCCAACTCACTCTGACCTAAAAAAATTCGACTACCGCATTCTCGATGTATGAGTTTCAAATAAAAATATAACATTCCTAATAAATAAGACTATAGATTTAGATCGAAAGAGTCAGCATTAAGCATCCAGGACGCGATTATGATGTTGACTATTTCCGATATAAATCTAGCACCCATAACACCAGCTAATTAAACTTTCCTTACTTTGGATCTAGAAAGCATTGTTGTACAAAATGTCGTAGAATATTAAAAGACACACAAATTTAACTTATTAATTGCTTCAAATTTTGGAACTGGGATAAAGTAAATTGTAAGAAAGGCGAATGTGTCGATTTTTTTGCAACATAATATAACTGTATACATACCTATATTATACTAATTTGAAATAGGAAAAAGGGCCATCTATTGATATTTGCTTTTTGCTTCCGAACTCCATCCTTCACTTACACCATATCTAAAGGGTCGCAACGCAGCAAAGTTTTTCGTCCGGTTGCTTTTCCTTGTTGGTTTTTCTTGTGAGAATAGATCAAATCGACCTACGCTTTCGTGAAGTTATCAAACCCTTAAAATCACTCATATTTTTTCTTTTGTTTTCAATTAGATTTTGATACATTATCTATAGATAATGTATCAAAATCTAATTGAAAACAAAAGTTTTCCTAAGCTTGGAAATAACACGTTTTAAAAACGTCCCCAAAATCCAAAACGTGGATCAACAAACGAACGTACAATTACCAGGATACATTTTTTTGTCAATAGATACATAAAAATAACCAGACCAATCCTACTTAAATAGGTATAATATTTATGCATACAAATATTTGCGCTAAGCGGGAATCGGAAATGCCACACCAGTTAAAAGCCACAGATACCATTAAGTGCACCACAGATGTAGGTACATGTAAAAGTATGTATTTAAAAGTATGAGACACATATATGGCGACAATAATATTGATAATATCTTTAGTACTGAAAATTCTGAAGAAGTCCCAAAAACTCCTTAGCTAATAACATCAAGTTTTATTCCTTTGAGTCGTAAGAAGTGCTCATTGGCACGCAAACACATTATTGGAGACAGAAGTGAGTCAGCTGTTATTTGTCGTCAAATGTCATAAAACATTCCTTTTTAGGTACCATGCCAGATCAAATCCTTATTATCTTTGCCTGCTTCGGCAAGTACATCTTTTTCAACTTCAAGTGGGCCATATTCCAACTATCCAAATATCCAAAGTTTAACTAGCTTGTGTTATGGGTTCTAGAATGCTGATAAACATACTTATATACTTTTTTTTTGTAAATATACCTATGCTTATTATACATAGAAATACCCAGACCAATGCAGATAGACATATTCATGCATACAAATATTTACACTGAGCGGGAATCGAACCCACGCCCCTATAGGTTATACGGTGTAAATAATTCCATCAAGACCCAAGCGGTTCGGTGCCTGTTATTGCAGTAATATAAAGACTTGGAATTATTTACCAGCACACGTGTTTCCTGCTTCCTATAGTCCCGGGTACTTAAAGTTGAGGCGTGAAAAAG
Organism: Lithosia quadra; assembly: GCA_963576445.1. Taxonomy (NCBI): domain Eukaryota; kingdom Metazoa; phylum Arthropoda; class Insecta; order Lepidoptera; family Erebidae; genus Lithosia; species Lithosia quadra. The sequence continues at coordinate 14,966,714 of OY754879.1, forward strand.
CTTTTGATGAGGTAGTAAAATTTAAAGCCACCATTGTAGTATTATCAGTGTTTGTAATGGTGACCTTCGATCCTGAAACTATACCATCAGGCCAGGGACTATTTAAAAAATCTTTTAAATTAATTGGGAGAAAATAAACAATCAAACTCAAATAGTTGTTAGAAAACGCAACTTGTACAAGTTTAGTACTTTGATACTCTCATGTATTCAGAAAAGGCTCTTGAATTAAGCTGTGAGAATAAGTTTACAAAAAGCCGGAAGGAAGAACAAAAAACGAAGTATCTTCGTTGAATGCGTAATTATCTTACGCACAAAACTTCAATAGGGACATAGTATAATATAATCTAGGTAAATCTACTCGACGATATAGCGTTATCAGTAATTTTAGAAAAAAAATTGATAAGATTTTACTTTTTGGAAAGTTTTGGAGGCGTAGCTATACTGATAAAGTTATATCTTAAACGAATTGCCTAAGATACGGCAGTGAACAAAAAATTACCTAAGGAAGGTATCCGGCTAATTATATCAAAAGATGTTGTCATCAGTAGGTAGTATATTATACCTAGATATAACTTATCGCCAATGGGTTGTGAAGGTTAGATGGCAGTCAGTTTACGGATAATATCGAAGTTCAGCCACTTCAGCAGCAACTTCACAATTCTTTTAGAACATTATGAAGAAACATCAGATATTTGAATTTCTAATATGCTACGTGAATTTCAAGAAGTCAGGTGATTGAATAATAATAGGTGGACGGCGTGCGGTTTTAGTCGGTAACACTCCGACATAACCTGCCCCGCTGGCCGCGGGGTGAGTATCCATGAGGATTTCCACACGAAAAAAAGGTAGTGGTTGGAGTAGACAAGCCATTTGGCTATCGCATCATTATGAAACCAATAAATATTTTATTCAGCTACATAAGGTGTAGTCGAACAATCGAACAATATTAACTAAAAACTTGGGCAGAAAAAACTTTCTAAAGTTTTTCCTTTACGATACTTTAGCACCATCTGTGTTAAATTATCCTACAAGAAAAACTTGCTAACTAAACTAACTTTGTAACACACGTTAAATCGCCGTAAATAAAATATGTACATATTTTCTATGTTTTGGTCTAAGTAAAAAAGTTATCACCATTTACTTTTTTGCCTGTCCAAAATTTTTTATGTCAACTTTTGCAACCGATATAATAATTAGATACTTTTTTTAGCAAGTATAAAAAAATCCTTTTTCCTCAAAAAAAAAACAGTGTGTATAATATCACTTTTTTTCGAAAAGAAATGCCCATGGATAGTCGAATCTAACAACATGACTTGTACTTTTTGGACTTCACTTCAGCTTACTATCAAGCGGTGTGTAGTCAAATTAACGGACCAAACATTAAACAAACTAAACTTTTGATTTAAAGACAGTACTTTTTGCTAAAGCGTCACTATTATCTTTTGTATCCAGTACCCTATAAACGAACTGGGGCGTATGAAGCCCAATGTCATTACTGTGTATTGTGACGTAAGAACCACAGTTGACATAATTTTACTTCGTGTTTATCAGCTAAGCGAACTGGCAAATAGATTTTTGTTATTTGGCCGATTATAGACCTCCTGGAACTTATTTATTATAGTACTTACATATTTCATTTGTTAGGGACAGTAATGTAACTTGTAAACTGTTTAGGAAACTAAATTATTTTCTATTGGTAGATGGAAAATAAATTGTAACTACTTTTTATAGGTTGTTACCAAAGTCCAAATTTTATCAATTTATATAATATTGTCACCAAAAGTGTATTATTACTTTTGTCTGTCTTTTCATATCTTCTACTACTATAGTATAATATATTATAGCTTTTTGCAAGCCTCAGTTAATTACTTTTGACTAAGTATAATAACTCTCTTTGACTTCATTGCAAAAATACTACCTTCTTCACTCACACGCGCACCCTAGTAGTATTTTGTCCATTTTGTTGAGACGTTGAGACGGAAGAAGATTAAAAAACTAATCTTTCGATTTTCAAATCTTCTGTGGTTTTGTTGCAGGTGCTATATGCAATAGATATCCTAGGTATTAAAATCTGACGCGACGTGTTTTTACCAAAATTCTTGAACCGATCCAAATCAGTTCTTAGGGGAGAGTTTTTTTTTTATTTATTTCATGCTTTACATCATCATATACTTCTATATTATTCAATAGATTATTAGGTATTTTGTTAATCCAGTCGATATGTAATTTTGGGGTCATTAATGATTGCCTTGACGTCACTTGTCTGTTGCAGTGAACCCGTTGTTATAGTATCATTTACCAAATTAATGACGTACGTCTACCAATGAAAGGACAATTAATTTCATAGTTCAGTTAATTAAGTTTAAGTATATCCCAACCCAATATATCAGTTTGGTATTGAGAAGATGTTGTATCTATGTATTAAGGTTTCCAGAGGCAAATATCATTAAACCAAATACTAAAAAGAAGAAAAATATTTCATCTTTATCAATTTTAAGTTTGTTTTTGATTTTTCGTAACAGTTATAAAATTTTACAATAATATAAACTGCTTACTATCTATTGGACTATTTGTTTACAAAGTGATAATGTTTTAAAAAAACTTTAAGCATATTTAACATCAAATTTATTAGTGCCCTTAATAAAAAATAAAAATACTTTTGCGATGGATAAAAACATGCATTTATATTCGTCCTTTGAAAGTCATAAACAAAATATATAATTCTTTACAACATAAAAGAGACATAAAAGTACGGAAGGTATAAAATTCAAGTCATTTTTTGACCTAAAATATGAATGAGATGAAAGAAATTGAGCAATCAAATGTTAATTTGAATGAATATATTCGTAGTTTGTACGTCTGAACAGTCTTTGTAAATTTTGAGAAATATCATCTTTTTCATACCCGAGGGTTGACTCGTTTCCGTCTCACAATGGAGCTTGTTTTTTTATACTAGGTATACAGCAACGGCACGTGGGTGAACCAATTAGAATGAGTTGAAATGATTAATCGGTCCAATGACTAACGAATTCCATCCATTCCATTCACCAAATTTAGTCCTGAGATCAATGTGGAATAAAGACTGGGATGAGTTAAAAATGACGTAATGAGATGAGTTTTGTTGAGATGAGTATAACCTAACAACTTGTGCAATGGACTTGAGTAATAGATCTAAGCCATTTCTCTTTCATCTGAACACCTACACCCGAACTTAATTCATCAATCAGCAAATATACTGATTTGCAGGGGAGATCAACTTTCGGTCCGCAGGTCACTCAATGAACCCATTGCTCGATTTTCAATAACTCGAATATACAAGTAAACAACACTGTTGTTACTAAGTAGAACACAATTCAGGGAGTATTGCTACGCATATTCAGATTTATATCTACAATATTTTTAGTGCATATTGGATTTCACATTACTCCAAATTATAGTACCTATGTTCAGGAAACTGCTAATCTAGTATTTCATCCTATGTCTATAATAATATTGGCGTAAGTCCAAAGCCTACTTTTTGCCATGAATTTGAGCCCAAACGACCTTTTTTACAGGAAACGTGGTGGCACTAACGTTGTAGTCTGATATATTTATATAATGATATGATTTGTAATACACTATTATTGTAGCTATAAATGAGAAGTTGTGTTCTCAATTCGTGTTGAACACGCGACGGTTTTGTGTTGTGTGTTAAAACAATAAAAATATTATTGTTGATTGTATATTTAAATTTTGACAGCATCTAAGCCAAGATCTTAAATGTCTAATAAAATATATAAATTAAATAAAAATGTTTTTTATTTCTTGCGTCCAGGCTTAAAATAAATGTAGTTTTAGGTTAATCTTAACATTTTTGACTGAACGTTTTATTTATAAACGCATAAATGCAGACATACATTATCACGTTGGGTAACAAATATGTGATCATAAAAAGCATCTGAAACGTCGGGATTACAACTGTATATACCTACTTAATAAAAGATTACTATGAGTTCAATGGGTGATATTACCGTAAAATTTCGAGAATACTACCTGAAACCCAGTCACATAAAAGTTACATAGTAGATGCTTCTACATTACTACATTTCATTCAATGTAGAATATTTGTTTCTGGAAAGTATATTCTGTCTCCTAGCAAACTTTTTTGTTTACCATATCGTATACGAAAATAGCAAAAAGTCTAGCATCAAGCCTTTTTTATATTGCCTGCCTTAAAAAGAAATAGGTAGGTACAAATAATAAAAAGCTCAATCGCATTAGTCTCTGTCTGCAGCAAAAACGTCTGAAGAATAAAATGTGGACGAAAATATCATCTCGTTTTCAGTATACCTACACAACATAACAAAACTATGACGAAAACGGATATTTTTAGAACAAAAAAAAAATAAAACAAAAATTGAAACGATAACGTTTACTTTACTAAAATCAACCGAAACGTCGGTATCCGTGTAAATCCGTTTTATCTATTCTATTACACAAATAAATAAAATTCGAGTTTCTATTCATAATATAAAAGCAACCGATTTTTACTTAATAGACGGTACCTACATAATACCAAAAAAACATTATTAGCATTTTTTTTCTATGTCTGTTTACTCCGGCTAATCCCTGAAACGGCTGGACCGATTTTGATGGGACTTTCACTGAAAGATAGCTGATGTAATAAGCAGTAACTTAGGCTACTTTAATTTAAATAAAGAATACGAGTTCCGAGCTAGAAGCTGCGGGCACAGCTAATAATAAAATAACACCAAATAAATCGTGATGAAATCCGTTGAAAATAGTTTTATTTGTAAGTAAACTTGTTTAATGCATGTTATCGACAGCCATGCCATGTTCATAAGGGTCACGATAAGAGCTCTGATTTATACGAGCTGATGGTTCTGACGTGGAAACCACTTTAAAAATGATACAAACGTTTTCACCAAATTTTGTCGGTCAACCTCGCAATACAAAATACTGGTCAATTTTATTTTTTTTACACCACTTAGGTGGCAGACAAGCACACGGGCCATCTGATGGGAAGCGGTTACCGTGGCCTATGTAGTGTGAAACACCAGGGGCATCACACTCATGCTGTTGATGATCCTGGAAGAGGCAGGTCTTGGGAGTGGGGAGGGGGGAGTGACAGGTTGGGAAAAGAGAGGAACTTGGGGGAACATGCATAAAAGGTTTAATAATAGTAGAGGAAGCTCGTGAAATGGGATAGAACGAATAACAAAAGACGTGAAAATATATGTGTACGATTGTCGGACAGCCATTGAAAAAAATTCCGTAAACATCTACGGTGGCAAGGCAATCCTTCACATGATTAACGATTCATAGAATTTCGCACTCTCATGGTGAGTATACAGTAGTGACAAAGATATATGGACTTATCCTATAATAGATCTAACTTCGGAGACACTGTGTGGTTTAGTTGGTTCAACTTAGATGTAACCACTTTTTTGTACCCTCTTGGGACATGCTATTTGTTCACGAAAAAAGTTAATTAAACTGTCTGTCTTGTCTCGTGTATAGTCAGTCTATATTATGATGTTTTGTTGAAATAGTTTAACAAATTACGGCTGGCTTACTCAATAGAATAATGATTTAATGAAAATATAGTACGCACCTATAATGATAGTCAGAACAAAAAATGGTTTGAAAATATGAAAATCATTTGAAAGTTGAACAATTTTAAACAGTTTTTATCTCGATAATTTTTGAAATCGATAAAATCTATAAGAATAAAAATAGTTATTCAATGTGATGTGTTGAATTTGCGTAAAATTCAAGATCGGTAAGTAGTTTATGAATTAACATAATTATTATATCCTGAAATAGAAAACCTCGTTAATATACATACATATACTCACGCCTTTTTCTCTCCGCAGCAGGCAGAGACAACAGCCTAGCATCTGCTTCTATCCTTAGGTACATACTTCCCGAGTTTTCTCTACCTACTACCTAGTCAAAAATCAAAATATAATAAGGAGGATGGATAAAATACCCTAATAATGGTATGAAGACATTAATAGAATAACTGACGGGATAGTCTTTTTTTTTTTTTTTTTTTTTTTATACATGATAGGCTTACGTTTGACCTCAATCTCACCTGATGGTAAGTGACGATGTGGTCTACGATGAATCACGCTTGCCTAGAAGGAACCTATTCACTCGTGACTTGAAAACTCCCAGGTTATAGCTTTCCGGAAACACAGACTCAGGCAAGGAATTCCACTCCTTAGCTGTACGCACGATGAACGTGTCAGCAAAGCGCTTTGTGCGTATGAGTGGAATATCGACCATATAGCGGTGGCGTGACGCTGTTCGTCTAGTCGTTCGTTGATGGAAAGGACTTGGAGGTATCAGGTTGTGCAATTCCAGAGCGCACTCCCCGAAATGCATCCGATAGAACACCGAGAGACCTGCAACTTTGCGTCGATGGGCAAGGCTTTGAAGTCTTTTCTCGACTAGTGCATCGTTATTGATGAGCTTCTTGGCTCGTCTCTCGATCGTCTCCAGCGCGTCAAGTTGGTATTTAGCTGAGCCATCACACAGATACGACCATACAAACAAACATGGTGACGATAGTCACCATGTTTGTTTGTTATTTTTAGTATCCGATCCGATGATTCGATGAATCTAATAGTAATTTTAATGACCATCCACACTATCGCTGTCTGTCAGTCTGTTACGCTTTCACGCCTGAACTGCTGAACCGATTTTGATGAAATTTGGTATAGGGGTAGATTAGATTAGACCTCGAGACAAAGGCTATGTTTGGTCGCGATAATCGACATCCGCGTGGGCGAAGCCGCGGGAAAAAGCTAGTGTCAATATAAAACTCAGTCTGAAAATATGAAAAAATAACAATATAGTAATAAGCAAATTAAGCAGGTTGCTCAACTTATTATTATTAAAATAAATCCTGCATTTTATTTTATTGCTTTAAGAGATCAATCAAGCACATGGTCATAGACTGTGGTCGATTGCAACATCGTGCATTGCCGCCATCGTAGAATCCTTTTATCTCCCATCAAAAGATAATTTATGCCTCTCATATTGTATAGCGAATCCACGAGTTAATTGCCATATTTTATGAGCTGAAGATACCATATAGCACAATATATATATACATAATATTTAGAACCTTACGGATAGACAGATGGTTTCAAATTTATAGACGTGGAATTCGATTGATACTCCTTTTAAACTTTCATATTCCATTTTATTTGTTTGTTTGTTTGGCTGAACGCGCTAATCTCAGGAACGAATTGAAATATTCTTATTGTGTTGGATTAGTTGAAAGTTTAGTTTATATCATCACGCTACTACCTAGGAGAACGGAGCAGTGATCACAAATTGGGCAAATTTCCATAGATTATTCCATACCTAACTATTTAATTACGGGCGTGTGTGGGGTAAATTTGTGCCACGAGGATTAAATGTGCCACGGGTGAAGCCGTGAGGGATAGCGAGTATATACAATTCCCGTTAAGGGAATTAACGATTTCTTACCATCACTATTTTCAAGTCACAATACAAATCCCTTGGGTACTACCAAAGGTGGTTCAAAGACAATGAAACTTTTTTCATTTAAAACTTTACCATTAATCATTGTCAAAAACATTCCGTAGTTTATTTCAATTACCCTCCATTTTCATTATCCACCATTGATTAGGGTGGAAGAAAGTTCATTTATTTGGTTATTGATGACGTTGAATATTGATTTTAAAACAGTGCCTTGTGATTTTCTTAACACTTGTAACCTATCTTAAGTACACCCATAGTATTTCCGTCTTCAATAATTGATCTTTCACTATTCTTATGTCGGAATTCTCAATGAAATTTCATATCTTCATTGCCGACCCAGTTTCTTACAAGACAAACGCATCATTTTCTAAAATATAAGGAAAATTTCGACAATTATTGATAAGTACTACAATGGAATTAAAGTAGAAAGTATTCAATGTTTAGAACTTTTTAGACATCTACTACGATAAAATTTTGAATTAGCTGTGTCTGTATAGGTACCTATGTTATACGAACGATTCTGTACATTTTCTTTGGAATTCTTATAAGTTTATTTGTTCGTAAAACTGCTCAACGGATTTAAATGTGTTTTTTGGGTTATACCGTACCCATCCCACTAAAACTCATCCCTTTCTTAAATCATCCCAGGGCTTGGTGAGACTTAAAATCTGCCATAATATTTGATTGCAATTGGTTAAACCAGAGATATGACCAAAAACGATTACCAGTCACCGCGTAGTTGGAGTCACAGACATCAAAAATAATAATCTTCTAGATAAACTAAAATCCAACTAGCTAAACCTAAACTACTTCTACTAACTAATAAAAACCAGTCTGGTTACATCGAACAAAAATTGGGGTAACATTATGACCAGTCTTTTATGAAGTATCAGAATATTGTCCTACGTTTGTATCTTTTGTTTGGTGCGCAATAAAGAGACAATCTGTCTGTCTAATTACGATAGAGATCATTACTAGCAGTCTGTCGAGATCGATCGTTCAACAGTACATTTCTCTTGAGCCCAATATTCTGTTTTTGATTGTCCTGCAGAATCGAAAATCAAAGCTGTTGTATTTGGAATGTCAGACTTCATTTTTGTACATACTGAAATATCCCCATTAAATTAATTGACATCAATAGAATCAATCAATTAGCCTATTGCAATGTTGATTGCATTGGTGAATTGGTGCAATCCAATAGTTGATTGGATTGCATCAATTCTTCACCTTTTGTGAGTAAATAATAAATGTGAAAATATTGGTATGTTAATCAGTCAACTGTGTCTCGTTTTTCTGAGTGATTGTCTGGCACCAGACTTCAAAAATATTGTCATTCGTTACTAACATAGTAAAACTACTGCATTCAGGATTACATGCTTTCTTATTTTCTGAATATCCCCTTTGAATTCAATGACAGCAGTACAATCAATCAATCAGACTATTTCAATTCATTGGATAGCATTCAATTTCTCCATCTTCCGCATAACGCAAGCGTACTACGTATGATATATTCATACATTTACTCAAGCATGCATCCTGTACTTTCGAGTGCCTTTATGGCACAAGAGTGGCACGATTTTTAAGATGAAGATAAACAAAATACTGTTCTATTTTCATAGCAAAACTGCAACTAACAGTTACTATAATATTCGGTTTGTATAATTGGTCTTTTGCTATTTAATTATTTGACAGCAATAGAATAAATCAATCAATCAGACTATTGCAATCCATTATTGGATAGCATTTTCCGTGTAACGCACACGTGAGTTATTCATGTTGTTTACTCATGTGTGTATTTTTTTCTTCCGAGTGCTTGTTTAGTACCAAAGTAGCTTTATTTTTACTTTAATGGTACTTAAACAAAATACTGTTATTTCTTGCTGGTATAGTAAAACTGTTTTTCATTCAGGAATACCCAGTGTTTCATATTGGAATTTTGCCGTTGAACTTTTTGATACCAGTAAGATCAATCAGCTTATTACGATTCTATTAAATAGTATATGCTCTGCTTTTCGCAGATTAATATAATAGTCACTCACTTTTACCAAATTCGTTAATTTTATGGAAACCGTGTAATGAGCTCATAATGACGTTTATATCGATATTTTATCACACCTACAATAATACTAAAGAGTGTTTGTGATGTCATAGTTTAATGTATTCTTTATTACTAAAAGAATACAGCAAGATAAACCTATTGATACAGTTGTAGATGAACACGAATACTTCGTGATATAATGTTTAGTAAGTGAAAAAATAAAATGCGTATGTGTGCTTTTGAATTCTTTGTATGAATAACAAAAGTTGTGAAATGATCATATTATTATTATAAATGGGAAAATTTATATCGATGGGTGTTTTTAGAGTAGATACTATCAAGCCAGAATAGTTAAATGGATATGGATAAATTTTGGTGTTTTACCAGGTCTATACTTCGAATAAAATATACAAGAACTTATGTACTTATTCGGGAACGAAATCAACTGTTCAGGTCGGAAGCACTAAATAGCTAGTGTATAAATATATCATCAAATAATGATAAACTGCAAGAGAACTTACTGCAATATAAATAGCGCTTTCTGAACTAATTTTGTTTACTTTTCCCATTAAATATAGGTACATTTATGTTACAATCAATCAATCAATTAGCTTATTGCAGTCCACTGCTGTACATAGGCCTCTTTCTTCACGCCCTAGCCTTTTCAGGTCCATCGTGCTAAGGGGCATCGTACTTTCCGTTTGCCAGTTCGCGGTCTCCACTCTAAGACTTGTTTGGTCCACCAGCCATCGGTCCTTCGGCAGATATGACTAGCCCATTGCCACTTCAGCTTGCTTTATTCTGCGAGCTATGTCGGTGACTTTAGTTCTTTGGCGGAATGACCTCTTTACTAATTTTATCCACCAAAGGAACGCTAAGAATGGCTCGCTCCATAGTCCGCTGCACGACACTCATTATGTTATGTTGCAACTCTAAATAAAATAATAACTATCATTTTGTGGTCACACGATCTCTCATAAATATTGCAGTGCCCTCGGTAGAAGTGCGCTAAGGTTGGCTGAAGTAATCGGGCAAAGAAAAGTAGTTAAAACTACCGACCGCTACGTTAATTACTGCGAGTCTTAACAAGAGTTTTATAAATAGGTATGTCACGTAGTTCACATTACCATTCACCTTTACTTATTCTTCTCTCCTCACTTCGAATTTTCACCTTATTTTTTTGACACAAGCTGTTGTCCGCGGTTTCACTCGCGCGGAGTTTAATTTTTAAGGATTTATTTTTTGGAACCTTAATTCTATTTCCAAAATTAGCCTAAATTACTCCTTGTTACATCAGCTATCTGCCAGTGAAATCTCGTCAAAATCAATTTTTTAATAGTAATAAGGTAAAAGGAGATAAGATATTTATTTTACAAATATGGGTAAGTACCCAGTTACATTACCAAATGGTGGTAAATTCGTAAAAAAGAGATTCAGCCGTATCCAGCATGTGTCGTTTTATGTCCACCATATTCATGATAATATATTCTCAAATACGGCAAAATCTATTTGCTTGCTTATTTCATTAATGCAATGATATAAAATTAACTTTTCCCCGTGACTCCACCCGTGTGAAATATTAGCGCCTATCCACGATAACATAGAAACCTATTGTCAAGATAAAATTAGTCTATTTGCTATTCGTGAACGTAATCTGTACATTTACTCGTACTATTAAAGTCATTCAGAACCGTTCAGCTATTTTTGTGTGAAAGAATGTGAATAATAATTCATCCCCACGATTTTGGGAGAAAAAGAATACCGTGTAAAAATATTAAAGTACTTTCAAATAGATTTTAAACTTGGAATTTGAAATTCATCTGTTTCTTTTTAATCTTAATTTCGTGTTCGTCTAGCTTGCGTCCTTTTCATTTATTTTAAGCCGATTGTATTGATAGCCTAAATTCTAAGAGGCCAGTATTATTTCAAATTAACATCTTTCTTGAATGCCGGTTAAATGAAGGTGATCCCTAAAAAGGTCGGCTGATTATATACTATCACAATCTCACAGTTTGTGAATGGCCCTTTAGGTAATGATGCTCTAGTAAGTGTTTAAGCCTTGCCGGCTAAAATTTATTAGATAGAGTGCCTGATAGTGACATTTCAGTTAAATAAATGTGTTCGAAACTTGAAACACGTGTTCAAAGTTATACGGATGTGTTGCCAACTTATTTGATTTATACCTTCGTGTCGGTGGCTGAAGGAAAGCGGTGCGATTGCTAAGAATTTAAGTCTTGAACTCATACTGTTTCATTTTTTAATTATTAGAGATTGTAATGGTTATTGACTTTCTAATCCTCGCTGTATATACCTAAGCATGTATTATATAAAAAATATGTTTTATTTCATATTTTGATCAGTGCAATAAAATTTATTTCAATTTGATTTCTATTCTATCCTGCCATTCCGAGTGACATTAGCTATATTGTTTAAGGCAATATATCTAGACTCGGATGGTAAAAACACTAAGTCAAATTTTGTTAGATACAAAAGAAAATTACAGGGTGCGGTTCAAACCTGTATAATGTGTTTCTAGATAATTTAGACATCAGACGTACAAAATCATGCCCATTCTAAGATAATCAAATTTTGAGCAAAAATTTACTGCGGTAGTTTTGTCCGCTGTGTCTAGATATTTTGTTGTTCTTTGTATAGTTTAGCTGTCTAACATTGAGAAAAAAAAGGTGTTAGCATGCCAGTCATGTTTCTCATCTTCCTAGTTCTTCAACAGGAACATACACGAAGTCTGGACGCCGATGGCCTATTTTTTGTACATATTGCCGAGGCAAACTGATCTCGTAAGCAAAAATTACGAGTTTACTATGTAAATATTTTGTTTATAAAGTAAATAGATGCTTATTCATATAATGCATGAAGACACGGACATCTCAACTTATGAGAGGCAGGAATTTTTTTCGGTCGACAAATTTTCTTATTCCAGATTTTTGGACAAGATTACCCGGTTGATCGAGCTATGCTAATAATGTTTAAATATCTCCCAGGAAATCTCCTTACTTTTAAAAAGCTTTTCCTTTTTTGATTTCATAAACCTTAAAATGTTCTTTAAATATGTTTGTATTAACGCTCTCTTCTTGTGCCATTAAAATATTAAAATTATACAATGAAGAAAAATAATATCATAATATTTCGGTAGAGTCCAGTAATATCATCAGATTTCACTCAAAAATATAGGTAACCAGATACAATTCCATCCACTTAAGTATGAGCCAATAGTTTATTAGACGAAAAAAATTGAGAAACATACCTACTAAAAGAAAGAAAAAAAAATATCTAAAAATTCTGAAAAAAAAGTTACCCTTTAAAATCAGGTTAATCTTGATATAGTATTTTTTTTATCCATATATAAGATTCAACCCAAAATGAACTAGGTAATATTGTAAAATAAACATTCTAATTTGAATATACTCTCACTGAGTTACCATTATAACTAATTCTTACTGAGAAGTTAACAATATTAAACTTTGAATATATTTTGCAAGTACTCACAATATAATCGACTCCCAACTTTTTCAATTATAACACTAAAAGTTTCAGAAAAGCACTACACACACACTTACACAAAAATTCTACATATATACACGAGATAGAACTATTCAGATATAGAATATATCACTACTACTGATTAAATAATTAATTTCGAAACTTTTCATATCGTGTGCGGGAATACAAGCGCGGGTCTCGCTGTGCAGCCGTGCGCCGCTCCCGAATGCCGATTTCAGAATCGTCCGCTGAAAAGCTGAAGACAACGAGACCGATTGTTCGCTACGAATGTTTAGCGACGCGACGCTTTACATGTTTTAGAATTTACACGTGCGTGAAAATGAATTTGTTTAATGCTATATTAGGTATTAAAATAATTTTATTCAATAAATCATTTATCTCAATCAAAATAATTTTTTAAACCACTATGGTGGCATACAAGCATACAAGCATACGGCCCACCTGATGGGAAGCGGTCATCGTAGCCTATGGACGTACTGTGCAACACCTACCTACACCCTGGCGTCAGTAGACCCTAGACGGTGTGCGGTTTTAGTCGGTAAGAGTCCGACATAACCTGCCCCGCTGGCCGCAAACGGGGGAAGGGGGGGATCCATGAGGATTTCCGCACGGAAAAAAGGGGTGTTACATTATACATAATATGTACATCATATTAATTGATGTGTAAGTTAACATTTTGTTTGTAACGAAAATATTGATTTAATTACCTACTTTTGACGCTGAATCTAAGTACCTACACAAACCTTGGAAGTGGAATTTCACCAAATTCTAATGATCACATTGACTTGAAACTTTGTAAGTATGTGTCATCCGGATGACAACACATTAATTATTATATCATTGATCTGATGAGCCTGAATTTGACAGCGGACCTCTTTAACGGCTACTAGCAGTTGAAGGGTTCCTCTGTCATCCCTAAATTGATGTAAACATCTTAAATTCCTGCTTTGTTTGTTTTAACGAGTCACATTTCTTTTTTAATTTATTTATTTACATTCACAACATACAGTTTTACTAATTATTAAAAGAATTAAAGCAAACCATAAGCTACTTGAGCTTGTCTGGAATGCTGTACCTTTGGCTTAGTTAAATAAAAAGGATATAATACTGATATTAGTCTGATATTATGAAGCAACCAATAAAGATTCACAACTACCCACAGATTTAGGCACTCATACGCAGGTACACGGGCATACCTAAATCACATTTACCAATAAGTAATTTTTATTCCAATTATAAAGTCGTTATTACGTAATCTATGAGTACCTACCTACTTATTATAAAATTGTAAATTAGCTGTCCGTACACACTGTTTAAATTTGCTATCGGTACATTCTATATACAACAGAAATTTCTTAGCAATTTGAACTCTCACACTTACATATGAGTTGTCTATGTAATAAGTTAAATATAATAAGAATATTAGATAATAATAAATATTCACCAAGACGCAATATCCTCTCGGATTTGAGAAATAAGATAGCACTTAATTCTAACTCTTACGGTCATATGATTTGGGTTCAAATTGCGATAACAATGTTTTCTTATTCTATATGGCTGCCTATTCATATAACATGTATCTCTAATTGCGCACAATTACATCAAACACAGTATTCTACTTGTATGGAACTCAATAAGCCTGCGGACATAAAATACCCTCTGACTTTATTAAACGCAGAATAATACACTCTCCACACGAAATCATTAGGTTCATGATGTTGAAATGAGGGTAAGACTTATTGTATAACTAACTGTTGCCCTTGGCTTCGCCCGTGTGGAATTCTGATCCGGTTCTCGCATCTTATGGGAATAGGTCGTAGTCTGGAATAACAAATGGGCCACTTTTTATGCCGGGAATAGATTTCCATGGGAAACGGGAACAGAAACAGTGAGTGTAGCCGCGGACGACAACTAGTCCTTTATAAAGGTGTCAAATTTTCAGTCCAATATACAATAAAAAGACAGAAAAACACTCGTTTGACAACGTTTAGACGAAGAAATGGTTAGGTTAGCCACTTTTCTGGAAGTCCATAGGCCACGGTAACCGCTTTCCATCAGTGTGGGCCGAGTGCTTGTCTGCCACCTAAGTGGTATAAAAAAAAAGACACGAAATGATTTTAATTATTCATCTCGTTATTATAAATTATGTTTGGAGTTTTGGTTGAATATATTTATATGCAACAAAAACTTATACACATTTTAATCAATGAAAGTATAACCTCCATTTATTCCAATAAGTTACTTTCATTTTACCATAGATTTTACTTAAATAGTTGGCCTCAGACGGGCCTTAGGCCTCGTAAAGCAAAGTGGTAGTAACTTAAGTGCCGATAAAAGCGATTTAACTCGAAGTACGAATCGTGTGTGAACGAATTGGTCTAGAAGAGATTGGCCCTTAGCAATAAGGGCCGCCATTATGTATTACTAGTATATTAGGTACACATTACTATTACTGAGGTAAAAATACATTAATATAGGTACCTACTAACTGTAAACCTTTTGAATTACTGCTTATTTGATAGTAGTTAATGGCTCTGCCCGTGTAGAGGTCGGTTATCATTTTCTAATAAATGCTTTTATTTAAATAAAAAAAAAAACAAATTGCAATCAAACAAACGGTAGATTTTAATTCAGACCAAGATTTTTCTAATAGAAAAAAAACCGTATCAAATCATTTAGTAGTTTTTGCGTCCATCGCGAACAAACAGGCCAACAGACAAGAAATCGCCAATATCTCCAATGTACTGACATGGCTACATTAAAATTTTATAATAGTAGGGATTTAGGCAAAGAAAACTAGTCGATTTACGTAACAGCATTATCTATGATCCTCCGAACCTGTTCTTAAAACAGTAGGTGACGGCTTTCTCATTTCAATATTTTCCGTAAAGCGGCTGACCTGTACAACCTAAACCTAACGTGTTTAGTATGGTCACCCATCCTAAAACAGACCTAGCTAGAACTGCTTAACACCGCAATGGATTGACCTACTCGGTTACCACAAGCCACGAGCCCTTACACGCCTAACAGTATGTAAACAACTTACCTTATTCAAGTTATGTTGCTATGAATTTGTGATAAAATCAAGACGCCATTCAATGTTTGCTCCTTTCACTGATCTTAAGATAAGATAAGATTTCATTTCGGCCCTATCAACGTAAGTAGTAAGGCATTGAATTATGAAGGTTTCCGAAGAACGAAATGTGAAAATCTGAAGTAGATTTTGTTTAGTTTCACAGGGCTACTCTAATTTGCACTTTGTCAAGATATTCAATCTCGATTCTCTAGAATAGTGTTTGTTATCTTCGATGATTGAATCAGCATTTTTTTTTCGCTTAAGGCAAGCTTATACTTTAAGAGGACATAAATGTATTCTGTAGGCTTGGAAATATGAAAATTTCTTTTTTATTTTAGCAGAGATCGGCCCTCGACTTCGGCCGCATGGACCGCATATGGATTAAAATTTTTATGCGCGGAACCCTTAATCTTTTTCTGAAATAAAAATTATACCTTGTCTAATCTAGGATGATAATTTTGACAGCTCCGAGTAGGGTACCCCATATAGTATAATCGAAAATGGTTCTTTCGATTTTCGATTATCGTTCCCATAGAATATGGAATCGATAGTTACAAAAATACAAAAACATTTACTTTTTATTATTTTAGGTAACTTACTTCAGGATGACAAAAGAGAAGTTTTATGGTATAGTATTTATGTTTCGTATCATATTTAGCTAATTATATCACAAAAATTTTAGTAGTATAAGTACTTAATAATTTCAATAAATTATTTTAAATTCGATTCATTCGATTCATTTGTGTAAAGTCAATTGTGCTATATTCTTGCAAGACGCTTCACTATGACAAGTGGGTGGGGCTTGTCTATGAATTACAATAATTTTATGGGTTTAATTTTGTAAAAAAAAATACGATATTTCATAGACATGAACTGTCATTATTATCATCCTAAATTAGACAAAGTATAGCTATGTTACGCTTTATAATATTACCCATGTGCCAATGAAAGTCCTCAAAATCGGCCTAGCCGTTCCAGGCATTACCTAACAGACAGACAGGCAAAAATTGAACAGAAATTTAAATTGCAAACAGACACTTTACTTTTATTTATTTGTATAGATGAATACACAATCTTCAAAGTAGTGAGTTTTTTACACCACTAAGGTGGCAAACAAGCACACGTCAATGGACGTGTGCAACATCAGCCCCCATAGACAAGTGGCACAGCGTGAATCGCTTACGAAATGGATAGTTCGACCAATTACACCCAAGCTGCGAGCTTGGAAATGATTGGTCAACCTATTCTATTCGTTTCGTTAGCGATTTACGCTGTATCACTTGTCTACGGGGGCTGGGCCGTCATATTCGCGCTGCCGAACCTATCTAAAGGTGCCAGTTAAATCAACTGAATACGCCAAATTTCAAGATTCACCCTAATTGGTTATTAATTTTCACTCTCACGTTGTTAACCTTCGCGTCAAACAGACATTCATGATTACGCGTCATATTGATATCTCGGTTAAACGATAAAACACGGCGTGTTTAGCGCTCGCTTTTACGGCGTTCTACGAAAACCTGCTGTTTATTAGTATAATACTTTACGTGTTGATGTAAGACGGCTTGTACAAACACTTTATTAAATACGTATAGGGATAGTTAGCGTCAAAAGTAAATTATCATTTTCAGATTTTCAAGTTTTTTTTTTACCACTTAGGTGGCAGACAAGCACAAGGCCCACCTGATGGGAAGCGGTCACCGTGGCCTAGGGACGCGTGCAACACCAGAGGCATCACACTCGCGCTGCCAACCCCGCAAAAACCTTACAATGACTTCACCTAGCCTGATGGTAAGGTAAAGGTAAAGTCTCAGGAATAAGGGTCACCATTCAGTGGTGGCCCTCAGTTTAACGGCCTCATCAAATGCTTTTTCACGCCCCGCTTAAAGGGCCTGGAACTAATAGGAGGTAGGAAACACGTAACATTTGAGCTCACAAAGAATTCCAGGCCTTGATGGTGCGGCAAAGAAAAGAGGCACCGAACCGCTTGGTTCTTGATGACATTGATTGCGCTGTGTGAGGGTGATAGTGTTTTAATATTATGTATGTTATGACATTGTATGAGTATTAATAATATTTTGATTGCATTTGCCTTAATGAGCACGTGAGGGTTTCCAAAAGAAAAAAGAAATCACTGCTATGCGTGTCGGGCATTGACTCCTCCTTAATACTCGTAATAATAATTCGCTTTCCGTTCAAAAATTTAAAGGGCAACATACCCGGTAGAAGCAGGGTTGAATCTAATTAAATCGTTAAGTATACAATATATATATAGCTAATAGTAATTGGAGGGATCTCATTGTATATGAACTCACAGTAATTAGTTCGGAGCCCGCTTTGTACTATAATTGGGTAATTTCGATAGGTTAATTATTTTGGTGAAACAATTATATACCAGCGCGTAACAGGTTTGGATTGGCAGACATATGAAGATTAATTAACTCTCAAGAATAGTGTTTTGGTACTTCTGATATCCTATTTTTCACCCTAATAAATATTGTTTGGATATACCGCGGTAGCCTAGTGGTCTGGGTAATGGACAACTGAGATGAGGTCTCGGGTTCGATCCCAGGTTCACCATGGCACACACCAATGACTTTTCGGTGGTTTTCGAAGTTATGTGTGTATTTATCGCAGGTTTATAAGTGCCCGGTTAATGGCAATAGGCTTGACACCTATTACATTGGGACCTAAACATAAACTGGCGAAATGTGGGTGCTAGCACCTCTGCCTACCCCTTCGGGGATATAGGCGTGAGTTTATGTTATGTTATGTTATTTGATAATTTGGATGATTGTTACTCAATCACGCTGAAATGGCTAAACAGATCTAACTGAAGTTTATCAGTTCAGGGATATATTATACCTAGTCTGAAATAACACAGGATAAGAAGGATAATTTTACTCTCAGAATAGGGTTCCATAGGTAGCGGGAATGAAAACTGACTATCACGCGGGTGAAGCCACAGGCATCAGCTAGTAGTAAATATTCTAGAACATTCTACGTAGATCAACTAGCTTGTAAATATACTTAAATACATTTTTATTGTAAATATACACACATTAGATATAAATTGAAACACCCAGATCAATGCACGTTGGGGTCGGCAGCGCGAGTGTGATGCCCCTGGTGCTGCACGCGTCCCCAGGCCACGGTGACCGCTTCCCATCAGGTGGGCCGTGTGCTTGTCTGCCACCTAAGTGGTATAAAAAAAATGCAAATGGAAATTCATGCATACAAAAATTTGCATTGAGCCGGAATTGAAACTCCGCAGCAATTGAAACCTCTACTGCTACGCCAAGGAGACGTGAGTGTATCTATTACATACGGGAACCACGTGGTTCCCAAACCCAAGGGGGCCATCTCGAATCCGGAGATGGCCCGGGACAAGCCAGGGTGCGAGGGAAATGCTCTTTGACCCTAGACGGCGTGCGTTTTTAGTCGGTAAGAGTCCGACATAACCTACCCCGCTGGCCGCGGGGTGGGTATCCATGAGGATTTCCGCATGGAAAAAAAAGTGTATCTATTACATACATTTACTGACCCCTAGATCAGTCTTAAGAAAATATGACATTATATAGACGATTCAGTCCTTTTCGTTATAGATTAGAATTTGCTAGAAATTCCTTTATCCCTTGGCAAAGATAACCCAAAGAGCTTTTTGCGATTTAGTTAAGAAAACGGGTCCGAAGTCAAGGGTTTCGTGTTCAGCTGACAATACGTGACACCGTCCTACACTGTACCTACCTATTCCATATAATATTAGAAAGGGAATCCTCTAGGGCAGCTCTGAATAAAGTTTGTTGTACTTGCGGAGTTCCTGCGTTATTTATGGAAAGTTGTTATTGATAAACAAAGTAAGTGAAAGTACTGCTGAAACTCTTTAATAAAATGTTAGTAGGTAAATAAAATGTTACTCTTTTTGTTTATATAAACGTTTAGGTATATAAAAATGTGAATGATAAAAATGTAAGTGAACGCAATTCACAAGATAACTTATTCATATTTAGGTTACATACTTGGGTTATACTTAGGTTAAATACCTACTTAGCTTACCTATATGCTTAAGTTACATGCTTAGGTTACATGCTTAGGTTACACACATAGGTTACAAACTTATAATCTTATGTGAACAAAGCAGTCATCCACAGCCACTCCAGTGAACGAAGAATGTTGACATAGAAAAAAGAACGCACCAAGTCTTATTTTATTTTTTACACGCAAATAGAGCTCGCTATTAAAATGCCGTAAGTATAATTTAGGTCGTAAGGGCTTGTGTAAAATTAAGGACCGCTGACATGTCAGGGCAGGCCTCGGGGCGTTATTATTTGGTTAATGTGACACCTTCATGATCTCTTAAAATAAAGGGGGCTGTTCAACGGCATACAAGTACGAGTTTTTAAGTATTATATTGAAATTGAACAACGTGAAAAACAATAGCCTCTTTAAAATGTAAATGTTTTTTTTTTTATTAAATCTTAACTCAAAGGAAGCATAGCTAGTATATGAATTCTAGAATGCTGATAGATATGGTCGTATGTAGTTTTTTTAAATAATAATAAAAACTTAATTATTTTTTAATTTTATTAACGAAATGTTTATAGGTCTATTTTTTATCATTTTAATATTCCTTAAATTAATACTCAGAGCCCGGGGTACACTTGCCTGCTTCCTGGGTCATCTTACATCCTGAAAAGACCCAAGACGGTGTGTGGGGTTTTAGTCGGTCCGAGTGAGACATAACCATCCCCAATGGCCAATGGCGGTGGGATCAAAGGAGATTTCTGTACGAGAAAAGAAAGTGTAGCTAGGTATAGGTTAGCTTACCGAATTTTGCAGTGAACCTACAAACTGTTTAAATATTTAATATATTCCAAGAACTGATTTATTACTTGGTTTCATTGATCGTGAAAGTCAAATCTAAACTTTCATATTTGCCTTATGAATACATCTGATTTACGAGCTACAGAAGAATGACCTAATTTTTACCAATATCAGCGTATCTGGCAACCAATAAAAAGAGTTCGCACTAATAAAATTTATAACTGTTAACACTAAAATCTGAATAAAGAGGGGTAGAGGGGGCCATCTCAAAACCTTGGATGGGGCGGGGTCAGCTGAGGTGTGAGGGAAATGCCTGTTAGATAATCTTACACCCTGGTAATTGTTACTCGAGATGGCGTGCGGTTTTAATCCCCGTCGACCATGGAAAGCTGCCATTTGTACATGTATTAACACTATGTTTTCCATATTATATAAAGATGTTTTGATTTAATACCAAATTGACAGAAGCTATTGAAAAAAGGGCAGGTCAAAATTCACTCGAAACCACCGTGCTTGCATTAAAAGATTTAATTACAGTAGAGGAAGCGCGTGAAAATACTTATATGATATATGAGGACAGAAGCAGATGGCGGGCTGTTGTCTCTACCTACTCTGAAGATAAAAAGGCGTGAGCATATATGTATGAATATTTTGAATTGTATACAATAAATTTATTTCTATTCCATTTTCTTTTCTTTTATAAGTCTGGAATAATTACAACGCCGATTGCAGTTACTGTTGTGATGTGTTTACTAATTATTTTACCTACAATCCAGGGCTTCGAGATAGCTTACTTCATTGCTCTTAATGAGAGAATGATACTAAAAGGGATTGACTAGAATTGGTATTTGTACACAAAATCCCATAAGCTACAGTAGGATATAAAATGTTTTATGACGCTAGTAACTAACTCACAGAACCCACTTACAATAAGACCTTGCTATTTGATTGGATTAAAATACCGCATTTAATCTAAACATTTATATTCTAACTAGTCTATGCTCGCGGCTCCACCCGTGTGTGTATATATAACGAGCATCTCCGATTCTACTCAACTGACTATGATCAAACATGAGTAAGATTTTAAGCCTGACCAAGACCTTTCAGACAAAAAAACTGCATCAAAATCCGTTCAGAAGTTTTTGCGTCCATCGCAAAAATAGTCAGACAGATAAGAATTCCAAAAAAAAAATTTTTGTGTTCAGTTTCGCTCACATAACGAAACCCAAGTTTTTTTTTAATATCTATCTCTAATATACTACAGACACAACTACTTTACAATTTTTTAATAGTATATAGATATACCTACAGTTTTTGAGAAGCCATTGCCCCAGTTTCTTGATAGGAATTCGATCAATTGGCTGCATGATAACTCTTGAGTAAATATATCAGTGTAGTGTAGTACCGATTTAATGAAATCATGGGTGCAGATCACGTTTGAAAATTATGCGTTAACATTGATATAGATAAATATCCGCTGAAACGTTGAGATTACATTCTACGACCAGTCAATATAGTCGAATAAAAAATAAAAATGTTATGTTTTTGCTGTTATAAGAGTATTTAATATCACAAGTAGCAAATTACATTTTCAAAATAGGTATAATGTGAAATATTATTGCCGTATTAGGATACGTTATATAATATCAACATAAAATTCCGACAGTATCAAGAGAATGTATTGTTATTTTGAATTTAAAAGTGTATAGTTTTTGAAATGTTAAGTATTTTGTATTTCAATCTCTATTTACATCTATATAATAAATACCTAAGTAAAATTGAGTTTCTGTTTGTAACGTTAAAATAACAGCTTTAATGTTCAATAAAACGCTATTTTTAAAAATTTGGTGTCTCTGACTTTTTGTCTGTTTGAATTAGGAAATCTCTGGAACCGATTTTGTCGAATATTATACGGCGTAACATAGGCTACCTTTATTTAAAAAAAAAAAGTAGAGATCTGCGCAAAAACATTATAATCTTAGTTCACACGAGCGAAATTGCATTCACAACACTATAAAAATGCAAATAAGAATGTACCGAATGAACACATTTCAAGTCATGATTATTTACTGAAAACAAATACAGAAAACAAATGAAACGTCAAACTTATTCAATTTATTGCCGTGATTTAGAATCTCGAACACTTTCGGTCGATGGACGTGTAAAAGTTAAAATCGTTAGTAATAAACATTCTATTGTCTGTCAAGATGAACTTTGGTTTACGGCCATGTCTTAAAACAGGGCGGTCTACCAAGCATTATTTGGTCGTCGGCAACCAATACTACGGCGTAATAAAATTGGAATCACGTCGGTTGAAGATCTGACGGAGTATCGTTCAAACTTGTGACGTATTTGGAACAAATATTGGTTGACGAATAAAAATTCGAAATTTGAAAGGAAGTTGTCGTGTTTTGGCCGATTTTTTTTTATTTAAGACACGTCAAAATGACTTTACCTCGCCTGATGGTAAGCTAAAGGCGAAGTCTCAGGACTGGGGTCTTCAGGACAGGATTGAGTGGTTTATTCAATTAACGTTGATGATTTATGTAGTAAGATAATCGATGAAGTAGGAATTACTTGTTGTTATGTAATTTAATTATTATTGTGTTTGAAGACAATCTCAATGTATTTTTTATTATATTACACACATCTTCAAATATTATTAGATCTATGGTAATTATTCAAACTAATTAATATCTACATTGTAATAAAGAGAAAATCAAAATCTGTTTAGGAAGTAATGGGATTGAAATGAAAACAGTTGAATGATTCCATGAAATCGAATAAATAGACCCTCAAAGATATTTTAATCTCGCTAATTCAATGGCTCAGTATTATGTGTGCTGCCAACCATATTGCGGTTATTACATTTTAAATTCAATTTCAATTTCATGGAAAACAGTCCTGTTAATATTTTAAACTGGCAACCCGTCCTGGCTTTGCTTCGGTTTCCTGAGACTTTTTTTTAAATGTGAAAGTTTGTGAAGATATTTGGATGTTTCTCACTGAGTCAAACTCTAACAGTTTAACGGATCTGGCTGAAATGTGGTACAGGGATAGATTCTATTCTGGAATAACACTTTTTATTCATGAAATAGGTTCCCAAGGATTGTGGGAACGGGAATGAGATTCCACAACCGTGGGAAATAGCTAGTAATAACTTTTAAATGGCGAAAAAATTGTCAGTAAGTGCTGTGGTTTTGAAGGTTAAGCCAAACATATAAATACACTCACATATTTCAGCATCTTTTGCATATAATTAGTAGGTATAAATATATATTTGATATATAAATTATGTTATTGGAGCCTTTATCATTCCAAACTTATAATAAAATAATCGCATCTCTGAGTCATGTATGACTCTTTTCAAATTCAAATATGGAAACAATCTTATCGAAGTCAAACCAAAACTTATTTAACTAAGCATACATTTTTACGTCACTCGTGCTCCAGGTCATTGACCTTTAGCATCCTGATATACCAATACGCGTTATGTACCGAGAAGTCAAGGCCAGCCCGAAGGAAGGGCCGTAATGGGGTGCCCACATAAAAACTTATCACCAACAATAACCATAACCATTGGATTTTTTGTTAACATACCATAGTTGAATACTACTATGCTTTATTATATGGAAAAACTAAGAAAATAATCCCCTGTCTATACTCTATACATATTATAAAGCTGAAGAATTTGTTTGTTTGTTTGGTTGTACGCGCTAATTTCAGGAACTATTGGTCTGAATTCAAAAAATATTTTTTAAAAAGCTCATTTATCGAGAAAGGCTATTATATATCATCGCGCTACTACCCAGGGGAGCAGAGTAGTAATCATATAATGTCAACGAATCGGAAAAATTCCGTACATTATTTTATTGCAAAATTTAAAAAATACGGGCATGTATTATTATTGGTTAAATAAGTGCCACGGGGACGAAGGGCATTAGAAAGTTTTACAGGGTCGACAGCGCGAGTGTAACACCCCTGGTGGTGCACACATCCATAGGCCATGGTAACCGCTTTCCATCAGGTGGGCCGTGTGCTTGTCTGCCACCTAAGTGGTATAAAAAAAAACAAAAAAAAGTTTGCGCGGGCGAAGCAGCGGGGGATAGCTAGTGAGTTATACAGACATAGAGGGTGCTATAACAGTGTACTATATAAGACAGTGTGTGAAAACAGTCCCGTTAGTACGTGATCTAAGAGTGAAGGGAAGGAATTTGCACTTTGATGGTAATAGTCGAGTAAATAAATAATAAAGATAGTATCCTACGACATTCTGCATAGCGCTATCTATACCCAAAGTAAGCTCGGCTTTACTAGCTGGTGTTATGGGTTCTAGAATGCGGATAAACAAACTTAGAATACATTTTTTTTTTGTAAATACATAGACATACCTAGACCAATACAAATATTCATATTCATGTATAATGAGTGGGAATGAAACTGTTACCTATGAATCAGCAGTCAAACTACCGTCACAGAGGTTATCAGGTAGTGGTCTATATCTATCACTTCTGCAAGTGGTAGGTAATTTTTTAGTACAGTAAAGTTTTGAAAACTGTAAAGTTTACCAATTTTTTTTTCATACTTAAAACCTTTTAACATAACATAACATAACACTCATCTATACTAATATTACAATGTTGAACAGTTTGATTGGTTAAACGCGCTAATCTCAGGAAGCAATAGTCCGAATCGAAAAATTCTTTCTGTGTTGGATAGCCCATTTATCGAGGAAGGTTATACGCTCATGCAAGTCATATAGGTAGGTCATGCAAGCATTTTCACAAATTTCAATACATCATACGGCATGTTTATGATAAATGGGTGCCACGGAGACGAAATAGGCCGCGGGTGAAGTCACAGAGTATACCTACTTAAATATCCACTATTTTACTTCTAAGCAATTACAACACGTTTCTGTTATAAAAGTATCTATATAAAGTATTTAATTACAAAGTCGCAACAGCACGATGTTTATTCATTACCTACCGTTCTACATTTTTTCCTCTTCGATTCTTAGTTTTAGATTGCAATTTAAACTGAACCAATTAGTTTTGCCTATCGCTTTAAGTCAAGGATGCTCTCTATTCACACTAATCTCGAAGACGAATGTGCGTCTAAGGAAAATGGAGTAAGGACAACGTGCAATGAGTAGGTACAACAGCTAAGAATAACAGTACGCTTATCAGCATATAGTATAGGCATACAGTTTATCAATTGAAAATAGCATGTACTGGCTAAATTTTGGCCTTCATATTAATGAAGACTAAAACTAGTCGGTAAGTAGGGTAACCAGATCTCACAACCAAGGGAGTTGGGGAGGAGGGAAGGGGGAGGGAGTCATCTCCTAAATCCTCCCCTCCAACCCCGCCCAAACCCCTCAACCCCCTCCCTCCCGAATGTCGGCAGCGCGAGTGTGACATCTCTGATGTTGCACACGTCAATAGGCAACAGTGACCGCTTTCCATCAGGTGGTCCGTGCGCCTTTCTGCCACCTAAGTAGTCTAGTCATGAACCTATAAAACCTACAGACGGAACGCGTTGAAGTTGAGGCTGTATTACTAAATGTCAGCGGCTAACCATGTGTGAGTGAATTTTGGGAAATAACGTGGGACCTAAATTTGAGTGAAATGTAGGTATTCCTGGATATTTTTCCTTGCTGTTTTTTCGGCATTTTACTATACAAGACATGGTGTACTTTTTGCTACTAAAACTGACTGAATCGTATGACGTTTGTCACTTGGTGGCTGACAGCTTGTATGTAATGCTCCGTAGGTAGATATGGTTACAAACGGTTAACTAGAACTTACCGGCGATATGACCAAAAAATGACAACCGATCTACGTGGATAGAGTCGAAGGCATCAGCTAGTAAAACTAAAAAGGAGGTTTAGTATTTATTTAGTTTAGTATTCCAATTAGTCCTACTAACAGTTCGATGATCGGGTTAGTTTAGACAAAAAGACTCCAAGTTAAATTGTGTTTGATAATCGAACTATTTGGACAAAAATATTCATAAAAAGAACGTATCCCTCACTTTCAAAACCAGACACTGACTAATATGAATGAAATTCATTACCCTTGACATGAAACAAATAATGAGGAAAACACATTAAATTCGCTAAGGAAAATAACGTTGAACTTTGCATAAGCCGAAAGTTAATGTTTTCTCAGAACGAGTAAATCAGACGGTACGAAAATAGAACGAAATGCATTTGGTAATTACATTGTTGTATCTTACATCACTGAGAAGATAATAAATAGTCTGGGAAGATATGTTTTACTTTGAGAACAAGTGTAATTGAAATTCTAATTCGTCCTGTAGACCAAATACAAAACTGACGCTAGAAGACGCTAGAACTTAATTGAGTGTTTTGTAAAGGTCATCACATCATCTACCAAGTTTTTTTTCAATTCAATTGTACCCTAACTTCAAATAAAATAAAAAAATAAAATATTTTGCTTTTTTGGTAGTAACTCGTGTTTGACCACAATCTTACCTGTTGGTAAGTGATGACGTAGTCGATGGCGGAGCACGCTTGCCTAGATTAATGATTTGATAGAATATAGTGATGAGATGTCACAATGTTTTATGTTTATTCCAGTCTAACTACGGAACGGATGAACTTCGATATTTTCCGTGAAGCGACTGCGCAAAACCTACTATCTGGTGACATTGAAGTTTTGTAGTGATTTTGTAAAGGTATTGATTTTAAATCATTATTTTCAATTCAACACTCTTCTTTCCTACATGTCAAATCAAAAGCCGTAAACTGTAGTTAAGTTTTGATAACTAACTAGTATCGTCACACGGTGTTCCCCTCACAATCCTGTTAGAATATTAGTATATATAAAGAATTCTATTTCACGGATAATGTAGCATTCAAGGATTCTTAAACACAAATAAATGCTTCCTATTTATAACATTAATAGAGACTAGTATATTAGACAAAATAACTCACGACTCGAGCTCAACACCTTGACTGCAAAGTTCCGTTGCAATAGATCAGTGATAAAATGAACCAAATCGACTCCCCCTTTTTTTAAGCCGTCGGTCCTGGTTGCCATGCAAACATCTATGGCAGTCGTTACGGGTAGTTGGAGCCCACAAAAGTCCAACCAGTCTAACTTGGAACTTCGATATCGCCATTGGTCATAATGACCATTGGTTGTGCAGGTCAGATGGCAGTCGCTCCACGGAAAATATCAAAGTTCAGCCGCATCACAGTTAAACTGGAAAGCCGACCCCAACTGAGTTGGGAAAAAGGTTCAGAGAATGATGATATTAGACAAATTAAAATCAATGTGTAAATTATAATTTTCGTAAGTACTGGCATGTCTGAAGGGAACGAATCTGGAACGCTTGTGTAAAAGTATGTCATTTGAAATGTGATATTTACAGATATTATTATTTTAATCAATTTTAAAAGCTTTCTGGCATTGTTGACCTAAATTACCCAGCAATATTATACAGACATAAATAATTAACACTCCCCTTTCGTATATTGTGTCAAATATTTCCATTTCACATCATTGTGGCTTGTTATAACCGCACCCATTATAACTAGACCTTTGTGTTTCCATATAAAATGATTCTAACGCATTATTGTTGATACAATGTAAGGGAGAGAGAGTTCTTGAATGACTGGACAGGAACAAATGACGTCTCTTTTCTTTTGGATGGTGTCCAATAAGCAAATATTTTGTATCAAAATACAGGAGCATGTTATAAAGTGCCACAATGTGTTAATTTGTAATACGAGCATGTGAATAGAGGCGTAAGTTAACGTTTTGTTTTCGCCTGTTCCTGTTGTCACAAATGTTGGGCCAATGTTTGGGACAAAATCAATGTAGGGCGGGGAGAGTTGTTTATGAGACAGTTTAATATAAATGGCCTTGATGTTGATACTGTACAGTTTCTGTTATCTAATGCTAATATATAGAATTGACAAAATTTACAATTTTGTTTCTATTTGTGAATTACTTATTTAAGACTAAATATTATTCGCTGCTCCAGCCGCGTAGATTTCTGTACCCATTCTCGCTACCTATGGGTACTTACTCCCGAGAAGAAAAGTAGAAGTTTCGAGTATAGATTATTATGTAATGTACATACATACATTATGCTCACGCTTTTTTCTCTCCGGGGTAGGCAGAGACAACAGACCGCCATCTGCCTCTGTCCTTACGTACTTCACGGGCTTCTTCAAACCTTTCATGAAAGCCCGCCGGTTCGATTCCCGCTCAATGCAAATATTTGTATGCATGATTATGTCTATTTGCATTGGTCTGGGTGTTTCTATGTATAAAAATATGTATTTACAAAAAAAAAAGTATGTAAGTATGTTTATCAGCATTCTAGAACCCATAACACAAGCTAGTTAAACTAAGCTTACTTTGGGTCTAGGGAGCGAAGTGTAGAGTGTTGTAGAATATTTATTTATTTATTTATTTTTATTAATTATGTGTTAAATAATTTGGAACAATTTGGTCAATAGAAGCACTTTTTTCCTTACATCACGTATATTTTGCGCAGTGGAAAAACGTATTGTTAATTTTATAAATACTTCAGGGTCCAAGCCAACCAGGTGATATGCAAGTTGATACACCTGGTAAAAACAAATGAGGTGCAGACATTCCTCTTAGGATAGTTCGGGTTCTTCAAGCGCAGAGGGGGCCACCTGTCCATCAAAAACGTCGTCGTTAAAACACAGTAGTGATAAAGTATACTGTGTCTAAGTGATCCTTAGTTTAATTCAGTATCGGTATTCACCAAATCGTTAACTAAACCAACAAAAGTCCAACGTTATCGCAAACAATTTCAGTCGGTTGGCCACTACGACCAATAAATCTCTTTAGTGCTGATAGATAGGCATCGCTAGTGAGGTCACTGATAAGTTCCAAATACACAGCACGAGCTACAAAACAAATGAATAAGCTAATGCACATTCAATCCGCTTCGATTCGCTCCTTTATAGTTTAATATGAGCACTGTGAGTAAAAGCTCGATGTAATACTCTCTTGTATTGAATCCTATCCTTAATATCCTATAATTTTTTATACTACTAAGGTAGCAGACAAGCACACGGCACACCTGATGGGAAGCGGTCGCCGTGGCCGTGTTAGACATGTGCAATCAAGGGTGACACTCTCGCACTGTCAAGCTTGAAGGGCTGAGGGCCTGGGAAAGCGCCCGGAGGCTAGGAAAGGGTGGTGGGAAGGAGGGTCCAATGAGCTCTGGCAACAAACTTCAAACATAGTAGATGCCTATATCAATAGGTACACTAAAAGAAGTGTGGTAAACGTATAATATGAGCCATTCATATTACGGAAAATAAAATAATGCCCCTATTTTTAAACTTTTAACACAAGGTTTCAACAAAAGTGATAACTTACTTCGACGTTAAAAATTCCTCTTGCAAAACATTACAAT
Source organism: Lithosia quadra (assembly GCA_963576445.1). Classification (NCBI taxonomy): domain Eukaryota; kingdom Metazoa; phylum Arthropoda; class Insecta; order Lepidoptera; family Erebidae; genus Lithosia; species Lithosia quadra. The sequence continues at coordinate 14,997,121 of OY754879.1, forward strand.
AAAGAATAAAACTTCTAGTGATTTACTTAGAATGTGGTGGGCGACCATAGTTTTGGGGGCGTCAACACATAAATATTGTCGCAGAACATCATTAACTAGCAATATCAATAAATTTGCCATTAGTTCTTAACGACCTGTACGTAGGATGTACCTCGCAGGTCAATAACGAGGGGAATTTCAGTAAGTCTACTCATCTATTAAATATTTTATTGGATTGTTATTTAGATCGTAATGTCGAATACCTCATTTAGATTGTACAAATTGCGAAGCGGTTTATGTTCTGTGATTTAATGATACTTGTTCCAAAATCTGTTCATTTTATACTCCAAAGTAACCAATCCTATCTAGTTTTATAGATATATATAATGCTATTAGCACCAATATGTTTATGGCATATGGTGAGATTGAGATTAGATACGAATCGGATTAGACCCCCCAAGACTTTCTGATATTGACGATATTTGTGCGTAACTGGAGGTATATTTGCGGGTAGATATTCAAAAATAAACTCGAGTTGCGTGAATTCGATTTGCGGGGAATTATAAAATAATTATATCATAACGAATTATAGAACATTATTTATTGCAGTTTCTCTCATATTTAACAGATACAATAAATTTCATGAATTATTAATGTAGCAAAATTTTTAACGACGTGATTTGCTGATGTGATGACCTACAATAACTAAAGTCATGACTTATTGATGTTGTTAATTGTTCGTATTTTGAACTGCTGATGTAATATTGAATGAAATTTTAAGCAATTGCATGCTAACTATTTCCAATGATTTTCTGATCGGAAAAAATGATCATCCAGGACGGGACTTGAACCCGTGACCAGTCCCTTACAGGCGGAATGCTCTGACCAACTGAGCTACCTGGACCCGTTCTAGATGCTCGAAATTTTCCGATATATTCTACGGCTGATGTAATAGTTTTAACATATCGATTGATAACCCAACTACTGATCTAATGTATATGTATCCTTAATAAATTATATTGATTTTAACTCTTCCATTAAAAGGAAATTATGACCGTCAACTTAATTATTCATTTAAGTAAAAACACATTAAACAATTTTATTTGAAGCCTCAATGTCCTTAATTGTTACCTTATCAGCCTTCAATCTATCAATCAATCACCGTCTCTGAAACGTTGCCATCAATACAAAAGACATTATGCATTATTTCATAAAGAATGCTCAGAATACAAAAGGTTGTTTATAAAGTAATGATTGATTCAAACACCAATATGATTGATTACTTTCCTAAAAGAGAAGCTTCCTGTTTCGAAGTTACTTTGAAACGTAAATTCATTTATTATCTTCCTGCTGTAACGTATGCTTTGTTAGTAAATTTAAATAAAATAATAAACAAATCGATCTATTGATGCGTATTATTATCCATACCTTATTATTGCTTTAAATACTCATGTTAAACAGTAACATAAAGAAAAAGTTTCCCTGTAAAGTAGTAATTTTGTAGAAGGTATCTATCTATAAATTTGATGAATAGATCGCAATATTTGAGTATAGGTATAACTAAACAGCACCATCTAGAACCAAACTAATAGTTCTAGAATGCGAATATCATAATTATAAATACTCCACCCTCACCCTTTTAGGTAGGTATGTACATAAACAATTATCCTTTTGATCACCTTTACTATCTTTGATCATACTGGAATAAAAACTTTTAAAATTTAAAGCAGAAATGCTACAAAGAATTCCTTCTAGATATATAGCCACGATTATATTAAAAATCCAAGACATAGGTATGTATTAAATTTGATTAAAACACATATAAATCAAATTGAAAAAACAACAGAACAATTTTTCACTAACAGCTGAAGATTTAAAAGCCAGCTTCTTGTGTATAACGAGAAAATCTTTTGATAAAAACCTCGCAATAACTTACCACAAGAGTGATCCGTTCTTTTTGTGACATCTAGAAACACATTTATGAGAAATTGACGCGGCCAGTCAAAATGGCAGATCTCATTTTTATAAATGGCTAATTTTATTTTCTGGGGATATCATGTTGTATTTTTGGTTGAACAATTCGAGTTAATATGTGGCGTGTCGGTTTGACTGCTACGGTTGCAGCTTTGATTCTCATTCAGTTCAAATATTTGTATTCATGAATATTATGTAGGGTGTATGTAGCCATATTTATAGCCTATAGGTGTATTTATATATTGTTGTGTATATGTTAATACCAAATATACTCTCGAATAGTAAATACTAAGTTCGTTTCTGTCTCAAAACTTAAAGTATGTTCCCTAAAATTTCAAATATGGAACATATTGATTACTCATTTTTTAGTTCCATATCTGGAACTTCGAGGATTCGCCCGGAGAAATTTTTCTTGAAACTTGAAACGAACAAAACTATTTTAACTTCATTCAATACTCTTGCCTTTCTCGTGATAGGTATTAGTTATTATGTAACCGCTGTCTATAAATCTAGATATTTTATTGGAACACACACTGTCAAAGTGTCAAATTCATGGAACTTGTTATGACAGCCGGTATCAGAAGCCAAAAATTCTAACTTTATTGGCATATTTATGGGACTATTCTATTCAGTTGATGCATTATTTTACTTTGGGTTCTTTTACTTGATATTTGGAGCAAAAGTTTCCTCTGGTACCTAATAGCGTCAGCAAAAATAAGGAGGGTAAGGTCACTAAAAACTTGTTAATTTTAATAACGCGTCAAGTACCGTAATAGTTTATTGGAATGTTTTATTTAGCAATTGTTTGATTCGGTTTTTAATTATTTGATTAGAATTTTTAGGATGTTCTCTTCAAGAGACCACCTCAAAAATCCGAAGCAAAGCGTTCTTAGCCGGGCTCTCGCTCTTTTACGTAGATAATAAATCAAACGAGTTCTGGTACCAATATGCACAAATCCTGAATTACTTCTGTGTTATTCCTTCGTAAATTTGATAGGCGAGAGACTATACCTTCATAAAGTGACCAGCAAACTTGGCAATAATGAACGCGTTTTAGATCTCTTTGAGGGTAAGCACAAGGCACGAAGGTAGAGGCGCACTACTCACCAATTATAATAAAACTTATCCCGTGTTCAAAAAGTTCGCATTGGTTGATCAATCTTTTGATTAGTTTTTGATTAGTCAGTTAGTGCACATGTTTGATGTTTTTGACGTTTCTGCACGACGTTTATCCGCAACTTTAACATGGTAGGTTCCTTTTTTATCGTGCGATACTCCCTCTAGAGCACCACTCCCGTCTCGGCCAGCATTTACCGCAGGCAACAGCGTCTTTCCTGGCGAATGGAAGGCGTTGCACGCCTCCATTGGCCTCACCGCGTGGAGGTTCCAGCCCGCGCCCATTATGGTAGGTTCCCTGATACGCTTTGTACTAGAATTTCAATACTTATATAGTTTATTATTCCTATAATCATATCCTGCCTGGAAATTAAGAAAAAATAAGAATTATATAAGTTTTTAAGACAAAAATTCGTAGTAGAACAACGTACATTATCCTAGAACAAAATATCACATGATATTTAATCACTTGAAACTTTGGCAAGTTTCAGAGACATAAACAAAGAGCTTAGTCATTCTTTCAAGGAATATTGGTTAAGTAGTGGCAGTCGTACGGTAAGTTGTGGTTATACAAGTCGTAAACATCGTTAGTCTGATAGTTAGACAGATTTTAATGGTCTAACTTTGGCCTAATTAAAGCTTTTCATGATTACCAGTTTTTTTATTATTTAGTCCGCTGGATTGATGGCACCCCGCCTGATGGTAAGCTGAGGTGGAGTCCAAAAAGTACTGGTCACCATTTTCAAGGGATGCCCTTAGAATGGTCACCTCTACTCAGACGGTATTTTTTATATCCGGTTTGTCAAATGCTGCCCTGGGCCTCGATTCTGCTAAAGATAAACCACTGATATACCACTGACACTCTAAAAATGCCATTTAATTGTAAACTTTATTGTTATCAGGTTAAGTCTAAAGTCAAATGATATTTTGAAAAGCGAATGTGAAAGTTAAATGAATTCTTTTCATTTCATTTTAGACTTTAACTGTATAGCTGTAAAGTCTACAATTAAATAGCATTTTTAGAGTGTCAGTGATATTACAGTGGTTTGCCTTTAGAATCGAGGCCCAGAGCTGTCGGTCCTAAAGTGGTGGTCCCTGTTTTGATGGCCTCGACAGATGCTTTTTCACGCCCCGTTTAAAGAAGCACGGCATTGTAATAAAAAGGTAACATATGTGCGGGTAGAGCATTCCAGTTCTTTATTTATCATTTATACTTTATTATAATATGTCAATTGCCTTTGAGACTTTACCTTTAGCTTACCATCAGGCGAGGTGTAGTCATACTGATGTAACCGATATAAATAAAATAATTACATAGGTACATCACGGGATAGAAATAAAAAGAATACTACAGTACAGTGGGCGGGATAAAAATCTACAGAAACATAATTAAGTTTTGAAGACGTTCAAGTTTGTCTATTTGGTTTTCTGTCAATCAAGTAAAAAATTGTACCTAACTCAAATTCGTACCTAACTTACAGTATTGTTGTCCAACACGTTGTTCTGAATAAGAAGGGAGACATATTTTATTGTTACATACATATTACTTAGTTTAAATGTGACAATTAAGTCTTAAGAAGTCTTAATAGGTACGTACCTATATCGATTAGTTTTGCCATTGCGTCAATACGTATTGACGCAATGGCAAAACTAATCGATATCGATCGATTTATGTACGATTTTGATTTCACTATGCCTTTTCTGTATATTTTATGAAATAGCCTGTGCAGACGAGGGATTTTGGTCCGCGGACTTTTTTGTCCTCTAAAATAGATCGCTTACAATAATTGTATCGAGTAACGCAAGCGAAGGATTAAAAGTACCGCGGACAAAAAGTCCCCCAAATAACCGAGGACATGCAGGGAGCGGAACGGACAAAAGTACGGGGGGTATATTCTCCGAAAATAATAGAACACGTGTGACTGTGCGATGCAACGCACATGACAGAATTTAGTCCGCGTTGTGATTGAATGATTTGGACAACTTTGATCACACACCGTGTGCCTTGAGTTCGTGGTAATTCCGCAGCGAACTTTTTATTCGCGAGCGTACTTTTTTCACCGCTGCGGAGAAAAATCCCTCGTCTGTGCAGGCCCTTAGAGTTCACAAATATAATCAAAACCATAACCTTTAAACTTATCTCAACATACTTAAAGTATAATACGTCAAATGCACACTCTTTGTCGGCTATAACTATTCTCATTTAGTTGATAAAATCACCACAATCCTTACGTTTTTGTGAAACTTATTTCAAGTCTAGTGCATTCATAAGTCTTTGCTTCAAGATGGTGCTTACAACACCAAGTTATGATAAGTAATCTCCCCCATAAAGTGTGTTTTATGGCAAGGATTTTCTGTTATGTTAGATTTAGTGATTGTCTTTTTCTGGCACTGAATCAAATTTTTTTACGATTAATGTCCATGTGTATAATCCTATAACCCTAGTGGTAAGTGGTTAATGTTATCTATAGATACAAATTTAAAAAAAATTAAGTATCTGTTTCTTAAATTAAAATTATAGAATTTTAATGATTTAGGTATATAATATGAATGTAGACGCGGTCCTACTTGTGATTTTTTTAATATTTTTGTATTCTGTTCAGTTTATGGCCGGTTAATCTCCAATATGGCTAGGCTGATTTATTTTCACAGAATTTTTAATGTAGAGAGCTGATGTTATAGAATACAATACGATGGTTTTTATGGCCGCGGTCTTCTATAGGGCGGAGTACGTTAGGAAGAATATAACACTTGTAATTATAATTATTTACATTATAAAAAGACTGACTATTATTCGTAATATTATGTGCCTGATGGGTTATGTCGGCGACGTACCCGTAGGACCTCAAAGTTTGGACTCCATCTGTCTAAGCCAAACAGACCTAAATTGATATAGGCTCAAACAATATTGGCGCACTAAAGGAGCCGTCACCTTTCATAATGACTTTAGATTAAGATAAACTAGTATTTCAAGTACACTCAATTATACTGTAAAGGATTATTGGAAGGGTTTAGTGAGACCTAAATCGAATTTTGATTAGTTTTCTTAACTCCTACAATTAGATTTTCATCTTTTATGGGTAGTATACAGGTTATGAGAAATCGATATGACTGTACCGTTACCTAGACGTGTGTGTGCTTGAATAAAATTGTTTTAATCACATACGTTTCTGATAGAGCAAGAGCCCATGAACCCCAGACCTTCGTTATTTTATAAAAGCTGAAAGTTTGTCAGCGCATGCTCCCAATACAGATAAGAACGATGGCCCATTATGAAGTTCGGGTCATAGTGGCTTTGGCAGATACACGGTTTTAAAGGGTAGCTGTAGGAGCGAGCGCAGGGCAGTGGGTGTGAGTGACATGGCGAGTCAGGTCTATTGCGATCCTTCACAGCCCATGTATTGGAATTAGACAATTGGAATTATAATTCCATTTATATAATGCCAATACATGCGCAGTGAGGGATCGCAATAAACCTAAAATTGGAATTACAATTCCAATTTTATAATTCCATAATATGCGCAGTGAGGGGTCGCAATAGACCTGACTTGCCGTCTCACTCGCACCCACTGCCTTGCGCTTGCTACACTTTAGTACCGTTTATCTGCCAAAGCCACCATGACCCGAACTTCATAATGGGCCATCGTTCTTACCTGTATTGGGAGCATGCGCTGACAAACTTTCAGCTTTTATAAAATAACGAAAGTCTGGGGTTCACGGGCTCTTGGTCCATGAGGCCGTCGAGCTGAGGGCAACCATTGTAGCATTATCGGTGTATCAATGTCAATATCTAATGATGAGACTTTACCTCCAGCTTACCATCAAGTGAGGTGAAGCTATATTGACGTCACTATTTAAAAAAAAAATATATGCGTCGACCTGGGAAGTTTCATTCCATTTCACCGATTTTAATAATAATACCTAATAGTATTTTTAAATTTCGAACGCAGCTAGTAAGTCACAACCAAAGGAAATTTCTAATGTTCTTGGTCACAACAAAATTTTATAGACAGGCTGATATAAAAAAAAAACTAATAAGGTTTGCGTAGTCATTGAAATTAATTTGTGCTAAGTACAAAAGTTGCAATAAATAATAATTGGTCAATATTCTTCACTCATAAACTCTTTACCCTGAGCCTTTATCATTAATTTACCTTTTAGGTGCTTAAATCATTACGCACTGAAAATAGATAATAAAAGCCAGAAGCATTTGTGTAAAATTATTTTAGCTATAGTCAAGATACCGTTTTAGCTATAGTCGGGGCAACCCAACGGCAACATTACAGCATTACACACCAATTCATCCGTATCAGCGGTGCCCTAACCATCTTATTTATTGAAAGCTTGTTTTTGTCGTAGCGACTAGGCAACTCGAGGATATCCACGACCCGGGCAAATCCTGGCAATAAAATGAGTCGTAAAACCTGTTGGCGACGTTACCAGGCCGTTTCGAAATTGATTGTGAGTCAAGGACGGCCAAGGTTACGAACCCACATTTTCTCTTTAAGATAATGCTGAGGGGTATAAAGTATTATACTCTCCGTATCAAAGTCGATTCCATTATGGGACTTACGTGATTTTGGTTTTCGAATTTCATATTAGGGTCCTTGTGATACGTCACCTCGTCATAAGGATTTTCGGGGCTTTTGTGAACCATGGTGACGTTCAACTTAAAATGTAATGAAGTGTTTTTTATAAGTTAAGTTTCATAATGATATTATATACTTTATTGTTGTTCTTCACTTTCCTTCTTTCCAAGGTTTGGTTTATATTGGCTTCAAAAGGAAAGATTGCAGCCTGATTCCCATTACTCGGAAGAAAACCAGAGCTAAATCTTCAGCCAATGATCAGCAGGTGAACCTGCTAATATCTTGACCTGAAGATCTTGATGGAGTCCACAGTACCTACCCATTTTTAGCACACACTAATGGAACTAATCCAACCCTTATACTGTAACTCCTTTAGCCGTCGGTCCCGGTTGCCATACAAACATCTATGGCAGTCGTTACGGGTATTTGGAGCCCACAAAAGTCCAACCAGTCTAACTTGGAACTTCGATATCGCCATTGGTCATAATGACCATTGGTTGTGGAGGTCAGATGGCAGTCGCTCCACGGAAAATATCGAAGTTCAACCGCATCACAGTTAGACTGGAAAGCCGACCCCAACTAAGTTGGGAAAAAGGTTCAGAGAATGATGATACTGTAACTCCTTTGCATCAGGATCAATTAGTAGTGACCAACGAACACACCGAATAATTAAACTATACCCAGGACGTTTAAACTCTCTTGGAACCCGCATCGAAATTAATCAGAAGTAAATTGGAAGAGTTAGAATTATACGGTAAAAGCCACTTCCTTCTTCAGCAAAATGGGTGATAATAGAAACATATAGTAATTAAATTAATTATATATGTTGCAGTCAAAACTCTTAACCAGTCAAAAGTACTTTTAACTAGCAAAATTAGTCAGTCAGTCGTGGTTTTTTTTTCAAAACACCAAGAAATGAAAAAAAAAATAAACATGAAGACTAGCCTTCTAACCTAATCTATCCGAGTCAGGGTACTCTGAGTCGGGGTGTTAGAAACAACTTTAAAAGTACCTACTTTTGACTGGTTAGGAGTTTTGACTGTAAGCTTACGGTTAAAAGTACTTTTGACTGGTTAAGAGTTTTGACTGCAATATATATACTACACACTAATCTCTTTATACGGAAATTTTCCCGCAACCTAAAATGGATGGTAGGTCAAGGACGCTAAAAAGTCAAGCACCCATTTCTTCATAAGGTATTGCTGTATACATTAGTGTCATATTCCATATATCAATATCGACTCCATTACCACTTTTCTGTGGTTTTACCGTTAAAAGAGTTTTATGGTGTCGTATCTTTTAGATTTGTGGTAACCTTATGGAAAAGTTAACACGAAAAGGGACAGCTGTTGAGATATAGGTCTACTTATATTCTTTATTCTACTGTAGGGTGAAAACGTGATATTCAGCGTTCTTATATTGAAACGTGGTTAATTACTTATTTTTTAACCGACTTCAAAAAAGGAGGAGGTTCTCAATTCGTACGCAATTTTTTTTTGTATATAAGTTACGCGATAGCGGCGCCAATTATGTTGTTATCAAAAACATACCTAATAATGTAGAGAGTAGTTTATTTGAGACAAGCGTGCTCAATAGTGACATTTTAGCTATTTTTAAGAATATTATTATTAGTCACCATGTTTACAAAATTTATATAATGATTGTACCTTGATATATTTATTGAGGCAACGCAAAAAAATATTTGGACCTAAAATAAGTCGTAAACACGTTGAGAATAATATTATGTTATGTTACGATCTGTTTACTTGTATTTTGTACGAACTAGTACATTTTTAGATTTGATACTTAAATAGAAGAAGAAAAGATATTTCAATTTTTGTTCAGTTTATGTCACCTTTAGTAGCTTAATCATAAAATGAAACAATATTAAAAAAAATATTTCTAAGTTTATATAATACAAATATGCAATATTCAATTTTAAAACTCCTGGTGACATGACATCATTTCATACAGTTAAAACTGAATGAAAAATAAAGCGAATGGTATTCAACTATTTCTTTTTACTTCGCACTGGTTAACCATATTACATATTATACCTAAGCTAAAAATTTACTGTGACTATAAGTTAAGTAGGTAAGTCACTTTTTAAAATAAATAAGAAGTAATACTAAGCTTTATATGTGCTATATGAGACTTTATTTTCTTCACTGTAGCCAGAATTCTTTTGAAGATTTCCTTTCTTAGGTTTTTATTGTCCTAAAATCCTATCAAATTCTATGCGCAACATGTATTTCATTAGAATAATATCGTCATCAACCGTTAAGAAATTCTGCTTATCTCCGTCTTGTGATGTATATTTGGTACCTAGGATATAATAAAATTCTATTCTGTTATGAAACAAATGTGTGACAAAAATTTGGTTACAAGAATACTACTTTTTGACATTTGTGAGGTCGGTCGCCACGAGATTGAGGCTAGACTGCGACTGAATTTGACACCCCTGGTGTTGCACACATCCATAGGCCATGGTAACCGCTTTCCATCAGGTGGGCCGTGTGATTGTCTGCCACCTAAGTGGTATAAAAGGAAATTTAAAATATTTTATTTTATGAGAATTGTCTCTCTGGTTCAAGAAAGAACAAACTTGATCTAAGCCAGATAAAATTAATCAATTCCTAGAGAAACAAGATACTGATGAAAAAGTCATAAAAATCTTGCAAATTACAAAGGGAGTGCAACGAACCCAACAATTTATAGCTTACGGAACTTTTATGGATCAATAAAAATTCACTTATTTCTAACAGTAAGTGGTTCTTTTGCTTCTTCTATAGGGTGGTCTAGAGCTTCACAAATACACTGACTTTCATCCGTAACTTCACCGTGAGGTAACGTAGAATTATCGTCACTCCAATAAAATTATTTGTTCCATGGTAAAATGGTACCGATGTATCCCATTAGTAAGTATATACCATGATATAAACAATATTACTGTAAATACGGTTACTGTTACTGAAAATGTAACTCTTTCTTAGCGCCATAGAAGTAAGTACTATTACATATTCTATGATAGAAGTATCTAACACTTATTTTGAATATTTCAGCCATTTCAGGTTATCTTTTTTCAAAGTATTCTTTATTTATTTTATTTTATTTAATTCTTTATTGTACACAAACTTGTATTAATACATTAAATAAACACAAATGATGTACAAAGGCGAGCTTAACTCAAAATGAGTTCTCTCCCAGCAAACCTTTAAGTAATAGAGGAAGAGTAATTCTTCAGTCGATGGTACAGTTTAATATGTCATTATAACTCCGCCAGTTTATTTGTACCATCCGGTACCATTGATAGCGACTCTGGTTGGAATACTTGTATATTTTTTCATTGGTACCTACACTATGGTATTGGTACATTTAGTGGTACTAGCAGGACATGGTACTAGCTGAAGGTACAGATGGTCCAACGGCAATCAGAATTCTCTAACTGGGCTATTGCCCTTTTTTTTATACTACGTAAGTGGCAGACAAGCACACGGCCCACCTGATGGGAAGCGGTCACCGTGACCTATGAACGTGTGCAACACTAAGGGTGTCACACACGCGCTGCCTACCTTGAAGGAAAGGGGGGATTGCTATCGTAAATATGTCTGCTTCATCTAAGGATTCTAAGACATTGGATTGACTTTCCGTGATTATCTCGGATTAATCCTAATAAGTTTTTAGTGCCTATTGTGAAGTACCCTAACAGTTATATCTCTCAGAACCAGAGCCTTAACCGTAACTCGTACCATACCACCCGCAGTTTCTTAACTCTTAAATATGAATAGCCCATTCACCCTACAGGATCAGTGCCGTTTATAGGGTTATAGTTTTTTATACGGCAATAATGATGTACTTTATGTTTTATCCCCAGCTTAAATACAAGATTAGTTTTAATTATAAGTACTTATATTGATTTGTGTTTAGCAACAAATTAATGGCCCTTGCACTCCGACGCTGGACTTATTTATTATTTCTTTCTTTATTTATTTAGGACTGCACCTGCAGCTTACCATCAGGCGGGGTGCAGTCAATTCGGTGGACTCTATATAATCCTATAGGGTGTGGGAACCGCAGTGTACCAATTTGCCCCGGAGAGGGGTAGCCTATTGGGGTAGCTTGCGTCGCGCCACCAGCCCTGTCTGCCAGAGGTCACGGGTATCTAGGTTGAGCATGTAGCTGTTCTTCAGATACATAGGTAGGTACCCAAAGCAGCCTCGTCTTTTACGTCATTTTCATGTAGATTTATTATATTGTATCAGGTATGGTGCTGCAGTAAGATTAGGTGCCTAAGCCTCTATTTTGTTGGCTCCCTTAGCACCCTACAAATTATTTTTACAAGATCGTAATGTGCAATAAGCCCTGTGGAAAGTATCCTGCTGCGATGTAGCCATAGCTGCTAAAAGTAATATGGTTGGCTTAATTAATTTTAAGATCACCCAACTTTTACGGTCAGATCCTTAATGCCAGGAGAGATATATGAGGTTTGTGACCTTCAAAAGAAATGGTGGCTACAAACTGGGAAGAATTTTCGTCATTAAATTAACAAAATAGATTGCGGTCATACACTTTATTTCTTTTTTATATGTACATGGTTTAATATTCTCGGATCGTTTTACCTACACTTTGCCAGTTATATTTTAACATCCGCGTAGTGTATAAGGCCCTCCACTCGTCCCAACCAGTGTGTGGTAGGGAAAAGTGGAAAAAATTGGTTGTCTGTACAGTCGGTTTACGGACGATAGATTTATGTGATAACGTCATAATCATTATTTTATGTAATACTAGCGACCCGCCCCGGCTTCGCACGGGTGCAATGCTGATACTAAATTAAATACACTACAGAAGCGGAATCTTACTATTTCACGCGAGAAGAGAGATACATGTGTCACAAGCCAACGCTTTGACTCTGGCCTCACTGCTTGGGCCTCTCTATCGCTTGTTGCGCGCTCTCGCTTGCACGCACAGGCTCAGGTGGAACGTTACTATGGAACGTTACTATTTTTCATGAGTGTTGCTGGTATTATCAATTTATAAGACGTTATCACGTCAAAAATCCACTTGTCCCCACCGGGAGGGACAGCGTGGTAGGGAAAAGTGGAACAGCCCCTACTAAGGGAACATACTTTAGGCCCAAACCAACCTCACCTGCAACTCAGTACATCTACTAAACTTCAGACGTTGCTCTGGCGTAGGCTGTCTTCTCATTGTTGGGTGGTCAGACGGGAGACGCTTTCGGAAAAATCGACATGTCAATTTAAAAAATAAGTCGGTGTTACATTGGAGTTTCATTGACAGCCGATCGTACTGTTAGCATCAAAAGTAGACGATGGAATATTTTTTAAATTCAATGATATTAGAAATTTTCATTCAGGTTTTTAGATTTGAAATCTGTACAATTATCATTTACTTTCGACGGTAAGCCTGCTTTATCACTGTCATGCACCTATAATATTACTAGCTGTTGCCCGCGGCGCCGCCCGCGTGGATATCGAAATCCGTTTCAAAACTATCCTATCTCTCAAGTTGGATCGAACTGCACATGGTGTGCAAATTTTATTATAATCGGTTAAGTGGTTTAGGAGTCCATTGAGGACAAACATTGTGACACGAGATTTATATACAGCGTGATTTTATAGTCGTTTCGGACCCGAAAGGGGGTTACTCGAAATAATAAATAATACATTTGACATGTCCAAATTGCTGTACGAGTAATAATAAAAAAATTAACTTGCTGTAAACTTTTTCACTCGTTCAAGTAAAAACATTATTAGAGCATCGATGAAAATTCACAGCCAATCTTTAATGAATGAATGTGCACTCGCAGGCATATTTCAAGTCATGCCATGTCGGTGCTGGCATTATCGCGGTTGTCTGGGATGCGTTTTGATTGGTCAGTGTTCGAAATTTTTACAAAAAAACATTCTTAGATTTTTAAATTAATGGCTCCAATCGATCCTGTTATCGAAACTGTGTCCAAAATATTTCGGTCCAAAACGACTACAAAATCAACGTGTATATTAAGATGTTCAAACCATCAGAAAAAACTATGATAGTGGTGTCATTACAAATGCTTAGTAGAAATTAAATTAAGTACTTACTTACTCAATTTCCATTTTAAACTTTATCACGCCTTCGCCTGAAATTCAATATAAGAATCTGTATTTTTAATTTATAAACACATTTTTACTATACTATAAAACTGAACGGTTTTAAGATGTAAAGAAAATGTTTTTATTGATAGTGTTCGCGTTAAGGGTTTCATAAATTGGCTATAAAAATCACGAGGAGGCTAGTTTTATAGGATATTTTTGATGGGGGTGCTTGACCGGATAGCTTGTGATTCTTAGTTTCTTCGGAGTACCTAGGCAGTATTGCTTCAATGGCGCTCCTGCTTGCTGGTAAGGAGTTACCATAGTTTGTGGTACCTACTTGCGACAACAGAGGTGTTACTTGCGTATTGCGAACTGTAGAAGAGACAAACCAACAAATGGACAGAAATTCCAAAAAAATATTTAAAAAAAAAATATTTTGTGTTCAGAATCGTTCATATAACAACCCAAGTATTTTTTTTTTTAAATGGTGCACGTTTTATTCACCATTTTCATTATTAAATTACAAAACGTTTAGGGAATAATAAAACGTGGTAGATATTCCAATAAAAGCTCCAAACTAAAAAGACCTTAAAACTTACATTTTTATGTTCAGCTTTTATCGTTATTGGGTATTCGCCAGAATTTTGGTATTTCAATTGCAGCGATGTTAGTTTCCATTCATTATAGAGATTCTAAAGATTCTACTTTCAGATATTATGCAAACTTATCTGTTACTCGTGTCACAAAAACACCTGTATGCGAACAAAGGGTTAAGCAGAGGTGTATAATATTGGAGCCCACATTTCATCAAACTTATTTTTTTTTCCCCAACCAAAAATGCAGGCTTGTCCTGAGTTTAAACTTTATCTAACTGAATATTGAAACCTATCTGAAAATTGTTTTCTGTTGCAATCTTTCTTACGCTCTAGGGCCATAAATGTATAACAATAAAAACATTAATACAAAAACCCGACTTATCTCCTTTTTATGTCGGTTAAGTACCTATACCTTCTTCATCAGAATGTAAAATATAGTTTTCTGAAAACCGCATCAAAATTGATTGTACCAAACACGAGATAAACACGGACAGACAAACAGGTCAAACAGTGATACTCCTTTTGAAGTTGATTAAAAATAAACATTTCTAACTTAAAAGTTATCTGTATATGAATCTGTATAATGTACGGTATAATGTTGTTAAAACTTTAGCATAACCTATTAAAAAGTTAGCCTTAACAATATATCTCCAAGGAATGAGTACTAGTCTTTTTGCTCACAATCAACTTCCAAAAAGTTGTGTAAATTGTCCGTTGTTTTATTACTAGCCTTTATGGCTTAATGTTGGGACTTTTAAAATTCAATTATTTTTTCTTGACTCTCGTGATCTTGTGATCCCTTATTTTAAAACTCGTTGACCTACTGAATAATCTGGCCGCAATAATCATGATGAGTTTTATTTTCGTAAGTATCTTTTCTTTAATAACAGTTACATTAAATATTGTGTTTATTTTTTGTTCATTAGCAATAAAAAGTTTTTATTGTAACTGAAATTATATTCAGTTACTTGAATGACCAAGGGTTAAAGGTGCAATATTTTGAAAGCTTTATTTAGAGTTATGATACTGGGGAACTTTTAAAAAGATATTGTAGATATTGAATTTTTAAATCACTATAATGTATAAATAGGTAAATATGTTTGTATGTAAAATCGCTTAGCTAATTATTTATTGAACAAACATAAGTCAACGAACTTCATTATAAATAATATGTAATTCTAAAAAAGAAACTTATAATCGATAATTCTTAATAATAACTAGTTATAGTTCTATTCAATAACTATCAATAATATTCAGACCATAACTCATATCTGACGTCACTTCTCCATAAATCCGAGCTAAACAATAGATCCGAATGAATACCATAATACCAAAAATAATGGAACCATTACCAAAGGATTTACTTCTCATAGCTTACGGATATTTCAATACAAGATAGGTCTCTTGGGATTTCTATTCATGATGTCTCGTTATGTCATTCCCAGATATTTGAACCTCTATAGAATAATTCTAAAGCTGGGTGTTCAATAGAGAATATTTCTAACACTGCATTGATAAGTAATTTCCCTTTCGTAAAGCATTAAGCTGCTGTTCTTGTTTTGAATTAAGTACGGTGATTGGAAACTAATTAATCTTATCAGCTTCTCTTAGCAGCGCGAGTGTGACGCCCCTGGTGTTGCATATTATGTCCTTTGGCCACGGTGACCGCGGTCCACGGTCGCATCAGGAGGGTCGTGTGCTTGTCTGCCACCTAATTGGTATAAAAAGTGGTATAATCTAATTCTTGTTTTTTAATGTTCTGTATTTTTCTCTCGGTAATGTGATTGAAACTTGTCGTTGGCAATCCAGCTATCTGTGTTTACTATGTTGTTCTTTACGGTGGCTATATACTATTTTACCCTAAGCACATTTCACTTTATTCAATTTCAATTCAATTTTGGTGGTGACAAACTATGCCGATATCAATCTTAAGTTCTGCCTAATAACAGACGCGCGATGGAGTTGGGTCTTTGAAAGAAGAGAGAGAGATTTTTAAATTAAGACTAGTTAGTAGTAACAGATCATTAACTAAGAATAAAGCTAAATACCCAGTCTACGTAACCGATAAACAGCATATTGCACTCAAAAAAGCAGTACGGAAACTAAAAAGAGCTCTAATTTCCTTTGGCACTGCAGTTACTAAAGAATGACAATATAAAACAAGGTTGGTTATCCATGGAAAGAAGAAGAAAAAAAAACCTCCTATAATAATATTGGATACGTTGATACATCACGACATCATCATCAAATTACGCCACAATAAGCAGTAATCGTCAATTTATATAACACAACACAACAATCGTCTATCTGTTCTTGAATGGATCAGTATCAATTTAAAGATCGGATTCGAAGTTATACGAAATAAGGAAGCTTGGAATGGATACTGTATGAACTTAATAAAAGTAAACCAAAGTTTGCTCAAGTTTACTTTAACTTGTTGAATCGGCAAATAAATTGGCGGATTTAGGATTCAAACGCGATATGTAATGAAGAGTTTAAGTGAAAAGCGATCGTATAAAAACGCAAGTTGAATTAATAGGCCGTTTCTGACTATTATAGATAAAAGATAAATGAAAGAGAGAGACAGAGTAGAGACAGAAGAGATGGTAATAATTTTTATTTATCCAAAACATGGGTAACTATTCGGTTACTAACAATTCTTTATAAAATAATAACTTTAAAATGTAATTATAAGTATTTAAATAAAAGAATAGATTATTGAGAAAACTCAAGAAAACAAATAAAAAGAAGATAATATTAAAGATAAATTCTTTTATGAAAGGATGAACTGCCAAATGCAACTCATAATAAGATTTTATGTAGATAATATAATATTATGATGTAGAACGTGCCTTACACTAAGTTTTGGAAACATGCCAGAAAAAAGTGACAGTGGTTTTATTAACTTTGGATCGGATCGGATGTGTAGTTTTTTCTGTAAAATTCTTATTTCCAACCTTTTATTGGAATTGGCTAGTTTGATATGAGAAAATATTGATTCCTGAAAGAAGCTTAGTTTCAATAAGTTGGTGTTTGAAATACGACGGCTGTGTGACTTAAGCTACTTACTTGAACAAACTTAGTTAATAAAATATAAATATGTCTCAAATGGCAGCAAAGGATAGACCCAAGAAACGCTGGCTTGATGTCGTAGAGGATGACATGCTTGCCAATGGTCTCACTATCATGGATGCCAAAGACCATGCGAAGTGGAAAAGTAAAAGTCGGAAAGCGGAACCCGGGCTATTCAACCTCGGATGCGACTGGGACTAACGCAAGAGTTAATGATAATGGTAGGAAATGATTGCAGTAGCATAAGAGCATTATTCATACTAGAGAAAAACAAGATTAAAAAACCGAAATATGTACAGAGGGAAGGAAGAGAAGTACCACAGGCAATTTGGACTCCTACACACTTTTATGCATATTTATATCAGTCATCGATCGAGAAAATTCCCAGAGAACATGTTTCTGAAAATTACCGAACAGGAAAACCATATCATTATTTTCTCAACCTCCAAATCACGTTCAATATCAATTTTATTATGAAATTCTGGGAACTTGTAATTGGACGCAAACATATTCGCCAAATTACATCTCGGGAGCACAGATTTGCCTAGAGTTATGAAGACAGGAAAATAGGATATTTCATTAAGCCGATATGATATAATACTGTCAACGTCTGGATGCTCACTCGACCGCAACGTTATCATGCCCTTCGCAGCATCTTTGTGTCCGCAGGCAGGGCTAAATATAGAAAATTGTAAGATTTCCTACATATTTATATAAGACTAACTGTTGTCCACATCTCTGCCCACGTGAAATTCTGATCCCGTATCCGTGACCCACGGGCACTTATTCCCGAAAAAAAGTAGCTTATGTGTTATTTCAGACTATAATAATCTAACCCTGTAATAAAATTCAGCTAGATTAGTTCAACTGTTGTTGCGGGCAAGAGTCATATATACGTCCATCCATTATCCATACATACATCCATCCATACTCACAAACTTACACGTTTATAATATTGTTGATGTTAATAATTTCCATCACAAATTATCACTCAGCCACGAGCCCAAAATTTATTAACTTCCATTCCAATTCCTCTCTAAATAAATCCTTCTTCATAATTATAAAAATCCATTAAATAACCCAACAATTCACTGAAAATGTAATTCATAAACGTTTAAATTCTGATGCTAGCCATCAGAGCTAACAAAATGATTGTCAATTATTATTTTAGTATGCACACATCATAATAAAATATCACATCCATCGCTCATAAGAGGGATGAGTAGTTGACAAGGAAAGATAAGGGAGGTTACAAGAGGGCGGGAGAGTGACCAAAGCGTTCTTTAAGAGTTTTTCTTTGTCAAGCGACGTGTAGCCGATGTCGTGATGTTTTTAACGGATATTTTTTTATGAGAGCGGGGTTAATGACACATACAGTTCCTGAGATAGTGGAAGGTTTTTTTCCTATCTACCATATTTATTCGTTGAATTTTATATGAAAACTGATGGCAACTTTGTTTGTATAGAATCAATTTTAAAAGTAATATTGAATCTGTTAGTTAGTAGTTCTTTATTTAAAATATTTATTTAATTTTCAAGGCCGTTTCTAAATTTATTAATGTTGACAAATGATGTTGTTTGACTGTACATTTCGTTATTCTAAGAGCTAGTTTGATCATAAATAGGTGCGCTATTACTTAAACTTAGGATAAATATATTTTTGTAGGATTTCATGTGCTAGATTCCACATAACGTCCTTGATTTCCATAATTACCACTTACAATACAGTACGTACTAAAGAGGGGCAAGTATAACAATTATGGTAATTAGGTTATAAACATTTTTGTATTCTTATAACATTACCCAAATTTCGCTATTAGAATTATCATAAATTTTTGCTTATTGTTGTAATAGCATGATTTTATTTCCATGAAGTTGCTTGGTATAAAGGAGTATAGTGCATGAACGTATATATTTCTAATCCACCAAGAATTAGATTAGAGTATTCTATGTACCTATACAACCCGCTGTGAACCAACACGGACAATAAAATCAATCATCTGACTATAATCCTCTCTCTGTACATCATCTGTGCGGCTTTATCTGATACGATTATACCAGTGTATTTAGGAAGATACAATATATATTGTAGATATACGATATTGTATACATATATTGTAGTCCTATTACATGATTAAATATTGTTGTCAGGCACCTGTTATAGTTTATCTGAGATATTCATCATGATAATTTCTAGCTATATTATATTTGATATCTCTATTGCAGTACACTACCGAATATAGGCATCTCTGTATATGCGCCGTACCTTTCGATCCTCCACCTTCCGCATTCAGTCTATCCCAGCTACCTTCTTCGCGCGAGTGTTACACCTCTGATGTTGCACACGTCCATAGGCCACGGTGACCGCTTTCCATCAGGTGATCGTGTGCTAAAACCTCGAAAGTGCAAGAACAGATCTGTTCAGCCGTTTGAGCTTGGATAACAAACATCCAAACATTCTGTACATCTTCTCATTTATAATGTTAGTATAACATAAGTAGGATATAACAATCCACTTTAATTTTGTTGCCAGTAATATTATTATTATCATAGCTCTTGTGCCTAAAACATGTCGGTTATTGTGGCATGAATACAGGCCTCATAAAACGCTTAACTACCTAGTTATATAAACGGCTATAAATGACTGTCCTTACGTATATGAAAAAGGAATTTCTAACAGTATCTAAGAAATATACAAGAAAATTACGTTTTCATTTTCATTATGATTGTACTTAACCTGAAGGCATATTATTATGTTGGTCTGCTAGTTCAATGATATCACTTGGTATCAGGAGTGCAATATATGACAAAAGTATTTTGGTTAGGATTAGAAACCGATAATATACAGTCGCAGGTTCGATCGATTGCTAGTTCAATTAGAATATTACTTCAGGTTTGATGTAGTCTCGAAACTAAACATTATCTCAGTATTCCTTTGCATTAAATATCCACCATATTAAATTAAGTCATCCGTCTTTATTTGAAAAATAATTCTTAGTATCAACTTTCAATTTCTCACGAGTTTTAACAAAAAACCGGGTTGAATTGACTACGAGTATAATATTTTATCTGATTTAAACGTTAGAAATCATGTTCTCAAAAGAAAGTAAACCATGCAAAATACAGACACACCATACATCCAATTTTATCTTACTTTATTATCCTATACGTTATTTTCTATCATAATATCAGACGATTCTTCAAGAAAATTAAGAAGTATAACGAATTTGTGACGCCATACATTAGTGCCATCGAATATATTCTGGCACGCAGTCAACTGACATTTTCCTAGATTGCTTTCATAAGGCCATGTAAAAAGATCTTAGACCAAAAATATTTGCATGAATATTTGGAAAATGAAGATTTATGAATATTAAAATAGTTTTATTTTGTGCTGACAATGGCCGTAAAAAATTACAGCCGTCATAAAAATTTTAACGTGTACTTTTTATATTATTTGCATTGTTTGGCGTTCAGTTAAGTGTATAATTATAATAACTATCAATTGTATTTCTAATAATTATGTTTACTACTACTCTTAGTGCTTTTAGAACGAATGGTTGACACTTCTCGTAACTAGAAGACTGGCCTTTTTAATACAAAGGATACCTAAGTAATGCGATAGGTACCTACATATCGAGCGCCATCAAGACCTTTGGAATCAAGCCAACCTTGCTTGTAAGCCGGTTGTAAGCCGGTACACCTGCTTATTGACAGGATAAGAGATCAATTCGTATTAGGTCTTTTGTTTTGTTTTTTTTTTTACTTATGATATTTATTGAACTTTATGCAAAAGTACATAGGGATATGTATTTAATTCTCAAGATCATGTTTATTACTTATACTTAGAATGGTAAGATGTAACGTAATAAAGAAACTCCTTTATTTTATAACCATCATTTTCTACTTTTTTAACATAATGTCCGTACACTGGCATCTCTCGATTTGGATTTTTTGTTTAGAGCAAACTGCCTACGATAAAAAAACTTTACAAGCAGTTTTCTCTTTGGCTACAAAATACTCCTTTTCCTGTCCATATCCTGTGTGTATCCAACCACGACAATAGGAGGGGCGATCCTCACCCATCTCCTATAAAAATACAGCATTATAATTCCATAATGTAGTTTTTGATAGAGTAAGTCTGCGCTGTCAAAATATTAGCCGTTTCATTATACTAAAAACCTTAAAATCATTTTTACCTCAGCCACAGGAAAAAATGGGTTGCCCAGGCAGCCGTCCAGTAATTTGCTCTGAGAACCAGCCCACCTTTTGCCTGCTCGTCAAGGTGTCAACTGCTAATCAGAGGGACACGTGTAGAGTCTTCGTGCAACCCTCTATAAGTCTATTCCCATCTAGGCCAGAATTGGTCGCAGGCGACAGCGTCTCCTCTGCGTGCCAGAGGCGCTGCCATCTTCATGGCCCAGGTTTGCACCATGTGGAGGTTCCGGATCACGCGCCTCAAATGAGCTGTTCCTCTTAATATCATCGAGAATAGCACGTTTACGTAATTAGTAACAAAACTGTTTAATATTTATACTTCAAAATATAACTCTTTTGAGCCAGTTGAAGATGGGTAATTTAAACAACGTGTTGCCAGTTGAAAAATGGTAACTTGTCCTTTTTATTACGTGTTTTGTAATAGAATCACAGTTTGAGAGAACAAACAACTTATAACGGCCATTAAATAAACTTTATTTGCAGAGGAGCCAAAAGCACACGTAAGAGCCATTTATTAGAACCACACGCTTTAAAAATTCTGCATTTGAGGAAATAAACTATCGTTGGACAGAATCACTTAAGACACGATGCTGATAAACATCTTTGCTTGATAAATCACAAGAACATCCAAACGTTGCAATTTTACCAGGATAAAATATAGCTAAAGTTAAATTGTTTCACATAATCTATGTATCTGTGTTCGCAGTAGTTATAAAAATAAACTATTATAGCTGACGTGACTTGTGAACCTAGCTTTAGTAACAGGCTGCTCTCTAGTACTAATAAAAATATGTTTTGTATTTTTTAAGTTGTATATAAAACTAAGAGATTTACGAACGAAAGGTCCCGCGTTCGAATCTGGCTATTACACTACCGGTGTGAACCCACCCAACACGAGAAAGCTTAGCTGGAAGGGTTAGCAGGAATACCAGTGATTTCAGTTACTGTTACTATACGATATAATATAATAATAATATTCGATGTTTTCGGAAAGGATATTTCCGCTCATAATATTCGTAGGGTATCCTACAAATATTTGAATACTAACAGAATTAAATAGCGACTAAATAAGAACGACAATAAAATTCGCCACTCTGAAGAGAAACATTTGTTTGCAAAATTACGTAGGCATACTATGTTGCATGTTCTTAAAATGATTTTTATTTTGAAAAAAAAAGTAATTACGCAGAAAATTACCAACTTTTTTTTAGTTATGTGTTATTTATTTTGTGGTTACTGTGTGTTTGTCATTTGTTATTTGCTATTGTCGCTTATACATTATGCAGCAAATATAAACGATAATGCTCTTCACACTTCGTCGTATGCGGCAGAATAGGACGAGTAACAAATCACAAAATACAGAGCGTGATTCCAGCTTAAAACGTCACAATGATACCACGTCATACCATATCCAGCTTTATACTACGTTGTTTACGTAAATATGTGACAATGCAATTTTCCCTCACTCCTGTATAAATATTATAGCACTCATTTATCAATAAACAAAATCGCAATAAGCACTCTTCGCTATTTGAACGACCATCATTCTCAAATGTAAGACACATTCAAACTGGCAATAAAACAGTTTAAATCGTTTTGTTTGTGCCGCTTGCTCCACCAATACGTCTTTGTGAAGCCAATAAAAATATATTAAATTATGAATCTCTGTTGTATTATGAACCGTAAAAATGTTTTGTTAGTATCCAGATGAATAAATCTGATGGTTGAATCACAAACTTTTCAAGTTCCATGAACAAGACAAATTAAAAGTCAAGTGGAAAAAAATAAGTTTTCTATATGCAGTATAATTCTGTAGCAAATTTTGTTTAAGCACCATTATTTTTAATAAAGTCGTACTAAGAAAAAAACTGAACTGAACTCAAACTTTGTAGTAGCGTTTTTGTAAATGTAGTGGGCTCAATAAAAATATTGAAAAATGTTGTTCAAAATGTTGTTAACAATTAGGTATTATTATTTAATTAGGTACCTATAATGAATTTTTTTAATATGTTTCAGTCTAAAAATGATCATTCACTTTGACGCTGACACCTGTAAATCACACACATCTTTAAATCACCTACTTAACACTAATCAAAATCAGTTAAAAATGCATTTGCCCGATAAACTCTTAAATATTTCTTAATAGGGATTTATCAGATAAGCTAACTCATTTTATACGTGCAGTATTATAATGAAACCTCTTAACTGACTTATCAGTTATATACTTGAAGCTCTTAGCCAAACTTTACTGCAATGCGATTGCAATGCTTCACATAAGCGAATTCGTTACGCAGCTTGACTTGCAAGCGCTTCATGTCAACGCGCTGCTCGTGACAAACTGTCTTCACAAACTTGGCTGGCACACTGCTGCTTTATGTAATGGAGTATTTGGAACTTTTAGTGAAATTTGTAAATCTATTGAACTAGAAATTTAGTTCTATGTATTTATTTAACAGCGATGTTTTACTTACAGCGTATTTATTTGCTTACAGTATTTTGGTTTGTAGGTATAATTTTTTTAAATTTTTGACCGATTTACTAATTTTTTTTTTGTAGTATTTTTTTTTACTATGGGAACCTATGTTGAAAATCATTTATATCTGTTGAAAATAATATAAGTTCTAGTTCTTAAAATATATAAGTTCTATAGAATTTGAATCTAATAATTGGATCTATAAACATCATGAAACTTTTAAGTTCTAAAGCGATCTCAACCGTCGTATTGATGTTAAAGACTTCAAGAGACGTTAATGCACAAGTAGGTTTCATAGAATTTGGTTTGAATAATTAGATGTTTGAGAAAATCATGCATCTCTTTCAAAGCGAACTGCACCACAAAGAGATGCCAAGAATATAACATGTACATTTACATACCTATACTGCCAGATTCGTAAGGCAAAAATATGAAAAAGAAAAAAAGAAAAACAAGAAAAAAGAAAAAAATAAAACCTGACATGAAACTCACGATCACTCTTTTCTAATCAACAGTCATTTCGTTTTGTTTACAAATATTTTAAAGCAAATACTGTAACTCTTACGCCACACGTGTACAACGAACGAAGCGAATCCTTATAACTGCTTCAAAAACCTCTATTTGAAGCTGGTGCAAACCTAGACCAGTAACAGTACCTACTTGCAATAACAAGAATGGATAGGATTATCTTTATACGTTGCACAGCAGACAATATTGTAATGATATAGCCCGGGGCCCGGATATCTCCGTCCTCCTAAGGAACAAGGTCAAATGAAGGTCAACAGTGTTACGAACATTGAACTTTTTATGGAACAGATTTCGCGATTTGACACTTCGGTTACATAATGTGAAGTGGGATCGTTTGATGAGGGTTAACTTTTTATGTTTGCGAGTAGTCCTACCCGATTTTTAATAGTCGTGCCTCGTAACTTTTTTTATGATTTATGAATAATACTTATATATATTATGAATAGTACTTAATGTTATTTTATTTTTATATAATATTATGAATAGTACTTAATGTTATTTCAAAAAATATTAATTTTGTTAAAATAATTCAGTGGTATAAAATTACCAACTGAATGTCGGTTAACGCAATTTTTGGTCATATCTCCGGTTCTACTAAACCAATTGCAATCAAACATACGGCAAATTTTGAGTCTGACCAAGACCTTTTTAATAATAAAAGAAAACCTCATCAAAATCCTTTTAGTAGTTTTTGCGTCCATCGCGGACAAACAGACAAGAATTCCAAAAAAAACATATTTTTATGTTCACAATCGTTCATATAACATAACCCAAATCAAGTTTCAAGGTTCAAGGTTCAAGTGCCGTCCTGGATTTTCACTTTCCATTCATTCAGAATACTAGCTATTCCGAATGATTGGAAAAAGTGAACCTAGTATGGTTCACTTTTTCCAATCGTAACAATCAATAATTGCTTTAAGACTTCATTAAATTTTTAGTTAATTTATGTATTTTATTTGTACAATAAAGAGATATGCTACTACTACTATAACAATATAATAAATAGCATTATTGTCATTTACTGATAGTTATTTTAACATACATGTCGCATCTTAGAGTACCACGATAAAATGTATTTCAAGAGAATATTACAAGCATCCAACGAAGAGATATATTTTTATTTTGGCATTGAGAGAGGACAGTTTGATCCTGTGGATAGAATACGCCAGCTTGAATACAATTCCGTTGACAATCTCCATTGACATTTCTGTTCCAATATCGTTACTTTCAATCGTTTGTATCTCGTTCGACAGATCCCATTGCTGTATTTGATCTATTTATGGGCGAATTATCTTTTATTTTGCGTTCAATTTTCATGAGCGTCGCATGTGGGATATTAAAATATGATTGCTGTGGTTATTAACAAGGTAAGTATGTTTTGATTGACTGTCTTCTTAGCTTGTTTGAGCGTATTCTTCCGAAATCATCTTTGTATTCTCCTAGCGATTTACCGGAGACTCACACTTTGGAGACTGGGTCTACTAATTTTATTTTTGATTGACTTGCGTCTTCGTTTTTGACTTTGATTTGACTACCGTCTGACCTCGCTATTCCTACAGAATTGCTATATACTCCCTTGCTTATATGGATAAAGTGCTATTGGGTTGTTACCAGTAGCCAGTTAGCCATCAGGCTCACCATTACATCAGATCAGGGAAAAAAGTTGTCAAAACATGAGAGTAAGATGCATTGCCCTAGCTGGTGCTGGTCTGCACTCCATAGAATGGTGAGGAGAGTGAAGTCTATAAGATATGAGATACGATTCCATAATGCTGTTGATCTGAAAATGTTGGACCCTACTTGGACAGCTTGAACAGATGTTTTTTTACGCCCCGCTTAACACCTTGACTACCAACTCCACAGTGGGGTACTGGTCGTACGCAGGGGCCAAGCCCCGTGTATCTCGGACCATGTCAGTAGTGGCTAAAATAGACTTCACATCCAGCACGTGTCGTTCTGGATAGAAAGGGAGATAGCGGAATTACTTGAAAGAGCTCATGACAACACTTGTCGTGGTAAACCGGTGGTCCATTGGCTTCTAGTTTTAAATATTTTTAATTTTGACGTTTTGTAAGTTCCGCGTTTAATGGTGTATTTCAAATAAATGATTTTTGATCTTGACTTTGACTTTGACTTGACTTTGAAACTGCACACTCATTAAGTTCTTGTGATATCACTAGAATTTAGTTTGTCGACTTCCTTCATCGTGGAAAATTCTTAAAACAACTAACCGTAATTTTTAAAATAAAACAATTTCCTTTTATTTTCACGAGACCAATATCTGGTTTAGAAAATTATCACAAGCCATTTGACTCTGGACCACGAACAAATCCAATTATTTCAATTACTCTGAAACTCTTTGTTATGCAAAACAGCAAACAAAATTCTATTATTTCAACAAATAATTCCGTTTTCCTTAGTTTAGAATTTTTTTTAAATGGAAAAACTTCATATTGTATCTTAGACACGACCCTTTTAGGCTAGTTATTATCCTAAAAATAAAAGATCATCATGTTAAAGTATATCCTATGGGTGAACTTCGCATTACTATACACAAAAATATAAAGGATCTTGGCTTCTTAAAAGTTTTTAGGTCATACTGTAGCTTATTTTACTTACACCACAATAGCTACAATGACTGGCTTTTTGTTATATATTCTGACGGTTATTGCTCAAAGCCTATCGAAGTATTCCTTTCAACCTATAAAAGGATTGATCAATATTTGAACTTGTTTTCGGGAATTCATTTTGTATCACAATTACAAAGAGTTTTGATGGAGACGGAGGCAATAAAATCGTTTGATTACTTTTCTCTTTTATTGATGGATTCAAATTAAAGTAGGTTGGTCAAGTAATGAAAAAGATTTATGCCAGTATTATGAAAATTCTACAACATTGCGTAATTACAAGCATTTGTTCAACTTGCTCTGTTAGTTAGTTAAGTTGATATAATGGAGCAAATCTTGGAAGCTTAATTAGACTTAGAATGAATTAGACTTCCAGACGTTTGATTACACTCTGATTAGGTACAATTGCGCATCTTCGATGAGAATACAATAATATACCTATGTTACCATCAAGTTGGTCTTGATGATGGAGTCAGGAGGTGTCCGTAGGAACTTCTAAACAAAATATGATATACAAAACGAGTTTGGGTTCATTTGTTTTTCTTGGCAAATACGGAGTACGAGTGATCTTTTTGGCTATGTACTTACTAGTAAAATGTTTGAAAATTTTTTTAAATGTTTATAAGGTATCTATACTACATCGCTTAATAAAGAGTACCCTCAGACCAAAAAAAAAGTATAGACGGAGCCGTTGTGAATAATAGCGACGAAATAATATTGAAGCTTCATGTGCGTAAGTTAAAACACGTCACACGCTGATATTAGCTCTTCGACCGACTACCTAAAGACTACCGAACCGAGCATCCGTCATAAGATTACCGAGACGTCTTATTTTGGTGGGTTTAAAAAAAAGTACGCATTACTCCGTCTATAATTTTTTATTGGTCTGAGTGTACCTAAAATAGATTTAGAGAGTCAAGATTCTAAGAGGGCCAAGAAGCTATCTAGCTCTGAATCAGTTTTTATCAGCCTCTAAATCATTCAGGCTTCAGTGACCCGAACAGTAGGTACCTACCTACTTGTTGAAATTTCCGAAGGGTATCTATGTAAATCGTATTTTTCTCTTTGAAATGTAAATAGGTAATATTGGTTCGGATATCTTGATGCCTATTCGAGATTACAAGAACATGTGTATAGACTACAAGATAATTCAACGAAATAACTTTGAGTTTTTGCATATTACACATGCATTATAAATTACGGCAGCCATACACTGTTAAAGCAGTCAGATTTTTGACTACAGTCAATGCATCCTAGTTGAAAATTCAGGCAATTCAAAAGTATAATAGATATACCATAATAACGAGAGGAATTGAATTCCGTGTATCCTAAGCACGTAAAACGATCTCCCTGCTGTAGTTTTCCCTATAGTCTACAATATAGGGTGGATCAAGTAGGGCATTACAGGGTGGGTAGTGCGAGCGTGACGCCTTTGGTATTGCACGCCTATAGACTACGGTGACCGCTTCCCATTAGGTAGGCCTTTTGCTTGTTTACCACCCAAGTGGTGTAATAAAAGGTTCTTACAAACGTGCGGTATAAGTTGTCCTGGCCCTAAATCAAGTGCACTTGTCGTGTTTACAGGGCTCTTTTCATTGCTACAGCACCTACATCAATTTGTATCTGTAATATTGTACTAAATATTACCATCATAAATCTTTCATTTTTGGTACTGTTGGTTAGAGGCACGTTAAAGGCTGTGGTACAGGATCCATTTATCATCACGTAAGTAACAATTCTGCTAGGAATTCCCTCATGTTTGTGCCGTTTCGATAAAAAAAAAAATTTATATAGGACACGTCAAAATGACTCCACCTCGCCTGATGGTAAGCGAAAGGCAAAGTCTCAGGACTGGGGCCACCACCACATACACCGGTAGTGCTACAGTGGCGGCCCTCAGCTTGACGGCCTCATCAAATGCTTTTTCGCGCCCCGTTTAAAGGTCCCGGGACTATAGGAGGAAGGAAACACATGCACTGGTAAAGAATTCCAAGTCTTTATGGTAATATGACGCTAACTTAAAAAAAGGTTACCCTAAAACCTATGCACAAAAAATACTCTATAGCACTACGGTAACAAAATAATTCCAAATTATAGTTTTAGTCTATCAGATACATACCTAATATTATTCTACCTATTACAATCGGCATAATTAACATGAAAGTTTTAGATTTTGTGTGAATTTTTATGTCGTCTCCTAACTTTTAGTCTCATTATTCGGGGCGCTGAGTTCGACTAGGTACCCACAACTTGAACAATAAACTAACTGTTGTAAACTTGCAGCTAGTGCAACGTTGCCAAAGTTTAAAGTAAGAATATTTTTGGCGTGGACGTTATAACTACGCCATAGAAGTTAAAATGTAAAAATAAAAAACGTTAAACCTTTTCTCAAATGAAAATTAATACTGTAATAATTGATATGTTTCATTCTTGGGGCTTGAGGAAAGGAAAAGAATAACTGTCCCAGAGCTTCGTCAATTATTTAGCAGGTGAGGTTGACTTGGACCAAAGATGTTGGTAGATCACTTTACCTTGGTATTATAGAAATTAAGAGTCTTATCTATCCCCCTTGTTTGGAATGACAGCCAAAAAAAAGTCAATAATGGAAAAAAAAGAACTAAAGATACACCTGCGCATCGGAGAGCATATTAAGCCGTCAGCTTCGGTTGCTATCCGAACATTTGTGGCAGTCGTTACGGATAGCTGGAGCCTTAAAAAGTACGGCAACTGATCTAACTACAGAACTTCAATTTCATCAATGGATTGTGAAAATCTGATGGCAGTCGAAGGTGCCGAATGTCGAACTTCGATATTTACCATGAAGCGACGGGCTCTTCGTGGTTAGACCGAAAAAACGGACCCCAACTGAGTTGGAAAAAGCGTCAGAGAATGATGATAATGGAGGTACAAACTGATGGTAGTTTACTTGTACCTTACCCGCATTACAAAAGTCGAAAACAGGGTCAATTTAGATTTACATTACCTATACTCAACTTATAATTTATCACTTCGGGAAATCCGAATTCGGCTTTAATCAGTTTGCTATACAATTTAATATTTTTATAATAACTTTTCGGAACGACGCCGCAAAGCTTATAGTACCTAAATCATGCTATCCTTGTTAAACGAAGTTTATAACTTGGTAACACTGTGAATACTAAGCAATCTGGGGCTGAGAGATTTGTACATGCAATATGGTACGAACTTTGTATGAACTTACATAATAATATGCATAACTAGCAGTATATTTGAATACAAAGACTCCTATGTAGACTATAGAACTATGCAAAACTTGTCATAGTTTGGGTGTAGGGAACCCTCGTGCGGGGCGTCGGGATAATCGATCTTCCTATTAATTTATAAATGTAAAAGTTTTTGCAGATCAAACGGTTGAACATAACTACTCTTTCACCCTTGAATGGTTCCTAACGAGATTAAAAGACCACGTGTGTGTTGTGCCGCGGGTAACATCTAGTATACACATAGGTAGTGCCGCGAGTAACAGCTAGTATACCATATTATAAGTCTTCCTCTTCCCCTTTTTTGGGGCTCGATAGCCATGAATAGTCAAAGTCAACCAGGGTACGAGAAAGATGCCTTAATAGTTACCTTACACTCCGGTAACGGTGCACTACTACTACCAAAAAATTATACTACGACATTCTACACAGCGCACCCTAGACCCAAAGTAAGCTTAGTTTAACTGACTATTAGTTTTATTCACGCCATGCTATTTAAATTTTGTGAGCTGGCATCACTTTTTTTTTCTACGAATCAAATCATTGGAATATGACGCGATAAACGCTTGCTATTGGTTGAACATTGTACCTTACCCTCCTATCCTCGATCTATGAATAATTTCAACTTTCGTACAGAATGTTTTTTCGAAATCCTGAGAAGATATATGTAAATAGTAAACCGGTTCAGCACAATTTCAAGTAGATATTAATTGAAGATTGTCAAAATGCGGTACAATTTGTATGTCTTTTTTAATGTTTGTAACCCCGAATACCCAAGTAACTAACATAGTAAACACACTGAGCACTATATAAATATTTTCACCCAAGTCTATTTGTTGACATTCAATTAAATTATTCCACAGGTGTGTTAAACCACTGTAATGTTTAATTGAAAATTCTTCCGCGAAACGCCACGGCTTCGAACTTGTGAATTAACTTGGGATACTTGGTTAAACTTGAGGGCCCTCAACGTTGGAGAATTCCAATTTAACTATTCACTACAATCGATGTTCGGGCAGAATCGTGTCACTAGTTCGTAGAATCGATGTTAATATTTGTTGTATTATAAGTTATCGATCTAGCCATCGAATAAAGATACTTCTGCATAATCTCCTGTCCTTTGCAGGACAGCGTTTTAAATGAAATTTTGAAGCAATTATATGCTAACTTTTCCTTTAGATCGCAAGAGAGAACATCCCGTCCTGAATCTTTAATTTTTTCGATTTAAATGATCAGCTATTTGAGTTTGTCTTATTATATAACTTGCTGTAACTTTATTTTTTATTTTTTAGAGAAATTATTCTTTTATATGAACATTTAAAGTGCTAAATCAAAAGCCAGCTACTATAAATGTATGCCTTCACGCCGTATTACACAGAAGTAGGCAGATAGTATTCAACATAAAAAAAATATACTGCGTAGGTGACAGACAAGCACACCGCCCATCTGATGGGAAGCGGTCACCGTGGTGGTATATTATACTCGTACAAGGTGACCTTATCGTATTTTGGGGTCTCTTCTAGGCAAAATCGGTTGGTGTAATGAGATAAAAACTTCTCGAGAAATCTTATAGAGACATAAAAAATAATCTGGTTTCATTGACGTCACTGATGGACAGAATTTTGTAGCTAAATAAAATCCAGTTCTAATCCAGTTTAAATCGTGTAGTAAAGTCTAGACGCCGTCTCAGTTTACGAGTATCAACGGCAACGCAATATAAATAAATACAATATTATTCCAAATAAATGTTATTTTTATAAACGTTTAAATTTTACATTTTCATACAATTTATTCATCACTATCTTCCTTTTTTTTTTTCTTTATCCGTGCGGAAATCCTTATGGATACCCACCCCGCGGCCAGCGGGGCAGGTTATGTCGGACTCTTACCGACTAAAACCGCACGCCGTCTAGGGTCTTCTGACGCCAGGATGTAAGGTGGCCCAAAGAGCATATTTTCCCTCGCACCCCGGCTTGACCCGGGCCATCTCCGGATTCGAGATGGCCCCCTCGGGTTTGGGAACTGCGTGCGTCATGCCCCCGGAATAGGGGGAGGGGGGGGGGGGGGGGGTCCAGAGCCTTTTCTTAACACAGTTATTTTCCCTAGCGTCTACAATATATGGTTTTCAAGAATGTTTTCAAGTTTTTACAAGATCGGCAGCACGAGTGTGACGACCCTGGTGTTGCATACTTCCATAGGCCACGGTGACTGTTTCCCACCAGGTAGGCCGTGCACTTGTTTGCCTAAGTAGTACCATTATAAAAAAAATAACGATATCAAAGATTTCCTCAATAATTGATAGTAAAATCATTAAGTAAAAACGTGTTACTTATTCATATTTTTTAACTAACCGTTTGTCTCGTCGGGGACCGCTCACCTAATCGTAACCTAATCGTACGTCTGTCTCGCAAGATTCTAAAGAGCGGTCCCCCCGACGCGACGAGACAAACTGTTAGTTAAAAATATGAATACCTAAATAATATAGCTACCTACAATAATAATAAAGGTTCAATACTTAGGGTTTATAATAGTTATTTTTATACTTTTTACAGGTATTTTATTGTTCTTTTTTAGTGAGTCGGGGGTTTTTAAAATTTTTAATTTTACTGGTGAATTAGTGAAATCCAGCTTTCAACAATTTCTTTTTTTATACCACTTAGGTGGTAGACAAGCACACGGCCCTCTTCTCTTCATAGATGTCTAAAATAAGTTAACCTAACCTGCTAGTGTCAATTATTTCTCAGCTCTTAGTCTCAACGATTAGAGTCACTTATATCATTAGAGCTGACCCTACCTCTCTAATATATCTCCTCTGGCTGTTCCGAATACGTCAGTATAGTGGATTTATTATGTAAGTGACGAGTCGGTCCGTGATGTGGGATTACGAGGGAGCGTATGAGCGTCGTTTATACGTGTGGGCCTCATTTCGTCCAATCCTCGCTACTTGTAGTATAGTCATGAAATAGACCAAGATAGGATTGTGAGCCGGTATACGGTAATTTACTGCTTTCTTGATAGTTTTGTGACTTTTATCTCAATATATAAAATGAATCCCTTTTCCCTTGGTCACGGCATCACGTGTGAACGCGTGGACCGATTTGGCTAAAAATTGATGGAGAGGTAGCTTAGAACTAGGAGACGGACATAGGATACTTTTTATCCTGCCACGGGGTCGAAGTATGGCCACGGACGAAGCCGCAGGGCACCGCTAGTTTTGGAATAAATAGTTAATTGACATGAAAAGAAATGTATACTTGAGTGTTTTAGGTAACGTCTTAAGTCCAACAAATACAGGGTATATTTTTAAAAAGGGGCAGTAAGTGCAAGTACTTCAAGGCGATAAGCCGAGCGACGGCGGCGGGGCGGGGTGGTCAAAATGACCGCGACGCACTCTTATTTGTACGACTATAAGGTTGCATTTGTCCGCGCAATAGCTTATGTCACTAGAAATCTTCAAAATGACTTTTTGCATGTTTTTTTTTGCTAACTGTAATATATTTGCAAATTTCTTCGAATGTTGTTCATAATATCTCAAAAAGTTAGGGAATGTCTCCCAAAAACGTTTTGCTGTCACTATAACGGCCCTTACTGCCCCGGTTGAAAATACATCCTGTACGCATATTTTATGCTTACACTTTCTACCTTTAGAACAGAGCAGAGCGGCAGCAAGCATATTTCTAGATTCGAATTCAATCTGGGATCTTTCCTCGTGTGGTGAACTACCTACTTAACCCTTGATGAATTATATTGACGATGTGCCAAAGTTTGTATTGGATATATAAGCAGAGTCCATTCAACTCTTTCGCACTACTGATAAATGAGCGATTGGTACTTTGCCCAGTCATTTCTAACAATGCATAACTATGGCAGTGTTCCAGAGACGCCAACCAAATGGACGTGAGAAATATGGTCTTGGTTGCTGGGAACTCAACATAACAATATATCTTTCTCAGATAAGTGTTATGAATGAGCGTACTAGTTGGAGCCAAGATCAAGAACTGTTGATACTGGTTCACCCTTATGAATGTAAATTACTTGACTGTATCCTAGAAAATGCGAATATTATTATTACTTTTATACTTCCCTCAGGGTAGGCAGCGCGTGTGCAGTGACACCCTTAGTGTTACCACAGATTACCTAAGTGTTACACACATCCATAGTCCACAGTGATCGCTTTCCATCAGATGGGCCGTGTGCTTGTCTGCCACCTACGTAGTATAAAAAAATACTACTTAGGTGGTAGATAAACACACGACCCACCTGACGGTATCTCATTTTAAAATCGCCAGCCTTCTAATTTCATAATTACATATTGGGAGACTAATTATATTACTATAGAAATTTTAAATATACTTGCCTTATTCTAACACAGAATCACACATTAGCCAACCCGTAGAAGATGCCTACGACGTAGGTCCACTAAAGTACTCTGTATAAGAAGTTTAAATTAATAATATAAACGTTACGCAGACTTACAAATCAAATTTACACTCCATTTTAAATATCCTGGCCTTATTCTAACTCAGAATCACACATTAGCCAACCCGTAGATAATGCCTACGGCGTAGATCCATGACTACAGTGTTCCGTATAAGTACCTAGTTTAAATTAATAAAAAAATATTATACACACTCATATACAAATAAAATGTAAATTCCATTTGAGTTCGCTTGCCTTTTTCTACCTCAGAATTACATACTAGACTCGTAGCATAATGCCTACGGCGTAGATCCACTATCGTACTCTGTGTAAGAAATGAAATAGATGCTATGCCATCTTTGTGACTGTGATTTTTTCGTTAAATGTTGCTCTTTGTAAACTGAAGTTAGCTTACTGAGCATTGAATGTTTGGTTTCTGGTTATGTTACGGTGGAGTGGAGCCTTGCTGGGACTATGAGCGTTGTAGTTCTTGACATATACAAAAGATGGCATCACATGCTAAATAAAAAATCTGATATTCGAAATAAGTTATGTAGTTTATGATTACTTAAGTGTATTTAATAGGTATATGAGAAGTATAAATAACATAACATAAACTCACACCTATATCCCCGAAGGGGTAGGCAGAGAGATAAATATAAACTGAACTAAATTTAATTTTGGTTAATTTGCATTTATACGTCCCTTTTAGGGAAAAGTAATTGATTTTGTTCTTAATAGGGGATCTCCTCAACGATGTTTGAAGTGTTTCGGTAGACATCGTAATAATTTATTCTTGGAGACTAAGATTACGGAATAAGTCATCATCCAAGGCGAGATTTGAACCCGCGGTATTTCTTCCATTGAAAAACCATGTAACTTGGATCCATCCTGCCGTCTATCAGGTTTCTAAATAATTATTCCAGTAGTTTCCTTCAAGTCGCCTTTTTCTTCGAGACAATATTTTGAAGAAGATTATTTCATTATTCTAGAACTAGTTCAGGTATAGCTTTTAAAAATGAATTACTTGCAATGCAATTATAGTTCTACTAACTGCTACATGAATTTCTTTTGACGTGACATGAACTTTTGCACACACATGTACGTGTATTTACAAGACACAGGTACTACTATTTAATTGTTCACTCGCCTTCGTGAGATAGAATATCTATACCTAGTAAGACATAATTTTATTGTTTTGAATAAGATAAATGATCAAACTCAAGTCGTTATGAGAGATGGATACTACACTATGGACAGTGATAGTAACTATTTACATTACGAGGGTTTACAGTAAAGAAACAATCAAAAACACTTATACGACATTTAATAGCATCTATAAATATAATTATTATTATGCAAACATATTTATACAATAACTATTCACAGTACAAAAATAATTGTACACATTTTCATTCTTAGCTACACAAGTTAAAAGCCTCTTTACAAATTTATAAGATAATTTCACTTATTATATAAAATATAACAATTTATTTATAATATTTTATACAATCCTTATACATGAATATAATTGTAATACTAAACGGGTACTAATTAATATATCGTTATATAAATTTTAATTTTTATATAAAACACTAAATTAATTTATACATATTTCAGTTCTTTACAATATTAAACTATTAATTAATAATATTTTCCGGATCTCTTTTATATATAATCACTACTTATATTTTGAGATAGGAATCAAGCTATGAATTCCATAAAGTATAGAGAGCAAGATTTGTTTAATTCGAAATTAATCTCATTCCTACAAGTTGACACAAGATACCTTGTTTACAACTATGAAATTTGGCGCTTCTTTTCGGCATAGGTCACTAACAATTTAGCTTCTTCTGTTAGCATTTCTCTTTGTCCATGAAAAGCTCACGTTTGACCACTATCTCACCCGGGGTCTCTTGATAAAGTGATTCTATTAGCGACAACGCCAGGAGAAACGTGCAATAATATGTCAGGGATTGATATCATTACTTGTCAATACAAAAAAAAAGTTGAAGTGAGTCTTTACAACTCGAAGTAGATGATTAAACTATCAATGATGATGATTAATTAAAGTAAATTATAAGGAAAACAAATAAATAAATGCTTGTCATGGCGTAGAACATAATAAGTAAAAATAAAAAATAACATCAGAATTATGACTAGAATTTCAATCATGAGATTATCACTCGAAAAATCAAATATAATGAAATTTAAGAAATAAACTGCTATGTACTGAATAGTATGATTTTTTGTGGGATGAACGCGGAACAATCCAAATTAACGTAATAAATTTGAATGGCTGTCAAACTCTTTTTGAAAGATGTTTTCCACAACGACAAAAAATCGTAGACCTAATTTTATTGTTCAAAGGGCTCTTTGAATGATGGACCATTCCATCGCATATTTGCTATCGCCGATATAATACATTTTGTCAGCGGAGCCCCGCCGGACGGGGCTCCTGTTTCTTCGTGCAATATGAAAGGAATCCGTGCGGTGTACACTATCAGTGATATACCTAGGAGTTGTTTGGTTTATATAGATTTTACGCAATTTTATTGATTGACGAAATAATCGTTCTCCGCTATGCTGAGCTCCTTGAGCATCTTCTGTAAAACGGGATAGTACTAGTTGAGTTGCTTCTATACTAGATTTTCCAAGCCTGTGAATTTTTTTTTTATTTGTAAAATACTAACATGCTGTATTTTAACTGTCAACTTACGAATATACCAACATCACTTTTCAATATCAAGTGTCTATTTATACATTTTTGCTTAATTTTCTAAGGTATAGATTACGCAGTTAGACATATCGTTTGGCGTGCGTGCACGCACACGCCGACTATTGGCGCTAGAGCATGACGTCACGAGGCGGCTCGTTGACCGCGCGCTGTCAGTCGCGCGCCGACATCAGCACGAGCAGTTGTGTGCGGCGCGGGTCGGGCTGCACTGGACGCGACACACTGCTACTTCTAGTCCGGTTGAGTATCTGCAATTTAAACGAAATATGTTAATGCGAGGGAAATGCCTATTAGGTAACCTTACACCCCGGTAATTTTAGGACCTGAGACGGCGTGCGGTTTTAGTCGCTTTGATCTCGACATAACCACCTCCAAAGGCCAACGGGGGTGGTATCCATGGCCCGTAACTGGCGCACATGTACGAAAACAATTACGAAGGTAGAAGAAGTGAAAGGCTTGTGCCAGAATCTTAGCAAGAAGTGTAACTTTAATCATTACCGTAGCAACAGAATGTGATCTTCTTGCGTGCGTAGAACTCAGAAGGTCGGAGTTAGCAGTGGAGTCGGACCTTGAGCGGACAGTGCCTCTCGTATGCCTCTTCATCCGTTTTCCACACCACAGCCACTTGTACGGCGGTACTCGTCTGCAATCAAAGTTATACCCACTTGTACGGAGCTACTCGTCTGAAATTATCATTATTGTTTTTGTGAGTTATTGTGTAGTGTAAAATGTTGGTTCAGAAGGTCAATTCTTGTAACACCAAACCGTCATAGAACGAAATGTGTTTGGATTGAAATTGAAAATTATGCATTGACTAATAAGAATAGGTAGGTACCTATTATGCTCATAGAAATATCGTATTGGTATAGTTTCAAGCAAATCTTAATATAATTTCAGTTCAGTCATATGACGATCGCATAAAAATATCAAATTATATGCATAAAGAGGGAAGAGAATACTAATTATATGTTACTTTGTTATATTCCACGGAATAAAGAATACTTATATTCACATTATTAAATCAATAACCTTCAATCATATTTCGAAATGATTACATCACGTTCAATTTTTGATAATGAAAACTTTGTTACAAGGAGAAAAATGTCATAATTTTTGTAAGATCGAAATTAGATCGGAACTGATTTTTGACGATATTTTTAATTTATTACAAGAATTGACTTTCTGATTGTGTGTTGTATGTTGACAAATAAATAGAAATCAAATAAAAATATACTTTGAAATTATAATAAAATTATAATATGCAAAGAACCATACACCTGCTTTGTAATCTGTATAATGTAGAACATAATTTATGTGTGTGGCAAGTTAAATATCATTTAATATGTGAAACTCCTATAAAAAATGTGATAATTTATATAAAAGTAAAATATTACATTATATACTCGTAGCAAATGAATAAAGACACTTTATTTTTTATCCTAATTATATAAAGTTATAGGCCAACTAAACAATCAAGATAGTATATATCTACATACCTTAAGCTCATGTATATGTGCGGTGAGAACATACAGCATATTAAAGGATTCGCAGCTGAATTCAACGGTGCTAAGCTCTGGATGAGAGTTGCTATAGCCAAGTTGGTCTGGGTCAGTGGTATGTGGTTGTACACTTGTAAGAGGTCGAACACAATGTATGGCGCCCAACAGATCACGAATACTGTGAAAGAGATGTGCTTTTTGAAATTACATTACCTATTTATTAGAGATTATTATCAGCTGAATTATATGGACTAGGATCTTGCGTGGTCGGGAACTTCCAAGTGGTGCACCCTAGGCAACAGAGACGGCAGTCCAAGTACCCTTTGCGAGTCAGCGGGTACGTTGTGAGCCTCCAAACAGCTCTCTACAGGATGAGTCCCGCCTCGGTTGCAGGCGGCAGTGTATTCTCTGCATGTAAGAGGCACCCTCTGACTAGCAAAGGGCACAGTAAAGAGTGGGCAAAGAATGGGCTAGTTGTCCAAGTACAGGGAAAATTTGGAGAACAAAAAATCACAATCAAGAAAGAACAAACAATCTCTAAAAGCTAATATTCAATTGTAGCTTAAGAATTAATTAACAAAAAATAACAGCTTAGATAAACTCAAGTTATTAATTAAGCGTAATATGTACTTTACTTTCTTTGTGAAAAACTAATTTATCTTCATAACTTTATACTTACCTACTAAAAGTCTACCAGCTGTGTATAATGTACCTATTACTTAATATTGGTATTCGCATTTCAGTGTCTACACTCACAAATTCGAGACTTAAAATGCTAATACTAGGTCGAATTCATTACAATATTATGTAGATGTAAGTCGAAGTTCAGTCATTATCGTAAACGATTCAACTAACATTATAATTTAGGTGTGAATTAATTGCAGCAATTACTGACTGTAGTTAATAATATGAATCAGGCAGCCTATCTAGATTAATCATTTGAGTTAATTACAGAACTTTGCATCTGTCTATACAACCTTAGACGAAAAGTGAACGTGCAATGAACCTATAACAATAACTGTCCTACAAGTTATATAGGAATAGTTTTCCGTAGTATTCTACTAGCAACAAATGGTGGAGCACAATTGGTTGAGCATGAGACGTTTTCGTTTGACGCTAACACGATCAATTTGCGCTCGATTTTTACATCGCGCTTGCGGTCTACTAATCTAGCGTAGACGCAGTTTTAAAGTTAGAGTCGAGCCTGTTGGTCCCCCCTACTTCTTGAGGAGGGGGGGGCAAGAGCGGGATACAATGGATCCCACACCCGAGGGGTCTAACTCGAAATCAGAGAAGGCTCTGAGTCAGCCGACGTGCGAGAGAAGTGCAAATATGAGATAGAAGATATGCAAATTATCAGTAAAATACCCACCGAAAACAATAACAAACGTCATTTTGACGCTTTTGATCTTCGCTCTAGGTATCAAACCTCTAGAACTAGCCCGTCGTGAATCCGGGTCGCTTTCCACCTGACCTGAAACAGTTGAATAAACACAACATTTTAATTCTAAATTCAGTTGAATTTATTTGGAAGATTTTTGGCGGCTGTCCGCCGTGTCTGGTTTTTGTTACATTTTTGTGGTAAATAAAGATTTTATTGTGTTATTTCTTTGGAGTCTTCGAGTTAGGTGTTTATATTTGAGAGTAGCGGGTGATGTACCGATACTAAAATATTGTACTACATAATTTTTTATTCAAGTGTAAAAAAAATTAAAAGTTCATACTATCTTTCTAAAGTAATCCGTCTTTAGCCCAAGCAAGTACGTCTATAAAATAAAATTAAGATAATTATCTGTGTGTAATATGCAAATAACATTTTTTAAGCATAATTATGTTATACTTAGGTATATGTTAAGAACTCGACATTTATAACAAAACATAATTTTTGAAAGCTTTTTGTTTGTTTATTTGTTTTCGGTAATATTCGAAAATGCTGGCTGGGCCGATTTCAACGTGTAACTTAGATTAATTATTTTAGAAAAAGTTCCAGGGTTCTGTACAAAAAAATTCCCAATCCAAGTTCACGCAAAAGGAGATACGGGTAAATTCTACATCAGTCTCTTAATTTTGAACTCACCGTTTCTCAAAGTTTTCGTTCTTCGCGAACTCACAGGTGGACTCATAACCACCGCTTTGCTTTTGGTCCATATTGTGAGCACAATAACGGCGTAGCACGCTGCTATGGCTAGGGCGGGAAGCACTAAGATCATTATAGAAACTAGTGTCATCCAGATCTGCCACCGCCGAGGAGTACCCAGTTCTATCCAGCATTGTACTTGACCTAGAACATTATCATGACAAATAAATTAATCCCAACAAAAAAAAAATCATGTAAAGTTTTCAGACGTTGTGGAGAGCCAAGTATCTGTTAATTTTCTTTGCTAAAGACATGCGCGAGAGCGCTACTTCTCTATACTAATATAAAATTGTAAATTATTTGTCTCTATATTGTAAATATAAAAAAAAACATTTTTTATGTCGGTCACGTCAATTTGACTTCACCTCGCCTGATGGTAAGCCTGAAGGTAAAGTCTAAAGGTTCGAACAGTTTCCAATTCTGTTTTTTATTAGAAAAAATACGTCAGCACACTCAGCATATAGTAAAATAAATATATCGATTTTAAAGTAAAGTAAATCATTAACTTAAAGGCTTTCATATTACAAATAACTTGTTATAAAAACAGTTAATTTATTAAGAACTCCGTTTAATTTATGCCCTATGAATAATGATCCTATAAAGGCTTTCGTAAGTAGCTGTATTACAAATGGTAATATTTTAATAAGGAAAATCGACATTTCTTGGGTCACGGCGTTTCCTGTTGGACACAAAAGTGGGTCACAATTTCAAACTGGATCTTTTTATTATCATTATCTAAGCGATCAGGACCCTTTTCGATCCTTAAAAAATGACCCATTTCGGTACCAATTTTTTTTTGTTGTATTCTGAAGGTCTCTCAAAAATTCAAAAGGTATTAGGCGCTGCGCAAACGTAGACACTTTTGTTTCTTGTGTCAGATACAAGCTACCGATGAACATTTGAATTCTATAGAACAAGTATGAAATCATTCAACTCCCTGCGCATACGTGAGTCCAGTTGCTTCCACTTAACACTATATTCAGGACGATCAAAAAGTGTTCGGTGTCGGTAACTGGAAACTAAAAGTCGTCAGTTGAAGACACAAGCAACATTCACAAACGTCCATCATGAGACTACGGAAAACAAGCAGATACAGCAACTACAGCTACAGTTCCTTGTGGTGTGCCGTGTCGGTGACAGGGAACCGGCAACTGTGTCCCATTGTCGATACGGGACACAGCAACTACAGTTTCCTGTGGCGGTGTGCCGTGTTGGCAACAAAAGTGTCTACGTTTGCGCAGCGCCTTAAGCTATATTTTATAACTTGGATACAATTTTAATATGCAAAACAATACTTAAAGATTTTTTATATCACTTACGTGGCAGACAAGCACACAGTCAACGTAAAGTAAAAAAAAGGAAAAAAAAAAGTAAAAGTAACGTATTATCTTTCGTGAGTTTCTTTACAAAATTATAGGTTGTGGTTTTTATTATGCGCTACAGTGATAATGATTATAATATTGGTTTATAATAATTTTATACATTTTATTAACTCATGATAGAAAATCGAAAGTTTTATAAGTTTGATGTATCTGTATGTGCCT
This sequence comes from Lithosia quadra, assembly GCA_963576445.1. Taxonomy (NCBI): domain Eukaryota; kingdom Metazoa; phylum Arthropoda; class Insecta; order Lepidoptera; family Erebidae; genus Lithosia; species Lithosia quadra. The sequence goes on from OY754879.1 coordinate 15,039,963, forward strand.
GTCTGTAGCATAGTAGCTACCGAACAGATGAACCGATTTTGTAATGGATTTTTTTTTCAAAAGCCGATGTTTTAAATTTATATTTATAGGTAAACTTGTGTGGTGTTTTTTAATATTTAAATTATATTAATTACTCACCTTGAACTTCTTTGACTTCATATAAAATGAGAAGTGGGATTGAAAAAAATATGCTGATCAACCACGCTGATATAATCAGAGCTCTCGCCCGGTTCCCTGTTTGAACAAGAATAGAATTATGTTCGGTAATTGAACTAAAAAAAAAACAAAAATAAAAAGCCGTCTCATTAGTTCCGTATTCTGATTCCGTGGTATGATTTTAAATCAGGCCAAGTATTATTGTGGTTTTCTATTATGAAATTATCAGCATCAGCATCAAACGTACTCAACTGAAAATTTTAAATTTATACGGAACACCGGTTCATGTTTGATATTGAAAGAATTGATTGCTAATTGATAAGTATAATTGCTAATTGATATATGAATGATACGCATTAACCGTAAAAAACGTAACAACTTATGTTTGTGAATGACGCGTTACCAGACGACATCGATAGTAAGGAATGTCTTCCCTCTTAGTATACTGTAAGCCTGAATTTATAACAAAAAGAAAAAAGAATGTGATTCCGGCCAGGATCGAACTGGCGGCCTTCTGCGTGTAAAGCAGATGTGATAACCACTACACCACGGAACCGATTGCTGTCATGCTTATAATCAATGTTTGTGTCTTAAAAATAAATATAAAATTCGTAGATCTATAAAAAAATAGGTATAAAATTTACATGATATCATAGTATTTTGTTATCTACGTCTGATAATATTATTATATCAGTACCAGGAGACAAAGTGACATTCTGTTAATGGAATTGCTTCAAAGCGAATTCGCAAAAGTCCGAAATGTATTGCGAGTGACAATATAATATGAGACATTTCAGACTTTCCAATGGCGTTTTAACCAATAGAATTAAATGCCCTTAATAATAATAGTCCGAAATAAAGTTATGGGAGTGACATTAATTGTTGCACGTGACAAGTCGACAAATAATGTCACTTCCATACTTATCGGCCCTTTCCCAGTGAGAAGAGCCGATAAGTATGGGATGAGATACCTATTATGACTGTTATAGCCATACAATGTAACTTTGTCTACGCCCCCAGTAAATGTGAATAACTACCAATCCTTTTTGATTTTGTGTTATTTACAGCAAGATTTGCAAGACAATACGTTCATTATGCGTAATGCGTACAGCTAAGGAGTGGAATGCTCGAGTCTGTTCTTCCGGAAACCTGGGAGTCTTTAAGTCCAGAGTAAACAGGCTGCTTCTAGGCAAGCGTGCTCCATCGTCGACCATATCATCACTTACCATCAGGTGAGATAGTGGTCAAATGCGAGCCTATCGCCTATAAAAAAAACAATAGATCATCAAACCCGTGGGAAGAGAATCTAGCAATTTAATACTCACCAACACTTTTCTAATCGCCAGTAACTACAATGACTGTTAACAATACGAAAAAATGTAAAAATAACAATAATTATATTACTCACAGCTTCCAGAGAAATTCATGGGATTTGTAATGGCATCGCAGCGATCTATACTCAGAGCGACTAGCACGTAAGTTGAAGCATACATCACCACAGCCTGTAAAAAAAAAATTATGGATGAGAAAATATAAAAACCTGACATCGTACTAAAAGGAGGTTTTAAGTCTGACCAGCCGAACCAGCAGACAGACTATTCTAATAATAAACTGTATCAAAATCCGTCCAATAGTTTTTTATACTACTATGGTAGCGGACAAGCACACGGTCCACCAGAGAGGGTCGTGTGTGAAGTCTTTGCGTACGTCCATTTCATTTCACAACTAGACCGCTGAATGCGTCTTGTCCGTTTTTTTAGGGTTCCGTAGCCAAATAGCAAAATACAGAACCCTTATAGATTGATTGAAATTTTAAGCAATTGCATGCTAACTATTTCCAAATGATTTTCTGATCGGAAAAAATGATCATCCAGGACGGGACCCGTCCCGTCCTGGATGATCATTTTTTCCGATCAGAAAACCTTATAGATTTTTAATTTGACATAGAACTTAAAATCACAATAAAGAATAAGAAACTTCATATTTTGAAAAAGCAGCTTTTCGCTATAAAGGATTTTCAGACGAGCGGAGTGCAGTCAATGACATCAGATAGTTTAAAAAAAAAAGATGAAGTTCCAAAACATATTGATATGAAAAACCTGATTTGCAACCGAGTTTTTGGAACTCAATCATGGACCTAAAAAACCTTCGGACGGAAAGCGTTTAAAACAAAGCTGTGGCACAAAAAAGGCTAACCATGTGTGAGTGAATTTTGGATTACAGTATGTTACTCAAATTTATTTGAAATTATAATCCCTGGATTTTTTTTTGCTATCACTACAGTTTTTATAAGTACCATTTCAGTACACAAGAAATGCTGTATTTTTGTTTCGCTACTTAAGGTGACTTTTTTATACTATTTAGATGGCAGACAAGTGCACGAAACACCTGATGGAAAGCGGTCACCGTGGCTTGATGTGTGCAACATCAGAGTTATCACACTCGCGCGGTAGGGGGAGGGGAGTTGAGGAGTTTAAGCGGAAATAGAGTAAGGGACTGGGGAGGATGACTGAATCGAATGATATTTGCCGCGCAGTGTGTGTGCGTGCCGAAAGTGCGCCGACTCTAATTTCATCAGTACCTATCCTTCGATGCGTTTCGTCCATAAGTTTTATACGTTCATGGATTCTATATTCAAATAATTCTGTTCCGAAATAAGTAAAATATTCAAATTTCACTACTGGCCGCAGATGGAACCCTTTCATCTTGATACGAACCCGCCAAATATTTATTGGATAAAAGATTCGCTCTGATTACGGTCCGCGAAACTTATTTCAACTCATATTTTTGTAAGTTGGCGCTTCATATTTTTATAAGTTGGTGCTTCAGAATTATTTATATGTGCTATAAATATTTGCCGGTAAGATGTGCCTAAGTGATTACTTTTAATATTCTTACAAGATAAAATGAACAAGGAAAAAGAGAAAACTGGAATATTTATCCAGATAAGTCATAATTATTTTTTATGGAACCTTTCAAAATGCCGTGAGGCGAAATCAGGTTTTATGTAATGAATATTCTGGAAAAGTTGGTATAATTCAAAAACACAATATTTTGTATCTCCCCTTCTCATCCCCTAATCCTTAACCCCTCCCACCCCAATTTCCTAACCCTTCCGCCTGTAGGGTCAGCAGCGCGAGTGTGACGCCCTTGATGTTGCACACGTACATAGGCCACGGTGACCACTTCCCATCAGGTGGGCCGTGTGCTTATCTGCCACGTAAGTAGTATAAAAAAATTTATTCCTGAATATGTATAAATGCCAGTAGAAGTAGACAGCCTATAATAATAATCATCTCTATTTTCCGTTCACACATTATAGAGGGCGAACATATTACAGCCAGTCATACCCACACACAAACGGTCCATACGACCAGTACCTAATTTAAGATGTGAACTTACATGTGAACTCTGTCGATCCTTTGAATCTAAGGACTAACAAACTAATATTTAGCCGTAATAAAATGTAAGCGTCCAATTTAAGACATCAACGAAAAAGCGTCCATACAAACGAATTCCTTGACTATCACAGTCGTGCTAAGTACGAATGTTTTTATTCCTTACTTACCTGAAGAAACTTCACAGTTTTGCACATAAACTCCCCGGCCAACCAGGCTATGGTGATCTTCTGTATAATGTCAGGGAATACGTATATGAGGCCAACGAGGAGATCTGAAAAGAATAAAACAATTTTACTAGAGGCCGCACATTCTCAGAAATACTGATGGGAATAAAGGAGATGTTTCATTTTGGGCCCCTTAATTGTACACAATACAGAAAAAAGAGAAATAATACCGGTTATTGGCAAAAATACAATTATATCCGAAATTCAAGGGCATAAATTAATAAAATACGAATACATTTTTTTAAAGTTTTAGTCCGCCATGTTTGTTGTGTTGCAAGAAAGTGTTTATTTAGTTAGATTCCGCCCATAATTCGAGGCAATATTATAAGAATTGAATAGTGAAAAATTAAAATTCCAGCCAACACCCTGTTTTCATTTTCACATTCGCTATACCACAAATAAATATAATAATAATCAGTCTGTGTATCACTGTTTAATATATTCACACAAATAAATAATTCTTAATTTATTTCCTAAATCTCTGCACCGTTCGTTCATGAACTGACATAAATTTAAAGTCTTCATGCTTTTTTTTGGGTCAGTTTTCAGTTGAAATATTGTTTCGTCATACAAGCGTTACATTAGTTTTATAAACATGTAGACATTAAGATTTAGAGTTGGTAACCGCACATGTGTGATGATCAGTGGCTGTTTAGAAAGACGTCAAAGTAAATATTTTGATTATTTAATGTGTCAAGGTTTACAACTAGAATATCGACCAATTTCTAGCACGACGGCTGATATTCTAGGGTATTTATTCGTATTTCAAATTACCGACCAACTGATGACTATAATTAATATATTAATTTCAGCTGTTTATTTCGACATTCTAAAATCGAATAGTTAGACAGCTACCTGTCAAAAGCACCGGCGAGCTTGCATAAAAGGTTTAATGACAGTAGAGGAAGCTTGTGAAGTATTGAAGCGGGCAATCTCTGGTCGTGGGGTAATCTCTCCCCCGTTTACATTATAAGTATTGAGGTGTATGGACATACAGCAGAGTCTTAGTTCCAGGGTTCTGTTAGTGACATTTTGGGTACGGAACCCTAAGAACAGCGTTAACATGAACTTGGTCTGTAGATAAAGTGACATTCTATGTGACTTTTTCTGGGCCCCCTTACAACATAAAGGTACTTGACGGCCTATAACACGATATTGAAAGGTAAAAATAATAATTCCATTGAACGTTGATAAAGTAGTATTGTAGTATAAAAAATATTTCGGGTTTTTTCCACAAAAAGACTAGACGAAATAATATTTCAAGGTTTATATAAAAAGGCTAGATGAAAATATATTTCCAGATTCAATAAGGATGAGCCTGAAAACACTTAGACGTAATTATTTATGTTCAAAACCTTTTAGCAGCACTCAATGAGATATCGAGACTAGATATTGCGAGTCTTTATTTTCCCCAAAAAGCGTTATCGTAATTTTCAGACAATATTTATATTATTATTTCCCAGTATTCTGAACTATGGAAGCGAGTGGTTACGCTCTGATAAGAGCTCACAACTGATAGAAAGTCCATTTTTTTTCTTTATCCTCCGGAGCCTTACCACGAAGCGTTAAAAACCGTTCAGTTGTTGCTCAGGGAGTCAGGAGAGAAAAGGAGGCTATGCACAGTGTATAGCTCTGTTTCTATCCCTCAGTTGAGCGGTCTGAAACTGAACGATTTTAAGCGCATCATGAAGATTTAAAATTTGATTTACTTTCTTGTAATGTGGATTCATACTGTCACTACAAATTGGAATCTTATTTGTTACATCTCTATCAAGTATAATATTGTGTATTTGTGTGACATTGCCGTGAAACCAATGATGAATGAAAAAAAAACACCAGGATGGTAACATCGACACGAAAGTCGATTTTTTGTGAAAAGCGTTGCCTATATAATACTAAACCAGGGTATAATGTTATTAACGTTCCAAATTTCTCTCAATTTCGTTGAACTATTACAGCCATACAAGCGCTCGTAACCTTGTAACGGCTCAGATAATAATTATATGAACACTCGCAATTTTTCCTACTAAAATGTGTAAATTATGTGAATCATTATAATACACTACTCGTGTATATAAAAAGTGTGAGTTAATTTAACCATATGCCTTGTTTTATTACTTATAACATAGTAAGCGTAGAGTGAATGGGGAGTACATTAATTTTTCTACAATCTAAAAATCGCTATCAACAAAGCAATAAGGTTGAAAATAGAACAAAAAATTTACTAAAACAAAAATAGGATTTTGTTCGTAAGTCGTACAAACATGCGAATCTGTTTATATACATCGGTTATTTCATTTTTATAACAAGGTCTCGAGATTGTTTATTCTATGGGAGTAAGAGACAAAAATAGAACGAAATGCGGAAACTATTCAATTGTTTTTGTTGATTTCTGTTTCCGACGAAGGACTGACAGCTTGATGCCTTGGGATTGATATATTTCGCGCTTGACTGATAGTGCAACGTCATTTTGTTTAAATTAATGAATAATTGTGTGTACGAAAACTTTAAAGCGTGAAGCTTTCGTTAGTTGTGTTAGGACTAATTCATATACAGGAGGTTAAAATATGTGATTAACTTTTATGTGTGTGGACAATTTCGAATATATCTAGATTCTAGAACCTGTTCAAATAACTCAGTTGGTTAGAGTATTCCTCCTGTAAGGAACTGATTGCAGATTCAAGTCCCTTCCTGGACGTTTTCTTTTCCGATTTAAATCATTGGGAACTTTTATAAATGTATTGTGTTACTCTTGAGTTTTGATGTAGGTATTGTTTTTTGTTTTGTTGAATGCGTGAGTAGTGTGGTGAGGAAAGTTGTAACAAAACAAGATTTGGAACGAGGTATGTAGGTATACCAATTTACTGTTAGTAGAAATAAGCAATTTATACCCATAACACAAGCTAGTTAAGTTATGCTTACTTTGGGTCTAGAAAGCGCTGTTTAGAATGTCGTAGAATATAAAAGAAAAATATTAGGTAATAAATATACTTCGAGACTCTAAACAGCTAGTGTTTTTATGCGTCGCATTAATGTTATTTTACCGTTGAGAGCAGACGCACTTGACGCAGTAGCAATGATGGTAAACAAGGCTTACGATTCGAGGGGTGACGCACAATCCATCTTATCTAATCTACAATAAAGCGGTGTGTTATAAAAACGTATAAATAAATAATCCATGTGAGCCAACAAACATCCGCCTGTAGATATTTTGTTCACATCTACTTGTCAAGCATTGACGTCCCATTGACGGGATAAACATATTCTATGCTCCATGGGTCATAGGAATCCAATCTCATGTATAGGGTATAAGGGGCCCGAAATGCTTTACCGGCCACCTTGCACCCCTGTGTCTGAAAACCCGAGACGGTGTGCTGTTTTAATTGGTCCGAGTCCTAGATAAACAACCTCTATGGCCAACTAATCTCCAAGAATTTTTGTGGAGATTTCTACACGAAAATAAAATAAATCGAATGGGGGTCCAACTAAGTTCCTCGGAGCTAATCCAACCTCATTTGCAAGCCGATGAGGTAAGGTTGGATTGTCTGTCGATTAATGGAAGAAGCTCTGATGCAGGCTTTCCTCTTGGATTTGGAAGGTTAGACGGCAGTTGCTCCAGGAAAAGGTAACATCAAAAATCAAAAAAGTTTCAGTAAATCCAACGTCACATTTTAATGAAGTCATTGAACGAATAAAATCAAGTAGGTATTAAATTATTGAAGTTGTTTTCGGACTTCATTTAAATCAGATTACCTCGCCCATTATTTAAAAACAAAATTTGAATCCATACCTATGACGACACATAACTTCCTAATTTGTCCGTCTTGGCACAAACATCGCCAGTCGCCAGCAAGCCGGGCCATGTCACAGTAAAGTACCCGCGACATAAATCTACAGTGTCAGTGTAAAGACGTGTTCACACTTCTTACGCTAGGATCTATTTTTTACTACATAAATACATTATGTGTGTAATTTTACTAGAGTAATTCAGTAAAATTATTCAAAATCATATTTCATTATGAATAGATGTTATTATAGTCGCCATAAATTAAGTCACCGTAAAAATGGACCTCAAAAACTATCCGAATACACCCGAAACCTCATGGCTAGTCGACGTTCTATGGTACTCCAAACTTCGGATGACGCTGAGTCATATAGGCAGCTCAATAGACAAATTATGAAGTCCTTGCGACATGACATACGGTCCTTTAATACCCAGTGTATTAAAGAGACCATTGAGCGGAACCAAGGCTCCAAAGTGTTTGCAAGAGATGCGTCTATTGGGCAAAGCCAGCTGACAAAGCTAAAGATCGAGGATGGACGCGTGACGTCGAATAGGTCAGAGGTCTTACGGGAGATTGAGAGGTTCTATGGACAGCTATATGCCTCGGTCTCTGCTGAACCTGCTGGTTCGGCGGTAGACCCCAGAGCCAAGCTAACCCGACACTATACCGAAGACATCCCGGACATCAGCCTGTACGAGATAAGGATGGCTCTCAAACAGCTGAAGAACAACAAGGCGCCGGGTGAGGATGGAATTACTACAGAGCTTCTGCAAGCGGGTGGAACACCGGTACTGAAAGTCCTTCAGAAGCTATTCAATTCCTCCTTGCTCGACGGGAAAACGCCTGAGGCATGGAACAGGGGTGTTGTGGTCCTGTTCTACAAAAAAGGTGATAAAACCTTATTGAAGAACTACAGGCCCATAACACTGCTGAGCCATGTCTACAAGCTGTTCTCGAGAGTCATCACGAATCGTCTCGAACGCAGGTTAGATGACTTCCAGCCTACCGAACAAGCCGGTTTCCGAAAAGGCTATAGTACCATGGACCACATACATACGCTGCGGCAGATTATACAAAAGACAGAAGAGTATAATCGGCCTCTATGCTTAGCGTTTGTGGACTATGAGAAAGCCTTCGATTCCGTCGAAACTTGGGCGGTTCTCAGATCTCTCCAGCGATGCCGGATAGACTATCGGTACATCGAAGTGTTGAAGTGTTTGTATAATAACGCCACCATGTCAGTCCGAGTACAGGAGCACTGCACGAAGGATATTCCCTTAAAGAGAGGGGTAAGACAGGGAGATGTCATATCTCCGAAACTGTTTACCTCTGCCATGGAAGATTCCTTCAAGCTTCTGGAATGGCAAGGACTTGGCATCAACATCAACGGCGAATACATCACTCACCTTCGATTTGCTGACGACATAGTAGTCATGGCCGAATCGATGGAAGACCTAGGACAAATGCTCGGTGACCTCAACAAAGTTTCCCAACAAGTGGGTCTTAAAATGAACATGGACAAAACGAAAATCATGTGTAATGTCCATGTTGTACCCACCGCACCAACCGTTGGGAGCTTTGCTCTCGAAATTGTAGACGAATATATATACCTAGGACAGGCGATCCGATTAGGTAAGTCCAATTTTGAGAGAGAGGTCAGTAGGCGGATCCAACTCGGCTGGGCAGCGTTCGGTAAACTGCACAACGTCTTCTCCTCTAAAATACCTCAGTGCCTTAAGACAAAGGTGTACAACCAATGTGTGTTACCAGTGATGACTTACGGCTCTGAGACGTGGTGCTTCACGAAAGGACTTTTCAGACGGCTCAAAGTCGCGCAGCGAGCTATGGAGAGGGCTATGCTCGGCATCTCTCTACGTGATCGAATCAGAAATGAGGAAATCCGTAGAAGAACTAAAGTTGCTGACATAGCCCGTAGGATTAGCAAGCTGAAGTGGCAATGGGCCGGCCACATTGTACGAAGATCGGACGGTCGATGGGGCAAAAAGCTTCTCGAATGGAGACCACGTACCAGCAAGCGCAGTGTGGGACGGCCACCTGCCAGATGGACCGACGACTTGGTAAAGATTGCTGGGTCTCGTTGGATGCAGGTGGCAATGGACCGGTCGCGCTGGAGATCAATTGGAGAGGCCTATGTTCAGCAGTGGACAGCGATAGGCTGAGATGATGATGATGATGATGATGATAGTCGCCATCGATATAAGCTTAAAATATTCTAAGTTACGGACTACCTTAGCTGTAATACCTTGGGTACATAAAATCATTTTATAAATCCGGAGATTACCAAAATTATACGGCAAATTTTGTTTATAAGCTACGATGGTTAACCTGAAAAACTGTTTATTTGTTGTAACAGATAAAATCAATTTTGCTGGGCATTTTTTACAAGGTACAATGAGCACGTTGGTTTTCTAGACCATCGACATATTAAAAGTATTATTGCGAAAGAGAACATTCTGGGAAAGAGACCATTTGCATCCTATGGACATTTTAAGAAGTGGACATTCTGCGTCTGAGCCGTTAAAATTACTCAGACATTTATAATTAGTTCAAACTCATTTCTATTTAATTTATAAACTCGTTTTAGCCCTTCAATGCGTGACACAAATAATATAATGTATCTCTTATTTTGTAGGGTGGGGTCTGTCAATAAAAGGTCAGCACAAATTAAGAAACTTTGTCGTCGCTATGAGGCCCAAATTTGTGTGAAATAATATTGTCATATTGTTATACTTACTCTATTTTTTTATAACCAAGGTGTACAAACCAGGGGACGATTGGGAACCTCAAACATGTGATTATGGCCATTTTTTTATTTTTCATGGCTATATCATATATTTATTTTATTATATCTTAATATATATAAATCTCGTGTCACAATGTTTGTCCTCAATGGACTCCTAAACCACTTAACCGATTATAATAAAATTCGCACACCATGTGCAGTTCGATCCAACTTGAGAGATAGGATAGTTTTTGAAACGGATTTCGACATCCACGCGGGCGGAGCCGCGGGCAACAGCTAGTAGATATATATAAGTAAGCCTTTTATAGTAAAATTATCATGAGACCGCTTTTACTGACCGTCACCGGCTTCAAACCTGATAGGAAAAGCTGCCATACTAATTGCTTCAAAACTTCATTAAAATAGTCATTTTAATGTTTACCTACTAGCAAAGTTAAAGCAAAATAGTGATACATATCTTCTTACATAAATGTTATTCTACGTATCTATTTTATCTGCAGTGAGAATGCAGCTTTATGCCGAAAGCAGATTTCAGTAAAAACAAGGGCGAGGTTTGATTTTAACTCGCGATTAACCGTCTTTTGTGTAATTTATGACCGTGGGATCACTTTTTGTGGGCCCGGTTCATTTATTCAGCTAAAACTAACTCTCATACTGACGCAGCAAGTGTGATAGATGTACGATTTTACAGGGTTAAGTGTCGGAGTGTCGGTTACATCCATACTAATTTTTTTTTTTTATTTATTTATTTATTTATATATTGAGTAAACATTACAAAATAATTTAGTACCAGTAAACCGGAATGGTTTGTATTGGTACTCACATTCGTACACTTAAATCACAATATAATATACTGTCACAGTGTAACTAAATAATATCGTTACTAAGCTTTATCGCAACGAAACTGCTGAACCGATTTTGACAAAATTTGGTGTAGAGGTGGACTAAGAGCTTGGGAAAGGCCATATGCTACTTTTTGTTGCGAAATTAAGGTTCAAATAGGTGATGATAATTTGTATGAAGTTTTGTCATTTCCGATGATTTCGTCATGAATGTTATTATAGGCATTTGATATGAGCGTTTTAGAAATTTCAACAGTCGTTAAGACAAAAAATTTGTTTTAGTGGGTAAAATGTGGGCATGCGTATTATATCTCTGCCTATCATAGTATATAGTTTTTTTAATAGTAGGCCCATGTTTTAACATAATAATAGGCACTAAGTATATAATGGCTGGTTAACCGACACAATAAAAAGAAAGTAAATCATTATCATTATCGTATAATGGTCCCCCTTTCTGTCGTAACTAAGTACTTGGAAGTAATATCACAGATTATCTAGTTAGGTAATAAGACTAAACTTGTAACCAACTATATACATGACACATGGCTAAGCCTAAACCGACGGCCCTAAAGTTTTAGTTGAGGTATTAGTTGAATATCGATAGTCGAAATCTAAATCTCGTAGTGACTCGAACCTTCCAAAGGAATATGGTCTAACGTGGGACAGTGGTACCTTTACAAAAGGGCGGTTTTCCTATCAACCGTAGATGCCTCTTAAGATGTTTTTATTGTGAACTGTTGATATGTATGTTCTTTTGCGAGTATCTGGGGTTAACTAAATCAGAAGTAACGGTTGGTACAACTGCGTGAACTTTCTAAAAGAAACAAATACTTATTTTTTGTTTGTCGTATATTTTAGTTTATAATACTGACTTGACCCCGGTCGAGTATTAAAAGTATTGGGTACATAAATATTATGTACTACAAATCCCTTTGAATAGTCCCTTTTTCAGATGGGAGCTGGACCCACGGAGATTCGGTACCTATCTTCTACATACATTTATATATTATGTATTCATGAAATTTGCAATATAATAAGATTAATTTTTTCCGATCAGAAAATCATTGGAAATAGTTAGCATGCAATTGCTTAAAAATTTCATTCAAAAAGATTAACATAGTTCAAGTATAGATTTAAATGTCAACCGATTAACTTTATTCCATATGAATCAAATAAACGGTACTCACAAAACAATATACTTTATTTTTTTACGTACGAATCTTATAGGTACAATAAATTTTAAAATTTCTAATATTTGATGCACAATAATAAAAATCCAAGCATTTCAAAATAAAACTAGAATACAAACACAACACTCGCGATAGAACAAAGAGAATGTTTCAAAGCAATTTGCACGTGTATTTGTTGATTGCTTTAACGAAACCAAACGAAACGTTCAAATTTCAGAAACTGCCACCAACCAATTTTTTATGGCTGAATCAGCAAAATCTATATTGATATGGTGATCGAGTTTGTGTTTTCCACATTCATACAGGATGAATGTGGAAAACACCATTGGATTTTATGAGTTTTGAATGAATAAAGTGGTACAAAATGCGAAAAAAATAATACCCATGGATTAATTAATCGCGAAAATTTCATGAAGTGTGTAATGACAGAAGCAGTATATTATATTATTTATATGTTTTAATCAGATTAAAAATTAAAAAAAATAGAGTGACGTTATTCGTGCAAATGGGTGATAAAATATTCTACGGAAGGTATGCCTCATGGTAGAAGAACTGGTAGACATTTCCGAGTAGGTGTTTAAAGCAATCTGACAGTTTGTGGGATTATTCTCCCATAGGCCGAAGGGTAGCGGTAACCATGAGGTAATCCTGCGACAAAAATTTCTACCAGCTCTCCTACTATTGCGTTGATATGAAAATAGACGCCGCATTACGACTAGCCGGAAGTATGTTATAGTCCTAAATAATATGATAAATGCGAAAGTGAGTTTTAACGCCTTAACCACTCAGCCAATCATCATGAAATTTTACATCCATGTCATCAGGGCTCCATCAATCCGTCATCATTTTCCATAATATATCGATGTTTAAATCTGTCTATTCTGATACATTCATAGCCTAAATACAACTGTCTAGAGGTCAACGACCTGGTTATTCTATTTTTTTCTTTTGCTATATTTATCTCGAAGTTAAATTCTACAGTTGACGGATTACATTTTTTAATCATAACCGTATAAAACATATGGATAGAATGCGATGTAGATGAGACTGTTTTACAAAAAAGGCGGCGAGTGAATTTGGGATGCAACGTGTTACCAGAATTTTAATGAAATATGATTCCTGGATATATTTTCTTAGTCACTACAGTCGTATTATAATAGCAATCCATTTATGTCCCACTGCTAGGCACGGGTTTCCTTTCCTCTAACGATAGAGCTGAAAGGGTTTAGACCTTAATCCACAGACGTTGGCCTAATGCGGGTTGGTGGATCGGACATGTCCTTAGAATTTCTTCCAATGGGTTTCCACACGATGTTTTTCCTTCACCGTCAGCAGATGGTAAATCATGTGATTAACACATATAAATTTCATTGTGACTGTCCGGCCGGGTTCGAACTCAATACGTCTGAGTAGAGTGACCACATCCTTATCCATTCGTCGCTTCCATCATCCATCACTATTACAAGAGATGCTGTATTTTTTTCGCTGGCTGACTGAATCGAATGTAGTTTATCGCATAGTTGCCGACTAGTAAGAAAGTGTGTGTGAAGACTTGTACGTGTAAGCAAGTGGGCCGACCGTAGTGTCTTCTATTATATTCTTCAACAAATTCTGTCCGTAGGATTAGTACGTCCAACTTTATAATCATATTTTTCATGAGCAATGTGAGTAAAAAACTCTACCCTACCAAGGGATTACAATATAAAAAGGACGTTCAATATAAAGCGTCTATACTGGCAAAAGTTATCATAAAATTCACTTTATGAACTACCTACTTAGAAATTCGTCATTTTTTTATGACCAATCAAAAACGAAATTGTTTGAAATTGTACAAAAGACATGAATTTACTGCAGTGAAATATTATATTCACTAAACTTTATAATAGGCGTCTGTAAGAAACAGAAGAAAAAAATGCATAAAGCGAAAACCGATAATTTTCTCTAACTGCCCTTAACTGGCACTTTTAGTACCCAATCCTTTCAGGATTTAACAAGGTGAAAGTCAATGGTCCATATAAATAATGTGTTCTCATTTTATTCCGCGCGAAGTATTTTTTTCATATAAAAATTGGCAGTGGTTTAATATTTTCGAAAATCGTACTTTCTATAACACTAGCTGTTGCCCGAGGCTCCGCTCGCTTGGATGTAGGTTATCGCGCGGGGCGGGGCGGTCAAAATGACCGTGACTCTCACTTATTTGTACGATTATAAAGTTGCATTTGTCTGTGCAATAACTCACCTCACTTGTCAAACATACGTGGCCTAAATTCGAACTAATGACAATAATAATAAGAGTGCGTCGCGGTCATTTTCACCGCCCCATCTACTTATCGCTTAAGTGAGCTATCATCCTTTATTTCATTCCCCCACCGGTCGAAATTCAAAAATCTTTAGCATACTCGTAGATATTTATTATCAAGTGCCTACAATAATACAAAGTTTTATGACGCTATCTATGGCAATGATGAACTTTCATACAAACTTTCATCCTTATTTGTTTTTTTTTTGTGAAAAAAGGTAGCCTATGTCCTTTCCCAAGTTTCAAATTTCATCGAAATAGGTTCAGTCGGTTAGGTGTGAAAGCGTTACAGACAGATAGATAAATACAAATGTAGACGAATTTTAGCACGAATTTACAGCCACAGTGTTCTCGATTACAAATTCCGTTTATAACCGAGATTTGAACTATGTTTTGTGTTCAAAGATGCCTCAACATAAATGTTTAAGCACCTAATAACAATGGATACAAATAATAGATTCTTGGGGCTCTCATCAAGATCTTTGAGGTTAATGCTAATATCACCTGCGAGATCTCAATACCTGCGGCATATATAATTTTTACGAGAATGACTGCCGTCAGAATTTAATATCTCCTAATCATTAACAATTATTTCATATTTTTAATCTAGTCCTCTGTTAAAGCATGTTTGTTATATTATTTTGTTCCAGCCTTAGGGCGTCAGTGTTTCAAAACCAAAAAAAACTAACTTTTAGATTCATCATTGTGTTAGTACCTACCTAACATTTATTGCTACAATTTCATTTATTTATAATGTTATTGGTAATTAGTAAAACAGAGCGTTCCATTTTTAGGCAAAAAATATTGATATAGTTAGCGACTAAATTTCTTGTGTGCTTGGGTTCACGTTGGTAGTGTAGTGACCAGAATTCGAACTCATGACCTCTCAATCGTAAAGCCGACTCCTTAACCACTAAGCTACCGACGGTTAATTTATTGACGTCACATGGTCCCGAAGCGGTGAAGCATTATTTAATGCAAATTGACTTACTTTCGGGTCAATTAGTTAAGCGTTGGTTCGTATGAAAA
Source organism: Lithosia quadra (assembly GCA_963576445.1). NCBI lineage: Eukaryota > Metazoa > Arthropoda > Insecta > Lepidoptera > Erebidae > Lithosia > Lithosia quadra. The sequence goes on from OY754879.1 coordinate 15,055,653, forward strand.
ACAGATTTGACTGCATTAACCCTTCCGTGCGCGTAGTTGTTTGAAATTTATGAACTTTTCAACTTTATCCGCAAAGGTCAAAGGATTTATGACAGCTAATTTTGGAGATTTTGCTTACGAAATGTATGTTCTATTTTAATGTGCATTCACTTTTGAAAAATAACCGACTTTTGGCTACGAAATTTTAATTTACATGTAAATGTTTTTTTTAATATATAATATGTAACTAGGTACCTACGATAAGAAAGAAAAATATTTAAAAACATCTTTGGTAGTTATTCTATATAGGTAGTATTAAAACAAAATCTACCTTTAAAACCACTTGAGTTTAATTAATTATCAAATCAGATTTTGAAATTTTAATTTAACACCCTCTGAATAGAATCCGGAAAAGAAACGAAAATTTTCGATTAATTAAATTATTTTAATTTATTCAAATAAAACATTTTAAAAACCCTCTGACACAGATTGATTATGATGAATTGGGATGGCATGAATAAAATTTTTGCGATAGATTGATAGATGTTATCTTTCAAATTCATATTTTGTATTGTTTTGCTTTTGTATTACTTTATTCATTCTGACTATTCAAGTAATTGTACTAACCTAAAATGAATTCTACACCTCGCTCTCTAGACCTAAAGTAAGTATAGTTTAAATAGCTTGTGTTATGGGTGCCAGAATACGCATAAACATCCTTCTAATTATATCTTTTTTTGTAAATACATACATATTAGACATAGAAACACCCAGACCAATGCAAATAGATGTATATTGGCCAAGTTTACTTTGATAAGGAGTAAAATTCCTTATCAAATCCGGCTTCAACTATATATTGCCTTGGCTGAATCAGTGATTGGGTATGGTCTATCTAGCTACGGTAGAACTTATAAATCGTACCTCGATCCCATCTATGCATTACAATGAGGATCAGTCACATAACAGAACTTTTAATTTTTAATTAATGAAACGTATGCGTTACAAATTTCTAAGCATTTTGTTTTTTAAATGATTAAAATCCGACGAGAAATGACGAAGTTATCGAAGATTTAAAATCAGCTATTTTAAAACGCACACTCTCGCTGGATTTTTGTCGATGACGTCATAGCTCGCCTCGTGTGCGATGCCCTATGATAAACAGGCCGATACGTCAACGCAGAGCCTAAACCGCTGGACCTACAAACTTGAAATTTTGACAGTAGATGCTTTTTATGTTGTAGGAATCCACTAAGAACGGATTTTTAGAATTTTTACTCCTAAGGTGGCAAAATAAGGCATAAACATTTATATGGAAGTTCTTCATTTTCAATGTTAGACGCATTAAATATCATATACCTACCTACTCCTGATTAGAAATAAATATACATGTATACCAGCGTTTTCAAAATTTCACTACTAAAGGCGTAAAATAGGCGATGGCTGGTTGCATGAAAGTCCGTTATTTTGAAAGTAAGAAGCACGAAATTTGATACAGCTGCTTCTGGTTAAATATAAACGTACCCCGGAATCGCGGTTTTTCAAAAATCCACCCCTAAGGGGGCAAATAAGGGTAGAGTGGTTGTATACCTAGACATCCGTTATTTGGGAAAGTGTTCAAGTTTCGATGAAATGATGTCCATTACTTTAGGACTGCACCTCAGCTTACCATCAGGCGGGGTGCAGTCAATTCGGCGGACTGACAAATATAAAAACACCCCCAACCGGGGCGTTTTATGTTTGAATTGAACTGATTAAAACCGCATGCCGTCTCGGGTTTTCTAGCGCCGAGGTATAAGGTTGCCCAAAAGGTATGTCCCTCGCATCCCGGCTGACCCGTACCCTCTCCGGCTTCAAGATGTCTCCTCGGGTTTGCGAGCCACGGTGTCCTCTTCTTGCTCTTATCTTTATCTTTATCTTTATCTTTATCTTTATCTTTATCTTTATCTTTATCTTTATCTTTATCTTTATCTTTATCTTTATCTTTATCTTTATCTTTATCTTTATCTTTATCTTTATCTTTATCTTTATCTTTATCTTTATCTTTATCTTTATCTTTATCTTTATCTTTATCTTTATCTTTATCTTTATCTTTATCTTTATCTTTATCTTTATCTTTATCTTTATCTTTATCTTTATCTTTATCTTTATCTTTATCTTTATCTTTATCTTTATCTTTATCTTTATCTTTATCTTTATCTTTATCTTTATCTTTATCTTTATCTTTATCTTTATCTTTATCTTTATCTTTATCTTTATCTTTATCTTTATCTTTATCTTTATCTTTATCTTTATCTTTATCTTTATCTTTATCTTTATCTTTATCTTTATCTTTATCTTTATCTTTATCTTTATCTTTATCTTTATCTTTATCTTTATCTTTATCTTTATCTTTATCTTTATCTTTATCTTTATCTTTATCTTTATCTTTATCTTTATCTTTATCTTTATCTTTATCTTTATCTTTATCTTTATCTTTATCTTTATCTTTATCTTTATCTTTATCTTTATCTTTATCTTTATCTTTATCTTTATCTTTATCTTTATCTTTATCTTTATCTTTATCTTTATCTTTATCTTTATCTTTATCTTTATCTTTATCTTTATCTTTATCTTTATCTTTATCTTTATCTTTATCTTTATCTTTATCTTTATCTTTATCTTTATCTTTATCTTTATCTTTATCTTTATCTTTATCTTTATCTTTATCTTTATCTTTATCTTTATCTTTATCTTTATCTTTATCTTTATCTTTATCTTTATCTTTATCTTTATCTTTATCTCCGATGGCCGACAGGGGTGATATCCGTGGGGATTTCCGCACGGGTTATATAAGTACTTGATTTCCAACATGTATGCCTTAAAATGCTATCGAACCACTACAAATGAAAGAATAAAAATTTCATATATTCTTAATACATCTAATAATAGGTGGGACCCGACGGTATCTCCCATCCGAACTGAGCAGTCCGGCTGACTGAGGTAGTACCTCCGCCCAACAGAACACCGCAGCTGTAATAACCATAGTGTTGTGTTCCCCAAGGTAAGTAGGGTAGCCAGAGCTCACTGTACCCCTCCTCCCCCCCTCTTCCTCGCCTCTCCACCCCTTCCTAGCCCCCCCCCTTCCCTTCAGGGTAGGCAGAACCCCTGGTGACACCACGTGTGACACCCCTAGTGTTGCACACGTCCAATAGGCCACGATGACAGCTTCCCATCAGGTGGGCCGTGTGCTTGTCTGCCACCTACATAGTATAAAAAAAAGAAAAAATACTTAATTCTATAATTTAAAAAAAAATTCATGAAATGTTTTATCCGAATAGCCCTATATTCTCCATAGCGGCGCGGGGCGGGGCGGGTGGCGTCGCGCGACGAGGTGAGCGATGACGTCACAGGGTATTTCTACGCGGTGGCGAGCGTTTTTGAGATTACCGCACTAAAATGGCTATAACTCCGTCATTTTTGATCCGATTCAAATAATTTTTTTACAGAATTTATTGTTTTTTTTTAGGTCTATAAAACTGCATACTCAGCTAAAAAAGTGACTGATCCTCATTGAGGCTGATAAAAGAAGTTGTTCCTTATAATATCAAAAAGAACCACGAAAATAACTACCATGCACTTTTTGAGTTTTGTAAAATATTACCGGTACATGATAAAATTAAATATACACTTTTAAATGAAGAGTTTTTCAACGAAGAAATAAAAAAAACTAGGCAGTATAATGATAATATTATTCAAACACGTCAGCTCTTGAAATCAAAGTTATTATTGCCCAAATACACTAACCTTTATGGCAAAAGGAAACTGTCATATATTATTCCGGACCTGATCAACAATCTCCCATTATCCCTTAGGAGTGAGTTAACTCAAAAAAATATAAAATTCAGATTGAAAAAATATTTCTTGGCAAATGACATAATTTACATATATATAACGATATACTACATATACTATTTTATGTATCAATTTTCATTGTTCACACATACTTAATACTACTAATAGGTACCTACCTATAATATGCAACAAATAAATATTTTTAACACTTTCACAGCTAACCACGAGTGCCGCTCGGCATTCATACTTTTCTCCAACTTGCGAACCACGAGCAGCACACGTTACCGCCTTTCATACTGTTTATTAGAAAATCACGTCGCCTAATCGGGATTCGCTTAGTACGCGTTTGTAGCTGAGTTTATAAGCTATACACACATATGCAATACAAGTACGTAGCGGGAACAGGACAGCTACAATATGCAATCCCCCGCGCCGCCCGCTCAGTCTGCCGCCGGCGAGTAAACAGGGTGAATGGGGTTGCATTTTGGCGCGAAATGGCTTCATCGATACATCGCAGCATAATCGTTCGATGTCTGTGCGCAAGAATGCTGATTTTGACATTGTGCAATGACCCGTGTTTCAAAAAATATCACACGGTAAAGAATTACCATCTAAAAAAAGGCATTTGTTGCATGTAAGACTTTTTTTGTTGTTGAAAAAATGACTATTTTGGTTTTTTTTTATAACTATAACATAAATAATATAATGTATTTTTATTCATTATTCATAAACTACAATAGCGTATCTTATATACACAAAAATAATTATCTGTGTACTCATTTTAGTTATGTTTCTATGACATTCACAAAATAGCAGAAAATCGCCCGCGTACCGTATCAAACGGCGCTTTAAATGCTCCGCTGTGAAAGTGTTAAAATTATCAGAACATCTAACAGTAAATACTCACAACACATTCATAAGCAACGTATATGCAACTGACATCAGTAAGTCTTGTTAATTAAACATCATACTGTAGATGCAGTAAACGTGTTTTTTGTGATCTACTCGGCGCATTAAATAATAGCTCACCCGGCTGGCGGGCGGTAGGCGAGCGCGAGACAGTGCGCTGTTTCTTTTTAACCTACCCACATGATTTTATTATTATTGTTTCATGTATTATTTTTTGTAATTGTTTGTACCTTACTGTGATTAATATAAGTACCAGAAATGTGACGACAATATAATGCCCAGTAAAACTCGAACGAGTTTATGTAGCATTATAAAGTTTCTAACTTTTTGTAAATTTCTATTATAATAAATAAATAATAAAAATAATAATGTATTCATGCATACAAATACCTAATTGCATTAAGCGGGAATCGAAACCGCCCTCTAACGTAGCAGTCTACGCGACAGAGGCCATCTAGCTAGCTAGTAATACTAATTAAATTACTTACCAGCAATAGCAAGCTGCATAATGAAGAAGTTCATGCGGCTCTTCCGCGCGTTGGTGCATAGCAGCGCGGCGATCACCGACGCGTTGAGCACCACTATCGCGACGAATAGCACCCACATCACGGTGAACTGGATCGACTGCAACACAGTGTTCAATTAATCTCTTCTGGAAAAGGTTTTTGAGGTTGCACGCATAGATTTAATCTTTTTTTGAAACTTTTAATATTCAAATACCTACTTTTTCTCGTAACTCTCGCGTTCAACCACAATCACACCTGTTGGTAGGTACATGACAGTGTGGTCCACGACGCTGGAGCACACTTTTTTAAATATATAGGACACGTCAATTTGATTTCACCTCGCCTGATGGTAAGCTGAAGGTCTTAATAAGTCTCAGGAAAGAGGGTCACCATTACACACACATACACGTACCATTAACAATGGTGGCACTCAGATTGACGGCCTCATCAAAAGAGGATTGTCGTCGCAGCACCGCATGACACCTACCTACTATGCACTTGCTGACCCCTGAACGCAATCCAACTGAGATTGGATTGCTATGGAGGGTTTTTCGCTATCGTGCATGTGGTACCTACCCAGCCGAATTTTGTGACAAATTTGTACCATCAAATTTCTACCACCAGTAAAGTTGCCTAGAAGTAATCTGTTCGCTTGAGACTTGAAGACTCACAGGTTATAGCTTTCCGAAAGCAGACATAGGCAAGGTATTCTACTCTTTCAGTACGCATGATGAATTTACTGCCAAATTTGATGTTTATGGTGGTTTGGAAGTTAAGGATAAAACATAAAATTGGTAGATATTTTATCTCCAATGATGGAAGCCGGTATGTACCAATGAAAAGCAGTAATAACGCGATAAGATAAAAATTGGCTTACCAGATTAAAAGTATCAATATTATAGACAAATAGAATTCCATGGAATTCCATTATAAGCCGTCAGCACACAAATAGAATTTATGTCTATCTAATAAATCCTATAAGAGGTAGGCACGTGTCTACACCTAGCGGGATCCCCTGTCTGGGAGACTTATGAATGATGCAGAGAATTAGTTCTGGATTTGTTCTACTGAATTATGCTGGAAACAGAATTTGTTCCGTATAATAAACGGAAATATAAACTTTTCTAACCGACCTCCAGCCAGCGGGATATTTACCAAAATTAAGTCTGGGGAACTATAAATTGGTATTACCTTTTAGTTCTGTCCTTGTTCTGTTTAACAAAACAAAAAACATACTTCTAGCGTCCTTACTTCAGCCACAATCAAGCTGAAATGAAACCTACAGTCAGCGGACTTTTTCTCTCAGGGACATTTTTTTGTAACTTTTACACTAAATTGATAACATTTAAACTATTTACGACTATGATTTTACTTAAATTACCTATTCGTACATCTAGTATGAAAATTCTACCAATTTCCATCCTTACAAATATTCGCATTTATAATATTAATTTATGAAAGATAATGCAGACCGGTGAGATTATTTTGTATTCTACCCACTTACTAGCTTTCAAATTCTATACTTTTAATTTTCATACTAGACGTACGAATAGGTAATTTAAGTAAAATTATAGTCGTATATAGTTTAAATGTTATCAATTTAGTGTAAAAGTTACAAAAAAATGTCCCTGAGAGAAAAAGTCCGCTGACTGGAGGTTTCATTTCAGCTTGATTGTGGCTGAAGTAAGGACGCTAGAAGTATGTTTTTTGTTTTGTTAAACAGAACAAAGACAGAACTAAAAGGTAATACCAATTTATAGTTCCCCAGACTTAATTTTGGTAAATATCCCGCTGGCTGGAGGTCGGTTAGAAAAGTTTATATTTCCGTTTATCATACGGAACAAATTCTGTTTCCAGCATAATTCAGTAGAACAAATCCAGAACTAATTCTCTGCATCATTCATAAGTCTCCCAGACAGGGGATCCCGCTAGGTGTAGACACGTGAGGTAGGCAGGTGTATTAACCTAAGCTTAATCTGTAATATTTTTTTGTATATACTTATTTTTTTTTGTTAAAAATAACTCCCTATTATATATTTGTATGTTGATAGTTCCTAGTTCTGTTTCAGACCCAATATACCAATGGTATTCATGATTTCAATTTTACTTAAAATCAAAAGTCAATAAGTAGATCAACTTATTTTAAACAAAGTCATAACGAGTATAATTCCACAAACTAATTAAAATTCATATAAATCAAGTTAGCATTCATTTATTTCCATTGAAACCCTTTGACTCAAATGATATTTAACTTCTCCTTAATTTCACAAAACTGTTTTTAGAAACTTTTGACTGAAATTAATGAACGGCGTTATGAGCTAGCAACAAGTTTAGTATAATTATTATCGATATTTCTAGTTTGTTACTCAAAATTAAATCGTTTATATGACCAGTTATATATTATGATCGTTTATAAAAGCAGTAGGTAGGTACAAAACCCGACTACAACCACATGATGTTTCGTCATATTGACCCGTGTGACAAAAGAATTTGGTGTGCCCTAGAGAAGATACCCCTGGTACGCCGATTGTAATTGACCTGGGTTCGAAATCCCCCCTTCCCTATAGAGGGATGTAGCACCCACTTCATTAATATTAGCTTTAAACTACACCATTATATATAGGACCCCATAACCCAGGACCCAAAATGGCCTAAAATTCCAACATTGAAACGGCTTCAAAAAGCGGTACGTGTGGTAATTTTGAAGCGCTACGTAAAGTGCGTTTGTACAGGTAAACATCCACGGCATGTCATCTATCAAAATTATTAGGTACCTATGTCAGCACTACTCTATTTAAAAGCTCAAAGTATTGTCACTGATAACACCGCAACTGATAACAGCGACAGGCTCTTGTAACACTGATGACGTAAATCTCAAAAGACCATTAGGTGATTAAAACCTTTCAGGTTTTATGACGCATAATCCGACTCGAAATATCGTGGGTAGTGTTATAGTATAGGCTTTTTTGCAGCTTCTGTACTCTTTGGATTATTACCAGGTATGGAATTATTTGCGTGGTCATTTGGGTGGTCAGACAATAATCGCTCTTAGAAAAGCTGACGTACTAACTGCGCAACTGGGAAATCGCTATGAGGATGATAAGTAAAACTATATTATTTATATAAATTAAAATTAACATAACCTATATAAGTATCTTGAGCTGTAGATATAGTAATATTCTACTAGTGAAAACTCTTCGAAGCGAACACAAAAACATCCGAAACGTATGGATGTGACATTATTTTGTAATAAGTAAAAAAATAAAATATCTCTCTCATATTTCGGACTTTTTCACTGGTGTTATAGCCTATTATAGGCCCCTAGTTAGACTAATCGTTAAAATATTAGTGAAAGCGCTTACGTCATAAAAATAATAAACGTCGAGTGCAGCAGTAGCGTTGGTCATATTCTTTATATGGCCGCGGTCATCATCGGGGGTGAACACCGTGGTGAAGAATAAGGTACGCGGGGTTGTTTGCTCTTCCATCTCTTCCATCATGATGCCAGGGTCCATAATTCTGAAACAAAAAAGATAGAAATTAGTTTTATCGGTAGGAATAAAAAGAGAGTCGGGAGTCATCAAGGAATAAGGCATTATTAGGCCTAATATCATTATCATCATCGCTTCATTGTAGCGCGTTGCATCCGAGGCTACACCTCGAAGCCCGGAGTCAGCTAGCGTAAGTGTATTTTTTTCATTTCATCTTCTTATTATTGATATTTTTGGCTTTTCTAAGTGCTAGTGCCAACTGACCCCCCAACACCAAAAGCAGGTGAATCGGTTTGCAAGTGAGGTTGCTTGGGCAACGTTTCATATATTCACTTTTGACCCTACCGCTACGCCTGCCTATGTTGTTTTTAAAACTATGTTTTCTATTTAAACAATAAAATTTCAAACAATTTAGTGCATCCTGTGCAAAATGATATACATAAGTCTTGTGTAATATGATATTAAACTTCTATCATTTTACACAAGAGGCACAGACTTATTTTTCCTACAATGTATTTTCGTCAGAATTTTAGCTGTGAGAAGATAGAACACGTTTTCGTTCTTCAATCGTTTCCATATGAATGCACTTAGGATATCCGTCGAGCTAGTGCTGACCGCAACAATTTAATTAAAGTTTTCGCTTTAGGAAATTCTGTTTTCATCACGTTTGTCTTGATTATAGAACAGTTTATGTCAGCTGATACGACAAACTGAATATAGAAACGGAATTTTACTAATCTTTCTGCAGCCACAATTTTTAGTTTTGAATGTTCATCATCATCATCATTCTCTGAACCTTTTTCCCAGCTCAATTGGGGTCGGCTTTCCAGTCTAACTGTGATGCGGCTGAACTGATATTTTCCGTGGAGCGACGAGTTTTGAATATTATCGTTATAATTTTAGAAGAATTAAAATTAAATTCTTAATTATTAAAATTTTATTAAGATATCTAGGGTTGTACTGCTAGTTGATAGACGAGTCTGTGGCACAGGCTTTCACCTCAAACGGCAGTCGCTCCCAGAAAAGCAGACTTAAGAAAACAATAAGTGAACGTTGGGTTCTAAAGTAATAACTTTGAACGCTACTGAGAAATCGCTATTCTGATGAAAGCGTAACATTATACGAGTATAGACAGCAACATAATGACCTCTTTCATCTAAATTTCTGAAGAAAACTTAACTAAAATTGAGATGAAATTTTAAACTGATCGCTTCCTGTTGAAGTTTTTCAAGAATGAGACTTCCAATTATTGTCATTCATAACAAAGTTGATATACTTTGTATCATTATTTCCCTTTAATTTAAAGTAAGTGTACTCGTGACTTGTGAAAGAGAATGATACCAGCTGCAAAGGAATTAAACGCTTGTTATCGATGAAAATAAAAGTAACTTTACCTGTAATAACTTTTGTTCACGTTGTTAATAAGTTCTATTTTCGTTTGTATGTTATGGAATGATGAAGTCTATAATCAATGAATCAGATTGTTTGTGAAGAGATGCATGCAAAATACAACATGTTGCAACCCTTGGCCTGCTTCCTGCTAGGGTGAGGGCTAACCCCCTTACACCCTGGCGTCAGAAGACCCTATATGGCGTACAATTTTAGTCGGTAAGAGTGCGACATAACCTGCTCCACTGGGCGCAGGGAGAAGGGTTCCTAGAGGATTTCCGCCTGGAAAAAAAAGGGGCGACGGCTGACCCCGACTTTCACCCCTAAGCCCGCGATGACAAGCAGCTGGGATGCGAGGGAAATGCCATAATGGGTCGAGCTACCTTTTACCCCCGGCGTCTGAAGACCCGAGACCGTGTGTGATTTTAGTTGATTAAATTCAGACATAACTAACCCCGTTGACCGCAGTTTTGGTATCCGTGGTTATTTCTAAACAATATAAACTTGACCTGCGTTCAAGGGGAACGAAGGTTGTTGTGCTATCTCTACTTAAGCTGTTTGAAAACATTTAGAATCAATCACATTGTAAAATCCTGAGTGCACACGAAACCTATCCGAAATAAATCGACCGGAAAAATAAGTTTTATATTTAGCCGGGGTATGGGCCATAAATTACACAAATAGCAAAGACAAGGTCGTACGTTTTAATTTTAGTGCTATACTAGCTTCCGCCCGCGACTTCGCCCGTGTGGAGGTCGGTATTGCGACCAAGTAGCACTACCGGTGTATGTGGTGGTGACCCCAGTCCTGAGACTTTGCCTTTAGCTTGCCATCAGGTAAATTAAAGTCATTTTGACGTGTCCTATATAAAAAAAAAAGTTTACTTATAGTCTGAAGCTATTTTGTAACAGTAATAACAACATTCAAATATGCATCTTTAGATTATATTTTGTTTCAGAATACGTTGCAGAAAAATAAAGGTTCACTGCTCGTTCCCCGTAGGTGATAACGTGATAATATGTAGCCTATGTGTTGACCTGACTTCTCGATAATATTCATGCCACATTTGATGTAAATCCATGCAGTACTTTTTGAGTTTATCCCGAACATACATATACTGACAAACAGAAATTTTTTTTAAAAACTATACTTATGGATTCGGTATCGATTGTAGATCGCACCTCAAGTATTCTTTCAAAAAAATATTCAATGTACAGTTTTAACTTTCCTACCATTTTATTAGTACACCTACCTAGTATACCTACTAAAAATTCTTCAGATATTAAAGATATAATACATGGTTGTAAAAGTCATGGCATCCGTTTTTGTTACATAAATATATCATTGTGCGAAGTCGTATTAAATTTTACTGTGAATTATGTTGTTTGTTGTTTTTTTATTGCTTACATATATTATTATCAAACACTTCTTCAACGAGAAAATGATTTATATTAGACGACATACGAAATGTGTGTTATAAATGTGGCGCCTGAGTTCACGTATAGATGTAGGCGATGCCAAAGCCCCCCGCCCCTTTTCCGGGGGCAAGATGGGGATACCGTGGTTCCCAAGCCCGAAGGGGTCAACTCGAAACCGGAGATAGCCCGGGTCAATCAGGGTGCGAGGGAAATGCCTTCTCGGTCACCTTACACTCTGGCGCTCAAAGACCTGAGACAGCGTGCGGTTTTAGTCAGTTCGGTTAGATCATTAAAAATATCTATTATATAGCACAATTTTGCATATTTTTTTAATATTATCAATTTAATTGGATACGAGAAATAGGTTTCATTTATGGGGTGTAGCGGCAGTCTCGCAGAGACTACCGCTATACCCCATAAAACAAATTATATAAAGGTAGATTTCCTCGAAAGGGAGATCCAAACAAATTATAAGAAAACATCAGGATAATTTTATAACAATTCAGAGTATATAGAAAAACATTACACTCTTTTCAAACGATACACCATATTCCTTTATATTGTTTCAAAGATATTACGTAATAACTTATGTCGTTTAGAACATTAAAACGTGCAATTCAAACTATGCTAATCAGTATTCAGTAACTATTTAGCTGATACGATTCCCGTGCCAAAACCAGTTCACAATTAATCAAAGCTAATTGCTGTATTTCTAGGTGAGAACAAAGCATCCTATTTATACGTTTATTGGGTATGTAGGAATGGTATGGAACGAAATAGCTTCTCAGTGTATATACGATCTGAGTAAATCCAAAAGTACTACTCTCAGAGAATCTTTGTTACTTACAATGCTATTTGTAGTACAAAAAAGAATTATTATTCTTCTTCTTCAGTTAATCCCAGTCGCATTCACCTTTGAATCTGGGATCCGCTTTGCCAGTCTTAGCCGCGGATTTGGCTGGACCTCGATATTTTTCGTGAAGCGACTCCTATCTGACCTTCACAACCCAATGGGAACATTAGGCGATATCGAAGCATTGCAGCTATATCGTTGTTGTTGGACTTTTTAGGGCTCCAACTACCCGTAACGACTGCCATAGATGTTCATATGGCAACCGGGACCGACGGCTTAACGTGCTCTTCGAGGTAGAATTATTATTATACTAAAATTAGAAATCAGACTAAGCCCGCGGCTCTGCTCGCGTAGACGTAATTTTTTGACGATATCTCTGGTTCTACTCAAAGGATTGTGATCAAACATGTGTAAGATTTTAAACAACAAGTCCCTTAAAAAACATGATAATGATTCTAAACACAAAATATATATTTTTTTAATTCTTGTTCGTGATGAACGCAAAACTACTGATTGGAATTTACTGTTTTTTTGGAAAGGTTTTGGTCTGAATAAAAATCTATTATATATTTGATTAGAATCGATAAGGTAGAAACGGAGATATTATGTCCAAAAACGACAAACGACCACCACCCTAAAGTCTTGATCAGCTAGTTAGGTATATTTCTATTTAATAGGTAGACGAATAGAATTTAAGTCAAGGTATTAAATATACACATTGTATCTTAACATAAAGAAAAGGGCCGCCTCATCCAGCATTAGTGAACCATGGCACATATTAATAGCTGCAGAACTGCAGAAGGCCAGTTGCGCCCAACCTTGAATTTAATTACCTACCTACCTCGTATGTAGCTCTAGGGCTAACATCTACATAGCCGAAATTGCGAAGGTTTTTGGCATTATGTTTATACCGACAATTCATCCTCTGTGCCTCTACTCCGCTTAATAGAATAGTTTTCATTCTTACCCTCTCTACGCTAACATAAAATGATATTATATTAAGTGCGCACTGTGAGGTATGAAATAAAATTTCATTCCGCGCAAGCTTAGGCTGTTGAATGATCTCCCTGTTGTGGTTTTTCCTGGCGGCTAAAATATGGAGTTCTTCAAGAAGGGCATTAGAAGGTTTTTACAGGATCGGCAGCACGAGTGTGACACCCCTGGAGTTGCGCACGTCCATAGGCCACGGTAACCGCTTACCGTGGCCTATGGACCGTGTGCTTGTCTGCCACTTAAGTGGTATAAAAAAATGTGAATGTTAAGCAAGCACTCGAAACCGGTAGCTTTGTATGAAAGGCTTAATGATAACAGAAGAAGCTCGTGAAGTGTGTAAAGCCTTGTACGGACTAAAGGTACCTACGCATTATTATGATCTAGGTATTGAATTCGCGTACAGGGTGTAGTTGAATACGCATACAGGTGTATACGCATACTAGCATAGTAATATGTGTAGTCGAGGTCGAGAGTCGGCCACCCATTAGTCGGCCATCTTCCATAGAGCTGACTGGCGATGACTCTATCTTTCTCTATCTCTAGGCGAGTGTGGACACGCATGGTTGGATTGTGTTCACGTACGGATACGGACTTTTTTTTTTTTTTTTTTTTTTCGTGCGGAAATCCTCATGGATACCCACCCCGCGGCCAGCGGGGCAGGTTATGTCGGACTCTTACCGACTAAAACCGCACGCCGTCTAGGGTCTTCTGACGCCAGGGTGTAAGGTGGCCCAAAGAGCATTTCCCTCGCACCCATCGTTCTAGTGTACGCATAGATTGGTACGCTTAGTCCGAACAAGACTTTATGATAGAAGCAGATAATGAGCTATTGTCTCTGCCTACTCCGGAGGGCACAATGCGTTGTAATTTGCGACGTAGCAGTTGATCCTCCGCTTTGTATATTCAAGCTACCTTTTCAGATCGTCCGTCCATCTTGCTAGGAGGCGTTCACCTACTGTTTGCCGATTTTTTTTTATACTACTTAGGTGGCAGACATGCACACGGCCCACCTGATGGAAAGCGATCACCGTGGCCTATGAACGTGTGCAACACTAAGGGTGTCACACACGCGCTGCCTACCCTGAAGGGAAGGGGGGAGGGCTGAGAAGGGGTAGCGAGGCTAGAAAGGGATGGGAGGAGGAGGGGTACAGTGAGCTCTGGCTCCATGGTCTCAACTCTAAGACTCGATTGCTTCACTAAAATCAGCCAAATCATTTTGAAAAGTACAATTTACCACCGCTAAAACATCATACACACGTACAATATAATACGAGTACATAACGCTTATGAAACGATATTACTCCAAAACCACGAAACGAAATAAATTAAATGAACTCCGTAAATAAACAGTGAAGCAATCTTTCATTAAATCTTCACAAGAGAGTAAAGCTCTTTTTTGTGCCAAAGGCGGTTGAAATTACAATTGACGTGATCACACAATGGAGGAGGAAAATATTTCATTTTTTTTATAAACAAGACAAGGAGGTCTATTCATTCACCCAATTAATCTTTGTGGGTCCTTGGTGGCCGTTGGCTATCATTTTGGTACAAAAAGTCTGCATTAGAATGATATTTTTCGGTTCGTCATCATCATTTCTTATAGCAATTTACTAGTTTGTACTAATATTATAAAAAGGTAAAGTTTGAGTTTATAAGGTTTTTTGATCTACTGAACCGATTGTGAAAACTCTTTTACCAATAGAAAGACAAGTTATCTGTGAGTGACATAAGCTATATATTTTACTAAAAAATAGGGATCCCTACTAAAACTGCAATAATGTTAACCAAGGTATGAAAAAACTTGCCATAAAATGACTCAATGGCAATGCCGACCTCCACGCGGGCGAAGCTGCGGGCGGAGGCTGGTTACATTTAAATCCAAAGTTTGTACTTCAGAACTTGGCGTTAGCTTACTAGTTTTTTAAAAAATACTAGTAACAGAAACAAAAAAAAATTGCTTAGCTAAGCTAAATTGCTTGTTTTAGGAGTGGGTTCATGTCGGTAGTGTATTGACCAGGATTGAACCCGGGAACTCTCGATCGTAAAGCCGCAACTCGTTAACCACCAAGCTACTGACGCTTCAATATTCTTTTGATAGATTCTTTGTATTGATATCGGTTTTATGGATAATTTAATCAAATAAATTACAGGTTTTAAACATAATATAATTATAATGTACAGACACAGCTTATTTCCAAATTTATATTAACACAGATTTTTTTATTAGTACGATATTATAGGTAATCAAATAATTTTGATGATATAATAAATATTATCAGCAAAATGTGCACGCCGAAGTTTCATATAAAGTAAGCAGCTCAAACAAATAAGTGCTTTCATGTCTCAACGAACTCGTTTCCAACGCTCGCTTTCTCCCACTTCAAAGTTATTCCAGTTTCATTAAAAACTTTCTTCACTATTCAGCAATATTTCATAGGAGCCTAAAGTTTACGTAAGATTAGTTGTATCTGCCACTTCATCTACGTGGAGTTAATCTTTTTGCGCCGTAACCCTATAGGTAGGTAGGTACTTAGTGTTTTCTAAAATATATGGAGAAGCAGGCGTGTAAAACAAGATCTACCTACCCGGCTAAACATACTGATCGATACCCGCCACAACAATATAATTGTGTTACAAATAAACCGGCTTCCATCGGAACAAATTGTAATGAGATAACAGAGGAAGCACTAGCTTTCAAATAAAAGAATCATCATAATAAGTTGAATTGAGAACGAAAAAAATTCATCTCTTAATAAAAAACACTTAACCGTTTTTTTGTTGGTAAAAAAAACTAAAGTCGGTATGACGTTTCGTTTTCCGACGCATTTCCGTAATACCCGTTATGTGACAAGTATCTTAGATATTTTATTGTAATCCTCTGAATGGTTATCGATAGTGATGTGACAATATAATGACTGTTTTTCTTCCAATGGGATTTCTCACATACCCATATTAGTTTTCCTTGTCATGTCAGAGGATAATGTCTCCCATCGCTGTTTGTTTATGGTTGTTTGCTGTCTTTACTTTTCATCTCGTGACCTATATTTAAAAAAAGGAATGACAGACGATATATATATATAGCCTTACTAAGCTCTACCTAGACATAAATATGAGAAGGTACCTATAGTAAATAATATATTGTAATTTCTTCGGATTTGTAATAAAATATAATATTATAATATTCAAATTTTAATATCAGATATTATTAGAAGTAGTATTTGCGAATGAGATTGTATGACTTCTTAACAGACTTCAAAACTTCACTGTTTGATACCTATATTTGTCCGTAATTATATCGCGTTTGGTTGAGCCGATTTGCGGTTATCAGCAAATTATTTTTGACCGACATCAAAAGGAGGTTCACTTCTCTGACCTGTGTTTGTGAGCAATTATCTCGCGATTGATTGAATTGATTTTGTTGCGCTTTTCATAACCGCATTACTTACACTCTGAAAAAGGTTTAAATATACTTAACTGACTTAAAAAAGGAAGTAACTTGGTCTGTGTTTTTTTTTAATTTGGAAAAAGTAAGTTTAGTTGAACGAGTTTTCACTGATGAAATCCGCTTTCAGTTCATAAAGATACATACTATTTTACTCACTTTGTGTTAATTTGGGTTAAATATGTATATTATGAATCAAAGGCTTGAAACTTCATCTGTATGTGTCAAAATTTTACATTCGTCTGTATTATGGCGATAAGAATTTTGGCAGTCTTATTATTCGTGCAAGTGTGCCAAAGTTTGTAAAGTGAACGAAATATCTTCATGTAATGTAATATAATTTATATTTAAATATACTATAAGTAATTGTCATTCTATTTTTTATACCACTTAGGTGGCAGACAAGCACACGGCCCTGATGGGAAGCGGTCACCGCCGCCTATTGACGTGTGCAACATCAGAGATCAATCACACTCGCGCTGCCGACCTTCGAAGGGAAGAAGGGTGGGTTGAGGAGTTTGGGTGGAGACCATATTCCAAATTTAAAAATTAACGCGATTAAATTAACGGGATATATTTACCATGTTTATTTTATTGAGTATCCGATTAAAAATGATGAATTACATTTTTTACATTATTATTGTTAATTTAAGTAACCAGATTACCCACAAAATCCTATGAATCTAAAAGCATCGGTACCTACCATCTCAAACTGGAAGTGTAGTTACACGCCAAAATTTTAATAATACTTGTCCAATATTATGTCCCATAAATCGTGGTTATGTGTTTTATGATTTTGAAGAGATATTCCGACATTGAGGCAACATTATTAAATCATTTTTTTTAAAGACTACTGACAACGAGGGTGACACGTCATTAATATTCTTTTGAGGATGTACAGTCAGCGTCAAAAGTAGATGATCATTTTCAGAATGTAGAAATTAATTTTTGAGCTAAGAAATCCATAAGTATTTTTTATTGAATTTTTTTTTAATTTAATTAATAACTTTTTCATAAATTTTGCATCCGAAATCTGTGCGATTGCACAGATATGAAAAGTAGGTAATATTTTTTCTCCACGGATAAATTGTAGCAGCTGAGAAAGAACTATCCTCTGAATTTATCAGAGGCCACAGGCGGTATTAGAGGGAACTGATCTACCTCATTAGTACCCGTCCGTGCAGACTGTTTTTTTTTTGCTCAGAACCCTAAATCTTTTTTCTAGTATAAAAGTAGCCTATTATATGTAGCTATTTGTCAGTAGGATTCCCGGTAAAAATAGGCACAGCCATTCCATAGATAACTTACCTAATTCAAACATACGATAATACAAATAGATAGACACAAGTTTACAATTTTTTTATAAATAGATACTTGCCTTATTATTTTTATATTATTAACAGACACTTCAATTATGTATCCACAAAAAGAAATTGTCTCTAAGTATGTTTGTTTTGTCGTAAAATATCGTAGAATATTATTTTACTTATATTTGTAAAGGCTTACTTCTTCTTTGAGTATCTATTCTATAACGAAAAAATAACATTTTGATCCTAGCGTGTTTAAATAGCCGTTGTTCCATAAGTTAATTTTCTTTGAATGGGTAAATATTCAGCCATCTGTATCTGCGAGTCCCAACACAAGCTTAGGACCCTGAATCCAAATAAGTATTCAGAAGGCTTCTTTCTTTAATAGCAACCCGAGTTTTTGGTTAGATATTGGTATTGAATTCTTTGTGTATAAATAAATCTACTATTATTACCCTTATAATCCTATTTAGAATATTGAGAAAGGGGTAACAGACCAATGGTTTATTTCGGTTATATAAAATGATATTATACATGTACTCGTTTAGCTAAATAAAGCTACAGATGGATAAATTTAACCTCAATTTTTAACTGCAATTCTTTTTTTACTGATAACAATAGCTTAACTAGCTGAATGTTCGCGTTTATAAAATTAGTAGGATTTTTTTTTAAAGTACAAGATCATTTTTTTTATTGTTCTAAACATTTAAATTTTTTAGGATAGTAGAATTTAAAACCTGACCGCCTAAACCATGCTTTTTATTCGGTTTTACTATAGGGAGTTCGCATCTTGCCAATACACAGATAAATAAATTATACAGTACAGTCAGCGTATTAGTAGAATGTTGCCTACGTGTCCGCTGGGGTGAAATTTTGTTCCCGCTACCCGTGACCACAGGAACCTGTTCCCGGGACAAAAAGTAGTATAGACAACTCTTTATCTTGGGAATTATCTGTATTATCTGTTATTTCACACTATAATAATCTATCTCTGTACCAAATTTTAACCATATCCATCCAGCCTTTATTTCATGAAAAGTAACAAACATACATCTAGACATACATCCACACATTTTTACTTACAAGCTTTCGCGGTTATATTATTAGTAGGAAGGATACGCTGGCGTTCAATTACGGACAAACATGCGTACCAACATACAAGTCTTTTAATGAAACGTATTATGTTCTATTTATTACAAGCTTTTATTTAGTTTCATCCCGTTGTCTGTAATCAACGTTGCCTGTAATCAAATCTTGCAAGCCATTTTTCGACCACTTCTGGTTATCCGATTGAGCTAAAATTTGGCATACTTATGTAAGTCCCATGACAATGCAATATTGTAAATAATAAAAGGTTTTTTTTTGAACTGCAGCTTGAATCTAGTATACATTAATCCTTATACCCAATGAAAGCCTACTCATCCTTTTCATCCAAATTCACAAATATAAATCCAATTAAAACTGATACAGCAATATTGGGCTTTAATTAGAGTCGGAGACATACAAACAAGATCACAGCGCCGAGCGACATCTACGAACTCAAACACTGAGTTAATCGTTTTCTAATCACAACATGTAAAGGGCTAAATATAGAACGGAATTCGATGTTAGTCTTGAATGTCTTATTAATTTGGTATAATTAGAAGAGAATTATAGAGAAACTGTAATTCGTAATGAGGTCATCCGCCAAAGAACCAAAGTCACCGACATACCTCCTACAGACTTCCGCCCTACAGAAGACCGCGGTCATAATAACCATTGTGTTGTGTTCCCGCCGGTAAGTAGGGTAGCCAGAGCTCACTGTACCCCTCCTCCCCCCATCCCTTCCTAGCCTCCCCACCCTTTCCAAGCCCTCTCCCCTTCCCTTCAGGGTAGGCAGCGCGTGTGTGATACCCTTAGTGTTACACACGTCCATAGGCCATGGTGATCGCTTCCCATTTAGGTGGGCCGTGTTATATCATCTGAGTTATATAAAAAACAAACACTATTTTCAACAAACTTTCTATGTATAATAAGTATGTATTTACAAAAAAAAAGTATATAAGTATGTTTATCAGCATTCTAGAACCCATAACACAAGCTAGTTAAGCTAAGCTTACTTTGGGTCTAGGGAGCGCTGTGTAGAATGTCGTAGAATATTTATTTATTTATTATTTATCACTATTCTGAAGCCACTTTAAAAAGAGAAAGATAATATCACACAAATTATTTACAAGCTAAAAGCCTACTCCGCAGTTACAATATCTGTCAATTATTTCTAACAACTTGCGTGAACCCAAGCAGCCGGGAAATAAATTATAACGTAATTGTTTCCGCATCTACGATGTGCCCCTTCCTAGAGATTAATATGTACCAGTTATCGAACATAGTGCCTATCGGTGAAGACAAATAGGGATGCTCTAAATTGACGATGTAATTCGATATTTCAACAACATTGCAATCGATATTAGGAAAATAATGTTCCTCAATTACGGTATTATTGGTGACAGTGGCAGTGTTCCGTGGGGATTTCCGCACGATAAAAAAGGCAATATTTAGGTAAATTATGTGGCTTGAAAAAAAAGATATAAACTGGAGTGGAACGAGGGGAGGTTGTATGCCATAAATAAATATTCTACGACACACTATACAGTGCTATCTAGACCGAAAGTAATCACAGCTTGACTGGTTTGTATTATGCGTTCTATGTATGAAGATAAACATATTTTTAGATAGATCCAGGCCAATGCGAATATTCATGGATACCTAATTACAAATATTTACACTGAGTGAGAATTGCAACCGCGGGAATCACCCTCTAACTTAGCTGTCGAATTATGTGTATAAGAAAGCAGGTATTTAAATTTTTAAATGTGCTTTTAATCCTTCCTCCTATTAGTCCCGTCCCGGGTAATAAACGGGTCGTAAAAAGCATTTTATGAGGCCGTCAAGCTGAGGGTCACCACTGTAGCACTATCGGTGCATGTAGTGGTGACCCCCAGTCCTGAGACTTTACCTTTAACTTACCATCAGGCGAGGTGAAGTTATGTTGACGTGTCCAATATAAAAAAAATCACGTGTTCTAATTCAAAAAGGGATTTAAAAAGTTGCTTTACTATTTGGTGTTAACAACTGGTACCTATACGAACTATGTAATTAAATTGTCTTTTAATCCTTTTTTTTTCATTTCACTTACTGAAGCCTATTTAATAATAAAAATAAATGCTTTTATTTAAAAGCTTTTAACGCTGCAAAAAATACTTTAAAAGAAATCTTTGAAGAGCTCTGAATAAAATTCAATTAGTTGATGAAAAAATGCTTAGGTAAACTTTTAGGACATAGGTAACCTTACACCCTGGTTATTAAGATCCGAGACGGCATGCCGTTTTAGTCGGTTCGATCCCGACATAACCACCCCCGATGGCCGATGGGGGTGATATCCATGGGGATTTCCGCACGATAAAAAAAAACTGCGAGGTGAGTCTGCTGGCGATTTTATAAATATGCTGCAGAAAAACGTCTGTAGCTCTGCGTACTTGATCGGATGGAAAGCACTAGGTATCTTAAAGTCGCTTTATACAACACCCAGTGTAATTCAAATTTAAATTGTTTATTAGATTTTTTTTCAAACCGTGCCATTAATATTTCTGACCCTTCAGGGCCTACCAACCTATTAAATTCCCGAAACACGATAGCAATGTCCAGTTCAAATATCATTCGATTAATAATAACTGAAGTTTCCGTTTCACTATTGAATATCATCTATTATTATATAACAATACGCCTACACAAATAACACTGTATTAACCGAATTGATTGCGTTTCGCTAGCAAACGTTTATCTCCAGAAATAGAACGGATCTAACTATAAGATTTACACAGTATGGTATGTGCTGTACAATGCACAAATTCCTCTTATAAATATAAATAAATAAATATGCTAGGACATTCTACACAGCGCTCTCTAGACCCAAACTAAGCATAGTTTAACTTGCTTGTGTTATAGCTTCTAGAATGCGGATAAACATAGTTATATACCTACTTTTTTTTTGTAAATACATAATGTGTGTAAACTAGCTGTTAGGATACTGATCCCGTTTCTACAACCCATGTGAACGTATTCCAAGGGTAAAAAAGCCTGTGCTATTCCATACATCTATCTCTGTACTCTGCACCAACCCCCATTAGGCCAGCGTGTGTGGATTAAGGTTTAAACCCTCTCAGCTCTCTCGTTAGAGGAGAGGAGACCCGTCCCAGCAGTGAGACATAAATGGGTTGATATTAATCTCTGTATGAAATTTCAGCCAGATCCGTTTAACCGTTGGAGTGTGATTGAGTAACAATAATCTAAACATTAAAACATTTATAATAATATTGATAGAAATAGTCGAAATTAATACTTCTTAGTATTAATACTCAATGCATACTATTTGAATGAAATTTTTAAGCAATTGCATGCTAACCCCCTGACCCTAACAGAGCATTCCCCCTGTAAGGGACTGGTCACGGGTTCAAGTCCCGTCCTGGATGATCATTTTTTCCGATCAGAAAATCAATGCATACTAATTGCAAATACAGTTAAAATATATAATTAAGATTAGGATTAGTTAAAATATACTAAGATTAAATGAAAGTGAAAATACCTAGTTTTATAAACGTATCAGGAAATAAATAAATAAATAATATCAATACGCTTGTCACTGTTCACTGCTGAACATTGGCCTCTCCCAACGTGCCATACCTCCGTATCCCCCGCCTTTCGCATCCAGTCTATTCCTGCTTTTTTCAGGTCGTCAGTCTATCTGACTGGGTGACCCAACTTTTATTTACCGACTGGCGGGTTCCACTGTAGGAGTCGTTTGCTTAATGACCATCGATCCATCGACAGATGTGTCCAGTCCACTGTCATTTCAGGGCCCGTAGACAAATGGCATAAGTCTAAATCGCTAAGGAATAGAATAGATTAGGTCGACCAATCACATTCCAGCTCGTGATACCGCCGCGGCGCGCTTATCGTATACCGGCGACGAGTTTGAATGTGATTGGTCGACCTAATCTATTTGATTCCTTAGCGATTTACGCTGTGACACTTGTCTACGGGGGTAGCTTGCTTATTGCGCAAGCTATGTGGGTAACTTTAGTTCTTTGTCGATAAGTAACCACCTATTAAAAAAAACCCGGTTCCTATCGTTGACTAAATCCGCTCAAAGTCCTTGATTATTCAAATCCTAACCTAGATCCTACCCAAATATCCTTTGTGGATCGTAACTTCTCCTAATGACCGCAGCCTTAGAGCAATGCCAACGAATTTTATCGAAACTGAAAATACGTTTTTTTTTTTTTCATGGATCTGAAAAGGCCAAGCGATTCAATTTAAAGTTGAAACCGCAGTTCGATTACATTCTCGATTGGTTTCACAAAATTATTTTCACCACTTTCAAATCTGTGACGGAATTCGTTTCGCGGGTGGCAGCTACCATCTGTGAACTCCATTGATGAAATTCGGCAATGTAAAAATAGTAACCTTATCTGATGATGAACCGTAATTAGATGCTACTTGTGAAAACACATCAAGTTCTTAGATGTCAACTTCGAAATTAATGATTGATTTATGATAGGGTCGGCAGCGTGTGTGTGACGCCCCTGGTGTTACACACGTCCATAGACCACAGTGACCACTTCCCATCAGGTGGCCTGAGTGCTTGTCTGCCACCTAAGTAGTATTCATTATATTATTTTTCATTGGTTTATTGAGTTTTATGAAACCGACTGTTTTTTGACCTCCCAACCCTACACTTGGACACTGGTACACTTGGACTCCGAAGGACTCTGTACACCCTTATCGAATTTATGTGCACACTATCATGTTTAACATATAGTTTTACTCTTTTGTCAAATTCAATTACTGTGTACTAGAAAAGGACATCCTTACTTATTGTAATTGGTTTCGCCGTTTTCGCCAGAAGTGCCACCTTTTAACTGATGCTGCACACGTGTCGCAACAGCCCACTTTCAATAGTTCAGGCACGTCCCGCGTGTGACTTTCGCCCTTGATTCACTTAATCCATTAAGTTCTACAAGACCCCATTGTGAGAGAAAATAAAAAGATACTGTATCGTATCGATATTCTATTTTACGTAATTGAGTTACGCAATAACTGTCAAGGTGAAGCTCGTTTATTATATTTTGGTAGGATTTTGTAACGTAATATACCAATATTTTGTTCATATTTTTTCAAGTTAATACGGTGTTCAAAGATATTGTGTATTCAATAAAATTACTAGGTTTTCCCGTGATTTTATCCACGTGGTCTTTAGTTTCCGTTCCCATTTTCCATAGAAACCTATTCCAGGGTTAAAAAGTGTGTTTCTTCTTCTTCTTCAACCTAGCGTTAATCCCAGTCGCATCCATAGCTTTCACCTCGGAATCTGGAGTCCGCTTTACCAGTCTTAACTGCGGATTTAGCTGGGCCTCGATATTTTCCGTGAAGCGACTGCCATCTGACCTTCACAACCCAATGGTGCCATTAGGCGATATCGAAGCATTGCAGTTAGACCGTTGTTGTTGGACTTTTCAGGGCTCCAACTACCGGGACCGACGGCTTAACGTGCTCTCCGAGGCACGACCAGACCAATGTAAATACCCATATCCATGCATACAAATATTTGTACTGAGCGGGGATCGAACACGCGCCTCCTGCGCAGCGGCCGCGTTCACTACCGCTACGCCACAGAGGCTTTTTTGTTGTTGTTTACTAGATTATATTGTACCAAATTTCAGCCAGATTCATTCAGCCGTTAAAGCGTGATTGATTGCTTAGCAACCATCCAAGCATCTTCACAAACATTTACATTTATAATATTAGTAAGCAGTTGAACAGTTGATTATGTGAAGTTAACTTCGCTCTTGCAAAAGTCAAATCAAGAGGAAGAGTAGAAAAGCGAACCCCGGGTTCCAATAAAGGGCAAGTTTTGGATGCTACTAAGTCTAATGTTGTCATGATGATGATGGAATAGGCATATATAATATATAGTCAAACACACATCAAAGTAAAGATTTTTTACATCATTAATTGCTTATTACGAGTAGGTAGAGCAAATATTTACTGCTAAAGAGAAACGCAAATTGAGTTGCGAAAAACACTTACCCAATTAAAAACAAATTTACTCACCAAGAAAATGTAATCCTAAGATTCCTAAGATCCTGCGTAGATATAAACAAAACAAATACAACAACAACAAATTATTTTGAAGTAGGTAGTATATACAAATTCAATATTATATAATAACAATGTCACGTTATTGTCGATCTATCAGAAACTGGATCTAACACAATCACACGGATATTTCACTACAATAAAAGCCTTTTATCTTACAATATACCTCAATACAAAGGCATCATATCACTGTCGAATAAAGACGTTAAAACGTAGGAGTTTATTCAAATTTCGTCTCAAATGATCATATAATAGGGTTATCATTTCAAACCATAATTCCTTTGTAGATAACATAACTCAGAAGACCTAACAAAACATTATATAAATGAAACGATAACAAGAATCAAAATAAATGCAGTTAATTAAACTTTCTGCGGTCAAATTTTTAAGACAGGTTACCATTTTGGATTTGAATTCAAATGTCTTTCTTCATTTACGTCACGAAGTATTGCATCTTCATTTGCATTTACAGCCATATTTGCAAAGTAACCTAAAGAGCCACGGGTGTCTCACTCTTCACCATAAGTATGAAAATAATATACGTAATGAGCTGGGTACATGCTGAGTACGATGCGTTCACTGTGATTATAATGCATTCACTTGTTCAAAATTCATTTATATTTATAGTTATGCTTTGTTCATTTTTTAAAAGTGAGACGACCATGGAGATTTTGACAGTTACTGGATATTTTATACTATGTTTAGAACCCCACTAAGAGATAACAGAAAATTAATCTCTTAAGACACAGGATACGTATAAAATACTAGGTACTTCAAATATCATTATAAAATTGCTTACTATGTTTATGTATGACTCACTATTTAGATACTATTCTATATGATACAATTTCATAATATCAAATTCTATCTCTATTCTAAATTCAAATATTCGCAAAAAGAACTTGAAAAGACTGTAAATTACAAATCAATGAATCCACGAAAGAAGGTTGATAGTGCCATTAGCTCGATGTCGTCGAATTTGATCAGTATGCGACGGAGGACTTTATTAACGTAAACGAGTAAGGTAACACCTTAACTAGAGTTAGTGGGCGATGGAGTGGCACGTCTGACGTTTAGTTTATGTGTGGGGCTTGGTCTAAGTCACAAACGACAGACCTTTTTTTATCATTTAAGATTTTAGTAAATTTAGGTTTGTATGTTGTGTAATACACAATTTCTAGTCAAAATAATTAACTTTATTAAAAATTTATATTTTTCTAAGTGAACGGAAATAATGAAGGTTCACTACCTGTACGTACGAGCGTGTACACACTGTACATAATTATGTTTGACCCCAATTATCACGCTTCTGATTGAACCGAAATTAGATGCGGTTTCCAGAAAAGCATTTCTTTCTCTTGATTATACTTAACCGACTTAAAAAGGAAGGTGAGCCGGTTCCATTTTTTGTATTAAAATGATTATAATAGGTTTATGTTAATGCACTCTATAGTATAAACACATTTTTGATTAGTCACTCTTACCTTATTCTTGTTACTTACACCACACACTACGAATAGGTTACAAGTGAACAATCCAAAGGAAATCACGAATAGTAAAAAAATTGTATGAAACTGTCACATTTTGTGCAAAGCAGCGCGTGAGCATACTTTAAATTAGTTATGAATGATGTGATCGACAGCGGTATCCGCCATAAACTTATTTATACGACTGATTTCCTGCACGAATCCTATTAAATGGACTTATTTCCTTTAGATAGAAATGAAATAGAAATAAATTTAACTTTAAAGAATGCTACAAGCAATGTGTTTTAAGTTTTACTATAGTTTATTGTGTTTGGCCATTTTGCTCCCATTGAGGTACGCCCCTACCCGGGACGCTCCCAGTTGTACAAGACACTCAGCTTTTAGAGGGATATTTTTTGACTATTGGGGCGTCCCGGCACCGGCAAGGTGGCGCGATGTTCACCTAGTCCCCCCCCCCCTCCCGGGAACACAGAACGCATCGTAATGCATCTTAAAACCGTAGTTGGCCCGGGGTCCGTTGGGGTGTGCAAGGGATATGCCAATTGAGACCCAAGACGGCGTGCGGTTTTAGTCGGCTCGATTCCGACATAACAACCCCAGATGACCATCGGAGGTGATATCTATGTTAGAAAGAAACGCCTTGACAGATTGGTCACTCCTCGCTGACCGGAGCGTAGAGTCTGCATTCAAAAAAGAAAACTCATAAAATCTATTCTCGCGGAATGCTAATAAATTATTATATCCGATGTATTTATATAATTTTCACAAAATATGATGTGATATTTATAGCTCTAAGTGTTGTAGTGTAGGCGTTTGAAATATCAGTCAGAGTCATATTTACCAGCGTTTTATATCATTCAATTACTTTAAATCAAATTTGTGTTTTCAATTCTGCGGTTATATAATTTTACTTCGATACTATGTATTTTTGAATTAGAGCTAAATTACTAGAAATACAGATGTTTTTAAAGTTGCTAAGTACTAGAACAGGGTATTTCCTTCCATTTTAAAAAATATGTGTAATAGACTACTAGTTAAAAAAACCGGTCAAGTGCAAGTCGAACTCGAAAAAAAAATTGGTAAATTTAGATTTTCACGAAAACTTGTCCGCTTGACCGCTTCCCATCAGGTGGGCTGTATGCTTGTCTTTCACCTCAGTAGTGTAAAAAAATGTCCTGTACAAAAAAGTCACACATACCTACAGGCTAAATTATGTTTCAGTACCATGTGCCAATAATACCTAACTAATACACGTGCCAATATTTACCGTTTATACTTGAGACGTTTCACGTTGAATCGACGAATACAAAAATCATGATACATCGTAAAAAAGTCCCTACGAATAATGTAATTGGTAGCAATAAAGCACGTAGAGGGTGAACGTCTTATTTTCTGCGTCAATTCTGCAAACGGAGGCGAGATGATACAAAGATTTGAAGAAATTTGATTATGAAGTGAAGGTGTGGTAAGGTAATCTGGATGATTGCATGTATGATTATATGAAAGGAATGAATGGTGGTTGTAACTCAATCACGATAAAATGAATCTGGGTGAAATTCAGCACATAAGTGAACATTCTCTGAACCTTTTTCCCAACTCAGTTGGGGTCGGCTTTCCAGTCTAACTGTGATGCGGCTGAACTTCGATATTTTCCATGGAGCGACTGTCATCTGACCTCCACAACCAGCACATAAGTGAACATCTGAAAACTTTTTATCCAGATAATACGTTGCGGGCCCAGATAGTGTTTCACAATCACACAAGGGTTAAGACTCGGAATTGCCGATAATTTCAAAGGATATTGGAATTGTTTCTAGTGTTTGTTTCCCTAAAATGGCAAAAATTGATGTTTACTAGCATGTTCACTGTTAACTATATGCACTAGCTTTTGGCCACTATTTCACCCGCATCGAATTTTGTTCCCGTTCGCGCTTCCCATTGGATCGTACTAGCGGGTATAAAAGTAGTCTATGCATTGTTCTAGACTATAATATTTAACTATTCACATTTCAGCCAGATCCATTAAACTATTTTTTTATACTACGGCAGACAAGCACCCGGCCCACCTGATGGGAAGCGGTCACTGTGGCCTATGAACGTGTGCAATACTAAGGGTGTCGCACACGCGCTGCCTACCCTGAAGGGAAGGGGGAGGGCTGGGCAGGGGCGGCGAGGCTAGGCTATTTGCGAGAAAGAGTAGGTAACAAATGGCCATATTATATCCATACATACATCCATACTCACAAATCTTCGCGTTAAGAATATTAGTAGGATACTCATAAAATACACAAGACTAAGTAGCAAAGCTAAATAGGAGCATCAAATGAGATTCAAGGTTACCGCCGAACTCATTCACTTGGAAAACTAAATACACTAATGATGTCCTGCCCGACGGTTTCATTGTATATACTGTAGGGTTCAGAAGATATAATCTACTATGGAAATGACGAATCTGTTTTACATAATCTAGGATAACAAAGCCCGTTTCCTACCCCAATCAGCTCAAGTACGGCGTGTGTTTACAGTTTTGGATTGTTCCTCAAGGGCAACGTGTCATTTCAATGTCAGCAAAAACATGTGTACCTTCGACGTCCCTTTTCAGGAATATCATTTCTGAATACTTAATAGGGTTATAATTATCTGATTTAGCTGTACTTGTTCGCTATACTAAGAGCAATAGTACACGTCCCTTGGTTTGTTACCAACTCCGAAATCTATATGAATCTGGAAATGAACACTGTGAGAGAGGAAATTGAGGCCTCCACACATAAATACCAGAAAACACTGGAAAAACACCCGAATGCACTCGCGGCGACACTGACTACGCGAAACTACCAAAAGTGTCTTAAAAGAAAAGACATTATCTAGCAACTATCCATTTACTCTGTATAGGACTAGACTATAACGAGTAGCCGCCCTCGCTGGGGGATGCACTTGACTTAAAAGAAAAGTCATAGAACCAATCTGCTTATAGTTGTGTACTGATTGCAGATAAGATCAGAAAAAAAAGCTGTGCCTGTATTCTTTAGATGATCTATATTTGAGGTATCAATAAAAATTATAAGCGGCCGATTTATCACCGCGCTTTTTATTCAATTGTGCTAGAGTTAAGTAATCGTATAGCTAGCACTTGCGTAAAAATAAAAAAAGAAATATCTTTCAGGCTCGGAGATTTAAGTTTCTTTTTTTTTCAATACGTTTAAATAGTGTTTCATATGAAAAAAATACTTACCATATCGTTTGACTAGATTTCTTATACATAGCACCAATTCAAATTCAACTTTAGATTTATAGCACAATTTAGTGGATAGCAATATTGTCTGACTTGCTGGTCTCTCGAAGTTGCCACTGTAAATCCGGACCGTGATGGATGATATCCATCTCGGCGTATTCTGAGTGCCCATCCCAAATTGGCGTGCACGGCGTACTTAAAACGATAATTTATTTTAATTACCTTTCATTAAGTGGCTAACTGCTGCGTGATGTCGCGTTAATTATGACACATCATCATTATATCCATGAATAAAAAAAATATCTGTAGGTATGTGTGTCACGTGTAGAGTATTTTTTTCTTTTACAAGCTTTTATTTTAAATTGCTCTGTTGTTTATTAGTTTATTAATATGGTTCATTTGATTTGTTTAATTATACACTCACTAAAAAGTTTCTTTTTAAAAGGTCCTTTCAATTGCTTTTTTACCTGTTTTGTAACAGAGCATGTAATTGCTTAAAATTTCATTCAAGAGCAATATCATTACTGCATCAAACTCCCTCTGAAAGTATGTCCTTAAACATTTATAGATTTATCATTCTTCAATAAACGCCTTCGAAAGGTTGGGTAAAGGGTGTTTTATTTATTGAGGTAGGCAGTCCCTAAAGGTAATTTCCTATCCCAAGATAAACCGCTCACTTCGAACGTCAAATAGCAGTTTCAGGTTAAAAAGTGGTTATTTATTTCCCATTAGGATCTGTTTATGAGGCAATTTCATTTACTTCTTGGCGTTGGATGCAGCTTGGGTTCAATTTAGTCCCTTTTCATTCATTGATATTGAACTAATTACTTTTTTAATTTCAAGCTCGTTATTTTTTTCATAATAAGCCGTTAATCAGTATTTAACCTAATAACCTGGCCTTTTGTATCATTTGCTTTCTATCTCACTTACTGGTAACTGAAGATGTGGTCTACGATGAAGCACATTTTGCCTTAGAAGAACCTATTTACTCCAGATTTGAATATTCTTAGGATATATTATAGGCCTAAACCCTCTCAGCTCTTTCGTTAGAGGAGAGGAGACCCGTGCCCAGCAGTGGGATATAAATGGGTTGCTATTATTATTATTATTCAGCTTTCCAGTAACATACCGGCTAGCAGGTGAGGTAAGCATGGACCCTTAAGATCTTGGTGGGGCAATAGGGCTAAATGTACCCTATTTCTCAAATTCAACTGATTTGTTTAATATTTATTCCCACCAACATTTGATGTAACATAATTTCCATATAAAATTAAATTAGTTTCGAGTCATCGGGCTTGGTAAAGCTAAAGCCGAATAAAACTCAAAGGAATTCCACTTATTTATTGGATACGTAATGGCGTGTTGATGTGTTTATTTTTATTTATTCAGTACATTAAAATGTGGTACGAGTAAGTAAAACACTCGTTAGTATGTTGACTGATGCGGGTGGGGCATCACTATTAGCGACGATGATTTATTTAACACTAGAGGTGCCCGCAACATCGCCCTCTTGGATTTAGTTTTATTTTTGAGTTAATACATAAATTTAATTCTCTAAAGCATAGTTTTAATATCCAAATTTATTATGAGATGGGATTTTGTGAAGTTATAGCCACTTTTAAATATTAAAGAGATGATGATTTATTAGGTTATTATATTTATGTGAAGAAATATATTATGGTTATTTTCATGGGAAAAACGTACCTCACGTATTTTGTAAATATATTCTTGAGAACTATAAATTAAAACTAGCTTTGACTGTGACCCACGTCTCCGTCCCCTTGTTATAATATGGCTTACAATTTCTTTTGAGTATTTATACTTAAGCTATTCCGGAATATAATATATCTCTGTATAAAATTTCACCTAGACCCGTTAAACGATTCTAGCATGATTGAGTAACAAACATCCTTTTATCCATACCAAATTTTGCAGTTATAATAGTTTTTGCAACCTCAAATTTCTATAACAGTAATCTATCTATCTTATTCGGGTCTAATTTAATCACATCATACTTACTTGTTTCTAGTTATATATTATGTATATACACGAATAACGCTAAGAATTCTAGTCTAAGACGCCAATTATGTTGTACAATATCTCTAAACAATAAATTACTATCAAACCCGCTGTCAGTGGGGCCTTACATAAACATAGTGCCGTCATCATTGAGCCAAAACCAAAGATTTATACGCTTTTTGCAAGCTTTGTAATCTGCAACATGTACTTTGAATAGTAAACTGTTAATAATTTTAAAGAGATATACGTGATGAGTTAGTTTGTACAGCTTCACCGATTATTTGTTATAATGTTAGTGAAATATGAGGAAGCATTTTCGTTGTTTATTTATGAGAAGATAATATGGCGTTATAAATTATGGTATTAGAAACAAGGAACTTGTTATTGTTTTGAAGAAGAATAATAAATGGGTTCTCTAATATCAGTAAAAAATCGTGAGAGGCTCGTGGCTAAGTGGTAACAGAGGAGGTTTACATATCGCAAAGTTGAGCGATACTAACCAGGTCGGTCTTAGGATGGATGACCATTCTTAACATAATTGAGACTCCACTGTGCCACAGAGAGCACGCTAAACCGTTGGTCCCGGTTGTCATACGAACACGTGTGGCAGTCAATACAGATAGTTGGAGTTCCAAAAAGTCCGACAATTTGTCTAACTACACAACTTCGATTACACCAACGGGTTGTGGAGGTCAGATGGCAGTCGCTGCATGGTAAAATATCAAAGTTCAGCCGCTTCATAGTTAGACTAAAAAGCCCGCAAATACTCGGAGAATAACTATTAGTCATGTAAAAACATTTATTATCCACATTCTTCTGTATACTCTTTTAGATCAATCCACGTTGCGTAATTTTGACAGTCCCCAAAAACATTTACTACTGCTTTTACACTGTTTATTATACGTAAACAAGAATTAACGCGATCGTGGTATAGGTATATACTACCGGCCGTGGTCACAGGCTGAGTCAGCCTGTGACCACGGCCGGTGTAACCTGGTCGAAACGTCAGGCATTCCAAAGGTATGTATATACCTATACCATGATCGCGTTAATTCCCGTTTACGTATAATAATCATGGAACGCGAAAGTTTAAAAGTTAATATGCTTTTACACTGGTCAGCCAAATTAAAGTGTATTGGATTGAGATCATTCACACAATAGTAATAAGACCGATTTTCGATACTCCATGTTGAAACCTAAAAGAGACACTAAGGGTAAACAGGGTTTCGTTAAAGCTGCTGCATTAGAAATTGCTTCCTCTTTGTCTTTGGACCTTCCAAAGAATTTTCATTTAGATAGCAATATATTTCTTTTGGAGGCATTGCTTGACGATAAGGAATTTAATTGGCTATCCATTGTAAAATTTATGGAATAGAATTATTTTTGGGATTCAGGAACTAAAAAAGAAAAACTAATTACCTATTACTTGCAGACCATGTTTGACTCGACAACGCAGAAACTGCTGGATGGATTTGGCTCCAATGATTCAGTAGTGTTATGTAAGTTCCCGATTGATAAAAAGATGCTCGCCGCCTATTACGTGGCAAATAATGAAATGTGGATGTAAATACAACTCTGCGGAGCAGATAAAAGTGAGTGAGGTGTGAGTATATAACATGTAATTCAGCATAATAATATTATATTCAAATTTACGAATCACTAGGAAACATAAATTTATCTTCAAAGGTTTTTATAATTCCTAATATCGTTTTATGTGTTGACAAGATGAAAGAATGAAGTGTTTCCGCGTTTTCTAGACTTGAAAAATTTATCCACTGACTATTTTTTCACCTGCGATAAAAAATGTACAATGTATTTTTCTATCATCATATTCTCTCATTTTGATATTATCGCCGTAACTTTATAATAAATTATCCTATTTTTATTATAATACATATAAATATAGTTACAGTTAGTATAAGGTATATTACTTACAGATTAACTATAAAGCTTCAGCATGCTACACGGGATTTCAATTTCTCTACGCTTCTCTACAAATCGCAGAAAAATTGAAAGAGAAAGAGAAGGAAGAAAGAAAACACATTTATTTACCAACTTTTTAAAAACAGATACAATAAACAATAACAAAAGAGGTGAAGTTTTGGTCACGTGACTAGATTTTACTGCGATTTCATTGGTCGAGAAAAAAGAAGGGTATTTTATCATTAACATTGATCACATAGTTTCGGTTGATGAGCCGAAAGGTGATAGTTTTGTCATAGTTTGAAGTGAAGTTAGTTATAAACTACGAATATGTTGAATTGTTTGTGTCACTATTTAAGCAACCGAAACGTTTGGGATCAGTATAAATAACAAAATAACATCAAACAAATCTCAATAACATCCGTTAAAATAGTTTTATTTCAGATTCAAATAAATATTTAATGGATGGATAAACAAATTTATTGTGTTCCGTTTTTAGTAAACTAACAAATAAGAGAGTTACAACACTTGTAAAACTAAACTAATTACAGAAGTTGCACAATTTGGTTTGGCAATAAAAAGTACTTTTTAGGTCGGGTAAACTAGTTCATCACAATTAGGGATCTCTTACTAATAACAACAACTACGAGAATATAAACAAGTACCTATCTATACAAAACACACGTCACAAGTCATTGACCATTTCTAATCTTCCTGACTGTAACGTGTGAATTATACAGAAAAGGCAGGAGGCATAAGACGAGCTTACATAACATAAACTCACGCCTATTTCCCCGAAGGGGTAGGCAGAGGTGCTACCACCCACATTTCGCCAGTTTATGTTTAGGTCCCAATATAATAGGTGGCGAGCCTATTGCCATTAACCGGGCACTTATAAACCTGCGATAAATATACACATAACTTCGAAAAGCATCGAAAAGTCATTGGTGTGTGCCATGGTGAACCTGAAATCGAACCCGAGACCTCGTCTCAGCAGTCCATTACCCAGTCAAGGCTACCGCGGTAAGACGAGCTTAATGCATGCTTAAAGCGTTACACGGTCAAAACGTGAATAGTAACTACCTATATACAAATCAGGAGGCACATGCGTTAAACTCACCTTATGTATGTATGTCTCTTGCCTTTACTCTATTATTCGGATCTAATTTAATACATACTTGTTTTTAGTTTAATGATTAATTTTACCTCATACCTACCTAAATCTGTATAAGAAGTAGGACCTAATATTTAGTATTCGCAGCCTTAGTCCTATGAATTTAATTATTTAATTTAGTTACCATGATTGAATTATTTCCAGAAGGCATAACAAGGTTTAACTCATCCAGATTACCAAGTAGTAGGAAATAAATCTGTAGACTGAATTTTCTAAAGGCGGAATCACAAGGCGGAATCACATTTTGTCATGTCATGTCATTCTCCGCCATACATTCCTGTCCGATGTCATCTCCTCAGTCACTCCCTTCCTTTCCATGTCGTCTTTCACGCATTCCATCTATCTTTTCTTAGGCCTACCTCTGCCCCTGAAGTCCTCCTCATTCATACTTTGAACCTTTTTAACAATATTGCTTTCATCTCTTCTCATAACATGTCCACACCACGACAGTCGCTCGCTTCTAAATTTTTCATTTACTGCCTCTAATATTATACTCATTCCTTTCCAAAAAATCCTTTGATGTTTGTTCGAAATTGTTTAGGTTCTATTAAAATTTAAACGGTGTTCGCTGCCGTTGTGGGTAAAGTAACATATCGTGTGGAATTGGGTTTCATGCGAATTTGGGTATTCGTTCAAAAGTTTCGCGGTTAGTGCGAAATAGTTGGTGCAAATGTAGTGAACAGTAATAGTAGCCACTCGGTTTCCTCTACCGCAGACGGTAGCAAGTACCGCTAAGGTTTGAATCGGCTTTTCTGAAAATATTTTATGCGAAAATAATAACTTTAAATCCGGCCCTGGTTAATTTTAAAGACAAGAGCTCATCTTTTCGAAATTTATGTTAATGATAAACTTCCTTTATAATGCATTCGAGAATTTCATAAACTAAATAACGATCGAACGGCGTGCCTCCGGTCGTAATTCGGTTTGTTGATTTAAACAATAATAAAAATGTCTGATCAAAACCGAACGCACTCATTATATTCGTCGAGTAGTAATTAACCTATATACTGATCAATGAATATACAGACTTTTTATAAACCCATTAATGTTCCGAAAACATTGTTACGAAAAATAATCGGTTTCGGATTAAGAGACGTTGAAGTATTGTTTTGTTTTGGAACCAGATGGCAATGATTGATTTGGAATGTCATTAGCTACCTTATATAGCCTGCAAGGGATATTTATCAGAAATACTTTATGTATAAAAATCAATGCTATACTTTTAGTTGTAATTTTATAACTCAAGAACGGGTTCACCTATCCAAACCAAATGTTTAGGCTTTGTTCGGACTATTTAGTAGATGGTATAGTAGTTCTGGATATCTGTATAAACTGCCTTAGATCAGTTTACCATCAGGTGGGGTGCAGTCATTCCGGCTTAATATACCTATGTATAAAAAAGTTTGATAGTTTCAATTTTCAAGTTTGGAAATAGATATACTGTAAATTTTCTAAGCACGATGAATGTCTCGAACTACGTTATTCATTTTCTGTAAAATGTCTTTTTATGTTTAGATGTTTATTAGCTAAGTTTGACATTAAAATCTTTATGAGTTTCTAAAACGGCTTTCGCTGTAAAATGTGAAAGTTTTGCAAGTTTTAGTACCTATTAATTAAAAGTTAAATGAATTCAGTTAGCAAGTTGAAGGGACGTATGTGAGACTCTTTCCCGCTTCCTTTTTCATCCAAACCCTTTCTACCCACTCACTTCTTCACCATTTGTGTAAGAGGTGATAACTAAGCATTGCTGTGATGCTGTGTACGCACGAGGCGGCGTTTGACTTACCCCTGTTTCGTGCAAATTATTTGGTCCAAATATGACCCAAAAAATACAATTTGCAAGAAACAGTACGCAGTGCGGACGCTTCTGATATGACTGGCGGTTTGCTGATTTTATAAGGCGTAACTTAAGCTTTTACCCATACCAAAACCTTGTACCTACCCTTTCGGCTGATGCATGAGGTACCTACATTCTATGTTCTATTTTGTTTATATAAAGAAATACATCGTTTTTATCTTTATACTATATCATTCTACCTGTAAAAGTCAACGAATTAATTTATTTTCTTTCTTTTCCGTTGTTTAGCAATGACTTGTAGGTAGGTGAGACCAGCTTGGATCTCAAGGATCGGCACACACGAATAAAATTGAAATATGTTATGATCTTGTACCTATATTGGATTTTATTATTGGTTCCAAAATTGATTTGCTGGCATCCATTCAGATGATTAGACAGTTATGTTTTAAACCACAATCATTTATATAATACGTTAGATATTTTAAGATCAAAGTAAATTTACAATCGTGGAATCTCAGGACATTAATAGTCATATTATTGACATCATCAGATTATAGATATGACCTAACTCTATTTTAATTCAATATCAAATTCGTATAATTTTACATCCGAATTCAATTTTATTCGCAGACTGCAGAAGAATCTCTTAATACGAACCAGTAGTTTCTGAGATTAACGTGTTCAAACAAACTAACAAACTATTCAGCTTTATTGAAGTGAAAACTTCTTTAGCGGCGCTGAGTACTTTTTTGTATGGGTAAAAACATTCAAACTCGCGTCAGGGTCACGTGATGCTGATCGAAAAAGCGTAAGATCGAGGGGAAGGGAGAGGAACTAGTATCTCCCACTCTTTCTACCGTGCCTGAGTGTGCTGCTCTGTTTAGGCGGCACAGGGCGCTTGCGCGAATGACCGTGTGTGTTTATGTACAGCGTCCCACGCGTATCCAAGGATGGTGACAGCTGATTGCTTGACTGTTGTGTAGTAAATACACTGTTGTGTATTCGTAAATGTGAATAAATAACAACATATAAATTGTCATATTTGTGTACGATAGCGCAATAAATAAACATTGTATTCTACTTCATAAATGATAGTACTTTTATACTTATAATTAAACACAACGTTAACATTGAAGTTTTCACTTCTGCCGGCACTCCCGGAGTGCTATTTTTTTTTTATATTAGTAGGTATAGATAAACAACTATCATTGTGATTGGCTATTGAGATTGATCAATTTCTCGTCGTAAAGGCAATACATACTGCCATCGTAAAAGGCGGCAATAAAACCGCCCAAGCAATGAGAGGACGCGGTCAATCAAATTAGTCGTCTTATGACGTCTGTAATACCTTTGGTGTCTGGTATAGAATTGCAGTAGGTATTTCAATTTTCTCAATCAAAGTCGGCAGTTACGGTAAAACTTACTCGTATTATGATTATAGCAAATATTTTTATTTCTCATAATATCTGTAACGAATTTCCGAAATAAAACGTAAAGGAAGTGTTACTTTCGGTAATTAGTTAACATTTCATTATGTTTAGATCATTAGATTTTTGCTGCACTATCTAATTAACTTAATTATATTTTTAAAAGTACTTAATATATTTTTAAATGTTTTCAAGATGTGAAATTTTATGAAAAAAAAACTACAGATTAAAAGCAAATGTAATAGTATCGGCGAATAGTTTACGTCAATTTGACTTCACATCACCTGATGTTAAGCTGAAGGTGAAGTCGTTTAGTCGTTTTCAATTTTTGCATATGTGCATTATTTGAATAGACAGAACACACCTTTTTCAAGTCTCTTTGTTTCTCTTAGCATAAGAAATACTAAAAAAATTTAAACCGCTATAACTCTTGTCTCACGCCACACTTTACGACGAAAATTTTCCTTACCTTTTATGGGACGTAGGTGTGAAGCTCTTTATGCCCAATCAAATCACAATGAAGGCAGCACTTGGCCTACTCGTATCATAGGCAATTACTTTTAATAACCCTATCGTTCGTTGGTTGTAAAAATATTTAGGTACTTAAGAGAATTTGACGTCAAGTTATTTAGTGTGTATGTGAAAGTTAATCTGATAAAAAATAAAACCACCATTAGGCCGAAGTGACATATAAATCTGTTATATTAATATTCCGCCCGTGTGGATGTCAGTTTTCACATTTTTTTGACAATATCTCCGGTTCTACTCAGCCAGTTGTGATCAAACATGCGTAGGATTTTATGTCCAACCAAACCAAGATGATCAAAGAAGAACCTGCATCGAAATCCGTACAGTGGTATTTTCATCGAAAAGAAAATGTGTTAAGAATCCCCACCCACCCCGCGGCCAGCGGGGCAGGTTATGTCGGACTCTTACAGACTAAAACCGCACGCCGTCTAGGGTCTTCTGACGACGCCTAAGGCGTTCCTCCATGAGCGCTGGCCTGGGGGTGACGGGTGGAGCCGCCTATCACCCTAGCAGAAGTAGGCCGAGGCGGCGGCGCGCGAAAGCGCGCCCCCCCCTATTCCGGGGGCATGACGGGAACCACGCGGTTCCCAAACCCGAGGGGGCCATCTCGAATCCGGAGATGGCCCGGGTCAAGCCGGGGTGCGAGGGAAATGCTCTTTGGGCCACCTTACACCCTGGCGTCAGAAGACCCTAGACGGCGTGCGGTTTTAGTCGGTAAGGGTCCGACATAACCTGCCCCGCTGGCCGCGGGGTGGGTATCCATGAGGATTTCCGCACGAAAAAAAAAAAAAAAAAAAAGGGTGTAAGGTGGCCCAAAGAGCATTTCCCTCGCACCCTCCAAGTTTTTTTTAAATATCTCCAATGTACAGACACAGCTGTTTTACAATTTCATAATAATGCAGATATATTTATACTTTTCAATTTTAATAAATTATACAAGTGACTTGGTTCATACATACATTACTAATATTTTCGTAAACGTCAATCACTATGCTAAGTGCTGATGTTTCATTCACAAATAAATGACGTCTGTATGTGTCGAGACATCATCACTCACAAATGTTGTAGAGACAGCCGAAATTTGGCAGATTTTTACGGTTTCCAGTAGTCGTGTGGTATGTGGACCGTCAAAATATGAAAAGGAATAAGAATAAGTTCACATTGTTTGGAATTACAAGCTCTCCTTAAGTGTCCCATAAATATGTTAGCTGAGCCAGTCCTTTTAAAGGAATATTTAAAGAAAATTGTTAACAATGACCTACTTTTGTAACTATCACTACAGACTCCTTAAATATCTTAAGTCCTGTTCTCAAATATGGGTCTGTATTGCATAATTTAGTTAGAAAACATTTTTTTAAATTGATCATGTTTGAAGCACGAATAAGCAACTTTCAATCTTGTTAAAGTGAAAATCGCCATATTTTCAGATTGTTAGTGCATAGTACGAGTAGAACCCTTCAGTCTAAACAGTTACCCACCCATCAAACGAGGGATGAGGTGATTTATATCGATGTATTAGTACAGTTATTAGTTGGAAAGACTTTTAATGAAAGTAGGTATGGATGGTACCAATTAACTCATATTTATTACCAAACAAACAATACCTTGTTCTAAACTTAAGCAATTAACAACATTGTGTTTCACTTATTACATTTTAGCTGATAACTTTGCCGAAATATGATGTGACAAAGTTTATTTACTGGAACCAAAGAGGCAATGATTACTTTCGAGTTTTAATGTTCCATTATATTCGGATATTAATGTGTTCATGGTATAGGATGCTCAAAATATGTAGGTACATGTGTATGTATGTACCTAATTTTTTCATGCTGAAATCCCACAGAATCCCCCCCGCCTTGATGTCGAATTATAACCGACTAAAACCGCATGCCGTCTTGGGTCTACCGACGTGGCACCGCGCTGGGGTGTAAGGTGGCCCATTGTGTAGCCTTTTTTTGCCTCACGTTCGATTGACTTGTTATAGGTAATGTCCAATGCCACCAGATCGAAAGAAATACGTCCAATAATATGATTAGCAACTTCAATTTCAATTTCAATTTCAATTTCTTTATTTTTCAAAATAGTGTAACGTAATTACATCTTTTTGACGTCAAAAACTACTTAATACTAAGTTTACCACCGCTTCCTAGGCGCTAGTGGAGAAGAAACGGCGCAACAAACTCCACTGCTGCATTTTAAGACGTCAGGTTATACATAGATATCTTAAGACTAAATATGGACGAATGTACATTTTGTCTCGTGTCAATATAAATAAAGGTATATAAAAAAAAATTTAATAATATTTTAACCGAAGTTAAACAATAAAATAATTGAAAATGTCAAAAATATACTAATGTCAAAAGAATAGCAAAAAAGGTCGCGTGCCTACCACAATATCAATATATTGTAGTAGGCAAATGCCACAACTACAGCATTATGTAGTTGTAGCACTTTAGCATTCTAGGAGGGGCCTGCACCATGCTCAAGCCAGACATTTTTGTCTTCAAGGTAATCAGCAGTCCTATAGTATGCTTTTTTGCATAAGGTGGCCTTAAAAAATGTTTTAAATTTATTGTCAGGCATACCAAGGACCGATTCAGGCAATTTATTGTAAAAACGTATACCTTCCCCCCTAAAAGAACCACTAACTTTGCTAAGCCGATAACAAGGAAAAGGCCGATAGCTTCTGTTTACAATGATAGGTATATGTTAACGTAAATTAACACCATCGCGATATAAACATCTACCTACATAACTTTGAAGCACCTGATATATAGAACCCTACCAACATCTGTGTGGCCCAAGTCGCTTCCATAAAAGCCGTATAATCCAAAGTGTAATGAGGAGATGGAGTAAACGGACACTGGGTTTCGAGGTGGAATCCTTGGACACAACGAAAAGCCTTCAAAGTCTGAACGTAACCGGAAAACCGCCAGAAGGATAATGATGATGGAAAATCACTGGTTTATTGTGGGATTCTCATAATTATATATATTCGGTGAGATTTATGTGACACCAAATTACCGAGTGTTATCTTACGACGTTAAATTAAACCCACCCTTCATCTAATTATAATGCAATTCGAAGCTGACAGTGAAAATGCTGGCAGTGGAAATTATATTTTTTTATAATATTAAAAGGAGTATTGGAGTGTATGGAGTGTTAAGATGTCATATCTGTAAGCCGGTATATCTGCTAATTGATGGATGACTCTACAGCTGCTAATTGATGGGTTAGACATCATGCACTCCCATAAAAGCTTAGGAATAGAAGAGCGAACATCGAACTCCACTGTGCAAGCTTTGAATGCAAGCGAGATTGGCACTCGATCTCTCAAATGATGATGACAATGAATTTTTGAAGTGCTATCTACTCGTATACATCTACACAAATTAATAAAAATTGTAGTCTCTCTTTATACTACGGAAACGAAAACTTTTTAATGATTGCATATGAATTCATACACAATACTTGAAACAAAAATACAACTTACAAAATGTTGCTTCTCTAGTTTCGGATTATCTCTCAAGTGGCTGGTCATTTCAATAAATTATTCTGAATAATTCAAGCCTAAGATGGTACGTTACTAAAGTCAATGTAATTTATAGTCCACCTTTTATTAGAAGTACCCTTAAGGACCTAAACATTACTTCTAAAGTTTATGGAATAAGTGTTTTTCTGAAGATAGAAAATATTCTTTCTATATTATTGGGTAGCTAAAGTCATCATTCTCTGAACCTTTTTCCTAACTCAGTTGGGATCGGTTTTCCAGTCTAACTGTGATGCGGCTGAACTTCGATATTGCTATGGGTATGCGATGGGTAGCTAAAGTATTGAAATTAATTTAAGTTAACATCTAATGTATTAGCTTTTATGGCCGGATGGTACTTAAAGAAAAAAGTCCACTTTGTTATTCAGTTCCGAAAGTTAAAATGACCTAAAATTACCGCACACTAAGGCCCGTATTAATAGATGACACTTACCTCTGAAAAATATGTCTCAAGCGTGCACTTGAGATGCTTTGGACTCAGACTCTCCTCAAATCTACTTTTTGTTGTTCTTTATACGAGTTTTGCTTCTCCATTTTTTGCTGTCTCTATTAGTCCAGCCATGTTATATTTATTACATTTGTTATGAAACTTGTGCAAGTCTGATACTAACTAAGATGGTCACAGGCAGAGATATTTATATTCGTAACTAAGTTCGTATTACTTTAGTAACTCGCACAAAAATCGTGGTTATATTAGAAGCTATTGAGAATTTTTATAGTCAGCTTACCTATTTCAAAATAGTATCAGAAATGACAGATCAAAGAATTTTTTTTGGACTAAACAACATTTTGTTCAGAACAGTTATTACTATTAAACATGCGTGTAAGCACTTATAACGATAAAGGTTGTTTAAATTGCTTGTGTAATGGCCAGGATTCGTACTCGGGACTTCTTGAACGTAGACCCGACCCCTCATACAGGTATACATATAGATATAAAAAAAAAAAAACTTTTATTTGCCTGAAGTTAGATTAACACAATAAATAATTACGTTACGTTATTATGTTACAAAGTGGATCATTATTCTGTCACATGAATTTTTCATTAACTACATCGGACTGTCGATAAAAAAAAAATACATAAAACTTAACTAAATTTCAAAGGGTACTTTTTAGTTTATCACTATACATAATTGTCAAATTTTATTGTAATGCTCTATAATTCTGAAGTCAATATGTGTAACGTATCGTGTAACATACGAACATTATCGCGAATGAAAAAGTCGATTTGTCATCTATACTCCTGCATATGAAAATTTTTACACAGCTGTGTTTTATGGAAATCCATGAACTATTCGATATGGTTTTTTTAACATGGGTTGGTTTTTGTAATTTACACAAAATGAAACTGGTGCGTATTACTTTTGTATGAGATTTTGTTATTGTTTTATGTTTTCTGCTAGAATGTTGTCTATGAGTTATCCAGTTTCGCTCTAGTATTAAAGGTGATGTGTTTTAATCGTGTGCAAGCTTAGCTGTTCAATAAAATTACTGTCTTGAAAAAAAAAAATATGAGCCTAAAATTTAGTATTATAGGACCCGTACCAAAACTTACAGAGCCAAGCAAACCACACTTGCTCATAGACGGACAAATCTTTAGCAAAAACTATCTTCTTGAGGTTAAGAGTTCAGACTGCCTTCGCTCTTATAATAAGCAGTATAAGCCAAATAAAAAGAAAG
Source organism: Lithosia quadra (assembly GCA_963576445.1). NCBI lineage: Eukaryota > Metazoa > Arthropoda > Insecta > Lepidoptera > Erebidae > Lithosia > Lithosia quadra. Next base: position 15,099,783 of record OY754879.1, read on the forward strand.
AGAAAGCATTAACGGACCCTTGGCTCCGAGGTGAAAACTTTGAGCTAGCAGAGAAGAACGATAAGATGATGATAATGATGATGATTTGTCTAATAATATGAGGTCAAGAGATAAAAGCTATAACCACATCTAAAGTAATAATTCTACATCCGTCGTATCAAATATGGCCATTAAATTATTTATTGAAATCTCAAGTATCAAATGGGTCAGCAATTCGTAAAATTTGGTGGCATTTAACAGCCTCTAAAACCGAAATCTTATCGACAGACCTTTAAAAAATGATCCAGATATCGAAATGTTTGTGACCCATAAGAAGATGATAATGCCAATAAATTGTTTATTGGCTATAATTCCTTACCCCTTGATCATGAAAATTTTTTATTAAAAAAAGTTGTATAATTTGAAATGACTTATTATGAACGTTATCTTATTTTTTATAATTTAGTTCGCCGGATTGATTGCACCTCGGTAAGCTGAGGTGAAGTCCAATAAGTAGTGGTCACCAAATGGTCAGAGGCCTCTTCAGATGCTTTTTCACGCGCCGCTTTAAGCTCAAAATTGTAAGAAGAAGGGAACTTATTTTATTCAGGTATTATCATACCACGCGTATTTGCTTCTTCCTACTCAGAGCCGGGTCCTTTAAGCAAGGTTGTTATTCCTAGTATGCGTACCCATGAGTTGCGAGAATTCCACCCAGACACCATAGGTTACAGCTAGTAGTAAATATGCGAAAGTCAATCTTAGAAACAGTATTAATTATAGCGTAAGCAGGTTAGCATCTAAAGTTATTGAAACGAATATATATTTCCGTTAAAATATCTTTGGCATTCAAATACATTATACGTACTTGTTGGTATCTGTTTAACATTAATCTGCAAAGGAAACAAATAACATTAGAAAACATAAATATGTTTGTATGTTCTAATAATAAATGAACATAATCGTATAAATGAACATTCCGTTCGTTTTATAAACATAATTATTATTATTTTAATCAATTAGGTACAAAAAAGATTGAGAGAGTTTATCAATTTTTCTTCTAATGTTGAATCGGTTTATGAAGGTAAGGTCGGTAAGGTTTTGAGAAGTAGTTTTATTTTAACGAATGCACAACTTTTTTAATGAAATTTTGAAGCAATGAGTATACTAACTTCTCCTAATGATTTAGATCGGGAAAAGACATCGAGACATGAACTCGCGAGTCACATACAAAGGGGAAAATCTGACCAACTGAGTTACCTAGATATTCGAAACTTTCCGATACATTTTACGGCTTTGGCCCTTGGATCCATCTGCCGTGATTCAAATATCTCGTTATAATCAAAAAAAAATGTATGAATTCTAAATTCAAAAACAAATAATGTTTAGTTTTTACTGATTGAGGCAGATTAGAAAATCTGTCTCAATCAGTAAAAACGCAAAAGAAATATTCTGTTCAATATTTAAACACAGTTTCAAAAGAGGGTGTGGGGTTAAATGTAAATTAATGTAAATAAACTAAACATGTCATATTACGTTCATGACTATAATATGATCTAATCTAAAACTATGTATGATTTTTTATAATATTACGTGGTTTTTTTTAATAGGCAACTATGGCTCGACTGTACTATTTTCCATTCTCATTAACGTTCATTTCTACTCAACCTTAGTAACTTATTTTATATCACTTTTACTTTATATCAATAAAAATATTTAGATGTGTCATTCAATTATTATGTCCAAGCATACAAGGTTAAATAAATAAAATTTGACATGTTTTCTGAAAATAAACATATTATATTTTATTTAACATTGTCTTTTCAATTTATTAATTTTGACATCGTTGATATATAAATTGACTACTTTGGTAATGAGCTGTCAGCAATTCACAATTTTCTGTTAAATGTGTTTCTTTATTTTCGTTTTATGCGATGAAATTAAAATTGGGTCACATTTTTGGCCGTAGTATCTACAAACCTCACAATGCAATTCTCAAAAATATACCTACTGGTAATAATCTAAATTCATAATTCTAAATATTTAATTAGGTACATGAATGGAAAACGGGTAAGTCTAAACTACTTGAAACCGGTGCTCTTGCATAAAGGCTTTTGAGATTAGAAGAAGCACGTGAAGTAGGTATGTACAATGATAAGTATGGCAATGATATTATATAAGTAAACCTATGGATAAAAGCAGGTAGCGAGCCGCTGTATAACCGTTACATGCAAAGCACGGTGTTAATTAAAAGTAACGAAGGATTTAGATATCACATGTCATAAAAACATTTAAGAAACTCAACACCCTGTTTAGATATTTACATAATAATTATAATTCGTACCAAAAATGAATACGCTGAGCATGTGCTCGGTAAAAACTAAACTCACGTGCACTCAAATATTTTATAATATTCTATGGCTTTGAACTCGTCTATGGATTGCTGAATTCTAATTTTAAAAGTATTTGAACTTGGCCCTTTTCACATAGAGGCTATTTTAAAGCGCCCTTTAAAATAGCATTGATGTGACACCACATTTTTGGAATATTTTAACTAGTTTTTATTAGATTTTATTAATAAAACAAAGCAGAAAGTTATACGAGTATATTGGTAGGTATTATATGGAAAAATTATTGCGGTTAATGTTGATTGCGAGGGATTTTGTTTATCATCTGAATGTCTAGACAGGTACCTACTTACCAAAGTAGGTACCTATATAAAATATGATAGAAAGAAAACAAGAAAATATTTATATTAAAATGTTGTAAGTAATGGAAAATAACAAATAGAGAGATTATAAATCAAATTCGTTCACTCTCTAAACAATTTTACCTAAAATGCGTTTGATTTAGGCACTCTAATTCAATGAAATAATATAATTGGACGTGGTTCATGTTCTTCATTCTATATATTTAAATAAATAAAAAATAACCTTGCGCTAAGCGTATCATTCAGCATTCTATCATTTCATACGGCATTTATAGCTCCTTCAATGATCCCTATAATATTTGCATTTTATTAATAACACGCGATTGATTCCTAAACGTATTTAGAATACTTACGAAAAAAAAACTAAATTTAAAAAAGTTGAGTCACCTAATCCTTTTCAAATAATAAATATCGATTTTTTAAACCACAGACAATCTAATCATCTCAATAACAAATAGGTTTTTCAGTGTGCGACATAACCGGGATTCATCTTTTAAAATTAGCACGTAGTATTATTTTTGGCGGCCATTTTATTATTTATTACTATATCGCTCGTAAAGATATTACTGCTCTATTTACAATGCTCCAACACTATTTCACTGTCGTCTTAATCTTTTTTATTCGAATACCTCAAATCATGTCTGTTTGATTATTTTAATCTTCCTGAATGGATTTAGGTATATTAAAAGATCATCGAGATTATGATTATGATTGAAAGTGCCACATCAAAATAATGAATGTCAAAACTTGTGTTTCTATATAAATTTAAATTTACGGTACCTAATGGTATGGAAAGAACCCGGCAATAAAAACTCGCGGCCAATCTTTTTTATTTGTTATTAATTAGGTAGATACGGTCATTTTGGGTAACATTGAATCGCAGTGTAACTTTGAATAAAGTTGTGAAAAAGATTTAAAAATTTATTTGATGCAAATGTTTTATTGTTTCAATATTATAACTGCCTAAACGGATCGCCATAATGTTTTTTAACAAACGTTACGTAAAACATCAAGCTTTCAAAGTCATAATTTTGTAATTTAACCGCCTTTTTCGAGTGAAGTTTTTAGCAGTGTTTGTTAGTTGAATTTAATATCGGAATTATTTGTACAAAACTTGCTGTAAACAGGTATGTTTGGTATTTATCTTTAAAATCTACTAAAAAAATTATTATTTTTAAATCGCTGTCCGTACATGGTGTTACATAAATTGTCTAAAACTGATAAAGTTGTAACGACGATCAAAATCTAAGTGATTTTGGTAACATTGAATGGTTCAAAGTTACAGCTCTAAGTATGAGGACCCCTAAAATTGATTGCTTTTTTTCTATTTTTATGTGAAATTCTTAATGCGGTTCACAGAATACGTCTACTAACCAAGTTTCAACCGCATAGGCCTTATAGTTTCGGAGAAAAGTGGGTGTAACATACGGACGGGCAGATGGACGGACGGATGGACGGACGGACGGACAGATAGACAGACAGACATGACGAATCTGTTTGGCCATTTGGGTTTTTGCCATTTAGCCCTGAAAAGGTGGAAAAATTCGTATTGACGATGACATTTTGTTCATGGAAAGGGGTGATTAGTTTTCTTTAAAAAATAAAATGTCCAGAAAAATTATTAGCAGTCATTACGATTTTGATCTCATCTAATAACCAAATAAACATATAATTTATTATGTTGTACACTACGTTCCTCCTTATCTTACTTTATTAGAAAATATAAAAATAACAATGTTTTTTTTCTCCACCAAATTGGTCCACCTTGTTTCATATGGCAAAACCTCGCTATTTTTCACAGTGAGGTACGTCAAGTTAGTCATGATTTTCATAGATTGGACTTTTTTTTACAAGAATACATCATACAATTTTATCCAAATCTTAAAATGTTTGGATAATAACGGTTTTAATATCCAAAAAAATATATATTCAAAGTTACCCAAAATTCGTGCTAACTTTGAATGTGAGTTTTGGGGCAAATTTTGGGCAGTCTTTTTGTTTTTTCCATAAATTTGTGGGTTTAGAAACATAAAACAACTCAAAAGAACACTATTTATTCTATAAAACAAAGATGTAATAAATATAATCAGAGAGTATTCATTAATAATCCGTTAAAAATGTTCAAAGTTACCCAAAATGACTGTACTATGTTTATTATAATTACAAATTATTGTCTATGTAGAATTTATGGTAAACAGTAAGTAAAATAAAACGATTTTTTAAGGTTTTTTTTTGTATTTACTCTATTTTCTCGACATTAGCCTGTTGCATTCTTGTTGCAAACTCGAATTGTTTTATTTAGGTAAATATCTCCGAGTAGATAACAAATGCAATATTAAGGAAACACAGAAGTTATATCGGACTATATAGTGCACATTAACACTGCTCTAAGAAAATTAGGTAAGAAAAAAATAGGTAATGTAATCTCCGTTTTTGCGATCTTTGCGATACTATAGGACTTCATAATTTTATAATAATTATTCTATGGTTCTGTATAATGTTCTAAGTATATTTAAATGAGATTCTTGTTGATTGCATCTGTATTGATTGGAGTCATTTTTGCACACAGGTTATATCTAGTTTGTTTTAAGCGAGCACATAATTTATATCATCATACTCTTCCATATAAATCATCTAAATAAATATTTAAAATATTTTAACACACATTGTTCCCCATTTAAAAAATAAATTGACTATAAACGACTTAATAAATCAGGGGCATTATTCTGCTTGACATCGAGTTTGTTTATTTGATTTATACTTTGAATGTCATATTATTTGATAAACTATGTTGGAAATTAATAAGCGATCAACTTTTATATCTAAATTTTCAACTTTGACATTTAAGATTGATTAGTTCACAAGTTTATCGAATGATTTATCGGCAGTCGAAATATTTATGCTTAAGTATTTAATTGTTTCATAAGTTCATCAAATGATTTATTGACAATATTACACTTATATTATTTATATTCTGAATAAGTTTTATTAACGACTTTGTTTTCAGTTCTGATTATTAAACGATGCATTGTGAATAGAATTTAGGTATGTACATATTAAGACACAGTGTGCATTTTTTTGTTAACCCGGCGCCAACGACGCTGGGTCATATTGACCCGAGGCAAATGTTAACTAACATTAATTCATTTTTTGATGTTCTTAGTGTTTGAACGTTTGTGTAGCTGGAGATACGTTCCCCCTCTACCCGTTTCGTCGATACGCTCAGTGCGACGCCGCGAGTGCTGGGAGATACACGTGCGTCAAGTGAAAGCGGGTAATTATGACCCAGCGTCATCGCTGGCGTTGTTATTTCATGACTTAAATTTATTTTGTTTCTAAGTGATAGGTGTTAATTAAATTTGTTTTCTTCTAGGTTTTTAGAGAAAATGGCATTGACTAATGATCCAGCAAGAATTGTGGCGTTTTTAGAAGACTCTGATTCCGACAATGAAGACTTGGAAGCTGCTTCAGACGTGGACATTGACGACCATTTTTTTGAATGCTGAATAGATGACCGATTCGTTGTTATTTTTATGTTATAAAACTTAATTAATATGTCCATTACTACATAAGATTATATAATACTAATACTTCTCCAAAAATTCAAAATATAAACATGTTATGTTTTCAAAGTTGATTTTGCATGTGTTATTGAAAAAATTAATAAAAGTTTAATTTCTAGAACTTATTACAATTATTTTTATTTTACAACCTAAGAAAAGAATCACTTCTAATAAACAATCATTCAAATATGAAGGTGGCTTGCTGAATTTCCTGAAAAACTATAGATAAACTACGGGTCAATATGGCCCGGCGTCATCGTACTAGTAATTATTTTCACGTCATTGGCACCGGGTTAAGCCTATAAGGCTTTTATTGAACGGAAAGTCGTACAGGAAGTCTTAATAAATATTTTTTAAATAATTTAAATAATAAGAAATGGATAATAAAACGAAAGAAAAAAGAAAGAGAAATTAAAACGAATTTAGAATTGAAAGGAAGACCACTACTTTTTGATCTTCGCCTCAGCTTAGGTATCATCAGGCGGAGTACAATCAATTAATCAATCAACAAAAGCAATATACCTACCTATAAACAAATTTAAGAAGAAATCAAATGTAAAAATAAAGGCAAAAAAAACAGAAAAAATAGAAAATATAGTAACCAACTGCATGTAACCTAGTTATTATATTATTACCTACGTATAAAAAGATATCTTGACCGGGAAACTACAACCAACCAGTCGACCACAGCAAAGTAATCTTACCAATTTATTGTGCTCCGGGGACTCTGGCCCTGCTTATTAATCCTTAATTGATAATTTATAGTGCAGCTTATATGACACGGTTGTATACTTTCTTAACTGAGCGGAAAAAAGCTGTTTGTTACTTTATTACGACAAATATATCTTATACTTGGAGTAATGGCAACAGGGGTAATTATATTTGGCTATGAATAGTGTTGTCATAGAGCAAATTGTTATAATATTCCTTTGAAGTGATTTATACAGAAAAAGTAACGGGCTTACTATTCCTTAAGTCTCAAGTATAAGACGAGTTTAAGGCAAGAGGCGTAAATTACCTATATAGAAAAGGCAGGAAGCAACGAAATTATGATGGTTTACTTATCCTACTAATATTACGAACGCAAAAGTTTTTGAGTATGAATGTATGGATGTTTTACGCAAAATTGACTTAACATAAATAGACCACTTTTTCCTGGCATAGGTTCTCATGGGAAGTGGGAACGGTAACGGAATTATACACGGACGAAGCCACGGGCAAAGCTAGTCTATTATATGCAATGCTTATTTCACTGTACAACATTTTGTATCACAAAAACTTGTAAATTGAAGGAAGTCTTCAATATTAATAAACCAATTCCGAAATCAAAGACGGTATGTAGATTTTGAAGAGTCCCTTGGAATCGCATTGCCTGCAACATACAGGTACTTACATAAAATTATTGAATAATTTATTTCCTGCTGATCGCTAGGGATATTCAGGAACCAATATACATTTCAAATCGTCATATTCAAAGGAAGTATGAAGACGCGACTCACTTATTAAAATTTTGTACCTAATGTTTTATTGGAAAATAAGTACCTACACAATATAATCATATAATATCATAAAGTACCGGCTCTTTTAAATGTACAGTCAGCAGCAAAAGTAGATGATGAGTGCACAGATTTTAATTTTAAAAATCTGAATGAAAATGCTGAGCACCTATAACCTACATTCCTCAAAAAATAGTTAAGTAAGAAAATTTCATAATATTACTTAACTTACTCAGTTTATGATTATAAGCAGTTGCATTTGACTTAACTGGCATTACAGTAATATTCATTGGTTATTAGACAGCTTGATGCGAATATTTACCTTATTTTATCACGATTCAATGATTAAACTGAATCATATTTTTACCTGACGGACTTTCGACTGACCCCAACTGACATAAACATCTATTGAATCACTAAAATTGGATAACAATGTGCAAGTCAAACATTATTCGATTCATAATAATTGAAATTCTTAATTCATTAATACTACAATACAATAAACCTAAACAAACATCACAGAATTCAACCGCAAGGGTTCGGCAAAATGTGATACAATTAATTTTTGTTTCACACTTAACCGTACTTAAAGCCCCAAATACTCGTTGTCTTAAAATCTTAAAATAATATGCAAATAGTTCACATTGTTAATTATAATAATTGTTATTATCTTTTGCTGCCTTATGCATGTGCACGCATGCGGATACCTTTACAAATAGTACAAAATAGGCCGGTACTATTTGCACGAAATTCACTCAGTACTATTTGCACAAAACAGGTGCTGAATTTTGTTGCGTGCACACGCATGAGGTAGCGGACGGTCTTACGTCCATTCATCTCTCTTACGCCTAAAAAAGATGAAAGGGATAACTATGATAGTAAAACCAACAGCATAAGTAAATTTCTATCAAAAGTTGATTTAGTTGTAGATATAGAATATATTTTTTATCTTGAAATGTATTCATAATTTTACGATGTCGTAATCGTTAAAATGCCTGCGGTATATTACGTCTTGTTGGTTATGGGCGTTTTATTTTGTGTGATAAGGACGTTTTAAGATTAACAGTTTATAGCGTTTTAACGTCTAAATTATTAACTGTAACTATTAAAATACTCAATAACGTATAGAGATGGTGTATAAAAGCGAATTTGTGCCAGTTATAACTCTATTTTGTTTTCCTTTCGTGCTAAATATATCTACCTAAAATTTTAGACTGCTTTCTTCTTCACCAGTTCTACAATAATTGATATTATTTTCTGTTTCTACGTTACATAATTTTATTTTAAACCTTTTAAAAAAAATAGTCGAAATTAAATGCAAATTTGCTTCTTCTTTGCTTCACTTGCAAAAGTTACCTACCTATTAATAAGTATATTTTTACTGATTTACGCAACCAACAAAGAGTAATCCCTGTATCCTATCTAAAAAGAAACAAATGCTCAACCGATTAAACCAAGAACTATCAAAACAGTTTCAAATAAAACGTCAGGTAGTAGACTTACGTAAGTTTCGGCAATTTTATATCGTTGGGAATACAGAGATTAGTTCTTAATACTTTTCACACTCAAGAAGGTCTTGGTAAGCCATATTCTGCTCAATTAACTTCGGCCTAACGTCGGGACTAAAGCATCAAGAACGGTCCACAAAATTTTCTCCATATAACAAAGATGTAATTTCGCTTGAGTTTACTGCATGATATACTTTGACGGCAAAATATGAGATTTTCATGAAATTCCCCGACCTTGCCCTTGACGAAATGGGGCTTAAATAAAGGTGAAAGTTGTAGCAATCTTTGGATCTTTTGCTATAAACATGTAAATATCAAAACGAGATTACTGTTTCTATTGTTAGGGACGAGACGAAATTACGTTCTGGAAACACTATTTTGTCTTTTATCAGCTACAATATCCGGCATTTTCTTCACGAATTTGCTTTTGAGAAAAACATCTACGTTGGTATTTTTGACTTTACTCGATTTATTGACGACTTATGATGTTTTATATAACTACTTACCTACTTATATACCTATCACTGGAAGACTAGGCTGGGGTGTTTCAAACCCCAAACTAGTCTACAGCCTAGGTAATTCTTTCCTAGGATGTAATAGGTTCATCCCGTTTTAGTCATTTCCATATCAACCCCATGAGTACCTACTAATACCCATTGGGCTTTCCAAACGCAAAAAAAAACCTCTATTATCTCGGCAAATTATGTTCCTTAATGTCACGGGAATGGGATCAGTATTCCACGTGAATGGGTCCATAGGCAACAATAATTTTTTTTTCTTTCATACGCGCTTTTGTTCCGCAAAACAGGGTTAATTACCCCTATGAAGGTAAACAAAGTACTTGATAGAGGATGTTACCCTTTCCGAAGGGTTAATGATATTGAGATATAATTTCGGGAAATACGTTTGGGAATTGATGCTGTTAATAAGTAGGAGTAATTACCTGCCTCTCATTTGAATTTAGCAAACAAATTAGGGATGTCTTAGTGGTAAGTTGTTACAAGTCATCTATACGATGACGACCTTCAGAGGTGAAATGGCACAGCGTAATTACGTAGTGCCTACGTATTTATCCTTATTCATACCTACCTATAAAATCTATGAGAAGAAGTCCAGATGGCATTTAGATCTAGATATCCCGAATTGAGGAGAGATTTCCTATCTTCAAAAATGACCGAGTCTATTTTTTGGCAAGATCTCACGCTGCCTACTGCCGTGTGCATATGTACGCATTGGTGCAAATTATACCTACTGAGCTATAACAGATAATTTGCACAAAATCGTGCAAAAAAACTCGAACGCCCGTTGACACACATGAGGCAGCGCAGTGGCTAATGTTGCATAATATACTTACCGTGTGTTAACAAGTCAAAAAATATAACATAAAGTAAAAAAAAAATAACGATCAAAAACGATCCGTACATTCTCACATTTTAAACCTGATAGGTACTGCAGTTTCATTCGATTTGAACACGGTTCAAATTATTGCTGAAATCCGTTCTAAGTACTATAGTTTTAAAAACTTGACTTATTTGTCTTAAAGAGTAGACAGCTTTCGTGATTCAGACTGTTTTCCTCGACGTCTAAAGCGATTAAAGAGATTCACTTTGGAACTAAGTTTCTGTTTATGTCGAGAAGTAGGTACAAATATTGTTAGGTACCTACACAAGATTCTAAAAATGCAAAGGCTTTATAGAGCTTTCACGCCTTTAGAATGGCAACGTCGAGTATCATTCTGAATTTCGACAGTTAATTATTTACCTGTCGAACTTATTAATATCGAAATTAAAAAATGATACTCTACTAAACTTCTTCATTTTTAAATGTTTTTTCTTATGTGTTTATTTCGACATGTCTTAATTTCAAATTCGAAAGAAAATAAGACAAGAGTTAGTTCAAAGAACACACGTTGATTATCCACACTTTCGAAGAACACTTCGATATATGCATGTGTTCGACGAATTTCTATTGCAATCCTAATTATTTAGGTTTTAATTTTTTAGAAACTATTTAGAGGTATGTGCAAGGTAGGACACTTTTCACCTCTAAATAATTAGTTGAAAACATTTTAGAAACAAAACACAATTAACCTATTTTTTTTATAAAAACGTAATAATAATAATGACACTGAATTACGATGCTGTCACTGTTAGCAAAACATTCGGATGCAAATTCAAACACGCCATTCTCTGAGGTTAACGACTCACGACTAAAAATACTCAAGCCATCAGTATTTGAACGATATTTTTAGAATAATGAAGTTTCTGAGATACAAATGATAATAAGATTACTTTTGCGGTTTTGTTTGCTATCCGGGGTTTATTTAAATGCCCCGGGAGCTTGTAGCGATGCAGCAGTAAATAAATACCCCGACTTCAAGTTACGGAGATTGTGGCGTATTTTTGTAATTCTCATTTTTCTTTTCAATAAATATACGCAGGATCTTTAGGTATTTCGATTATTGCTTTTGATTGTTACTTTTATTGGTCTTCATTTTGAAATGAAAGTTACTAAAAATAAACTTAGATAGTACTTATCGTTGATTATTTTTTTATGTTTGTTTTTATATAAATTGAAATCGACACACCTCCTTTGTTGGCGGTCAAAGCCGGTCGGGGTCTCTGGGATATTTTCTAAGGCACACCAGATTCCCTAACCATGCAGGCCAGAATAGGCGTTAGTTTTAGCCAGGTTCGAGTCCGAGATACCCACCTCATCGTTGACTCCGATAAGAGGGAAGCCCGAGGGGGTTTCCGCGCGTAAAAATCTCAAACCTAAGTGGTGTTTGCGGAACGTTTGAGCGAAAACCCACGCGGGATGTTACAGAACAACTTAACAGAACAGGTGGGAGTAGACGGTTTAAACGTCGTTTGAATAGGCTCTTATTATTTTTAGTTGTTGGTATTCCACACAGGTAGAGCTACCTAGGTAGCAATACCTAGGTAGCTGGCAATATCTAGGTACTTTTTATAACTACGCTACGAAATGTATCAGTTACAAAGTATGATAAACTATTCTTATATCTTTGACATGCTAGTACCTACCACTGCCAAGAAACGGCCCTTTTAACTAACATTTACCTATTGAATATAAATAGTTTACTCTAGTTATGTCGAGATCAGGGCTACAGACAAAAACTCAGTGTTATAAATTTACACACATTACATTTATCACAATACCACAAATAAAATGCAAATATTTCTCGATTTTTATTATTATTTAGGTTGCAAACTACTCAATTGGCCTTGAACACTGACACATATTTTTGTCTGTCACAAATTCTAGCCACAAATATTGGTTAATGGCGCTAGGAAGAACATAAATAATTATATTAAAACATGAGATGAAAATCTTAAGCTGTGTTTACACTAGACGAGCGGAGTCAAGAGTAGACGTAGGAACTCGGACTGTAAGTTTCTGCAGTGGGCTTCTGTGTTTATAAAAATCCGAGAATAAATTGATGGATTTATTACACGGATAATTTTAATTTTAGGGTAGATATTTTACACACAATAAAATTTTACACATTTTTGTTAAGTAAGTGATTAAGGCAAATATTAAAAAATCTAATTGTATAAATACGTAGTTTAACCGTTGATTATCTGATATCCTACAAAAGAATCATCTCCTTGTTTTTCTTTTTATGTATTTAACAAGTTTTCTGAAATTAGTTCATTGTGTGTCAAAAATGGAATCACCACCAAAACATTTTTAGTTGATTTGTCACTCGTTTACGGAATGTCACTGTAACCCTACTATTAGCTTCGCTCAAAGCTTTTCAAACAAATTAAATTGCAGTAGAAGGGAAGAAATTAGAATTTAGGGTTTAAATCGATATTAATTTAATTAAAAGGGTGCTTAATATTAAACGCTTTAAATATTGAAAATTCAAATTATTTTAACCTTGACCGGTTCAAGATTTGTGGGGCCCAAGCCAATCTTATCTGCAAGTTGGTACACCTACTGATTGACGTATGATACTCTGGTGTAGGCTTTCTTCTTTAGATTAGGAAGTCAGACTCAGAACCCAAACTAATAGAAGGGGAAAGGAGTAAGCGGACCCCGAGGTGAAAGCTTCAAATGCAACTAGAAATGGAATTAGTATTCTAAGTGGTTGAAAACAGGAGTTTGGACTTGTAAAGTAATCAAATTAAGCCTTAATTGATAGACTATAACTTATTAGTTTATTAAGTATTTACTGTTCGGCGAGACCCACCAAGATCTTGTCTACTAAATAAAGTCTTTAATAATAATTTAGGGCTTGTAGAATCCGAGGGAAGGCGTGCCATTTAAATGTTTACAAAAACGATTAGTCTCTTAATGGCCTGTTTATGTAAATGATCTAGAAATGAGTACAAAAATGTTTGCACGTCGTTACCTCGTTTGAAAATTACCTTAAAGTATGGAACACAAAGTACCGGAAAAGTAAAAATGAACTTTTTGAAGCATTTACTCTGTTAAATGGTCGAGTTGAACCAATTTGAGGGGGTTATTTTCCGTTTTGTTTAAATGTTATTGACTTAAGTTTGCAAATACGCAAGGATCTTAAAGAAAGGAAGCATTATTCGAATGCATAATTTAGATACACAAACAGAAAAAAAATACAATTAAGATCCTAAAATGTAACCCGTAGATGAGGAGGGCTGATTATTTCTTTATGTCTGATGTTTTATTTTATTTTGATGCTGATACGAAGCATGTTGTGTGGCGTTTGATACATTTTGAAGTCTATGAAACGATTGCATCAGTTTAGAGCTTTCAGACCGCAAAATTTGTACCTATAATTTACCTAACTATAAAAAATATGCTCGAAATAGTTATAAGTACTTACTAATGAATTGGTTATTGGTTTCTATAATGACTTAACATGGTGTCTTAAAGTCAGTCTTATGTTCAAGAGAATATAAAAAAAAGTATTGATACTCTACCTTTGATATTATTTTAATAGCTATACGCGATAAAATCCGGACTCTCAAATTATGTATTTTGTGGGAAATGCCTTAGTACCACCTTATACCCCAGCATCTGAAAATTTGACAAACCGACTCCGCTAGCCGGTGGGTGTGGGATTTCCTGTACCTTAGAAATCAGTAAATATCTTTGATATCAACGGAAATCGATTCGTAAACAGAACCACGAAGAAGCTCAAAGAACCATCTGAGTCAATCCTCGAAAGATGAATGCGGTATTAAAATGTCATGCTCTTGACCCCAATATTGATATGAGGTCAATTAATCTATGCACTCCAAACAATGTTTATTGCTTTTTTTAGGGTTGAACCATATCTATTTTATCTATGAGAACCGCCTGAGAATAATACACTGCTTTATATTGATAAATTACGTGAAAAAGTGAAATTTATTTACTTTTGATTTGGAATAGTTTAAAATGTTAAAATAAATCATAAAAATGATTTTTTATTTCAAAATCATCAATATGGTATTTTAAAAGATATGCCTAGGTAATCAAAATTTCATTTTTTGTATTTTTTCTATTTATTGTGAAGCTGCTGTTTCTGAATTACTTGTGCAGTTTAGTGACTATTTATTAGCCAGCTTAAGGATATAAAAAATAAGCATAGGTATCAAATAAAAAAAAACTTTTTCTCTTTGTGACAACCCTACAGATACATTTTTGCACACTCCACTTAAGGAACAATGCGCCTTAATATTAATTTCGGGTCAAGTACCTTTTAACCCTTGAACGAATACGCCCGGTAATGGAGGAAATCTCTTCAAATGTAAACAAAGATTAGGAATCCTTTGAAGGGAAAAATCAACCCTCAAAGAGCTTCTACGTCAGTTGCTAATTACCAGGTAATTAGAACAACAAAGTGAGTAGGTACATGTTGTTGTGTTCTTTTAGTGCTTTTGGACGTAAGAACATAAAATTAACAGCAAAAGTGCTCCAACTACCACTGTGTTTGAAATTATTCAACACAAGCGGATGCCCGCGGCTCCACCCGCGCGTAGGTCAGTTGAACGTTTTTTGGTCATCTCTGCAAACAAATTTAATATACGATAGAGTTCAATAACTTCTGACGGTACCGATAGATTATAATGACTTCTCATAATAAAACCGCATAAAAATCCGTTCAGTAGTTTTTGTGTCCAGGGCCAACAAACAGAAAAACAGACAAACAATCCAAAATAAATTGCGTCTAGAATCATCGTTCACTTATCATAAACCAAGTTTTCATAAATATCTCCAGCAATGTAAAGACATCGATAATTTTCTATTTTATAATAGTAATAATATGACTAATAGATTTATTAACTATCATAACATTTACTATGACAATAAAACTGTTTTTCTCAGTTTTTTTTATTCACTCTTTGCTCACATATTGCGTGCTTAAAATCCTACTCCATTATATAGGACAGTCGGAAAACCATTACGGCGTAAAAAATAGACTCAAACTATTTATAGTGTACAAAGAATGTTTGAAAAATACGGTTATTTATACTTACTTTTATGTTGACCTGAAAAATATTCGAAAAGAATGTATCGATGATTGATTGTTATTGTTTTTTAAATGTTCTAAAGGAACATTTTTATGATAATATTCCATTAGAGACTAAATTAATATTAAGACTCTTTATAATACGCTGAAAATGTTATGAAAATATTATATAGTATCATAAAATGTACTTACTTATATCACATTATTAGAAAGACTAATCATCATTCTACATTACACCGAGCTTCTTACCATTGACTAGGGACCCGCCCTTTTTTCCGTGCGGAAATCCTCATGAATACCCACCCGGCGGCACCCGGCATGGTGGCCAACGGGGTTGGTTATATGTTGGACTCTTACCGACTAAAACCGCACGGTGTTTCGTCCATACGAGTCTTTCACCAGGGACCCCGGGTATATCCTAAGGGACCCCGCATTTCTAAGATGTGTCATCTCACCTGTTAGTGAATGAAAAAGCTTTGCATGTGAGAATTAACCAACCCTAATTTCTACACTAAGCGGGTTTCAGGGTTTCAAAAGTATATTAAACTAGTAGGGCGCGTGTGTGCGCGGCCCGCTAAAGCGGACCACGTAGATGAGTGGACAACAGGAACCTGGAACAGGGGTCCGTTTGGATTTAAAGTTTTGGCGTGTAAGTAATTATGTAACAGTTTTTCTTGGTTCTGTACCAGAAAGGTTCCAACCGGGCCCCATTACTAAGCCTCCGCTATCCGTCCATCCTTCTGTCTGTCAGCGTCCTTGTGGTTAGATTGAAAAATTGGGACTTGGAATTCTATACCTAACAAAAGTCTATGCTCGGCATTTACAATAGGTACCTATTATTTCACCAGGAACAGTTCCTTATTCTCTATGGTTTAGGAGTGTTGTACCCTGCATCATCAGGTTTGTGGAATTCAGACTTGAAGTGTAATCATGAAGCTGTTGCTTGATGCCTAAAATGCTGTTATGTTATTCTCTATGCTATGCTATGCTATGTTATTCTCTACACCACCTATAAGGTTGACTGGTAGAGAATGCCTGTTGCATATGTGCATGAAGTTTTAGGAATATAATATAGGAATCCCCATGGTTTAAGAGTTCAGCACCTTGCAGCATCAAGATTGCGGAGTCGGGATCCGAAGTTCAATTATGTAGTCTATGCTTGGTACTTAAAATATTATTGCATTGCACCATCCGCAGTTTCTGAATCACTATAGTTTGTGAGCGCAGCTGTACCCTGCATTATCAGGGTTGAGGGGTTGGGACTTGGAATCTAACCATGAAGTCGTTGCTTGGTACCTATAATATTAATTCACAATGAACACTTTCTGAATCTTGATAACCTAGGGCCTAGGCGGGCAGTAATCTTTCAGCATCAGCATTAAGGAGTTGGATCCAGATTTTTTTATGGGACCAAGACTTCTATACTGTTTATTTAAAAAAATCTTTGCAAAAAAATGAAAATCAACGGGCTGTTTTGAGAACCACCTCTTTTTTGGAAGTCGGTTAAAAGCATATCAAAGTCTTGCACATTTGTCTCTTCAATATTCGCCTTATATTTTGTATGGAAAAATAAATTTCGCCATTTTGAATTTTTTCTCTATTCATCGAGTAGACCTCTAGGCTAGGTCCTTATCATCTTTAGCCAAAAAACCTCTCTTCTATCTTCTATTATACTTTGTGAGATAGACGCTGTCGAAAATTGTATGGGCGCCATCTTGAATCTGCCATTTTGGTTATATTTTTAGCTCACTGACAATTGGATGAGATTCCGAGTGGTTTTTATTTGAGCACTCCCTACCGTGCTCTTCACCCGTCTCCAAAATCTCCATATTTTTCCTCCGAATGAATTTTCGTCCTTTATATGAAAGCATCAGGGAAAAAAAATACAGCAGAGGTGAACCGAAACACAATTCATCCATCTTTAATACTTTCTGAGAGAGACACCCATGACATTTGTGTTGACGCCATCTTGAATCCGCCATTTTGGATTTATTTCCATCTCCCTGCCAATTGGATGAGGTTCCAAGTATTTTTTGTTTGAGCAGCCCTCACCTATGTCTAATACCTTGGCCGTGCTTCTCACCCATCTTCCAAACCCTCGATCATCATCTATCTACATATTTCTGACTAAGAGTTCTTCCACAAAAACATTTTAAAAAGAAACTATGTATAAATCAAAATCTTGCATAGTTCAAAACTTGTAGTCTATTCAATGTTCGCCATACATTTTCTATAGAAAAATAAATTCCACCATCTTGAATTTTTTTTCTATTCATCGAGTAGACCTTTGGATCCTGATCATCTTTTGCGAAGAAACTACTCTTCCATCTTTTATACTCTCCGAGATGGACACCGAGGAAATTTCTATGGCGGCCATTTTTTTTTCGCCATTTTGAATTTTTTTTCAGGTCACTGGCAATTGAATGACGTTTCGAGTGACATTTGCTCAAGCACCACCAACCTATCTTCAATACCTTAAGCGTGCTCTTCACCCGTCTCCGAAATCCTCCATCATCAGCTCTCTCCATATTTTTCCTCCGAATGAATTTCCATCCTCTATACGTAACCATCGGTGAAAAAAAAAAATTTCATACAAAATTGTTCAGGAGAGGTGACCAATGAGTGAGTGAATCAGCACGAGCAGCTATATATATATTAAAGCAATTATAACAAAACAACATCGCAGGTTCTTTCACAAGAATCAGATTTTAGTTTTTATACGATTTAAAAACCTGAATACAAATTATAAAGCAATTACTGTGTTAACCGCGCAAATCGAAGGGTCACGGTTTTGTAATACTGATATAATTTCTCGTTATAAGTAGTTCAAATATCCTTTACAATTAATGATATGTGCAAGTAGACTAATTGATAATAAATTATAAGGTGTAATGCCCTTAAACTTAAAAATAACTCGTGACAAATGTCAATGTCAAGTTGACACGAGATATTTAACTGGATCGAGTTATTTTGGTGTGAATGAAATAGTTTTACGACGAAAAGAGAAAGGTATTAACATGAACGTATAAATTATAGCATGGACAGAACTCGTTGAAGACAAGACTGTTTCACGATATAGAGAGACATCTTAATAGTATAAAAGTCTAAGGCCCGGCGCTGATTGTGACTTTTTGTAACTTAGTCAAGTCAAATCAAGTGAAAGAAAAAAGAAAGAAAGAAAGAAATCTTTTTATTGCGGATGACACAACATGCACACGTATAAATAAAGGAAATCTGAAACAACACACAAAATAAAAATAAAAAATATTTAAAACAATATCAGCAGCACTGATGAAAGTGAATTTTTACGCAATTAATTAAATGCAATGAAAACTATTAGGTACTGAGTGCGCTCATTATGGTGCCGTGATAATACGGTGATAATTAGTTGCAGTGGCAGGCAATACCGAAGTGACGTCAAATTACGGCAACCTCGATAAAGTCCATACAAAAATGAACGCGATTATTTGTTACCCAAGAACAGATTCAGTGAGCGCATCATGGGTGACAGCAGGTGACAGTAACAATAAGTCACGGTAACAAAAAATCACAATCAGCGCCGGGTCTAACTAACAAAGTAGTCAAGAAAACCCTTAGACATAAAACGTTACTATTGACCGATGACAAACCACGACAGCAGGGGTTCCACCTGTTGTTGGCACCTTGCCGCTGGTCTGTGATCTCTGAGAATAATAATGGTTCCATTGAACTCTATTACAGTAGCCAAAACAATATCAATAAGTCACACCGGTGTCTTTATCCAACTCATACTATACCTACATATGAGAACTTCGACATCGCAACTGGACTGTGGAGGTCAGATGGCAGTCACTTTACGGAAAATATCGAAGTTTGGTCGTTTCGTAGTTGGTATCAATCGTATCGAGAGACTGAAGACTATTGGTTGATGATTTTGATGCACAAACGCGATATTATTAATTTACAAACGAACGCGATTGGCTAAACACCGAATCACAATATGGGATCCTTTAGTTCCGGCAAAGACGATATGATAACTTATTAGTTATCAATGTTATCATATCGTCTTTGGTTCCGGGTCCTTTAGGCGGAGCGTGAAAAGCATTTTAAGTCAAACTGAGGGCTGCCACTGAAGCACTATCGGTGTATGTAGCGGTGATTCCCAGTACTGAGACTTCACCTTTAGCTTACCATCAGACGAGATGAAATCATGTTGATGTGTCTAACATAAAAAAAGGATGATGATATATATATTGACTATCTCTAGTCAGTCGTTACGAATACGATACGATTACTGATAGAAAGGAATTTCGTGCTCGACCTAAACAGTTGTTGGAGTCACTCTGCGATGTAAACTTCTTGGCGATCTGGTGTGTTCATGGCCTCATTTTAGAGTGGTTTTATTACCACAGTTGACAGACAATCGTACACAAATTATCGTCCAATAGTTCAGACTAAATTATAGTTCCGATAATTATAGTTAATTTACATGTGCTAACTGTATAACAGTATGTGCCTATCTATAAGTTATTTTGATCTATACGTCATGAACCTGTCTATTTTTTTTATGCTCGCGACTGATAACCTGGTAACCTAAAGGGTAGGCAGAGGTGTATTAGTCATACAAAGTTGAGCAGTTATACTCGTAATAATTATATGGTCCCACGTAATTCCTATCGCTATCGCGCAACGGCTTACGTTTTTTAGAATAAGTTTATTCAGACAAGTCATTCACGTAGATGGACGAATTATAGATATATATAAAAGTTAAGATAACAACAGGGTAGGAAAAGATGAAAATAGGGCAAGATAAAAAGTTTATGTTTTATATCACAATACCCATAGTATATTTAATACTGGTGAATTTTTTACAGATTTATTGAATTAAAAAAAAAACGATAAAAGAAAAAAAATAGACCCATTCTCAAAGAAACGGAACTTCTAAATGATATTCTCACAAGCTTGATAACTTCAAGTCACTCTTATGCGACGGGTAGTACCACAGAACATTAAAAAAGCATTTTTCTTTGTTCTGTGGGTAGTACTTACTTACCCGCACGAGTTGACTCACACATGCTTGGAATCGTAGAAATTTACAAGTAAAGAAAATAGTTTGAGAAATATAAATCGTGATAAGTCTTTGATGCTACCGAAAAATCCAATAAAAACGAAGTTTACGCGATAGTAATGAATTAAAAGTTGTAAATAATAGGTGAGGTTGTTAAAATACCTAACAAATAAACATCAAAATCTATACTTATAATAAATCTGTAGAAGTGAAAATTCTGTACATTGAAAATAAAAAAATAAAAAATAGCAGGGGGTGTTACTAGACCGATACCGAACCCAAATATGTGATTAAAAAATTTTTTGTCTGTCTGTCTGTCTGTCTGTCTGTCTGTCTGTCTGTCTGTCTGTCTGTTTGTTCAGGCATCACGCAAAAACTACCGGTTCGATTACGATGAAACTTGGTATAATTATTCTTCAATATCCTGGGCAGCACACTGGATACTTTTTATCCCGGAAAAGTACATACAATAAAAGACAAATTTAATTCTGCGGTTCAATTCCTGGACCCGATTACTGTACCAACCGCAAATAATAAGTTTGTCGTAGGTTACGTCACCCACAGTTCAAAATTCAAAATTCAAAATTCATTTTTTTCATTTGTCACAGGTGGATAGAAGATGTTGTCAGTTACATAAAAGTATCACCGAGCATGTCTGATAAGACATACAATAGTATTTATCATATGAACCACATATAGGTACAAATTAAATTGTGAAATATATAATTATTTAGATGAAATTGTTTTTTTATGAGTAGGTTAATTATGAGTGGTGTTCAAGTAAGATTAGTGGATAGTGGTGTTATTAGTTTTTAGGGATTATGAGTTTTTTTTTGTATTTATTATCATAAATATTACATTTTGAGTTTAGATTAGTTATCATCAGAAATAGGTTTATGGGAGTGGGAGTGGGAGTGTGCGTGGGATTGGGAGTGGGGGTGGGGGTGGGAGTGGGAGCGGGGTGGGAGTGGGAGTGGGAGTGTGCGTGGGAGTGGGAGTATGCGTGGGAGTGGGAGTGTGCGTGGGAGTGGGAGTGTGGGTGGGAGTGGGAGTGTGGGTGGGAGTGGGAGTGTGCGTGGGAGTGAGAGTGTGCGTGGGATTGGGAGTGGGAGTGTGCGTGGGGGTGGGAGTGAGAGTGGGGGTGGGAGTGTGAGTGTGAGTGGGAACGGGAGCGGGGATAGACCCATGGGAGTGGGAGTGGGAGTAGGATCTGGAGCGAGAGTGGGAGCAGGAGTGGGAGCAGGAGTGGGAGTGGACGCAATAAGCGACTTCCACGCGAGCGGAGCCGCGGGCAACAGCTAGTATGTAATAAAATTGTTGGCAGTTATATATATATAGTTTAGTGATGTAATATCCAGACTTCAAATAAAATAAAAATGTGCCAAGAACAGTTCCGTATACAAACACTAAAAAATGCTATGATATGAATGAATCATTCTGTATTTTATATTATGTTCAGCGGACTATTTGAATCAAAGCAGTCCAATAAACTGATTTGAGTTGGAATCTTGCATGTACTCGTTTCACTCTCGATCTTACTGTACACGCATATAATGCATAATATAATGCACACATGCATGCATGCATGCATGTGTGCATTATATTATGCATACACACAAGGTGGGTATATCGGACCCGAACTGTTCGAACCCAGACGATCTAAGACCGCATCACATCTGATACTCGTGCATTAATCTGTCAGACTAATTTTTGACTTATTTTCAATATCTTGAATCAAATGAAGGATGGCTATGGATAAAAGCAGATGACGGGTTGGAGTCTCTGCCTACCTCAGATAGAAAAATGAGACTACAGTAAGATCACGAGTATTGAGCCTGGCGCCAGTGTCTTCAAGATCAAGTGGTTTGCAATTATAGAATATTCGAGAATTAATTAAACATCAAAGTTTCGCTAATCTTATCACTACAATGCAATTAAAATTTGTTCTGAAACAAGCTAATTGAAAAATAGTTTTAACAACACGAATGAATAAAGCTCTCGAGAGTTCAGTTCTCAGTGGCGCCTGTGGCCAAATGCCACGTCACCGCCAGACATTACTCCTCAATAAAATGCGTATAATTCGGTTGGTGCGCACCAAATTAATAATATAATAGGCTCTTTATAATATAACTGGCTGTACCCGCGAGTACGCCCGCGTGGATTTAGATTTTTAGTGTATACTTTTAGTCGTGGAACCCTAATGGTTTTTCTAATGAGAAAGTAGCTTAATATTACGCCTAATATATTACCTACCAGCCAGAAAAATCCCGTCTAAATCAAGTACATTATTATACTTAAAAGAGTTTTTGGAAATTCTTCAGACGTTTTTATTAATTTATTTGGTCATTTTTTAAGCTAGTACCTACCTACGTATGAAAAAAATGCTGAAGTGAACTCTTTCTGTCTGTCTATTACTATTTCACACATAGACCACTTAATATTGAGAATTTGGTAAGCATAGATATTACTTAAAATTTAAAAAAGAACATAGAATTCTCTTTGTTCCAGAAATTAGCAATATTTGGTTACCACGTGAGTGGGGCCTCTGTTGTTCTCTGGAGTTTACATATTCTACTTATATCTTGAATTAAAAATATATCCTTAAACATAATTAAAATTGAACTCAAAACATACATAGAATACAATGTGGTAGACCAATTTAAAAATACACATGGCATTGCAACTCTCCTAGGATATTTTACAAGGGTTTTTAAACGGTCATTGACACTGAAAAGCATTTTAAAAAGAAAGTAGTGAATTTACACTTTCGAAGGGGAGGTAACTCAGTTGAGCAGGCAGTGAACACAGTATCAGAAAGTTTCCAGACGGCAGCCCTAAATTCAGCCGTTAATGTATTTTAGAAAGGCTATTTATGTGTAAACTGATCCCAGAATATATATTAAAGTTTACATGTTTAAAGTTTTACATTTTCTGGAACTTACTGAATGTCTAATCCCTTTTTTCGTGCGGGAATCCCCACGGATACCATCCCCGAGGCCAGCAGGGGTGGTAATGTGGAATCGGACTGGCTAAAACCGCACGCCATCTCGGGTCTTAATTACCAGGGTGTAAGGTTACCCAATAGGCATATCCCTCGCACCCCGGCTGATCCGGGCCATCTCCGGCCTCGAGATGACCTCCTCGGGTTTGAGAACCACGGTGTCCCTATCATTTCCACCGGAAAGGGGGTGTGAATGTATCTATCTCTTCTATGTATCTCTTTGAAAAACGTACATTTTATGCTAAAACTGTGTTCCGGAGCTTCCGTGCCTTGGAGAGTACGTTAAATCGTCGGTCTCAGTGTAGCAGTAAGAACATCTTTGGCGCTCGTTACGGCTTAAATCCGAACCGGAAACATTTAACAATTCTACAAGGCCTATTAAAGTTATCTAAAGTAACTTACTTTCATTATTTCATACCAAAATAAAGTTCATTCAAGTTTCAACATACAATTAAATCATTACTTAGGATTGTTTTAGCTTGAAGGCATTTTAGTATGAACAAATGAATACTTCCGAATACGTTTTACTTACTTAATTGCGTTAAGCGATAAGGCCGCCCTTTATACTGCTGTTTTCTTTTTATTATCTCTGTATCTTGAATTTTGTAATTGGCGTACAATAAAGCATATAATAAATAAATAAATATGTAAATATTACGCTGATTCATATAGAAGATATTCTAAAAGTTCAACCACGTGATAAGCTTCGTTTAATTTGTACCTATTTGCTTTGATTAGATTTCAATATCTTCATTATTTGTATTTTCCATGAAACCCTGCCTGAGTCTGTATTTCCAGAAAGTTATAACCTGGGAATTTTCAGGTTTCGAGTGAATAGGTTCCTTCTATAGGCAAGTATGATTTATTTTAGACCATTTCGTCGCTTGGCACTAGATGAGATAGAGGTCAAACGTGAGCCTATTAAAACAGATAATAAAACACATAAATTCCTATTCGGATACTTACAACTTTACATACACCCTCAAATGTAAAGGTGTACACGTATTTTCGTGTTTACATAACTATTATTGTAACTTAAAATGTCCATTGGCACTTATCGCCTCAGAAAATAAAGACCAGGACTCAAAGCATATATCATTTACGAGTATTTTATTCAGTCCTCGTAAAATTCCGTTCATATTGTTCATACTTTCTTTCAGGGTCAAATAGCAATCAACATACTGGATCTCATAGAAAATTATTCCCTCCGTAAATCGTTGACCACAATTTACGAGCTCGCAGGCTGCTTGTACAGGCATAAAAAGAGGTGGCCATATTTGTTTTACGAACGTTCCGTAAACAGTGTTAGGAAGCCGCTGTTTCCTCTACACTTTATAATAAATAAGGTTTTGTATGGCGTGTAAATTTAGGGCTTGATGACTCCAGCAGGCTACAAAGGGTTACGACTCAGCTTAAGTTAACTTTTAATATGGACTTGTTATGTGGGATTTAGGTCTTTGCGTTCGAAGTGTTTGTATTTACGAACAAGAAACCCCATTCACAGCAGCCTCCCTATTTCAGGCACATAGCTCTCAAAAAGATTTTAAGGATTGAGGGATTCTTAGCGTCGAGAACTCAAGTGACTTCTAATACCTTAGTTATTCGAAAAAATAAAGTTAAGCTAGCATCGAAAAACTTAGTTCAGTTTTCCTAACAGAATACTGTATGGGTTTCTTCCAAAAGGGTATTAAATGGTTTTTACAGAATCGCAAACGCGCAAATGATACTATAGTTTTTTTATAATACTCAGACGGCAGATAAGCACACGGCCCACCTGATGGGAAGCGGTCACCATGGCCTATGGACGTGTGCAACATCAGGAACGTCACACTCGTTGTTGCCAACGTTATAGTTCAAGGTGACCACTTGCAGAATATGGGCTGTTTGTTTGTTTGCCGCCTGCCCAATTAGCGTCCAGTAAGTCTAAAATGAAAAGGTTAATTGTTACATTAGCCGTTGATACTTGAATTTGTCTCCCTACCATCATCGCCCAATTTTGTGATTCAGTAACGTATGAACTTGCCGCGGGAACAGCTTTGACATCGCATAAGAAATATCTAGGGCAAACTGGTATATATCAATTCTCTAGATATTCATATTAAAAACGTGACGTTGAATACGATATCCAACAGGTAATGCACACTTTAAATAGTCGAACATCTTGACACTTGTCTCTTCTACTGTTATGCTTATGACATTGTTAATAGTCAACGTGCTCCTAAAAGCCAAATACACGTTCTGATCGACCACCTGATTTCGCTGAAGGTGGTGGCTAACGTAGTTCTGATAGAAGTTCTAGGAAAACTTGACATTGGTATGTCCACCATTATAGTCTTATAAAAAATTATTTCCCGAAATTAGTGAAATTGCGGCGGTATTTCGATTGCAAAAGCTGTTGTTTTTTTTTATTCATGATAAGCTTACGTTTGACCTCAATCCCACCTGATGGTAAGTGACGATGTGGTCTACGATGAATCACGCTTGCCTAGAAGGAACCTATTCACTAGGGACTTGAATACTACCAGGTTATAGCTTTCCGGAAACACAGACTGCGGCAAGGAAAAAAGCCAATGCTTGATGGGTAGGCACCAAATTTAAAAAAGTAAAACAGTAAACTTGATGACGTAGGTACACTAGAGTTTATGTTTTGAACGTTATAAAAAAAAATACTTAGGTCCTTAAAATAGGTCGTTTATGATGACTTTATAGGTACCATAATAAATTATTATCCTCATTATTCTTACGACTACAGCAGGCTGCCAATAAAATAAGCACATCCGTTACCGAGATTTCGGGTAACTAATAACACACAGGTGGACATAAATCTGTATAACAATTTACAATAATCCACATTCATAACGTCTGCCCAATTCGTGTCTCCTCCATACATAACCGTAATTTATTTGACCGTTAAAATATTTGCGCCTATTTGAGAGTATAATTTCGTAGAAACACGGTACAAAAATAACGTAAAAATATTGCCTTGACATTATCAAAACGAATGCCAGAATTTAGATTGAATGTAGACCTACTTATATGATTTGTCGTTCGTTCAGTTTTCATTCTATCTACATGTTTAAATTATCTTAACATACTATTTTCAGCGCTCATCACTCTATTCATTCGCAAGCTTTACATAATTCTGCATTTCGCATTCTATCAACGGATCTTACTGCACACTTCGCAGTAATTCATTTCATTTCTCTTAGAACAGTAAATGGTTTAAAGTGATTTCATTTTTACTTCAACACATAAAACATAACATAATTTGTTCAGGTTTTAGTTTTCTTTTATACAAATCATACAGTCTTTTATACATTTTGGCAGTGTACTATTCAGCTGTATTCCTTCAAATAATATCGTTTCGTGGACTATAAAGCTACAGTTTGTTATTTTGTTTCAAATTACAAGGTGTTTTCGTTTTACGTAATTGTGAATGAATGTGGGCGGGACTAGTGGCTAACATCTTACAATCAAAGCCACTTGTTGTTCATATGAGAAATAAAAATAGACAAGAATAATCTAATCAACAAACCACCAGCCCCGTAAGTAAAGCACAAAAACATGACTCAACCCCAAATTGCATGACACAGAAAACCCCTATAGGATATACTAGACATCAAAACTATCAGCCGTATGCATGAACGTATAAAACCTACGAAGAGAACATGATGAAGATGAGACTGTGTCTTTAAACTGGTGCCTAGACATGTGTGAGTGAATTCTGGTTTGCAATCCTACTAAACCTAATTATTATTGTATCAGTCACATCAATATGGCTTCACCTCGCCTAATGGTACGCTAAAGGTAACGTCTCTGGAATGGGAGTCACCATTACAAACATCGATAGTGCCATAATGGTGACCCTCAGCTTGACGGCCTCATCAAATGCTTTTTCACGCCCCGCTTAAAGGGCCCTGGACTGTAGGAGGAAGGAAACACGTGAGCTGGTAAAGAATTCGAGGTTTTGATGGTGCGGCAAAGAAAAGAGGCACCGAACCGTTTGGTTCTTGATGGAATTGTTTGCACCATAATTTATGAGGGTGATATCTCAGCCTTGCACGTGTTGTTCTGTATAGGAATTTTGAAATTTGATTCCTTTTTTTTTTTTTTTTTTTTTTTATTGGTAATAGGCTCGCGTTTTCCTCAGCTCACCTGTTGGTAAATGATGATGTGGTCGACGGTGGAGCACGCTTGCCTAGTAGAAACCTATTCACTCTAGACTTGAAGACTTCCAGGTTGTAGCTTTCCGGATCCTGGATATTTTTGCTTGATAGCAGCGGTTTTTACACCATTTTACTACAAAAATCGTGATGTATTTTTTTTTCACTATTTAAACTAACCAAATCGAATGATATTTGCAGCGTAGTGGCTGACTAGTGTATAAGTGGGCAGACTCTAGTGTCGTCAGTTGTAGTTTTCAACGAGTTCTGTGCTCCATAGGTTTATACGTTCATGGCCGTATGCTATACTGTACGCTTGAATTAAAAAACTGTCGGCGCTATTTTGATATGACATCGAGGGTCCACTTCGTGATAGCCACCCAAATCGCCCAGTTTTTGTTATCTCTGTGAATTTATAGTGGCAATATGTGAAGCCTTCTGTCACTGTCGCTCCACTCGCGATCTATTACACGCAGAATTTTTTTGTTTACATAAGTCAGTACGTGATGGAAATGCGCTTGGTTGAATTTGTTTGTTGTAAAAAAAACAATAAAAAAAAACAGTTTTAGTGCTACACCATTTGAACCCCAATTTCTCATCTTAATATATATAAATCTCGTGTCACAATGTTTGTCCTCAATGGACTCCTAAACCACTTAACCGATTATAATAAAATTCGCACACCATGTGCAGTTCGATCCAACTTGAGAGATAGGATAGTTTTTGAAACGGATTTCGACATCCACGCGGGCGGAGCCGCGGGCAACAGCTAGTTATACAATAAATATTTGTAGGAAGTAAAATCGATCGGTCCCCGGAATAGAAAATCAAAATGGCACCAGCCGCAAAATGAGTAGCCTACTTTTTTAATCAACGCAACAATGACAACACCCTAAAGAGGTCAGCATCTGAACGAGTTCATGTTGCTGTAATATTTACATTTTATACGCCATTGAGTTGGTGCCATTTTTTTGTTTAGCTAATTCAATTTTCTTTCTTTATGGTTTCGTTACTTTCTTTCTGTGGTCTTGTTTTATTGAACTTGTATTTTTCACGCGAAGGTCGGTTATTGTTTGTTGGTCATATCTCCGGTTTTACTAAACTAATTACAGCAGATTTTAAATCCTACCAATAGCTTCGTAATACTAAAAACTACATCAAATTCCTCTCGTAGTTTTTGCGGCCAGTTTCGTGATGGACGCAAAGTTCAAAGACAAGAGTAAAAAAAGAATTGTTTATTTAACATAAACCTATTTTTAATAGGACCAGTGTACCTACAACTAATTTACAATTTTATGATAGTAATAGACCTAATTGTAATCTTGAGACTTAAGAAAAATCTTTCATCTATTTTCTTAGTATACTTACTTACCTAAACTTTCATTAGCTCCACAACCATTCTAGAGACCTATCGAGTGCGAGTGAGATGTAGCAAGAGCAATTACGAGCACTGTATAGTATTCTATTGTTTATCTCGTCATTAAATGTCAAATTTGTGGACTTATGGTAGCAAATTGTAGTAAACTATCATGTACTTTATCATAGATCGTATTCATTTTGATACACGACAGTTGTTTCGTGTCTAGTTTTAAAATATTTATGGTAGAGCAGGCTGTCGTTAACTATCACGATTATAGAAACATTACAGTAGGTATGCTTATAATGTGCAAAACTCATGGTAAAGTCTCTGCTCAGAAAAAGTTTACACATATACCTATCACATAATTCAAAGCTCGATAGAGCACGATAATGGATTTGCTGTAACTACGTAAAAAATGTATCAACTTCACACTCGTGAAAAAGAAATACCGATCCGTATTATTAATATTATATTTCCAGTTTTTGCTACAAGTTTTCTCCGATTACAAAGTAAGACCAAAAGTTCCCCAAACTTATTCAATTCCATCGTCTTCGGTTTCAGCAACAAGTTTCATCCAGCCGTTAGGCATAAACTTTTGAAGACTCTTCAATGAAATTTTAGGTTTTCAATTTTTAAACTAAATGTTCATTGAAGAGCCTTCAAAGGAACAATGCATCACTTACCAACCGGTGAGATTGTGGTATAAAAACATGCTCTTATCTCATAGGGTTTAATTACATTATTTTAGCTAACCATCACTAAATGTAAATTTGTGTTTTGATCTTCATGATAATAATTAAATGCTATAATTTTTAAATTATAATATTTTGAATCTGAATTCCATTTTATTAGTTAGAAATTAATTGAGACGTATAAATTTCTACACGAGGTTTTCTAATTAGCGAAAACATTAATTCTAATGAGCATTTGATCTCAAAAACTCGAGGCGGGTACGTGATTCGTATGATATTCAAACCACTCACATTTACATAAATTATATAAGTACCTTTAAATCGAATGTTTAGCAGAGCGTGTAAATTATATTATTCACTCAATGTGAGGCATAATATGTTTGTATTTACAAAAAAAATATTTATTTATTTTATTTATTTACTTATTTAGTTAATAATCTTCATGCACATTGTACATTGGCGGACTTAATGCCTTAGGCATTCTCTATCAGTCAACCATCGGGTGGTGAAGAGCTATAACGTAGTAGGCATAAAAGTAATTAATGTGATAGACTAACAGGTAAATACACAAAAAGAAAAATAGTTCACATATACATACACTACATAAATATGTATAATATATATTATATATAATAACCAAGTGTATATAATAAAAAGTGTAAAAAGTATCTAAGTAAGTTAAGCCCAAGCATAATATAACACAAGCTATTTAAGCTAAGCTTACTTTGGGTCTAGATAGCGCTGTGTAGAATGTCGTAGAATATTTATTAAGAAATAGAACATAAAAAAATAGGAGATTTAGCCAAAAAAAAATATTTTAGTACCTACAGTCAATCGTGGTTAAATACAACCGACATAAGCCACGGCTCAACAGTCCGCGCTTACAAAGATTTTGACTGTAATTTTTTTTTGCTCCATCTCCAATTTTTTAAGGTTCTTTTTTTAAGAAACAAATAGAACGTTAACTGAAGTTCGTCTAAATCGTTTTCTTTAAACAGTTTTCTGTTTGTTTGGGTCAAATCTAGTAATTGAAATTTGAACCCCTTTCAGTTGTCTGATTTGTCTGATATTTGGCAGAAGTCTTCAGTTCTTATGACAATACAATTTAAAACTGTTTAACTTAAAATATATTTTTTCATAATTTATTATGAATTATGAGTTTTAAGTAGCCGTAATTATCATCTCTTCTTTGCCTATGATCTGTAAAATTTTTCCGAGTTTAATATCTTTTTACTCGAATATTTTGTATTGCAGTGGTAAAAAGTAAATGATGTATTATATAGATGATATTCAATATCATTTCCTCTTCTATTTAAGTAGCCAAAACGAGCGACGATAATCATGCTATAGGTACAGTTGACATCCTACATTTGTACTTGTCAATGAGGATCAGTCACATAACAGAACTTTTAATTTTTAATTAATGAAACGTATGCGCTACAAATTTCTAAGCATTTTGTTTTTTAAATGATTAAAATCCGACAAGAAATGACGAAGTTATCGAAGATTTAAAAACGGCTATTTTAAAACGCACACTCTCGCTGGATTTTTGTCGATGACGTCATAGCTCGCCTTTGATAAACAGATGATGATACATCAACGAAGAGCCTAAACCGCTGGACCTACAAACTTGAAATTTTGACAGTAGATGCTTTTTATGTTGTAGGAATCCACTAAGAACGGATTTTTAGAATTTTTACTCCCTAAGGTGGCAAAATAAAGCATAAACATTTATATGAAAGTTCTTCATTTTCAATGTTAGACGCATTAAATTTCATATACCTACTTTTGATTAGAAATAAATATACACGTATATCAGCGTTTTCAAAATTTCACTACTAAAGGCGTAAAATAGGCGATGGCTGGTTGCATGGAAAGTCCGTTATTTTGAAAGTAGAAGCACTAAATTTGATACAGCTGCTTCTGGTTAAAAATAAACGTACCCCGTGAATCGCGGTTTTTCAAAAATCCACCCCTAAGGGGGCAAATAAGGGTAGAGTGGTTGTATACCTAGACATTCGTTATTTGGGAAAGTGTTCAAGTTTTGATGGAATGATGTCCATTACTTTTAGGACTGCACCTCAGCTTACCATCAGGCGGGGTGCAGTCAATTCGACGAACTACAAAAATAAAAACACCCCCAACCGGGGCGTTTTATGTTTGAATCGAACTGATTAAAACCGCACGCCGTCTCGGGTTTTCTAGCTCCGAGGTATAAGGTTGCCCAAAAGGTATGTCCCTCGCACCCCGGCTGACCCGTACCATCTCCGGCTTCAAGATGACCCCTCGGGTTTGAGAGCCACGGTGTCCTCTTCTTGCTCCTGGAAAGAGGGGGGGGGGGGGGGAGGGGCCGATGAGGCTATTTCAAAATCGTATATGGCCCAAGGTCACCGGTGTGCAAGTGTGGTTTTCGCCGGTTCGAGTGTGACATAACCACCTCCTGTGGTGGTCCTCCTCCTATCTGTATCTTTATCCTTTATCTTTCTTTATCTCTATCTCTATCTCTATCTCTATCTCTATCTCTATCTCTATCTCTATCTCTATCTCTATCTCTATCTCTATCTCTATCTCTATCTCTATCTCTATCTCTATCTCTATCTCTATCTCTATCTCTATCTCTATCTCTATCTCTATCTCTATCTCTATCTCTATCTCTATCTCTATCTCTATCTCTATCTCTATCTCTATCTCTATCTCTATCTCTATCTCTATCTCTATCTCTATCTCTATCTCTATCTCTATCTCTATCTCTATCTCTATCTCTATCTCTATCTCTATCTCTATCTCTATCTCTATCTCTATCTCTATCTCTATCTCTATCTCTATCTCTATCTCTATCTCTATCTCTATCTCTATCTCTATCTCTATCTCTATCTCTATCTCTATCTCTATCTCTATCTCTATCTCTATCTCTATCTCTATCTCTATCTTTATCTTTATCTTTATCTTTATCTTTATCTCCGATGGCCCACAGGGGCGATATCCGTGGGGATTTCCGCACGGGTTATTTATGTATTTGATTTCCTAAAAATAAATATTTCATATTCTTAATACTTAATACTATAATAATAGGTGGGACCCGACGGTATCTCCCGTCCGAACTGAGCAGTCCGACTGGCGTAGTACCTCCGCCCTACAGAACACCGCGGCTATAATAACCATAGTGTTGTGTTCCTCAAGGTAAGTAGGGTAGCCAGAGCTCTCCACCCCTTCCTAGCCACCCCCCCCCTTCCCTTCAGGGTAGGCAGAACCCCTGGTGACACCCCGTGTTTCACCCCTGGTGTTGCACACGTCCATAGGCCACGATGACAGCTTCCCATCAGGTGGGCCGTGTGCTTGTCTGCCACCTACGTAGTATAAAAAAAAGAAAAAATACTTAATTCTATAATTTAGAAAAAAATCATGAAATGTTTTATCCGAATAGCCCTATATAAATTCTCCATAGCGGCGCGGCGGCGACGCGCGACGATGTGAGCCATGACGTCACAGGGTATTTCTACGCGGTGGCGAGCGTTTTTGAGATTACCGCACTAAAATGGCTATAACTTCGTCATTTTTGATCCGATTCAAATAATTTTTTTACAGAATTTATTGTTTTTTTTAGGTCTATAAAACTGCATACTCAGCTAAAAAAGTGACGGATCCTCATTATTAGCGCCACATAAAAAACGTTACGCCTGAAGTATTATAGCATCAAACGGGAGACGCGCAAATAGCCAGGAAATATACTGGAGATGTTTTTTAATACGGGATATATGTGTTTACAAGGTTAACTTCCAAACACTCTAATAAACTGTAATTATTCGAAACTAGCTACTCACTCTCGCTTCGCTTCGGTTTATATGAGTTTTTTTTATTAACTTAAACCTTCGTAACGTACAAGTGGTTCGGTGCTTCCTTTCTTTGTCGCACGATTAAAAACTGGAATGGACTTCCCGCACAGATGTTTCCTTCTTCCTACAATCCCGGTTTCTTTAAGCGGGGCGTGAAAAGACATCTGTCTAAGCCGTCAAGGTAGGGGCTACCCTTTTAGGACGAATGTTCAAATGTTGTCTGAAATGGCGGCCCGTACCCTCTAGACTAGACTTTACCCAAGCTTCTTACCATCCAGCGGGATAAAGTCAAGTGACGGACTAATTATTAAAAAAAACACATGTGTAAAGCCCATATACAAATGTTACTTCGTTAGGGGTTAATGTACTTTCAACTACAGAGAAAAGGTACCTCCCGAAGAACGATTTTAACATTAAGTTTTTTCACGTAACTCTCAATGAAACTTGATGTGAGGGTAGAAATGTTTTTTCTGCATACATTGAGAATTACTTGAAAAGTTATACATCGATCGTTGTAAAAAGTAAGTACCTCGGTACCCATTTTCTTTGTATTTGGCGGTACAGTCGCCGGCGTACACCGTTCGGCTTCTTCTGAAGGTCACTGTAGCTTTCATCTCGTGAAAGAATTTTTCCAAAAAGTGCAGTGTTTTTTTTTAACAAACTAACAAAAGTCAATATCTCTCTCTTTATAATATTAGTATAAATAAATAAAATATATTCGGAACACGGAATTGGTTTCAGTAAAAAAATCCGTAATTGAATCACTCGTTTCAATGTTTATAAGTACGCACTTGTCTATTTTAAAATAATTTATATCACTGAAAATAATTTTTAAATTACAAATAACGGGTACGAATTTTTAGTTATCCATTTAGAAATTACTAATGTATGTCGGTAAGACTTTGATGTGATTTATTTTATTTTAAACTAGCTTTTCTTACCACTTCCTCCATAGGTTTTGAATTATTTTATGCGAAATTCTAATACTTTTCTATAATATATGTATCCTAGTTTTGCTTTCTAACATCAGCAATGTCAATCATTCTAATTTACCTAAGTAAAAAAAATGTTCAAATTTTATGACCACAATACTGAAGGTAGGTAGGTACTAAAATTTGGGTAGGTACATAATTTCGAAGATTATTTGCATGAAAATCTACTTACAATTGAATTTCTTTAAGCACATCTTGAACAGGTTTTGAACACGATACCTGTAACAATAAAATAAATACATGAACATTATATTATATAATAATAATACTACTATTTACATACAATGAGCGTTAAAGGAAAACTTTACTTCAAAAGGCTACACAGAAAGTACGAAACGTGCAAAACAAAGTTTAAGTTTGGAATAATTTCAAATTATCCGCAAAGTTAATTTTATTATATTCGGAAGCAATTTAGAATCGCTTTGAATAGTATTTCAATAAAACTGCCGACATCGCACTTTTACTTGTGTTTTACAAATGAAATAGTTTGGATTATAAAAACTGATATAAAACCCTAGATGAAGACTTTGTTGTTCGCGTATATGTCTGTTTGTTCATCTGTGTTACTTGTATTATGTCTCCATCTTATGTTTTTCATGACAGACTAGACTTCTCCTCTTCGGCCTCTGTAGCGTAGTGATAGTGCAATCGACTGCAACGACAGGGGGCGCGGGTTCAATTCCCGCTCAGTGCAAAGATTTGTGTGCATGTCTATTTGCATTGGTCTGGGTATTTCTATGTATAATATGTATGTATTTACAAAAAAAAAGTATATAAGTTTATCTGCATTCTAGAACACATAACACAAGCTAGTTAAACTGTGCTTACTTTTGTAGAACTAGACAACTAAATACCCAATAGCTATATTAGCTCTGGGTTGCGGATAAAAACCTTCCACCTCTCACATGAGTGATCGAAAACTCCGTTTGTTAATCGTATTACCTTGAAGCTGACCTAAATTCCAACAAACTCTATGAAACATTTTCTCCATAGTGCCATCTGGCATTAAAAGCTGACACCGTTGATAAATGGTAAGCAACTATCAAGTGGGGACTGTACGTGCACGGGGGATGAAATGTACTTATTATACGATGGGAAATGCTCCTCAAGAATTTGAGTGGTGAATGTTCTTATATCTGTGGGGCGAGCACGAATTTTCTTTCGAATCGAGTTCGTAACGTGTGCGATAGAAATTATATGAGATTTGTACAGTTCCTTTTACGCACGATAGGGGCGCTGTATTTCATACAATTTTTGTCACTCACGTTACGAACTTCGATACGAAAGAAAATTCGTGTTCGTCCCACTGTTATAGAAAAAATTTCAGAGTAATGTAGGAGTAACTTAGTGGTTGGCCTTACGATCGACAGGGGTTTCGAATCCTGGTAATTTACACTACAGATGTATATCCACTCGTCACAAAAGCAATTTAGCCAAGCTGGGTTAACGGGAATATTATTAATTTCGGTTACTTAACGAAAAAAAGAAAATGCAAAATCGCAAAAGCATAATAAAATTACGGGTGCATTACGAATACTATGATTGTTCGCAATGATAGTTTACATTACTGTGTTAGTCGGTCAGTTGTTGTAATAATACATAAGGTATCAGGGATCAATTTTTGGGTCAGGTAAAATAATGATTATTGTGGGAAGTTCAGAGTAACAGTTTCTACGAAATAAGATTAAAATCTTAATATATATAAATCTCGTGTCACAATGTTTGTCCTCAATGGACTCCTAAACCACTTAACCGATTATAATAAAATTCGCACACCATGTGCAGTTCGATCCAACTTGAGAAATAGGATAGTTTTTGAAACGGATTTCGACATCCACGCGGGCGGAGCCGCGGGCAACAGCTAGTATTTACTAAACAAAAGGTACAGTCAACGATAACAGTGGCTCACCAAACTTAAAATTTACCGCAACTATTAAACCTTCCATAAAATAGTGAACCAAACATGAAATAAATTAACTTTGTCCTTTGACGATTATAAAACCACTTGAACATCAATTATTTATACATGGTATTCCCATTCATTAGGATATGTATTCTAATATGAAAAAGGTTTGTAAATATTTAAGTAAGCCCCATTTCCTAAATGTTATTTCCATTATTTTGTCGTAAACAGTGGAATCTGAATACACTGTGTGTTAGGCCCAGAGTTGCTTCTGTTAAGTGTGTGAATGCAAACATATGAGTGCTATAATCGTCTGAGATTATCACCTGTGATAAAAGCGTGCGAGTTCCCAGCTAAAAACGGGCGAGACACTCTCTCCAAGTAAATCGGCCTTAAGTGACATTAAACGAAGTAGGAACGCACTTTAGATGGTGCTCGCTATAAATAGAAGGGAGTCTAATAGTCTCCCTTTTTTAGAGGCAATCAAGGAAAGGACATGACAAAGAATTATATTGTAGTTAAACCGACTGAGATCACATATTATTATTGTGATTAGATTATTATTAATATTTATGATGAAAAAATTACTTCGCAAGGCACTTAATACTAAGGTTGTTATGCTTCTTACGACCTGTGCTAACTGACGTGTCATTCTTAACCCGTCTCTCAGGCTGAGCTATCTATAAAAACATAAATTTTAAAGTCTCTGCCTAGCTCGGAAGGAAAAAGGCGTGAACATATATTATGTAGATATTGTATAAAATTTTAAGACAAATTATAATATACTAGCTTACCCGCGCGCGGCTCCGCTCGCGTGAATGTTGGCTTTCGCCACCAAGTCTCTTTTAAGCAGAGGGATTGTCCGTACTAACTTTCAATGTCTATTCCTTGGCAAACAGTGGTTGCAGCTAAACGTATTCATTTCATCTCGAGTTCTATCTAACCCTCCAAGGTACAGTACCGTGCATCGCGGCCAAAGCCAGTCTATTTACCATCATTGTCCTTTTTCATTGTCTTCTAGATTTTATGGGGATTAGATAGCTGGCTTCCCCAAAGTATGTGTGACTCGGAAAAAGGCCCTTTGATAAACCTTTACATTACACCATAAATATTTGCATTGCACTTTCACATTTGGTCCACTATTTCAAATAAATTAGTTAAACATTATTTTTCCGAAAATTTTGCGAAAATTTATTACTATATAAAATCTTGCTACAGACATTGACGTTTGACAAACTGATTTAACATTCAAAAAGTTTATGAAACTAAAGAAAGAGTATTTAATTATAAAAACCGGTCAAGTGCAAATTGGGCTCGTGCTCGCAGAGTTCTGGATAACACTGGGTTGAGGGACGAACTTAACTTTGCTGCAACGTTTCTTGTCTTGACTGACAGCCATACAGATTCTTTTTGGTGATGTGGGTAATATTTACGATTTCAGGACTTTTACCTTTATTCATGCTGTAAGATTTTACTTTCTGCAAAATATCTGGATTCTAGCCCAAAGGGAAGTATCCTTTCTTTTTTCTCGTGCGAAACCCCCGTCGGGCTTCACCTCAACGGAGCCAACAGAAAGGTAGGTATGTCGGACTCCTAATGACACATCGGCCTGTGTGACCGAGGAATCTGATGTGTGTCCTAGAAAGGATATCCCAGAAACCTTGGCCGACTCCGGCCACCAGCACTGGCGACCTCAACGTGTTATTAGGAATCTAAACCCCTTTTCTTTATAAAAAACACGCGTGGAAACATAACGTGGGTAACGGTTAGCCCCGACCGTCACCCTAGGCGCGCACTCATGGAGGACGGAGATGGTTTTGCGAACTATGCCGCCCGGTGCGCCTTCATCGCCACAGGGGAGTGCTGGATCTCTCTAAGTAAGACAATTGTTGTAAATAGACCAAAAAAAACAGCTCGCTGAGTTTCTTGCCGGAGTCTTCTCAGGTCTGGGCCGCGTTTCGAACCAGTGGTCCATTTGCTTCTAGTTTTAAATATTTATAATTAAGACGTTTTGTAAGAGCCGCTTAAAATGGTCTATACAGAATAAATGAATTTTGACTTTGACTTGACTTTGATTTGACTCTCCCGTTGCTTTTCCACCGCCACTTCTAAGCGCATTAATGCCTCGCAAAAAAGCGGTGGCATTCCAAAAAGAAAAAAAAGAAAAAATTACTTAAATATTAAAATATTCGAGGACATGGCGCCACGCTATATCCACGGAGCAGCCCCGGCAACCGTGGCATTCGGGCGTCTCCCGGCCTACACAATGCAGGAACTCACCAAAATAGTCACCCATCAGTGAGCCTTGGATAGCTCAGGGTCATGGGCCACCTTAATCCCTGTAGACCCAAGACGGAATGCGATTTTGGTCAAGTCCGATATTACGTCCCTACTGGCCAGGGAATGAGAGAGATCCGTAGGGATTTCCGCACGAAAAATAAGGTACAGATTCCTAAAACTCTCCGGTTGCGCTGCAGGTGGCTCAATAACGTCGCCGAAGGTCACTTAACGACCTCCGTCCTCCATGAGTGCAGGCCTGGATATGGTAGGTCAAGCCACCTATTAGTCGGTGAGACCACAGTTTGGATATTACGCTTCGTTTAATGCCAAGCATTATCCGCAACATTCCTTTGATCTAATTCAACTTGATGCCTCTACGTGTTCTTAAGAAGAGGTCTTGACAGACAGACAGAATTTCCTAATCAGGCACAGAACCCTAAAAATTAATATATTCTATTTACTTTTGAGGAAAAAGAAGTAAAGGATATTACTCTATGAAAATTTAGACGAAGTCAATTTTAGTTCCTGTTGCTATGACAACTATTATAAATGGCGATAAAAACGTTTGCAACATCTAATTTTCTTTTTATTACTAAACTAGCTGTTGCCCGCGGCTTCGCTCGCGTGGAAGTCGCTTATTGCATCCACTCCTACTCCTGCTCCCACTCCAGCTCCAGCTCCTACGTCCACTCCCACTCTCACCCCCGCTCCCGCTCCCACTTACACTCCCACGCCCACCCCCACGCACACTCCCACTCCCATTGCCACGCACACTCCCACTCTACGCACACTCCCACTCCCACACACTTTCCCACTCCCACGTACACTCCCACCCCCGCTCTCGCTTCCACTCACATTTCCACCCCCACTCCCACCCCCACGCACACTCCCACTCCCAATCCCACGCACACTTCCACTCCCACGCACACTACCACTCCCACGCACACTTCCACTCCCACGCACACTACCACTCCCACGCACACTCCCACTCCTTCTCCCACCCCCGCTCCCACTCACACTCTCACTCCCACTCACACTCCCACCCCCACTCTCACTCACACTCCCGCCCCCACGCACACTCCCACTCCCACGCATACTTCCTCTCCCACGCACACTCCTACTCCCACTCCCACCCCTGCTCCCGCTCCCACGTTTATTTATTTATTTATTTAATATTTATGCACACACAATGTTAATTAGTAAAGAAAAGGGAAGGTGGAAAGAATAGTACAATTATTATATATTTTATAATTTAATTTGTACCTATACCTGCGGCACGATATAATGGCCGGTTTGACGTTTGTCCGCTCATGAAGTTTCGTATTAATTATTGTGACATTTTGTAAGAGCAAATTGCTGTTCTTTATTGTCAATAGTGACGTACAGTATGTCATAAAATTTGATCGAATGTAGGTATAATTTTAGGACACAATATTTATTTATTACATTGATTTCTGAATTATATAATGTATATTAGTGTCCCACGATCATTTATTTTTTATTTTTATAAGATTATAATTACCTATTGGTGTACTTATTTCACACAACTCGGTATATGTTTTCGAAATTCAATTTTTTAAAATAAAATCTATACAATCGACACTAGGACCACTGGCAAGCCCAATAATACCTCCGGCAAACTTACGTCAAAACAAAGCATTTTCGACTTGACGTTGCTTCGAAAAGTACAAACTAGGAGTGCAGTGCGATTGCGATATAGTTTAGACCTCCTCGCCTGATGGTAAGCTAAATGGTAAATCTCGCCTGATGGTAAAGTCTCAGGAAGGGGTCCCCATTACATACACTAACAGTGATAATTATAATGGTAGCCCTCAACTTACTCTGTTTACGCCTTTTGTTGTGGATTTCGTCGATATGGCCGAACATACGCAGAGCTGAGTTCTAAACAGTCAGGCACGTGTGTTCGTTATAGGTACGCCTTCGTAACATTTCGATCGTGAATCTCAAAATGGAAGGTCAATTTTACCTATAACTGTTAGACGAATAGATAACTAAAGAAAAATCTGGCGAGACTGGCACAGAAGAAAATAAACTTCACACACACAGAAAAAAACGAGCAAAACCAGTCGAAGACATGTGTGTAGCTACTATTTACGGAAGGAGTATCCAACAAGAAAAAAGCTAGTGCAATCACTGAAGGAAGCTGGATTAATATATACTCATTTTCATTCCTAATTCCAATATTCAGTTCGTTCAAATGTATTAAGTAGGTAAAAATTTATATTTTTTTACTAAAGTTTTTGAATCAGGTACCTAGGTAAGTACTGCTTGCAATAAAAACTTATTAGATTTGATTATATTTTTATCGAGAGTAAATTGACATTTCCATCACTATTGTAATATGTCAAACCGGCCATCATATCGTGCTGCTACTGTAGTGTGATGTGGTTCATAATATGATTATACTATTTTACGTCTTATCAGACATGCTACGGTCAGTACCATAGATAATATTCATGTGCTACGGTGATACTTTTATGTAATTGACAACATCTTCTATCTACCTGTGACCTTTAATGAATTTTGAATTTTGAATTTTGAACTGGGTGACGTAACCTACGACAAACTTATTATTTGCGGTTGGTACGGTAATCGGGTCTAGGAATTGAACCGCAAAATTAAATTTGTCTTTTATTGTATGTACTTTTCCGGGATAAAAAGTATCCAGTGTGCTGCCCAGGATATTGAAGAATAATTATACCAAGTTTCATCGTAATCGAACTGGTAGTTTTTGCGTGATGCCTGAACAAACAGACAGACAGACAGACAGACAGACAGACAGACAGACAGACAGACAGACAGACAAAAAATTTTTTAATCACATATTTGGGTTCGGTGTCAGTCTCACAGAAAAGAGAAGTAAGTAGAAGTGGTAAGTGGGCGTGGCACGCGTGTCACTTGTACGCGTTGTTTCGCAAGGTTTGCATAGTGAGATAGAGCGAGAGAGAGAGATTATCTGAAGTTTTTCTTAAGTCAAAGTTTGTTTGATTCAAAATACGAATCGCCGTAAATATTTTTTTTATCTTAGTAGCAAATAAATCTCTAACACGAACTAGTAAGGTGTATTTTCGTTTTGCAGTATGCATAATTTAGGCTAATTTGGTATGGAAGATAAGCGACTGGTTGTATGTGTGAGTTTGGCGACAGCGGTTCCCCTTATGAATAAGTAGTATCACACTTCCATTGTAGTAGGTATTCTTTATTCCGTGGTCAGTCTAGTAACACCCCCTGCTATTTTTTATTTTTTTATTTTCAATGTACAGAATTTTCACTTCTACAGATTTATTATAAGTATAGAAGATTTCCTGAATGAATCATATATTTTTAATTATGTTATATGCTATTCGAGGCGGAGACAAATCCAAAAAATCATAGATCATGAAAATCTGCTCAGCCGTTCTTGAGTTCTGGGAAAAGCACGTTTTTAGCCCTTTTTAGGGCTTTAGGGTTCGAATTTTAAAAAATCCTTTCTTAGTACACCTCTACGCATCAAAACAAACACTCCCTACAAATTTCAAGTCTCTACGACCAGCGGTTTAGGCTGTGCGTTGTAATCAGTCAATCAGTCAATCAGTCAATCAGCCTGTCAGGACTTTGAATTATATAGTACTAGCGACCCGCCCCGGCTTCGCACGGGTGCAATGCTGATACTAAATTAGCCTTCGTATATGATGCATGTATTATACATATAAACCTTCCTCTTGAATCACTCTATCTATTGGAAAAAACCGCATCAAAATCCGTTGCGTAGTTTTAAAGATTTAAGCGCACATAGGGATATAGGGACAGAAAAGGCGACTTTGTTTTATACTATGTAGTGATAAGATTACGAAACACCTCATCATACTTTTGTATTTTTGTCCGCCAAAATGATGTGTAAAAACACTGGGTTAAGAGTTAATTGAAAATTATAATTATTTTACTTCATCATTTCTTTATGATTGTTCTGGAAACAAGTTGGACAATTTTGTTTCACTTATCTTACTATTTACTTAAATTTTTCTTTCGCAAAGATGAATTTTTTGTGCCAAAATAAACACAGAATTAATTAAAAAGAAATTGTACAAGACTGTTTCGAAATTTTGTACAGAACATAAACGTTTGAAACGTACTTTTCGTTTGTCAAAGATCGAAAAACACTTTTAAGGCCAGTGTTATTACGTGTACCAGGCTACCCTGATTATATAGCGCTTCAGGCATGTTTCCTTAGGTCGCATACTCTGTAGTGCTTGTGATATATACAGTAACATAGAGACACTTTTAAGAATAAATGATTACAAAATAATAACCCAACTGCTGTTGAACCCATTCAGAAATCATAAACCGAAAGACAATTAATGTTGAGTTTTTTAATTTTTTAATCATTTATTTTATTTTATACTTTGTAGTTACGAGATATACCCATTATATGTTTGAAATCTCCTTTTAATGTGCCTCATTTAGAGTCCCCGCTAAAAGTTTAGGTAAAAATATTTTTTGACAATATACATTTTTAGCACCAGAAACCAAAA
Organism: Lithosia quadra; assembly: GCA_963576445.1. Classification (NCBI taxonomy): domain Eukaryota; kingdom Metazoa; phylum Arthropoda; class Insecta; order Lepidoptera; family Erebidae; genus Lithosia; species Lithosia quadra. The sequence goes on from OY754879.1 coordinate 15,143,305, forward strand.
TTATGGTTTTTGTTCACATTTCATGTACCTACCCTATGACACTCGGGAGATGCATAACTTTCATTTTTGTCGAAATCCGTCTAGCCTAACGGCCTTATAGAGGGGAACAAAGAAAACTAGGTACATAAATAGACGTGTGAAACACATTACCCTCGCTGACGCAGTCGGTTAAAAACGCTTTTAAAGTTGGTTTAATTTTTGATGTCAGTAGTCCTCTTTTTCCTCTCTGGAGGCAATAACGCGCAACTGACACCTTTGATGTTGAAAGCTCTTACAGATCACGGTATCCGCTTACCACGAAATGGGCTATCTGTTTATTTGATACTAAACAAGTAGAAATAGAAAAGTACCTTTTGATAAAAACTTCCTCTCGACTTCCCGAACCCATTTAGCGCGCACCGACGTGATCTTATATTATGAAATTGTAAAACAATACCTAAATATACGATACGATAGCAGATGATTTGCTGGCATTTATTGAAGAGTTCCGTTGTCTATCTCTGAAACTTGTCATCAGAAACGATAATTTAATTAAAAGAGTTTTGCAAATCCGTCTATATATGACAGAGTTAAGCCTGAACATACATAAAAGAATATAAACATTTGAATTAAGGACCTCCTTTGTCGCAGACGGTTAAAAAGAGCTTCAGTTCTGTAAATTTAAAAATCATTCCAGTATTATCCAGTGCTTTATTAACATAATAGCTTCTAGTTAATACAGAGATATGTGTGTTTTTTAGTCGGTAGACTACACATAGAAGTTGCCAGATTAAATATTATTATACATAGTCTACAAGAACGTCTGTAAACAATATTTTACGATGTTACGTTTTCGGTTCTTCATAACACAAATAGTAGGTACTTGTAACATAAAAAGAATAACAGCAGTGGTATCTTTTGCATATTCGTATTTTTACTGCACCAAGCCAAAAGGAGAGTTATGTGTTTTAATAATAACAAATATTGACAACATTCTACACAGTACTATCTAGACCCATTAGCGATCTCATTCCCGTGTCGCACAGAAGCCAATTCCCAGCATAAAATATTGTCAGAGCATAGGATAGTGCCAATATCAGTAACTTACTTCGTACTAATTAAAATTAGCAACAATAAGAAATAATTTCATGCAAATCCATTCAGCCGTTTTGAAGTGATTGAGTAACTACCTAACTATCCTCACAATCTTTCACATTTATATTATTAGTGGAATTAGTGAGAACGTTATTCCAACTTTTTAGCTAATCTGTGATATTAGTAAGATACCTAATAAAACTAATATATAACATTCTAACGATATTTATAGTCTAGCTCAAGGGAACTCAGTAACCTCTAAGAGCTGGAGAAGTTTACAGTTAATGCAAACTTATATGCAGCGAGGTATTAGTTGGATAGTCTTCTAGAGCTTTATAACGATACGATTTCACTCAAACTGGCAAGATGGCAAGCTGGCCAAATAGGAAGGTATGCGGCATTCGACTGATTGTGATCACAAACTTTCACAGTATAAACCAGGGGTACAGTGGAGCAACCTGTACCCACAACTTTTCAAGACATTTATATATATATGAGATTTGCGTCTAAAATTTCGCTAGATGCTAGATCTGCCTAGATAAGTGTATTGCGAGGTCTAAGTACCTACTACTCGAGAAGATATATCACATCTCATCGTCGATCTCACTTTCTCACTAGACACATTAAAGCACTTGACGTAGTATATACTTGAGTAGTACTTAGACTTTGCAATAATAAGGCCTGGCCTCTACAATCTACTACTTGATAGGCCCGCAAGAATATCTTTTTTCAAAGAGTGCTGCAGCTTTGAGATCTTCAGGTGATATAAACTTATTGGTTAATTTAAAACTACTTTCATCGCTTTAAGTTATTTCAATTATATACATTACTAGCCTACGCACGCGGCTCCGCTTGCGTTTTAACTGTATCTCAACATCAACCAAGAAGTTCTGACCGAGGCCTTTCAAACAAAAAATTTACGCTTATTCTGTAATTTTTGAGTCCATTGCGCACATTATAGACAAACCGACTAACAGCCAATGAATCCAAAAAAAAAATTGTGTTAAGAATCGTTCATATAGGTAACTCAAGAATTTTAAGTGTTTATATTAAAGTGTGTTTCTGTGGTTAGAATAACGTTAGAATGAAAGTTACAAACTGATTATAATACTCGTATTTGTCGTGTACAAGACACAAGAAAATATCTTGTCAATAATTTGTTGAATTTGCGAATATAACTCAAAACAAACAAAGAACATGACATATTAAATCTGAATCGGATTCGTTTTATAATAAATCTGTGTTTAATCGAATAGATTCGATCAATATAATTCAATTGAAATGTTTTGAAGATACAAATCTGAAAGAGTAATGTCACAATTTTTGATACTTTTTATTGCACACACACAAATATATGGAGATTAAAATCTGATAAGGGTAGACAAAGAAGATAATAAATGAAAACAAAATAAAAATAGGTTTTAGATACTGCTTTGTATGGAATGGAGGGAAGAATGAATGGATATTTGTAACTCTTTCACACAAAAACTGTTAAACGGATGGAGATGACATTTGCCTTTCATTCTAGTCATTCAGTCAATTTCAAATTTCATTCTAGTCTATGGACAGCCCTAGACTTAACTTTTATCCCGGTATATATTACCGGCTTATTAGGCTTTCCTATACATTTCTGACATTATTTGTCGACATGTCATATGTAACTTTAATAATAATGCCACTCACATTGCAAATTTCTTTTTTGGGTATGGATATGCCTAGACTAGACTGTTGGTTCCTGGTTGGTCTAGTAATAGACTCAGGCTGTCCCATACATTTCGGAGTTTTTGTGTACGCATCGAAGTGATTCCACTATTAATATGTCACTTTGTCTACACTTCTAACATAACTTAGGACTACGTGAACACGACCCTATAATGAAATTTATTCTGTAATCAATAACCATAAAACTTCATTATTAGGCCACCGGTTTCCTTTTATCTATTTAATCTAACTGTTCTGTTATAAATATAGATCATGTTATCTACAATATTAATAGAAAATAAACAGCTTTTGTATTAGATTAATGGTAAGTAATAACAACTGTTAAGTATTAAACATTAGTAAGTAATTTCGGTTACAAAATATTGAATTCATCTTTCAATTAAGTCCAGCCAGCAATTAAATCGTATTGTATTGTCTATTCAAGACAATACAATACGATTTTAATGTGTGAAGTTCATTTTAGAAGATTTTCACTTCTTACAGGTTTTTTTATACTACTTAGTAGGCAGACAAGCACACGGCCCACCTGATGGGAAGTGGTCACCGTGGCCTATGCCACATGCGTCGCACTCGCGCTGCCAACCATAGAGGGGAGGATTGGAAAGTTTGGGGGGGTTGTGGGGGCTTGAAGATGGGGATTGGGGGATGATGGGGGGAGTGTGAGCTCTGGCTACCCTACATACCGTCGGGAACACAATACTAAGGTATTTATGGCCGCGGTCTTCTGTAGGGGCGCAGGCCCCAGACAGACTGCTCAGTTCGGACGTGAGATACCGTCGTGTCCTACCTCCGTTATATCAGGAGGGTATAATCATGGTATAATCTAATTAACGGATATATATTAAAGTGTCCATTGTTTAACGTTCGTTATAATTTAACATAAGCCAGTCAATACAAAACTGACCGCGAAAACACATGTTTTCGGCCTTGTTTATACATAAGCAAAGTATACAAACAAAACAAACACACTCGTCGATATTTCGACAAGAACTTACTGGATCGAACACACGCGCTGTTTGCTCAATAAATATTAAATTCCTAAGAGAAACAAAGTAAATCAAACTATACTGTGAAAACACTCAGGTGTGAGCTCCCAAGTACAAATATACTGGACTTTTCCTTATGATACTTAACTAACAATTGGTTAAGTGTATGGGGCCCCGTCCAGATCCTTGAAGTTACATATAAACTCACGCCTATATCCCCGAAGGGGCAGGGCAGAGGTGCTAGCACCCACATTTCGCCAGTTTATGTTTAGGTTCCAATGTAATAGGTGGCGAGCCTATTGCCATTAACCAGGCACTTATAAACCTGCGATAAATACAAACATTACTTCGAAAAGCATCGAAAAGTCATTGGTGTGCGCCATGCTGAACCTGGGATCGATCCCGAGACCTCGTCTCAGCAGTCTATTACCCAGACCACTAGGCTACCGCGGTGTTTATCACCGCGGTAGCCTAGTGGCAAGTTAAAATAAATAAATAATTATTCTACGACATTCTACACAACGCTCCCTAGACCCAAACTAAGCTTAGTTAAACTAGCTTGTGTTATGGGTTCTAGAATGCTGATAAACATAGTTATATACTTTTTTTTGTAAGTACGTACTTATTATACATAGAAACACCAAACTAAACTCAAACGCAAATCAGTATATTTGCTGTATGGTATAGGTAGGAAAGTTGATACCGCACCGGGCTCCAAAATAAATGTACTATGGATGCAACCAAGATTGCTGCTCTGATTAAAGGTGTAGAAAATAGAAAGAATAATAAAATGGTGTCCAAAACTAGTTTTTTTTTTGTTTTTTATACCACTTAGGTGGTAGACAAGCGCACGGCCCACCTGATGGGAGTGTGCAACACCAGGGGCGTCACACTCGCGCTGCCTACCCTGAAGGGAAGGGGGGAGGGCTACGATGGGGTGGGGAGTTTAGGAAAGGGTGGAAGAAGAGGAGTACAGTGAGCTCTGGCTACCGTACTTACCGGTGGGAACACAACACGATGGTTATTATGGCCGCAGTGTTCTGTAGGGCGGAGGTACTACCCCAGTCGGACAGCTCATTTCGGACGGGAGTTACCGTTGTGTCCTACCTCCATTGTTTCTTTTATGGACTCCCCTCAGCTTACCATCAGGCAGGGTGCAATCAATCCGGTGGAATAAAAAAAGAAGACTTTCCTTAGAAATTCAGCGCTGAAATGCTGCCTGCATTCTAGGTACTTACCCTACCGAAAAGACTTAGTTTTTAGTATAAATTAAATTTTAGTTTTCAATAGCACATAGGCTATCCGTGCACAATTTATCTCAGGAATAGGTTCTTATAAGAAGTGAAAACGTGGACTGAATTCCACGCGGGTAAAGCCGCGGGCAACAATAGATATTCGATGTAAATAAACAGAATCGTACTGTTTGAATGGGCGCCAACAGCTCCGGATTTCCGAAGACAATTGTTTATTCGCAGTCGGGCGACGGATCATCGTATTTAATTATGTATTGGAGGAACAGATGTTAGATGAAGCAAATGTCACATAACAGTTAATTATTCAGTCATTACGGAAATTTACTAAATAATAAATTATATAAACAATAAATTTTGTCAACTTCTTGAAATTTATGGATAGGTAGGTAGACATAATTTTCATAAGTCATAGAGTAGGTACTTTTATAGTTTTACAGAATTATAGTTATAGATTTTAAAATAAACTTATCAAAGACAAATTGGAGTTATACCTAATCATCGATACTCTGCTGCAGATACCTACCATTGTGGTTAATCTTTTTTTATATATAGGACACGTCAAAATCACTTCACCTCGCCTGATGGTAAACTAAAGGTAAAGTTTCCGGCGTCACCCCTACGTACACCGGTAGTGCTACAGTGGCGGCCCTCAGCTTGAAGCCTCATCAAATACTTTTTTACGCCCTGCTTAAAGGCCCCGGGACTATAGGAGGAAGGAAACGTCATTTTAGTGTTAGGACCGGTCGCATTCACGAGACCTCGGAGCCGTTTTCGCTGGTGTATAGAGCAGCAATAGTCGACAAACGGACCCCAGCTTGTCGACTTTTGCTGCTCCACACACTAGCGAAACCGAGTCTCGTGTATTTAGTCTGCGATGTCACGCTAATTAGTGCTACTAGTTTCTGACAGTTTGTAGGTTTGCACTTTAGACAATTTATCCTGCTCCTCTGTGCCTAATAATATGAAAAAATAATGGTAAATTATAACGAAAATTTCAATTTCATTATCACGATACTCTGATCTCTTTAAAACAATATCGAAAGGAATAGTTATCAAGTGATCCTGTTCCAAATATAAATTATGTTTCTTCTATATAACTAACAACAAGACAAATTACCCGTTAACATGCTATAAAGGAATAAAACATGAGGAAAAGAAATTTTTAATTCAGTTACGGACTCTTCGTGCAACCGCATGTCTTTTCGGGAAATAACAAATTAAGCGATCTTACTGCTACATGAATGTTTCGTCACACGAGAACGATATATATTTTCCAAACGTTTCAAGGACTCATTAATGGTAATTTGAAAATATATATTATGTAGACAGTTTATGAAATTTGGAACACGTTAATTATTAGAAAATAAATCAGCCGATAAATAATTAGGAAGAATAAAGATTCTGAATCATATTTGTATTTGTATTCGCGATGGATACAAAAACTACTAAACGGATTTTGATATGGTTTTTTTTTATTAGTAAGCTATAATACTAATTTAAAAACTAACTCTATATTTGACTGCGATTGATGGTTGAACAAAACCAGAGTCGCAAGCATCAGCTAGAAATTGACATCGTTGGTCCCAAGTTGAAAGGTAACCTGTTATACTTTATACCTACTACTTCTAAATACCTATAGTTATTATAATAGATAATAATCACAACAATAAAACGTCTCATTATACCTACTAGGGAAAGTAAATTGGACCAGTATCAAAAACATCAAAAGAACAATAGGTAAAAATTACGTTTCATTTCTACAATGACCCCGTTCTGATTTACTTTTAGACAGCCATTTGAAAACCACATCCCATTATTGTCAGTTTACTCCATTTCTTTAAAAACATATGGAACCAACTATTAGGTAATCTGTGGTATAAATATTATAGTACAAAACTACACCAGTATAATAGTCGTCCGTCCGTCCATCGTCCGTCAAACAAATTGTATTCCTATTTTAAAATTTTCAATCATTTTTTTTTAATGTTTACCACGTGTAATCAATACAATAATTATTATACAATAGATATTATAATACACTACACACTACAGACATTTTAACTATCTGTTAATATAACGCAACAAAGTCTATATTACTGAATCTAATTTCTGTAAATTAAGAAATGGATATTTATCAAACTATAAACAAATTAGTACACAATTACAATTTTATTAGAAGTAGCGGTTATGTAGCAAGGCCAATGCAAAAAAAACAAAATGAAATCGTTTCACTGCATCGCACTACCGTTTATTAAGTTAATTTTAACAATTTATTAAATGAAGTAAATAGATATTTAATGAACTATAAACATAAATGCAATAAGACCACAGAGCATTAAGATTTTTCTTTGTTCTGTGAATAAGACCAATGCTTGCAAATGAACATTAACATCAAATTATATCACTTACTGCATAAATTAACTCTGACAATTTATATAAATTAAATTAATAGATATATCATTTCTTCAGTCGTATTAGTTTTAATTTATTTACAGTTAGTCAAATATATATTTAACAAACTGTAAACAATACCTATGTATAAACGAGGAATTCACTTAAAGGACAACTGAATTGTAATGAAGTATTTCAGTTCATCGAAAAGATTTGACCTCTATCTTTCATTAGTTAATAACAACAGCTTTGGTGAAGTTATTCAAGGTTAGGAAGAATAAGCTTAAAGGATTACTGCTAATACCTTTCGTATATATCGGGTTTTGAGGAAAGCCAAGTAATCTTACAGAGCTAAATATTAGTGGCTTATAATTTGCTAGTCGATTTTTAAAACTGCGTGCTGTAACTGCAACTTTCCCAGGGATCGGTCAGTCTCCCCTGGGATAGGGGTGTCATTACTCGATGTGCCTGTGGGTAACTAATGTTGATCCTGGTGTACAGAAGATAAAGTAGTGGGAATGAATTTGGGATCAGTCACTTAAAAAAAACTGCAACGATTTTTTTATATATCGGTCACGACTTCACCTCGCCTGATGGTAAGCTAAAGGTAAAGTCTCAGGAAGGGGGTCCTTACATACACCGACAGTTACATAATAACCCTCAACTTGACGCCCTCATGAAAGAAGGGTCGATTGTCGTCGCAGCACTGCGTGACAAAGCGCAGATATTGGTTTAGACTACGCCAATACCTACTGATCCCACAAGTGCTGTGACAACCATCACCTCAAGCTGCACGTGAACGTGCTTCAGAAACTGCAGCAATTGTATGACTATAAAAATCTATATGCGAAAGATCTCTTACTCGTACCTAATTGTTATCTATTAGCATTTAGATGAGTCAAGGGGTTTACATTAGTTTCTTATCTCTTTTTATAGGTACGACAATAAAATTCGTAGTGGACAAAACAATTATCTTAGTGAGACCGTTGCCCTAAGACTATAATTATACTTTTTGTAGTCTCGTATATCTTTTAGGGAGCTCTGGGTGCATACCAAGAAGTCAAGGACGCAGCTTAGGTTGAAGGGCAGAAGGATTGTCTAATTTGTGTTGAGTCAGACTAATTCAATTACATTCTGAAGGTAGCGTACAATTGATTTGTCGGTGAACAAAACCCACACGAATCCTGTCGATTTCTTGCTAGAAGTTCTAGCGTCGTTAAAACGAATCACTTAGAAGTTTAGTTCAAACAGGTCTTCATAACGAAAGGACGTTTTACACTTCAATCAATCAATTAGCCTATCGACGTCCACAGCTGGACATAGGCCTCTCCCAATGTACGCCATACTATCCGGTTCTCCGCCTTCCGCATCCAGTCCATCCCAGCTACCTAAATACAAAAAGATATTTTTTCTTAACCAGTTAAGAAAAAACAGTTATGAAAGTGGTCGAAAGGAAAATAGCATACCTAATAATCTTTTCATTACTCTTTGTGACGTTAAGGGTCCATTCACACATACCGGCACTGAGAGCATCGGCGCCCATTTTTCTTTTTTATAATGACAAAAGCAGTGCAGATGCAAGAATAAACCTTACTACAAATACTAAAAACTCTGTTTTCAACGTGATAAGAATCTGCTCTCCTCTCCGAGCCGGTCTGTGTGAACGGACCCTAATTGTTACCTATGTATTACATTTTCATAAAAACAGTGAACATGTGCGAAAAACAAATGTGCCAGAAACGTCTTGTCACGAATACTTGTCAGTTTCCGTCACTTTTCAATACTATCACGATCTGTATTGGCAGCGGCCCCATATCTCAGTTTCACGACCCATTGGTTGGAATAACGACAAGTAAAATCTTTTGTACCATTTATAGTTTATTTTCCATTGGACATTCATTCATACTGTTATTGTTCGATTGTCAATTTTGAAAGTTGGGGCTTATTGTAACATTAAAATCACTGTTTATGTAGGTACAAGTGTAAAAAAGGTTTGGAGTTCTGGCGCCAACGCTGACAAAGACACATCGGGGCATTGTATCATTTTCTAAAATCAGTGTAAAATGTAGTTATTATGTGTAAAAACGGTGGATTTTTAAACATAACATCTTCGGCAACGTGCACGAGTTTGGGAAAATGGTACCTATATTATTACCGTGAAAACAAACTCCATAGAATTTCTTGAACTGGTGTTTTTTTTTTTATTTTAAATATTATTACTAACCGAAATCGTATTCTCCCTAAACCCTCCAGATAAGCTAAATTGCTTGTGTTAGAAGTGGACTCACGTCGGCAGTGTAATGGCCACTACGACCAGGATTCGAAAAATTTGGCTTTATACATCGGAACTCAAATTAATTCATGTAATCTGATATGGAAGGACCTTCTCCGATGTCCTGTATTACTTTTATTTTGGTATTATAAATTATTTTTAGATGTATTCACGGGAATATCTTTAGCTTATTTATATTTGTGTTACGTAATACCTTATTTACGGTAAATAAGGTATTATTTACCTGTTAAGAAACCGAACATTAATAGTGGTACAATTTTTTTTAATATTTTTAATAATAGGCTTACGTTTAACCTAACTGCCCCATAAGCTTGCAGGGGACCTACTTAATATTCGTGGGGATTTCGACACCGCTTCCGTTCGACCTCTATCTCACTTGGGGCCTGATTCAATGGAATTACTTACGTTTTTAAAACGAGTGATTTAAAAAATTACTTACTTACTAAATTGTTCTAGATATTAATTTCCCAAAAACTAATTGAAAAATTTAATGTGATTTTAAAGGTCAATAACCTTACGAAAACGTAAGTAGATTTTATTTTGTTCGATCATAATTATAATTTTAATTTGACAGATCAAACCAACTCATAAACCGCTAAATAGTTTTGTAATCAACCGTTTATATTAACACCTCGCGCTAACTAATGCTAATCAAATCGTACAATAGACGACGTTCATTACCAGAATGTGTCGAAAGGGTCGACAGCAGCGACCTCTGACGACACTTACGGGAAAACTGTAGCATCGCCGTCTATTTTTAACTCAGCCCGAGGCTCTGAAAGTTGCTCTATTTGAGCCCACACTCAAGAACTAGCAACAAGGGACAAATATTATTCTACCTACATATATTAATTAGTTTCTGGGACGGGCTCATCCGTAAGTAATATATTGGTTTATCCGGGAGAGTAAATTTCACCCGGTAATATTCCCTTGCTAGCTATTCAACTGTATCATTACCAAGTAAGTTATTTCCTAGTCACTAATCCAACGAGTTTCTTTTATTTTTATATTTACCTATAGTTGATAATTTTTTATGTGACCAAATGTTATAAGTTCTCGGGCCCGTGTATCTGTCTGTCTTTTCGCGATAAACTCAAAAACTACTGTACCGATTTTCATGCTGTTTTTCTTGATGGATAGAGTGGTTCTCAAGAAGCTTTTAATATAAATAATTTGTCAAGTTTTTGTAAACGAAAGCCATATAAGAACTGATCAACCAACGACGCTTACTTTAGTGTGTAATGTATGATAATATCTATGATCGATCATATCAAATTGGAAAGTTATTTGGTTAGATACCTACCTGTACATTTATTAAAACTGATGTCAATACAATAATTAAAAATAAAACAATAAATTGACCGAAAACATTACTTAGGCGCAACTGGGCAATCACCTAGAAGAATGCTGACTTTTTTATGCCACTTAGTTGGCAGTTAAGCACACGGACCACCTGATGGGACGTGGTCACCGTGGCCTATGGACGCGATGTGGCTTTACACTCACACTGCCGACCCTACACTCGCGTTGCCGACCCTTCACTCGCGTTGCCGACCCTACACTCTCGTTGCCTACCCTACACTTGCGTTGCCGACCCTACACTCGCGTTGCCGACTCTTACCATTCACTGGCATTACGTCTTATCTTGAAATAGAAATGACATGACACTATATACGATGATTAGCGACTTAATTATTTCAGTCGTAGTCGTAATAAGGTTGCTTTTATTACAACTCTGAATCCTTACACTTAGGTACTCCTGTCACGTCTAGACACGGTTGGATTGACAGTAATAATTACGTACTATACAAATTAATCAGGCTTCAAGACTTGCGTATTCACTGATTAAAGTAATTAATTTATATTTAATCCCACAAGACTGTGTTCTCTGGCATAACGTATGAAAGATAAAGATTTTTTACTAACACGCTTTTTTAACGTCGCCTATATGTTTGCATGTATGTTTGTATGTAGGTATGTTTGTATGTATTTATGTGTGTATGAATGTAACCTAGGTAGGTTACTTGAATGAAATTTTGAAGCAATTGCATGCTAACTATTCCCAATGATTTTCTGATAGGAAAAAATGATCATCCAGGACGGGACTTGAATCCCTTACAGGGGGAATGCTCTGACCAACTGAGCTACCTGGACCTAGAAAATCACTAGGTAGGTTACATTTTGAAAATTTTTACCTACCAATTGTGTCTTGTTTGAACGACGATCAAGGTGAAAAATTCACCTAGTTAAATTATTAAACTAGGTACCTAACAGTCGGCATTGTTTTATAGTTATTTTCTTTAAATATTTTCACGGTTGTATTTATTTATAAATATATTATACTACAATATAATAGGAAATAAGGTATCTTATCTTCGATAGAAAATCACGTTAAAATCGACCCGGGCATTGAACCGAAGCTCTCCAAACGACCATTCAATCATAAATACCAAATGAACACTACGAAATGTTGCTGTAATTCCTTATTTATATGAAAGCAATTTCCGCTGTATCCGGCGCAGACAGTTGACAAATAGTTTCGGGGAATGTTACCTACAGTGCTACAAACATTCCAAGAAAGTAACTACACACTTCGGAAGTATTCGGCCGTCTTCGGCAGTGTCCGTTAACACGAGAATAAAAGTTCCTTTACATTGCCTACGCTAAACTAGGTGATGTAGTTGTGGAATTCGCTTGTTAGTACTTATTAGTTACTTAACTGATGCCCGCGTTTTGCCCATGTGGAATTCTGTCCCCATGCTCGCTGTCCAAGGAAACCTATTCCGTGAACGAAAAGCAGCCATATGTACCAAAATTCAGCCAGATCCGTTCAAACGTTAAAGCACGATTGAGTAACAAACATACAAACTTACTAACATAATCATAAACTTTCGCATTTATAATATAAGTAGAATTTCAGTTTAAAAACTCTTACGTCAGTCAGAAAAAGTATCTAATGGTAATGATCTCATTCCTTATTATGAGGGATAGAAAACAGCTGACAAAATAAGCAGTTTTTTTTTTGCAGAACGGTGGTTGTGCACGCCAATTTATACCTCATACGTTCAAATTCAAATTATTCCAATTTAAAACTTCCAGTTCAATTATTTCTTTTATTCTATGATCCGAAACAAATTGACGATTTTAATTGAAAACTTCAAACTTCATCTTTGATATAAAATTATGCGCGTTATTTTATGAAGTTTTTAGTTAGCCATAAGTCGTTAAAAATTATTTGATATTATAGTATTCGAAGATATTTTTGGGATATGTATTTTTTTATTCAAGACGTTGCTTCATACATTACAGATAAATCAATGACCTCTGCAAAGTGGTAGAGCGTTCGCCTGCTAACTCAGAGGTCACGAGTTTGATTCCTAGTTTGAACCCCTAACCCCTAACTCCTAACTCCTAACCTAGTTTGAATGCAAATGGATTTTTTTTACCGGTACTGTTTTGTTTTATTCTTACACATACTATTTTATTTTATAGAAACTAGATAGTTTCTACAAAATAATACAAACATGTATGTAATACATACAATAATACACACAATAATACATGCTACATTATAATATTATGAGTTGAATTGTACTACTTAGTATCCTCTTTCTTTTTAAAGTCAAGGAGTCAGTCAATAAACAATCGACTAACTGTTTCCATAGCAACGTTTTCACTAGCGAAACCGATGCCAATAAATTCTTATATATACGGATTTAACCCATTTATTGCAAGTTAACAAAACAATGGCCAACACGGGTTCACCCTAAATTGTCATTACCGTGGGTGCCTAATCCGCGATTAATCCCGGTTTCGCCCCTGTCTCGTCTCAGTTTTATGTATTATTCATAAAATACAGTAAAGTTTAAGCTCAGATGTCAATTATTGATCACGTTTTAATCATCAGAATTGCGTCACGGTTATTAGGGTTGGCTCAGACGAGATGATACGAAGTTTGACTGGATTCTTTTTGTGTATTTTATATCGTGTGTATGACTATTTTGAAATTATAAATTAATTATATCCGTATATTAGAGATATATAAGAAAAAAAATTGCGGTTTGTTAAATGACAATTTTTATGGCATTTTTTTTTATACCACGTAGGTGGCAGACAAGCACACGGCCCATACTGATGGAAAGTGGTTACCATGGCCTATGGACGCGTGCAACACCAGGGGCGTCACACTCGCGCTGCCGACCCTATTCTTGTTTGTTTGTTTGCGATGGACTCAAAAACTGATGCATGAATTTAGATGCGGGTTTTCTGTTAAAAAGGCCTTAGTCATTACATAAAGAGAGAGCGGACTCCGGGTTATAAAGTGCAATCACTGGATCAGGGTTGGCACTCAAATAAATACAAATGCAAAACTTCCTGAAAATCAAAACAAGATCCTATAAAATCGTAGTATTTTTTAGTGTGAAGCAGCCCTAACATTGACTCCGTTCATTGTGATATAACTCCTGACCGTTGAACTAGGTCATTGACATCTACCGCCTCAAATGACATAACGAGGGATAAAATTACGTAGCCCCCTTGTTTATTCACTTATCTTCACGCCCCACTTACTTTTAGGAGATGATCAGAATTCTATGCGTATTCGTTTCTGTTTAAATAGTAAAAGATCACACTATAATATTACTAGTGGTGACCCGCGGCTTCTCACTCATTCACTCACTCACTGACTCACTCACTCGCTCACTGTTCTAATATGAAATGACATGTTTAAAATGAGAGTCTGAAACATTACACTCAATTCGTTTTTACAACTTGGGACAAATGTTGTTACTCACATTTATTTGTTATTTTAATTCAGGCCGTTTCATGCAAGTTCACCATTAAATTTGCATAAAATTTTGAATTGCTCATAAATTTAAGGTTTGTGTTGTAAAACATGGGTGTGCTGGTATTTGACATGTTATGAGTTTTGTAACCGTTTATGCTACTTCAAACATTGATATCGTTTATACCTTCCAGGCATGTTGAAAATCAGTCTATTTCATTTTTATTTTTCTCATTGGGAAAACAAACAGTTTTATACCTACCTCTCATTTATATATGCGTTATACAAAATCTCAAAACCGTTTATACTTTACCTGAGGCAGCCAATTTACGATACCTAAAAATCTTGAACATTTTTTAATGTATTTATCTTTTTAGCTTACCATCAGGCGAAGTGAATTAAAATTGACGTGACTGACATAAAAAAAATTGAAATGTGATTCCTGAATATTTTTTTTGCTTTCACTACGGTATTTGCACCATTTTACTACACAAGACATGCTGCTTTTTTCACTACTTAAACTGACTGAATCGAATGACGTTTGCCGCGTAGGTGGCTGACCAATGATTTTGGTTTCGAAGCAGAGGTGTGCTACGGCACCGCAAGCCACACTTTGAAAGGATCTCAATATATTTGACTACCGCACCCTGAGGTGAAGCTAATGCCTCAAGAAACTTAATAAACTTAACTAACCGAGTTAATCTAAGTTACTGATTAGAATACTTGCAGTAATTAGGTACTTAATTAACTTATGATTAATTATGAGGTTATTAGTTTTAACCGCTACCGCACTGTGCTCGTATATTTAACTAATAGGTATAACTGTTTGTTTGTACGCTATACTATGTGTGATAGGACTTGTATGAGAAGTAGCCCCATGAGATGTAGCCCAAGTGAGAAGTAGCCCAAGGTAGAAGTAGCCCTAATGAAAAGTAGCCAATATGAGAAGTGGTCATAATGAGAGTCCATTAGCGAGTCGGTTGCCATAATGAGAATTAGCCCTAATGCGCCTAAACCGTCTTGATTGCATAAGTTATTTTTCTGTAAAAAATGAAGGTAATACATTTTATTGTGAATCACAACGCATATTACAATTATTTATGATGAGTGACACTTTTTATTTATAAAAAGTGTCACTCATCATCTTTTTTTAATTATAAATTATTCACAATCAATTTAAAAAAACAAAGAATATGAAACGAGCCCATTTTTTCATATTTACTGAGCCCTGTTTTACATCCGGACCAATCCTGGTCAGATCCAAAACGTGTACGTTTATTACAGCCAAAATAAACAATCTGAAACAATTACTGCCGTAATTATATGCACAAACGAGAAACAATGTAACAACAACAAAAATAAGATTAAAGCAATTCCGAGAAAAAAATGACCACCAGGTTTCACCAATCTAATTACATTCAATTAAAAATCTGCTTACGCTTAGATAGGCACTAATGAGGGCAACAGAAAACTTTGAGAATTCTTTTCTCGAATTTCTTTTACAGGGAATTGCTTTTATTTGTATTACTTAAACCCAGAGTTTGCTAATCTTCCAAATAAGTTGGTCTCCAAAGCATTTGTGAAGATGTTTGGTTGTTTATAACTCAATCACGCTTAAATAGCTCAACTGATCTGCCTCAAATTTGATATACTTAGTTAGGGATAGCTTATCGTTAGGAATGTTTTTTTTATACTACTTAGGTGATAGACAAGCACACGGCCCACCTGATGGGAAGCGGTCACCGTGACCTATGAATGTGTGCAACACTAAGGGCGTCACACACGTGCTGCCTATCCTGAAGGCTATATTTTTACCGTACTAGAATATTTCCTTTTTAGTAGGTAATTTAAATTTTGGAGGTCGAATGGATACTAAAAAAGAGTCGAACGGGACATGTTTATGATTTTAATTTTTAGGTCGAAAGGGTACTAAAAGCAGTCAAATGTGTACCTGGACTATTATATTTTTAAGAAGGGCCAACAGACCTTAAAATAGGTCGTATGATTAATTTTGTAAAAGGGTCTAAATATGGTGGTCGAACGGTTACGTTATATCCTAGATCACTTCGGAGCTAAGTCAACCCCTTGACCGCGTTATTACTTTAGAAAAGTAAACTCATAGACTCTATATAGAAAGATTATGTAGAAAATGCACATTAAGCTTTTAGGAATGAGTTTTTCATGCTCCAAATCCCCCAATGCGTCATCATGATAAGTAAAGACATAAAAGAGACATAAAAAGGCACTGTTTATTTAACTCAGAAAACAAAGTCCAAAACGCATGCTAGCAAGTCTAAATATAGCTACTAAAAGCTTAATGTTTACATCGTCTTCGCTAAAAACTATTAAAATAAACTATCGAAATACCAAGTACATCTCTGTGAATATTTCTCGAGCAGTTAAAAACCCATTCAGTTTGAAAACATCGGGTTTATTAATACATTCGCTATGTCCATAAAAATATAAATGTATCTACTAAAAGGAAAACTTTATTTTATACCAGCTGACCACGGTGAGTGTTTCCGTATGGCTGAATGAAAAACAAAACTTTGTGTGTTTTATTTAAATTTATCTCTGTTTACTGAAAGCGAATAAGCGTCAGTAGCTTAGTGGTTAAGGCGGCTTTACGGTCGAGGCGTCCCGGGTTTGAATCCTCATCATTACACTACCGACGTGAAATTCCTTATGCAAACTTTTTAGCTACTGGAGGGGTTAACGGGAACACTAATAATTGCTGTTGCTAGTACCTCAGTATCAAGAGAACCACATAAGACTGTGTAAGTCATCAATTAGAGAAAAAAACCACAAGTCAAAACACATTATAACCCAATATTCACTCACATAATAATGGTTAACGGGCCACCATTTTTGGGCACAACCCTATTAAAGAGTCACTTCTGCAGGTTAAAAGAAGGTAGAATACGACGGTATCTCCCGTCCGAAATGAGCTCAGTCCGACTGGGATACCTCCACCCTACAGAAGACCGTGGCCATATTTACCATCGTGTTGTGTTCCCACCGGTAAGTAGGGTAGCCAGAGCTCACTGCATCCTGCCTAGCCTCCCCTCCCCTTTTTAGCCCCTCTTCCCCTTCCCTTCAGGGTGAGCAGCGCGTGTGTAACGCACATGGTGTTGCACACGTTCATAGTCTACGGTGACTGCTTCCCATCAGGTGGGCCGTGTGCTTATCTGCCACCTTCGTAATATAAAAAAGTCTTATAGGTTCATACGTATAGCTAATCTTATTAGAAAGTATTCTATTGTACATACTTTATGAAAGAAAACATTAAGCCTGATAACATCAGTTGGCAATGTCTCCGAGATGTTAGTCACATGTTCGTAAGAGTATATTTTGATGAAGTTCTTAGATTAAGAGCTAAATATAATGAATCTGGAATATCGTGAACATCTAGTTGAAAGATCACGACAGCTGATCCAGATCATTGGCTCATTGCTAGGGTTCGTAGACGGTCGTGAACGGTAAGAGATTATCTTAAGAAAATAATGTTCTGTTCACGTCTTTAGAAATGTTGATATGTTTGTGTATCTTATTTACACTAAACTAGTACTCAACAAGAATGTACAAAACGGTAGTAAGTAGTTTGCTACTGTGTTCTTTATATTCATATAGGGGTTTGTTGCGAGAAAATTCAATAGGTATTGAGTTAAGCTCGTCTTTGTACATTAATTTTTGTACTGTTTAATTATTCACTGTATGTGTATTATAATAAGCTGTCTCTGTATATTGGAGACATTAAAAAACTTAGGTTAAGTATGTTTATGAACAATTTTTAACACAATTTTTTTTTTTCGGAATTCTTGTCTGTTTGTTCTTGATTGAAGTAAAAACTACGGAATGGATTTTGATGCACTTTTCATTAGATCGTAATCAGACTTAAATCTACCGTATGTTTGTTAGCAATTAGTTAAATAGAACTGGAGATATGGTCAAAAAATGATAACCGCTCTCCGCGGGGTAGAGCCACGGGTATTAGCTTGTAAGCAATAAAGTTTTACATACTGGTGATAGAAATTTGATGGCACAAGGCCACTCACAAAACACTTTCAACAAGCATAATAGATCCAAATCAATCAGTCCTGTGACGCAT
This sequence comes from Lithosia quadra, assembly GCA_963576445.1. Lineage (NCBI taxonomy): Eukaryota > Metazoa > Arthropoda > Insecta > Lepidoptera > Erebidae > Lithosia > Lithosia quadra. Next base: position 15,161,915 of record OY754879.1, read on the forward strand.
ACTTACCTACAGCCAGGCAAGGCTTTTAAAGAGGGTCCTGAGGACTCCACAACATGTCCTATCGAATTGCCCCACGGATCGGGAGTCACAAAATTCAACCGGATACGTATGTACCACCGTGTACGAGTGCGATAATTCCTCCATAGTAATCCAATCTCGTTTGGATTGCGTTCAGGGGTCAGCAAGTGCATAGCTGGACCGGGGATTGTGGTCGCAGCACTAGTGGGACCGGAGGGTGTCACGCGGTGCTGCGACGACAATCCTCTTTTGATGTGGCCGTCAAGCTGAATGCCACCTTTGTTAACACGGTACGTGTATGTAATGGTGACCCTCTTTCCTGAGAATTTACTCCAGCTTACCATCAGGCGAGGTGAAGTCGAATTGACGTGTTCTATATATAAAAAAACATACTTATAATTCTGTAAAGATTACTTAGTGAAACTATGATATCATTTTTTAATAACTCACGTCATTAATAGCAACCCATTTATGTCCCACTGCTGGGCACGGGTCTCCTCTCCTCTAACGAGAGAGCTGAGAGGGTATAGGCCTTAATCCACACACGATGGCCTAATGCGAGTTGGCGGATCGGACATGTCCTTAGAATTTCTTCTAGGACATATAGGTTTCCTCACGATGTTTTCCTTCACCGTCAGCAGATGGTAAATCATGTTTGTGATTAGCACATATAAATTCCACAAAGTGAAATTCACATTGGTGCTGTCAGGCCGGATTCGAACTCGATACCTCCGAGTAGAGGCCGCGTCCTTATCCATTCAGCTAACTCACGTCATTGCGTCAATATAATTGAATAATAATGAAGGTAATAATAAAATAATAAACGCCAAAAAGTAAAGTAGATCACTTTATTTATTGGTGTGTAAATACACTAAATACTCATAAAAAACAAAACTGCGCCGAACCTTGGTTATTAAATGATTTCAATATTGATGTTTAATGAGAGACCGATTCTTATATAAATATCGATTTATTCTTAATAACAACTACTTTCTAAAAGGCAGGATATTAATGAGTCATTTTTAGGGTACCGTACCTCAAAAGGGAAAAACGATTCCATTATATGGTCACCTCTATGTCCGTCTGTCGGTGTCTGTCAACAAGACCATCTGGTCTGAGATCTCTCAGGCATCAGAACTGTCAAAAAAACTACTTCAAGGGGACCAAAGTAATATGGGACAACACGGAAAGCACGAGCTTTCAAATAAAAAATGAATCATCAAAATCTGTTCACCAACTCGGAAGTTCTGGGGTAACAAAAATAAAAAAAATATCCTCCTTTTTTGAAGTCGGTAAAATCTTACAGCACAAGCAAAAGGCAGTAACCGTAAATATTATGTAGTCAACTACATATTCAAAAAAAATATCTATATCTGTGTATCTGTCAAAATTGGAAGCTCTACAGCAAGGTTAACTTGACCCTCAATCCAGTTTTGTAAGGAACCCAGTGGGCAAGTCCGTCTTACACTTGCCCTTTTGTAATGTCCAATAAATAAGTTTTATTGAGGATTTGCGTTGTTGTGCGTCATGTCTGTCTGTCGGTATTTTCTGATTCCCTGCATCGTTACCATTTACATTGTAATGTGACCGAATTATTCTTTTAATTTAAGAATATATCACCTCGCCTGATGGTATATATATTCAGATCGGAAGGAAACATCCAGGACGAAACTTGAACCTGTGACCAGTAACTTACAGGGGGAATAGATCACCTGAGTTACCTGAACATGTATTAGATTTGCTAAGTCCTGGGATTCTAAGATTCCAGGGAAGATTATAGGGAATCTTAAAATAACAATTGTTTAAATGGGAAGGGGGTTAAGGAGTTTGGGCAGGGTTGGAGGGGAGGATTGGGGAGATAAAAGGGGAGGGGGGTTTGACCACTGGCTACCCTAGTTACCGGCGGGAACACAACACGAAAGTTATTATGACCGCGGTCTTCTATAGGGTGGAGGTACCTACCTACTACCCCAGTTAAACTGAGATACCCTCGTGTCCTACCTCCTACAACCCAGTACCACAGCCAGATCCATTTACCCATTTGAGCGTGATATAGTAAAAAACATCTGAAACTTTCACATTTATAATATTAGTTGGAAAGTTGGGAGGATACCATAGGTACACTTATTAACGATAATACAAGTACTTATAGTTTGTGAACAGACTTTTAGGCCTAATGAGAATTGGCAGATTTCACCGAATTCCCAGGTAGGTTTGAAAGTTTCCTTCCAATGTTCTTCTCCGTCGTTAGAACAAGTCATAATCAATTTCTTATACGCACATTAACTCTGAAATATGGGTATTTCAGTTAGATGTGGGTCTCTATTTACTATTCATCGCATATACATATAAATTGGACTCTTAACACTGATATTTAACGTATTTTTGGCCATGAAATACATTATAATAAATTATAAAAAATATAAATTACCCGCTCTTACTCGCGGCTTGGCTCGTGTTGAATTCTTTGCCTGTTTCCGCAACCTATATGACCCTTCTTCAGGGATGAAAAGTAGCCTATAATAATTACAGGCTACAATCTATCCCTGCATCAAATTGCAGCCACATCCGTTGAGCCGTTACAGCGTTTTTGAATAACAAACATCCAAACATCTTCACATTTATATTATTAGTAGGAATAAGAGGAAAGTAGTATTCGTAAAGTAAATGAGATATTAATATACAAATAATATCGGAGTCGCAGTGGACAAAATGTTGTACGGTTAGTACAAAAATGTAAAGTCAAATAACTTCCTTTCTGTTGAATGCATCGGAATGTAAAATGAGTCGCTTTTAAAATAATGAGGTCAGTTGGTTTAATGGCGCATTTCTTTTGAGAATATTCTTTTAAGAGTTTGTTTGTTCAAATATTGTTTTAATTTTCTTTCAAATCATGGTTCAAAATATTATCTGAGTGATTTTTATTTGTACTACCCTAGCATTTTAGACACACATTTTATAGTGTCATATTATGTCATTGATTATCGTCATCATTGCATTTAAAAGCCACTAACGATGCATAGATGACCTTATTAGAAGGCAAGTAGGTATTTGAACAAAGTACACTATAATAGTAGACTTTGTTAAATTGAATAAATAGTTGAACAAAGTACACTATAATAGTGGACTTTGTTCAATTAAATCAATAGTTGTACAAATGACACTTAGTTAGTTGAATTTGTTCAATTCGTTGAACAAACAGTTGAACAAAGTGGACCAGGTGGATTCCTCGCTAACTCCTTAAGCAAAACTAAGGTAGGAACCCATATTAAATGCTAAACATGCTATGTATTGCATTATAGTGTTTCGTAGAATATATTATCGGAAAATTTAAATTTCTACAATCAATTTAGAACTATCAGTATGAATGTATCCATTGTAGAAACACAAAAGATATTACGGTACAGATATTAATATAATCTAAAGTCATTTTCAATGATTTACAACCTGCATCGTGAGATAAAGTCAATTACGCTCCATTGAGCGAACGCTTCCTTATTCTGCGTAGATGTAGTTTTACGATCAATTGAAATAAATTTGAGACACTTGTCTTTGATAGTATAGAACAATGTCAGACATCGATCCTGGTGAGATTATGTTGTGATTGAGTTAATGTGTCAGTATGTTAAGTGTTATTTGATAAAATGGCAGTATTTTATTTAACATAACCTGATTCCTCCAAGCCCCTTTCATCACCGAACGACCAGACGTACGGCAACGCGCCACCGGTACATGGTGGATATCCCACTCATACGAACAAAACGTTTTGGCAGTGCGTTCATCGTGCGTACTGCTAAAGAGTGGAATGCCCTGCCCGAGTCTGTATTTCCGGAAAGCTACAACCATAGAGTCTTCAAGTATGTGTCAAGTATGTAAGTGAACAGGTTACTTCTAGGCAAGCGTGCTCCACCGTCGACCATATCATCACTTTCCAACAGGTGAGATTGTGGTCAAAAGCGAGCCTATTATCAATAAAAAATAACATCTTAATTGTTGACTTTGTTATCCAGAAAAACTTCAGAAAAATTCGTTATATTGATTAAGTTCTATAATATTCCTTACATAGGTACTTGCTATACTTAACGATATGTGAGAAAATGCAATACTTGTGACACATACTATCGTTAAACATCGTAGACAGACATTAGAAAGTCGTTTGTCATAAAACAACGTTGTTCACAAATTGAGCAATTATTTTACAAAATTTCAATCTCCGTGTAGAAAATTATTGTTTACATTTTTTAAAAAGGGTTACAATATGATGTGTTTGAAGTAAGACGGGTTTAATGATAAAATAAATATAAAAGATTTACCTGCTCATTCTTTTTTCAATGTTGTCAAATTCTTTGAAAGATTTAGATCTATCAGTATCTGAGTAAAAAAAAGAGTAAAAAAAGAGTAAAAAAAAAGAAAAAAGAGATATAAAAAGAGTTATCTGATGAGCTATTTGAAAGTATTTTCTGATTGAAAGCCTGGAAAGTTTAATATTCAACGTAAATTTATTGAAATCAGCTCTCAAAGGCTATAAAGCGAGTATCTTTAACCCTATAAAACCACGCAAAATAGATATTTCGAACAGGCAATAAACTTGTACTTTCACAAATACTCGTATTTCTGAGATAACATGCTGGGTAAGATGATTTGAAGGCAATTAAATGAACGCAAATGTGATTCCAATTCGTCGTGCAATAAATATTGAACTTATGCGTCTTGTTTTCGAATGAAATATAGTTATAGAGAGTAGTTTTCAGAAATTATGGTCATCATCCTTCGAGCCTTTTCCAAAACTATAGGGGCTAACTTTCTGGCCTAACTACGAAACGGCTGAGATCTGATATTTTCCATGAGGCGACTCCCACATCTGACTTCTACAACCCACTGGGTCACTGACGATATCGAAGCTCTGTAGTTAGACTAGGCGTCGGCCTTTTGAAGCAGGAACGGAATCAGAATGCCACACGAGTGGAGCCACAGGCAACTAGGTATATCTTTAACACAATTTTAGAAGGAAATTGTCGGTAGTTTAGTTTCACACATTAAACTCTCAGTTGCTCCCAGCAACTGAAAAAGAAACATCGGGTTTATTATATATAATTACTAGCTGTTGCCCGCGGCTCCGCCCGCGTGGATGTCGAAATCCGTTTCAAAAACTATCCTATCTCTCAAGTTGGATCGAACTGCACATGGTGTGCGAATTTTATTATAATCGGTTAAGTGGTTTAGGAGTCCATTGAGGACAAACATTGTGACACGAGATTTATATATATTAAGATTTATAAATAACGACAGAAACATTTAAGAATAGTTTTAATACAATATTAAAAATTTGATCATTGGATTTTGTAGAATTTAAGCTAGAAATTTGACCAGGCGCCCATGCATGACAAGAATTAAATTTGCACTGATCTAGTTTCGAACTCCCACACGAGTGACGTGAGCGCACTCCCCCCATTAACTAAATTGGCGTGGCTCGAGGGGTTTACGAGCAAATTAACCACATGTAGCAGATGGTCCAACTAATATTTTAATTTTAGTAGAAAAATCGTATGCACGTATTCTTCGACATACTCTGTACAAAATGTAGATGTGTGATTTTATTCAATGAAATTTTCAAGAGGATAAAAATACATGGTTTTTTAAAGTATAAGTAACTATAATTAGTTAATGGGATATTTTTATCATGTGTCTGACTATTTTTACATATTCACGCACAAAAGACTAGAGTAGGTTAATATATGCATATTATCCTATCACTACCCACTCATAATACCTATTTGCCTTTGCCTAGCCTTTTATTAATATGTAAATAAAATATTTGTGTACAAATCTTAAAGTGATTTAACTAAAAAAGACAAGGTTTTATTTTTAATATTCGCTGTAATGAAAAAATATTTTTTTATACTTTAGGTATGAACTTACTCTATTTAAATGTTAATCCACTTTTGTCGTTGACTGTCCTTCGAGTTACTTTCACTGTCAAGTCGCATCAAGATATTCAATACTTCCAAATTGATAAAAAGATTCAAATTGTTAAAACTTTCTTATCATAACGTACTTTAAAAAGTACATCGCCACAGAAACCCAAATTTTATAAAACGACCTCAAAAACCGATACGTGTCATCATAACAATCAACTCAACCTCTTATGCATGTCTTTGATTGCATCTGCATTCTTTGTATCTCAAATATCGAGAAAGGCTTTTATAATATCATGAATAAATTATTTGAAGACACGCGCGTTTTATGTTAATCATAGTGATTTCTTTTTACTTATCCTTTTTATTACCCGACTGCCGAAGAAAGGAGGGTAATGTTTTTCGAGACTATGTATGTATGTATGTATGTATGTATGTATGTATGTATGTATGTCCATTTCTTTGGCACGGCCTACAGCCTAAACGGCTTGACGGATTTTGACATGCGAGGTATCATTTTATTCGTCAGGATTGTGTGAGTGACACTGGGTATATTAAAATTTCTAGAAAATCAAAATGGCGGATTTTTGGCGGCAAAATGAAAATCTTGAAAATTTGTCTTGCACGCTCTACAGCCTGAAGTGCTTGACGGATTTTGACAAACAAGGTGTTGTTTCATTCGTCATGATTTTGTGAGTGACACCAGGTATACTAAAATTTCTAGAAAATCAAAATGGCGGATTTTTGGCGCCACAAACATTTGACTGCGATGGACGCAAAAACTGCTGAACGAATTTCAATGCGGTTTTATTTGTTTAAAAGGTCTTGGTAAGACTTAAAATCTTACATTTGTTTGATTACAATCGGTTTAGTAGAACCGGAGATATGAGCAAAAATATAATAATTAAGGTTGAATTTCGGTGATGTCCCTTCACTATACTAACTAAATAAATAAATTATTAACTCCATAAAAGATAGATTTTATACTTCATTATTATCTGGACAGCTATGTAAATAACTAAAAAGTATAAAATAAAAAAAATAAATTTAGTCGGGATCCATTGAAAAATTAGATTGGCTGTCGAATAATGGATCCCGACTGTTCAGTTGTTATGTTTCTAGACCACCGGACATCAATCTAAGTGCTTGTTTTTTTTCTTTTCAGTTTTTAGGCAGTCGGGTTTTTGAAATTCTAAATTTATTTTTTTTATTAAGTTATTTATGAAACGAAAGACGACGAAAAAGATTGACGATCGCAGTTGTCGTGGTGAAAGAGCGGTCGGAAGTCACGGGTTCGATTCCAACTCAGTGCAAATATTTATACTTACCATGTCTGAATTATGTTTATTTAATGTTTTTTTTGTACTGTGCTGTAAGATTATTATCTACATATTACAAGTTTTAGATAGTGCTGAAGTTGTCCACGGCTTCGCCCCCGTGGAGTTGTGTTCCCGTTCCCTTGGAAAACTATTCTAGGAATAAATGTGCCTCTATGTATTTCTCATGGTAACTTAAAATTTGATGTGAAATAGGTACGTAAATAAAAAAAAACAAAAAAAAAAACAATACTACAAAAATAATTTGACGTTTCAATAAAATATAATTATCTGTAGTGGTGTCACTTAAAAGTACAATAAAAAGCCAAAATAAAAGCCCTTGTTCTTGAATCCTACGAGTTGTCACAATGGAGCGTCACATTTCTTAGTTTTTGCGAGCAAAAGAGCTTTTATATTGTCTTGAAATAAAAGGATAAATTGACTAATTTATTAAGGGAAACCCTTCGGGTAAAGTGCGATTATAAACAAGGTTTAATCGTCTGAAGAACTATTATTGTGACAACGAATTATCTTTAGAAGCAAATTTGCATTAATTTAATTAGACTGGGAGTCGTTTGTATTTTGCAACCGTTTGTTTTGTTAAAAGTCAAATATTTCTTTAAGATAATATTTGTTATGCAGGACCGGCAGTATTCTTTCATCTATCAAGCATCCCATGCTTTTGAGAAATAAATATTGTAATTATTAACCCTATTCTTAATTTCCACTTTTTTTTTATTCTATTTTTATTTTAGTTTATTTTTAAAAAAATATTTATTATTGATTTTTAATTACCTATTTTTTTTATTGTATTTATTCATCGGTGGTTGATCATTGCTCAAAATTTCAAATAAAGTCGATCGAGGTTTTGAAGGGTTCAAAAACTTCGTTATGTACAGAAATGTAAACATACATGAGTAGACATTTGAAGTTAGTAAAAGCGTACTAAAATATAGTTCACCGCAAGTTTTTTTATTTCAATAACAACAATATTTATATCAACTTGATACATTATTATTAACTTATAAAACAAACAAAAAACTGAAGTATTTACATACTAAAATAAGAGGAGGAAGTATATATACAAAAGAAATAGTTTAAGTTTCGAAAAATTCCTCCCTATCGATGTCGACTGGTAACATACCCAAATTGCAAGCTTAGAAATAAAATACTCAACACTATAGCTACAAACCCGACAGAATTAGGACCCATGTCGACCATGCAAACATGGGTTCAGTTCCGCCGTTCGAGCATTTCAAATAAAGAATAACAAAAATAGATAGGTACACACCATAAATAGAATCGCAGAGGTACAAATATCACGTTAAACATTATCACGACCACTGAAGCCTTAGAAGTGATTTTTTTATGTCGGTCACGTCAACATGACTTCACCTCGCCTGATGGTAAGCTGAGGCAAAGTCTCTGGAATGAGAGTACCTTTGCAAACACTGATAGTGCCACAATGGTGGCTCTCAGCTTGACGGCCTCATCAAATGCTTTTTCACGCCCCGCTTAAAGGACCCGGGACTGTATGAGGAAGGAAACACGTGAGCTGGTAAAGAATTCTAGATTTTGATGGTGCGGCAAAGGAAAGAGGCACCGAACCGCTTGGTTGTTGATATCAATCTTCCTCATTTAATTCCAATAATATGTTGTACTGTTCGCTCAACTATGTTGCTGAAACCAATAACTATATTAAATGATTGTAAATAGACCAAAAAACAGCCCGCTGAGTTTGATCTTCTCAAGTCTGAACCGCGTTTCGAATCGGTGCGGTGGTCCATTTGCTTGTCTAATTTTAAATATTTTTAATTTGACGTTTTGTAAGTTCCGTCTAATGGTCCATACAGAATAAATGATTTTTGACTTTTGACTTTTTTGATTTTTCAGAAAAAGAAATAATATATTTGGATAGTTACATGTCTGTTTCAAAAGAAGAAAGCCAAAAGCGCGAACGAGATTATACCTACATGAAATGAAGAATACCCTGTCCAAAATGTTATGTGGTTAGTGGAATGCGTCTGACGGGCATTGCCGAAAAAGGTATTCAAATTAACTTCGTGGTAATTTTGGCATGAAAGCACAAGCAAATCATGTCACGAAAAATAAAAAATATAGCGTTGTATAAATTGCAAAAACACTTTCATTTCACCTTAGTTAACATACCGTAGTCACAATGGTTCAGATATTTATTTCATCAAAGACTATTTACTCTCCCCGAGGATACGCCAGACAGATGAGGAAGTAACTCATTTAGTTCAAATGAATAAAGTTTCTAGACTATTCATAACCTATAATATATTGAGACAACTCGATCTGCTTTAGGCTGAGCGCACATTATAGACAGTCTACAGACAGATTCAAAAAGATTTAAATAATGCTTGCACCATGAGTTTTAAGAGGTCTAACGGAGACCCTATGGCACTTTAAACTAAGACATCAAAGTATGCACTCTAAAGATAGCTTTTTAATTAAATTAACTTTTTTAACGTATGGAAACTCCCAGCGCTAACCACCAACCACCTCACCAGGGCTAAAATAAAGTAGTTGTCGGGATCGAACCGACTAAAACCCTACGGTATTCCGACAAACATGAGTCTTTCACCAGGGACCCCGAGAAAGAACTCCCAGGAACCCTGAGAATCTAATTATATTACCTACAAATAGAGTCGCGTCGAGACACAACTGTCTAAAGACTGTCTTGTCTCTAATGTGCGTTAGCTCTTAGACCACGTCCTTGACAATGTTTTAAGATATGAATTAAAATGAATGGTGTACAAATCCATCAAGGTAAACACGACAAATGATGTGACTAACTCTGTTTATCAGTTTCATTGTATTATAGCCATTAATCTCAAAGATTTCTTTAATCTGAAACACTCTCCCTTCATCTGAGCTACTAAACCTGTAATCTCTGGTTTACATTATTCGCACTTACTAAAGCTTATTGCATCAATCGATTAGCTGATTGATTGGAACTGAAATGTTTTAGAATGAAGTACGTTTTGCATGTTGTTATGATTTGTAGTGAATGGAAAATGTAAGTATGTTGCACAATATGCGCTTCCGAAAAACAAATTCAAAATGAGTATAATATCTGAGATCGTTTCTGGAAGCAGTTAGTTTTACAAAGCTTTTTAAAATGAATAAAGTTAAATTAAATATACAAAAAAAAACAATCCACATTTAAAACAAAAAAAAAACGGTGTAACCCTTCGGGAGCTACAATGCCAGACCAATCAAACACGTCAAACTTTTAACAACCCGTAGTTTTTGCATCTAGGGTTAAATAAAAGATTCGCGGATACGTACAGCAAATATCTACAGTAAATTAAATATTGCATATTGTAGAGATTCATAAGAAAATGTAAGTAGATAATTATTACTACAAACATTCTTTTCACTGTTTAATTTTCTAAAATATCTGAGAAAATTAACTAAATGTAAATTAATAACAAAGTTCATTCCTCTCTTTTCTCATGATTACATTATTAAATCTTCATAATCCGCCAAAAAGGTTGTTTGGAAAAGTATTTGGCGATAAAACCTTAGCACATTATCTGTGTGACACGTACTGTGTATTAAGTAAGTGTCTTATTAGTGAACAAATTATCTCGCTAGCTTACGAAGTTGGTGAGGGTATATTCAAAGAGCTCGCTATTAGAGCTATCGGTGAGCTCTTGAACCCAAGTTGAAGTATCACTAGGTCTTACGAAGTTATTAATGGAAGCGTTCTTCGAAAACATTCCCTGAGAGTTTTGTTTATTTATTCGTATTTACCTTTTTTATTCTGTGGAAATCCCCACGTATACCATCCTAGGCTAGTGGGGGCAGTAGATAATAATTTAATTTTTAAAGGACTTTCTTAAAAACAAGCTGGCATCGGTACCGAAGCTCTTGGTGGGGTCATATTTTTTATACCACCTAAGTGGCAGACATGCACACGGCTCACCTGATGGGAAGCGGTCACCGTGATCTATGGACGTGCGCAGAACGTATGTGCAATACACAATTCTATGCCATCTTATTAACCAATATAAAACCATCAGTAATGCTTCATTTGATACTCAATTCGTTATTTAATGCAGATCAAAATGTAATATTATAAAGACAAGGAAAATGTTATACCGAACCCTGACCAGATTAGCTAGCAACAAGGTCTAGCATTATGGCTATAACTGGCTATAACCTATAATAGACAGAAAGTGTGCTGTCGTTATTATAAGTATCAACGATTACCCCTGTGATTATAATGATACGTACATGCTCTTTTTAGTTATTAACTAGTTAAGTTTCTTTTTTTCATACCACTTAGGTGGCAGACAAGCAGACGATTCGCCTGATGGAAATCAGTAATCATCTCATCCAGGCCGTCTGTATCCTATTTATGAAGTTTGAAACTACTAAAACGATTTGAAAAAACTGTGTTTATATTAGGAACAAAACGCGACTAGATTCAATATTCATTTTTTCGGGGCAAACTGGGGAATGATGGCGTTATTTCCCAGATTTTCCCTAACTAGTAGGATAGGATAGGAAGTAGGATAGTAAAATAGGTTGGATATATATTTGATGAAAAAAAAAACAACGTACTTACACACACAGAAAATTTGAAAACTCGGTTTGCTTAAACAAATTTTCACGGGAGAATGCAGGCTCAGAAGGTTACATACAGGCAATATCGTTTTAAATATATCAATCAAAGACCGCCAAGTTATGAATAAAGCTCGTATACTAGCTAATTATCTGTGTGTCACTGTGGGTACATCATCAATCAATCAAACATTTGATTCATTTGATTAATAGTCAAAGCATGATGAGGGTGCATGTAACTATTCCGACAGGGGTGACTTTACTCAACTATGAGCCACTGGGACGGATCATGAATTATAGTCAGCTTAAATTTTATATTCTAGTCCACTACACTATTATCGTATCTGTGGAGATACAACAATGTATGTGCGTACGAGATGCGACATAAATGTATATACACATATATTATCTACATAAATCACACAAATAAATAAAATTGAAGTGTCTATTTGTAAAGTTAAAATTTCTTTTCAATATAAATGTGTCTGGTAGTTAAATATATTCAAAATTCAATTCCAATCTTATTTCGATCTCATAACTATCAAATTAGTGAATAGGTACAAAAAATCTAAGTCTAGCAGAATATTTTTCTTTTTCTCTCTTTTCTTTCTTTAGAATATTTTTTTTCAACTCTCGGTCACGATTCAGACACAATCACTGAATCACGTTATAATATTGGATGTTGATAACTTTGTCACAAGAATACTTTTTTGACATTTTGTGAGATCGAAATGAGATAGGGACAGAATGTTGAAGACATTTTATTACAAGAATTAACCCTCAGTTTGAAAAGTAGAGCACGATTTTAACAATTTCTCGAAGTCTGTACGCCAATCATTAAAGAACAATACGATACGAATCGTCAAACAATACTTCAACAAATCATCAAATATTTATCAAAATGACTTCACGAGCTAAAAATAAAAATTATCATCTCGTCCAACATTATCGCAGTTTATTAAGTAACTATCACTTATTTGCTCGTCAATTATCATCTTAAAGTTATGTCATAATTACGTACATGTGAATGGTTACTAAGATACCATTCGCTCTTACATAGGTATGTTTTATTCTGGTTTTATTTAATCGATATCACTTGTCAACTGAGTTTCGTATTAGTTTAATGAGTCATCATCATGCTTTGAGCCCTTTCCCTACTTATTTGGGGTCGGCTTTTCAGTCTAACTACGAAGCGGCCGTCCGATGTTTCCGTGAAAAGACTGCCATCTTTTTTTTTTTTTTTTTTATTCCTTTATTTACCTAAAAAGGTGAGGGTTTGATCACGCAGTGATCATGTCACCCCCATAAGAAACTACTAATTACAATAATCATTCTAATCGTTTCTATATTTCAAGCCTATATTAACAATTTTGTATAACGCTTTAGCGTTCTCCGACAAAGGTAAAGACAAGAGGAGAGAGATCCACATTCCATGGCATCTGATAGCAAATCGAAATTCAATAGTAAGACAAGTGTTGCCTTAACCACTAGGCTATCGATGCTTTATAGCTGCCTATCTATCCTATATCTAACAAACGATTTCTATACTTACGCCTATTTAATTGTTTCCATATTACGGCACTGCCCTTTGAGTGCCTTTGACCATTTACACATAAGTCAATAGTCAAAGCGACTCAAACGCGCAGTTTTGATCAAATGACTGCGCGAGTGAGCGAGGGAGTGTACAACATAATAGGAATACCTGTTCATTTTCGGTGCTATTCGATCAGGGAATATAAGTAATTATGACACAAATGTGAATGTGATTTGATTTTAGTATCTTCTAAGTCCATCTTGAGAGGCTCCGGATAAGTGGAAGTCTGGCGGCTAAGATGCAAAAAGTATTTCAAAAACAAACAAATATGATATGTTTTCTATTATATTTACATACAATGAATTCGGTGCCGGGTTCAAGTATTATTGTATTATTCTGGAAAAAAATTGAGCACAAAGTCTGAAAACATGCCCGGTATGCCCCAATAATCTCACCTATTACGTGAGGCTGAAAATAAAAATATAGCAGACGATATGTGGGTAATGACACCTCTGCTCACCCCTTAGGGACAGATAGAGCCGTGAGTAAATTCGCCAATGATGACCTTTTACATTTCAAATGAAAATCGTTTCAATACGTAAGATATTTTCTCAATATCAACACTCTAGGGATTAGAAAGGTACAAATGGAAGAGAAAATCTAACAATATTACCGTTGTTAGGAAACTCTCTAAACCAGAAAACAGTCAAGTGCGAGTCGGACTCGCAAATTGAGAGTTCCGTTTACAACTTGATTATAGGGAGACCTTAACTGTAGAGCTTTTAAGTCTGGACAGGATAGGCAAATATACATAGATATACTATTATGTTTTTTTTTGTATTCAGATTTTTACCTTTACTTGTGCTATAAGACTTTACTTTTTGAAAAATATCATGGGTTTGATTCCCTTTTATTATAATAAAAGCAAAATCGTTTCATTCCATTGATGTAGAAATTTGTTTTTTTTTCCACCGCTGCAGCGGTGGGATATCTCAGTGGGACCATATTTTATATTAATATCAACTTGCTACCTCCATGCGTCCCTGAGAAAAGGACTGGACAGACAGACGGACAACGAAATTATCCTATAAGAAGCGTTTTGTTGCTTCCTTTTAAGTAGCAAAGCTTGAAAATCGCAAAAATATTATACAATCCACTCGAAACAACGTCAACAATAAAGCATAGATACATCAAAATTGAAATTTAACGTTATTTGTATAAAGTCTAAATTTAATTCGAAAGTAAATAAATTTTCAAAATCAAATAATAGAGATAGTTTAACAAAATCCGGGCTATTTTTGCTTAAAAACCGAACTCCCCAAGAGTCATCGATTCACAATAAAGTTATTGATGGACTTACGAAAGTTTTAAGGGTACATAAATCACACGTGGCGCTTCGAGTATCGTTCAACTATGATGGCAGGTCTTTTTTATATCCTACAAATTCAATAAGCTGACTAACCCCTCCTGATGTTGCCTAAGCTTGCTGGATTTTTTGGAGATAGGACACGACGGTATTTCTCGTCTGAACTGAGCAGTCCGACTGGGGCAGTACCTCCACTCTACAGAAGACCGCGGCCATAATACTATCGTGTTGTTTTTCCGATGGTAAGTAGGGTAGCCACCTCCAACCCCGCCCAAACTCCTCAACCCTCCTCCCACTCAAAGGTCGGCAGCGCGACTATGACAGCTCTGATGTTGCACTCGTCAATAGACCACGGTGACCGCTTCCCATCAGGTGGGCCGTGGGCTTGTCTGCCACCTAAGTAGTATAAAAACATACCTATATAGTTTAAAAAGCAAAGGGTATGCCTCGTAGAGTCTCGATTGCCATACAAACATCTATGGAAGTCGTTACAGGTATTTGGAGCCCCAAAAAGTCCAAACACCGCCAATGACTGTAAAGGTCAGATGGCAGTCACTTCACGGAAAATATCGAAATTCAGCCGCTTCGTAGTAAAAGTGAAAGCCGACCGCAAATGAATTGGGAAATTCAATGAAATTTTAAAGCAATTAGTATACTAAATACCTAATCCTAATGATTTTTGATCGGAAAGAGTGAACATCCAGCACGGGGCTTGAATTGGGAAAAAGGAAACGTTGAGTTAATGAACTACACAAATGTAACAGCATAAAACAGGTAAAGTACAATTTTCCGTTGTGTAATAAAATTAAAAACACTTTGCAAGAACAGGAACTGTAAAGAAAACATACTTTAGGAGTGAGAGAAACGATAAAATTCATTGTTTATTTTCGAAGAAACATTGTGTACGGACCCGTCCGCTTAGATATTTATTCACTCTTTGTATATTTATACCGAACTACAAGGGCGCGGATTCAGACGGTCGATTCTAAACAGATCGGGATAATCCCATGGGCTTATGGTCAGCGGTAAAATAGTCAATTTAGCCGTTTTATTGCATAAAGCTATAAGTATAATAATGCCGACTATTATCTAGAAATACTTTTTTCCAAATTTATTAAAAGAAAGCCAAGTAATTAAGTCAAGGTTTTTAACGTTGAATGACTCTTATGATTAGTGTTTTCATTGGATGCCGGCTTATAATACACGGCATTAGTGACATAATATTTACTTGATTTTTTTTTTAATTTTCACAGGTTTGCATACACGATGTACCAAATTATCACTATAAAATATTCACCCTTTACATCAATGCACTTTTCGACCGATCGATCAAACCAATAAAATTCTGAAGTCAAAGCAAGCTCTGCTGTGTCGTCAAATTACATTTAAAATTGTAGAAAACCATAGTACGAAAATTTGCCAGCTAATTCAAAGAAAAGTAATTTTTTAAATATATTTTCTTGAGAGTCACACGAAACAAATTGCATTCTACCGCCAAAAGTTATATTTACGAATTTTATTATACGTTTTTAAATATTTTCTAATGTGGTCAATTCCGAAAACTTCAACATACGTGTATGTAATGGTGACCCTCTTTCCTGAGACTTTGCCTACAGCTTACCATCAGGCGAGGTTAAGTCGAATTGACGTATCCTATATATAAAAAAAATACATAAGAAAATAAACATACGAATTGAGAACCTTCTGCCTTACCGAATTCGGTAAAATTTATTGGACGGACCATTTAATTGAAAAACATAACCAGAAGCACCTATTAGACTGCTTCTGACTACATATAGCCGTAGGTATCAGGTGGTTTTTATTAGCCATAGACCCTGGGGCATGTCTAAAACGTTACACGCCTAAGCGCGGCGTTTCGTGCCTAACAGAGAACAGCTTGTTCAGTAATAACCCAACGTATAATTTTATGGAAATGTGTTAGCGATTAAGATAATCATATTAAATAGATATTTGTTTATACAAGAAACTACCACTTAATCCTTAACGGTAGAAGTAAATTAAACAATTTATTTTTTGCTAAGAGATATTATCATCATCATTCTCTGAACCTTTTTTCCCAACTCAGTTGGGGTCGGCTTTCCAGTCTAACTGTGTTGCGGCTGAACTTCGATTCGATATTTTCCGTGGAGCGACTGCCTTCTGACCTCCATAACCAATGGTCATTATGACCAATGGCGATATCGAAGTTCCAAGTTAGACTGGTTGGACTTTTGTGGTGGTGGGCTCCAACTACCCGTAACGACTGCCATAATGTTTGAATGGCAACCGGGACCGACGGCTTAACGTGCTCTCCGAGGTACTAATAAACCTGCGATAAATACACACATAACTTCGAAAAGCATCGAAAAGTCATTGGTGTGTGCCATGGTGAACCTGGGATCGAACCCGAGACCTCGTCTTAGCAGTCCTCTACCCAAACCACTAGGCTACCGCTATATTATTTAATGCAATTTTGAGGCAATTAATAGTGGGTATGCTTACTTTTACTGAGTAAATTGCCAGGATCTCTGACCAACTGAACTATCAAACAACTATAACTGAAATTTTCCTAAACATACATCTTGGGGCGACCGACGTTATGCTAGAGCCGTCTACTGAAATTATTACGAACTAACGGATCAATGAATGATGTTATAGTAATTTAAATAAAACCCTCCATAGTAATCCAATTTCGGTCGGATTGCGTTCAGGGGTCAGCAAGTGGGCCGGGTGCAAGGGAAATGCTCTTTGGGCCACCTTACACCCTGGCGTCAGAAGACCCGAGACGGCGTGCGGTTTTAGTCGGTAAGAGTCTGACATAACCTGCCCCGCTGGCCGCGAGGTCCATCCATGAGGATTTCCACACGGAAAAAAAAAGTGATCAGCAAGTGCTGGGTCGGAAGGATTGTAGTCGCAGCACTGTGGGACCGGTGGGTATCACGGTGCTGCGACGACAATCCTCTTTTGATGAGGTCGTCAAGCTGAGTGCCACCAATGTTAACATGGTACATGTATGTAATATTGACCCTCTTTCCTGAGACTTTAGCTTCAGCTTACCATCAAGCGAGGTGAAGTCAAATTGACGTGTCCTTTATATGAAATGAAAAAATCAATCTAAACATAAGTTCTCGTTGAACTTGGCTAGGGTTTCTAAAATAAGTTGTGTTGCAGATCTAGTGGCATTATACCTACTACGTATTTCTGCTGTCAATAGGATCGCGTTCGCGACAAATTCAATAACAAGCTGTGAATTTCGATACGGTCCATCTACTCTGTGCTCGTTCGTCACTTTAACTGGATAAGTCACTGAACAAGGCGTGAGTTTTGCTTAGATAATGTCTTTTTTTCGTGCGGAAATCCCCACGGATACCACCCCTGAGGCCAGCGGGGGTGGTTATCTCGGAATCGAACCGACTAACACCGCGCGTCGTCTCAGGTCTTCTAGCGCCGGGGCGGCCCAAAATGCATTTCCAGCTGATCCAGGCCATCTCTGGGTTCGAGATAGCCCCCTCGGGTTTGGGAACCACAGTGTCCCAGTGATAATACCTTTTAGCTTGTGCCTTTTTTGTATAATTCACTCCCAAAGTATATTATATAGGATATCTAACAATGAATAATTCTATGTTATAATCAACACTCATTTTTAACGCGCTTTAATTGTAACTAGTTAAATATGCAAACAAAGCTGGGAACTCGAAATAAAATTATCTCCTAATTAATTAACGAATCGATTTCATCGAATATTGTTGTCATTACAAACACAATTTATATTAAACAAACTATCAACAAGTTTTTATATAAGTAAGTACCTAGTATAAGTTGTTGAGGCACAAGAATTTTCGATCTCATTATCATAAAACTAAATTCGCAGAAACAACTAAGTACCTACCTATATTACATTCCAAGTTCGAAACTATTATCAAGACTTATGCCAAAGAGAATTTAAGTTATCGGTCTCTAACTTTAAAAACTTTGCGATTCTCTTAACGTAATGTATTATTACTTAGTATATAATAAGACTTTATTCATTTTTATATTACGTAATAATACTTAACGTCTACCTGCGAACTCCTTTTAAACCACACAAGGGATTTTAATACGGATTTTTTCACTGTCATTTAGATTTATTTTTACAGTAAATTTCAATGCAAAAATAATTGTAAATATTTTTTTGAATGCCAGGAAATACAATTTCACCGTGAGAAATCTTACTATTTATTACTGCAAATAAAGGACTTAAATAAAAGTCCTGCACACGTCCATAGGTCACGGTAACCCCTTCCCATCAGGTGGGTTCTTGTCTACCACCCAAGTAGTAGACAAATAAATTGTAACCCTAATTTCTAAGGCTTTCTAATAATGGTAAGCTGAAGAGCTTACCATTATGCGAGGTAAATTCATATTTTTGTGATATACTTAGGTGTAACAGAGTTTTTGTGCCGGTGACCGTCGTAAAAAATCACGAACGAGCATAGATTTTATGAACTGCTCGATTTGCTATTTAATGAAATATTTTTGTAGATTATTCGAAGGCTTAAAATTATGAAGGTAGATATTATTTTACTTTTGATTTGACTATGTTAAGATTAAAACAATAGACAGATTTCACACCTAAAAATCTGAATGAAAATTTCTAAATACATATTAATCAAGATTAAAAAATATTTTAATAGAGCCTGTAGAGAACAACATTTTTATTTACAGAACAATTTAAAAGGTAGGTACACGTTAATAAATAAGAATACCTAATATTTATGAGATTAAGCATAGTACTAAATAAATTGAAAAGATTAACAGAAGACAAAATAGGTATTATAAATGCAAAGTAATTAATAAATAACATACAAATATTCAAAATATTATAACATAATTATTTTTATACTTTAAAAAAAGTAAAGTCTACAAAAGGTTCAAAGCAAAGTTAGTGTTTTAATTTTATTGTATTTATTACTTACCTCTTAGCTGCAACCTCCAAAACTCAATTCACATAAAACAAACTGAAACTTCATAAATAAAACACAAAAAATCCAAATAAAAAAATTCACTTTTTAAAGTTCAAAAAAGTTCATAAAATGTTAATTAAACCCAATAGACGACTAACATTTATTGAACATTTAAGTCACGTCGTTCACAAATTGTAACATGTTTTTATTTGTTTTTAGCAAAGTTTAGTCGCGTGCGATTATCGATGTTGGCAGCCGACGATACGGGTTGGCGCGTTCGTTCGCTACCACAGTGAGTCGACAAGTGAAATGAGCGAGGAACGTCCAATGTTCCCGCTCAGTCACTTATCAAACGCTATCCCATCACAGTTTTTGCAACACCCGTTGCGTGTCAATCAATTAAGGAAGACTGGAAGATTACTCTCCGATTGTAACTTGACCGTTTCCCTTTCAACGTACAGACGCCCTCAAAAGAAGGTGAATACAAAAAAAAATTGTAAACGATTTGCACATTCAGATACTCGTAAATCCATAAAAATTTAATGCATTATAAAGTTAATCCAATCCAATTATTTTATGTAAAGTTTTTGATTTTTGGTTTATTATTTTATGTGAAGTTTTTATAATTTTTATTTATCATTTTATGTAATTTTTTTCATCATTTTGTGTTATTTTATGTTTTAAATTTTTGTCTATTAATTTAATGTAAAGTTTACATTTTATTACGTATTTTGTTATGTAAACTTTTAAGATGGTGGTTGGAACTCGGGATGTTTATATATTAGATAATACCGATGGCGACTTTACCTTTTTTACTAAAACCGCATGCTGTCTTGGGTGTACTGACAGGGTAGTGTAGGGTATAAGGCCCTATATATATATATTTCCCTGGCACCGCGACTGACCCTGGGCCATCTACTATTTCCAGATGGTGACTGTAGGCACCTATTATTTTTATTGGAAAACTTGTATACTGCGATCGTATAGCGCCTTATATTCGGGTTAAATGTTTCTTTGAGCGCGCACTCTTTGCATCTTATTTCCTTTTTGTATGTTTACTCCAGCACATCTTGGAGGACATGAATATCGCGTAGTTTTCTGTTCGGTTTAACTAATGAGCAGGATTTTTGTAAGAATTTATGATAAAAATTCTTGGATGTTACCCAGCACTATCCAGACTCCTGCTAATGGAAGCTCTTAGAATAAGATCATTTGACATGTTTTTTTTTAATCTTATCCAGATCAACACAGATACTTACATACCTAATATATTATAATTTATTTATGTATGCAATTTTTTTGCACTGAGCGGTAATCGACTCCGAGATCTTTGATGTCAAACCGATGTCGAATCGAACATTCGACTACTAAACCCAAAACCACACAAGTAATTCTAATTTTTTATTATACATTTTTTGATTCTGATCCCCTTCCTACACCGCATGGGAAGGTATTCCAGAGATAACAGTAGCGTAATTACCAGGATTCGAACCCAAGACCTCTCGATAGTAAAGCCGACTCCTTAACCAATAAGCTAGTGAGTGACTAAATAAGATTTTTGTTTAATTGCAGGGTGGGTGAGTGATGTATGCGACGAAGTGAACGGCTGCTTGAATAAACATAATAAAGAATGGTAGAGAAAAATATAGTCACCTACTACCCGTTCGCACTAAGTTTGCCGCTGTCAATGTTCACGCGTTTAACGTTGTCTCACTCACTCAGTTCTAGTTCCAGTGAAAAAACGCTATACTGACGTCGTTTGACAGCGGCAAACTTAGCGCGAACGGGTAGTATAGTCAGTGTTGGCGATAGCTGAAAACTTCTAACTTGCAAAGTAATTTAACAGTAGACCTTCTATCATATAGTAAACAATTATGAAATTAATTAACTTTGAAACTCAATTATTTTTTGATCAATATTGCTTTTAAGGAACTTTTATGAATTTAATAGTGTTTGAATTTGTGTGTGTCGTTTATTAGTGAATTTGTGTATGTGTTAGGGTGTATGTCTTGTATGTGTGTTTTTCATTTGAAACCTAATTAATTAAAGCTATGTTATTTACTACAAACAATCTCGGGTTCTTTAAGCGGAGCGTGAAAAAGCATCTAGGCCGCCAATTTAGAGACCATTTTAGGACCGATAGGTGCCCTATATCCTCTGGACTTCACCCTAGCTTCTTTCCATCCAGCGGAGTGAAGTTTATTGACGGTGATAGTCCTCTTATAGCACCTGTGCGAATAGCTCCTAGCCTAGTCCACAAAGAGCACCTATCAATATTTTTGGCAGATGCTCTTCGTGGGCTCAAATTTATGTTTGCATTTTCATCCACGAAAAGCACCTATGAATCAGCAGCCTAGTGCTGGGATGTGTAGACCTCATTACTTCTGATATTTTTTTTATGTCGGACACGTCAACATGGCTTC
Organism: Lithosia quadra; assembly: GCA_963576445.1. Classification (NCBI taxonomy): domain Eukaryota; kingdom Metazoa; phylum Arthropoda; class Insecta; order Lepidoptera; family Erebidae; genus Lithosia; species Lithosia quadra. The sequence continues at coordinate 15,184,026 of OY754879.1, forward strand.
ACCTCGCCTGATGGTAAGCCAAAGGCAAAATTTCTGGAATGGAAGTCACCACTGCAAACACCGATAGTGCCACAATGGTGGCTCTCAGCTTGACGGTCTCATCAAATGCTTTTTCACGCCCCGCTTAAAGGACCCGGGACTGCATGAGGAAGGAAACACGTGAGCTGGTAAATAATTCCAGGTTTTGATGGTGCGGCAAATAAAAGAGGCACGGTAGAGAGAATACGTGTTGTAATGATCCCAGACAGCAGTATGAATAGTCAGATTAGTCAGCCGCTCATGCATTCTATACATAGTACAAGACTGACTCGTATACCATAGCTATTCATGTGCTCGTAGGTGCTCTTTGTGGACAAAATGCAAATAAATAATTTGAGTCCACCTGCAAAAAATATTGATAGGTTCTCTTCATGGACTAGGCGTGGTGTTATTCATTCAATTGGGTTAAGTATACAAAAACCAACAAACAAAACTTCACCATGTTATCTAAGGATTAACCTTCAAACGGTTTTAATTAACGAACCGGAGTCATACAGCCTTCTGCACATGTGGAATTTTCTAAGTTTTATTGTGTGTGATTTCCTGTAACCCTGTGTAACCCTACCGCTCGGTAACGATTGCGAAGCGGAGTTGTTTGTAACTTTAAGAAGTTTATTATTACTTTCGTGTAGTACTTACATGGTTGGTTAGCTTTAATCCTACAAATATTATAAATGTGAAAGTTTGTATAGATGTATGGTTGTTTGTTACTCTTTCACGCAAAAATAGCTGAACAGATTGGGCTGAAAGGAGATGTTTCATTTCGGGCCCCCTAATTGTACACAATACACAAAAAAATATAAATAATACCGGTTATTGGCAAAAATACAATTATATTTTATTCGCCTCCGAAACTCAAGGGCATTTTTTTTTTATACCACTTAGGTGGCAGACAAGCACACGGCCCACACTGATGGAAAGCGGTTACCGTGGCCTATGGACGCGTGCAACACCAGGGGCGTCACACTCGCGCTGCCGACCCTGCAAAAACCTTCTAATGCCCTTCTTGAAGAACCCCATATTGCATAAATTAATAAAATATGAGAACATTTTTTATAGGTTTAGTCCGCCATGTTTGTTGTGTTGCCAAGAAAGTGTTTATTTAGTTAGTTTCCGCTCATAATACGAAGCAATATTATAAGAACTGAATAGCGACAACAACATGAAAACTACATTGCCTAGTTATTTTTCTAAGTAGTGTACAATATCGGGCCCAAGGTCCCATTTGTGGAACCTCTCCTTTGGCACAAATATAGATTATAGTCTGATAGAGTCTGATACATAGGTTACTTGTCTTACAGGCTAGGGTTGGCAACGTGAGTGTGATGCCTGACGCCCCTGGTGTTGCACACGTCCATAGGCCACGGTGACCGCTTCCCATTAGGTGAGCCATGTGCTTGCATGCCACCTAAGTGGTATTAAAAAATAAATGAAACAAAAATAGTATTAGTTATTAAAGAACTTTGCGTTGTGCGACAATATTTTCTAGATGGCATCTTATCTAAGACTTGCATATCTCCAAGAATGAATGAAAATCTTGAAATATGAATGATTTATTTACTTTCAGGAAGATCTGTTCTTTTTATTAATGTTGATAGCTTGTCTCGAGTAGAATACTACCACCTAAGTTGTATAAAAAAGAACATTTACTTTATACTAGCTAGCTATGCACGCGACTTCGCCTGTATTTGGGTTTCGATTTTTTTGCGTAGAAACCGAATACTTTTGTTAAACAAAAGTAGCATAAATTACGCATTATGGCATCATTTCTTTGCGGTAAAAAATTTGATAAGCCACTTTTGTTTATACTATCTAGGTGGTAGACAAGCATACGGCCCACTTGATGGGAAGCGGTCACCATGGCCTATCGACGTGTGCAACACCAACACATGCGCTGCCTACCCTGATTTTATTAGTACCTACCCTGTAATACATTCATTGTTATTTTAATATTAAACACTGGCACTCCAATTTTATTTATTGGTATAAAATATAAACTGGATTTGTCAGTTATAAGGGTCCTTTCACTGAAGTAGAGTAGAGGCTTAAGTAAAAAATATGATGGAATAAAAATAAATGTTACTGAAAACTCACTTGTTCATAATTAATTTGTTAGGCACATGTAAAACCGATGGACGGATCGTTTTGAACACGAGGCTGTGTCACAAAAATTACGGCGGCTAATCATGTATTGTGTGAGTGAATTTTGGATTCCAATGTGGTTACTGGATATTTTTCTTGCAGTTACTACGGTTTTTATAGGTAGAAATTCACTGCATAAGACATGCTGTTTTTCTCTACTTAAACTGACTGAATCAAATGACATTTTCCGCGTAGTAGCAGACTAAGGTATGTGCGTGCCGATTTGTACTTACAAGCATGTGAGGATCTGTCGTCAGTTGCATTTTTCAACACATACCTTCCATAGGTTTAATAGGTCCATGGGTACAAGTACTTCGAGAATATTGGCGAACAAACATAATTCTCAATTTAATTTGGTCCACACTTAGTCACGTACTGCTCTTGTCTTCTATTTATTCTCCATTAAGTGGATGCTCTTACTACATTTTTAATATAAATAACGTTTTTATATAATATACTTTACATTATTTGTGGGAATCTACGTTTATTACCCGTGTCACTACCAATTTTACTACTAGTAGTACCATGGATAATTTACTGAAAACATGGTACCTATTAACATGGTAGTACCTACGGGTAATTTATTGTAGTTGCTCTAACAACTTCCAACTTTAGTACTAAGAATGGTAATTAATTACCAATGTTACTACCAGCAGTAAGATTGTTAATAACACGGACAATAAACTGGTGATGACTTTAATTGAAACGTTTACACATTATGGGCTTGAAGTAATAATACAAATATAAATATTACATATGCATGCACAAGTAGGCATGGATGCTCAGTACCTAGTACCTATACACTGAAAAGATTTGATGTTTAATATAATGTCTAGTTTAATTAACAATCACCAATAGGATATCGAACCCGTTGCTAAGGAAGTAACAAAATGTACTTACAAATTATTATGTACCATCCATTATAGATCTGCACCCGTTTGACGATCCCGTAATAATTGTAGTTAGGTAGGTACCTATATAGAAACTTGTTATCTAGTAATCAAAAGATTATCATGGTTTTATTAATCAATAAATCATCTCAGTGTATCGAATCAAGATTCAAGATAACAAGTTTGGATGTTATCAACTTGGAATATTTTTGTCCAAGCTGTCCGATCATCGAACTGTTAGTAGGACTAGTTGGAATAAACGAAACTCAAAACCTAGTAACAGATGATTTTGAAAAAAAAAGGGTTTTTGTCGTTTTTCGACTTACCTATTAGACAGTTTTGTTCAAAGGCGCAATAATTATAGTCCGACAAAACAATTTTATATCTAGGTACTTAATGTGAAACATACCGATGGTATATAAAGGGATGTCTATTTTAGTCTTATATTTATTAATAAGTATGAAATTATACTTACCTAGGGTAAGCAGGGGGAATGACGCTCACTGGGTAATGGCGCTCACCTCTGTAACTCTGTGAAAATAGAAGTTAGGAACATGCCACGTTGCGTGAAATGCAGGGGGCAGGGGTCTCTCGCGTGCAACGATGCAAGCGGACAGTCGGCGAGAAGCATGCGTCCGTGAAGTACGTTTCTTTGTTTGCGGCCACACTGATCTAATTTTCTTTTACGTGTTTTTTTTTGTCGGTAAGTTCAAAACGTTAATGCTTATTAAATTATACACCAATATTTTATAGTCGTTTTGGAGCGAAAAGTTTTGAGCACAGATTCGATAACTGGCCCCTCTGGAAGTGTTTATTTCAAAAACAAAAAATATTTTTTTATAAGAATACGAAACTTTATCACATTTGCGCAAAACAAATGCGAACTCGTAGTAACGCCTTTAAATTTAACGTAATACGCTTTACTACACTTTACGCAAAGATTTTCATTCACAAATTGATGCATTTGGCAAACAAAGACGTGCCGCGCTGAATTATCCAATCACAGCGCGTCCCGGTCGCGGCGAGACCGACACGTCGCTCAAGGACATGCGTTACCAAGCAACCACCAACCACCTTCCCCGCGCGGCTGCGCCAGCGCCACCCGCTCTCTCTTTCTCCTATCTCTTTAGTACGGCAGTGACTCTCGCGCGTAAACATGTACCTAATTTCGTTCGTGCAAAAATGAGTCGCCATTACGAATTTACTAACGGAGAGTACTTAGCAATGATGCAGCTTTATGCCATTACAATCTTGAAGAGGTCAGGCGATTGTATTCCTGGCCGGAAGACTTGGATAGGTTACGGCTACGAGGGATTGCCAATCCCCAAGTTCCGTCAACACCGGCCATCTTGGTTGGTACCCAACGCTTACTAGACCACGGACAGTTTCGAACACCGCGGTACACGCACAAGGTCATCGAGTACTTCGAGCAAGATCCCCGGCGAAGTACTAGTAGGTATGGTAGCACCATTGTTCAACGTATGCCAATACTTCGTTTGGCAGACATTGGGCTCATGCGATTTACGAGAATGATGGCCCAGCAAAAGGATCACCATGTGTCAGTGGTCAGTGGTTTGGTTGGTGAGAAACAGTGAGAAGTGAAATAGTGAGAAGTGACAGAGACATTTAATAAGTTAAAGACAATACCTAACATGAAACGTGCCCTCTTACGTAGGTATCAAACGTGTTGGTGGACTGCATTTCGAGCAGTTGCCTCGTACAGGGAAGTGTAAATAAACTGTTAATTAGGTACGTAAGACGTAAGTTCTGTTGATTCTTTGTAAATAGCTGCAATTTTTTAAATACACGTGAATACCTACTCGCAGTTTGTTATTGTTGTGTTTCATTTTATTACTACGTCATAAAGTTTAATAATATCCTAATTAAAGTATTTCCGACGTTCCTAAGCCCGTATGAAGTAATGAAGTATGAAGGAGAACTGCAGGAGTAGTTTATTTCATATTGTTTTTGCGCGCGTGTGGTCAGTGATCCTTACAGCTGTTCATGCGGTCACGTGCTGCGCCGCCGCGCGCCGCTGCGGGCCGAGCGGCTCGTTGCGGCGCGTCGCTTCAAATTCAAAATTGCCGCGCAGACAAGAACAAGCCAATTCATTGACAATTTTGAATGAATAAAAGCGTTTATTCATTCAAAATTGTCAATGAATTCTTCAGAGCGCTAATAATGTTCATACTCGAACGCGTGAAAAAAATTACAGAAAGTCAACTTTTTTATTATAACCGGTACAGCAATTTAGACATCTCAAAACCATACCATATATTATTCCGAGTAACCCCCTTTCGGGTCCAAAACGACTATAAAATCATGGTGTATTTTTACTGTTCTACAATAAAACTATTCTATTTTTTGATAATGTAATCAAATTTCAACAATTGCGAATGATTTATTTTTAATTTCAAATTAATTATAAAACGATCGTTTGGGGTTATACCGCTCAAATGAGCGCCATTGCCCCTTAGTAACATATTTTCCTTCATTGTTTTAGATATGCCAAGAAATCGTCACAGGACCACCGCTAAAGCGGCTTGGACCGAAGAAGACCTCCAATCTGCTAAAACAGTGATTGAAGGAGGTTTGTTCAAAAGAAAAGCCGCAAAACAATTTAACATACCATTTACTACGTTGAGAGATCGACTGAAAAATGAAAATATGAGTAACTCAAGACTAGGTCGCGAGCCCGTTTTTACCCAACAGCAAGAAACTGAAATTGCTGAAGAAGTTAAGTTGTTGGGCGTTACCCCATACCCTGAGCGGCATTACCCAACGCCAGGGGCAATGCCGCTCAAACATGTTTTTTTTATAATGTTGCCTTACTACTAAAAGGTCAAAGATATATGCTTTTGTTGTTAAATGGTTGATTACTCGATAGTTAAAGACTTTCTTACACTTCTTAATTTGGATTTATAATAAATAATTTCACAAGTACACGATGTTTTCCTTAAGTGAACGCCATTCCCCCTCCTTCCCCTACCTGTTTTTACAGAAAGTCAATTAAAATGTCGGAAAAAATCAGAAAATATTATGTTTTGGACATTCTAATTGACTGTCTAACGCAGGGTTAATTAACCCCATGGCATGACAAAAATGTATTTTTAATAAAAAAAATATATCAAAACTTTGCTCATGGCCACAACAAGCCAGATTACGTAGATAGGGATTTAGGTATACGTTAATTACTTTTTAATACCTACATTAATTGTGCGTACCTACTGCTAAAGAGTGGAATTCCCTGCCTGAGTTTGTGTTTCCGAAAAGCTATAAACCTGGGTGTCTTCAAGCCTAGAGTGTTGTTCAATTGGTTGCTTCTAGGCAATCATGCTCCATCAAAGATCACATCATAACTTACCAACATTTGATAAAGTATTCATACGCAACCCTAAAAAAATATCCGTTCGAAATAGTTTAATTTTAATATATAAAGTAAATGTAACCGCACCTATGTCTTCACATTGAATTGACATAGGCTGGACCAAACTATTAACGGTCAAACTTCTAATACCCATATCAAAACTTTCGATATTAAAACCAGCCACATATATTATGCCAATCGTTTGTGAAAGATAATTTAGGGTTAGTAAAAATCTACAGTTTGTCCGTTTTCATAGCCCATAACATTTTTAGCACTTACGTAATATGCCTCTCTGCCCTGCCTGCCAACAGAGCCGGATTCAGTGTAACACAACTGGGGCCACAGCACGGGGACCGTCGCCACAAAAAAATCTTTCAAATTTCAATTAGTATCATAAACAATTTTTTGATGAAACCCTCTCGAAAGGTTCTTAATTTTAGATAATTCTCGTTTCCAGTTATCCTATCCTACTAATATTAATAAATGTGAAAGTTTGTGAAGATGTTTGTTACTCAATCAGACTCTAACGGCTGAACCGATTTAGCTGAAATTCTTAAAGTGTGATCATACTATCTACTTACTTTTATTTCTTTTTTTAGCTACTGAAATAGCTTCCTATGGGAAGCGGGAACGAGGATGAAAGCCAAAGCTGGTATTTATGTTTGTTAAATGCTAAATCTAGTTTAATAAATTAATTATTTATCAAAAACACTATCCAAAAAAAAATGTCCTTTTATTTGGAAAAGAAGGAAACAAAGGGGCCATCACTTTTCTGCTGCCCCAAGTAGGTACTTCAGACCTCTAAATGCGGCTCTGTCTATCAAGGATGAATATAAACGTTACTTATCAGTAAGTTATACACATGATGACTGCACAGTTTTATTATGCCTTTTTGTTTTTATTCGTGGCTTCAGGCGAAGTAACAGACAAGACCATTTTCATCTCTTCTCATGAATGTTGCATGGATCAGGAGTCTTAGTGTGCAAAATTTCAATTCAATCTGACCATTTGAAGTGCTGGTAAAATTAGTTCAAGATTCCGTTACATCCAAACACACATTGAACTAATAAAAGCGTTTTAAAAGTTACCACACCACACACAAATTAGTTACAAAAAGTATATAATTTAGAATTATGTCACTTACAGTTGTCGTATAAGGGTATTTTTATGGGAGTATGAAACCCGACCAAATCACTCCCCCCCCCCCCCCACCCCTTCCCTATAAGCCGTTGTATACCTGCTGATTGATGGAAAAGGCTCTGTCGATGATGTAGGCTTCCCTCTGGTCTTCCAATTCAAACGGAGTAAGTGGAGAAGTCACCCCGAATCTTAGCAGAAATTCTTGTCTAGTTAGGGTCTCTATATAAAAAAGTCTGTGCAAGACAGACTTTTTTATATAGAGATACAAACTAGACTGTTCCGTCTGTTCCGTCTGTTACAATCAAATTATTTTTCAAAAATTAAGAAATAATCAGAATTAAATTACTGCTGCAGATATAAGCGGCTATGTAGTTAGGGTACCTCGGTATTCCCATACCAGTTTAATGTAGATAATTTAAACATGGCGCAATTCATAGTAGGAGTACAGACGCTTAGTTTAATTCCATTTTTATGTTCATGATGTCACCATTGATTAATTGCAATTCATCCGATAAAAGTTGCCGCACCTAATATATCTCAATTACAAAGATACTTTTATAGTTTTCCTTACGGCTCAATTATGAGAGGCAACGGTGCTCGTTGTGCGGTTAACTCAAGAGTATTTTTTGTTATGATGCCCACGGCCATGGTCACGTTCTATCGTCACACCGCTCCACACTGTACGCTAGAAGGGAAAAAGCGGACATTTCGTAGGTATACTATCCATTACTGAACAGGCGTTAGTATTCTAAATACAAGAGTAGAACATCCACGAGTCAATTCCGTTTAGTTTCGGATAAAAACGTTACAAAAACTTGAGGACTCTTACCGACTAAAACCGTAAGCTGTCTAGGGGCCTCTGACGACAGGGTGTAAGGTGGCCCATTGAGCATTTCCCTCGTACTTCGGCTTAACTGTGATACCCCTGGTGTTGCACAAGTCCATACCGCAAGGCCAAGGTTTAGGCCACGGTAACCACTTCACATCAGGTGGTTTGTGAGCTTATCTACCAATTAAGTGTCCTCTTGATGAAATAAAAATCGTCTATATATTTCTGTTAACAAAAGAACAACGCAATAAAGCGACGAGCCAGGTTGCGAACCTCGCTTCAAACATTCTGTGGTCAGGTTGCTATAAGCGCTGTACCTATGATGCACCACGTGTATATAATGGGATTATACCTTACTAGAGGATAATTCATGCATGAAACTAACCTAACATTCAGATTATATAAGTCTAGTCTAGAGGACATGGATAAAAGGTTCGTCTATTAAAAACAGTTGAAAACTTAGTAAACTTCACGGCACTCCACACGGGTGAAGCCGCAGGCTAAAGCTTGTATCAATATAAAAAGTTTACGGGAAATGAGATAAATTTTATTCGCGTATAGAGTAAAGAGCAAATGAGCCAGAAAAAAAGAAATATAAAAGGTTCATTGACCTCTTTCATAGTTTGCGGTGCCACTGTACCAGTTTCTGGTATTATTACTACTAAAGTTTGTGCCCCATAAGTCCCATTTAGTAAATTTCTTAGACTATACGAGTCCTTCGTCGCAGTAGAGGAGGGATTGTCGCCACTTCGTCATAAACAAACTAAGTTATCGTCCAATCTACATTTGCACGACATTTTCACGTGTCGTGTTAGAGAATGACGTTTCATACCGTAATTCAGCTCTTACTTAGGTCTTATTAACCGTCCTCAAAAGGAAGTACACTGTTATCCTGTATTTTTCTATGTATGTTTGTCCGTGATTATCTCGCATTTTGGTTGAACCGATTTCGTTATTATTGTTGCTGTTACAAAGTAAGCAAAGTTTAATTTATATTGTGTTATGGGTTCTAGAATGCGGATAATCAAAATTTTATACATTTTTAATAACACCCAATGCAAATAAAGATAGGTATTAATGCACACAAATATTTGCACTGTGCGGGAATCGAACCCGCGCCCTTGTTGTGGTAGTCGAATACGCTGCCGCTACCCTACAGAGGCCTCCGTCCACACATCCATACAAAATTTCGAGTTAATGTCATGTGAAGTGATTAGTATATAAATATTTAATTTCAGTATGTGACTTCATCATCAAAGTAACTCCACTGAAACAAAAAGCGATAAAGTTAGACGGTTCATTTAAAGCCTAATTAATAAAATTGTTCGTAGACAACGTAACTCAGTAACGGACACCGTCCAACTTCTACTAGATTAGTCTGAAAACTTTCCAATGAGTAATAATGGCAGTTAATTTTGTAAAACAAAAACAAGCGAAAATATTGCTGGATAAAGTTTTATAAGTTTTCCGTGCCTCAGAGAGCACGTTAAGCCGTTGGTCCCGGTTGCCATACGAACATCTGTGGCGTTTGTTGCGAGTAATCGGAGTCCCAAAAAGTCCGACAACCTGAGCCTCGATTCTGTTAAAACAAGCCACTGTCATGCCACTGACACTTCAATAAAATATCATTTAATTTTGGACAATCAGTTTAAAGTCTAAAATTAAATGATATTTATGAAATATCGAGCAATGCAAGCCAAACCCAACTAAGTTGAGAGAAAAAGTTCGGAGGTTTACGATTAGTAACCAAATTAATCAAACAATCAATCAATCCATTGCTGGACATGGACATAGGCCTCACCCAATGTTGTGCTGATTCTCTGCCTTCCGCATCGAGTCCATCCCAGCTACCTTTTTCAGGTCGTCGGTCCATCTGGCTAGGCGGAGTCCCACCTTCCTTTTGCTTCAACAGCCATCGGTTCTGGCCAGCCCATTGCTATTTCAGTTTGCTTATTCTACGGGCCATGTCGGTAACTTTAGATCTTTGTTGGATGGCCTCATTACGAATTTTGTCCTTCAATGAGACTCTAAACATAGCTTTTTACTATTATTATAAATTCCTAGTAAAAAATAGAAAAAAAACCTTCTCAAGAAGCCATTGTTTTACTGTCAGTTTATGAATTGCAAATGGGCCTCGCCTGCTATCAAATTTATTCTTATAAGTTAACATCTTTTTTTATAGTCGGGTGTTATTATAAGTTATTCAACGAATCTCTTATAAAACTTTTTCGTTTATAAATATTTCTTAGTCATATACCTACGCTTTAGTACATCCAAGAAAACTATCCTATCAAAAAGTTAGCGGAAAAATTCAATAACACTTGACCGATCCGGAAATTTAACCTAAGAGAGCTCATACAGGCGTCGCGTACCACCGAGGCTGACATTTTATATATTTCGTAACACATACATACACACAGTCCTGTATTCCCTCGAAGTATTCATATGAAGTATGCTTTTCAGACCCAATAGCCGTCAACCTGACGTATTTTCATAAGCATAAATATTTATGCAATTTTGTATATTATCCACACATCGGCTACATACAAACTCATACATACATAAATACTTTCATCTTTCTCCTCACAAGTTAGACAGAAATGCAGTTGCTCGTTTCACTCTCTACGAGCTATCTCTACTTTCATTTAAATCAAATGAAATTCATAGTCTCTAAATTCTACTAATTTTTTTTAAACCGGTTACGTGGCCTATCTGATGGGAAGTGGTCACCGTGACCTATGAATGATAAGGAATGGTCTTAAATTAATTAGGTATGTCCCTCGTACATTCTACCATTACATTATGGAGTGTTTATTTTATTTTAACAACTATTAGTTAAATGTTGGTAATTGTTTAGAAGTAAATGCACCTTATTCTTTTAGGTTTTAATAAATAGTTAATAACATATTATTCAAATTTATAGTTTTTGTTTCCAGTACACATTGTTTCGAAAGAGTATGATGTATTCATTACTGGATACTACTTATAGTTACGAACAATAGGATAGGTATCAGGAATGGAAAGAAACTTGGATACTGGTATCCTATGAGAATAATTTTTACTTCTTAGGATACTGATTACCAAACTCTGTTTACATACGCGGCCGAAGGGAATCTGTAATTAAACCTTCATTTCAAAATAGTGTTCCAGAGTACTTCTGACCTCCTTTGTGTATAGCCATTTTAACGCTACCCAACATATCCAAGAATTTCATTTACCAAATGTTCTGAAACGTTACAAAATTAAATCTGACAGCTTTGTTTGAAGGCTTACCCTCGATGCCCTCGAATTATATTTGGCACCTAAATAAAAAGGTTTCAATCTACTCCAACCTCATTTTATCTGCAGATAAACAGCTTCGCATCACAGTTTTATTTTCAACCACTTTGCTGTAAGAACTTGTTCATTGCAATTCTGAACTATCTTAAATTTTTATATCCCATTTTCTTGATATGAAACCTGCAATAGTACATTCGGTAAAGAAGCTAAGTCTAGTTTTGGAGTGTCGGCATCGTAAAAATATGGTTGTTACACATTTTTCATCTATAAAAATGGATAAGTGTCTGTTTGTAATGTTAAAATAGTAGCTTTTTAATCTTTTTTTTTCGGAATTCTTTTCTGTTTGTTTGTTCGCGATTGACGCAAAAACTACTGAACGGATTTTGATGTAGTTTTTCATTTAAAAGATACACAGCTTCGTAACAGAAGCAGATAAAGAAGATCACAATCGGTTGAGTAGGTAAAACCAGAAATGAATTTTTGAATGAAAATTGAGAAATATACCTAGTCAAAAATACAAAAACCGACGTCCATTTGGTCAAAAACCCCATGACACAGGGAATCCTAGTCAGGGAATATTTGTTACTTACAACGACATTTGTTGTGCAATAAAGAATTATAATATATTCTTATTATTTAGGCGGAGTCGTGTGCATAGGCTAGTTAATTATACAAATATTGAACATGCCAATTAAATTTTCGCCCTGTTTCACAGCATATCTCTCACCAAGCCTCGTTTCTTGGACACATGCGTAAATTCAGTATGACAGTTTAAAAGCCTTACGAAATTAAGTGGACCTACATCAAAATAAGCCTTTGAATAAGGCAATATGTACACTCAACAATAAATTTTGCTCCATAAAAATGTTTGAGCTGAAAATATCTAGACTTATTAAATAGAATATAAATAAAAAAGATGCCGCCTGAATCTAATTTGGCATTTATTATGTAGCCTACCTATCCTACTGGTATTATAAATGTGAAATTTTGTGAAGATATTTGGATGTTTGTTATTCATTCACGCTAGAAAGACTCCGACGGTATAATATACTGATACCGTGCCCACAACCCATAGGAATCTGTTCCAGCAGTAAAAGTTAGTTCATGTTTTATTTCAACCATGAACTATTCCTGTACAAAATTTCAGCCAGATTTGTTCAGCCATTTGAGCGTGATTGAGTAAACAAACACCCATATAATTTACAAACTTTCACAATTATGAGATTGGTAGGATTAAATTGAATATCCAAAACGGCATTGATAGGATCGTATGTACCAAATCTGGATAGGTAGAGGGGGGAACACTAATGACGGTGTAGGTGAGCGCTGACGCGTCGCAAGGTTGCCACCCTAAACCTACTTCTGGGTCGCAGTACCAGGCACCGTCACGGGGTTCCTGTCTGTACCACGCCATGGACCCGGCGACCACACTATGAATCCATGGAATTCATATGAATTCCTCTGTATCTTACCTCGGATTTCTATGAAAATGATCAGTGGAAATTAGCAGACAGCTTGAGTCAACAAACTCCCACGAGGCGTAGAGAGGGACATCAGCTATCTTATCTGAACTACGTGGGTGCGTGAACCTAATTAGTTTATGAGAGTAGAACAGATAACCGATAAACATCTATTTGCACAGCACTTCACGATTTTCGGTAGTACTTACTGTTGCTCTACACACAACAGTGATTCGTAAATAAACATACTTAGACACTAATTGAATTTATTTTTTTAACTGCCGTACAAACATCTATGGCAGTCGTTACGGGTACTTGGAGCCCACAAAAGTCCAACCAGTCTAACTTGTAACTTTGATATCGCCATTGGTCATAATGACCATTGGTTGTGGAGGTCAGATGGCAGTCGCTCCACGGAAAATATCGAAGTTCAGCCGCATCACAGTTAGACTGGAAAGCCGACCCCAACTGAGTTGGGAAAAAGGTTCAGAGAATGATGATGATGATGATGATTTTTTTGACTCAGGTGTTGGTTTTAAGGAATAAAACAATTAAGGAAAAATATACGTAATTGTAGTATCTTTATTCAAATTATGAGGCTGATTATGTTTTTTTCAATCATAAGTTCAAAGTTCAAAGTTCAAAGTTCTTTATTTGTTGAACATGGTACAAAAGTGATGTTTACATTATAGGGTAGGACCACATATTCTGCCGGTTCTGGCGTACAAATTTTACATTTTAGTTGAATGAAATAATTATTAAATACATGCATACAATTTAAAATAATTCATGTCAGTGTTAAATTGTCATTCAAAAATTCGTCAGTATTATAATAACATTTCTCAAACAGCATATTCTTTAAATTCCTTTTAAACATGTCAATACTTAAATTTTTCCAACTATCAGGTATCTTATTGTATATTTTTGGAGCTAAGCAAAATATACTACTCCACATAAGACTTGTCTTAGCTCTTCGAATACATAGTGCATCTCTACGTCTATTGCGGTTTACTAAATCAGACAGCTGTGGAAATAGATGAGTGTTACATTTAACAAAGACAGCTGTTTCAAAAATATATATAGACGGAAGTGTCATAACTCTGTATCTTTTAAAATATGGTGCACAACTATCCGTTACCCGGAGACCAAACATAGCTCTGATACATCGCTTCTGAGATTTAAAGGCTATTTCTTTATTAGTTGAATTTCCCCAGAATATCACACCATATCTCAACACTGATGCAACCAGACCATGATACGCAGTTAGAATAGCATCTGTATTAACTATCTTTGAAAGTTTGTGTAGTGCATATGAAGAACTATTAAGTCTGCTTACGAGGCTTTCAATATGACTTTTCCAATTTAGTTTTTTGTCAATTAATAATCCTAAAAATTTAGCGTTGTCTGTGTCAAGAATTTTATTATTTTTATAGTTTATGTCCATTATATTTGAGGGGTATCTTTGACTAAACTGCATTATCTTTGTTTTCGTCAAGTTAATTATTAAGTTATTATTATTCATCCACGTGATGATGTCAGATAAAGTTTTATTGATTTCATATTCATATGAATCCATACTAGTGCATGGTATCGTTACTGTACTGTCATCAGCAAACAATGTTATTTTATGATCTGTTGCTTTTGGTAAATCATTGATGTATATTATAAACAATAAGGGGCCCAGTACACTACCTTGTGGGACGCCAAAGGATACAGTGCGTTTTTTTGATACATATGTAGTCTCATATTTAGTTTTTATGTTAAATTTTGTTATCGCAGTCAATTGAATTCTGTTAGTCAAATATGCCTTAAGTAAGTCCAAAATGTTTCCCCTTATACCATAGCAGTCCAGTTTATTTATCAAAATATTATGATCCACGCAGTCAAATGCCTGTGTCATATCACAGTATATAGCACATGTCGGTGTTCTTTTATCTAAATTTGTCATTATGGTATTAAGAAAGTCATATATAGCTTGGTTAATTGTCATATTTTTACGAAACCCTTTTTGTTCTTTACAAAGAATGTTACATTTCTCTAGATATATGTAGATTTGATTGTGAATGTATTTTTCATATATCTTTGAGAAGACTGATAATAGTGCTATTGGTCTATAATTTTGCATTTGCTCCTTGTCATCTTTCTTAAATAGGGGTTTTAAGATTGCGACCTTAAGACTTTCAGGATAGACTCCATTGCTTAGACATAAGTTCAAAATATAGCTTAAGTGCCCACATATCAAATCTCCTACTTGTTTTATTACATTTGTTGCTATTTCATCGTACCCTACACTTTTCGTATTTTTAAGGCCTCTTATAATTCCCAATATATCTATCGGGTCACAGGGATTCATGAACATGGAATTCTGTTGAGTCATTATGTTCGCAGTTACATTATTACCTCTATCTGCTATCGCTACAATTTTTTCAATAAAATAATCGTTAAATTTATTTGCTATAAGCTCAGGTTTCTCAATAATGTCATTTTGTATTTGAATTTTGCTTATCGAGTTCTCAGGCAGATTGAGTTTACGTTTATTTATCATTTGCCAAGTTGTCTTATTTTTGTTGTCAGAATTTTTTATGTGGTAGTCATTTTGAGAGCGTTTAGTCAAATTAATAATTTTTTTATACAACTTTGTGTAATCCTTATATTTCAGTTTATTTGTTAGCGTAGGTTCTATGCGAGATTTCCAAAGTAATTGTCGTTTTTTTATACTACATATTTTTAGTCCACGTGATATCCATTTCGGTTTTCTGTTTACTGTTATCTTTGTACGTTTAGTAGGAAAACACAGATCGTACAATAATTTAAACTCATCATAGAAAATATTATATGCCTCATTTGGATCCTCTGTCTGGTATACTTCAGAAAATGTTAGTATTTCAATATAACTTCTAAACCTTACAATATTCTCATAAGCATAATCCCTTCGTAACTTGTACCAGTAGCTCAGTAGACATTTTTCATCTATAGGGCACCTCAGTAATTGTGCAGTGTGATCAGACAAACCAAATTCTATTACATCCGCCTTACACCCTTTGTTAACATTATGTGCAAAATTGTCTATGCAGGTCTGCCTTTGTAACCTAGTTGGCTTGTCTACAGCTAATGTTAAGTTATATCGTGACAAAAGACATCTCAGTTTTCTTGTCTCAACTTTGTCTACCAGTGCATTGATGTTTAGATCACCTGCTAGAATGATATGCTTGTAATTTCTTCGCGTTAGTAACAATAGTATTTCCTCTAGTTTCTCGAAAAACATATTTAAACTACCGTTCCTATATATACACATTATGACAATTTTGTACACAGATAGCTCAATCGCACAACATTCAATCACATTAGGTAAAGAAAACTGTAGTACCTCGGGCAATTCTCTCCAGGAATAGCCAGCTCTTACCAATATACATGAACCACCTCGTTTAATATTTTCTCTACTGTAACATGTAGCCATAACATAATTTGGTATAAATAGGTGAGCCTCGTTGTGTGACATAAAGTGTTCAGTTATGCACAGAACATCCACTATTTGTTTTTTATCTGACAGTAAATTAAGGCAAACAGAGAGCTCGTCCGATTTATTTATTAAACCCGCTATATTTTGGTGTAAAATATACAAATGCCTATTCACGAAAAAACGTATTATTTATTTTATCACTGTCATGAATATCTTGGTCACAAGTTTGAGTAGCGCTTGAGCAGTAAGACTTACTATTGTCAACTAAAATGTCAGTGATGCGTGATTCTTTTTGTTTATATTTTATGTATTTATTATAGTTTTGTAAATAATATATTCTTAAAACTTCTTTTAGTATATACCTATTAATACAATATGGTACATTACGCCTATAAGGAATGTAGATTTCATAGTTCATGTTTACAAATGTGACATGAGTATGTTTGTCACATAAGAATTTGACTTCGTAGTTCAACTATTTAACCTTTAATGATTTATTGTATGTAATCTGAGCCACCAATATATTTGTATTGGTTACAGACCGAACAAAATAGTGGAGACTCGATAGACACTCATATGGGTTATTGTCATTTGTTCCCCCTAATATTACTACAAAGTCGCTCATTGTTAGGCACAATTTTATTTCACTCTTTAAAGTATTTAACACCTCTGGTAAATCAGCACCTGGCTTCCAAAAGCATGTTACGATGTAGTCACTCCCCACTAATTTTTGTAAGGCTTTTTGTAATCCTCTGCCTTGTTCATCAGCAACGATTAATATCCTTTTTTTCTCAAGCCCTTCACTCATGCCATCCTTTTCTTCAAAATAATTATTTGTGCTCGGTGTGATTATGTCGGTAAGTGTAGTTGTTACTGGTTCCGTGGTAATCTGAATTTGTGATGTCGGTTTCTGATGGAATAGCACCTTTTTTGAGAAATTAGGCGAACTAGTCCCGACTGTCACTGCTTTTAGACGTCGTCGGTATTGGGGTGAGAAGAATTTCTTTGGAGTGGTGTTCGGTTTATTTAATCGTTCCTCTATACCAACTTGCTTATATATCTTTATTTTGTTTTCGTATTCTAGTAGTTTATTTTTAAGAATTTGATTTTCTGTGTTTAAATTATCTATTTCTGAATGTGCTGCTTGTAACTCTAATTTTATTTTTGTTATCTCATCCTTCATTGTAGATATATCTTCTGTATAATTCGGTAAACTTTGATAGGATATGTCCAAGTCAAATTCACCGTCGTCGCTGTTACTTGTGTTACTTTTTTGGTATTGTTTTTTCCTCTGAGTAATATTTATGTGAGAATCATCCATCGTTTTAATTTATTGTTTTGTAAATTTAAAGAAACACAAAAAGTGTACGGTAGCCCCAGGCAGGATAGATCCTGCGACGCAAGATCGGCAGGCGCTTCAGTTCTTCTTACGCCACGAGTAGCACTAGTAAATTTGTTCAAATGACAAAGTGTATTCTACTGTAGAAAACTGATCGACTATTGTTTCTGTTTTATCGACTTTAATGTTTGATGACCAAAAACAAAGATGTCACTAGTTGTAGAAATTTGAAATTTTTTTCAAGTAACGGTGTTACGATTTATTAAAAACACGAAAATGATAATTTTACAAGCTTTTTTATTTGTTTTTAGCACTTATTCCTGTGTAATATTGTTTGTTTACACCACTACTACTATTTGGTTATTTCACTTTTGAGTTATACAAAGTTCTATGAAGCTGACCTCTCCACACAAATAACTTTTTTTCGGCACATAAATTTGTTTGGATAACACTGTCACTGTATATTTAAAGTGTTATACGACATTTAAATACATTTTCACTACGTAATAAACTTTTCATCTATTTTTTGTGAATATTTTACACGGAGCTGTTGTAAGTCGTGGCACTAACGCCATCTATCCTTCCTCAACTCAATCAAGTCAACTCCCACATTATCGTCATCTGTAGGTAACAGATGAATAGCCTTTTTTGTGTCAATTAATACACTAAGCCCACTAGAATAAACTACAAAGCCTGATGAATCCTCTCTAATCAAAGGTGTATTCAAGCTTAGAACTGTACAGAGGGTCAATGACCGAGAGGTAAATATATACTATCATACAAACATTTGTATTAAGAGGCCTTTATCCCTAAGCAGCTGCTTTATTTTTGTTTTCATTAGTGCTAAAGCAGCAAAAAAGCGACTTGCATTGCAAGCGGTTATCGAGTAAGTTGCATACAGACTAAGAGGTTTTTAACTCGTTGCTAACTCGTCTGTTAGCGATACTGGCCTCTCAGTATCGCGACAGAGTGCCTATACTGAGTTTTTGCGTTTGCCATTTCACACTCGCTAGTGAGCGCGTAATTTTGTATGGAATTGGATTAGCGCCGCCTGGTGGCAAACGTGGGAATCATTTTTCGGTGAGCATTAGTTAGCTCATGGTTAGCTCCTAACGTGACACTCCGATTCATTTAACTCAGTGACAACTTCTGTCAAAAAAATTTGTGCAACTCAGTATAGGCACTCAGAGGAGTTAGCCTGTAGAAAAAGTGATATTCTGTTAATGGAATCGCTTCAAAGTGAATTCGCAAAAGTCCGAAATACCTAAGGGGATGATAATTATCATGTCGACAAATTTAATAATGTCACCCCCATAAATTTCAGACTTATCCACTGGCATTGTAGGCAATAAAATGTGACTTTATCTAGGCACCTTGGCGACTAATTGGTATGCCTGCTCCACGCCTTTTCTGTGTAAAATTTATGTAACGTCGTCGCTATCGTATATTTTGTATGAAAACGTTTTGAAGTACACAAGCGCAACCCTGGGTGGCGTAGATATCCCTTACCGTTAGTTCGAATAATCACGCCATAAATAGCATAATCGCCAAGGTGACAGAAAATAATTAGCAGAGAGATGACACTAATGTCTAATGAGTCACCTTATATTTGCCTACTTGTTGTATTACTCACTCAGTACTCGTTTTTTCTACATATTCAAATGAACTTATCCCTTTTAAATAAGCATCACTACATACTTAAGCCTACACTGCTCTCGAATCTTCATTCTTCTAAACAGATAGATACCTACAAATGAAAATAAATGTAATATATTTCAGTCGTCTGTAACTTTAATTTCACACTGAGAATTTAAGGTATCTAGGTATTATCTAGTTTGAAGCTAGGACGAAAATAGGACGAAATACTTTTTAAGAAAGATGGGTTAGTGCCCTGCTTCCTTTGATTTGTCTTTGAGTATAATCTTATTGTGACACGAGGTATTTCGAAGACATTTGGACACAATTCATTTCTATGTCGAATTCTTCACATAATTATATTTTAATATATTGATAATATCGATATTTTTTTAACATTATCTGACTTTGTACAATAAATTATTCTATCTTTTCATCGTTTTTTGATAAAAATACAAATCAGTCGGCTTAAATAGACATTTGAGAATCTTTCGTCAATCTTTGATACTAATATTTTCTTAATAATATCTATTAAGTACCTATACAAAATCGTATTTGATAAGGTTTGAAAAGAAATCAAAATGGCTGAATTATAAATCGCTGAAGTAAGAAATCATTTTTTTTGGTTCCCAATTGGCTATTAAATAAGTTTGTGGGGTGGAAAGTCGTAAAAAACTTTTTTACTTTTAAGTTCAATGCGTTTTCTTCGTAAATCTGTAGCTATGTAGTTAAACCTATTACTGCAAAACGGAAAAATGTATTTTATAAGATGAAGAAGAATGGAATCCGAGTACCAATGTTCGCCAATTTTACAAGCGTTTATTTAACTTGTTCTGTGAGTTTGTTAGTATGGGTTAAATCTTGGAAGTCCAATTAGACCCACTAGGTGCCTGAAGTTAGACTAGACTCGAGTTTAATTAACCCGTCATGTTTGAGCTCATTTGATTTGTCTTGTCATGCACTTACTGTAAAGCTGGTTTTTAAAAAAGTAGTTTTAAATTCATAATTGTATTACTCTACATGTCAAAATTTTACTCTTTCACACCCTTAGTATAAAAGTAGATACAATAAGATGACACAGAAACGGACAAAGGTCAAAGTTTCCTTCCTCATACAGTCCCGGGTCCTTTAAGCGGGGCATGAAAAAGCATTTGATGAGGCCGTCAAGCTGAGAGCCACCATTGTGGCACTATCGGTGTTTGCAATGGTGACTCTCATTCCAGAGATTTTGCCTTCAGCTTACCAACAGGCGAGGTGAAGTCATGTTGACGTGACCGACATAAAAAAGGGGCAAAGTTATGTACCTAATAATGAAATAATCTAAATGCCAAATTCTTCGGCCTGAAATCTATTCCACTATTACCGTCTCCATAAAAGTTGTGTAAGAGGTGTTTGATACAATATTCGATGGAATCCATAAATTGCATTTACCTACACGGTTTTATTATAATTTACACGAATATTATTTGCGACTTGCGATGATAAGCTTACCAAAATTACCCTCGATGAAAAATATTACAGGAACGCGATCTTTCCTCCAGACAACTTGTGGAAATAGGTATAGTGCACGGCATCTTACTTGGCAAGATTTTGGAGCAGTGTGGGCCCCACTACTCCAAAATCTTTTAATCTCCAAGTTAGATGCCGTGCACTTTAGGTATAGCTATTAGTGCTGCGTTATAATTTTTGTCCATCCCAGTTGAATATTAATTTTCTAATCCCTCAGCATGGCATAAGTACTATGAGTAGATATGTCTTCTTTTCTCTCGAGCAAGGAAATCACAAAAAAAAAAAGTTTTCACGAGACCTCTCTACTTTTTTAATAAATGAATCACTATTCATTTATTTTATTCAAATAACCTAAACTTTTCTTTCAACTCTCATCACTGCACCTTTCAAACCATTAAATCATAATGCACATTTCTCTTTCTATTATTAAGTCTTGCTCCACTTGCTCTACTACCTGTCTACTACACATACTTTGCAGTGATGTTATCGTAACTACATTAATTTATTAATAATTATTAATAAATAGAGAACCCAGCACACATTATGAAACAATTAGGTACCTAAGCCTTTTTTGTCTGTCATATTCTTCCAAATACAAAACAGACATGCTAATAAAGTCATTGAACTCTGATTCACATTGTACAGTCGCCATCGGTAGGTACTAACATTACACATTCCAATATACCGATTGCCTTAGCTCTAAAGATTTTTTAAAATATCATATAATAATATAAAACAATAAAATATAAAAGTACTACAAGTGGACGAAATTGAAATGGGACCACACAGAATGCACCCGCTTTCAAAAAAAAATCTTCAAAATCAGTCCATCAAGTCGAAAGTTCTGAGGCAACAAACAAAAAACACAGTCGAATTGAGAACCGCCTCCTTTTTAGAAATTGGTTAAAAACAAAACTTGAAAAATGTTTGTACCCTCTGAATAAATTATTAAAAAATTCGATGTAAAGATCATTATTTGTAAGGTTATTAGTGCCGCTGACTGTACGTATCAGTCCTGAATAATATATTCTAAATATATTTAGCATAACAGGAAGCATTGGGTGGGCTAGAGGTGAGTGCTAATAGCTGTTAATGAGGGAAGTAGCTAGTCACATTATGTGTGCTAAGTGTTAGACTGACCTTGTAAGTACATCTGTCGTCGATAATCTAGCGTTCTATACAATATCTAGGTCAACTTAAGCGTCGGTGGCAGAGTGATTAAAGTGCCGGTCTTACGATCGTGAGGCCCCGGGTTCGAATCAAATACTGACGTGAAAGCAATTCTAAACTAACACAAGTAATTTAGCATAGCCGGAGAGGTTAACGGGAATACTGGTAATTTTGGTTACAAGTAGATACTGTTGAAAAAAATATTGGTAGCTTGTATTTGAATGCCGTTTATGCCTGTCTTTTGCTGTACAGACAGGCATGCCAGGCAGCAGCATTGCCAATTCCAACTTATTCTCATCAAAATATGTTCACAATTCAATTTCACCCTAGTCCCTTGATCTCATGTAGATCTTCCAAATATGAAAAAAAAATTGTTACAAGAATACCGTTTTTGACACTTATCGAGATCGATACTAGATTGAGACTGAATTTTGAACATATTTTTTACGAGAATTGGCCCTCAGATCTTCATTAGACCAGTTATGTAAATGTTCCCTTATCTATCATCTCTTAGTTTCCACGTCATTCTTATTGATTTTTTATATCGGTCACGTCAATATGCATTCACCTCACCTGATGGTAAGCTGAAGGGAAAGTCTCAGAAAGGGGGTTCCCATTACATACACCGACAGTTGTACTAAATAACATTACTAAAATATCTTGGTACCTATTATTATTATATCTATTAAATAAGTATTAAGTATTTAGAATTATAACAATCCATTTTCAGAAGAGAGTAACCCTGTATTCCCAAAGCGAAATATACAAAAAGAGTAAAAGAAATAAGAAAATATAATGCGAACGTGTCAAGGATTAAAGAACCTATAAGGTCAGTCCCTTTCATTCTAAGCTTTACTTTGTTATTCGAATAAAATGGTCCCTTTCGCCTAGAGAATACTTGGACTGTAGCACAAAATAATCCTCTAGTGACCACACAATTATCTCTCCGAATATCATTGGTATCAGAATAAGTAGGTATTTACAGTATAATTTTATTGTTGAAGCAAATATTTAAAGAATATATTTTACAGAAAAGCTCAGAGTTCAGACTTCAAGGGTTTTTGCTACTTAGGTGGCAGAAAAGCCTACATATTTTCATCTCAGCGTTAGTCCCAGTTAAACCCGAGACTTTCGCTGAAATTAAAATGATTCTACTTATATTATTACATTTAGGTATACATGAAATTTTGTCACACTTCTTTGATCGTTGGGAAATCCCCACGAACACGATCTCTGCAACCAGCGGGGGCAGTTACGTCGGACTTGGACCGAATAAAACCGCACGGGCAGCGTGTCTCCTCCGAGTGGGAGGCGCTGTAGTCTCCATCCTACCTCTTGAAAAAACGGCTAGTCAAATTTAAGTATGTATACGTGAACTTAAGTATACTTACTTGATTATCTACCTGCCCTTGTCCCAACTATTTGGGGTCGGTGCAACATGTTGTATTTTTCCTCCATACATTCCTGTCAGACGTCATCTCTTCAGTTACTCCCTTCCTTGTCATAATAATTGTACTCTTTCACGTACTCCATCCATCTTTTCTTAGACCTACCTCAATCCTTAAAGCATGAAGTAGGTAGGTATACTTGTATGTATTTTTATCGTGTGAAAAAATGACAAATCAAAGAAGGCGATAAACAATAAAACAAACAGTATGGTTCTACACAAACATGACCTACTGACTTTGATTTTATCAGCCCAAATGTCCTTGCTACATATTATATTAAAACGAAAATGTATATAACAGTTTCCGAGTAACGTACAGGAAAACGGACATGATTTTTATATTGTCATTGTAACTGAATTAACTTGATATAATTATTCACAGCGAGGGATATCCCGCATTTGCGAGAGTCGTGTGAACTGGAGATAAGAGACGTATGCGGGTGGGTTAGTCATTTAAATGTATTTTAAAAGTTTATTGAATAGTAAATATCGAATACGAGCTGCGGGGCGAAAATACCGTTAATTAAGCTTTTTATATGTAGAGGTGAAACTCAGTTCCAGACTAAACAGACGCGGCTTCGCCTGTTCTGTGGCATACTCCGGCCCCGTGCAGTGGTACCAATTTATCCCAAAAATGCCCATAAATAGGAATGATGGGCATTTTTGGGAAATAAATTTAATTTATTTTATTAGGTATATCTCCTAATTTAATTCTAATATTTTTATATCTTATTTCTAAAGATACTAGGACGCGTTGCCGTAACAGCATAGACATTGCGGCACCGTGTGCTATAGAAATAAGATTATAGAGTCTTTCGAATTTTAACCCTTCCATTGTATATTTTGTAATAATAATTTATTTAAATCTATATCATGTTGTGTTGCTGTCTACTTACCAAAATAAATAAAAAGAAAATATTAATTCGATAATACCTAATGTATGGAAATTTTCCCGATTTGTTAAATTTTAAGATTACCTACTGCTTTTTGGTACGCTTTGCGTTGTTGTCAGACAATTCACATAAAGTCCGATTACATCGCACCGTCTCACCTCGGTCAGTCGATGTGACGGGCACGGGTATCTCGATAGGAATATCCGCACCGTCTGATCCTGTGTCACTATCTGAATATCCGTATGTTAATCAGTCTATTTATATACAACATCCTAACTTGGCAACTATGTGACATTCATATGATAACAATTAGATAGATATGTACCTAATACAAAATAGACGATAGAATCAACTATTTTATTCAATGACTATGTTTACTGAATACCTATATATATTTTTATAAGTAAGTAGTCATAAGGATTGACTGCATCCCGCCTGATGGAAAGCTGAGAAGAAAAATAATAACTTTTATAAAAAAATCGACTTCAAATGGACCAATTTAAAATTGGAACACACATAAAAAACAGAATTATAAAATTTATCCAAAAAAGGTTGAGGTGAATCAAGACCCTTCTCTATTTTTAATACAGTTTAAAAATTTGGTATCGCTAGGATTTTTTTTATACTACGTAGGTGGCAGACAAGTACACGGCCCACCTGATGGGAAGCGGTCACCGTGGCCTATGAACGTGTGCAACACTAAGGTGTCACACACACGCGCTGCCTACCCTGAAGGGAAAGGAGGAGAGCTGGGAAGGGGTGGGGAGGCTAGGAAGGGGAGGGGGATATCGTGAAAAATCACAATCTGACGAATAACTCTTTGTAGCTATCATACATTAAATAACAAAAAGGCGCATCAAAATCTTTCCAGTGTTTTTGCGTCCATCGTCGTCGACTAACAGATAAGAATTCCACAAAAATATTTTTTTTTGTGTTCAGAATCGTTCTTTTAACATAAGTTGAGTTTTTTTTTTAATATCTCCAACGCAAAGAGACAACTAATCTACA
This sequence comes from Lithosia quadra, assembly GCA_963576445.1. Taxonomy (NCBI): domain Eukaryota; kingdom Metazoa; phylum Arthropoda; class Insecta; order Lepidoptera; family Erebidae; genus Lithosia; species Lithosia quadra. Next base: position 15,209,633 of record OY754879.1, read on the forward strand.
ATTATATAATAGTATGGAAATATCTAAGTAAATAAATAGATATATTAATTCAACTTCATACCATGTGTATGAAATTTCATTAAAGAAAATAATCCCGTTATCAACACCACGGGATAATTTCCTACCCGTGAAATGTGCGTCTTAAATCCCACCCATAATAAAGTACCCGCTCTCCTCTTGCTCATTTTGAGTTTCATCTTGGCTCAATGTTAAGTAAAAACAAGTTTTTCAGAATTATTATTCGGACAAAAATTAGTTGCGTACGTGAGTGTTTAGGCAGTGTCATGCGTACGTGCGTTAGAAAACTAATAGAAAATTTACATCAAGGACTAAGAATCCAATTCGACGTTAGTTAGGCTGAGCTCTGATTTATCTTAAGCAGACTTACACATAAGCATGAACTTAAAATTCGAATAGTACCTAAGTGAGACTGAAACAGTCAATATTGCAGTAATGCATCATAATACAATGTTTGACCAAACGCATTTGTTTGTACATCAATATTATGGCATTTGCACCATCATCAATATTATTGACCGGATCGCGATATTAGGTATATTGACCGTCTCAATTCTCTCGTTACGAATACTATACGCCTACTATTCAAACTTAATTTCGTGCTTGCCTAGACTTTGGATTCTCCTTGATAAATGTTTGGGCTCCTGTGATAACAATTCAAGGGAACAAAGTCGCGTGCAACAGCACTATTCTCTATCATACACAACGAAAAATTTACTCTTGAAATCCTTATTATATTCCGTTTGTCATCAGAAAAAAAAAATTGTAAGAAAATTTCAACGAATAAGGGATAACTTGACTGACTTTGATTTAAGAAACTGGGATCTTATTCAGTAAAAGTACGTACTTAAAACGTGTGAATTCAAAGCTTACAAAAACTTATGGAGGAATTTTTCAAAATTTAATTGAAAATGAAATAAACTACGATTGATTTTAAAGGTTTGATAACCTCATGATAGTGGGGCTAGATTTTATTTTAACAGATTGAACCAAGTAACGAATTGTCACATTCGCGCTGCCGACCCTGTAAAAACCTTCTAATTCCCTTCTTGAAGAACCCCATTTCAAACTTATTAGCGTTTAGCAATTTTAATTTCTCTCTTTGAGAATCTATAATATGCTAATAAGGGCGCTAACTTACTGTACGTATTTATTTCAAATTTATTAATTTTAAAACTTAATATCGCGTCAGCTTGCCTGAAAAGTGATTAAAAGTTTATCTTTGCGTAGTAATCTCTCAAATAAAGACTATTGATGTTATAAACAATACTTTGCCAAACTATTAATTGGAATTCAAGTTTATAAATTCAATCGAATATGAACTGATGAAGTTATTCAGTACTCCTAAAGCAGGCTTAACATGGTATCTGTAGACTTATCTCTTCGCTTCTCTTCAACCAATGAACAACTTTTTCTGCAATTTTATTGGTCGAAAGAAAAGAAGTAATATGTCTAAGGACATTTATGCTGGAGATTCGAAATCTTAATTCTTTATTGTAACAAATAAGTGTTTTTTTTTTTGATGAAAAAAATTAAAGCGACTTCAAAAGCATTGGGGCATAAACGACGGAAATAAAATCGAATATTATAATGAAAAGGAGGTAGGACACGACGGTATCTCCCGTCCGAAATGAGCAGTCCAACTGGGATAGTACCTCCGCCCTACAGAAGACCGCGGTCATAGCCATCGTGTTGTGTATCCGGCGGTAAGTAAGGTAGCCAGAGCTCACTTTACTCCTCCTTTCCCCCCACCCCTTCCTAGCCTCTTATATTTTATTTAATTGCGTATACAATGTCTAAATGAACGATATCAGCAGTCGTAGACGATTTGCTGGCATTTATTGAAGAGTAAAAAATAAATAAAAAGTAAAAATATTTCAGAACCTTCTCGTTTTTTGAAGTCGGTTAAAAAGAGGTCGCGTCGCGTCCCACACACTACGACAACAATGTTCTAGGCCACATGAACCTGCCATGTTTTACGAACAAACAGAAATCCATACATATTCATTTTATTGCGATTGCTTATATCAACAGCCAACTCACGAAAAATGGCTCCGAAAAGGTTTTCAAAGGTAAACACGTTTTTAGGCAACAGTTAAATAAGTTACCTGTGTCCGCTGCGGGCTATATTTTTAATAATATGTATATATATGATCGTATATTATTTCGTTTAAAAAAAAATGTCGCTAGAGCGTGTTTATCATTATTAGGTACCTAGGTATCGTAACGATTGCCCAGTTGCATCCAAAGTTTACAATTTGGACCCGAGGTTCAATTATTATTTTGATTGGTATATCGACTTTTCCGGAAGCGACTAGTGTTTTAAAATTGAATAGTAGCTGTATGTGTGCATTGGTGATATTAAAAAAACTTGAGTAATGTTCTATGAACGAATCTGACCATAAGAATTTTTTGGAATCCTTGATTATTTGTTCGAGATGGACGCAGAAACTACTCAGCGAATTTTGATGCCTTTTTTAGACAGGTCTTACAAAGACTTAAAATTTGCTGTTGATTTGATTGCATTTTGGTTGAGTAGAACCGAAGATATGATCAAAAAACGATGACCGGGATTGCGGGCATCAGCTAAAATTGAAATAAAACCAATTTTACTGCCATATTATCGCTTTTTACCCGACTGCTAAGAAAGGATTGTTTTACGTGCGTAACTTTGTATGTATGTAAATAATTATGTATACCTACTTAGGTACCTATTATTTTCGTTATTATCTCATTATTATTGTGTTGTATTTATTATGGCCATCAAAATAGTTGAAACGTCAGGAGCCGTTCTGTAAGCAGTTATTATTTAATTTCCTTTTCAAAAACACTCAGAAATTCGATTTCTTTCATTCTTACGCATCAGTAGGCAAACCAATATCTTTGTATCTCGAAAAATCTCTCTTTATACAGAGGTTTCACCACCGAGTACAGACAACGGCTACCCAGAATTTTTAAATTAAAACCTACTGGGGCCTATACTTTTTTCCACCTTTTATGGCCGAAAGAGGTGATATTTTTGGTAATTTCAGCACGTTAATAAAAGAGGGTGATTATGTCGGATTCGAAACGACTAAAACCTTAAACCACACGTCGTCTCGGGTCTCAATTACCGGGGTGTAAAGTTACCCAATAGGCATGATGAAGGTAGGACACGACGGTATGTCTCGTCTGAAATGAGCTGTCCAACTGGGTACCTCCGCGCGGCCATAATAACCATCATGTTGTGCTCCCGGCGGTAAGTAGGGTAGCCAGAGCTCACTGTACCCCTCCTCCTCCCGTATGTCCGCCACCTAAGTGGTACTTATAGAAAAAAAGGCATAATATCCCTCGCACTCCAGCTGACCCCGGGTCATCTACGATCTTAAGATGGTCCCCTCGACCCCCCGAGAGGAGTTGCGCCGCCTCGCTGACGGTGGGATGTAGGATGATAGGCAGCCGCGTTGCACTGAGCGGGAATCGAACCTATACAACCTCCGAAGTAGCAGTCGATCGCTCTACCACTACGCCACTAAGATCGTTATGTGACTGTGTAACAAACAAATAAATTGACTCACTTTCGCTTTTATAGTATTAGTTAGCAGACAATAGTCAGACTGACGGAAAAGTAACATAGGTATAATAAATAATATGTCATACGCTGTATCTGACAAGAGATATGGATTTTATCGCTAATAAGCTTTCGGAGTGCACTTTCATTTGTTATCGTTCAACGGTCTTTTATTGAATGTCTGTGAGGAAATCAAACGACAACGGCTTATTAACGCAAAATATTTGTTTTCAGAGGTTGATATTAAGTTTTACGATTAGGTATAACCAAGAATAAACTATTTTACTTCTAAACTATTATGAAATTGAAAAGTGCCTAGCTGTGTCTGCACATTGGGGATATGTATAATTGTACTTTGGTTATGTTTTTTTTTTTTTTTTTTTTATATAGGACACGTCAAAATGACTCCACCTCGCCTGATGGTAAGCGAAAGGCAAAGTCTCAGGACTGGGGCCACCACCACATACACCGGTAGTGCTACAGTGGCGGCCCTCAGCTTGACGGCCTCATCAAATGCTTTTTCACGCCCCGCTTAAAGGCCCCGGGACTATAGGAGGAAGGAAACACATGCGCTGGTAAAGAATTCCAAGCCTTTATGGTGCGGCAAATAAAAGAGGCACCGAACCGCTTGGTTCTTGATGGAATTGATGCCACCGTGTGCGGGTGATACCTCAGTCTGGCACGTGTAGTTCTGTGTAGGAAAGGAGAGGGTGGGATTAATTGGAAGAGCTCATCGGAACACTCGCCATGGTAGAGACGGTAAAAAACTGCCAGACACGCTATATCTCTACGTAGCTGTAGAGGCTCGAGGGTGTTCGTGATTTCTGGACTCCCAATAATGCGGACTGCACGTCGCTGCAATCTGTCGAGAGCATCTAATAAGTACTGTGCAGAGCCATCCCAGAGATGAGAACAGTATTCCACCCCGGAACGGATTTGTGTCTTGTACAAAAGACACCGCTGTTCCGGCGTGAAAAACCGCCTCACCCTGTTCAGGACTCCGAGTTTACGCGAGACCGTTTTAATGATGCTCTCGATGTAGTTTTTGTTGTTCAGCTTGCAGCGAACATCCATGCCGAGTATATCGAGATTTTCCTGCAGTGGTAATGGTGTGTCCCGAAGAGTAGGGAGCGGAAGGAAAGGAGATACCTTTGCTGTAAACGCACAGGCCTGCGTCTTCTTGGCATTGAACTCGACCAGGTTCTCAGAGCCCCATTGAGAAATGTGATTCAGGACCCGGTCAAGCTCAGTGACAAGAAGCTGCCTTTTTTCCTCGATGTCAGCCTGTTTAGCCGCAGGGTGACCGAGATAACGCCCATGCACGGTACTATCATCTGCATAACAATGAATGCTGCCTACTGACAGCATGTCATTGATATGCAGAAGAAAGAGAGTGGGCGATAAGACGGACCCCTGCGGAACACCAGCATTAACCTGCAAGAACTCCGATGCTTGTCCGTCGCAAAGCACTCGAATTCGACGCTCCTGCAGGAAGCTACCAATCCAGCTGCACAATCGAGGAGGTAAACCAAAGGCAGGCAACTTGGAAAGAAGCGACTTGTGCCAGACTCTATCGAAAGCTTTGGCGATGTCAAGGCTGATAGCCAGTGACTCGCCATGCTTGTCCATAGCCTCACCCCATAGATGGGTAACGTACGCTAGAAGATCACCCGTTGACCGTTTCGGCCTGAAGCCATATTGCCGATCATTAATTAGGGAGTGATCCTCTAGGTGCCGCATGAGCTGTGCGTTAATGATATGCTCAAAAACCTTGCACAGCACTGAGGTGACGGCTATGGGTCGATAATTGCCCGGCTCGGACCGGTCCCCTTTCTTGGGGATCGGCTGTACATTCGCCTCCTTCCAAGCGGGCGGCACTGTACCCGCGATGTAAGATATGCGGTACAGACGCGTAAGCATTGGAGACAACTCCGCTGCGCAATTACGTAGAACAACCGCTGGAATACCATCGGGACCACTGGCTTTCCGGACATCGAGTGATTGCAGCAGAGTACGAACATCGCGTTGCCTGATATGAATATCAGGCATTGCGTGGTCACAAGTGGGCAGTGTCGGTGGCTGCATGCCGCAATCATCGATTCGGGAATTAGCCGCAAAGAGATTAGCAAGCAGATCTGCTTTCTCCTGCGGCTTATGGGCCAGGGATCCATCGGAATTACGCAGCGGGGGCAGCGAAGGCTGGCAGAAGTTTGCTTGCACGGCCTTGGCCAGTCGCCAGTAGCCACGGCTGCCCGTGGGATGGCTCACAAGCTCATGACCAAGCCGTGCTATGCGCTGGGCATCCGCTCTAATGTAAGCCCTCTTGCAGACCTTTGTGGCTCTGTTGTACGCCGCTCTGAACCGGCCCACATTTGGATCGTGCATAGTGCGCGCCCTAGTCCAAGCACGGTACGCCAACTGTTTCAGATGTACAGCCTCTGCGCACTCGCGCCCAAACCAAGCACGCACCCTGCGGACGCCCGTGACATCAGTGTAGGGGATGTAGTATTCCATACCCAAACTGATCTCACCGGCGACAGCAACAGCACTTTCCGATGGGGCCCTATCCCTAAAGCAGCGTTCAACCCACGGGATGGACGCAAAGTAATGACGGAGTCCATCCCAGTCTGCTGACGAGTAGTGCCAAAGCCGTCGCTTCCCCTGCACGGGTCGAGGGGGAGCTACAATGGGCACCTTGGAACAGACCAGACAATGGTCGGAGTTACCTAAAGCGGCATTCACCGACACACTGTACTGGTCTGGATGACTCGTCAGCAGAAGGTCCAGATATAGTTAAATTCTGAACATAAAAACTTTATTTTGAAATTCTTTCGTTTGGACGCAAAAAATACTAAACGGATTTTGATGTGATTTCTTCTGTTTGAAAGTCACTTAAAAATCTTACTAATGTTTGATCACAATCAGATAAATGGAACCGGATCTATCCAAGTCTATGTTTTTAGAACCTTTATCCATTTTGTAACCATTTATGTGTTATGGTGAGCATTTTTTTTAATTTTTTTTATGCCACTTAGGTGGCAGACAAGCACACGGCCAACCTGATGAAAAGCGGTTACCGTGGCCTATGGACGCATGCAACACCAATTAAAATATTGCCTATTAGAAATGTATCACGATCGTGTTTAATAATTTCACGTTTTGATGATTTTGAGGTTGACATAAATACGAAGAATTAATTTATTAAATAGCAGAAAGAGAGAGAGAGAGAGAGAGAGAGAGAGAGAGAGAGAGAGAGAGAATATCATTAAAGTATAGCTTGTTTAGAATAAACAGACTACAGGTATCCACCACTACATATTAATATTGGTTTAATTTTAATCTACCAACACAAACTAAACTTGCGAAATATATTCAAACGTTCCTTGTACTGAGTTGAAACTGTTTACCGTCTATAAATAACTCAGAAATCGCTTGCTAGCAAGTCCAATAAAGATTAGGATATACATAGTTCCGGTGAAATTTTCATTTCTGCTTCAAGTGGATTACTATAATGGTATGCTAAAAGCATTTGGTGTAATAATTTTACTGTAATTTTGCTTGAATAGCATGCTCGTAGTATGTTTCAGGCATGTGGGGCATTTTCGCTAGTGTAATATATCGGTTATGTGAGCTGAGGTTTGGCTTTAAGTATTCATTTTCATTTAGAATAGGTACTTTAATCATTCAGATTAACTAGATTGTACCAAAGGTTTTTCACGAAAGTATAAAATAATGTACCGGCCGTCCATACCTCCATACCCATTCATTTTGAAATATATTTATTTATCAGGTACCCACACTTAAATTAAATTCACATTTTAAAATACTGACGCTAAAATAAAAACACATTTTAAAACTATACTACCACGCAATTATGTTAAAACAGTCCATCATGTAGCTTTAAAAACAGAATAAAACTTCAACTACTACAGAAAAAAACCCTCAATTTATACAAGAAAATGTTATACTTAAAACAGCTTTTATTCATTTTAAATGTGATTGAGTGGACCATTATCATTATGCTGGGTTAATAAATTACTTTCTTAGCTACTACGTTTGTTTCTTGGATAAAATTAAGGCTTCAGGCAAATTTGACGACGTTATTTGTAAGAGTAATTATTTTTTTCTCGATTGACAGATTGCTACTTTTTTCTCTTGAACATTCCATTGACTACGGAAAACCGTTGTTGAATTAAATTACTTTTTGGATACATTATTTTCAAGAATAATAAAAATTAACTTATAAATGTCCTCGGTTCTCACCGCGTCGTAAGTATTCTGGCCCTATTCTAACCTATTCCCGGGATAAAAAGTTGTCTAAATTCCAGACTGAAACGTGCCAAATTATACAATAATTTTAATTAAAAATAGAACAGACTTACCTTCTCTTTAGGTCAGTTAAGTGTGCTAAAACCTTATCCGTAATATAAGAAATATTTTTTTTCAAAACCGCATCTAAATTGGTTCAACCAAACGTGAGATAACCGCGGACAAACATACAGTTCAAACAGCAAACCTTTTAAAGTTGATTAAAAATCTGTAACAAATTACGCAGTAAATTTCTTGGTTCTTGGAATCAACTTTGTTCGACTTCACATTCAATAATTCCCATACTGATTTCGTATCAGCACAGTATATGTAGGTTTCTATATGTTTTAGTATACTTCCAGTACAGTGATTCAACACGTTCGCTGAAAGATCTCATACAAATAGTCTTTTGCGCAAACTGTACACGTGCACTCTACAGGCTTCATTCTCATTGCAAGCGACATTTGAAATATAGAAATTCCATACGAGTATTAAGTATACTAAATCAAAATGTATTACTATTTATTTTAGTTATAAGGTCTACTCTATCGAACTTCGTTTACAATTTTAAAATACACTTACCTATGTATACGCTTTGTTTGTATCTTGATGGTGTGTGCAAAGCGCACCATAGCCTCGTCCATTGATTCCCATCCCAATTTCTTTATTTATTTATTTACTAGCTTCCGCCCGCGGCTCCGCCCGCGTGGAAATTGGTATCGCCACCAAGTCTATTTAATAAAACGACTCGTCACTCGACTTACCACTCCACTCCATACCAACTTTCCTCTCCACTCGCCACTCCACTGGTCTCCACTCGTCTAACCAAAACCTTTCTAATAAAACAAACCGCATCAAAATCCGTTCGTTATTAGAAAGGTCTTGCTTAGACTTAACATTTGAGATATGTTTGGTTGCATTTGGTTGAGTAGAACCGGAGATATGACTAAAAAACGATAACCTACTTAAAAACGACGTGCAGGCGGAGCCGCGGGTATCAGCTTGTATAAAAAGTAGCCTATATGTTGCCCAGAAGTATGAACTATAATCCTACCAAGTTTCATCAAAATCCCTCCAGTAGTTTTTGATCCATGCGTGCACATACAGACAGACAGACAGACAGACAGACAGACAGACAGAAAGACAAAAAATTTACTGATTGCATTTTTTGCATTAGTATCGATCACCAATCATCCCCCAATAGTTATTTTGTAAATATATTCAATGTACAGAATTGACCTCTCTACAGTTTTATTATAAGTATAGATTTAAACCACTATCATTATAGATAAATACCTAATGCGACAGTGTATACAAATAAAATCTTAAAGCTAGTCTTACAAATAAATCTTACAAACTAGGTGTATAAAGCTACTTACTAAACAAAATCTACTTACTAACTACACAATATGTATTGTGACTCTTGTGAGTTCGTTCAGTGAGCACGAGAACAGGTCAACTTGTTCTATCAGTTTTCCTATCGGGGTCGGTTCAAACTGTAGTTGCGTCCATAATTGTAAATATTAATACATAAAATAACACAAAAAAGGATTGGAGAGTTAGGCCCAGAAAAGAATATTACAAAATAGGTAGGTAATCATTTTGATATTATGGTCAACTGAAAGGCTTTATCTCGACATTAGCCGAGCTATATTTAACGATCAAAACCCGAAGTCGTGTCCACCCACTTGTGTTGGGAAAAGTATGGCTTTACTCAATTTGTGCACTTTCCCTTGCCCCTATAGTTAGTGGGAATTAGCCACCCACGTATACTTGGACATTTTAGTCTATATATAGCCACTCCTACGCAGTTTCTATAGTAGGAAACAGGGGTTGATTCTATTATAGTCTCCATATGACGTGTACAAAGAAACTGTCAAGCGATAATGATCGATTGGAGTTTCCGCAACTCGATACTGCTGTTAAACATGGTAAATATGCCAATAATCCTACTTCCTACTGTTATTATAGATGTGAAAGTTTGTGAAGATAATTGGAATGTTTGCTACTCATTTATAATTTAGAACATACACACACGGTGTTAAAACTACTGCATGGATTTAATTAAAGATGAAAAACTTGATTATATTCGTATATTGTAGTCTAAAACTTGCAAAGACTATACTATAAATTATTATGTATGGTAAACATTTTTTTATAGTTTATCTTACCTGATGGTACCTACGTGCAGCTGGAAGCAACTTACCTATTCACTCTTGACTTTAAGACTCCCAGGTTATATTTTTCCGGAAACACAGACTCAGGCAAGGCATTCCACTCCTTAGCAGTTAATGAACGTACCTATGGAAATAGATAATATTATTTATAATATAAAAAATAACCTATCAGGCTAAAATTTGATATAGGGATAGATTATGGTATCGAATAAGAGATAGACTACTTTTTATCCCTGGATTAGGTGTCCATGCGGAAATGGAATCAAAACTCTACGATGGGAAGCGTAATAGCTAGTTTAAAATAACAATACTGCGTAATATCACTATACCTACCTACAGCGCATGTGTTTCCTTCCTCGTTCTCCTATACAGTCCCGGGTCCTACGCGGGGCGTAAAAAACCATTTGATGAGGCCATCAAGCTGAGGACCACCACTGCAGCACTATCGGTGTATGTAGTGGTGACCCCCGATCCTGAGACTTTACCTTTAGCTTACCATCAGGCGATGAGAAGTCATGTTGACGTGTCTAACTTAAAAAAAAGTACTTTGTTTATACTCGTATATTTAAGTCAGAATCTACCTTCTCATTTCAGAAGTAATGTTCCTTCAATACTTAATCGAACACTGACCTTACTGCAGCTTGCTTAGAAGCTAACCTTGAACCTGGATCGCGCCGGTCAAATCAGTTTATAACTGACATTAAATTTGTTTGTCCACATGGAATTTTGATCCCATTCCTGCTACCCATGGGAACCTATTCCTGAAATAAATGTAGCCCATGTGTATTCCAGATTATAATATATCCCTTCACCAAATTTCAACCAGATCCGCTGTTTCTTTTTTTGCGTAAAAGTGTAACAAACATCTAAACTCACAAACTTTTGCATTTATAATATTAATAGGATAGACAATTAAAACAGAATTTAATAAATCCATAGGCCACAGTGAACGCTTCCCATCAGGTGTGCCGTGTGTTTGTCCCTTTATCTAAGTGGTATAAAAAATACAAAAGTAGAAGATACTAGAGTTTACTTTCTTGGTTCTAGAGATTAGAAAACTAAATAATTATTATAATATTTAGGAAATGGACCACTGGTTTTTTTCTCTTTAATATTGAGGACTTTATACAGATAGTACATGTTGTCCCATAGTATCTACATAAATTTACTACTACTTCACTACACTGCATCAATCACCACACTGATTTCTACGCACACTACAACAATCAATACACTACATCAATACAAAACATAACCATAACATAACGTAAACTACATAGGCACAGCGGCGCTATTCACATCGCAGACCAATTGGTTCGAAACGCCTACACCGGTCATCCAAAAAAACACTTACTTCTATTCTTATCAGTGCACACATCCATAATTCAGACTAATCATATTTGAAGCAATGAGATTTATTCGCCTCATACCATACCAATTGACAGCAGTTCACACATAAATTCGATTCAAAAATATTCTTAACACATGTACAGGACCTGCCTAAAAAACCTATGGACGAACAATACAACTGACGGCACCTCCACAAAAGTAGTGTGTACTCACTACTCCAAAACCTTGGAGGTTTTGGAGTAGTGAGTACACACTACTCCAAAACCTTGCCAAGTTAGATACCGTGCACTTGTGTAATGAAATGGTGCAAAACCCGGCAAGAAATAATATCCAGAATTCACATTTCAATAAACTTTGGTAACAGATTGCAATAACAATTCACTCATACATGGTTAGCCACCGCCATTTTTACAAGCTTTTATTTAGTTTCACCTGTCCCGTTGTCTGTAATCAAATCTTGCAAGCCATTTTTCTTACACTTCTGGTTATCCGATTGAGCTAAAATTTGGCATACTTGTGTAAGTCCCATGACTATGCAATATTGTGAATAATAAAAGTTTGTTTTTAAAAAGGTTTCTTTGTGACACAGCCTTGTCTGCAACGCTTTTCGTCTGTTTGTTTTTAGGTACATGCTGGAACAATAAAACGTACATTTTCTGTGTTTGTTTATAATATCATAAATTTTGTATCGATTCTGAATCATATGCCGGTTGTGATTTACTGGAGCATTTCACTCGGAATATTTATTGGTTTAGCATCATGGAAAATAGCTTTGAGAGGTGAGTGCATTTTGTCTGTGTTCGCTAAATCAATGTATCATGCACGCTCGCGGCTCACTGGTGCATAATGGAAACATGTACACTCCTTTGTGAATTGATTTAACGATTATATTAACGCTTTTCATGAAAACGTTGCAACTATTTTTTTTTTTTAGTATTTGAAAATATCAAAATTAACGTAGAAACCAGATCCGTTCAGCAAATTGCGTATGATTACGTGTCCAGGATTGTAGAATTCAATAAAAAAATAGAACTGACTTACCTCCTTTTTATAAGTCGGTTAAGTATAATAAAAACCTCCAGAATATAAAAAAAAAATCTGAAAACCGTAACAAAATCAATTCAACTAAACGCGAGAAATATATTATGCAGTTCAAAATATAAAAAAGAAGATTTGATAATTATGCTGATCGACATAATAGGAATTAAGGGGAACACTATTTTGATATACTTCTAAAAAATGTCCCAAAGATTATAACGTTTTCTGTGCCTTGACAGTCGATAGAAATTGCAGTGATTAAGTTAGTTATGCGTCATGATAAATCTTGATATATGGACCAGTTCTTGCGTTTAAGCTTTTGAGAGTATTATTTACACAGGCTTTATATCTACCCGCATTTCATTGCCTTTTATCCTGTAATGAATAACATAACATAACCTATATCCCCGAAGGGGTAGACAGAGGTGCTAGCACCCACATTTCGCCAGTTTATGTTTAGGTCCCAATGTATAGGTGTATCCCTGTATAGGTGGCGAGCCTATTGCCATTAACCGGGCACTTATAAACCTGCGATAAAATACACACATAACTTCGGAAAGCATCGAAAAGTCATTGGTGTGTGCCATGGTGAACCTGGGATCGAACCCGAGACCTCGTCTCAGCAGTCCATTACCCAGACCACTAGGCTACCGCGGTCTGTAATAAATAAGATTATCATTGTTTTCAACATCCCTAGTATACAACACAATTGTATTTTATTGCGTTATTATTTAGTACTTTGTAAATGGCTTAACATTCCTACAACAGAGTCGACATTGATTGATTGCCACGTCAAGGCACGCATTGCTGCCGCGTGTATCGCGAGGTGACTGGAGTCATTTGTGCCCCCAGATGCCGTTTAGGTTGAAGAGACAAGAATGATTAAGAGACCTTTTTTTTACAACGTAGGTGGCAGACAAGCACACGGCCCACCTGATGGGAAGTGGTCACTGTGGCCTATGGACGTGTGCAACACTAAGGGTATCATACACCCTACCCTGAAGGAAAGGGGGGGGGCTAGAAACTTTCGTTATTGGCCGGTGGCAGTGCCTTCCTCTCGTAGAGGAGACTTCCACCTGTGGCTAATTACGGTCGAAGCGAGAGTGGCTCTGTATAGGGCTGCAGGGGCGCTCCACGTGTCCCTCTGACTAACAGAGGGCATAGTGGATAGTTGGCAAGGGGCGGGCTAATACATGCTAACAGCATCAACTTGACTCGAAGCACTCTAGAGTTTCTTGATTTATTTAACGTATACCTAGAATCTAGATGATCCATGAAAAATATCAAAAAAAAAACACTGAACAAATTATGGTTTCTAATAATAACTTTTTTGTGAAAACTTCTTCTTAAACATAGATACATAGTCATTCATTTTCTTGTTAGACTAACTAACTATAAGAAATCTACGATTCTTGTTAACACACAAGGCAAAGTTTACCTTTCTATAATGTTTTTTCGATATGAAAACTGTTTACGTTTACTCAATATTTGGACTTTAAAATAATATACCTTCATAATAAGAAGGGAAGATTATTGATAAATATCAAGAAATGAGCAAGGTTAAAAAATGATTGCTTACTTATTCATTATTTATTACGTTGATATACGAGTACTTAGTCTTTATCAACAACGATGAAAACATTCTCCGAAAAACAATTTCTGAAAAAGTTTTATGAAGTCGACTTTTAAAGCTAGAAATTAACTAAATTGGTGAACTATTTAGTTAATTCAGTTAGAATCAGGTCATTGAAAAGAGGCAGCAGTTCACTGGTAACCGCGCCACATCACTACTGTAGTTAAACCTACAGAATTAGATATAAAATCAATACCACCACAGAATTGTATATATCTAATTTTAATATTAATATATATATAGCTGCTCGTGCTGATTCACTCACTCATTGGTCACCTCTCCTGAACAATTTTGTATGAAATTTTTTTTTTTCACCGATGGTTACGTATAGAGGATGGAAATTCATTCGGAGGAAAAATATGGAGAGAGCTGATGATGGAGGATTTCGGAGACGGGTGAAGAGCACGCTTAAGGTATTGAAGATAGGTTGGTGGTGCTTGAGCAAATGTCACTCGAAACGTCATTCAATTGCCAGTGACCTGAAAAAAAATTCAAAATGGCGAAAAAAAAATGGCCGCCATAGAAATTTCCTCGGTGTCCATCTCGGAGAGTATAAAAGAAGGAAGAGTAGTTTCTTCGCAAAAGATGATCAGGATCCAAAGGTCTACTCGATGAATAGAAAAAAAATTCAAGATGGTGGAATTTATTTTTCTATAGAAAATGTATGGCGAACATTGAATAGACTACAAGTTTTGAACTATGCAAGACTTTGATTTATACATAGTTTCTTTTTAAAATGTTTTTTTGGAAGAACTCTTAGTCGGAAATATGTAGATAGATGATGATCGAGGGTTTGGAAGATGGGTGAGAAGCACGGCCAAGGTATTAGACATAGGTGAGGGCTGCTCAAACAAAAAATACTTGGAACCTCATCCAATTGGCAGGGAGATGGAAATAAATCCAAAATGGCGGATTCAAGATGGCGTCAACACAAATGTCATGGGTGTCTCTCTCAGAAAGTATTAAAGATGGATGAATTGTGTTTCAGTTCACCTCTGCTGTATTTTTTTTCCCTGATGCTTTCATATAAAGGACGAAAATTCACTCGGAGGAAAAATATGGAGATTTTGGAGACGGGTGAAGAGCACGGCCAAGGTATTGAAGATAGGTAAGGAGTGCTCAAATAAAAACCACTCGGAATCTCATCCAATTGTCAGTGAGCTAAAAATATAACCAAAATGGCAGATTCAAGATGGCGCCCATACAATTTTCGACAGCGTATATCTCACAAAGTATAATAGAAGATAGAAGAGAGGTTTTTTGGCAAAAGATGATAAGGACCTAGCCTAGAGGTCTACTCGATGAATAGAGAAAAAATTCAAAATGGCGAAATTTATTTTTCCATACAAAATATAAGAATATTGAAGAGACAAATGTGCAAGACTTTGATATGCTTTTAACCGACTTCCAAAAAAGAGGTAGTTCTCAAAACGGCCCGTTTATTTTCATTTTTTTGCAAAGATTTTTTTAAATAACAGTAGAAGTTTTCGTCTTGGTCCCATAAAAAAATCTGGATCCAACTCCTTAATCCTGATGCTGAAAGATTACTGCCCGCCTAGGCCCTAGGTTATCAAGATTCAGAAAGTGTTCATTGTGAATTAATATTATAGGTACCAAGCAACGACTTCATGGTTAGATTTCAAGTCCCAACCCCTCAACCCTGATAATGCAGGGTACAGCTGCGCTCACAAACTAAGTATAGTGATTCAGAAACTGCGGATGGTGCAATGCAATAATATTTTAAGTACCAAGCATAGACTACATAATTGAACTTCGGATCCCGACTACGCAATCTTGATGCTGCAAGGTGCTGAACTCTTAAACCATGGGGATTCGAGAATTTCTTATATTTTTATTTATTTATAAAAACTTCATGCACATATGCAACAGGCATTCTCTACCAGTCAACCTTATAGGTGGTGTAGAGAATAACATAGCATAGCATAGCATAGAGAATAACATAACAGCATTTTAGGCATCAAGCAACAGCTTCATGATTACACTTCAAGTCTGAATTCCACAAACCTGATGATGCAGGGTACAACACTCCTAAACCATAGAGAATAAGGAACTGTTCCTGGTGAAATAATAGGTACCTATTGTAAATGCCGAGCATAGACTTTTGTTAGGTATTGAATTCCAAGTCCCAACTTTTCAATCTAACCACAAATTCACGGTTTTCAGATTTTTCCCCCTATGTCTGCTATAAGGCATACCGATAGGTAGATATGCCAAAATGATTTAATTCAACGGGATTTCTTGACACGCCACGACAGACAGACAGACAGACAACGATGTGATCCTATAAAGGTTCCTTTTTAGGGTTCCATACCTCAAACCCTAAAACGGAACCCTTAGAGGATCACTTTGTTGTCTGTCTGTCTGTCGGTCTGTCAAGAAACCTTCCCGTAGACCTAGAATCATGAAATTTGGCAGGATTAGGGGGAAAATCTGAAAACCGTGAATTTGTGGCTACATTACACAAAAAAAAAAATTGTGGTCATGAACTAATAATTAGTATTTTAAGTAAGATAACTATATCAAGTGGAGTATCATATGAAGGGGCTTCACCTGTGCATTCTGAAACAGCTTTTTGTTTATTTTTATACGTCATAGTTTTTGAATTATCGTGCAAAATGTCGAAAAAATACAACTGTAATACGGAACCCTCCTTGCGCGAGCCTGACTCGCACTTGGCCGGTTTTTTCCTTTTGAGATACGGAACCCTAAAAATGACTCCTCACGATCCATTTTAACTTTTTGTGTTAAAATTCATGTTAAAAGTACAATTTTAGTTCTTAATTTAAAGGTGAACCATGAACCGTACTTTTGACATGATAGTTGACCCATAGAGTTAAAATAGCGGGTGAGAAGTTATTTTTTACGCATTAAAAACACCTTTCTTAAGTTACCCGTGACTACTGTAGTAGGTACCGCTAGCGGTACTTTAGTGTTTCTTGAAAAGAATCAGTGCTGGCAAAATAATGGGTAATTGTTATCCTACCGGTTTAATTATTTAATATTCGCCTTATATTTTGTATGGAAAAATAAATTTCGCCATTTTGATTTTTTTCTCTATTCATCGAGTAGACCTCTAGGCTAGGTCCTTATCATCTTTTGCCAAAATTTTTTTTTACGCATTAAAATACCTTTCTTAAGTTACCCGTGACTACTGTAGTAGGTACTTTAGTGTTTCTTGAAAAGAATTTGGGAATTTTATATAAGAGAACTTCTCGAGTAGGTGCATCGACAGACAGAAGGATGGACGGATAGCGGAGGCTTAGCAATGGGGCCCGGTTGGAACCTTTCTGGTACAGAACCAAGAAAAACTGTTACATAATTACTTACACACCAAAACTTTAAATCCAAACGGACCCCTGTTCCAGGTTCCTGTTGTCCACTCATCTACGTGGTCCGCTTTAGCGGGCCGCGCACCCACGCGCCCTACTAGTAAAATATATACCTACCTAAGTATATTCAATCAATCAATAAAACTAATTGCAGTCAACTACTGAATATACCGCTCGTAACCTGCTCCTTAGCATCAGATCTTTTTCAGATCCTCAGTTCCGGGAATGCTTGCCGATTTGTGGTCTTCGTTCTAGGACTCACTTGCTCCAACGGTCATCAATCCTTCAACATTGGTACTATACACTGGTATTACTAAAACAAAACTCTAAAATTCCCTGAGTAGTGTGTAACTCCGTAATAACAGTAAAATCTCTTATAGCTACTTAAACGTTTCGATTCGAGCCCTATAACAGTGAACTGTGACTCATCAGCGGGTAGTTAAAACTTGATACTATTTTGGTGTCCACTGGCATTGAACAGTGAACAAAAATGACCGGTCATGACTTGTGAAGAGCACAGGATATATAAACAAGAATTAATGTTAGATGATGAAAGATACGTCGAATTTTATATTTCTTTGATGCATGTCTATTGTTAGGTCATACAACAATGAAACGAGTTTTCTTTCTTTAACTAGCTTCCGCCTGTAGCTTCGCTCGCGTAGAAGTCGGTATCGCCACCAATTTAACGACTCTCCATTCGACTTTCTACTGCGCTCTCGGCTCCACTCTCCACTTCCACTCTCCACTCCACTTCCCACTACACTCTCCGCTTCACTCTCCACTCTGCTCTACTCTCCACTACACTTCACTCCACTCCACTCCACTCCACTTTTCACTCCAAAAAATAGGATCCTATATCCGTCTCCGTGTTCTAAGCTACCTCCCTACCAATTTTCAGCCAAATCTGTTTAGCCGTTCTTGTGTTATAAATAGTGTAACTAACACAACTTTTGAATGAAATTTTAAGCAATTGCATGCTAACTATTTACAAAGATTTTCAGATCGGAAAAATGATCATCCAGGACGGGACTTGAACCCGCGACCAGTCCCTTACAGGGGGAATACTCTGACCAACTGAGCTACCTGGACCCGTTCTAGATGCTCGAAATTTTCCGATATATTCTACGGCTTAGGGCGCCGGTGGAGCCATCTACCGTAATTCGTTCGAATTTTTTTTTTTTTTCATTCAATTAATCGGGCGGAGAATCTAAAAATAATGTTTAAAAACAATTGCAATATTGTTCATTGTTACCGTAGTTCGAACGAATTACGGTAGATGGCTCCACCGGCGCCCTAAGCCGTAGAATATATCGGAAAATTTCGAGCATCTAGAACGGGTCCAGGTAGCTCAGTTGGTCAGAGTATTCCCCCTGTAAGGGACTGGTCGCGGGTTCAAGTCCCGTCCTGGATGATCATTTTTCCGATCTGAAAATCTTTGTAACACAACTTTCTTTTATAGGTATATATATACTAGTATATATATATATATATATATATATATATATATATATATATATATATATATATATATATATATATATATAAGAAGATAGATACTGACTTAGTAATTTTTCACATAAGTATAATAAGATGCAAGAAAAAAAAGACTAAGTCCTTTCACATTTTTCGAACAAAAAATATTTTCATCTCAAGCAAGCATGTAATTTTCTAGACCACTAAGTTATCTATTACATATAATAAAATGGTAGGAAAGTCAAAACTGTACATTGAATATTTTTTTAAAAGAATACTTGGGGTGTGATCTACAATCGATACCGAAGCCAAAAATATAGTTTTTAGAATTTTTGTCTGTTTGTCTGTTTGTCTGTATGTATGTCCGGGATAAACTCAAAAAGTACTGCATGGATTTACTTCAAATTTGGCAAGAATATTATTTAGAGGTCGGGTCAACACATAGGCTACTTATTATCACGCTATTACCTACAGGGAACGAGCAGTGAACCTTTATATCTTCAACGCATTCTGTAACAACGTGTATTCTAAAGACGCATATTTGAATGTTGTTATTATGTTCACTATGCTATAAGCTAGCTTCACAATATAAGTAACTTGACCGTTAATATATACAATAAAAAACAAACTTAATTTTGCGGTTCGATCCGTAGACCCGATTACTGTACCAACCGCAAATAATAAGTTTGTCGTAGGTTACGTCAATAAAACTGTTGAGAACTATTCGGGGATGATTGGTGATCAATACCAATGGTAAAAATGCAATCAGTAATTTTTTTGTCTTTCTGTCTGTCTGTCTATCTGTATGTGCATGCATGGAAAAATACTACTGGTGGGATTTTGATCAAACTTGGTACGATTTATAGTTCATACTTCTGGACAAAATAATAATATCAACCCATTTATGTCCCACTGCTGGGCACAGGTCTCCTCTCCTCTAACGAGAGAGCTGAGAGGGTTTAGACCTTAATTTTTCGTTTTTTTTTAATCGTTTAACCTTACCACACACGCTGGCCTAATGGGGTTTGGTGGATCGAACATGTCCTTAATATTTCTTCTAGGACATGTGGGTTTCCTCACGATGTTTTTCCTTCACCGTCAGCAGATGTTAAATCATGTGATTAGCACATATAAATTCCACAAAGTGAAATTCATATTGGTACTGTCCGGCCCGATTCGAACTGAGTAGAGTCCTTATCCATGCGGCTACCATCGCTTACAGGACAACATATAGGCTACTTTTTATACAAAGCCGGGGTGCGAGGGAAATGCTCTGATAGGCCTCCTTTTTTTCCGTACGGAAATCCTCATGGATACCCACCCCGCGGTCAGCGGGGCAGGTTATGTCGGACTTTTACCGACTCAAATCGCACGCCGTGTAGGGTCTTCTGACGCCTGGGTGTAAGATGGCCCATAGCGCATTTTCCTCGCACCCCGACTTGACCCGGGCCATCTCCGGATTCGAGATGGCCCCCTCGGGTTTGGCAACCATGGTGTTCCCGTCATGCTCCCGGAATAAGAGAGGCGCGCTGTCGCACGCCGCCGCCTCGACCTGCTTATGCTAGGGTGACAGGCGGCTCCGACGGAGCTCTTCAGACCTCCGACGCCTTCGTCGCCGACGCCCGGGAGAGCTTTGTGCAGCCTCTCCCGAACCCTCTCCGCCTCCTTCTTGAGCATCACTTGCTCGCAGAAGGAGGCGGTGGCCGACCACGCGTCCGCACACTGCACCATCGCAGCGATCAACACCACCCGTACAGGCCCATGGAACGCACGATCTCCGAGTAGAGCCTCCTACAGGAGTCATCCGGCCCCCTCATGATGAGCAACAGCCGCACCAAAGCGTTGGCCCCCCTACACCCTGGCGTCAGAATACCCTAGACGGCGTGCGGTTTTAGTCAGTAAGAGTCCGACATAACCTGCCCCGCTGGCCGCAGGGTAGGTATTCATAAGGATTTCAGAAAAAGGCTATTTTTTATAGGTACAAGCTGATACCCGCGACTCCACCCGCACGTCGTTTTAATCTAGGTCATCATTTTTTGGTTATATCTCCAATTCTACTTAGCCAATTACAACCAAACATAGGGTAAATTTTAAGTCTAAGCAAGACCTTTCTAATAAAAAAACCACATCAAAATACGTTAAGTAGTTATTACCATCGCGATTTTGGCTTTTGATGGTTTTTTTTATTAGAAAGGTTTTGGTTTGACGAGTGGAGACCAGTGGAGTGAAGAGTAGAGTGGAGAGTGTAGTGGAGAGTTGTTTTATTAAAATAGACTTGGCGATACCAACCTCCACGCGGGCGAAGCCGCGGGCGGAAGCTAGTACAAAAATGTATGAAACAACCCTAAAAAAAAGTAATAAGAAACTAACAAGTCCCGAAACTTGTGAAGGAATGCCTCTTCAAAAATAGTTCTGTGATAGACAAATTACTTTGGATATAGGCGCTATAGACATTTTGTTACTGAAAGTGTTTTTGTAAACTACATTAATTTTATCAGCTAATGAATGCCTGTCGTGTTTTATTTTAGAATGTAGTGTTTTGAAGAGTAGGTACTATAAGATTTACAACTGACAGATAGAACTTTTGATGTTGACTATACCTACAATTAAAACCGAAGCAGAGTAGCAACAAACAGATCATCATCATTCTCTGAACCTTTTTCCCAACTCAGTTGGGGTCGGCTTTCCAGTCTAATTGTGATGCGGCTGAACTTCGATATTTTCCGTTGAACGACTGCAATCTGACCTCCACAACCAATGGTCCAATGACCAATGGCGATATCGAAGTTCCAAGTTAGACTGATTGGACTTTTGTGGGCTCCAACTACCCGTAACGACTGCCCTAGATGTTTGTATGGCAACCGGAACCGACGGCTTAACGTGCTCTCCGAGGCACTAATAAACCTGCGATAAATACACACATAACTTCGAAAAGCATCGAAAAGTCATTGGTGTGTGCCATGGTGAACCTGGGATCGATACCGAGACCTCGTCTCAGCAGTCCATTACCCAAACCACTATGCTAACCACTAAACAGATATCCATTGTTATTTCTAGAAGACTTAAGAAGACTTCCCTAGCGTCTACAATATGGGATACTTCAAGAACTTGAATTTGACAAGGTCGGCAGCGCGAGTGTGACGCCCGATGTTGCACACGTCCATAGACCACGGTGATCGCTTCCCATCAAGTGGGTCATGTGCTTGTCCGCCACCTAAGTAGTATAAAGACTCAACAAGTTCTACGCACTGTGCTCGCCCACGTTTCCAAATCTCTATTTTCAGTATGATAACAATGCTTGTCTGTTAATAATTCCGGATAAAAGACGGCTGGATATATGTGAATATTTTGCTAAAACGTCATCGGATGTATAAGTGTTCACAGAAAAAATATTTATGCTCTCAATCTTGTATCAGATTGCGGAAAAAAACTTCATGGTGCATGCGTCATGCATCGTTCCAAAGTGTTGCCCCATTCTCAAAAGTTATTTACTCACAATTTTATTATACTAAGTTTTGGATGGATACCTGTAGTTCAAAATTCAGTTTCGATCTCATCGCTCTCGCAATGTCAAAAAAGTATTCCTATTAGGTATAAAGTTTTCAACCCAAATTGATATAAGAAAAAATCAACATACCAACCTACTACTTAGCAAAATATGAGACAAAAGTTTAGGTGCCCAGTAGATAAAAATGCTAATAAGTTCACAACAAACATCCCGCCTTCAAAACTATTGTCGTAACTGTGCCTACACTCTCCTACACTATTTGCCCAATGCAATAAGTTGAAGACTATACTAACAAAAAACCCAAGAAAAATAACCATACCCGATCTGAGTAGTACAAACTCATAACTTATGATCTATTAAACTAATAGCAAGCTATAAAACAAGACAAGTAAAACAAAAGTTTTCTCTTTTGGACACCTATTTTTTCCCAATTACGCTTAGAAAGTAGGCCGAAAGCGTAGTACTTTCTTCAACTTAGATAAAACGTCACAAATTAATTTACACCCGCGCCTTTTCGCAGTCATTTCAAAGTTATAATTGTGTCAGTAAACTCAAGACAGTAATGTATTGTGTCTTTTTTTTCCTTAATAAATTACAACAGATTTAATGATGATGATACAATTATAAAAATTGGATCTGATCATACCTGGTGCAGACGTGCAGACATCCTCTGCACGTCTGCAAGTCTGCACCAGGCCATTGCTATCCATCGGGAAAATGCGCACAGTATTTGGGGATTTTTGCACCAGGAACGGTCCGAGGGGGTTCTTTTTTGAGCACGACATTTATTCAATCAAACATTTACTTACTTATTTTGTTATTAGTCAACTTACAATCTAACTAACCACCACTGAACGCTCCTGGTGCAAAAGAGCCCATCACACTCGTCGCGTTTCCACGTTGGATTGAGATGGCCAGCCTCTGCACCAGGTTTTTTCTTGTATACTAACGATTGTAAAAATTAATCTACATAAGGGAGAAATAGCTAGCAAAGCAACTGAATAATT
Source organism: Lithosia quadra (assembly GCA_963576445.1). Lineage (NCBI taxonomy): Eukaryota > Metazoa > Arthropoda > Insecta > Lepidoptera > Erebidae > Lithosia > Lithosia quadra. The sequence continues at coordinate 15,233,048 of OY754879.1, forward strand.
GCAACGAACTGTTGCTTATTGTTTTGTACCTACCTATGTATCATTGGTATGCCAGCTTGTCCAGGAGCAACTGCCATTTGACATCCCAGTCCTGAAAGAAAAGCTTTCGCCAGAACCGATCAGAAGAAGGTGAGGTTAACGTGGGTCACAGGCCACAGGTTTGTTGGTAGGGCCCTCCACACTATATTGACGGTTATACTAAATAATAATACTTAATATGAATATCAAAGTAATAACTATTAAATGCTTCAGGCAATTAAGATATTGATCTGGCAACACAACTGACCAGTAGCGTGGATGTGTGCTCTTTGTATGAATTGCAGTAATACGAGGATAAATTACAGCCGATATCGAATGACCACACATGTGCTGCACATTTGTAAGTGAATCTATATAACTAAAAGTGCCTACTGCTTAGCTTAAAATAAGATGTAAACTGATGAACTTTTAATTATCTCCGTTCTTAAATAGAATAACATTGTGCTACACTGCGGTATCACCCACAACCCACATACGGTAGAAACAATACCTACCGTCTCGAATCAGCCGGTTCGTGATTTCATTTCTCCATCATATTATACCGCGATATAGAAAAAAAATTCTCTACCTACATACGTGTTTCCTTCTATTCACGATCCCGGGTTCTCTAAGCGGGACGTGAAATACCTTTTTAGGAACCACGATTTTAGGATCTAAAGCATCTGAAATGGTGGCCTATCTTCTGACCTTAGCTTTTTCTATAATGTCATAATCATCTAATCTAAGCGTTGTGTCTCTGAGTTTGATATTTCTCTGTATAATATTATCATATATTATGCCTATATTTAAAAATATGTGTATCTATGTAAGTATATTTATCCTCATTCTAGAACCCATAAATTCATTAACTATGCTGAGTTTGAGTCAAGATGGCGCGGTATAAAGTATCCCCAAAAATAAATTGCGCTCCTTCATACAAAAAATTCATGGGAAAATGTAAATGAGTGAATTACTGTTCCCCATCCAGAAAAAGAATTTGCGAATCAGCCGGTTACATTAAAGCACAATTTTTCCATGGGGAAATTTACATTTACATGTTTCGTCAGTAATCCATGGCATAACGTGATTTTGTGAGAATGAGGAATAATGAGTCGCTTTCTTGCGAAAAGAGTGACAACTGGAAAAAAAATTCATGACAGTCACGTCAGTATAACTTCACCTTGCCTGATGGTAATTAGTCTTTAAGTACTTAACTAGCTATAGTTTTTATTAAACGGTTTTATTTAACTTAAACTGTTTGTTTGGGTCAAATCTAGTAATTAAAATTTGACCCCTTTTCAGTTGTCTGATTGGTCTGATATTTAGCAGAAGTCTTTAGTTTTGATGATAATACAATTTAAAACCGTTTAACTTAAAAAATATTTTTTCACAATTTATACTGGTTTTACTTACGTTTGTGATTTGAGTTTATGTAACGTTGTGTAGGTACATAGGTAGTATATTCCAAAATTTGTTATGGTGTTTTCGTATCGCTACAGTCACAAGTTCTATAAGGGAGGTGTGAAAAAGTATGTGATGAGCTTATTGTAAATAGACCAAAAAAATAACCCACTGAGTTTCTTGCCGGAGTCTTCTCAGGTCTGGACCACGTTTCGAACCGATCGATGGTCCATTATTTGCTTCTACATAGATTTGAATATTTTTTTTATTTTGACGTTTTTTAAGTGCCGCATTTAATGGTCTATACAGAATAAATTATTTCTGTCAAAATAAGAATATTCTATATCTTTCATAGAAAAAAAAGGGCATCAGGCGGACCGCATTCTATAGGTTTATTTTATAAGCAAATTGTTTCGTTAAACGAACCCGGGCAGCATTTGCATACGAAATCTTTATTAAACAGAATGGGCCTCGGTCCCGCTTGGTACCAATTTTTCTGTAATTTATAAAACCTCTGTGGCGTAGCTGTAGAGCTTTCAATTGCTAAATTAAAAGTCGTGGGTTAGATTCCCGCTTATTCGTATTGATCTAGTTATTTCTATATACCTACCTGTCATTTAGTTAAAAGCCTAGTCATGTTTATCTGCATTCTAGGCCCTACCACAAGCTAGTTACTTTGGATCTAGATAGTGCTGTTTAGAATATCCTAGAGTTATTTATATATTTATAAATATTGAATCAAATCACTTGTTAGTTTAATTGTAAATTACTTAGTGCTTCTTAATAATAAGATAATACACAAAAGAAAATAATTTTCATAAATAAAATGGCCGAAACCAAATGCGAACGACGAATACGAATTCGAAGAGCGAAGCAAAAAAACGATTTGGCGTGACTCTAAGTAAAAAGTTAATTGAATATATACGGACATTTGGATTCGTGAAGGGTAGCTGTCAACTGGCTCGCTTACCCTACGTAATTTGAGATAAGAGTAAAGATGAAGGTTGCTTATAAAATTGTACCTACGTATAGGGGAAGCCAAAAAGGAGAATTGCATTAGTGGGAGTGGGCTAAGCTAAGTCATAGATGGAAATAACTTTGCTGCTAATTGGAGCCGTTTTTTTGCTAACTTCATTTTCAATATATATATATGCGTTAACTTTCATTGAATTAAGGGCGAAAGGTGCGAGGGTAATAGTTGTGTGAACGGGTTCCAGGTCCAGCTCATTTAAAAATGTAAATAAAAAATCGAAAGTAACTCTGTTTAACTTTTCACGCGTAGTGTAAATTCATGAATCGGTTTTAATAAAAAATGTCATTTTTTCATCATCATCGTCATTGTGGCAGACAAGCACAAGGCCCACCTGATGGGAAGCGGTCACCGTGGCCTATCAACGTGTGCAACACTAAGGGTCTCACACACGCGCTGCCTACCCTGAAGGGAAAGGAGGAGAGCTGGGAAGGGGTGGGGAGGCTAGAAAGGGGAGGGGGAGGAGGGGTACAGTGAGCTCTGGCTACCCTGTCATAAAGATAACTAGTGACCTAAAGAAAAACATAGGTTGAACATGATCCGGAAAATATTACATTGCCGTAATGAAGGATTTTCACACTAACAAATTGAAAGAAAATAAAAAGAAATATTCATAACATTACCCTCGCTGGCGCAGTCGGGTAAAAAGAGAAGAAATCGTTCAAAAATCTCAAACTTAGGAACTTCAACTCCGCCATTAATAATTATGTAGAACGCTTGGGCTGTTGCACTGCTATGCAACATACAGTGTAGGTTCTCGTATCTACATTAGCTAATCTGAATACAATGGTGCCATTCACAGATATCAAGTGTACGAGCATGTACCAGCATTTGGATCTGACAAACATAGATGAAACAATGTTTATGGACACTGATTAGTATGCCTCATGGGTGTATGGATCTTCTGGTTTCAAGTCAACCTCACGTGGTGGCAAGAACACCTGCTGAGTGATGGACAAGTCTCTGGCGCTGGGGTTATCAGCTCCCACAAAAGCTAAAATGATCTATTAGTCTCTGTTGCATTCAAAGTATGTACTTTGGAGCCCAAAGTCCGCTGTACCACTCCTGCGCAGCTACTGACCAGGGCCTCGATTCTGCTAAAGGAAAACCACTGTCATACCAGTGACACTTTAAAAACGTAACGTACGTTCACACGGAGCCACGTTTTGCCGGATCTGATTTTTATCGGATCTGGAAACAGTCAACTTCTGCAAGAATCGTTTTTTTTTTGCCGTGTCTTGAAACCGAATGCATGTGTGAACTCATTCATTGAAATACTATTGCCATTAAATCGAATCCTGCAAAAAACTGATGCGATGAAAATAAGATCCGGCAAATCCGGCTCCGTGTGAACTTAGGGTTACCTAGAGTATCTAACTTATAGTACGTGCTTACAAAGACTAAAATCTCATTACAAAGTAGGTACTGTCATTACGCCCTTTACACACACATAGGTGTATATTATAGTACTCACACACGTCGTAATGTCGGTAACAAGTCTATAAAAATAGTTCACGTACAGCCATTGTCATTAAATGTCATGTAGGAAATTGGGGAACACGAGAGACGGTGATTTTTTTTTATACTACGTAGGTGGCAGACAAGCACACGGCCCACCTGATGAGAAGCGGTCACCGTGGCCTATGGACGTGTGCAACGCCTGGGTTATCACACACGCGCTGCCTACCCTGAAGGGAAGGGGAGAGGGGCTAGGAACATGTGGGGAGGCTAAGAAGGGGAAGGAGCTGCCGTCCACAGCAGCCGTCAACAGCCCGCCATTTGCATTCGTCCCGACCACTAGTCCCTACATACATGAACGGAAAAAACGTATCACTAAACACAGCCCATCGATGATGTAATCGAAAAAATTGAATATCTAGAACGGGACTTGAACTTGTAATTGGTACCATGCAGGAGGATACTCAGACCGACAAAGTTACGGGACAGATATATTGAGTACTAGATATATTTTACGGCTTGAGGTACTATGTAGAGCCATCTACCGTAATTCTTGCGAACTTTGAAAACAATTAATGATGTTCATCTTTTTTAATATTTTTTTTAGATTCACCGCTCGATTAATAAAATTAAATTTTAAAGCAATTTGTATCTATGCTAACTTTTTCTAATGAACCTTTCCGATTACGGAAAGTTAGCATACTAATTGCTTCAATATTTAATTGAAATAATCCATCAATGTTATTCTACCTAACCTTCTCACGTACGACTTAACGTAAGACCATCATAAACCCCATCAATATTACATTTCTCTATGTATCGTCTACTTCGTATCGAGGTCGAACACATTCCGACCCCCATTAGGCTCGCGGAGAACGATTTCAGTGAAGCTGATATGCCATGGGGTATTCAGAGAAACATCAACTGTATATTTTCGATAATACTTATTGTGAGAAAGGGATGGGTGATCTTGTATTAACACGGGCGTTAGGGCGGGTGGAGACAGTCAATATTATGTTGCGATCCAATATCGTAATGCGATATAGCCGATATAGGGAGCAATTGCATTTTTTTGTATGTACATCGATACTATCGCTTGCATTTGAGGTTGGCTTCTTTTTTATACTACGTAGGTGGCAGACAAGCACACGGCCCACCTAATTGAAAGCTGTCACCGTGGCCTATGAACGTGTGCAACACCAGGGGTGTCACACACGAAGCCGGGGACCTTGGCCTCAGAAGACCCTAGACGGCGTGCGGTTTTAGTCGGTAAGAGTCCGACATAACCTGCCCCGTTGGCCGCGGGGTGGGTATCCATCAGGATTTCCGCACGGAAAACAACAGGGTGTCACACACACGCTGCGTACCCTGAAGAAAAGGAGGGGGGGGGGGGGGGCTAGGAAGGGTGAACCACAAACGATATTGTTAATTTCATATGCATCACTCAATAAAATTGTCCGACATAGTGTAGTTCAGTACATTTTCATCGGACGAGCAAACTGAAATAATGAGCATGTTATTGTCGTACTCAACAGAATAACCGCAGTTGCATTCGATGCAATTTATAGCGGAACGTCGGGCAATTCAATTATTAGTTATGAAATACTATCCAATTGTTAAGTTACATTCCGTGAGAGTGGTGCCAGAGAGGCTTTTCTCTTCCCCCTTGCCCACTGATCTGTATTATTACCTACCACCCCTTGCCTTATAAGTATCACTTACTCATTTTCTCTTCTATTTTTTCTTATCTCAGCTTCTCCTAAGGAGGTGGTAGACTAGGTTGATCGAGTGATTTTTTTTAATGTCAAAGGCATCAATTTCTGTGTATTGCCACCATCTTGTAAAATCCGTCTTATTTGAAAGCGTCCTCTGTGGCGTAGCGGCAGTGCATTCGACTGCTACGACAAGGGGCGCGGGTGCGTTTCCCGCTCAGTGTAAATATTTATTTGTCTATTTGTATTGGTCTGGATGTTTCTATTATATGTATGTATTTACAAAAAATATCTAAGTATGTAATATCCGCATTTTGGAACCCATAACACAAGCTAGTTACACTAAGCTTACTTAGGGCCAAGATAGCGCTGTATAGAATGTCGTAGACGCAGGTCGTAGAATATAGAATAGAGCTATGCACGAACATACATAAAAAAATAAAAAATAGCACTCCGGGAGTACCGGCAGAAGTGAAAACTTCAATATTAACGTTGTGTTTAATTATAAGTATAAAAGTACTATCATTTATGAGGTAGAATACAATGTTTATTTATTGCGCTATCGTACACAAATATGACAATTTATATGTTGTTATTTATTCACATTTACGAATACACAACAGTGTATTTACTACACAACAGTCAAGCAATCAGCTGTCACCATCCTTGGATACGCGTGGGACGCTGTACATAAACACACACGGTCATTCGCGCAAGCGCCCTGTGCCGCCTAAACAGAGCAGCACACTCGGAACGGCACGGTAGAAAGAGTGGGAGATACTAGTTCCTCTCCCTTCCCCTCGATCTTACGCTTTTTCGATCAGCATCACGTGACCCTGACGCGAGTTTGAAAGTTTTTACCCATACAAAAAAAAGTGCTCAGCGCCGCTAAAGAAGTTTTCACTTCAAAAACATCCAAGTTGAGAACCTCCTCCTTTTTTTAAATCGGTTAAAAATCTAAAGATAGACAGTCTCCAAGGTAGACAATCTCACAGTGTTCTATCTCTTTGTGCAGTTTACGTAACATCAATTTCTACTCCCACAATAGAATACAGAATGCATTTTGTTAGACTAACAAATTTTGTATTGTATCTCGAAAATTGAGACAGATTGTGTAGGTAATACGGGTGATTTAGTTCGATCAATAGAAAATTGATGTCTTTATAAGTTTTGCTTCGTTGACAAGTTATATTGAGTCTTCCATGTTATGTGCTATTTTTGTTAGAAACGGTTATGTAAAAATACATAACTGAATGTTGTATTAGAGCTAAAAACCGATATTTTTTGTGCGCAAGACAAATAAAATTTCTAAATAAAATTAGCCTAACGCTAAGCTCTTCAAAATAGCCCAGTTATTTTGGAAATTAGCCGGAACAAACTGACAAAAAAACAGAAACATACCAACACACAATAATAAATAAAAAGCATTTACCACAGCTGTCAATCAATCAATCAATTAGCCTGTCGACGTCCACTGCTGGACATAGGCCTCTCCCAATGTACGCCATACCACCCGATTCTCCGGCTTCCGCATCCAGTCCGCCACAGCTGAGTGGTAGCCAAAATCTACGTGACTGTATGTGGGTTGGCATACATGATGAGTTTATTAGAGTTTTTCAATGCAATTATAAAGTAATTAGTTATAATGCTAACTTTTCTTATTGATAGATTCAGATCGGATATAGAGATTCAGATCTAAAACAACGTAATTTTTTGTTCTGAAAACCTTATCAAAATCGTTACAACCAAACGCGAGATACTTGCGTACAAACGTATGTATCTAAAGGTCAAACAGTGAACCTCCTTTCGATGTCGTTAAAAAGCAGAAAAACAGAATATATACCCCGATTTTTAATTCTAGGCAAGAAAATGACATTTGCAGTGTTGCAGGTTTTTTGTATCAAATAAATAGTGATGTGGTTAAATCGAGTTTTCCAATTATAAGTTAGTCGTGAGTCGAGATTATAATTCTTTTATTAAATATATAAATACAATTTTTATATAAATAAAAATATGTAATTTACGGTAATTAAACAGAAAACATACACAGTAAGTAATTAAATCTATATATTATATAAAATCAATTGCTGTTCGTTAGTCTCGCTTAAACTAGAGAACGGCTGTACCGATTTGGCTGAAAATTGATGGGGAGGTAGCTTAGAACTAGAAGAAGAACATAGGATACTTTTTATCCTGCCACGGGGACAAAGTATGCCACGGGCGAAGCCGCGGGACACAGCTAGTATTCTATAAAAAATATTTCCGTCGTGTAATGTACTAGGCGAGCATAAACTGCAAAGAGGTTCATTCACTGCTAAAAATAAAGAATGACTAAAGTATCTAGTCTATTGATTGCCGAACATCACTATTGTAGCGGGTCACACTTTTTTGTATCAGTGACAGTTGCAGTTGTCATTTTCTTGCCTAGAATTAAAAATCGGAGATAGATGTAATACCTACTAGAGCGATAAAAGTTTGATACGTGTTAGTATTGATTTTGTGATATCTTGTCGCGAGTAAAGGAAGTTTGACAGTTTATCAGGATTAGAGGTTATGTGGGCAATAAATAAAGGAGGTCTTTATCCTAATCTTCCATCTATTTTAAGATTACCGATCCCGCAAAAGCGTAGACAAGTTTTTGTTCAGTAGGAACTGATTCAACTTCCAAGTCAAGGGAGTCCGACAACTGGTGTAACTACAGAACTTCGATATCGCCAATGGTTTATGAAGGTCAGATGGCAGTCGCTTAACGTAGTTACTACTTGACTAAGAAAAGATTCAGAAGATAACGGGAGTTGAAATTTGACTTTAGGAGTCCTAAAATCTCTCTCAGACCCGTTCCGCCACATTGGTAATGATTTCAGACTAACTGTAAATATCTTCTGAATGCAGGAGAGTTTTGTGGCAACCGCCAGGCTATGTAGGTGATAAATGTCGGGCAATATTCACCAACAGTGCCACCCCCGCCAAGGCCCGGTCGGAAGTGCTGGCTTGAAGCCGTGGAAAGTGACATGCATGCCAATCATCTCACTAATAGAGATACGAGATGAGAATAGAAAAGCCGGTATACTGACTGGAGCCGGATGGGAAAGATGAAGTCTTTGGATGTAATCGGGACTCAATGGTGTTGTAAAATTGCTAATTTAATAGTAGGTAGATATTATGTAGATAGGGTATATTACGGTATATTATAGAGGAGGTATGACACGACGGTATCTCCCGTCCGACTTGAGCTGTCCGACTGGAGTAGTACCTACCTCCGCCCGGCCCTGCAAAACACAGCGGCCATAAAAACCATCGTGTTGTGTTCCCGCCAGTAAGTAGGGTAGCCAGAGCTCACTGTACCCCTCTTCCCCCCACCCCTTCCTAGCCTTCCCACCCCTTCTTAGCCCTCTCCCCTTCCGTTCAGGGTAGACAGTGCGTGTGTAACACCCTTAGTGTTGCACACGTCCATATACCACGGTGACCGCTTCCCATCAGGTGGGCCGTGTGCTTGTCTGCTGCCTACGTAGTATAAAAAACTATTAAAACTTAATTACCCTGTAAGTATAGTAACAAGCGCATAAAACACTAATTCCACAAGTAACAAGCAACAAAATAAGTATATTAGCACATTCCTATACACGTTAAATAAACATCAACGATGCCGGGCTTTTAACATAATTAAATGAAAAGCTGCGAGTACTTCAACGGAGCAAATAATTTGTCACGACTCAATATTGTCCTTTAAGATAGCACTTAGAGTGTATTATAAATCGTTTCAGGGTACAAGATGCCATTTGCCTCGCTTTCTCCAGCCACTAAGTACAAAATGTGGTGAGGAATTGAATAATTAACTTAGATTTACAACGCTATAGGATTTGGCTGCCTTGTTATCGCGGACCTATAAGTTTTCTATTTATGTTACTCCTTGCAAAAGTTCCCACGAATACCATCCCCGTTGGCCATCGTTGGTGGTTATGTCCGATTCGAACCGAATAAAACCGTACGTCGTCTCGGGTCTTTTAGCGCCGGCCGGGGTGTAAGGTTGCCCAGAGGCATTTCTCTCGCGCCTCGGCTGGAGTAGGTACTCCTTGTTTCATTTTTTTTAAAAAGCTTGCGGCCCACCCGTAATGGCAAGCGGTATGTGCCGCGGTATAGCCGCTTGCCATTTAGTAAACTAAATTGCAAGCGGCCATATATTTTACGATTTATATTTTAATACAATTTTGATTATTGTTATTCCAATATTGATTTCGATTACAATAAAATTAATTCATTCATTTGGAGTTCCAATAACAGTTCTCATTTTGTATTCTAATGTTAGTTTAATTCAGAACAAGTTTTTTAACACACCACTGAAAGCCTAAAAGTATAGGTACGGCCATCCTAATGATAAGCGATAACTGTACCTATAAATACCTGCAACGTCAGGGCTGTCCCTTGCGGTTTAAAGATCCTATAAAAGCCTTTTTATGCTCTCTTTTTAGACCCTAAACGTCTCTTGAGAAAACGTGCGCCGTCGTCGAAGCATCGGTGATTAGATGGAATGGCTGAATCGTTGAATTTGCAGTTAGGAGGTTGCGAGTTCGAACCCCATACCGTATAGTATCTAAAATTTTAAGAAAAATATTTATGTCGCATTACATTCCATCAACCTAGGATTGAAACGCAGGACCTCTTAAGTCTCGATCGTTACACCAACTCCTTACCACGGTTTAAACCAATTATTCTCAAAATGACAACCAAACTCAAAATGGCCAATTCTTTAAAAGCACAATTCTCCAAATGTCCAATTCTCTAAAGGCCTAAATTCTCTAAATGGCTACTTCTTAATTCTCAAAATAACCTGTTCGTCCGTCTGTCTGTCGTCCGTCGAATGTCCGATATTTCGGCACTATTGCAAACGCCTTCATCACGAAAGAAATGGTACTGCGTGATATCAAAATGAGAATTCATTTCAATATATTAGGTACGTTCCTTCTAATGATATTTTCTAAAAAGCATCAGTAATTTTGATACACGGTGAAGCTATACTGTTATAGCAAGTCACTGTAACAAATTGCATTGAATATACTTTGATAAATGGATGTTCGCCGGTAGATTTGTTTCATCTGTGCAGGATATTCATCTTCGTAACGCCTACTGGAAATACAATAAATCGTTGTTATGTGAAATGAAAAGTGCGCTGTCTCAATTGCTTAAGTGCGTTTCTACAAAAGTTGCAATAGCAAGTGACTTGTTTACACCTTACAGTTACATTCTTCTACCTACATACCTACAGTCAAGTACAAAAGTAAATTGGAACTAACATAACTATATTTACAAACCTTTTTTTATATTGGGACCTGGGAGTCTTCAAGTCAAGAGTGAATAGGTTACTTTTAGGCAAGCGTGCTCCACCGTCGACCACATCATCACTTACCAACAGGTGAGATTGTGATCAAACGCGAGCCTATTACCTACCAATAAAAAAAAGGATATAAGTAGGTACTTATATACGGGGTCGGCAGCGCGAGTGTGACGCCCCTGGCCCCTAATGTTGCACGCGTCCGTAGGCCACGGTGACCACTTCCCATCAGGTGGTCCGTGTGCTGGCACCTAAGTGGTATAAAAAAAGTTTAAGTAACCTACTTAAGTATTTTTATAATCCCTAAATCACAAAGTTTATTGTAAGTATTCTTATTAAAACTGCTGCTGACTTATTTCTTAAAACTCATTATTCTCTAGTTTTCTGACTGTAGACAATAGACATCCTTAGCTGAAAAATAGATACTTACCTATAGTGCGCGGCATCTAACTTGGCAAGGTTTTGGAGTAGTGGGGCCCATACTACTCCAAAATGTGGCCACGATAGAGTTGCCGCGCACACTTAAAATTAATTTAAAAATTAAAAAACCTCCACAAAAATTTATTCAGATACCTAAACTTCAGAACCATATTGATCTTATCGGTTTGCGAACAAAAAGTACATTGTAGATTTCGGGACAAAAACGTTCGTTTTTGTTTCGTATTATGTGAAGGTGTCAAGTGATTTGATATCGATTTCTGTAGGTACGTGACCAGAATCTGTGTAAGTCACGAATAGGTATGTGTGTGTATTTAAACCTACATTGCATGCATTATAGGGTAGAAAATTGCATTATTCCTGAGTTTTTGGGAGTTAGTAACATATTTGAAGGAGGTAGGACACGACGTAGGTATCTCCCGTTCAAATTGAGCTGTCCGACTGGGGTAGTACTACTCCGCCCTACAGAAGATCACGACCATAAAAATAACCATCGTGTTGTGTTCCCGCCGGTAAGTAGGGTAGCCAGAGCTCACTGTACCCCTCCTCCCCCCTTCCCTTCCCTTGTGACACTCTTAGCGTTGCACACGTCCATAGACCACGGTGACTGTTTCCCATCAGGTGGGCCGTGTGCTTGTCTACCACCTACGTACCTAGTATAAAAAAACCATATTAGTTACGGTGTTCTTAATACAATATTTAGACCGGACATAGGTTCCTGTGGGACACGAGAACGGAATAAGAATATTACACAGGCGGAGCCGCGGGCAAGAGCTAGTTATACATGAAAGAACAAACCATCATAATATATATCCAACATCCTAAAACCATTTATGAATACGACGAACGGTTATCGGAACACGTCAAACAAGTGAATTGATTCGCTCCTTTTTCCCTATAAAAGAGCCTATTCATGCTCATACGGCTTAACCAAATCCCTGTAGAATGCAACGCCATGACTTCCCATAATAAGTTGGTTATAACTTGAGAGAGAATTAGGTCACCTATATACCGTGAGCTTAGTGGACGGCACGTATGGGTCTCATTGTTGATTCTAACATTTTTCGCCAAAAAAATGTTTTCCATCTGGCCGGGGATGTTGCTTTTAGTATTATGATTGACCCCATAAATTATGATATGGTTGGACAAAGAAACACTGTAAGTACTTATGCATTTCTTAACCAAAAAAATACAGTAGGAATACCGCAATTGCGTCTCCTGTTCAAAAATCAGGATGCAGGTACACACCTAATTTCTAAAAGTAATTGCTATCTAATTTCAATTTTTGACCCACCCCTTCCTAGCCCTACCCCCTTTCCTTCAAGGTGGGCAGCGCGTGTGTGACACCCTTAATGTTGTGTTGCACACGTCCATAGACCACGGTGACCGGCGTGACCGCTTCCCATCTGGTGGGCCGTGTGCTTGTCTGTCACCATCGTGATATAAAAAAATGTCTGTCTGCGAATTTGTCCACGTGTTCTTTGATCTGGGTTTTATTTATTTGCACTGGTGAAATCCAGCCGTATGCTCAATTTAAACTATGTAGGTAGGTATACTTACGCCTAGCCTAGCTACTTAGCATTTTTAGGAATTGATTTCATTAAATAAAACTTATGAAGTTATAACACATTAAAAACTCAGTCTATTAGAATAATGCAGATTTTTATTGGCATTCAGATGGTAATGTTAGCAATTGGCAACCCTGCAGTACTGACAAAAGAAAAACAGAACATTAAAATATAATGACCGTGAAAATAATTTCATCGAATTTATTATTACACACTGAACTTCATCCGGTTGATTTCACAATTTAGATATAAAAATGAAACATAATTCTATTATTGTAGTATAGTTATTTGTAGTGTGTATAAGGAGCCGTTTTATGGTAATACTGCTCAACATTGTCATTTTTATGGAGTTTTGGCGCCAACGCTGAAAAAGACACATCGCGGCATTGTATCATTTTCTAAAATTAGTGTAAAATGTAGTTATTATGTGTAAAAATGGTGGATTTTTAAATATAACATCTTCGGTAACGTGCACGAGTTCGGGAAAGTGGTATATTACCGTGAATTGTGCTTTTCAACGTTGATTTCAAAACTCCATAGAAGCCTCTAGTAAAGTCTCCACTATTTTACTGGGGTAAGACTATGACTGACTGATTTGACTATTGACTGACCTTGACTATGACTAAATGACGAAAACTCTGCAACTAATATGAACAAGATTATTGCATTTAATATGAACAAGAAGAATACTGATGACAAGGCAGCATGGTTATAGAACCTTAGCCTGTTCCGAAAGGAGCAAATATATAAAAAAAAAAAAAAAAAAAAATTGTCATTTTTATTCTGTCAATGTCAACTGTGTCAACATCAGCCGCTTTAATGTGTTGTTTATTTATTTATTTACGTTTATGAAATTATGAAATAGTGAAAGTGATTTGTGATTGTGCTTAAAATGACGAAACAAGGATACAATTATGAATATTCTCCGCTATGGAGTGAAAATGGGTAAGTAGTTTTATGTTACCTATTCCATAACAGAACATAAAAGGTTGGATGTTGTATGATGGATGTATGACTATTTGCTGAAATTTAAATGAAGTATTAAAGCTGTGATAAACATAGAAGTGCTTCTAAATAAGCTCTAAATAAATCTATAAAATCAATGTGATGACAGTTCAAAATCTTTTGGTAAAACCAGACTAGTTACAGACTTAATTTTTTAAATTCTATTTTGTGGTTTCTTCATTTACTTTCTTGTTGGTAAAATATTAAAAGTAATATTAGGTATACCAGAAGAGTCAAAGGAGAAACTTCTTTAAGGTAAGGCAGGGCATAAAAAGAAAGAAAAAGTATTTATTCTAAGAAACACAGTTATAATTAAATTTTTCTGTACCAAACTGTGCCGCCATTATTATTTGTATTTAAGTATTTACTTTTACTATTATTATAATTTAACTCCCTTTCCATTACTGTAGAACTTACAATATTTTGTATTCATCTTTCTCAACTTACGGTTCCACCAAAATGTTTATCTTTAAGGACTTTTTGATAAACAAATTTTATATGTTGGCCTTTAATTTACTATTGTAATGTAATTTTTACTGCTCTAGCCACGGAATATAGAATACCTACTACAATGGAAGTGTGATACTACTTATTCATAAGGGGAACCGCTGTCGCCAAACTCACACATACAACCAGTCGCTTATCTTCCATACCAAATTAGCCTAAATTATGCATACTGCAAAACGAAAATACACCTTACTAGTTCGTGTTAGAGATTTATTTGCTATAGATAAAAAAAATATTTACGGCGATTCGTATTTTGAATCAAACAAACTTTGACTTAAGAAAAACTTCAGATAATCTCTCTCTCTCGCTCTATCTCACTATGCAAACCTTGCGAAACAACGCGTACAAGTGACACGCGTGCCACGCCCACTTACCACTTCTACTTACTTCTCTTTTCTGTGGCTCTAGCCTATACCTATGCTTAAATAGCACCAATATAAAATTGTTGTTCTGTATGACAACTATAACATGTAATAAACAAATGAAGACTATTTTGAGAAACTCGGAAAAGCTTTGATGGTAGTCAAGCCATGCAATTACATACATACCTACATACAAATCATGCCAATAGGGAAGGGAGAGACAACATCTTTCCACTTACTACGATCTTGCCTTGTGATTCTTCAACTTTTCTACTTAATTGTTTTCATATAAGCATGCTAGCTGCGGGTACTATTGACCTGGCCGTTCCAAATATGAATGAATACACTTTAACTAGCAGTGTTCTGCTTTTCATACAGGTTGTAACCATATCAGAGGGCCTCTCTGCCCTTTTCCTTGGTGGGCTCTACAACATTTTATGAATAGGGGGTTTCCTCCTCTGGCCTTACCTAACCGGACAAACGATGTGAGTGGGTATGTCGAACTCGAACCGAATAAAACTGCACAGTGTTCTGCTGTGTGGCTGTGGAATATTTCACGGAAGCTAGATGCCGTTTTAGGTTAGGACATAATTATATTCAAATTACCTTGATTATCATAGTGCAACATTTAGAATACGTATAATATTTATGATATTTAACCATGAATCTATAAAACCTTTGAACAGATCGCTTTGACACGGGGCTGTCATAAAATGGCAGTGGCTAACCATGTGTGAATGAACCATGGTTGCAATGTGTTATCCAAATTTGATTCCTAGATATTTTTTCTTGTTGTCACTACGGTTTTCACACAATTTCACTAAGAAATGCTACTTTGTTTTTGCTACTTAAACGGATTGAAACGAATAACGTTTGCCGCGTAGTAGCTGACTAGTGTGTGTGTGTGCGTGCGGGCCGACTTGTACGTATAACCAAGTGGACCGACTCTAATGTCGTCAGTTGTATTCTTTAACTCGTTCCGTTCATATGTTTTATAGGTTCATGTGTTTAACCGGTGGAATTTTAATGGACTGTATAATGACGAGGTTTGACCTTTCAGTAACAGTCTGTTGACTTTTTTGTTGTTCATTATTTTTTGTTCAAATCTAATAATAAATGGATGTATCACATGACTAGTTTTGTCAATAACCTAGCTGTTACTGACTTAGGAGTGTTTTAAGTCTAGCTGTGCCACTGTGCCAGTGACTTGCCGCGATTTAGAGTTTCAAGGTTTGAATTTTCTTGCGCGGAACCTTAAATCTTTTAAAAAATAAAAGTAATCTTAGACCAGTGCCGATAGCTATGAAAATGGTAAAAAGTAAAAGAAATTTATAGTAGGATGAAACCTGTTGTAAAAGGAAGAGAATATAATAAAAATGATAGGAAAAATAAATTACGGGCGATCTGAGGTCGGGAAGTGGGGAGGGGGGTGAGTTTTAAGGGTAAAAACGGTTTATCTCGATTTCCGGCAAAACTACAAGTCCTATGGAAAAAAGTTAAATGACAAAGTTGTAGGTAATAAAGAGACCTACAACTTTTGTGTTTACACTTTTTTCACACAACCTCAAAAAGTATGTGAAAAATTCAAATAATCAAGTTTTTGGTTTTTTATTTTTATCTTAAGCAAAACAAATTTGTTTTCCACGAAATTTGGTGAAAACTTAGCTTTTTATGTCCCAAAGACACTGTAATTTTTTTGATTTGAAATACTCTTTTTTTCAGTTTATTTTGACTAAATATCGAAAAACCACCCCAATTTTCAATCGAAAAATCTCACGTCAAAATATCAGCATTTTAAAAAAAATCGAAAAGCGTTTTGTTCGTTGAAATCTCTTCTTTCTGATAATGTAAAAATATATATACATTACTATGGAAAATTTTCTCTGGAAATGCAAAGAAGAAAAACTCGAATTCGAAATTAATATTTTTGTATTTAGTCATTTCCTCGCTGAGGTGGGATGAAAAGTTACATGTTGCACTATAACTTCATGGTTGCACTCGAGTGCAAAGATTTTTCACTTTGTGCACTTTTGATTCCCTCGCTAAAGCTCAGGGTTCTATTTTGTGAATCGCTCGCTGCGCTCGTGATTCAAATTAAGAACCTTCGCTTGCTCGGTCATCAAAACTGAGCACGCGAAGGGTTCTAAAATTGAACCCAGATCTTTAGCGAGGGAATCAAAAGTGCGCAAGGTGAAAAATCTTTGCACTGGTGTGTAACTATGAAGCTATAGTGCAACACGTAACTTTTCATCCCACCTCAGCGAGGAAATGACTAAATACAATAATCACAAACTAAAACCCTGAGCTTAGCGAGGGAATCAAAAGTGCACAAGGTGAAAAATCTTTGCACTCGAGTGCAACCATGAAGTTATAGTGCAACATGTAACTTCTCATCCCACCTCAGCGAGGAAATGACTAAATACAAAAATATTAATTTCGAATTCGAGTTTTTCTTCTTTGCATTTCCTGAGAAAATTTTCCATAGTAATGTATATATATTTTTACATTATCAGAAAGAAGAGATTTCAACGAACAAAACGCTTTTCGACTTTTTTTAAAATGCTGATATTTTGACGTGAGATTTTTCGATTGAAAATTGGGGTGGTTTTTCGATATTTAGTCAAAATAAACTGAAAAAAAGAGTATTTCAAATCAAAAAAATTACAGTGTCTTTGGGACATAAAAAGCTAAGTTTTCACCAAATTTCGTGGAAAACAAATTTGTTTTGCTTAAAATAAAAATAAAAAACCAAAAACTTGATTATTTGAATTTTTCACATACTTTTTGAGGTTGTGTGAAAAAAGTGTAAACACAAAAGTTGTAGGTCTCTTTATTACCTACAACTTTGTCATTTAACTTTTTTCCATAGGACTTGTAGTTTTGCCGGAAATCGAGATAAACCGTTTTTACCCTTAAAACTCACCCCCCTCCCCACTTCCCGACCTCAGATCGCCCGTAATTTATTTTTCCTATCATTTTTATTATATTCTCTTCCTTTTACAACAGGTTTCATCCTACTATAAATTTATTTTGTCTCAAACACTATCTGCACTGGTCTATCTATGTTACGCCTTAGTAATACTAGCCAGCAAATACCACCCAAATCAGCCCAGCCGGTCCAGAGATTAGGTACCTACCTCTTTCAAACAAACAGACAAATTGTAAAAATTGCTGTTTATTGTTATTGTATCGTCAATAATCCATTTATCTTAAACCCATTATTTTAATATCACAAACAGGCACTTCAGTTATATTTGTATTGTATAGACATTGGTTGTTTTGTTACCCACGGGCCATGGCTTTATTTGCATGAACACTTAACAAAATGAAACACGTCATGGAAGTGCTGGATTGACGTCGTAAGGGATGACATGCGTGTCTACAGTCTCACTGCCAGACATGCCGTAGGCCGTGCGAAGTAGAGGAGTAAAAAAAAACAAAACAAAAACCGCGCCAGGACGTGGAGTTGCGGACAACAGCCCGAGAAACCATACCATACGAATCTTCTCCCTTCTTCTATTCTGTTTTTAAAGGAATGTTTTAAAAAAACTGTTTGTGAGTGATGGGACTGATATGGAAGGTACATACCTATACCTATTAAGAAACGGATACGTATTTTTTTTTGTTAAACATCATTTAATTCTATAGACACGTCATCATGGTAATAAAACCGAATCGCATGACCGTGATGGCAAACGTAGCGATAGCAGTTTTTAATAAATTTTACTCCATTAAACTTTACTGGTTTTTATTTATTACTTGCTGTTTCCCGCGGCTTCAATTCTGTTCCTGCTCCTGCTACCTATGGGAACCTATTCCCAGGATAAAAATCCTACCATTAACTTTGATGTTTCCCATTTACCAGCCGCCTCGGTCTAGTGACTAGTGTCGAATCTTTAGCAGTGAAGTCAGCAGCTATCAGGATTAGAGTTTTAAGTTTACAGTATTTCGTATCACTGTTGGTACAGTGTATTATAATTCTAATGGTTAACAAATACAGGCTTTGTTTACTTGAGATAGTAGTTGCACAAGTTACCGCAGTTCTGTAACTGTGTATTCTGTGTAACCAACATAAAGAGGTAACAAAGCTGCCACCTATTTTATTATGGTAGAAGTTTGTATCCATTGTTGTGCAGCTAAAGTTTTTTTTTATATAGCCTGGAGCAACGCTTCGCCGCAAGCAGTTGTGGAATGTCAGATGGCAGTCGCTTCGCGGAAGATATCGAAATTCGACCTTTTTCTTCTTCTATCGTGTTGATGGCATATCAAAGTTTGTTTTCCCAGTGTGCTAGCTTAATTAAGTTCTCAGA
Organism: Lithosia quadra; assembly: GCA_963576445.1. NCBI lineage: Eukaryota > Metazoa > Arthropoda > Insecta > Lepidoptera > Erebidae > Lithosia > Lithosia quadra. The sequence goes on from OY754879.1 coordinate 15,252,186, forward strand.
GGTGCTCATGAGTTCCAATATAAATGTGTTTGAGCATGCATTTGGCCGTTTTGTAGTTAAAATTAAAACTGACCCCAACTGAGTTGATAAAAGGCTCGGAGGGAGACTAGATCAGTGTTTCTGAAACTTTTTATGGCCTGCTCCATTTTTCTCATGTTTCCATGTTTTATAACCTTTCCATACCACCCCTCCCTTTTCTCAATGTTGCTCCTTGCTTTTATTTGATTTAATAAACCAGAACCTTGATTATTATACTGTCATATAGTCCCTTTTCTTATCATAAGTTAACTACGGCGGCAGTAATTTGTGAAATCACTGAGGATTTCATAAATATTTTATTACCTCACGGTCTCACGATTAGTGGAAACTTTGAATATACCTTAGTAATGTAATAAACAAAATATTGTAGTAATTAGTGAATCACACCAAATAGTCCGCCTTTTTGACATTGAACTCACTATTTATTGTGAAGTGATCGTAGCAAATAAGTGTGCCATACTAGTGTGCTCTGAATAAACTTAAAAGGTCTATAAATAAATTCGTTTTAATTATTTATGAATAATATAGTTTTACCTTTAACATTATGCCGAGGCAGGTATGAGGAAATAAAATATCTACTACCGCGATAGCAGTGTACAATAATAATAACGAAATGTCGGTCGTGTTACAGCCAGAGATGGGTTTATGCACTGGTATTTTGGACCAATCCAATGATAGTTTATTAATACGAACATTATATCAAAAGGCGACAACTAGTACCTAATCCAAAGCAGACTATAGTTAGAACTGTTTACTAACAAACTACATTACCGTTTTATAGGTAACGGTATCTGAATATTATAAACATGCCTCCTAAGGCTGACAATCAACCGTATCGTGCGAAACAATGGAACAACGATTTAGTGGGGGGTGCTCAGACCGCGTGAGTGGGCGATCTAACTCGATAGCCGTGTCAGTTTATAGTGAGAGGCGCGGGCGTCGAACGCCGACTTGCCGCTGGCCTCCAAATTCAGGCTGCATTCACCTTTGAACCGTAACAATCAAATTTCAGCCGTATTGTGTGCCTGTAAAGTTTAATTTACCCAATTAATGTTGTGGTGAAACGAATCAACACAGTGACCCGGTCGTTATAATAATACAGTGTAAGGTGTTGTGCAAAATGAATGAAGAAATTACAGTTTCGGATGATTTGAAGAGGCAGGCTGCAATGTTTTATAACAGCACCCAAAGGTTAGTTTAATTACAAATACGCGTGATTGTTTGCAACAAGGAAAGGATATCGATACTCGAGTGCGACCTTTTCTCTTACTAAATCAAGCATAGTCTTATTGCATGGTGTTAGAGTTGATTTTCGCTTAGTAAGTCTGTAAAGTGGTTATTGTTTGATATCGGTTTGCATAACTACGTGTCGCGAAAAAATGCAACGTTTGTAGATTTAAATGAGTGATAGTCTTGCCGTATTAGATTCAGAAATAACGAGCATGGAGTGGAGTTATTTCTCGTAGCATACCTACGTTTGTAATCAATATTTTTTTTATGGTTTACATTCATGTGAATTAGTAACATAAGTAATGTACCTACTTATTTCATTCGTCATTAATATGCACATAATTGTTTCGAAAGATCTTATACTTTATACATCTGTAACAGCAGCTATGCAAAACATATTGTATTTGAATAAGGACACCTTAGAATAATAATTGTCTTTTTATTTTTGTTATTTCTACATAATATAAATGTCAAAGAAGCTGTTGCCTGCTGTTGCCACAGCAAAAATAAAGCAACTTATTTTTTATTATAATTTTTGAAATAGGAATATTGTTGCAATAAATGTTATTGTTCTTTCTTAGTGACGTCATTAGTAGGGGTGCGCCGTTTAAAAACAACGGTTGCACAGACACTAAACTTGACTTAACTGAAACGTTCATAAGGAGGTTCTTCTCGCGATCGTTCAAATTATGGTTCCGCTCCTTTTGATTATAGTATCAGGAGGCAAAGATAAAAAGATAAGGCAATACACAGGAAGAATGTTATTGTACAAGAATGCCTTTAGAAAACGCAGAGCAAGAGTAGTAGTATTAGTGGTGGTCTCGCCAACTAACACCACGTTTTGAGTGTTGAGGGGTTGGACTCCACAGGCACTAGACCAATTAATTTATTACAGACATTTTCGCTTTGATAGATTTATCATCTGTGGATTTATCGATAAATTAGATAAAAAATGACATTAAGGCTACAACAACAAACTTGGTCAATCATACAAATTAATCGATTTGATCAATTTTACTTACTGTAGGTATTGGTTCTGATAATGGTGTTCGTAATCCATGATGCCACGAGCCATCCATGATGTCTATGATGAAAATCAAAAGCAAACTTTATACGAAATATGGGTTTATTAAATATTTATTTAAAAGCAACAAAAACAAAATAAATTGCAAAAAAAAACACAATTTTTTTTGGTCGTGTTGTCTTATTTGTGCCTCATGCATGAGTAGCGTGTAGGTAGGTAGGTACGTGACCTGATTCATAAGTCACTATTTATCTCGACTTGTCGTTGTTGCGTCAGGTTTTGAAGACAGGAGGACATTTCCCCAGACGCTTACGTCAGTGAAATTGTCCAGAAGAAAAAAAAGGTTTTGAAGAGTATCCGTTAATTATCAAGTCAATCAAGTTCTAGGCCGTGTCATGTCACCTTGGTATTATAAAAATAGATTCTTTTGCTAAATATACATACAATACAATTATGTGTACCTACCTATAGGCTATTGTTTTAAATTCAAGAATACAACACGTATGAGAGTGACTAATTACAAAATATTTCTTATTGTTTATTATACTTATTTCAATTAACAATCTCTTACAGGTTTCTTTATATAGTTACAAAACTATTATAATATGCTGGTTTAACAGATTTTATCAAACAAAACAAAAGAAAATGTATTAAGTATATGTTACATAGTTACATTACAAATTGCTATTACAAACTGATTAAGCCTTAGAATTGCAATTCTGAATCAACGCCGAGCGTGTAGTTGATTAATAATTTAATACAATTAAGTACTTTTTTTACTTGAAGAGGGTGCTATTATTGTAAAAAAAGGTACTAACTTTCTTTTTCAACGTAATTGTAAAAATGTCGTAGGGTTTACAGAGGTGACTAAAGTCGCTCGATTTTAACAACTCGGCGAAAATCGACCGTCTAAATGGCAATTCGGCTAGGTCGCAAGCGAATAAAGCCGCAAGCCCCAACCCCAAAGTTAGTCAGCATCATTCAACTTTGACCAGCTGCACGTGGCTGGTGACTAATATTGGCTGTGTAAACAATCAGTGGCAGGCTGAGGCTGCTCAACAGTTTCGAAGGAAATGACCGAGGCACATACGATTTTAGTCACCTGTGCAAATGGTCTAACATTGTTGATTAGTGAGGTTTAAAGTGAAGTGACTAGCCGAAAATTTAGGCGTTAGTTTATTATAAATCCGAATTGCGTATGTGAATAACATAAATAAAATCATTCGGAGTAAAAACCAGCGGCTTGGATGACAGGTACGTACTATTAGACCGATAGGTATGGCCATTGTCATGGTGAAAAAGCACTTCTCACACAATTTGTCTCGCCGTTTATTCTTTAGTTGTTTTGTTCGGGTAATCAAAGACTAAGCGAATAGGTACCTAATTAATGTCCATAACGATTTCCATAATACTGGCTGTATTTTCATTCACTAGCCCAGTGGCAGTAGTGGCCCAAAAAATAATGTGTATGTCAGCCTTCCAACCCTCATTATAAGCTAGTGTCATGAGTCTTGAGTTCACGCCATTATCTAAGAATTCACGAACTTTTGCCAAATAATTATCATGGCCTGTATGTTAACCAAGTGACTTTCTGCTAATGGAATCACTTCGAAGTGAACATAAAAAGGGCCGAAATGTATGGGCGTGCATTACTTATTGGTGTAATAACTTCCATACATTTCGGACTTTATGTAAGTTTTTTGCCCCTTGGGACTAAATAAATGTTGACAACCTCTGACCTTTTGGTTGTCAAGGAACCGATACGCGTAGGAAATTCTTAATTGATTTCAAAAGCGTGTCGTTCGACAGAGACACGCGAATATAACGTGTGTTATATAATATTACAGGTTTATTAGCATTTGTTTACCCATTTAATGTCTATAATTCAGTTATGTGTTACTTAAGTTATGTATAAATATTCGTGACTGACTTAATTCGAAAGGTGTTGAGGAATCCAACTGTACTTAACTTAAAATATTATAATGTACCTTTAAGTTGACGTCAACTAAGTATAACAGATGAATGAACGTACGTAATGTATGATAATATAATATAATGTTTATTCATATGTTTGTGGATTGGTTTTATGATCGTTAAAAGGTATCCACACCATACGATTTTATGACCAATTTGTGTCCAAAATTTGACATAAGTATAGATTGACAATCCAATCATTGTCAATTTATTGTGAATTAGGTATTGATCTTTAATGTACGTGTGGATGGAAACTGACCGGAAATGGTCAATGATATTCTCCAAGCAAGTTAGCCAATTCTGGTCGATTTCCATACGAAATTAACCTATCCGATTGGCCGATCGGTCGATTTCCATCCACACGTACATTAGAGATCAATATTTCGATGACTTGTTTGTAAATCTAGTCAAATTGGATGCAAATTGGTCTTATTCAATTGTATAGTTTTGGACGCCCTTTTACATACGTACACGAACAGAGATAATATTATTTGATTAATATTGATATAATAGACCAGTGCCGATAGACTTTGAGACAAAATAAATTTATAGTAGGATGAAACCTGTTGTAAAAGGAAGAGAATATAATAAAAATGATAGGAAAAATAAATTACGGGCGATCTGAGCTCGGGAAGGGGGAAGGGGGGTGAGTTTTAAGGGTAAAAACGGTTTATCTCGATTTCCGGCAAAACTACAAGTCCTATGGAAAAAAGTTAAATGACAAAGTTGTAGGTAATAAAGAGACCTACAACTTTTCTATTTACACTTTTTTCACATAACCTCAAAAAGTATGTGAAAAATTCAAATAATCAAGTTTTTGGTTTTTTATTTTTATCTTAAGCAAAACAAATTTGTTTTCCACGAAATTTGGTGAAAACTTAGCTTTTTATGTCCCAAAGACACTGTAATTTTTTTGATTTGAAATACTCTTTTTTTCAGCTTATTTTGACTAAATATCGAAAAACCACCCCAATTTTCAATCGAAAAATCTCACGTCAAAATATCAGCTTTTTAAAAAAGTCAAAGAGTTTTTTGTTCTTTGAAATCTCTTCTTTCTGATAATGTAAAAATATATATACATTGCTATGGTAAATGTTCTCAGAAAATGCAAAGAAGAAAAACTCGAATTCGAAATTAACATTTTTGTATTTAGTCATTTCCTCGTTGAGGTGGGATGAAAAGTTACATGTTGCACTATAACTTCATGGTTGCACTCGAGTGCAAAGATTTTTCACCTTGTGCTCTTTTGATTCCCTCGCTAAAGCTCAGGGTTCTATTTTGTGAATCGCTCGCTGCGCTCGTGATTCAAATTATGAACCCTTCGCTTGCTCGGTCATCAAAACTGAGCACGCGAAGGGTTCTAAAAATTGAACCCAGATCTTTAACGAGGGAATCAAAAGTGCACAAGGTGAAAAATCTTTGCACTCGAGTGTAACTATGAAGCTATAGTGCAACTCGTAACTTTTCATCCCACCTCAGCGAGGAAATGACTAAATACAATAATCACAAAATAGAACCCTGAGCTTTAGCGAGGGAATCAAAAGAGCACAAGGTGAAAAATCTTTGCACTCAAGTGCAACCATGAAGTTATAGTGCAACATGTAACTTTTCATCCCACCTTAACGAGGAAATGACTAAATACAAAAATGTTAATTTCGAATTCGAGTTTTTCTTCTTTGCATTTTCTGAGAACATTTACCATAGCAATGTATATATATTTTTACATTATCAGAAAGAAGAGATTTCAAAGAACAAAAAACTCTTTGACTTTTTTTAAAAAGCTGATATTTTGACGTGAGATTTTTCGATTGAAAATTGGGGTGGTTTTTCGATATTTAGTCAAAATAAGCTGAAAAAAAGAGTATTTCAAATCAAAAAAATTACAGTGTCTTTGGGACATAAAAAGCTAAGTTTTCACCAAATTTCGTGGAAAACAAATTTGTTTTGCTTAAGATAAAAATAAAAAACCAAAAACTTGATTATTTGAATTTTTCACATACTTTTTGAGGTTATGTGAAAAAAGTGTAAATAGAAAAGTTGTAGGTCTCTTTATTACCTACAACTTTGTCATTTAACTTTTTTCCATAGGACTTGTAGTTTTGCCGGAAATCGAGATAAACCGTTTTTACCCTTAAAACTCACCCCCCTCCCCCCTTCCCGAGCTCAGATCGCCCGTAATTTATTTTTCCTATCATTTTTATTATATTCTCTTCCTTTTACAACAGGTTTCATCCTACTATAAATTTCTTTTACTTTTTACCATTTTCATAGCTATCTGCACTGGTCTATAAGTAGTGCTGCTCAATTGGTCGCCTTCCCTGGTGCGGCCACGTTTAGCGCCAGCCGCCTGACTACGTGAGTAGGAGTAGTAGAGGTACCCCAGGTAGGAGAGGGTAAACCCAAGAAGTGCCGTCTTGACGTCGTAGAAGGTGGCATGCATTCCAATGGTCTCACTATAAATGCTCAAGACCTTTGCGAAGTGGCGGCGGTAAAGCCAGAAGTGGCTGTGGCCTTCTAAATCGTGGAAATTTCAGACAGCTTTGAATTTATATTTTCCATAGTGCGTGAAAGTTCTGTATCGATCCAAGTATCGCTTAATTGGTTATGCAAGGTCAAGAGTCGCAAAATAAGGGCTCACTTTTCTATAGCTGGCTATATTAGTTCAATTTTATACTGTAGTTGATAGAATTTCGAACGAAAATCTTTTAGTCACACGAAGCATTTCTTACTATTATATTAAATTTTATAGAAAGTTTTATAATAAAACGTTACTAACCACGTCAGAATTGCTGAAATGAAACTGGATGGAATTTGGTTTAGAAATTAATAGTGAGTAGGTACTGCTATAATCTGTAGCAGTAGGTACTTTTATCAACTCTGAATAGCTGTTACCACTTTTTGTCATAGGCATAGGTTCCTACAGGTTGCGGAAACGGGGTCAATATGTACCTACTGTAGGTACAGTACACACATAAATAAGGTTTAAATCGATACGATAGTTAGAAGTTGGACATATTCGCGTTCCTTTATTGGAAATTCTTACAAAAAAAAAAAAAATCATTAACCCGACTGCGTAAAAAACTGAAAAGAACAAAACAAGCACTTAGTTTCTCAGTCAAGATCCATTGAAAAATTAGATTGGCTGTCGAGAATTTTGGCTGTTCAGTGAAAAATGAAGCCTAGGTAATATGAAAAAAAAATCTATCTCTGCATCACGGATATAGATTCAGACACATTACCAGTCAAGGATTTGAATCAGCTCCTCGCACTTTTAATAAATAAACATTGTTGTTTCCTGAGCACAACAATTTTTTCAAGTTAAAGGCCAAAGGTTGGTTTAGATTCATTAGAATTCTTGTTGATCTCTACGTTTTTTGCCCCTGAGTATGAATTTAGCACCTACTAGATATTCCGTACTCAAAACAGGTAGGTATAATAATAAGTTTAGTCACTGCTATGACACCAGTCTAGTCATTTGTTAGACTACGCGCCACTTCTTGTTTTACTGTATTTGAGTACATTTTTTTTATACTACGTAGGTAACAGACAAGCACACGGCCCACATGATGGGAAGCGGTCACCGTGGCCTATGGACGTGTGCAACACTAAGGACGTCACACACGCGATGCCTAATACCCTGGGAAGGGTAGAGGGCTAGAAAGGGGTGGGGAGAAGAGGGGTACAGTGAGCTCTGGCTACCCTACTTACCGGCGGCGGGAACACAATACAATGGTTATTATGTCTTAAGTAACTATTTATGACTCTGATTATGCATCTACTGCACCTATCTCTGCATCACCTTTGGTTGACTGGTAGATGTTGCCCGTGCCATGATGTCCACCTATGTATACACGGCCAAGGAGATAAGTATACACCTACACATGTAAAAGTGTAAGTATATGCTCATCTCATTGGTCGTATGTACATTTTGTATGCATGATGGTCTTGTGTGAAGATATTCTTCATAGTATAGTTTTTTATGGTACCTAAGTATTTGACTATTATAATATTCGCAACTTTGGTTCAAAGTCGTTCATTTAACATAACCCAAGTATTTGAAAACTATCTCCAATTTACCGACACAACTCATTAACAATTTTATAATACTCATAGTAAGGATACTTATTAGATTATTATCCTTGATTCCAAACATAACTTTATAGTTACTGATCACAAATTCATCAGGTTTGCCTTAAAATCAGTGGTTAATTATAATAACATATTTTAGAGATACCTATGTTATAGTATTAGTGAATATTAGCGTAGCAGCGTATAATTATAATCAACAAAAGTTGATTGACACAGAATTATTTACAAATTGTGTTACGTAGGACAGGACTACTCGTATACCATCTGTGGACTATACCGTATCAATGATTGATGTAGACAGTATTTAAAGTCGTTTTTTTGACCAAGTTAAAGCTTAATATGTCCATTATTTCCTAAAAGATTTAAGAGCTAAGTAGAGAGAAGGTACTTTTGTCGTTGACTGTACTTGGTCCCCTGTATATTGTGTGCCACTACACTCTACGAGTGCTCAGCGTGCAATATTGAATCCGGAAGCGTCCATACATGTTGAGGGAACAATATATCCAAGTTTACAAGATAAGAAATTTGACTCTGTAATTTGAATTTTATTTATTCTTGCCTGCCTGCTCATAGATAGAGATTTTTATCTATCTACTAGCCTATGCAGCCCGCGGCGCCGCCCGTGTGGTTTTGCATTCATTAACTATAATTTATCTCCGGTTCAACTCAACCGATCGTATTAAACATCGTAAGATTTTGAGTCTGACTAAAACCTGTCAAATAAAAAAAACCGCATCAAAATCTGTTTTTTTATTAGGGCACGTCAAAATGACTTCACCTCGCCTGATGGTGAGCTAAAGGTAAAGTCTCAGGATTCGGGTCATCGCTACATACGCCGGTCTGTTCAGTAGTTTTTGCGGCCATCGCGCACGCGCACAATCTGACAACAAGCTGGTGTGATGATGTAGTCGAGAAGTGTCCATGGGAACTCCTGAATGAAAGAAAAATAAACCAATCGAGTTTGATCTCATTTGATTTCCCTTGGTAAATACTCTAATGCTACATGATATGGGTCTGAAGATAGTGACGATAGGTGGTCAAGGACTTCTGAATTGGTTAAATATGTTTACGCCCGTGGTTTACGCCCATGTACCTAATTTGTGTTGTTTTTTTTTGAAAAGTTTTTATAGTAAGTAAGTTGAGGTACTTAACTTTCTTAACCGTACTAGCAACATCTCCCCCCCCCCCTCCTCCTTAGGCGCTTCTAGTGTTGCACACGTCCATAGGCCACGGTGTCCGCTTCACATCAGGTGAACTGTAAACAGCTGGTCTGCCACTTAAAGGATATAACAAATGCCAGTTTTATCTGGTTCAGCACTTAATGCTTTCGCCTTGTTTCGAAAGTACGCAGCAATGCCAGCAGTACATTACCTCGTGTAAATGTATACAAACATTGCAACATTACTTCCGCGAGAATGCGGTAGTTTAAGACACTTAAAATATATTATCGGTTTTATAATGTGATAAAGAATTTAATACCTAGTTTATGTTCTAATTTAATTTCAACTAGCACGAAATTACATTCGAATACTAAACGTATAGTATTCGTAACGAGAGACTGAAGATATTCATTATACTTAATACATAATTACAATCCTATATCGTGATTCGTTGTTTGTACTTGATCTATATTGTGATAAAGAATTTAATACCTAGTTTATGTTCTAATTTAATTTCAAACAGCACGAAATTACATTCGAATAGTAAACGTATAGTATTCGTAACGAGAGACTGAAGATATTCATTATACTTAATACATAATTACAATCATATATCGTGATTCGTTGTTTGTACTTCAACATTATTGAAGGGATCGCGATAATACGAGTAGGTATATTGACTATCTATAGTATCTCATTACGAGTATTATAAGCTTACTATACAGGTGATATTTTTCAACTGATAAAAAGTTACCCTTGGGACAGAAATCGTACTCCTGGACCTCAAGTTACCATCATCATCCCTCTCATAGCGATTTCCCAGTTGCGTCCAAAGTTTTGCACTTTGAGCCAGAGATCCGATTATTTTTGATTGGCAGACCAATCAGAAGATCAGACCTTCCAACCCTGAAAGGAAAGCCAGCTCCAGAAACTCTTCCATTATTTAGCCGTCACACACAGGCTTCCTACAGGTACAATTATTATTAGCTTGGACTCCGAAGGTGTTGGTAGGACTCTGTACATCTATTAGTTTGTATTTCGTTCGCTTCCATTCCGCAACAATGTAAAATGATCCATAGTCGTCACAATGAACATAAATAGCTATCAAGAATGGAATACAACCTCGACCTCCTATAGCAGGAAACGTAGCCGCTCCAACTAAGTACAAACTTATTATTTTGTACTCGGCATTGACATGATTACTTACCTTTTAACGGTCTGAATACATTCAAATACCATAGCCTTATTTTTCTATCAAGCATCATAATTATTATTGTACCATTTAAGCCAAATTTCATTAGAATTCCTCGAGCAACTACTTTCAATTTATGTCTGCATCACCCTGGTAGAAAATGCTTCAGGTTTTAAGGCCCGTATTATAGTAGATGACACCTCTGAGATATATCTCAAGCGTGCACTTGAGATGCTCTGCACCAATGGCGCAATTCGCAGAACATCTGAAGGGCACGCTTGAGACAACATATCCAAGATACGAGCCTAAGTCCACCTTTGTACAAGTTTATTATTGTGCAGAAAGCTTAAATAAACAAATAAAATAGTCGAACTGCAAATAACGCAGTGGTAGCGAATACGACATGAAGTTCTGTGTAAAACCCGAGTCTAGACTTATGACGTATGATGCCACCATCAAACCTCAAGAGCCGCACGCAGTCTTTGAAGCGTACCTATAACTTGTGGATTATGAAAACGGTGACAACTGGTAGCGAGGTCGTACGAATTCTAACTGCAGAGTTCGCAACCATTCCGGTTTTTTTAAGTATGGGGGTGAATGCCCTACCGCGCGAGCCGCGGCGCAATGATTGAAAGTAGGTATTATCTCACACTATTCAGAGCAATTGCTCTGAATACAACCTATAAGCCTGAATCTAATATTAAATCAGTGGACCCGGGCAGACGGGAACGATTTCAACGCCACCGTTCGGGTTCAAAATACAAAAAAGAGAGTAGAGTTATGCTTTACCCAAAGCATAACACTCTCTTTGTATCTCTCCAATAAGATAAGGAACCCAGAAAGCAATTACGAAATTTCAAAGTGACATTTTGACGTAACATTAGGAAGTTCTATTTCTATTAGAATGCATTTGGATACAATAAAAGTAAAATGTAAACGTATCTGCATTTCAAAGATAAAAATAAGCATATATTACGTTGTACTTTTCTTTTTTTTAATGACGTTTCGCATTATAATTTTTTATGATGCATTTGAAAACGGCTTATTGTGGAATGGTCTATAACTTTAGCGATGTATAAACAATCAAATTGCAGAAAATAATGGCAATTATATATTTCTCGGGAATTTCTTTCGATAGAGTAATTTTTCTTCCCAATCCCAATTATGGGTAATTTCATCATCCGAGACTTTCACCTCGGAGCCCATTGTCCACTGCTGCTTTTTTTCCTTTAGATTCGGCTTATGCGGCTTCTAACCCTGAGAGGAAGCCCACCTTAGAGCCTCATCCCTTAATCAGCAGGTGTATCAACAGGTGGCTTGTAGCTGACCCTATTGAATAAGTATATTCTAACCACTATAGAATCACAATCAATCAATTAGCCTACCTATGCAGTCAACTGCTGGGCACAGGCCTCTCCCAATGTGCGCCATACCGCTCAATCCTCCGCCTTCTCCATCCAGTCAACTTAGCTACAATTTTCAGGGCGTCAGTCCTTTTGGCTGAGAGGCGTCCCAACTTTCGTTTGTCGACTTGCAGTTGTGTACAGCAATTGTGTTCGTGGGTCACTGCTGTTGATCATGGTATACTGGAATTACAGTAGTGGGAATGCGGGTGGGATTACTCCACTTCAGCTTGCTTATTTTGCGAACTGGCGTCTTACAAGCGTCTAGCAAAAATCCAGAAGAGAAGGCCAATAAATATTTATAAGCCATTCACCTGTTAAAGGAAGTAATTAATTCAGTCTTATGGCCTTTGTATATTTAATTTACTGTTGTTACTTTTTTACAGGCACACATTTAAGTCGCTAATGGTCACTTTATTGCACACACTTGTAATCGAAGACTACGTAATAATACATTACAGAATAACGTATGTGAAATGTCTTTTGGCAATAAACTTCTTTAAAATAATAAACAACTAAACCCTGTGGATCAAGCCAACCTCACCTGTAAGCTGATAGCACACTTATTTGCCGGACAAGGCTCTGGTGCAAACTTTCTTGGGGTTGGGAGGCCAGACGGTAGTTGCTAAAGCCCACATAATGATTGGTTTTCTCTTGTTCCACTTTTAATAGATGTTCTCTTGTCCACTGTGCACTTGTACTACCGAGGATCCATGCAGGGCTACGGAAAACGCGGTGGCTGTGGCCAAGTATTGGGCTCACAAAATTTAAAAAAGATCTGAGTACTCTTTTTCTGAAAAAGGAGCGTTTACAACGCACGATATCTATTCACAATTGAAGCAATTCTCAGCAATCAGAAGTATCAAGTATCAAAGCATTCAAAAGTATCAGTAACAAAAATATATACAGACAGAGAAAACAGCAAATATAAGTAACAGGGGACTGCAAATATCGTAGAATATTGTCGCAAGAATTCCAAGGAACTACTACCGATCGATGGCGTGTTTCTTTCGTAATTGCATCAATTACTTTTCCATCAAGGCTTATGAGGCAAAGAATCCCTGCGGATATTTATGGACGTAGGTACTACTACACTAAAACTAGGTAAATCCACACTGATATTATATATGCGAAAGTTACTCTGTGATGGATTAGAAATTGAGAAAGGACATTTTTATCGCGAAAAATCTTAGAGGGGTTTAATTTAAATAGAGACCCCGACCGGCCTTGGCCGCCAACATAGATGACCACGACGTGTTGTTAAGGGATTAAATTTCCCCCTTTAAATTTGTGGATTGATGGATTGGTCCTTTCTTGGGCGCACCAGATTCCCCGGCCACTCAGGCCTATGTGACGAGGCACCGTGCGGTTTAGTTGGTTCGACTCCGACATAACCGCCTTTGCTCCGCGACGGGGGGGTATCTATGGTGATTTCTGCACTATAATAAAGGGGGGGATTTTTGAAAATAACACCATGAAACTTTGTCTAGGCGCTTGATAATAAATAGGTAAATATACCATAGAACGTTTTTGAAAAATGAACCTATGTGGGGATGAAATTGGGGGAGGGAAGGAGGGGATAAATTCATATGATCACGATGATGAACATAAAGTAGAGCAGATATAAGGCGGTAGATATGAAACTATATACTAATGTTAATCAAGACGAATATTTTTATGTTAGCAGCTGTTTAATGTTTTCACATCCTCCTGAAGCGTGACCACACAATCTTATATAGACCGCATCGATGTTTACGCTATAAATAGTAACTGTGTTTAAGTAAAAGTGTACTAATTATACCTGTTGTATTTACATAGGTACCTACTTGTTTGATACGTATAGCACACAAAAATACAGTTGTTAATTATAAAATACTAGCTGGCCCTCCCCGGCTTCGCCCGTGGCGTATTTCGAACCATGATGCACTCTTTTTAACCCATATAAGGATTCCCATAATTTATCAGTTTCCCTAAAATGTATGGGAATCTACCGGATTTGCTCACATTCATGATTATTGCTCCGCTCTCTTGGGCAGTAGCGTGATGATATTCAGCCTATGACACTCAGCAATAATGTGGCTTTCTATTGGTGAAAGAATTTTAAAATCAGTTCAGTAGATCCCGAGATTACCCCTTACAATTTAACAAATAATACACAAACACACAAACTTTACTTCTTTATAATATTGGTATAGAAATAGTGTAGGAAACAAAAGTGTCAATTGCTAAAACTAAAACGTTTGCAGCTATTTAGTCCAAAATGCTATGTTGTATAATGTTTCTTATGGTAGGTACTGTGATGTTTTGCCAGTTTTACGTAGAATTTGGTGAACTTATCAGTTGATTCTACTGTATTGGATCACTTCGATGATTCGATGTTTATTTCTTAATCACGCCCAAACGGCTGTACCTACACGTCCGTTTGAAATTTGGTGCATGGGTATGCTACATTTTCCCATGGGTTGCGAGCACAGGATCAGGATTTCACGCGGTCGAAACCTCCTTTAACTGTTCTGTGGTCGGAACCCAAGCCACAACTATTAAATACTTTTTGTTATTAGGTATAAATAACAGTTATTATCAGACCTAACCACAGAAAACATAATAGTAATACGTGCCTAATGTATTCTATGTACCTACTTGCACTTGCACTATAACCACAGAATAACTAATAGTACTACGTACTATAACCACCGATTCTAGGCGGTATCTCTCTTATTTCAAAAGAGTGCCTTTCTATTCATTATGATTCCTATTGTTGTAAAGCTCGTAGCATCCGTAGCGTCCGTAGGGCCCGTAGCGAAGAAATCAAGGGATTATCTATGAAAATATTATCCACAAATGAAGGAATCTGGATTATGAGACTATCGAAGTAGGCGAAATAAACCAACCCCTTTCATTATCTTTACGTCATAATATTTGATGCTTGATATCCATTCACAGCGTAAGTGCGAAAGAGGTAACCGAGAACAACTGAGTGATTAGAAAGAGATAACAGATAAATCAAAAGGTGCGCTTTCTACAGCCTGGCGCCTGATTCAGTGAAATTATGTTTTTACAACGTGTGATTTCAAAACTTACGAAAATTTAAAGATATAATTTTTTCAAAAAACGAACGAACTATGAGTGATTTTAAAGGTTTGATAACCTCACGAAAGTGTAAGTTTTATTTTTTTATTTATTCTTCAGATCGATTTGCAATCACGCGTTTTGAAAACGTGGCGTTACTGAATCAACCTTTGAGTGATTTTAAAGGTTTGATAACCTCACGAAAGCGTAGGTAGATTTTATTTTGACAAATCGTTCCTACCAAATAACTCTTTTTATTTGTCCTTCTAATCGAATGGAAATCACACGTTTTGACAACACGGCGTTACTGAATCGGGTGCCTGCTCAGGAGAAATCCCTTTTATTACACTTGCTATCATTACATTATTTAAGCGTCGTCGTAACCTTCGTAATTGTTTCAGGACGTGACGTTGCATTCTTGCGTAGTTATCTGCGAAATTAAACTGCTCAAAAAAGCTGTGCGGATATTTCCGGTACAGTTTTAGAATAGGATTTTTTCTCAAAGGTTTTTTTATACACAACAAAAGGAATACTTGTGTTGTTGTTTTTGAGTGAAACTTTATTTTACTTTGTCACACTGCTATTTGACGCAAGGCGCACTTAGTACGGAATGAGCTTAGTGAGTAGGGTTGACAGTCACGTATAGTTAGGGTTGCCAGCCTTCAAGTCCTGAAAGATCAGTATTATGGTAACAATTCAAAATGAAAATATTTTAATGTCGATCTCCCTAATTTCAAAAAAGGTATATTTTGGTTACTGAAACTAGACTGAGACTTCATTTTGAATAGGTTTGTGTTAAAATTTGCCGTCAGGTTTCTTCTACTACTAAAAAGGTCTCTGAATTTCGCATCGTATTTATTTGTTTGTTCAAAAAATTACTTTTTCCAACGTGAACTGTTCGGTAAACAGACATATTTGTCCACAACTAACGTCAAATTGGTCACGCCAACCATTAAATGAAAATATTTATTTGACAAAAGATTCCGTTAAATTTCTAAAGCCGGATTGTCTACAAACCAAGGTCCTACGTGCACCAACAATAATAAAACATTCATGTTTATGTAAGAGATGTAAAATATATATTACAAAAAGAAATATATATCTTACGCGAGCAAACAGACAAAAAGCAGGAATTCAAAAAAATATTTTCAGAATCGTTTATTTAATTTAATTATTTATTGTACACAAACTGGTATAAATACACTGTTTTACACAACATAACATAACATAAACTCACGCCTATATCCCCGAAGGGGTAGGCAGAGGTGCTAGCACCCACATTTCGCCAGTTTATGTTTAGGTCCCAATGTAATAGGTGGCGAGCCTATTGCCATTAACCGGGCACTTATAAACCTGCGATAAATACACACATAACTTCGAAAAGCATTACATAAATGATATACAAAAACAAACTTAACTCAAAATGAGTTCTCTCCCAGCAAACCTTTGAGTTATAGAGGAAGAGTAGTTCAAGAGGGTTAGATCGTTCATTTAACATAGGTACCCCAAGATTTTTAAATATCTTCAATGTATACAGAAACAACTATACATTACTACAATAAAATTTTGTAATACCTAGTATAGATAATAATATTAATAAGACATGTTTAAAACAAAAGAACTGCTCTGTTTGTCCTCTTGGTGTGTACAAACCAAACACGGACTGTAAATATTATGGTTACCTAAATGACGAGATAAGTTTGTTTGCACAAACTATAGTCATCTTGTTCCTTAACAGACGTGTGGAGATTTACGTTATTCAAAGAAATTCAATTCTTATTCTTCATTTGGGATAAAGTAAAGAATTGAATTTCTCCAGAATCTTGAAGAATATCTAATAGGTATCAATCTCGGCAGGTAGTTACATTGAACCTAGGCTAAATATTATTGTCTACTAGAGCTACGATTTGAGTACTAGAATAAATGTTTCTTTTAGTTATTTGTAGACCTTAGTGTTTCCGACTAAGTTCTTGGTACATTCGCCCTCAGAAGTGGTCTTGATATCTAAGTACAGTCGCCGGTTACTGGCTGAAGACTAACAAAAGAGACGATCTTCATATTGATATCTACACAAATAAATAAAATTGAAGTGTCTGTTTGTAGCATTAAAACAACGGATTTTAAATATAACAAAAAACCATATTATAACAAAAAGCTATTTTTGAAATTTTGATTGTCTATCTTTCTGTTTGTTTGAATTATGTAATTTCTGAAACTGTTTTTGACGGGACTTAACTTCACTGGCAGCTGGTAGGTAATTTTTAACTGTTGTCTGTTTGATTAGATATTTTTTTGGAACGGCTGAACCGATTTTGACAAGACTCTCACTGGTGGAAGCCGTGGAAGGGTAAAATCATAAAGCTTGAGATAAGCTACTTTGCGAAAAAAAAATTAAAATATCGTGCAAAAAAATTAAAACCATAAAAATCTATCTACACGGACGAAGTCGTGGGCACAGCTAGTTTAGTTAATAAAAACTTAGTCTCTGTACTGATAAATTTAACTACTTACATAAATAATCTCCATTTCTATATGTGTGCCCGTTTCTTGACCTCTTAAATACCCATGTATTTACTTAATAGGTACTAAATTAGCTAGATCTTCCGTAAACAATCCGTCTTGTGATTATTTATTTATGGTGTGTCTCTTATCGTGGCCTGAATAAACAACGAAAGTGTATGTCAAACTAGCTAGAAGGCGGGGGTTAATAAAATTGTGGGAAGTGTAACGTATATACGTAATTACAGATTAACAATGACAGTAAACTTAGTTGGTTGCAGAATTCCAGGGCCCTGACATGTTCAAGCACAACAAGGGACATAAAATCTATGCCTACTAATATACTTACTTTTCATCAGAAAAATCAAAACGCTTCAGTTTTTATGATAGTATTTGAATTTTTGAATTTAGAAAATTAACAATAGAATTTGTAAACCTCATTATTATTCACTATTAAGCGACATTTTTGACATAATATTCCTATTTTATATTCTCATTTTTCTGATAATCCTTAGTAAACATAAACTTGAGATGTGTATTATAAAGCTAAATAGTTAGTTTGTTTGGTTCGTTAAAGGCACTAATCTTAGGAACTAATGGATCTGTGCTACTGGTTCGAAGTGAAAAAATCTTTTTGGGTTGTAGGTATAGCTTTTATGGAAATGACTACCGTCTGACCACCCAACCTCGAGAGGAAAGCCTACTTAAGAGCCTCGTCTGTCATTCACAGAAACATAAAACGCTGCAATAAAATAAAATAATAGAACATTAATAAAAACTTCTTACCTAGAAAATAACTATCGCAAGCGAATTTTATGAGTAAGTATAATAAAATAGCCATGGTTTCACAACAGTACTTGCTTGACTCACTTTAGTTTCATTACCCATTTTTTTTTCTTTACACGCCTATTTCCCTGGGTAGGCAAAGACAACAGCCCGTCATCTGCTTCTGTCTTTACATATACTTCACGAGCTTCCTCTACTGTCATTAAACCTTTCATACAAGCTCGCCGGTTTCGAGTGCTTTTGACCTGGCCTTTTTCAGTTCCTCATTATTTTGATTAGTGTATTCTGCGAGGTCTTAGTTGTATTGCATTGATACTTGTCTACAAAACGTTTACAAGAGGGACACGTGGAGAGCTTCGGAGCAGCCCTCTAGAGGGCCACTCCCACCCCGGCCGGATTGGCCGCAGGCAGCAGCGTCTCCCGTGGCGAGTGGGAGGCGCTGCTCGCCTCCGTTGCCCGGGTGCACCGAATGGAGGCACATCTCTTAGGCATGGCTGCGTAAAAGCAATCCACCCGGGCCTCCGCTATACTGTTTTTATTACAGTAACATGTATAACACACAATCTTCAATAGGAATAAGCTGAGAGTAATAAAACAGATTTTTGTATAATATGACAACATAAATGAGTATGTTTGTACAATGATCGCATTTTTCACGAGCTGTCGTAAACACCATAATCACGACTTTTAGCACGTGACGACTTATAAAAGGAAAATGAGAAAAACTCGCACGTTTTAAAAATAATATATTATGCCACTTTAAAAATATGTATGTACCTACACTAACTGTCCCCCGCGGCTTCTTCCGTGGCCCGTGACATACGTCATAAGACATTAAGTAATGTTATACCTACGTCATAAGACATTAAGTAATGTTATACCTATTACCTATTATAAGTACTTCAATTCCCCGTGGCACCTATGTAACCCATAGGTATTTTTAATTACCTACTTACCTATTTTTTATGTCAACATGACTTTACCTTGCCTGATGGTAACCTAAAAGTAAAGTCTCAGGATCGGGGGTCACCACTACATTCACCGATAGTGCTGCAGTGGCGGCACTGGCGGCCCTCGGCTTGACGGCCTCTACAAAAGCTTTTGCACGCCCTGCTTAAAGGCCCCGGGAGTCATTTCCTAGTTTTGCAATAAATTTATCATATGGAGGTTTGACCGATTAATTGAAAAAAATGGTAGGTACTGCTCCGTTCTCCTGAGTAGTAGCGTGCCTATTATATAGCCTTTCTCATAAATGGGCTATCCAACAAAAAATATTTTTTTTCAATTCGAACCATTATTTCCTGAGATTAACGCGACATAGTTTAGTTTTGTGTCTTTGCGTAATAGCACAGTCCATGTCCAAGCCTCGCCGCAATACTCTTCAGAATGTTACCCCTTCAGACGTTGCCCCGTGCCCGTTTCATCAGGGATATTGCATCCCTGCTCGGCAAAATCGGCCTCGCGACTCGGTAAAATTGTTGCGAAGCTGTCAACACCAGTTTTTGCAAACATCCCTGAGGCACTAAGTACATAAAATTCTTCTTGGATTCTTTGCGCCTACTTTTAACTGTAATATCGATGCCGGTGCTGTGTAGTGTACAGTAGGTAGTTCTCCGATATCCGCATTACTGGTTTAAATTACGTATTTCACACGATCTTGGATATCTTGCGGTCATGATTACTTGCATGTGTGTGTGCGTACCCATTGCAGCAATTGTGCTCAACCTCGAATCGGGTCTTAAATATGAAAGTATCAATACCGCGTGTCATTTTTAAATAGCTTTTTTGTTCAAGATATTGCTACTTTATTGAATTCTATAATAATGTCGTTAATGCTGAAAGTTAAAGTTGTTCTAAATCGTTCATATAGCATAACCTAAGTTGTTTTAAAAATATATCCAATGTACAGACAGCTACTATACAATTTTATAATAGTAGTAGGTACTCGTACATATCAAAGTAATGTCTTCTGTGCGTTGTTAAAAAGTATAACGTGTAATGGTTTGTTGCGCACTTTCTTTAATCATGATGTACCAATAACGCCACTTTTTATTTGCAACATACGGTATGTATTATACGTAAACGGGACTTAACGCGATACACGTTAAAGGTATATACATACCTTTGGATGCCTGACGTTTCGACCAGGTTACACCGGCCGTGGTCACAGGCTGACTGTTTCAGCCGTGCACGCCCTCCGTCGCCGAGTCCGTGAGGTAGACGGTTCTTCTTCTACCCGCACATTTTCGACATTTTTTATTTTCGACGGAGGGCGTGCACGGCTGAAACAGTCAGCCTGTGACCACGGCCGGTGTAACCTGGTCGAAACGTCAGGCATCCAAAGGTATGTATATACCTTTAACGTGTATCGCGTTAAGTCCCGTTTACGTATAATAAGTTATGGAACGCGAAAGTTTAAAAGTTAATACGGTATGTAGTCTAGAAGTAGAAACAAATGCTCAGCTGGGGTGTAGGCAGCGCTATGTAATAAGCCTAGAATACCTATTAAATAGGTATAATTTACCTGTACCATCAATTTTAAAACAAATCTACACAAATGAATTACATTGAAATGTCTATTTGTAATATTAAAATAACAGCTTTTTTGTTTGTTATTTATTAATTTATATTAATTCATGCATTGTAATTTTAACAAAAACATTTTTATTTTTAAATTTGTTTTTTTACCTTGGCTAAGAGTGGAAGCGGCCGGTTGATTGAGCTGATTTTGACGGAACTTTGCAAAGATGTTTTTAACTTTTTAGACGTAACTAAGGCTCTTTTATACTAAAAAAGAGGAAAAAAAAAACAAATAAATTAAAACCCAAATCTAAGCTACAAATCAGCGTATTTCTATTATATTTTTCCGTGAAGTGGCATACGGAGATTTGATGCATGTGTAGTGACGTCACAACACAGGTAGACCACTAAAACCGAAGTGATAAAATTAAAACAGTTTAAACTTCACGCCAAAATTGATTCCTATAAAAAGTTATTCGCAATAATCTACTGAAAATCAACCGATTTGTCGCAAGTGTCGTAACGAAGGCTTTAAAATAGTAATTGGGTCACAGGTCACAATCTAATTAGGTCGATCGACATTCTTGCCGTACATCTCATGGTTGCTGTCGAATTAATTTTACCACCGGGAGTTTTCTTAACGACATAAGCTACGGTGGTTTGGGGAAATGAGATTATTGTGCTTGTCTGTGGAAACGGTTGTTTACAAACAAGACGAGCGCTTTTATGGCGGCGCGGCGCGGCGGTAGTGTTCCAAGTTTTGTTCCGTTTTGGTATTTTTCGGTATTTTTGGTTATGAATATTTTGTTATGTGATAAGGATAAAGTCTGACTACAATTTGATACAATAAATGCGTGTTGTATATGAGCCGTAATAGACCAGAATTTGTGAAGTAAATATTTATAATTTATTGTTTTTATTTCGGCATAATCAATGCTTATATCAATACATTTTTTTGCTTATCCCTCTCATGTCCTCATCCTCTCCCGTCTACTCGTACGGTAAAACTACAAGTCTTTAGATACAAAAAAAAATATAAAAATATATTATTATCTTGAATTTTCAAGTCATTGAACTTGTTATACATTGAACAATTACAGACAGCATTTGTAAATATAATCTTGTCATTCACACGGGTATGTTTCATGTCTCTCAGCCTTTGTTAATTAAGATAATAATATCTCATTATATGCAATTATTACGTAAGTGCTACTATCTTCCTAGTTCAAACGCGTTTTTTTAATATTCTTACCGTCAATTGACTACCCCGCTGGATGGTACGAAGCAATTTTTATAATAGCGTATAGTTTGAAAATCATCCTCATGACGATTTCTGATGTCCCCTTTACAGTTTACAGTTTGAAAATATTCATAATACTTTAGTAATGGAGGTAGGACACGACGGTATCTCCCGTCCCAAATGAGCTGTCGGACTGGAGAAGTACCTCCACCCTACAGAAGACCGCGGCCATAATAACCATCATGTTGTGTTCCCGCCGGTAAGTAGGGTAGCCAGAGCTCACTGTACCCCTCCTTCACCCACCCCTTGAAAAACTCATGTTTCTTTATTAACTGCTTATCTTACACATATTACTTAACTCTTATTAAACTTACAATAATTATTTGATTGATTGATACAAAAATCATTTACTGTGACTGAGTCAATTTCTGAATTCCAAGACTCAACTCGAGATAGCTTATGATAACGGAACAAAACTATCCACTTTCTGCAAATAACAACACTTGGTTAGTAATATGTCGCCCAAGTGCATTTTAATTAGATCGTATACACTTGTAGTCTGAGCGTAAACACTAATATAATTATGTTCTTATTAAATGGAGATATGACAACAACGTCACCAATCGTTATTATGGCTACTAATTCGTCAATTCTACGGTTCGGTACTTACCTCTTTTCTTTGTGGCACCATATAGAATTTTTTACCAGTGCATGTGTTTCCTTCCTCCTATAGTCCCGGATTCCTTAAGCGGGGCGTGAAAAAGCATTTAATGAGGCTGTCATGCTGAGGGCCACCACTGTGGCACTATGGGTGTATGTAGTGGTGACCTGAGACTTTCTGGCAAGGTGAAGTCATGTTGACAAAAAAAAAGTATAACCAATAACTTTTATATCTTTAGGTAGGTACCTACTTATAGACTGACTGCGGGAAAAAAAATGTGCCCATTTAAGACCACAACCTGACTCGTTTCGTCGCATTTGGTCCATTGCGCATTTGGTCCACTTGGTCAATTTCGCATTTAGTCCACTTCTCAAAACGTCCATATCGCAAATTGTCCACTTCGCTAAACGTCCATTTTGCAATTAGTCCACTTTTGCAAAATGAGTGCGTTACCTAAGTAAAATTAGTTTTCGTAGCTACGTTTAACACCATCTCAATTATGGTACCTCAAACCACCAAAGTGGACCAAATGCGAAAAGGACCAAGTGCTAAATGTACCAAATGCGAAATAGAAACGTTTTCGTCTAGTGGACCAAATGTGAAGTGGACCGAATGCGACGAAACGAACCTGACTACTAAATTTTTGTAGTTGTCACATGGATGTCATACACAAAATCATGTCATGGGTATGATAAATGTTATCTAAGCTATCATAATATCCCTGCACCAAAAATCAGCTAAGTCCGTTCATCCGTTTGAACGTGATTGAACAAACACCTTTTTTTTATGTCGGCCACGTCAACATGACTTCACCTCGCCTGATGGTAAGCTAAGGCAAAGTCTCTGGAACTTTATACCTTCACAACTTTCACAGTAATAATACCTATAGGATAAAAGATACCGACATATACATTAACTTATTTATTGCCCGATATCGTATTGATAATGAACTGATGACGTCAAGCACCTAATGGAAATTACTTCTCTACGTCAACTGACGTAAAGACGTAAACAAAAATTGGAATCCCTTGAAACGTTGAGCTCCTCCTACACAAGAAATATTCAAATCCAGCCTATAATACGTCTATACTACTCTATACACATAAATAATACTGAACTGCCTGTTTGTAATATTGAAATAACAATCACCACATTCATCACCATCATAAAATTTCTGTATTTATTTATTGGAATCCGATCGATCTCTTCCGTCATCCATAGCACAGTATCCATCTATCCATAGTGCTGGCATATCTAGTAGATATACCTACCTACCTATTTTTGATTATCTTTTTTACTTTGTCAGGGGTTAATGACCTCCATATGGACTTCGTAATAACTAATAACTTGCAAAGTTAGATCATCGACAGCTAGTTGCTTTTTTTTTCGAAGTCATCTACGCCCGAATGTTTTCAATCGGGTTCGCATCAAGCGTTTGTTGGTGAGTCAAAGATCGCTTTGCCATTTTTTTTTCTATTGACGTCTAGCGCAGACGACTTTGGTGTTTTGAATCTTATTCGTCTTGTATAGCTATGAGCAAAAATCTTAGCAACGTACTCTAAAAATGCAATCGTAATCAAGTAAGTATAATAAAAAACTCGCAAAATTTGTTCGAAATTCGCGAACTTTTATGATTTTATGGTAGTTGTTCAAGATTTTTGCCCCAAGGTATAAGAACCATAGGTAGGGTGCTTGGTCCGGAACTTCCACGCGGTACACCCTGAGCAACAGAGACTGCAGCGCCTCGCTTTCGGCCTTCTTAACTGTGTTTCTAAGCCAGTTGTCTACAAGAATTTTATGGTATCTCATAGCAACCAGCTGTGATTGAAGAACTACTCTTGATACGCAACTAGTTGCCAACACAGAATTATCTCAAAAATCCTAGTTGACTTAAAATAATAAAATTTATTTTCTTTATTCACAGCCATACTAAGAAAAATAATAATATTATTTTTTTGCAATGCAATTCACTCATAATATGGGTGCATTGGCAAATTAAAATTACTGCTTAAAATTGACGGTATGGGCAGTAGGTAATTATCCTGAGGTGACAAGTGACAACCACATTCAGGGACGCACAAGGTGAATGTATTTTACAATTAAGTTAAGATGTAAGCTGTTTTTGTCCCTGTGCGTGTTCCTAGAATAAAGTGTTTTTCTTAATATCTTTCTTTCTTTCTTAAAACCTCGATAGTCCATAAAAAATATTGCACACTCATAATTTCTGCACTACGTATGATAACTATTTATCATATCGTCTTTGGTTGACATTTAAATTACACTTTAAAATCCCTGCAACACATTGAAAATTCCTCGTTAAACTTGTCGGTGCAAAACCGGCTCCAAAAAGTATTAGAGTCATCGCCATGCCGCATTGTTTTGCCGGCAACTGGAATAACTTAGCTATGGCATTCGACTTTTAATCGAGGTCTCGAGCCAGTCGCGATGCAGACTGCTGGGTAAGCGCTCGAAGGTCGCAAAATTGATCCAAAGTGTCGCGGACTTGCTTTTAAGTTGTAGTGAAACGTTAATAATACTATTACAAGGAAGTGATTTCAGCTATGTGGTTTGAAGATAACCTGTAAGTGGCAATGCTTTAATAGAATGACGTTACTGTTTATCCAATTGTTGATTATTTAATCTGTATTTGTGTGCTGTTTTGGCGGTCGAGGATGGTAATAAGTGCAGACTATTAAAAACATTCTGTGAATGCGTATTTTGCAAATTAAATTATTTAATTTAAAACTTTTATTATTATTAACTTTCATTTTTATTTTTATATAGATTAACTTTTTTTTATTAAAACTAAACAAAATAAATATTTACATGGCGTAATAAAATTCCTCCGCATCATCATAGCCACGCTGAATGGCAACGCTGATTATTTGTGCAAGATAGAGTCCAGCCTATAAAACTAGCGTAGGTATATCACCGGCTCTGCCCGCGTGGATGTTGGTTTCCTCGTTTTTCGTTTTTTAATTAGGTATATCTCCGGTTTCATTCAACCGATTGTGATCTTGCAAAACAGGGACACCTTGGTTTTCAACCCCCAGGGAATCATCTCGAAGCCAGATATGGTCCAGGTCAAACGGGGTGCGAGGGACATGCCTCACACCCCGGCTAGGTTAGTTCAAATCGAAAAGAACCGCTACCGCTGCCTGGCTCAGCGGATTTGGTATCCTTGGGGATTTCCGCATGAAAACAAAAGACAACACTTGTTTCTTGACTCGCAGTGTACCTATGCATGTGTTATGTAATATCAAGTAAATTACCGAAGTTAATTAAAGTGTTAAATAATGTCAAATGTCAAGTTATACAACACTCTACCGGGAAGGAAAAATATAAATAGACTTAATTGCTGATGAATAAATATAAATAAATGTCAAAATTACCTATAGCATCATACTTAATAGCTTAGCTCATTTCCGTTGAATAGTAAATACCTAATTGTGATCTTTACTAGATTAAAAAATAACTAAAATCTGCTGCTGCTGCTATAGCCAGTGTTGAAAGTAGATGATCGTTTTCAGATTTAGAATTATAGTTTTTGAGCAAAGTAAGTTAAGTTTCTTAATCAACCATCCAACTAGCTTTCAACTTTGATCGTCCAAATAATGAACCCATTCCATTAAAAAAAATTAAGTTAGAAATCTGTGCGATCATCATCAACTTTTGCTGCTGACTGTACTTCTGGCATTCATTTTATTTCCGTAGGTGGATGAGACTGGTATTCAGGTACTCTCAGTGGATTTTTTATTTCCATGTGTGTGATTTGAATACTGAATCAGGCTACCCACACACATAATAGTAGGTACTTATATCAACACTAGCTTTTAGATACCTGCAATTCTGATGTTGTTCCCACGACCCATGCGGTTTCTTTTTTGTTTAAAAGATCTTGGTCAGACTTAAAATCTCAATCGACTCATCGACTGTGATCAAAGTCGATTGTCAAAAATCGACACTCACGCGGGCGAAGCATGGACATAAGCTAGTAGGTATGGCATAACATATCGGACATTATAAAACTATCAGTTGTACCTGATGTATCTATGTACCTGTATAATGAATAAATGATTATGATTATGATTATGGCGACACTGACATGAACAACAAGGTAGTTATTATTGAAATTGGAATAACATTCGTTTATTTCAATCTCATTAATTATTTTAACAATACGAGGGATTCCACTTTATCCAAACATCAAACAGAGCTCGTCCAAAACAGTTGGAATTACTTAAGTAACGAGCTACCGTGGCCGCGTGGTCGCACACACGGCGATCTGAAGCATTATTCTGTTTAGAAACGAGTTTTAATCACACTTGTACGTGAGTAATCGGTGGACTTTAATTGGTTATCTTAGAAAGAACTTAGGTACTAGTTGAAAGTAAACCTAATACTTATAGTCAATCCACTCCTTATCTTTGCGTTTGACATTTCAATTTTCTGTCAAATAGTTATGTCCAAATGCGTAACCTGACCGATTTCAAACAATAATCGATATTATCTCTGAAGAAGTTGCAATCGATTTCAAACTTCGATATTTTATTTCTGCTCGATGTTTTATATTTTTTACATACCTACTTCTTTTGAGTGCCAGATGTGTAACTGACTAAAATAATTCGCAATAAAATCTGTTAAAAATAGTTTTATTTTTATTATCATGATAATATTAAATAATGACTATTATTTTGATCTTCCAACAAAATTTTATGTTTTGTAGGTAATAAACATTCTTTTTTCGTGTACAATGCATTAATTATTCGGCGACATTTATAGGCTGTTCATACCGATTATCTGTTATGGGTTTACGCCAATAAGATAAGCCTAGATAAGGCTCATTTCTTTTGTCATGATAAAAACTCTTTGCTGAATTACTGGGTCACCCGCCGTATAGCCCTGACCTCACATCTTGCGATTTTTATTTTTTTCCGAAAAGAAAGAAAACACCGAGATAAACGTTTTATGAATGCCGAGGAAGCTGTGGCTGCGTTTTAAAAGGCCGACGAAGACGAGTGGGCTCAGTGCTCTTCGTACGTATATTATGATGAAAACTTTTAATCCCTACACTTCAATATTTTGATGAGATGATTAGCCGTTGAAAACACGTACAAGAAGTCATAATACACTATAAAAACAAAGCTTACATGTTACAACAACTTTTATGTTGACGTAAGTGTAAGTACCTAAGTATGAACGATTTTTTTGGGTTCGTAATTTGCAGCGATTTCATTCAATCCCAACACTAGATATGGTAAAGTGTAGCTGTTTTCATTGAGTGAGCATATAATCGTAAATTTTAAATCAACCGAAACAATTAAAGCGTTTTAATTTTGGTAATGAG
This sequence comes from Lithosia quadra, assembly GCA_963576445.1. Taxonomy (NCBI): domain Eukaryota; kingdom Metazoa; phylum Arthropoda; class Insecta; order Lepidoptera; family Erebidae; genus Lithosia; species Lithosia quadra. The sequence continues at coordinate 15,280,419 of OY754879.1, forward strand.
TTATGAATAGGGTAGATACATTATGATATGCCAGTTTATGTAATTTCTTGGTCACGCATTTCCAAGTTTACTTGTACGATTAATGCAATAGTTACATTCTAAAACTGCTGTCAAACGCAAAGATAAGGATTGGATAGACTATAAGTATGCACCTATGCACGTTACGGGGTTAGGTAGGGGTTGGAAACTACGAGGAGTTCGTGATGTAAAACCTCCATGCAATGCACTTAGACCCCGGCGCTCGAAAAACCGAGTCGGTGGCGTGCGGTTTCAGTCGGGTCAAGTCCGACATAACCACCCCGCTAGCTTCAGGGGTGGTATGCGTAGGGATTGCTGCACGAAAGAAGTTACCTATGTATCAATTTAAAAATAACTATAAATAACTTGGCTCGTTTGTCGTTCGTGCTACCCAAATTAAAAATACTAATTATGTGCTTCCATTAAACAAAGTGACTGAAATTTGTTAAAGTAATTTAGTAATTCTTCGTATCGACAAATACCTAATATTTAGTAAACAAACAATATTCATAAATGACAAAGTGACTTTGTGACTTGTGAAACTGTTTCAAACCGCACTACGTAAAATATTGATGATAATTATGGAAGGGCAAGTATGTACGTAAACAGATGGTACGACAGATTAGCTCTACTTGTTAAAAAACCAGTCAATATGAGAGTTCCGTACAAAATAAAATGGAGGTAAGACACGACCTACTTACTTATTAAAAAACTTGTAAATTTCAATGAGAGTTCCGTACAAAAAACTGGAGGTAAGACACAACAGTATCTCCATTCCGAATTTAGCAGTCCGACTGGGGTATTACCTCCGCCCTACAGAAGACCGCGGATATAATAACCCTCGTGTTGTGTGCCCGGCGGCAAGTAAGGTAGAGACCAAAGTCTCCTGCATTATCAGCAAAGAAACTCTTAACTACATCGCTCGTACCTTAAAAACATCGTTACGATTTTATTATTATGTACGAGCTGTCCCACGCGGCTTCGCCCGTGACATGCTTCGTCCCCGTTGCACTTATTTAACCCATACATGCCCGTAATTTCTTAGTTTTGCAATAATACCTACATACGTACATCTGCTCATGCCTTTTTCCCTCCGGGGTAGGCAGAGACAACATACCGCCATCTGCCTCTGTCCTGACATACTTCACGCGCTTCCTCTACTGTCATTAAGCCTTTCATGCAAGCCCGCCGGTTTCGAGTGCTTTTGACTTTGTTTTTTTTGCTCGATTCGTTGACATGACACATATGATTATTACTCTGCTCTCTTGGGCAGTAGCGTGATGATATATAGCCCTCCTCGATAAATGAGCTATTCAACTCAAGAATAATTTTTCAATTCGGACCAGTAGTTCCTGAAATTAGCGCGTTCAAACAAACAAACTACAGCTTTGTAATATTACTAGGTATTTTAGATTTTATTCTATTGAATGAGCATATAACTCAAAACAGCAGTGTTACAAATAAGCGTTTAACAATTTTGTACATAATACCTCCATAGTTCCTCCATACATTGTTATTCATACATTCCATACATTACCATTGTCCTCTACGAACTAGGTAACTATGACATCTTTTATAGGTGAGGCATAATCGCAAGTTACCGTAGTGGAATAGCTATTGCTGATAATATTAAGCACACTGGATTAATTATAAACAGTCAGAATGAAACTTTGCATTTAACAATAAACAAAAGCGATCAAGTGCGAGTTGAACACGTATACTGAGGGTTCCATAAACAACTGGATTAAGAGACAAACTTGTGTCTGTTTGTACGAGAAATAACAGGTTTTAAATAGAAGGCACATGAGCGTATGTCGGTACGATACAACATAATATCTAACACAAAAGCATTCTTAAATTGTCCTTGTCTCTGTCTGTCTATTTGAATGAGGTAATGTTTAGAACGGCTACGTCGACTTTGATGGGACTTTAGATAGTAGATATTACAAGTGTTACATCAAACATATTTTAATTTTTGTAAAAAAATAAGGGTGCTAAGCAAAAAATTAATACAATAAAGACCACGCAGGTGGCATGCTTAACTATTTTATCTGTACATAATTACCTATATATAATACCTATGTATAGACCGTCTACGTGTTCATTACGTATGCAGATACCTGACCCCGTATGTAATCATAATTACTTAGCCTCGTAGTTTTATAGGTATGCAATAGTATCTAATGCTAAAAATAGATCTAATTAAAAATAAAAATGCATAAAGTAAACATAACCATCCATAATGTGGTTAATTACCGTGAATACTTCCGAAACTATTTTCTTTTTACTGCGAAAGTTTGCAGAATACCTAGATCCCACTTCCTACTAATACTCGTATTATAAACGTGAAAATTTATAAGTAGGATGGTTGTTACTCTTTCTCCTCTCATTTTGTGGACACCTGACGGACACCTTCCAAGCTCTATAATATTTTTCTATGTATAGCTCACGACATCTAACTTGGCAAGATTTTGGAGTAGTGTGGGCCCCACTACTCCAAAACCTTGCCAAGTTAAATGCTGTATACTATACTTGTTTGTGGCAAAATGCGTCGCATATAAACAAGTATAGTTCACGGCATCTAACTTGGCAAGGTTTTGGAGTAGTGGGGCCCACACTACTCCAAAATCTTGCCAAGTTAGATGCTGTGAACTATACTTACACTACTCTACGTACCTACATATCTGTTAAAAAATAAAGTTAAACTTACTCGTTTATTATGCTAGTAATATCTCTAAACAATAATTAATTGAACTAATTGATTTATTTTGTTTCTTCCATAAGGAAAACACTTTTCATTAATTAATTTTGTTACGGAAAAACAAAGCATACGTCATCTGTCGCCCAAACTTAATTAGCCAAACTTCCGACGTGACGCATTAGGTTGCCATTTTTTTTTGTTTTATTACATACTAGATACTGTGATCATTGGTAAAAAAAAATACTACGCGAATGTGTACTTACAATCGAAATAAACGTATGTATAAGTTTTTTAAACGGTTTTATTTAACTTAACCTGTTTGTTTGGTTCAAATCCAGTAATTGAAATTTGACCCCCTATCAGTTGTCTGATTGGTCTGATATTTGGCATAAGTCTTTAAAACAGTTTAACTTGAAAAATATTTTTTCACAATTTATTTAAGTAGGTATCGGAAACAAAAGTGATATTCGGCTAACATCGGCTTGCTTCGGTTTTATAGACCGTTCTCGCTATCGCACATGGGACTGACAATTTGGTACCTTTATAGAGTAGTTTAAACTATTCATATTTAAAAAATACTAGAGGGTGCCTTCATCTCGTCCTGTAGTTAAATAAGCTATTCATGTTTAATAAATACTAGCTGTTGCCTGCGGCTCCTCCTGATCCCGTTCCCCCAGCCCGCAACCTGTTCCAGGGAAAAACGAATTGAGTAACAAACAACCGAACACTCACAAATTTTATAATATATTAGTAGGAAGTGGGAATGGAAAACTTTTGTAACGGTAAAGGTCAGGGGCGGGTTGTTGTTCCTTGACTAGTAACGATTGTGTGATACTTATTTTTGTATAGTGTTTGACATGTAGGAAGTAGGATTAAATTGTAACTTCGTTTTCAACTTCTCTGTAAAGATAAACTCTCTCTCTAAAGACGAAACACCCGTCCGTTGCAAGCCGATCTAAGTCAAACTCTTTTCTTCTTTCTGATGTGCACGTTTCTTTGCCCAAATAATTGACAAGCAAAAAAGAAGCTTATTAACAACTGCATACCCTTCCTTTTCAGAGAACATCAGAAAGACCACGAGATGACGTGGTGCTTCTGGCGCCGACGGAGGATGGTGGTCGCTCTGCTGGCGTTCTTCGGTTTCTTCAACTGTTACGCGTTGCGAGTCAACCTGTCTGTCGCCGTGGTGGCCATGACGGAACCCGTGGAAACCAAACTAGCTAACGGAACCGTGGTTTTTGTAAGTATATTTAAGTAGCTATCAGTGTGGAGGGTTAACAAGGCTCTACAAATATCCTTGAGACCCAAATCAACCTCACCTGCTTGTAGAAAGCTAAACAACAGCAAGCTCAGGGTTGGGTGGTCAGGTGGCAGTCGCTCCCATAAACCACCCAAACCTAATGGAGGTGATGAAGTAAAAGGAGGGTGAACTCCAAGGTGACTGCCTCGATAAAATTAAGATGATGATGATGATGATAATATACTCGTACTATGTTTACAGTCGAAAGGTCGTGCAAAAATGAGCCAACCCACCAACTGGTCAAAATTAAATTATTGATGGCAAACTATCAAAAATAACCGTTTCGGATCTGGTACGTAGTTGTAGGTAGGTTAGGGTAATACCCCTGTTGGCCATCAGGGGTTATGTTGGGCTGGAACCGCCGAAAACCGCACACCGCTTTGGGTCTTCAGACGCCGGAATGTAAGGTAGGTATATAATGTGCTATCACTACAAACATATTTGAGACGATATCGGTTCGACTGCTAAGTTCAAGGTCGCAGCTTCGATTTCCGCTCAGTGCAAATATGACCAAGGGTTTTTTTTTTCATTTTATATTATTATTCACCTAATATTTCAGGTTCCTGAGTTCGACTGGAGTCCCAGCGTCAAGGGTCTGGTATTAAGTTCCTTCTTCTACGGGTACCTGATCACACAGCTGCCCGGTGGATGGCTTGCGGCTAAAATAGGAGGTAACAGGTTTGTTCCGTTTCATAGAAGACATATTATAGACACTAAAACTTCACAAGCCAGTACATTTTCTGATTAACTGACGAGACTGGCGCCGGCTTTCCTCTTGAGGTTGGACCGATGACAGTCGCACTCGTAAAGGCCAAGATAAGCTATGTAGCTTAGATGACGTCATCAGAAGAACGCTTATGAGAATAAAAATATTGTTTGCTAAGTCAAATCTATATCCTTTTCTTTAAAATTTCAGTTTCATTTTTTTTTTATCACGTAAATCGTTAAGTCGCAATACTGTCGTTTCAAAGCCACGTAAAAAGAAAATACTTGATACTGATGAAGATACGTTATTTTTTATAATTAGAGAGACCTCTTTGCTCCTTTAAGTTTGCTTACAAAAAAATTGTCTTTGAAAAATACTGGCGGTAAATTTCCCCTCTTCAATTTACTTCTTTACCATTGATTTTCTCTTTAGGTATATTTTAGTGCTATACCTAACATATTTTTATATATATTTTCAGGGTATTTGCGATAGGCATTGGGGCGACATCTCTTTTAACGTTATTCACGCCACCGCTTGCGCACACGAGCACAGGGCTGCTAATCGCTGTCAGAGTCGTCGAGGGACTCTTTGAAGTAAGACTCAATTTTGTATTTAAAAGACGTAAGGGTGTATCGGACTTACTTCGATATCGCCATTGGTCATAATGACCATTGGTTGAGGAGGTCAGATGGCAGTCGCTCCATGGAAAATATCGAAGTTCAGCCGCATCACAGTTAGACTGGAAAGCCGACCTCAACTGAGTTGGGAAAAAGGTTCAGATAATGATGATGATGATGAAGGGTGTATCGGACTTAAACCAACCGAAGTAAGACTCAATTTTGTGTTGTAACATGTGTATCGGACTCAAACCAACTTCACCTGCAAGCCGTCCAAGTCCTGTGGATATTCTAAATTCTCCTATAAATAATGATTTGGGGTGGCGAATATCCAAGACATGTCCAGGTTTACCTACAGCTTACCATCAGGCGAGGTGAAATCATATTGACATGACCGAAAAAAATATGAATCCTTATCGCTTGCAGGGTGTAACGTACCCATGTATCCACGCGGTGTGGTCCCGCTGGGCCCCCAGCCAGGAGCGAGCGCGGCTGGCCACCATCGCCTTCAGCGGCAGCTACGCCGGGACGGTGGTATCCATGCCGGTTTGCTCCCTACTGGCGCATTACACCGGCTGGCCTGGCATATTCTATGTGTTCGGTAAGTTATTTTTATTAATATTAAAATTCAGAAGATACAATACTTACATGTATTGCAGGTTATGTACCCACCTAATATGTGTTTTAGAATAAAGCGTCATTCTTTCTTTCTTTTTAACAAGTAGGTATTAGCTTTCGCCAATTTGTCCAATCCCTAGTATATGTAAGGAGGATGAGAGATGAGAGGAGAATAGTGCTCGGCATCTAACGTGGCCAGATTTTGGAGTAGTGTGGGACCCACTACTCCAAAACCTTGCCAAGTTAGATGCCGTACACTATACTTGTTTGTGGCAAAATGCGTCGCCTAGAAATAAGTATAGTGTACGGCATCTAACTTGGCAAGGTTTTGGAGTAGTGGGGTCCAAACTACTCCAAAATCTGGCCACGTTAGATGCCGAGCACTATAAGGAAGTAGGACACGACGGTATCTCCCGTCCGAAATGAGCTGTCCGACTGGGGTAGTACCTCCACCCTACAGAACACCGCGGCCATAATAACCATCGTGTTGTGTTCCCGCCGGCGGTAAGTAGGGTACTTAGCCAGAGCTCACTGTACCCCTTTTCCCCCACCCCTTCCTAGCCTTCCCACCCTTTCCTAGCCCTCTAGCCTTCCGATCAGGGTAGGCAGTGCGTGTGTGACACCCTTAGTGTTGCACACGTCCATAGGCCACAGTGACCGCTTCCCATTAGGTGGGTCGTGTGCTTTTATTTTAACATTTAATCAACATATTTTACAGGCATAATGGGGTTGGTGTGGACTACAATATGGTGGCTCGTTGTGAAGGAATCACCTGAAAAGGATCCGCACATATCCCCAGCAGAACTGAAGTATATACAGGTAAATATTGTTATTATTATACTACTCCAGCTGTTCTTTGCCGCACCATAAATACTTGGAATTCTTAACCAGCTCACGTATTTCCTTCCTCCTATAGTTCTTTAAGCCTTTTTTTCATTTTGACGTTTTGTAAGTTCCGCTTAAAATGGTCTATACAGCCACTGTCACTTTAAGCGGGGTGAAAAAGCATTTGATGAGGCCGTCAAGCTGAGAGTCACCACTTGCACTATCGGTCTATGTAATGGTGACCCTCATTTCTGAGACTACTCTTAGCTTACCATCAGGCGAGGTGAAGTCATATTGACGTGATCTAACTAAATTAGATTTGGGTTTTTTTTTTATGCAGAACCTAATTCGTTCGGGTTCCGCATAAAGTAGATCGTAAATAGAACAACAGATAATCGTGATGTATGTGTACAGGACTCTCGCGGCACGCAAGCAGTGGAAGGTGCTAACGTCCGTCACCCATGGCGAGCCATACTCACGTCTGCACCTGTCTGGGCCATCGTCATGGCACACTTCAGCGAGAACTGGGGCTTCTACACCTTGCTCACACTTCTGCCTACCTTCATGAAAGGTAACCATATTTAGTACAGAATCTAACCTAACCCCTCTCCCATTTCCCCTCCCCAATCCCTCCCAACCTCCTATTCCAAGGTTAGCAACGTGAATGGGACGCTGCTGGTGTTACACACGTCCTTAGGCCACGGTGACCGCTTCCAATCAGGTGGGCCGTGTGCTTGTCTGTCTCCTTATAGAATAAAAATAGAATCTCAATATAGGCTAACTTTTTCAGACGTGTTCAAGTTCGAGACTGCGCAGACGGGCTGGTTATCCGCCACGCCGTATCTCGCCTTGGCTATAGTACTCCAAGTGGCTGGCTACACCGCCGATTGGTTGCTGAAGAAAAATATCATGACCAGGACAAATATTAGGAAGCTGTTTAACTGTGGGGCCTTCTTGTCACAGGTATGTACCAGTTTTCCTATTATCTGCTCCCACCAGCAATGTATTTTCCTTTTTTTTATATGGCTTCTTTGCTTCGCATTTTGCCACAAACAAGTATTATAATTTACATATGAATGTATTATTCAGCGTTTTCGTCATTTAGTCAGTCACAGTTACGGTCTTCATATAGTCAATAGTCAAGTTAGTCTTCCTTCATAGTCTTGCCCCAGTAAAACAGTGGAGACTTTACTAGAGGCTTCTATGGAGTTTTGGAATCAACGTTGAAAAGCACAATTCACAGTAATATACCACTTTCCCAAACTTGTGCACGCTGTCGAAGATGTTATGTTAAAAATGCACCGTTTTTACTCATAACAACTGCATTTTACACTAATTTTAGAAAATGATGCAACGCTCCGATGAGTCTTTTTCCGCGTTGGCCCCAAAAACTCAATTTTCCTTGTTTCTTACCCTGGATTACGAGATATGACGGGTACGGCGTATGTTGGGCCAAGTTTCATAATGTCCAGTGTGTCAAAATGACAAGGAAATAAAGTGCCGCGGCAGCGGCCGTCGAGCGCTAGATTACCTCTATTGTTTTGTTCATTCTTTTCCTTAGGGCTTTTAACATCTGGTCATTCAGAGACTTGTACGTGTGAACTTACCTAGAAAGTATATCCCCAAAATGTATTGAATATCCTAATAATTGGCTTACTAATATAAATTTCAGACAATATTTATGGTGGCCGCCGCCTATTCCACAAGCGTGACTGGCTGTGTGGTGTTTCTCTCCATAGCTGTCGGACTTGGTGGATTCGCGTGGGCTGGCTTCGGGTAAATATAATTAGTTTAAAACTAAGCCTTAATTCAAAGGGGTCAATTTTAATATTGTTTTCTAATTAAATATATTTAGTGATGTTTAATGTTACAAATTTTTAAATTTTATTAAATTGCAAATAAAGTAAATAAAATTTACTTTTTATTCCAAATTTATTCCAACTGACAGTTGATTGCTGAAGGTCAATTAATTGTCGTAAAGAATATGTTAAAAATTCAGTATAAGTAAATGTATTTTAAACCAACCAAAAGAATACCTTTTTTGATATTTAAGAGATCGAGACGAGACTGAATCGGTTAAACAAGAACTAATAGTTTTCAGACAATTGCCTTTTGCCTTATATCTACTATAATTCCAGATCTCTTCATATTGTTCCAGTTAAAAAAGCATATTTTTATATTCTTGTGAGCTCAACCAAGCATAAAGCCCACCTGAACAAAAATTATCATCTTAACCGTATAGACGCTTGCAACACTATTGAATGTTGCCACCCGAAAGAAAATACTACTATATTGTTAAAAATAATATTCTTAAGCATTTTTGTGTGATAAATTTCAGTGTGAATCATTTGGACATCGCGCCGCCTCACGCGAGTGTGCTAATGGGCTTGTCCAACACAGTGGCCACTCTACCCGGCATCATCAGTCCTACGCTATCCAGCGCCATCGTCACTGACAAGGTTTGTTCTTATCCATACTAATATTATAAATGCGAAAGTAACTCTGTTTGTCTGTTACGCTTTCATGCCTGAACCGCTAAACCGATTTTGATGATATTTGGGTATAGGGGTAGATTAGATTAGACCTCGAGCCATAGGCTATGTTTGGTCGCGATAACCGACATCCACGCGGGCGAAGCCGCGGGCAAAAGCTAGTGTTATATATATACACTCAAAGGTTTGCATCTGTTTTAATTGGTCGCCTTTAGTAATTGATACCTGAAAAGAGAAAGAGAAGTCATTTTTCGTGCGGAAATCTCCACGGATACCACCCCCGCGGCTAGCGGAAGTGGTTATGTTGGACGTGAACCGACTAAAACGCCGTCTTGGGTCTTAAAACACCAGGGTGTAAGGTATCCCGGGTGCGGGCCGGAACCTCCACGCGATGCACCCGAGCAACAGAAATGGCAGCGCCTCTTACTCGCAAGGGAGACGCTGCTGCCTGCGGCAAATGTCGGCTTAGGGGAGTGGCCCTCTAGAGGGCTGCTCCGAGGCTCTCAAGATATTCCTCTGACTAGCAGAGGCTACAGTAGGGAGCAAGCGGGGGGCGGGCTGTTTCTGCACAGGAGGTCGGATCGCCTGTCACCCTACACCCTACCGGTGCGATGCTCGTACCACCCCTCTCTAGGGGTTGAGGGGGTCATTTTAAAACCCCCACATGCCAACTCGCAACATAATTCTAAATATTTATTTATTCAAAAATAATTTTCTGCTAATTACAGACAGCAGAACAATGGCGGATAGTATTCTTCATGTCCAGCGCCATCTATCTACTCGGTGCGGTAATCTACGGCCTGTTTTGTTCAGCGGAGAGGCAACCTTGGGTTATAGAAGTGGAATCGGACGCGAGCTTCGACACAGATGGCGCCTCCGTCACCACGGCCAGAGGTTATGACAACAAGGGCATGGATCAGAATTCGGAGATGTAAATTGTTGATTAGTTAATATTTGTTAGAACTTAAGACGCTCTTCCAATACTAGTTGTTACACGCAACTCCGCCCGTTAAAAAAATTGAAATATACTTCTCATCACACATCAGAAAAATCAAAACACTTTAGTTTTTATGATAGCTGAAATCAATACACAAATTATTTATTTTATGATATTTCAATGTAGAACATTAATTTGAAAACCCCATATTATTCACTACTGTACGCCATTTTTGACATTTTATTAAATATACACATTCATTATAAACTTGCAAGGTGTTGTATTTTCTGATAAGAAGTATAGTTGTATTCTTTTTTATATTTCTATGCAATTTCTTTTTTTTACCTTAAAAACCGTCTACAAACTTTAATAAAGGTTATTGAAATTTCCACTTTTAGCGCATAATTTCAACGTTCTATCTCTTTTCTACCTACAAACCTTTCTCAAATGAATAGCGTCTTAGGACTAGAGTTAATAAGGTTCAAATTCTAAACCTTTTTAGAAAAACATTATTAGTGACGTGAAAGAAATTATTAGCATATTTTTTAAACAAATTAATTGTTTGTATTTGGATCAGGTTTACATTGATAGTGCAGTAGATAGGTACGTACAGTCAGCATCCAAAGTAGATGATCATTTACGGATTTTAAATATCTAACAGTTTTTTATTTCTCAATTCATATTCTGTTTAGCTATTTAGTGGGCTCGATTCAATTAGTTTTGATTTCATTTTTTTATATGACACTTAGGTGGCAGACAAGCACACGATCCACCTGATGGGAAGCGGTCACCGTGGCCTATGAACGTGTCCAACAATATAATGAGCAATTTTCATTTGAATTTTAAGTTTGAGATCTGTGCAATCATCAACTACTTTTTCTGCTGACCGTACGTTTCAAGTAGGGCTGTAGGTTAACGACCTGTCTCCTACTCTGCCGAAGGCCTCTCCCTTAAGAATTTTAGTTAAATAGATCTGCTTCTATGTATTAAATGAATGTGATGTTAGTTTTAAGTGTAACTGAATTTGTCTGATTTTTGTATCTTCGTTAGACGTATTAAAGAATGTTTTTTTTTAATATAGAAAGAGTGAATAATGAATGAGTCATGGAAAAGCATTGTGCAGTTGATGTATTTGAATTCAGACTTTATTTTCGGTTTACAAGGTACATATTGCAATGATTATTTAAATTTAAATTAAACATAGTTTGACATTTTTTGATATGCGAGTGTATAAATCCAGCTTAACTGTTGACTTGGTCCCTGAAGGTCTTGATAGGGTCCCAAAAACACCAAGTATACAGTCAAAAATCTTGACAATGCAATTTTGATGCGCAGTCTTTTTAGGTCTCTTTGGCAGTAAGCGCGGGACGCGACGGCGGAGATGCACCAATCAAGCTATGACAGGCTCAAAGGGCTTGAATCATTGGTTGATTAAATTTTTGAAACGTTTGTTCAAGATTTTCGTGTTGAGGTATACCTACTATTTTATGCGCATATGGGTAGAAATAACTGTCCACTTAAACCAGCTTCTTTTAAATAAATGTCAAACCTAACCTAACCTAACCCTAAATTTTCACAATTACACCTTGCAATATTCATTTACAGAACTGTGCCAACCGAACTTCGACTCTGTGTTTCTAGTTATAAGAGTTTATTTGCTTAGTATATAATTTTGTATATAATGTATCTCGCTTTGAGTGTTGCCGCATTTTGTATAGGTGTATTGAAAATGTCGTTGTTTTGTAAATTTTAATGTGAGATTGATTAAAATATGAATATTGATGCTGTATTTTTATTTGACAAGCAATCGTCAACACCATACCTATATATTATTGCTCGCCACCTATTACATTGGGAACTAAACATAAACTGGCGAAATGTGGGTGCTAGCACCTCTGCCTACCCCTTCGGAGATATAGGCGTGAGTTTATGTTATGTTCATAAACACCCTACTGTTGAAAATTGGTATTTTTTTTATATCACATCACAGTGCTGTCTACTTTAAAACCGGCACCTGGCCCCATACTATGAACTCTTATAGCAATTCAAATGCAATCCACTTCACCTCAGAGAAAGAGATGGTGCTATACACTGTGTATAGCGCTATCTCTCTCACTGAGTTGAACAGCATTTGAATTATTATATTTTAAAATCGAATTTTTTAGCATTTTTCTACCTTGTAGAATATCCTCCACGTACCAAGCTTGCAAAAACTATGAACATAATATATGCTGCCAGTTAGTAGCCATCATTTCAAAGAATGTATGATAGTATTTTTAAAACAGCACGCAAACGTTTTTTGGTTGTGAAAAAAATTGTTATATGCAGATACTGGGTTTTGATACTATGCAGCCGAGCGTTAGTCCCACATTCGAAGCTTGTACTTTAAATACCGGGGTCTCCTATTTTCATATGATTTGGCTTCCCTTGACTTTTTCGGGAACGACTGCCATCTGACCTTCCGATCCCAAAAGTAATTTTGCAAGCTTGCACCAAGGCCATCTTGGTGGGCCAGAACGATCTCTATTTAATAACACCGATTTAAATTATAATCCTAAAAATCGTACGGTGTTTGACCAATCGCCATGCTGCGAATTTATCACACCAGATGGCGCATATTCGAAATGATTAATAAAAGTTTATCACAGAACCAAAGACCATCCAAAACAAGTTTATCAAGATCAAAGATGTTGAGAACCACGCTCAAAATGCTGTATAATTGAATATAAGTAGTGTAACGTATAGTTGTTCTATTCTTTATCGCTGGAGTCAGAGAGAACGGGGTCAGAGTAAGAGCATCTTTCTTCAGGGTTGAGAAGGTAAAACGGCAGTCGTTCCCATAAAAGCCGCGTCAGCAAAAATCTAAAGGAGTAGGAGTAACCGGACTACGGGCTTCGAGCATATATTTTTCCGCATTCGGGCTCTAGATTCAATAACACAAACGGCAAAATCCCACACTTGAAAGCAAAGACCATGATAATCACAAAGCAAAAAACACACACTTCAAAGCCAAAACCTATCATGGTCTATGTTCACAGTAAGCTTGTTGCGTGTTAATTACCGTTTGTGTTTGTGCTTCACTAGATGGCGCTGTGTAAAAGTTCTGGCTTTTTATAAAAGTATCAGAAGGTCTTCTTTGTATTTATTATTCTCATCACAAATTGATAAATATATTGATATTAAAGTCAGATAAAGGACTTGTAAATAATTAATCAGTAAGTCCAAACAGAAACAAGCGCTAGCGTCATCTATTGCGTAGTAGCAGAAACTAAAGTTTCGAAAATTAAATTTTCAAAACCATTAAATTTTAAAAAGTTGTAAACTACTCTAAAGTTATTCAGAAGCACCTTATTCTATTTCTAAATAATCCGTTATGTTTTATTTCATTTTATCAATAAATTAAACAAAGGAATCAAATTACTGAAGTTATTTTTCGTGTTTCCTTGTTTTCTTCGAAATAAACTGAAATAAGATGAAAACAAAATTCAGCGGCAATATCTCTAATTGGAATTATATTTAGGACTTAATACAATTTTTTTTATGTATTTCGCTCAGATAATCTGTTTCAAATAATAAAAGGATTAAAACAATGAATTAGAAAGTCACTAAACTTTATTCAAATATATGCTTTTTAAAATAAATAATGCTTAGAGTTATTCCATATTATATTACAATGAAATTAATTTACAATATAAGAAATTAGCAATTATTATTTCACCTACACAGTCCGTGAAAATTAAAAAATGAATTTGATTGACTTTGCAAATTCGTACCCCACTACGTCACAACCGCCGGTCGTTGTTTGTCGGTAAAAGTATAAAGAGCGCCGCCACTTTGAGTCGCCGCCTTTTCGTCGATCATTTCGTTGGCGACAATCAAACGAATAGCTGATTACTCGTGACAATATCTAAATCAAGATCAAGACAAGATGGTAGACCTAGGTAAAGACATGACGCGGAAACTCCTCGACCTGATGAAGGAAACTGGATATCCACTTGTGCAGCACAACGGCCAAAGGAGATTCGGCCCACCGCCGAACTGGGTTGGCCCTATACCCCAGAAAGGCTGCGAAGTCTTCATTGGGAAGCTACCGAGAGAGATCTTCGAAGATGAACTGGTTCCCATATTTGCCAAAATGGGTAGAATATATGAAATGCGACTGATGATGGATTTCTCCGGCTCAAACAGAGGGTACGCATTTGTTACATACTCTTCGAGGTCTGAAGCATATAGGGCTGTGAAGGAACTGAATGGATACGAAATTCGACCGAGACGCCACATCGGTGTCGTGAAATCTGTTGACAACTGCCGACTCTTCGTCGGCAATATTCCGAAGACTAAGACCAAGGAGGAAGTTTTGAAAGAGCTGTCGGAGCGTGTGGATGGCATAGTGGATATTATCCTGTATAAGAACTGCTACGATAAGCGTATGAACCGGGGCTTCGCGTTCGTGGAATTCACTTCGCATAGGGCTGCAGCGATGGCGCGACGAGAACTTGTTCCTGGCTGCGTAAAGATATGGGACCAGGAAGTGATGGTTGACTGGGCTGAACCTGAACCCGACATTGACGATGAACAGATGAGAAAGGTGAATATAACTTTTCGATATTTTTTATTGCGAAATTTATTCTATTGTGTACCTACTCTTGCGATTGTTTTTACAATTCTTGTTCGCCCAAGCTAATGATCTAGTATGAAAAAAACGCGTATAGGTACATCATCCCAGGTGTGCAGGCAACTCCTATTCCAAACTGTTTATTATTATACGATTTCATAAACATTTTCGTACTGTGCGACACTAGTAACTGAATATCCCCTGCATATTTGCAGGTCAAGGTGCTCTATGTAAGGAATTTTCAAATTAAAACTACACCAGAAACCATCCAGGCTGTCTTTGAAGCCGCTATCAATAACCAGGTTGAACGAGTAAAAAAAATCTATGACTATGCCTTTATTCACTTCTATCAACGAGAACATGCTGAAATAGCAATGATCAAGTTACAAAACGCTGAAATAGATGGGAGTGTGGTTGAAATCAGATGGGCGAAACCAGTAGTCCGTGAGATATACCGCATACAGAAAATGAACCGAGGCAATGCAAAGTTTAATAACAGCTTCAACTTATCTCAGACTTTGTTGCTTTATAAACAACAGTTGGAGAAGAAAGAATACATTGGATCTCCGAAGGATGATGAAGGCATTGGCTCTGCATGTGCTGGGGAGTCTACCTGTGGGTCACTTTCTAACGCAGGCTCTCCTACCTATGCTCATAGTTCCAAAGAACAGTACTCATTGGCTCCAGCTAAGCTTGATTCAATGTGTAAAAGGTAATTTCTTATTTTCTTAACTACCCTCTAATATTATTCGTCTGTTAACGGTCTGCATATTTAAATTTTTTTTCTGAAGCAAATGCATTTTTTTTTTCACTTAATTGAAAATAAACTGACTAATTTTCTTTCAGGTACATGTGGGCTCCACCAGTATACACCTATCAGAAATACATGGATACTACTGGCTCGGAGGTTTGGGTAGGCAGAGTGGAATTACCTCATGTGGGACCACCACTATTGACTATTCCTCGTCACCTCGGACCCTTGGCAACGCGGCCGTGTGTATCTATGCAACAGGCGCATGTGGAAGCTGCTGAATATGCATTGCAAATCATAAAGGTATGTTTTTAAGCTTTGCATATACTGCTTAAACATTTTTTTTATATTGGTAATAGAAATGTGGGTGCCTAAAAATATTTTTATAACCCACACATGGATTGATTTGATTGAATGGTAAAGTGCGATTGTAACAATTTCTGTGTACTAACCATATGATAAATTTTGTTCGAACTTCGTAAGTACATGCTACTGCTAAAGGTGGGTCTCTACGCTAGGCAAGCCAAACTTGGAAGCCTTGCCTGAGGTTTAATTTTCATTAAAAATTCGCTCCGTTTGTGCTTTGCTCGTGCTTGGGTTACCTAGCCTAGACCCGCCTTAACAAGTTATAGAGCCATTGGCGAAATCTAGCAAGCACAGCATCTACGCTCGCACAATTTATTTTCATTTTACTTGGCGATAAATTTGGCGTAAATTTGGTTACCTTTCATAGTGCAGATTCCACATCTACAGAATGCTTGGAACGTGATCGCAGAAAAATGTACAAACACAACCCTTGCTAGTGCATAAAATTCCCATTGCAAATTGTAATTTCCAAATAAAAATATTGTCTTGGTGATCGTATGGTGGGTATTTATATATAAAAAAATGTTGTTTGTTGCAGATGCTCAAAGCCGATTTCATCCAGCCATCCATTCCGCCGCCGCCGCCAGCTCCTCTTCAGCCAGTATACCCCACCATCATGTCTCCAATGCAGAGCTGCTTAAGCCTACCCTATGACTACATGACCTCTCAACCTATCTACCCTCAACGACAATCTGTCTTGCCAGTCACCATGCCACTGTGGCGAAATGTTTGATTTTGGATTTAAATTCTAAATTTAGGTTTTGATTAAGAATTTTAGACCTCATTTACTGTGATAACTGAGACTAAATTCTATCTCATTGCGAGTAATTTCTTGTGGAATCCAGAATCCAGACTGACTAATTTAGCAATTAGTTTTTCGAGATATCGGGTGAATTGATTAGCTGAAAAGCATTTTTAGGATAAGACTTTCTTCTTATGACTTCTTTGTTTTGACTCAATTTGTTAAATGTTTGACCTTCAGTAGACCCACGATGGTATTTTCGTTGACATGAGTAGGACTACGAATTTTTGTTTAATTCATAATTTTATTTTATTTTATCATAATGTTATATAGGTAGGTAAAGTATAGGTATAGTTTAATTGCTAAAGGTACCTACTGTTTAAATTGAAGTTTAAACTCTTTGCAATAATTTGAATCTCTAGGTTTAACTTTATTTTTAGTAGTGTAGTGTAGTTATTTCACTATTTTATAGATTACGAATGGTACAATCGGGTACAGTGCACTATTTGTTCTGTGGCACAGACCCTGTTCACTTTTTTTTTTTGCTGATTTGGATGTTTCAAACTAAAATTAAAATTTTAACGTTACTTTTTGGGCTATATTTACGTTGTGTAAAGCTGCCTTATCTGTGCTTCCTTGTGCTTATATCATAATATATTCAGAGAGAATGCACTGTCCATAAAGTGTTTTTTAAATTTAAGTTTATTCTCTGGTTTTGTTTATATACTTAAAGACTAAATAAATGTATTTCTAAGACAATTTTACTGCATTTAACTTTTTACCTACACCTACAGCTAGGCACCTACCGGTACTTCTGTAAGTTCTCTTGATCACGCACACTCGCCTCAATTTACGATTTAGGGCTAGCGCGTACCTACATAGGTACAACGTTTATCAACTACTACCCCTGCACGCTGCCCCTCAGTTGCCCGTGACGTACTATTCGCAAAAAAAATAGGTAGACAGAACAAGCTTGTTTACGGTATTTTTTTGTGCGCTGTACAAACACTCGCCGGTGACGTCATAGCGGTCAGGTCTCAACTTATAGCGCATGAGTAGTACCAAGCTGAGTGGTAATGTGCAGCTGCAGCCGAGCGGTTTGTGATTCCCGAACATTCATTTAAAATTTACCGCCCGGCCTTACCGATTAATATAATTTATTGTATGCGTGCTGTTTGGCTCACGTTGCATAGACCCACGGACCCACCCACCTTTATTAGGTACCTACCGTACCTAGTATACGACGGTGTCTCCCGTCCGAAATGAGCAGTCCGACTGGGGTAATACCTACCTCCACTCTATAGGAGACCACGGCCACGGCGGCGGTAAGTAGGGTAGCCAGAGCGCCCAGAGCTCGCTACACCCCTCCTCCCCCCAACCCCTTCCTAGCCCTCCTCCCTTCCTTTCAGGGTAGGCAGTGCGTGTGTGACACCCTTAGTGTTGCACACGTCCATAGGCCACGGTGACCGCTTCCCATCAGGTAAGCCATATGCTTTTCTGCGACACGCAGCGACGGAGGCGTTCAGTCCTACGTTGTAAAAGAATCAACATGCATCGACGTAAACCCGCTTTGCTCAATCCACCGAGTTTCAATCAGTCAGTACCTTTTTATTCTGCAATTCTGTCACATGCTGACACTGTGCTGTCACTGTCAGATGTCTGATTCTAAATAAGCGAAGCCGGAGCTGAAATTTTTATTTAAGAATTTTAGAATTTAAAATAGGCATATTTCAATAACTATAATGTACAGTAATGATATTCCAACATTAAAGAAAGGATAAATTGAACGAATATGTAAACTTTAAATCACAAAACTGATTATTTTATAACCAGTTTCATACGTGTAGTTGTACAGTTCATTTTATTAAGTTTGTGACAATGTGGGCCAGGAACATCAATGTATATAAACGAAGCCACAAAGTCTGCTCAAAAACCGCGTCTTTCCTCATGTATAAAGATATACTAATTCAGCCACGAACTTTTACGAGTATTGTTAACAAAGTTCCAAAGTACACGAACATAACCCACAAAAAGTTCTATTTTTTAACAAGTGTGTTACATAGTACCACATTTAATGTAAACCAACAACTTGCTGACCAAGAAAAACTCAATTCGAACACGTTTACGTATAGAACGCATAATTGTGGTGCCTTAAGGCTTGAAGATGAAGGGATTAAGGTAGTACTGTGTGGTTGGGTACAATTTTCAAGATTATCAAAGTTTCTTCTTCTACGAGATGCTTATGGTCTCATACAATGCATTGTTACGGACAATACAGTCAATCTTGCAGACATACCTTTAGAGACTGTTGTTAAAATAGAAGGAACTGTTGCTAAAAGGCCAAAGGACATGATTAACGTAAATATGGCTACAGGTGAAATAGAGGTTATTATAAATAAACTAGAAGTATTAAACACGGTCAGTAAGCTTCCATTTAATCTAAGAGACTATCAAAAACCTAAGGAACAGTTAAGATTACAGCATAGATATATTGACTTAAGGTTTCCAGAGATGCAAAATATTCTAAGGTTACGTTCCACTATGCTTCACAATATGAGAAGATATCTTGTTGAGAAACATGGATTTGTTGAAGTTGAGACACCTACATTGTTTTGTCGCACACCCGGTGGAGCTAGAGAGTTTGTGGTCCCTACACATCATCCAGGACTTTTTTATTCACTAGTTCAAAGTCCACAGCAATTTAAACAGATGCTAATGTCAGGTGGCGTTGACCGTTATTTCCAAATAGCAAGATGTTACAGAGATGAAACAACCCGGCCAGATAGACAGCCAGAGTTTACTCAATTGGACATAGAGTTATCTTTTACAAATATGGATGGAGTTTTGTCAATGGTTGAGCAGTTGCTCTATAACACGTTTGTTAAAACTCTTCCGAAACCACCTTTTGTAAGGATGCCATTTAAAGAAGCCTTGGAAAGTTATGGCACAGATAAACCAAACGTGGCCTTTGATCTGAAGTTGGTTAATGTAAAAAAAATGTTTACGGAACATTCAAATGATAGTGATTTCGGTGCTTATGCATTACCTTATACAAATAGAATGGGTAAACTCACAACGAAAAGTAAAGAAAAGATAAAAGAATATATTAAAAAATATCCTTGTAAAGTAGTATTGAATGAACAAATTTCAAAGGAACTTGGCACGGAATTCGATAGAAAAGTTATAGATTGTGTGGGTGATGAAAATTCTGTTATTATTGCTCTTGGCGATTCCACAAACTCGGCTCAATGCTTAGGAGAGATAAGGCTACTAATCGCTGACCTTTTGGAGTCAAATAATTTGCTAGTAAAACGTGAAGCTTATCCTTTATGGGTTGTTGATTTCCCGTTATTTACAAAAGGTGATAACGGATTACAGCCCTGTCATCATCTGTTCACTGCTCCTCATCCAGATGACATACATCTTCTAGACACTGAACCGTTAAAAGTGAGATCTTTAGCATATGATATAGTCATGAACGGTAATGAAATGGGAGGTGGTTCTGTTCGGATACACAATGCTGAATTGCAAGAGAAAGTTATGAAGATGTTGAATATTGATCCGGGCCCACTATCACACTTTTTGAACGCATTAAAATGTGGATGTCCGCCCCATGCAGGGATTGCGTTAGGTATTGATAGGTTAGTAGGGACGGCATGTAATGCTGAGTCCTTAAGAGAGGTTATAGCTTTTCCTAAGTCTCATGATGGGAGAGATCCATTGTCTCACGCCCCTAATAGAATAAGTGAAGATGACAAAAAGTATTACCATATTGCAACTGTAGAATAATGTTACTATTATTAAAAATGTATTTAAATAAATATTATATTACTGTTATTGCTATTTTTTTCCTGAATCTTCTTAGTTTTTTGTAACTGAAATGACTAGTATTCAGTGGTAGTGTAATGGCCTGGATTAGAACCTGGGACCTTCCGATCGTCAGGCTACCTCCTTAACTACTAAGCTACCGGTGCTTTATTGATTGATCTTTTTATTGCTAAGAACTACTAAGGAAGCCATAAGGCACATTAGAACTTATTATTAGGTTTAAATAAAAACAAAATGTTATTTACATATTAAATACCTTTAATTTATTTTTAACTTATTATATTTATTTTTAAATAATTTATTTAGGCATCGTGTTGGATAAATATAATTGTATCAAAAATGTAACTACTAGCGACACCTAGTCTATAGTGTGTGAACTATTACAATCCTTTTATCTACCAGATTGAGGGCGGCGCAACAGGTAGATGATGATGATGAATACTCAATAATTTATTTATTGAACAAAATTAACAAAAAAATTGATATTTTTAATAATGAAGAATTCTATTCTCTTTACACTCTGGAGCGTTTTGCATCTGTGGACACTCGCAAATTGGTATACAGGGCGAGTCTAAAGTTAACCTATAAAATCCAGGTTTACACGCACACGCAGGTTGGCAGGGCGGTGTGTTACGGCAGTCGAAAAATGCCAATATTTGTAAACAGACTTCAGGCGGGCATGATTGTTTACACGTGTATTCTTCATTTTGCCCCGGACACTCGGGCACTGGTGCTGTAAATTAATAATACTTACGATATAGTAAGACTTCGATATTCGGAATTCTGAATCCATAATCCATACTTAGTATGGATTGTGGATGGCTATAAATGTCTAATGACGAACACTTTTTTATATATCGGTCACGTCAATATGACTTCACCTCGCCTGATGGTAAGCTAAAGGTACTTTGCGACGAGATGAATGATTTTTATATTATACTTTATACTAGTAGGTAACTAGTGGCTTTGCCCGCATGTAATTTGGTTCCCGTTCCCGCTTCCCATGGGAACATAATTCTAGGCATTGGGATAAAGCGTAATTGAGTAGACCTAACAAATATCCAAACATGGCCTCTGTGGATGGCGTAGCGGTAGGGCATTTGACTGCGATGCATGGTAGGGGGCGCGGGTTCGATTACCGCTCAGTGCAAATATTTGTATGCATGAATATGTCTCTTTCACTCTTTGCATTGGTTGGGTGTTTCTATGAGTAATATCTATAGGTACAAAAATACTACATAAGTAGGTGAATGAATCAGAAATCCTAAAATTCATCCTGAGACTGTTCGTTCAGCTTACCATCTAGCGAGTTGAAGCCATATTGACGTGACTATAATTATACAAAAAATATATAGTAAGTAGATGTACATACGGCATTTATACGTTGGTATGCAATTTCCCTTGTCGTCTCTAGCGAATCCGTCTTCACAGTAGCACTGTCGGTTACAAACTATATTCCTTATTGGGCAGTTCGTCCTATTTTGTTCGGACAAAGTTGAGCACGTATTGTCACAAGCACTGTCACATGCGAAGAACTGGTTCTCACCAGAACACTGTTCTGAAAATAGAAAAATACCAATAAGAATCTAACGAAGCTAAAAGTAGATAGGTAGGTACGTAAATAGGGTAAGGCGCCTTACTATGACTCGAGGGGGTCATTCTTTTGGAAATACTTTTAGGGCCACCTTACACTCTGGCGCTAGAAGACCCGAGACGGCGTGCGATTTTAGTCGGTTCGATTGCGGTATAACCACCTCTGCTGGCCGTGGGGGTTGGTATCCTCGGATATTTCCGCACGAAAAAAAGAAGCGGGGACCATAAACATGACGCGCTAAAAACCATTTGATTTCGGCCGGCTCAGCTGCGGTTGAGAGATGGAGCTTAACTAAGTTCTAGGCCTCAGTACGAACATGGCTGCCAGGAAGGCACCTCCAACGCCGGGCACTCGGCCAGCGTGTGTGCAGCCCTGAGTCCTCGCCTGCATCACAGTGATAAAATTATAATAGGAAGGTACCACTACCTACCGACCTACCTACCTAGACTAAGGCAATTATTGTAAATAGACCAAAAAAAACAGCCCGCTGAGTTTCTTGCCGGAGTCTTCTCAGGTCTGGGCCGCGTTTCGAACCGGTGGTCCATTTGCTTCTAGTTTTAAATATTTATAATTTTGACGTTTTGTAAGTGCCGCTTAAAATGGTCTATACAGAATAAATGATTTTTGACTTTGACTTTGACTTTGACCTAAACAATTTTGAATTGCTGGAGCAGCTGTTGTTATAGTGAGTAATCTATATCTATACTTCTATACTAATATTATAAAGAGGTAAACTTTGTGTGTTTGTACCTATATTTGTTAAATTGTAAGGGGGATCTACTAAACTGATTTTAAAAATTCTTTCACCAATAAAAAGACACATTATTGCTGAGTGTCATAGGCTATATATTTTATTGGAAAACTGGAATTTACACCCGGGCGAATCCGGGTCCCGGGTCGCTAGTGTTTAATAAAAAGGGTATTTACCACATTCAGCTTCGGTTATGCAAGTTCCTAAAAAGTTTCTAAAGTATCCTTCTTTACAAACGCATTTGTTTTCACAAGGTTTGTCTGGGGCTACACACTTGAATTGAATGTCACGGGTCTTGCATGTCTTTTCAGGTGGACAGGCATCAATACAACGTACTTCTTCGTTAGGCGGACATTGCTGCTGAATCTGATCTGTAATATATAAATAAATTGTTAGGCATCCTTTAACCGGTGCGGTGTTAGGAATACGAAGATAGGCGATCCTGCCACTTTGTCACTTTTCATAGTTGTCACCATTAATCAGAAATGTGCTATTTGCCCCATATAACGCTATATCTTTTCTATTCCCACATGCTTAGTCATAAGGTTCTTCTTATTAATAATCATCACTTTCGTTACTCACATTCGTCATACATAATTTGCCCATCGCCTGCAGCTCTTCCTCCGATACTGATGACATACCTACTCGTAAGTAGGCACTGATACGCGATTATCAGCGTCATGGAGCTATAATATTATTATTCAGGATGTCATTGTTCTGGAGCAATTTGATAGTAACTTTTTCGATGTCAAAATAGTCTGTGCTTCATACAGAGATCTGCCAGTCGCCAGTGCCAGAGATCTGAAATACGCCACGGGCGAAGCCGGGGTGGGTCAGCTAGTAGCCAATATTTATTATTATCCATGCGTCCACGGGTTAAAACCTACATCCCACATGTTCAGTTTAATTAGAACACCATCAATAAGTCAATAACTGATGTTTTTAGGTTAGTGAAAAAAAAAAAGGATTGCATTGTAAATACATTTTAATGATACGAGTATAAGTCATTTTACATTTTATTTCTTACTAATATAATAAATGTAAAAATTCAAGTCATAACGGCTTAACCGAACTGGATAAAATCTGGCAGTGGGATTATCGTGTGGAATAGCGCATAGGCTTAAATTCCCGTTTCTTGTGAGTCTCGAGCACAGCTAGTTCTTTATTCCGTGAATTTTTTCTTCATACCTGTAAAAGCCCGTTACACCTGGACACTCGAATGACTGTATGCAGGGTGAATTCTCTTTTATTCTTGAATACCCTAGCTTGCAAGCGCATCCAGGTTCACAAGGCGGTGAACCACTACAGGAATACCTTGAAAATCTTGCGTAACAGGTTTCTGGTGGACATGTTCTTTTACAGTCCGTGTATTCCTCATTTTCGCCGGAACATGTTATGTGAGCTGTGAAACAAAAAATAGTCGAGTGCGAGACACGGTATTTATTTAGCTGGCTAGCTTAGCTAAATAGATTTGTAAGTCTCTATTATCTTCATGGTGTAAGCTCTGGATGCAGTTAGAACTGGCGCTGTGATCATGATGACTAGCATGCATGGAATTCCTCCCACCTTTTTTAATCTCATATGAGATTTTTTAACATGCAAATTTTTGATGTAAATCTGTGTTTCATAGCACTGATAAATAAAAAAATATATTTGATTTTTTTTTATTTCGACACTTCAATAGAAAATTCCAACAGATTGCGTAACTCTATAAACGGAAAAAGTGAACATCTGGGACGGAACATGTACCCTAAATGCTTCAAAATTTGAGTGGATCCAGCCGACTAAAGAGCCATAAGTACACAATGAGGTTTTAGGTAGGTATGTAGGTAGGTAGGTACCTAACTATAATCAAAACATTAGGTATTGTCTGATCTTATGTAGGTTAGCATATAAAAAAAACAACTGGTTACTGAATAGGTACATTTTAATAATACAATAATAATACTTTTTGTTTCTTACTAATAAGTATTATGTACAATTTTTGATAGATATATGTAATGTCTAACTGAGTTGGGAAAAAGGTTCAGAGAATGATAATATATGTAATGTCTCAGACTAGAAGACTTATTCTTGTAGTCTGAGATGTATGTTTGTTACTCAATCATGCCAGAACAGCTGCACGGAACTGGAAAAAGCTGCACGAGGATTATTCCCGGGAATAGATTCTTGTGAGTCGCGGGGATAGCTGGTTTATTTTTTAAGCTATTCTTCACACTTGTAATAGCCTTTAACTTCTGGGCACTCGCATGTCTGTATGCAGGGGGAATCCTCTTCTAGTCTCAAATAACCTGGTTTGCAAACGCATCCAGGTTCACAAGGCAATGAGTTCTCACAGGCGAAGAATGCAACTATTGAGAAACAAGTTTCTGGTGGACATGTTCTTTTACAGGTCGTGTATTCCTCATTTTGTCCCTTACAGGTTACGTTAGCTGTGAAACGAAAAATCTTATCTGAGCTGTGATCATGATGACTTGGCATGCAATTTACTAACTGAATTTCGACTTTAAGGCATTTTTTGGATCCCCTCTCTCCTTGGTGAGATGCCGTGAGATTTCGCTTGACTCCCTTTCACCTCGTTTATAATCTCACGTGAGATTTTTGAACATGCATAAAAATTTTAATGTCTATCTGTGTTTATGGCATGAATAAATAAAAAAATCAATTTGAAATATTTTATTTCAGCACTTCAATGGTAAATTCTATTGGATTAAGTAAATCGATATCCTTTAACCCTACTAATTGACTAAAGAGCCATAAGCAGGTACACCATGAGGTTTAAGGTACGTACCTAATTATAATAAAACATTTGGTGTATAATTATTATCTGATGTTATATGGAGTATTAGAGGTATATAAAAACGACTGGATACTAAATAAATACACTTTAATAAAGTAAAAAAAAGTATTATTAATTGTAGATATATATTATTAATAATACTATATTAATAATACTTTTGTTTCTTATTAATATTATTGGTAAGTACATTAAAGTTTTGATAGATATAGGTATGTATCAAATCATGCTAAAACAGCTGCACGGAAGGCGGAACTAGATAAAGTTTGGCTCGGGAATTATTCCCGGGAATAGATTCTTGTGAGTCACGGGAATGGTTGGTTATTTTTGGAGCTATTCATCACACTTGTAATAGCCTTTTACTTCTGGACACTCGCATGTCTGTATGCAGGGGGAATCCTCTCCTAGTCTCAAATAACCTGGTTTGCAAGCGCATCCAGGTTCACAAGGTGGGAAGTCCTTACAAGCAAACTTTGCAACTATTGAGAAACAGGTTTCTGGTGGACAAGTACGTTTACAGGTCGTATATTCCTCATTTTCCTTACAGGTTATGTGAGCTGTGAAAAAGAAAGAGTCAAATGACATTACGATCTCTGTGGCGTTACGGTAGAGCGGTTGACTGCTAAGTCAGAGGTCGCGAGTTCGATTCCCGCTTAGTGTAAATATTTGTGTTTTTTTTTTATATTGGATACGTCAACATGATTTCACCTCGCCTGATGGAAAGCTAAAGACAAAGTCTCAGGATCGGGGGTCACCACTACACACACCGATAGTGCTACAGCAGTGGCCCTCAGCTTGACGGTCTCATCAAATGCTTTTACACGTCCCGCTTAATGAACCCGGGACTAGGAGGAAGGAGGAAGTGGTATGCAAGAATATGAATATTTGCATTACTCAATTGCGTTATCTTGTTTAGTTCAGGAGTTTCTATAGACCTTCAGACCTCCGACTCCGTCATCAGACCAGCTTCATAGTACCATATCATCGCGTTGTCACCGAAGATTGTATTGTATTGTGTGATTGTATACTAAATTTGACCTCAATCTGATGTAAAAAAGTGGCTTAAACTGGGCTGTCATGGTTTGACTCACTAACATGGACTAATCCTACTCACATGTTTTTATACCACTTATGTGGCAGAAAAGCGCACGGCCTACCTGATGGGAAGCAGTCACCGTAGCCTAATGGACGTATGCAACATCAGGGGTGTCACATTCGCGTTGCCGACCCTTTAAAAACCTTCTAATGCCCGTCTTGAAGAACCCCATATTGTAGCACATTCTCACTACTGTATCTCCTGTGGGGCGAGCACGAATTTTCTTTCGAATCGAGTTCGTAACGTGTGCGATAGAAATTATATGAGATTTATACAGTTCCTTTTACGCACGATAGGGGCGCTGTACAAACTTCATACAATTTTTGTCGCACACGTTACGAACTCTACGAAAGAAAATTCGTGCTCGCCCCACTGTACCAGGATCATAGTACCTACTTAGCAAAGACGACATGATAACTCGTCATATCGTCATATCGTGATATCATATCGTCTTTGGTACTTATAGTAGCAGCACGATATGATGGCCGGTTTGACATATTACAATAGTGATGGAAATGTCAATTTACTCTCGATAAAAATATAATCAAATCTAATAAGTTTTTATTGCAAGCAGTACTTACCTAGGTACCTGATTCAAAAACTTTAGTAAAAAAATATAAATTTTTACCTACTTAATACATTTGAACGAACTGAATATTGGAATTAGGAATGAAAATGAGTATATATTAATCCAGCTTCCTTCAGTGATTGCACTAGCTTTTTTCTTGTTGGATACTCCTTCCGTAAATAGTAGCTACACACATGTCTTCGACTGGTTTTGCTCGTTTTTTTCTGTGTGTGTGAAGTTTATTTTCTTCTGTGCCAGTCTCGCCAGATTTTTCTTTAGTAATCTATTCGTCTAACAGTTATAGGTAAAATTGACCTTCCATTTTGAGATTCACGATCGAAATGTTACGAAGGCGTACCTATAACGAACACACGTGCCTGACTGTTTAGAACTCAGCTCTGCGTATGTTCGGCCATATCGACGAAATCCACAACAAAAGGCGTAAACAGAGTAAGTTGAGGGCTACCATTATAATTATCACTGTTGGTGTATGTAATGGGGACCCCTTCCTGAGACTTTACCATCAGGCGAGATTTACCATTTAGCTTACCATCAGGCGAGGAGGTCTAAACTATATCGCAATCGCACTGCACTCCTAGTTTGTACTTTTCGAAGTCGAAAATGCTTTGTTTTGACGTAAGTTTGCCGGAGGTATTATTGGGCTTGCCAGTGGTCCTAGTGTCGATTATATAGATTTTATTTAAAAAAATTGAATTTCGAAAAACAAATACCGAGTTGTGTGAAATAAGTACACCAATAGGTAATTATAATCTTATAAAAAAAAAATGATCGTGGGACACTAATATACATTATATAATTCAGAAATCAATGTAATAAATAAATATTGTGTCCTAAAATTATACCTACATTCGATCAAATTTTATGACTTACTGTACGTCACTATTGACAATAAAGAACAGCAATTTGCTCTTTCAAAATGTTACAATAATTAATACGAAACTTCATGAGCGGACAAACGTCAAACCGGCCATTATATCGTGCCGCAGGTATAGTAAATCACGAAAACACACTCAGGAAGTCTCCGGGGAAGTTAAACTGTTTTTGAATTTGGAACCCGCATCGAAATTAATGAACACAGAACTAACAACAAAAGAGCAAGTTGAATAAAAACTTTTAAAATTGAATATGACGTAAGTAACATGGTATACGTACAACTAGCACATAGAAATAATTTTTCACCTGACGTGTTGCTAACAGGAAAATGTACCATAATAATTGTTGGTAATTCCGCTCACGAACTGACGTTTATCTTTGTAAAGTATCATGGATGACGTCACTCTTTTGTGTACATAAAAAAACAGGGGCCTCACTCCGAAAAACGAAAATATTCGTATCCGTTGACGTTTTGACCATTTGGCTACCCCGAAAGTGTTTCGTTTCGGATTTCGGATCCGTCTTAGATCGTTTGACATTGAGGTTGTCGATCGTTATCAGTAGGTACACCTCCTACTCCCAAAATACATTTGACGTTTTCGCTGTCGTTGTTTGACAAATGTCCGTTTTCGTTCGATCCGAAACGTTCAGGTTCGATTTTCAGAGTAAGGCCCCTGGTTTTCGCACTGAGGATTGTTAAAAGGGCGATCCCCATTCTCGAGACTTAACTTTAGCTTACCATCGAGGTGAAGTCATATTGACGTCACTAATATAAAAAATATATCATTATTAGACAGTCTGGATAATATTTTTATTTTATTTTATTCAAGATAGGCTTACGTTTGACCTCTATCTCACTTGGTGGTAAGTAATGATGTGGTCTACGGTTTTTCGTTGGTGGGAAGGACTTGGAGGTATCACGTTGTGCAATTCCAAAGTGCACTCTCACTCTCCGAAATGTATCCGAAAAAACACTTATAGACGACCAGCAACTTTCATGGATGGATCCTTAAGACTTTTCTCAACGAAAACAAAAATTTGTTTTGCGTTTTTTATACTAAGTACTTAGGTGGTAGACAAGCGCACGACCCAGCTTATGGGAGGTAATCACCGTGGCCTATGAACGTGAGCAACTTATATTTCACCGACTTAAAAAAGGCGGTAAGTCGGTTCTATTTTTGTATGAAAATTTTAAAGGCAACGTGGTCAAGACATGACGGATTCGATCCAATTTTTAATCACACATTCATTGGGTAAGTTAGAATCAAAATTAATTCAATACATTTCCATAATGTAAATTGTAAACACATGCAAAAATTAGCAAAATAGTATGAATAATTATGTAACTATAACTTCGAGGTGAGGTGAGACCCTTGAAGATGATGATGATGAATGATACATAAGCTTTGGATGCAATTAATGATGACTTAGTTTGAAGTTCACTGAGTATTTACACTTATAATAAATATATATTGCAGATCGCCACGTGAGCCTATTATTATTAACAATAAAATATACAGGGTTGATGTTTTTATATTATTTCTTATGACATAATATTTGCATGCTGCTTCGGCAGTCGAGTACTTTATGGTGATACAATATGTGAACACATATTTTACAAATAAATGATTTGATTTGAATATACTTCAATATAATATATCCAGACTGTCTAATAATTATATATTTTTATATTAGTCACGTCAATATGACTTCACCTCGCCTGATGGTAAGCTAAAGTTAAGTCTCGAGAATGGGGATCGCCATTAGGTACTAGGCATTATACAGACACCGATAATGCCAAAATGGTAGCCCTCAGTTTGAAGGCTTAATAATATTTAAAGTTCAAACAAATCAAATCATTTATTTGCCAGAATATGGCCACAGAGTGTTGTTAAAAGAAATAATATTTATTGAAAAAAAAAAAAAAACGCTTAATGCGTTCTTCAAATATAGGTAATTGCGTAACAATCCAGACAATATAAATTTGTACCTTATTACAAAGTATTATAGTTCAATTTTGTCTACTAAATAATAATGTCCATTACCTTCTGCGAAGCACAACACAACACAGAAAACCAACACAAAAAACGACCCCCACATCTTGCTGGCTAAACTTGTTTTGAATCTAACTTGCTCAGGCTCGTCAATTTATAGCCAAGTTCTAGGTACGTATACTATCTATATGTTTATATATCTCAGTTCACTTGTAGGCAGTCTGTCTGGTTGAACTGTGGACATTTTTTTATACCACTCCTTTGGCAGACAAGCACAGGGCTCACCTGATGCATGGGAAGCAGTTATCGTGGCCTATGGACGTGTGCAACACCAGAAGCATCACACTCTTGCTGCCGAGTTTGGACGGGGGAGGGGGGATTTGGAGTGGGTGGGGTGCGAGAGTATCTTTGCTGACAAGGTAGGAGACCTCGGTCTCGCCACTGACAGCATAGAATCCCTCCAATGAGCTCTGGCTACCCTACTTACTGGCTTTTGTAGGGCGGTGGTACCTACAATCCGGTCCGGTCAGACTGCTCAATTCGGACGGGAGATACCGTCCTACCTTTTTTATTTTGACAAGGTTTTCAATAAACCTACTCTATATAGTAGACTTATAAAAAAACCGGCCAAGTGCGAGTCGGACTCGCCCATGTAGGGTTCCGTAGCAGCAAGTAACTATACGAGCCCATATAGGCTTGTGGTAGCCAAACAAGCTAATATAATAATACCAGTTTCACAAGATATATTTAAACCAAAAATATTGTCAATTAATTGCGGTTTATGGCGTATTAAAAAAGAACTACTTAGTAGATCTGGTTCAAACCAATTTTCGGTGGTAGTTTGCATGTCAATGTACATTATATGTTTTTTTAGATTTATCTTTCTCTTATTTTAGAAGTTAGAGGAGGAGGGGGAACACACATTTTTCCACTTTGGAAGTGTCTCTCGCGCAAACTGTTCTGTTTAGAAAAAATGATGTTAGAAACCTCAATAGCATTTTTGAAGACCTATACTATAGATACCCCACACGTATGGGTTTGATGAAAAAATTAAAAATAAAATTTCAGTTCTTAGTATGGGGACCCCCAAAATTTTATGCTTTTTTTCTATTTTTGTGTGAAATTCTTAATGCGGTTCACAGAATACATCTACTTACCAAGTTTGAACAGCATAGGCCTTATAGTTTCGGAGAAAAGTGGCTGTGACATACGGACGGACAGACGGACAGACAGACAGACGGACAGACAGACAGACAGACAGACATGACGAATCTATAAGGGTTCCGTTTTTTGCCATTTGGCTACGGAACCCTAAAAAATGTATACAATAAGTCGCTGTGATAACCGGATGATATAACCTTTAGTATCTCAAGTTCAAGATCGACCATGCAGGTCTCTGACCTTTCGAAACTCATTATGCGAATACATGCCCATGCTGTAGGTATGCGTTGGAGACAATACTGCGTGTAGCGTTGCGGAACATCAGATCAGACGGAGTACTTACCCTCCAACACACCTCAATGCTGTTCAGACAGAGAACAGTCAGCGCCAAAAGTAGATGATGATTGCACAGACTTCATAGTTCAAAATTCGAACAAAAATAACAAATAATTATTACCTATAGTTAAACAGTTGATTAGAGCCCATTCACAAATAAATAATTTGCGTGCAAAATACTGATTAGCTGACGATGCTGCTTCTCTAATTAGAAAGACACGCGGAGAAACCAAGTAACCTAAATCAGCGCTCTCCCTGGCCTCCTGCATTGTTGGAATATTAGCTAGAAGCAGCAGTGCCTCTCGATACTGTTTCCATTTAGGAAGTTTCAACTTCAAGGGAGGTAGGACATGACGTTGCCTCCCGTCGAAATTGAGCGGTTCGACTTGGCCTGGGGTAGTAGGTGGTACCTAATCGAGCCGGGCCGGAACACAAATATTTCATAGTTATCAGATTTTTATTGAAGAACTGCAACGGTGATATTATATTAAAGGCACCCTTTGGGATAGTAGTACCTAATCGCATTTGTTTGTTTACTTAATTTGATAACTGATGGATTATGAAAATGTTTGGCAACCGAAGTTTCTTCAAATTGTCTATAGGTAATTATTGTACCAGCTTTTTTGAAAAATAATTGTTTAAGTATTCAACTGTATATTGTTTTCGCTTAGTTTAACTTTTCAGTTTAATTTAAACTATAAGAAAACTACAATCTTTAGTCCGTGACACTATGGCTGGGTTCAATGTAAATAATAATGATATCGAATAAAAAAAAACATATACAAAAACCTAAAAATAAATAAACAAACATACCTAAAATAAGTATAATAACAAAAAATTGTTTTATGTATGATATACACGTAAACTTGCGACAATATCAAGATAAGAATTGTTGAAAAAACAACAAATTATAATTATTGATAACCATAATAACTTGTGCCGACCAAACTGGAGATAATTTAGAGGTGAGTTGTTATTACGAGTCACAACAAGATGGTTGGCCTATTGGGAATATTTTTCTGCCTTGTGATTTCAAATTTCGGATTTGAAGGCGTAACCGGTAAGTTCATTTATACTTTATTACAAAAAAAATATTAAAGTATCTGTTCGTAATATTAAAACTACAGGCATTAAATAAATGGTTATACCTAGTAGATAAACGAGTATACGATACACATAACAAAGCTGTTATTTTTTTTTTCTTTCCGTTTGGGATGAGGTAATCTGTGGAACAGCTATTTCGATTTTGACATAACTTTCGCTGGCAGATAGGTAATATTATAATGCGTAACATACACTACTTTAATTTTAGAAGAAGAATAGGGGTTCCGCGCAAAAAAAGTCAAGACTGCAAAATCTACATTCATAATTAGCTAGTATAAAATATATAGCTATAAGTAATCAATTAATCTTGTCTGTATTACAGCTTTAACATGTCCACCAAATGAAGTAGTGAACAACTGCGCAAACGCACTGTGTAAAGTGCAAGACTGTAAAATGAAAGGCTTGGAGGCACCTTGTGCATTCGTGGACAAATGTGTGGTAGGATGCCACTGCATTGATGGATACTTGCGAGCAGATAATACGACGTGCATTCCAGCGGATCTCTGCCCTTGTAAGATATTTTGTTACATTAATAGTAGTCCTACTTCCTATCATAAAATATATCATAAGAAATCGGTCAAGCGTGAGTTGGCTTAATCGAATCCTTGAAATTCTTGAAAAAAAGTATTGAAATCCCACCAAAAACATACCTGTTAAAAAGAGGGCCAAGTTCCAATCAGCTAAAGGTTCGCCTAAAAAAGGATTGAAATCCAATCCAATGCCAAGTTTAGATGCGCTTTAAAATAGATCATAATCATCTAAATTTTAACTTGGCAGGTTAATTTAATCTCTCGTAACTTAATCTCTCGGAGAAGCGCCAATTACGATAAGGGTCCGAGTAAAGGTATTGCTCTTCGTGAAGGCTTACTGCATCCCTCCCCCACTTAATCCGCGTGTTTATGTTGCCTAAGTGATATAAAAAAATGGTTTTGTTTAAAATTGTTACAGCTCGTCACTAAAATGATGGATACAAGATGACTTGCCTGAAAGAGACGCGCGAATTATTGGCACTACAAACCTGTTAAAATTTTCAACCTGAATATCATTGAAAGAAAATAACAGACAATACACAATGCAAACTGAATCGTTCCTTACTGTGAAATTAATAAAAATAATGGTCTATATTTGTATAACGTGGTCTCTTTCTCACATAGTCGATCAAAACCGCACCAGAGACAAAAACTCACTTACATAGGTATATTTAAACGCAAACGCGTTTCAGTTTTAGCATGTCATAGTAGGTACGGATTTGTAATACCTAGATGTTTATTAGCGGTCATGGTAAGGCCCTAGATTACTAATCACACAACTGGTTGTACCGTGGAGAAAGATGTTTGATTGGGATTCCTGACTGCACAACTAGTTGTAGTACCTAATACTAGGTACTCCTTGTAAAGTACGGATGTGAATTCAACTACTTAGTCAAATATAAATCTGCCTTTTTGATACTGTATTAAGATAAAAAAAAATTGAATTCATTAATTACATACAGTCTTGTGTTAGGCTTAAATTAATGGAATAATCTGGCCTAATTATATTATGAATGACCAGCGGCCTGGGTCGTGAGTTCGCACCGGGATACATTCGTAAATGTAATATACCTACCTACTTCTTTTTACCCGACTGCCAAGAAGGATTATTAATATAAGATGAAGAATGTCCTACTCGTAGGTATATACCTTCGTGTGAGGCAAGGCTATCTTTGATTGTCTTTTTATTTTGTTAGACTTGAATACACACGTGAGTACTTAGGTAGGGGTACCTTCCCATAATGCTACTTGGATTTTTATTTTGAGAAAAGCAACCCTAGCATCACAAGGTCACTAGTACGGCCAAGCGGCTGCAAAGTAAAAGTAACCCTACGGTCGAGTATTAAGATACATATTTGCACGCAGCCGTCGGTCACGTGGATATTTAGGTATCAATCTCGGTAGGTATCGTTGATTTTCCAGGCAGTGCATTATCTGTACGAACTATTAGGTAATCTGTGGTTGTAGGTAGATGCTAGTTGGTAGGTGGGGAAGTAGTTCTTATAATTTTTATCGGGCAATAAATTGATATTTAAGGTAAGAAGACAAACTCGAATTGCAATACTATCTATATTTAAAAAAACATATTGTTGTATTCTTCCTTGTGCTCTTTCTTCTTTAACCATGCCAGGGTTTGTAAGGAGTCTTGAATTTGATGTTAGGTTCAGTACCTCCGGGGACTGGAATACGGCAGAGCTGTGACAATTCAATTTAAAATGAATTAGAATACCTATCTATGAAAATATACAGGCGTGCAATGATCAGTCAATGATCTATCTATGTGCTAATTATCATCAATGATTGTATGGTACACAAATACTCGCGGAGGCAATGATTGTATCGTACACGAATACTCAGGGGGGCAATGATTGTATGGTACACAAATTTAATACTCACGGGTGCAATGATTATATGGTACACAAATACTCACGGGGGCAATCATCGTATGGTACACAAATTCCATTGTCGTTCCGCAGGTACCCATTTTGGCAGTTGCATCCTGGTACGCAACTATAGACTTGAGCACATAAAACTCCATATATTCTATCGCTGCAGTTTTCCATTGTACATAGTGCGTTTGCGCACTTGTTCACCACCTCATTTGGTGGGCAAATCAAAGGAAGGTCTAGAACTAAAAGAAAAAATTTAAGACAAAAAATTACACTATGGCCGGGAACGCGTTGAACAATACACTAGAGTCTGTTTTTTTATTGGAGATACTACAAATATCTGTAATATATTTAATTTATCGATAACATTCGATAACTTTCGATACTGGTGGCACATGACTATTTTTTAATTGCAAAAAACGGGCAACACAGGCAATGTCAATTTAGTATTTCCAATTAAAAAAAAAAGACTAAAGGGTTGGCCCACTTGCCCACAAGCGTGTACACTTAGAAGGAATCAGATTCCTTCTACCTGTACACGCTGATTTTATAGTCGTTTTGGATCGAAATATTTTGGACACAGTTTCGATAACAGGTTCCACTGGAGCTATGTATAACAAAACTTTGTATAGTTTTTTATATTATAACTAATATTTTTATCTTGTAGCGGATCTCTGTCCAGTAAACGAACAATATAGCTCGTGCACTCAATCATTGTGCCGACCGCAAGATTGCAGCACAAGAGGCGATCCAATAGAATGTCCGAGGGTTATCGCAGCCTATTGCAAGAAAGGCTGTGTTTGTAAGGAAAATTATTTCAGAAATTCAAAAGGTATTTGCGTTCCAGAAGACCAATGCCCAGGTAAAAACTTTTTGAAGTATAAATAAAAACTCTTTCTTTTACATAGCAATTGATTTTTTGTGTGACTGCATCATGTTTGATTAATAATAGCGTTAGGATATGTAATTAAGTACCTATGCACTTAACTATCGCGTATCGACAAAACCTGAACGACAATTTAATGAATGCTTTGCTTTATACGATCTCGTGTTTAACGATTTCATTCGACATAATATTTATTTTTTAATTATTGACATTCTGACAAACAGTTTTACCTTTTAAATTCAACGAGCTATTTACATATCATCATGTGTTGTTTTAAATGTCCGATATTTCAATACTGATCCTCTGTAGTGCAGGCACTTTGCCGAAATATCAGACACTCAAAACAACAGGTGGTAAATGTCCCGTTGACACTAACAGTAAAGTATTATCATTTCATCGTATTGACTTATCTGTGTTATTAGAAATAAGTTAATTGTAAGTTAGTTTAAGTTATAAGAATGTCTACTACCATAAGTGTAGTATTAAGTACCTGTTAAATGGTTGGTTAGTTGTATTAAATAAATAAATTTCAGACGAGCCTTAACCAACATGTTGTGCTGCCAATGAAGTTTTAGTAAAGTGCCCTACAGACTGTCCGTCAGATTATTGCCCAAAGTCTGAAGATGATACGAACAAAAAATGCATACAACCTAAAATTTGCCGGCCACCTGCTTGTAAATGCAGGTTTAACTTCAGACGTGT
Source organism: Lithosia quadra (assembly GCA_963576445.1). NCBI lineage: Eukaryota > Metazoa > Arthropoda > Insecta > Lepidoptera > Erebidae > Lithosia > Lithosia quadra. The sequence goes on from OY754879.1 coordinate 15,317,237, forward strand.
TGATAATGGCACTTGCATACCTACTAAAATTGCCGTAAGTAAGCTACTTATAGCCATCACAAATTCACTAGTGCCAATAAATCTGCTTATTTACCATAAGAAAAATAATAATTTTAACATTGTTTTTTTTTTCATGAAATCTTTAAGAGTAGCTCAAGCCCCCTTGTGAAGTATGCTCAAAATGCAAATCAACAATTTGTATAGGTACCCGTTAGGTGGCAGCCTATGGACGTGTACAACACCTGGGGCGTCACACTCTTGCTGCCGACCCTGGAGGGGGGAGCGTTGGGGGGTGAGGTTGCTGGCGTATGATACCTACGCGCGCCGCGGATCACGAGCTTAGATGTGATTGGTCGACCTATTCTATTCCTTTCGCTTGCGATTTACGCTTGTGCCACTTGTCTACAGGGGCTGAGAGTTTGTTTGAATATGCTAATCTCTGGAATAGCCTATTTTTTATCGAGGAAGGTTATATGCCAAATATCATCACGCGGCGTAGGAGAGCGGAGCAGCAGTAATAAATGTTAACCAATCGGGCAAATTCGCATAGGCACATTAAATAAATAAATAAATAAATATACTAAGACATTCTACACAGCTAGCTTGTGTTATGGGTTCAAGAATGCTGATAAACATACTTATAGACTTTTTTTTGTAAATACATATAGACATATTCATGTATACAAATATTTGCACTGAGCGGAAATCGAACCCGCGCCTCCTGCGTAGGAGTCGCATGCACTACCGCTACGCCACAGAGGCCGTCAAAATTGTTATAGTAAATCCACAGACATAGTTAGCGTACAATAATAAAGGACTGAAACTTACACATATCGATCCTGAAGCCGTGGTTTGGTACCACAACACAGATAAGTATTATAAAGAGACCCACCATCTTGGTATTGCGATCCATATATTTAGTTAATGACAGGAACCTTCACAGTTGCGCTATTTATACCCTTTTGCGTCTATATTCCGTTACTTGCGCCCGCGACTTCGCGTGCATGGATATAGATTTTTAAGATTTTTTTCTACGGATCACTTATTATTTTTCAAAGTAGCTTACGTTACGCCTTATATTATCGATCTTAGCTTTTTGACTAGGTATATCTGCGGTTCTACTCAACTGATTTTGATCAAACATATTTTATCTAGGATTCTAAGGCTAAGTCTGAACAAAACCTTTCAAACCACAAAAAACGCATCAAAATCCATTCAGTATTTTTACGTCCATCGCGCACAAGCAGACAAACAGACAAACGGACAAACGGACAAATGGTCAAAGGGACAAACAGACAAACAGACAAACCGACAAATAGACAAACAGGAGGATTCCAAAAACATATTTTCGTGTTCAGAATCGTTTATAATAACAAAACACATTGTATTTTTTTACAATATCTTGTAGTAGACTTGAATACAAGATACCTACTCATTTAATGCCAGTTTATACCTGTTATTGCAATTCGAGTATTACAAACAGATAATTCAATTATACTATTCATATTAATAAATTTATTTTTGTGATAAATAAATTACAATATATATTTTGTCTATTCTTATCTCTACTTGGGAAATACAATTCTCCGTGTATACTACCCAGAAAAATAACTATGAGTAATTAATATATACTTACCTATTAATAAGCGAGATTAGATAACCTATCTTCCCTTTAGTTAACCTCCTCCACAGTACATACCCATTTTGTTCCCATTCACCCCTTAGTCCCTATTCACCCCGTTTGACTGTAATGCATTCAGTATTGGTTCGGAAACATCCAGACCAGAGAAATATTCATGCATACAAATATTTGCACCGAGCGGGAATCGAACCCGCGCCTCCTGTCGTAACAGTCGAATGCACTACCCTTACGCCTCGGAGACCGTCCATATGAATATAGATAGCGTAGTTATAATAAAATTACCTACATAAATTACGTGTCGAAATGAAAGTCTGCTTCTTTTTGAAGTCGATTATAAATAAGAGAACTGATAAGCGCCGGTAGCTCAGTGGTTAATGAATCGGTAATACGATCGGTGTCACACAATCGGGTGGTCCCAGGTTCGGAACATGGCTATTGACGTCTCCTAAATCTAACTTAAGCAATTTACTTAGCTAGAGGGATTAGGAAAATATTAGGGATATCGTTCGCAAATATTAAAAATGAAAAGAAAAAAAATGTCAAAATATATTCTTTAATTAATATTTGGTCATTTTACATTCAGCTGTGTTAGCCATTTCCTTGCATTCACATAGTGGTATACAGGGTGAGGTCTGATTAACGCTTCGCAGGTACCCGCTCTTGCAGACGCAGCCGGGCGCCTCAGCCTTGTCGCATGCAATTCTTGCCACGATAGATCTACAGGTACCAAGTAGTGGACAAGCTGGAATTAGGGAGTTCTTGTATACTTCATGGGGGTTCGGGCACCGAGAATCTGAAAAGATAATAACCAATGTTTAAAAAACCGAGTTTACAAACTAATATTTTTTACTTTTTAGTGTACTTACAGAAATAGAAAAGTACCTATTTCTGAAGTTTATTATGTACAAATGCATCAAAAACAGATTTTTTGCCGTAAATTTGATGACTTTCCCTCGATTTTCCCAAGATCCCAGCATCAGATCTTGATACCCTAGGTATGGGACCACCTCAGAAGTAGCCTCTTTCAAACAAAAATTTTCAAAATCCATCCATAATTGGCGCCGCTATCACGTAACATCATCATTCTCTGAACCTTTTTTCCAAACTCAGTTTTGGTTGGCTTTCCAGTCTAACTGTGATGCGGCTGAACATAACTGAAAATATCGAGATCCAGCCAAATCCGCAGTTAAGACTGGTAAAGCGGACCCCAGACTCCGAGGTGAAAGCTTTGGATGCGACTGAGATTATTTATTTTTATTTTGTTTTTATTTTTTTGCTTGACATTGTCCATCTATTTAAATTTGACATCTTAATTTCACTTTTTACTTTACTTTTATAAATATAAATTGACTCATTATAAATTGTATTAAGTATTTGACATTGCATTGAATTTATCTAGTTTTTATTTTGTTGAATTACTTTGATTATGTAACTAAATTTTGTTTTGCTGTGTTTTAATTGGATACCTACATTCATACACGATTGTAAAAGATTGTTGATGAATAAATAAATGAAATGAAATGAAATGATTAACGCTAGGTTAAAGAAGATACAGGGTTGAAACGTTTAGTGTGTTTAGACGATAAATAAATATCGTCATGATGTTCGGTTCGTTTGCCAAAGCATAATATTATACTATGGCGAAAGAACCGATCGAAACGAAGTATATTAATACTCACGCCTTTTAGTTTGTTATTCTCATTTTACGAATAAAGCGATGCAGATTTCATATCATTAAAGTTTTACAATATCTTTAAAAATAACGAAATAATCATCTGGAGACACATAACGTTTCCAGTTTCCACCCTGTATTTGATGAAGTCAACAAATTATTCGTACCAGGACAGTCTTCCTCTGGAACACATACTCCATCGTCATCCCTGTAATAATTTTCTTTGCAAACACAGTCTTTATTACACGAAGAGGTCTCGACACTTGGACAAGGCAGGTTATCGTATTTGTTGCTGCAGTCTTGTGGCCGGCATACTGCTTGTGTGCACGAGTTGTACTCCTCATTTGCAGGACAAAGATTGGCTGTGGAATAAGTTAAAAAATTAATGCTTACAGCTTTTTTTATTTCAGGCATCCATTATCCGGTATCCTTTTGGATTTTTGCCCATAGCCAACAAATTTTACAACTTGATTTCATTGTGAGTTCCCTTCGGAATAACCCACTGATAATACACAACATAATATTGTCCATATACAGTACTAGCAACACACCCTCGGTTCGCTTCGGTTTATATGAGTTTAACTCAAGCCATCGTAATTTACACAATGTATGTCGGATATAACATAATTATCTTTCAAATTATGAATTTTCTAATAGTGCAATAGTTTACCTTCAATATAATAAACAAACTCAAAAAATTTGACCCATCTCTTTATAATAATAAGCCTCATTTATATTCAGCTCCTACCGCTGCTCCTCGCGCTGCCGGAAATAATTCCATAAATACTGCTGCGGCAGCATCGAGGGAAATGTGTGTTTACATACTGCCCTTCCCATCACTTCGCTTTCGATTTTCGGCAATGGCAGACGTTGAAATTATTGCGCTCGCGCTGCCGGTCCTTTGAAGTCCGCAAAAAAACCGCTCTTTTGGGGAGCGCTGGGCAGCGCGAGTGACATTAGCAGTGTCATGAGAAGTATGATGTTTACATACTCGTCCTGCCCACTTCCTTGCCCACTTCCCTGCTCACTACGGCTGAATATAAACGGGGCATTAGTTTAGATAGAGATTTGTACTTACGACACTCATTAAATGGCACACATGTTCCGTCTACTCTGCCATAGTTATCTTTACATTGACACTTCGGATGGCATTCTAGTAAGATACCGATTCTAAAGGGACACCTTTTCCTGATCCATGGCCAGCTGCATGCATCCGTGGGACACAGGAATGGACATGGGTTATATTTTTCGTGAGGTCTGACACTGCAATCGAAGGGAGCTGTAAATGTAATAATGGAGGCTAAGTATTATTCACGAAAAACTTTTCAGTCAAGTTACGTAAAGCAGCGAGCCTGCCACAATGCATATAAGGTATTCAGTTTTTTTGCAACATCAGGGGCATCGCACTCGCACTGCCGACGTTGGGAGGTTTGGGGGGAGGGTTGGAAATGGGGATTGGGGGATGAGGAGGGGATTGTGAGCTCTGGCTACCCTGCTTACCGCCGGGAACACAACACTATGGTTATTATAGCCGCGGTCTTCTGTTAGTAGGGCGGAGGTACTACCCCAGACGGACTGCTCAGTTCGGACGGGAGATACCGTCGTGTCCTACCTCCGTAATAAATCGTTCTTTAACACATGTAGGTATGTTTGTTATACTTTGAATGAATATTTGAATGTGTAGGTACTATAAAAACTGTCATTAGATGAAGTTACATCAGAGACAAGTGGCTAGACTTAGAAGTAGTTAGGTACTAAAATTGATGTAGTTTCGTAGGTAGTAGGTACCTACTGTTATTTCATACAAAATTACTTACGGCAATCTCTAGTAGGTATACAAGTGCCATTATCAGCACGTCTGAAGTTAAACCTGCATTTACAAGCAGGTGGCCGGCAAATTTTAGGTTGTATGCATTTTTTGTTCGTATCGTCTTCAGACTTTGGGCAATAATCTGACGGACAGTCTGTAGGGCACTTTACTAGAATTTCATTGGCAGCACAAGTTGGTTCAGGCTCGTCTGAAATGATAAAGGTAATTTACTGTTAGAGTCAACGGGACATTTACAACCTGTTGTTTTGAGTGTCTGATATTTCGGCGAAGTGCCTGCACTACAGAGGAACAGTTTTGAAATTTCGGACATTCAAAACAACACATGATAATGTAAATAGCTCGTTGACTTTAAAAGGTAAAACTGTTTGTCAGAATGTCAATAATTAAAAAATAAATATTAAGTCGAATGAAATCGTTAAACACGAGATCGTATAAGGCAAAGCATTCATTAAATTGTCGTTCAGGTTTTCTCTATACACGATAGTTAAGTGCATAGGTATATACTTAATTACATATCGCTATTATTAATCAAACATTCAACAAAAAATCAATTGCTATGTAAAAGAGTAGATTATAAAGAGTTTTTGTTTATACTTCAAAAGGTTTTTACCTGGGCATTGGTCTTCTGGAACGCAAATACCTTTTGAATTTCTGAAATAATTTTCCTTACAAACACAGCCTTTCTTGCAATAGGCTGCTATAACCCTCGGACATTCTATTGGATCGTCTCTTGAGCTGCAATCTTGCGGTCGGCATAATGATTGAGTGCACGAGCTATATTGCTCGTTTACTGGACAGAGATCCGCTACAAGATAAAAATATTAGTTATAATATAAAAAACTATACAAAGTTTTGTTATACATAGCTCCAGTGGAACCTGTTATCGAAACTGTGTCCAAAATATTTCGGTCCAAAACGACTAAAAAATCAGCGTGTATCAGAAGGAATCATGTCTTGATAAAACCTTAACATATTTTTTAGAAATCTTGCCTAGTCATAGGGTACTTACGACAATCTTCTATAGGTACACAGGTTCCGTCTTCATTTCTACCATAGTCTTCCTTACACTGACATTTCGGGTTGCATTGCAATCTAATTCCTATTCTGAAAGGACATACGCCAGTTGCTCTTGCTAGACTGCAGGAATCGGACGGACAGAGGGGTGGGCAGGGTGTATACTGTTCATTGGGCTTGGAACTACAGTCAAAGGGAGCTGGAACAAAAAATAGTAATGATACAAATAAGTAAAACAATATTCAAAATATCCTCAAGCTCTGTTGCAGTAACTTTGTTTAAAACTAATGGAAATGGAGTTATGACTTCAATTTAGTTTGCTTCAGACAATGTCGCCTTATTTTTTATTGAGCTACAGCTCAATAAAAAGTCATCAATTCTATTCGCTCTATATTTTAACGATCTTATTTTATAATAATATCCTATGATAAGTTGTCTCTCATTGGAAACTAAGGAAAATCTATAGTAAATTTAGTGAATCAAGTATTCCTGTAAATTATCTTGCGACTAAATTTATATTATTCTCAATATTAAAAGTTATTGGCTACAAAATACTCACGGCAATTCTCAGTGGGTATGCAAGTGCCATTATCAGCACGTCTGTAGTTGAACTGGCATTTACACTCGGCTGGCGGGCAAGTGTCTGGTTTTGGGCACGTCTTATTGTCGTCTTCACAAGTTGGACAATAGTCTGATGGGCAGTCAGTAGGGCAAGTATCTAGAACCTCGTTGTCACCACAAGTGGGTTGATTTTCTGCTAAAATGGTTACAGACTGTATATTATAAGAAATACTAATATTGAAAAATAAATGTTTTTTTTTCTAGATATGTGTATAAGTGGTAATTGTTATTATAGTTCAAAAGTTCTTACGCGTGCACTGATCTTCTGGAACGCAAGTTCCGTTTGCATTTCTGTAATGATTGTTCTTACATACGCAGCCTTTCTTGCAATAGGCAGGGTCTATTCTTGGACATGCCACAGGATCGTCTTTAGTACTGCAATTTTGCTGTCGGCATGTTGCTTGAGTACAAGTGTTATATTCCTCGTTTATTGGACAGAGATCAGCTGTGAAATAAAAAGATTCTAATGAAAAATTTAGTATACGAAAAAGTCTTTTAAAATTGCACGATTCTGAAAGAAATTAGAATGATTTTCCTTTGCGTCAATATAATGGTTTACCATGGCTTTAGATTTCAAAGTCATATTGAAATTAAAAATGATAGGTTTTAAATGCGGAAAATCAAAGGGGTTATTGTATAATTTTTAATTTGTTATATTCATATAAAGGATACTTACGACAATCTTCTATAGGTACACAGGTTCCGTCTTCATTTCTACCATAGTCTTTCTTACACTGACATTTCGGGTTGCATTGTAATCTAATTCCTATTCTGAAAGGACATACGCCAGTTGCTCTTGCTAGACTGCAGGAATCGGACGGACAGAGGGGTGGGCAGGGGGTATACTGTTCATTGGGCTTGGAACTACAGTCAAAGGGAGCTGGAACAAAAATTGGGCAATGATACAAATAAGTAAAACAATATTGATGCAGGTTTCACAATATCCTCAAGCTCTGTTGCAGTAACCTTGTTTGAAACTAATGGAAATGGAGTTCTGACTCCAATTTCGTTTGCTTCATACAATGTCACCTTATTTTTTATTGAGCTACAGCTCAATAAAAACTCATTAATTCTTTTCGCTCTATATTTAACAATCTTATTTTATGTTAATATCCTCATGATAAGTTGTCTCTTCATTGGAAACTAAGGAAACTCTATAGTAAATTTAGTGAATCAAGTATTCCTGTGAATTATCTTGCGACTAAATTTATATTATTGTCAATATTAACAGGTATTGGCTACAATTTACTCACGGCAATCCTCAGTGGGTATGCAAGTGCCATTATCAGCACGTCTGTAGTTGAACTGGCATTTACACTCGGCTGGCGGGCAAGTGTCTGGTTTTGGGCACGTCTTATTGTCGTCTTCACAAGTTGGACAATAGTCTGATGGGCAGTCAGTAGGGCAAGTATCTAGAACTTCGTTGTCACCACAAGTGGGTTGATTTTCTGCTAAAATGGTTACACACTGTATATTATAGGAAAATACTAATATTAAAAAATAAATGTTTTTTTTTTGATAAGCATGTGTATTAGTGGTAATTGTTTTTATAGTTCAAAAGTTCTTACTCGTGCACTGATCTTCTGGAACGCAAGTTCCGTTTGCATTTCTGTAATGATTGTTCTTACATACGCAGCCTTTCTTGCAATAGGCAGGGTCTATTCTTGGACATGCCACAGGATCGTCTTTAGTACTGCAATTTTGTTGGCGGCATGTTGCTTGAGTACAAGTGTTATATTCCTCGTTTATTGGACAGAGATCAGCTGTGAAATAAAAAGATTCTAATTGTAAATTTAGTATACGAAAAAGTCTTTAAAAATTGCACGAATTTGATAGAAATTAGAATCATTTTTCTTTGCGTTAATATAATGGTTTACCATGGCTTTAGATTTCAAAGTCATATTGAAATTGAAAATGAAAGGTTTTAAATGCGGAAAATCAAAGTGGTTATTGTATAATTTTTAATTTGTTATATTCATATAAAGGATACTTACGACAATCTTCTATAGGTACACAGGTTCCGTCTTCATTTCTACCATAGTCTTCCTTACACTGACATTTCGGGTTGCATTCTAATCTAATTCCGATTCTGAAAGGACATACGCCAGTTGCTCTTGCTAGACTGCAGGAATCGGACGGACAGAGGGGTGGGCAGGGGGTATATTGTTCATTCGGTTTGGCACTGCAATCGAAGGGCGCTGGAAAAAATTAAGAATAATAAACTAACTAGAACTTTTTGCAAATTACATTTTGTCTCGTAACGTTCTGTTTTTAAACAGTTTTATTCAACTCGAACTGTTTGTTTAGGTCACGGGTCAAATCTAGTAATTGGAAATTTGAACCCCTTTCAGTTGTCTGATTTGTCTGATATTTGGCAGAAGTCTTTAGTTCTGATGACAATACAATTTAAAACTGATTGACTCAAAAAATATTTTTTCATTATTTATAGTGACAGTAAGTTACTTGCAGCTTATACCGCTTTGCACATTTTTTTGGAAAAATTGTTATGTTTCCTGTTAAGTAGAATTAGTTATGTATTATCCTAAATAAAGTGATGTAAAAACTAGTATACTAAAAATTGGAGTGTAGACATATTCGATCAACATTTAAATAAATAGTATCATATAGGACACGTCAAAATGTCTCCACCTCGCCTGATGGTAAGCGAAAGGCAAAGTCTCAGGACTGGGGTCACCACCACATACACCGGTAGTGCTACAGTGGTGGCCCTCAGCTTGACGGCCTCATCAAATGCTTTTTCACGCCCCGCTTAAAGGCCCCGGGACTATAGGAGGAAGGAAACACATGCGCTGGTAAAGAATTCCAAGTATGGTACAGTAATTATCCCTTGATAATGATATCATTATCAAGGGGTTCGTTTTCTCTGAAGCTTACTGTACTCGTACATTCTATTGTTTGTCCCGATGTATTTTATTCAAATCGTATTGTGTGTGACTCGGTCTCATATCTATTTTAAATTACTCACGACAGCTTTCAGTGGGTATGCAAACGCCATTATCACCACGTCTGTAGTTCAACTTGCATTTACACTCGGCTGGCGGGCAAGTGTCTGGTTTTGGACATTTCTTATTGTCGGCTTCACAAGTTGGACAGTAGTCTAATGGACAGTCAGTAGGGCAAGTATCTAGAATTTCATTTTCGCCACAAGTAGGTTGAGTATTTGCTAAAACGATAAAAGTATTGTTGTTATCTAGAATATTCAACCAATCAATTAGTTTTTTGCGAATATGTATACAGAGTAACTGGTATTAAAAATATTGGTATTAAATTTTTAGGAACATATTATTTAGCGAAGCGTTCTGGGTCTGTGGACAAAGGCACATTCCAGCTATGGAATCATTTCGAAGCGAATTATCTTAGTTTCGGAATATATGGAAGTGAAATTGTTAGCTATACGTGACATGTCAATATCATTCCCATACATTTAAAAATTTTGACAACTAGCTTCGGCGTGATTCCACGTGTAGAATGTGATGTGATGTGTTCTTTATAATAGGCATCAATACTAAATAGCTAAGCACTTGGTCTCAAAATACTGGGTAAATGAAAATAATTCAAGATAATATCTTGAATTATTTTCATTTAGGTAGGTACCCACATAATTATGTGCGTATACTGTGTAGGTTTTGAGACATCTCTCATAGCTGCTTTTGTAAGTCAATAATGATAGAACTGGTCACCATATGACAATAGACACATTGTAAAGATCTTATGAGACGTCCTAAGGATTTTTCTTTGTTCTGTGTTTGAGACACATTTATCAAGCTTTGTTTTCTAACAGTACCTCTTACAAATGTGTCCAAATTAATGTCAATTGCGGTCGTGACATGACAAAACTACACTATTAACATACTTGGAAAGTATATTGAAAAAATAACAGTTCTTTTCTACAAGAGATCGTATCAGCAGATATTGGTATAAGTATATCCAATGTTTTATTCTATTAACTTTTCCAACTTAAAGGAAAACTTTTGATTGCAATTTTTTTACCATTACGATAATATTTTGTAACTCCCCCAATTAACTTTTTATTTTTATGCGGGTTCCAAGACAGTTTAGCTTTCCTTGGGACTTTCCGAGTGTCACACCCGGTATGTTCATCCTTTTCTACTGTTGATCCTGATGTTACAGTAGGGGCATGTGGTTGGATAGGTTTCGATTAAAAAAAAAATTAACATAACGTAGAAGAGACACGAGTCTAAAAAAATACATACGGCATTCATCCACTGGTATGCAATTTCCATCATTGTCTCTAGCGAATCCATCTTCACAGTAGCATTTTTGATTGCAAACAATATTCACTCTTGGACAGTTTGTCCTATTTTCATGGGAAAGTGTCGAGCATTTATTGTCGCAATCGCTGTCACATGCGTAAAACTCATTCGGCTTAGAACATTGGTCTGTAAAATTTAAAAATGAATTCTTATTATATATTAAATATTTCCTTTGTGATAAGTAAAAAAAATTAAACTAACATCAAAAGTATATAAGTGCACAAACGATGGATATTGGACTGAATATTATGTATATTCATTATGTATGTCTGCGAGCTCATTTAATGCGTACCTACCTATAGGCGTTATGTTAAGTTAATATGTGTCCAAGTGCTACACTTGTACTTTTACGCGTAAACCAAGGCCTATTAAATTTTCTTATACACTTTTTAATATTCCCTTAGCCAGGGTTACTTCTGTCAGGGATCTCGGAGTTACTTTTGACAGCAAACTTATTTTCGATGAACATATCAGCAACATTGCTGGCAAGGCCACGAAAGCGCTTGGGTTTATTCTAAGGGTGTCAGCTGATTTCAAAAGTATCAAAACTATTAAAACTTTATATTGCTCTTTCGTTCGTAGTCTCCTTGAATATGCCTCTCAGGTGTGGAACCCGACTTATAACACCTATATTGACCGTCTTGAGAGTATACAACGGAAATTTCTAAGGTACATTCAATTCCGATCAAATTGTTATCTGCCTGATTACCATAGTCGGTGTAAAAAATTTCACATGTTGCCTCTAGTTGAGCGTCGCAGGATAGCGGACTTAGCATTCTTAGTGTCTATCTTTAATGGTTCAACAGATTTACCAGAACTAGTAGAAAAGGTGGGCCTGTATGCACCACCCTTGTTTCTGCGTAGACCTAACCTGCTTCACCTGCCGATGGCAAGAACTACCTACAGACAAAATTCTTATCTGCTACGAGCTTGCCGTACGTACAATGTAACATGTCGGGATGTTGATATAGATATATTTGTCACAAGTATCGCCAAAGTAAAGAAAGTATTATGTGATCACTACTTTGAGCAATGAAACCACTGTGTTGTTGTGAGTGTATAGGGACTAAGTCTGCTTTTTTTTCTATGTTAAAAAGAGTTTTAAGTGTGAAAACTGATAATTGGCCTTCAATATGTTAGCCATAATCTCATTGTTAATTTGTTAGCTGTAAGTTTTCCGAAAACATTAAAATAAAATAAAAATAAAATGATTGGCTGGCAATTGATGAAGAGTTCCGTTGTCTGTCTGCGAAACTTGTCATCAGATCTTTACGAAATTTAAATAGGACTATTTCGGAATAAATGTCTGCCTACTTAAAAAGGAATTTTACAAATCCGTCTATATTTGACAGAGTCAAACTCGAACATACATAAAAACCATCCGAATTAAGAATCTCCTTCTTTAAGTTGGTTAAATAGAAATAGGTGCTTACCACATTGCGCGTTACTTATACAAGTTCCTAGAGCATTTCTGTAATATCCTTCTTTACAAACGCATTTGTTTTCACAAGGCTCGTCAGAGTACAAGCAATCAAATTCAATATCGCGGGTTCTGCATGTCTTTTCAGGTGGACATTTGTTCACACAGCGTAGTTCCTCGTTCAGTGAACACTGCTGCGGAGGAGTGGTCTGATCTGTAATTTTTGATAGTTTTATGTCAAATACGGCATTTTTTCAGATTTATATATTCACTAGCTTACCCGTGCGCGGCTCCGCCTGCGTGAATGTTGGCTATCGCGACCAAGTCTTTTTTAAGCTGAGGGACTGCCCGCACTAACTTTTAATGAGTGACATTTTATTGCTCATAATAGGCTCACATATTTGACCTAATCATCACGAATTCACGGTGAATCACGCTTGCCTAGAAAGAACCTATTCACTCGAGAATTGAAGATTCCCAGGTTATAGCTTGCCAGAAACACAGACTCAGGCAGGGAATGCCAGAACGGTGGGTATGTGACGGTGAAACGTTTCGCGCGTATGAGCGGAATTTCTACCATGTAGCGTGGCTGTGCGCCTGGTTGTTTGTTTATAGAAAGAACTTGGATGTATCAAGTTGGCAGTACTAACAATATTAAATATTTTTTTTATTAATATTGCTTTGAATTATAAAAAATACTTACTACATTCGTTATAGGGAACGCAGATACCGTTCTTTCTCCAGTAACCCTTGATGCATCTACAGCTTGGATTGCACCGGAGTACTATAAGGATGTGTCCAAGATTTGATGGGCACTGCCCGGATGGTGAAGCTTGGGAACAGTCATCACTGGGACATAGGGGCGGACAAGAGTTGAATTCTTCGTTCGGACGAGCACTGCAGTCGAAGGGAGCTGTAGAAATACAATCGAAACGTTATTACTGACTATTACCTACTATGAAATCCAGATCAAATGTGTAATAGCAAAAATCCACCAAATCAGGAACTGCATTATAAAAGGTATGTCATGTCTTTTTGTGTCTACTTTTACAACACCAACCAAAAGCTAACACTTCTGCCTACCCCCTCTTTTTTTTCTTTTGCGGAACCTCTGCCTACCCTCTTGGATATAAAAATAGGATTAGTTACGTACGGCAGTCTCTTGTAGGTATACATGTTCCATTGCTAGCTCTTCGGTGGTTGAATCCACATTTGCAAACGGGTGGTGGGCATTGACCCTTTGTAGGTCTCTTGCAAGATGGTGTCTTTCCTTCTTTGGTCGGGCAATAGTCAGAAGCACAGTCCGCAGGACACTTGCGCAATACTTCACCTAGTCCACATTCTTGTTCGCCTAAGGATTAGTCATAAATGATTAAGAAATTATATCAAACATCATTTTTAAAAGAATGAAAGAAAAATACTGTATTCTAGAACACGCACGAATTTGGTACCCATGAAACAACTGCAGTTATTATTTTATGAAAGGCTGATTAAGGGACGAGTGGGTACCTCAAATATTTGAGAGAATCCTCAAATATTTGAGGGCATGAGCGGGTAAAGGTTGCGAATTTCTGAGGATTAGTGGGTTCTGAGCCAGAACTGCGATATCATTAACAGAAAAGATAGATTTGACTTAGTTTAGTGGTCAGGGAGACCCGGTGTCTAGGTCGACTGGGGATCCTTCCGCTCGTCGCACCAGCCAGTTACATAACCCATACTTGTTAGTAGGAGCATAAAGTCTTGCGTTGTCAGCACAGAATCTATCTTAACCTCATTCCCCCCCTCCTTCCTAACCCGCCTTAGGGCGAGCAGGGTGAGTGAGACGCCCCTGGTGTTGCACACGTCCATAGGTCACGGTACCCGCTTGATGGGTGCTTGTCTGCCACCTTAGTGGAATAAATGAAATATAAAATGCGCTTACATTCGCTTTCTGGTACGCAAACGCCAGTATTACTCCGCAGGTAATTTTCTTGACAAACGCATCCTTCTGTACAAGAATAGTTGTCTCCGAGCTGTCGCAGAGTTTGACCTCTTTGAGAACAATGTTGTGGTCGACGGAGTTTTTCAGCGCAAATTGAGAATTCTTCATTTATCGGGCATCGTTTTACTGTGGAAGGTTAAAAAGGTTAAAAAAAAATTACGCATACTTACACGTCGGAAAAGCATTGTATGGTGATTTTCATGAATGGGCTCCTTTTTTTATCGTGCAGAAATCCCCATGGATGCCAACCCCGTCGGCCATCGGGGGTGGTTATGTCGGGATCGAACCGACTAAAACCGCACGCCGTCTCGGGTCTTAATTACCGGGGTGTAAGGTTACCTAATAGGCATATCCCTCGCGTGAATGGGCTCCTCAACGATGATTAGGTTCAATTTTTTTTAATCAACGTATTCTCGTCATGGGACGTAGGCTACTTTTTATCCTGGGAATAGGTTCCTGAGATGCGCGGGAACGGTATCAGTAGTTCACGCGGGTGAAGCCGCGGGTAACAGCTAGTTCGTAGTGAATAAAAAACCTTAAATATGGAGTAAATAAAATTGTTTTTCTTAAATAGTTATAGAATGTTACCTCATAATATTCTTATCTAGTTACATAATTAAATTCAAATTGGGTAGGTACTAATATTGAATAGCGTTAAATTGAAAAGCAGGTAGACTGGTTAATTTTTAAACAATATGTAGTGGAAAAAGTGCTAAATTACTTCTTATCAAAATAAATAGGTACTTTCTCCTTTACATAAAATAATTTATATGCTAATGATCTAAAAGTCACAATGGTTACAATATTTGTAGCGATACGTAGCTATAGTACACTTGGTTTTTTCAAGACTTTTAGGACGGAAGGGGAGGGGGGGGAAGGTGCAGAGGGGGGGGGGAACCTTGTGAAACGGTTGTTGTGGTCCAGCTTAGTGATCTGCACACTTTGTTCACGTTCTGAGTGCGAAACTACTTTCTCGACATCTTTAGTTGTCTAACACTAAAAAACATCAATTTTCAAAAGGGTCGTTTCGCACAACGTAAATGAATACCTTCATAAAATTTGTGCAAATTGACCACTAAGCCCGTGGTGGTCCAATTGGTAAATTTTTAGTCTAATTTAGTTCTTATTTTTTGTTCGAAATTTTGTAAATTTCGTTTCATGCAAATCAAATACCTTGGGAGTTTGAAAATAACAAGATAATACCGTAAGTACCTATAATACAAAGTCAATGAACAGATACCTAACAAATATGTTTCTAGTGTTGTATCAATAAATAACAAGAATCGACTATGTAGGTTAACACCTACACAGTCGATTCTTGTTTTTTATGACGTAACGATGGTAAATATGGTAACATAGCAAATTAGTTCCAGATCGTTTATTTTCTTTTAAAAGCAATCATGAGCAGTTGAACAAATACATCCATATGGTGTAATTTACGCACACGTAACACGAAAACATATTATCACCTTTGGGCTCTTGAACGCGGGGTGCCGATGCCGGCCGGAACCTACGCGAGGTACGGGCCGAAACCTTCACGGGGTGCATCGGGGAGAGAGCAACGCCTCTCACTCGCAAGGGAGACACTGCTGCCTGCAGCAAATGCCAGCCGAGGCGGGATTAGCTCCAGAGAGCTGCTCAGAGGCTCTCTACTTGTCCCTTTGACTAGCAGAGGACACAGTCTTCTAGATAATCTTACACCCCGGTATAATATAGATAATTGAGATGAGACCCGGGACGGCGTGCGGTTTTAGTCGGTTTGAATCTGGCATTATTAATTAGGCAACCTAATTGCTATTCCAGACCATAATCTATCCAGATCCGTTCTACAATTTGGCATGATTTAGTAAAAATGTTGCTCATTAAAGTAGGATTCATTCATACAGACTCGTGGTAGTATTTTATGTTTGGAATTATTGACTTATTGGAATGTATTACTTAATTTTTATTGACTTATTGGAATGTATTAATTTTTATTGACTTATTGGAATGTATTAAATTTTATTGACATGTTAACTAAAAATCTAATAATTATTTGACTTATGTTAAAATGTGTTGCACGCCGTAAGACTAAGTACAGTGTTACCTTAACATCAGAATATAACATTATATACCTACCTATGCAATTGTGAGAAAAAAAAATATCTCAATGTCATTTCACGTCACTTCATTCACGACTACATAAGCGTCACTCGTTGGTCGGGTATTTCCCTATTATATCGATCTGGGACTAAGAAAAACTCACTATACCTTACGTCACTAAAAGGCAAGTAATTTTTAAAACCATCGCTGGATAAATTAAAAGAATGAGTTGTTGTTATAGAAATGGTATAACCCGTCGATGTTTATTTTTAAGACTGGCTGATGCTTACGATTCCACCCGCGTGGAGGTCGGTTATCATTTTTTGGTTAAATCACCCTGCTAAACCAATTGCAATAAAACATACGGTAGGTTTTATGTCGGGCCAAAGTAATTTATATTTCATACTAGCTGTGCCCCGCGGCTTCGCTCCCGTGGCAGGATAAAAAGTATCCTATGTTGTATTCCGTCTCCTAGTTCTAAGGTACCTCCCCATTAACTTTCAGCGAAATCGGTCCAGCCGTTCACGCGTGATGTCGTGACCAAGTGAAATAGGGATTACGCGACTGAACGATTAATTTTTATATATAAAGATGTAATTGCGGTTTTACTACTTGTGATATTATATAGGTAACATGCTTGTGATATCTATGACCCCTACACAATAATACCGTACCACCCTTACTTATTTTTTAGTATTGTGTATGTGTAGTAGTTTCCCAAAAGTGTGAAAAATAGGCCTAGGTACAAATATAAAAAATGGTTCTGATGAGAAGATATCATTCTTGGTAGAACCATTAATGGATCCAGCTACTTTTTATCGTTCCCAGTAGAACCAACAACTCCATATTTGGTTCTAAGGAGAAAAAAAAGTCTCACTGGAACCAAAATGGTTCTAGACTATGGTTCCAAGTGGAATGATCCGTATTTTGGATCTTAGTTTTAAATAATCATCTACTTTTGACACTGACTGTACATGCCTATACACAATGGGTACATATTCACAAATAGTCCAGTTCCCATTGAGTAAGGTTTTTACAGGCTTGCTATAATTCAACCTAGCGTTAATCCCAGTCGCATCCAAAGCTTTCACCTCGGAGTCTAGGGTCCGCTTTACCAGTCTTAACTGCGGATTTGGCTGGACCTTGATATTTTCCGTGAAGCGACTGCCATCTGACCTTCACAAGCCAATGGTGACATTAGGCGATATCGAAGCATTGCAGTTAGACAGTTTTTGTTGGACTTTTTAGGGCCCCAACTACCCGTGACGACTGCCATAGATGTTTATATGGCAACCGGGACCGACGGCTTAACGTGCTCTCCGAGGCACGACATTTTCAAATACCTCTTTTACATTTTTTCCTCGTGCTCCGCGTGTAAACCTCGACCTTGCTATAGGATCCAGTTGATGATGACTCAGTTACTACAGTACTAGTTGTTTCAGTTTCATAGGCTGGAATAGAACAAAACACGTGATATTATTTATGAAAGAAAGGATTAATTTATTTCGTTTTGGATACAACATACAGAGACACATGCACCGATAATGCTACAATGGTAAACGTCAGTCATGTCAGCCTCATCAAATACAACCAATGTGTTGTGTTCCCGCCGGTAAGTAGGGTAGCCAGAGCTCACTGTACCCCTCCTCCCCCTACCCCTTCTTAGCCTCCCCACCCCTTTCAAGCCCTCCCCCCTTCCCTTCAGGGTAGGCAGCGCGTGTGTGACACCCTTAGTGTTGCACGCGTCCATAGGCCACGGTGACCGCTTCCCATCAGGTGGGCCGTGTGCTTGTCTGCCACCTACGTGGTATAAAAAAAATACTCACCCCGCCCGGTCTCTAATCCGTCCGGGCTTCTACACTCCCGGGTCCTTTAAGCGGGGCGTGAAAAAGCATTTGATGAGGCCGTCAAGCTGAGAGACACCATTTTGGCACTATCGGTGTTTGCAATGGTGACTCCCATTCTAGAGACTTTGCCTCAGCTTACCATCAAGCGAGGTGAAGTCATGTTGACGTGACAGACATAAAAAAAAAAAATCTCGGAGGACCCGGGACTATAGGAGCAAGGGAATACGTGCACTGATAAAGAATTACTAGTCTTTATGTTGCATTAAAGAATAGAGGCACCGAGCCGCTTGGTTCTCAATGGAACTGAAAACATCGTATCAAAACCGGTTTTATCCGGCTTTCAAATTGAAATTTAACCAATAATTTGTACTTATATACGAGTATTAACGTACTAATCTAGAGGCTTAAATTCCAAATAACAAAAAGTTAATAGCATATAAACAAACTATTTAAAAAAAATACATACCGGCACAAGTAACTATGAATATGCAAGTCGCTAATGCGATATTCAAACATAATCTTAGCGCCATCACGACTGAGCGCTGTCTGCTAATAAACTTAATATATATATAGCTAGTAGCTGATTCAACACCTGTTAAAATGTGGCGATCGTTTACAGTACCTAATTACAGTTGATACAACAATTCAGGCGTTTTATTAGTTATCATTTTTTTCTTCGTGTGATATTCGACACCACAAAACTAGTTATCTATTCCACTACACAAAAATTCGACAATGTTATCATTAAAAACTGTTTTTAATTAAATACTACCCACAAAAGTAAAAAATAGAACAGTCAAATGAACATTCTAGGTACTTTTGAATCATTTTTTGCTATTTTTAGGGTACCGTATAATATAAGGAAAAAAAGGAATAGGTACGTATAAGATCTCTTTTTTTTCGCTAGTACCACCCAGCTCAAGCTGTGGTCTAGGTATTCAATTTTTTTTTCTAAACTATCTATGAACGCTTCCAGGGTTCCTTCGTTTTTTAATTACATAGTTCTTATTCTTTTCACGCTTTCATTCTGGCCTACATAACATCACTTTCTTGTCCGTCTGTTCGTGTCACGACTGATTTTCTCAGGAACGGATGGACCTAGCAAGTTGAAGTTTATACCAGATACTGAGGTCTGTAGTCCTTATTGGGTGTATAAAAATCGAGGAACTGAATCAACACGATAATAACCCTTCTTGGCAGTCGGGTAAAAAGTTAAGCAAAATCTTATAAGCACCAAAATTTACCGGTTTTTATATTAGGTACTGAGGATACGCCTGCTTGAACGTCGGTTATTGCAATCTAAAATGGCTTAAGTTATTTCATGATATCCTTATCTAAGCTCTAGCTTCAAAAATTATGAACTTTCGTAACGTTTTTTCGCTCTCCATGTCCACAAGCCCGTCTCTACCTAATTTCATCAGAATCGGTTCAGTGGTTAAAGCGGGAAAGTTTAATAAACAGACAGACAGACAGTCGGCTTCTTTCTTTATAATAATACCTGGTATACAACTTAATGTCAGATAATAATTGGAATTAATATAAATAATATTTAATGACTTTTGGACGTGTTATTATTTTCGTGAGGCACGATAAGGTAGTTGTACTAAAACCACTAAAATATTATTAATAAAAACAGTAATAAAATAATAAACAACAATTTTTTATACCACTTAAGTGGCAGAATATGCATATGTCCTGTAGTCCTGTGGATAAACAGTTATTCAAAGGATTACAGGACATAGACTAATATCATAAAATGTACTTATAGCAAGTAGGTATAATATTCTATCTCACGAAGGCGGGTGAACAATAAAATAGTAGTACCTGTGTCTTTTAAATACGCGTAGGTACATGTGTGTGTGAAAGTGCATGTCACGCCAAAATAAATTCATGTAGCAGTTAGTAGGGTCATTTCGCCGGTTCTCGACCGTTTAGTGGAGTTGTCAACTTCGGAACGAAAAATAAAATTGAATTAATATGAATTATTGATAGAGAATATTTTTGATACATAGTAAATATAGTCTATTTTCATTTAATATCCTTTATCTTCCATTAAGATCATGCAATAATTTTACAGAAAATAATAAACCCAAAAATGCCAATTTCGCCAGTTCTCGACCGAAATTTCCAGTTCTCGACGTTATATTCGCCAGTTCTCGACTATAAGGTGAGATGGCAAATATGTGAAGTAAAACATTAGTAATTATTAACTAATGAAACCGTATTTTGACAGAATTTAATATACATTATGTTATTACAATAAACTGATGGTAAATAATCATTATAAAGTTGATAACACGACTATAATATTTACAAATCAGTGTTCTTCCTCTGCTTTATCAACCTTTACTAACTAAAATTAAAGTTTATTTCTTAATGGCACTCATTAGCCTATTGCAGTCCACTGCTGGCAGTAGGCCTCTCCCAATGTGCGCCATAGCACTCGATCTTTCACCTTCCTCCAGTCTATCCTAGCCACCTTTTTCAGGTCATTTATGTCCATCCTAGGTACTGTTCCATCTTCCGTTTGCCAATCAGCGGTCTCCACTATACAACTCGTTTGCTCTACGATCATTATTAGTCCTTCAGCAGATGTAGCCAGCCCATTGCCACTTCAGCTTACTTATTCTGCGAGTTATTTCGGCAATTTTAGTCCATTGGCATAACGAATCCTTCAAAGAATCAGGATTATTATCCTTCAAAGGATCATAGCTTGCTCCATAGCCCGCTGCACGACTAGGTTGTGGACGAACCTTACTGTTGTCCACGCTTCGGCACCGTATATTTTAACAGATAGAATTCACTGGTTCAAGAGGCCATGTGGTAAGCCGAAGTAATTTGCCAAATGCTTTGTGAAATAAGAGTCACAAAAAGGATTCAACTAGGTTACCCAATTCAATCCATAAGGTGACTTTTAACTCGAAGTTGTTTCTACCGAGCTGGATAACCTGCACAAGTTAGACATTATTCTTGAACAACTCTCCCTTCAATGGCAATTGGTCTTGGTGTAACCAGTTCCGGCGTATGTATACACCAATACTGACGCGCCAAGAGGATCCATTTAGGCTGTGCAGCAATTTGCTCAGCTGCTCCAGCAACTCTGTAACTATGATGATGTCGTCGGCGTACTGATGATGCGAGATGTACTCACCATTAATGTCCATACCTATATGTACCCACCGAAAATAGTAGTCGGAATATGGTATAGGCCTATTTAATTGCACTATCCTGTTCTCGACCTAGAAGGTTTTACAACACGTGATATTGTTAACGTGCTTGAAAAAGTCTGGTCGCGAACTGGCTGACATGATTCTCATGTAAATAAGGTTCAAACTCACAATCTAAGTTCAGTAATTTCTTTAACAATATGTATAAAAACATGCAAGTGTTTGGACTCGGTAACGCCAATTCTCGACGGTGCGGGTCGAGAATTAGGTATTCTACACAAATGAGGTAACAGTTACCGACCATCCAATTATACACACTTTTCAAATAAATTTACAATAACTCCTATATTTAATAGATACTATACTTCATTATCTATCTGTACAAATAACAAACAAGTCCAAAACATAAAACGACAATTTAAAAATCTAGGGTCAACTGCAGAACCTCCTCACTTTTCTTTTCGTAGTGAAGCACGCTTTCTGTCATGTTCGTAGCGAACCACATATTTCAGTATTTTTTTACTCCCTACTCTGTTTGCACATATGCACTTTGTCTATTTGTGTCTACAACCGAACTATTTGAGATTGCCACAGTATTTTTTTTTTGCTTCTAATCGTATCGGTATTTCTGTTCTACGCCGATTAGGCAAACAGGTCGGTAAAAAAGTCGGGAACTGGCGTCGGTCGAAAACAGGCGAAACTACCCTACCTAGAACAAATTGATTCATTTTTAAAAGCAACGTGTTTAAATATGTTTTGCTACAATGACAGCTAAACCGCCTTCGCGAAGTAGAACATCTATAACTCTGTTAAGGGGTTTAAATACGGAATGAAATTTGTATTAAAATTTGTAATTTTCGAAGATACCCATGAATCTTTGTATTATTTGAGCATTTATGATATTAGTTTGCTACCATTGATTCTTAGGGTCATAAGACGTAGATGGCCCGGGGTCAGCTGGGGTGCGAGGGATATGCCCATTGGGTAACCTTACACCCCGGTTACTAAGGCCCGAGACGGCGTGCGGTTTTAGTCGGTTCGATCCCGACATAACCACCCCCGATGGCCGACGGGGGTGGTATCCATGGGGATTTCCGCACGATAAAAAAAAAAAAAGGGTCATAGGAAAAGGAGAGTAGAAAAAAAACCAATTAGGTATTTTTTTATAATGTCAATGTCAATAATTTTATTAATTTTCAAGTCAAAATAGTCCTGTTTGTTTCCTGTTTCTGAATAAATCCAAACACCATGTATGCAATTTTGTTATGGATGGATATTTTTCTTTTTATGTGCCTTGTGCTATTTGACAAGTTAGTCTTTTTCTACAGACTTATTTTGAGCTGAAAGAAAAACAAAATAAAAAACATTATAGAGGGGTCAATTAAAATACCAATAGCCTCTAATGTGTCACATTTGTACATATTATATTTAACAACTTTCATGTCATGAAAAATATAAAATTCCGACATTATCTGGACGCAAAAATATTTTTTTTAAATTCCTGACTGTTTTTGTTCGCGATGGTGCGTCCATCGCGAACTAAACTTAGTAAAAACTAGTACTTAAACAGGTTTTGATGTGATTTCTTTTGTTTGAAAGGTGTCTTTTGTTCGGTCAGACTTGAAATCTTACGTATATTTGATCACAATCGGTTAAGTAGAATCAAGAGGTTTGTGAACTTAGTGATTTGTACACATTTGTATACGAAAACTAAAAAGTATAAATAAAAAAAAAAATTAAAAAATCTATAACCCGACTGCCTATAAAACTTACTAGAAAATAACAAGCATTTAGATGTCCTGTGGTCTAGAAACATAAGAACTTAACAGTCGGGATCCATTGAAAAATTAGATTGGCTGTCGAATAATGGATCCCGACTGTTCAGTTGTTTTGTTTCTAGACCACAGGACATCTAAATGCTTAGTAAGTTTTATGTAGTTATTGATATGGATATAGATTAGGTCGATATATTCAAAAATCGCGAAAAAAATTAGGGCGATATAGTCAAAAAACGAGAAAAAAACCGACAGATGAAACCGCGGGCATAGTGTAGATACCTACTAATATTTCCCATTACAACCTCCATCTAAGCTACATTGCAAATATTACGTATAATTATATTCACGTCGGTAATGAACCAGGATTCAAACCCTATCGATCTCAAGGTCAGTCTCTTAACCGCTAAGCTAACGCTTGAATACTTACGACATTCGCTGTAAGGTACACAGTTCCCGTTGTCCCTCCAATAACCACTGATGCATCTACACTTGGGAGCGCATTCGACAACGAAGAACAGGTTGCCGGGGATAGGACAGACTCCATTAGGAGTTGCTTGGGAACAGTCGTCCGTGGGGCAGTATGGCGGGCAGCTCACGTACTCTGTGTTGGGTGCACTGCACTCGAAAGGCGCTGGAAAGACACGTATTAAAAGTTTGAGTATAGAATAATTGTATCTTTATATCAATTACATCATGATTCAAGGAGGTAGGACACGACAGTATCTCCCGTCCGAAATGAGCTTTCCGACTGTGGTAGTCCCTACAGAACACCGCGGCCATAATAACCATCGTGTTGTGTTCCCGCCGGTAAGTAGGGTAGCGAGAGCTTACTGTACCCCTCCTCCCCCCCGCCCCTTCCTAGCCTCCCCACCCTTTCAACCAGAAACAAACCTGAGAGGGTCATCTCGAACCCGAAGATGGCTTTGGTCAGCCAGGGTGCAAGGGAAATAAATGCCATTGGTTTGGGGTCTTTAACACCCCGATACTCGAAGAGCTAAGAAGGCATGCGGCGACGAGGGGAAGAAAAAAAAATACGTTAAGTCTTCACAGCATAACTTGAATCTACCGCCAATAAAATAAAACTCACGGCAATCCTGTGTCGGTATACAAGTTCCGTCTTCCGATCTTCTGCTGTTAAACCCACATTTGCACTTAGGTTCTCCACACACCTCCGGTTTTGGGCAGGCCTTTTCATCCTGAAGTTCTGAAGTTGGGCAGTAGTCGGATGCGCACTCGGCCGGACAATCGTCCTGCACCTCGTTGGTTCCGCATGTCAATTGTTCTGAAAAAAAAAAACAAGTGTCATTAACGTCAACCACTATTATTTGTCCCTTTTTTCCGTGCGGAAATTCCCGCCATCGGGGGTGCTTATGTCAGATTCGAACCAACTAAAACTGCATCTCGGGTGTAATGCTAACCAAAAAGGCATTACATTCGCACCCCAACTGATCCCGGACCATCTACGGTTTTTAGATGGCTTCCTCGACCCCTAGGAAGGGGGTGGGACGAGCATCAATGGTTAGCTCCCCACCTGCTCCCCTGTGCGCTCTGCTGGTCAGAGGACACAGTGGGGAAACGAACGAAGATAACGCGTAATTTCAAGGCTTACAAAAACTTGTATACCTAAATAATTTTTCAAAATCGAATTCAAAATAATTCAAACTGAGTGCAAAACTTTGATAACCTCACGAAACGAAAGCGTAGGTAGATTTTATTTTGACAGGTCATATCAAGTAACTCTTTTTCCATTATTGCTTATCGAATTGAAATCACGCGTTTTCAAAAATGGCGTTACTGAATCGGGTGCCAGTAGAATCCTATTAAATAATAAAACTTCGAAAAGGTTTTGCGAAACTTGCAGGTTCAACAAAATGCAATTACCCTCATTCAATTCATATATCAACCGGATCGTATCTTTTAGGCTTTTAGGGTTTTAGCCTCTGTGATCAAAAGGTTCCGGGTTCGTTTCGAACCCTGGTCACACTACTACCAATGTGAACCCAATCCTAACACAAGAAGTAATGTGTCTTAGTTGAACGAGTTGACTTTTTTTTTATCGTGCGGAAATCCCCATGGATACTATCCCCGTCGGCCATCGGGGGTGGTTATGTCGGGATCGAACCGACTAAAATCGCACGCCGTCTCGAGCCTTAGTTACCGGGGTGTAAGGTTACCCAATGGGCATATCCCTCGCACCCCAGCTGACCCCGGGCCATCTACGAGTTGACTGGGGTCCTAATTAGTATAGTAGATAGTGCAGATACCTACTTAATTTAAAAAGTACCACCCGTATCCACATGGATAGATATCCGTGCGGAATTTCGCACGGTAAAAGTGGGATTACCACGGCGGAAAATATACGAATTGACTGAGACGACAGGCTATTTATACCTATTCATACTTAAACATCACAAAGTAACGGAATTTTTTCAGCATAAAACTATCATCACAGTACATTTAATGAAAAGCAACTTACTGTTAGAGAAATGAAAACCAGTATTTACTAGAACCTTTTAAAAGCAAATTATAATAGAACTCACCGGTATTGTGAACCGTGATGCCAATGATGCACAAATAAATCAAAATAGAACGCGTCATTTTCTCACGTTACCTTCAACAACAATGAATAAATATGAACATTTATCTATTTCCTCGAAGAATGACTTCTATGAAAAAAATAGATTTGTAAGATTTTATTTATTTTGTGAATAGTGACATCTGTGAATAAAAGTCGGAACTAGAATGAAACAATGTAGTCGTAGATACTATTTGGTTTTGCAAGTTACTCATAGATGGCAAGACTTTGTCCTTAACAAAAAGGACAAAATAATTAATTTAATTTTAGCTGCAAGCAGTCTTATGAAGTATCTATGTACATTTTTACCCGACTGCGCAACGCAAAGGAGTGGTAATTATAGTCTTCTTCAATGCGTGTTGTATTATAATGTTCGATACGGGTTTTCTTTCTCTGCGGACCATGATGAGGCAAAAGATGGAGCTATACAATACACCCTATAATAGTTTCATCTCTGTCCCTCTGGATTGTGGCTCAAAACACAATCGCTTATTAGCGCGTCATGGTAATCCAGCAGTCTGGAGGTCTTACCTGAAACTATATAGAAAAAAAAGCCTTTTCAATCATTGCCTCTTGATTGCGATGTATTCTTTCAATTATTTAGAACAGTTCAAGTATTTCACAGGTTCAAGAACCATCCAAAACAATTAAGTATAAGTTTTTGTCTGTCTGTCTGTCATTTTGTCTGTTTGTTCCGAGAATTGTCATTGCTGGTAATCGCCGAAGTAGCTGGACCGAGGTCGACGGTATTTTCATTGTAGATAGCTGATGTTATTAGGCGTAACAAAACAAAATTAAATTTTGACCATTTCATTTAGGAAAAGGATAAAGGGCTCCGCGTTAAAAAGAACCCAGAGCTACACGAAGTCATGGGCATAGCTAGTTTTATATCAAACAGGAGGTAGGAGACGACGATATCTCCCGTCTAAAATGAGCTGTCCGACTGGGGTAGTACCTGCGCCCTACAGAAGACCGCGGCCATAATAACCATCGTGTTGTGTTCCTGCCAGTTAGTAGGGTAGCCAGAGCTCACTCTTAGTGTTGCACACATCCACAGGCCACGGTGACTGCTTCCCATCAGGTGGGCCCTGTGCTTCTCTGCCTGCCTACGTAGTATAAAAAAAACGATAGAAGTGGAATAAGACCTTTATTCTGTCTACGGCATACCTACACATATTTTCTACATGCAAGACAGCAGTCAAATTTATACTCGTATAACCTTTTGAACATGCAAAACACCCTTTCAACATAATTCGAAATATAAAATATACACATACCTACCACTCGAGGTCGCGAACCATCTCGTTGCCACATTCAAATATACAGGAAGCCATTTTGTTCCCGGCTCTAAGGAATTGAAAGAAAATATTGAGCTCTCTACCCTATCTTGAAAATGAACTTGGGATGAACTTAAAAGGAATTACTGGGTATGGAATTACATGTTAGACTGTCGTCGTCCAATACCCGCTGTTGAAATCGGCATGTTAATCTAAGTTTCTGTACCTATTATATTTAAATAAATACCGTGTTATATCGCATCCAGTGTTCTAATTAGTTACCAACCAATCTGGACTCCATACATTGAGCCATTGAAGGGCTTAGAATTGGTTAATTATCTGAACCTTTTTCCCAACTCAGTTGGGGTCGGCTTTCCAGTCTAACTGTGATGCGGCTGAACTTCGATATTTTCCGTGGAGCGACTGCCATCTGACCTCTACAACCAATGGTCATTATGACCAATGGCGATATCGAAGTTCCAAGTTAGACTGATTGGACTTTTGTGGGCTCCAACTACCCGTAACGACTGTCATAGATATTTGTTTGGCAACCGGGACCGACGGCTTAACGTGCTCTCTGAGGCACTTATAAAGCTGCGATAAATACACATAGAATTGGTTATTCTATAAATAAATAAATTGTACTTAAAATCGAAAAGTGTGCATCAATTTGACTTAAATATTGATTGCAACCAGTGGTTGAACAATATTGTTCAATAATAAGCTAAAAGCTATAATTTGGGAAGGGCTTTCAGCTGAAGCGAAACCTCAGCACTTAGGCGGTAAATGCGGTCGAAAGTGTTGGTCGAAAATTGGCTTATTTACTTACGAGTACCTACCCCTTTGTAACAGATTCGAACCACCTGTTAACAGTTATCTATACTGATATTATAAAGAGGTAAACAGTTAAAGTAAAGAGACCGCGGTGTCCTAGTGGTCTGGGTAATGGACTGCTGAGACGAGGTCTCGGGTTCGATCCCAGGTTCACCATGGCACACACCAATGACTTTTCGAAGTTATGTGTGTATTTATCGCAGGTTTATAAGTGCCCGGCAATAGGCTCGCCACCTATTACATTGGGACCTAAACATAAACTGGCGAAATGTGGGTGCTAGCACCTCTGCCTACCCCTTCGGGGATATAGGCGTGAGTTCATGTATGTATGTATGTATGTAAACAGGTAAAGCTTGTGAGTTTTTTTAATAGTCGATAGGCCCACGTTTGACCACTATCTCACTTGATGATAAGCGATTATGTGTGAGTGTGTGTTGTGGTAAAGCGGCTGTCGCAGGGGCAATCTAGGGTGTAAAAGTGGGGTTGACCCTAATTGCTACCCATCTAGATTGTCCCTGCTTGCCTACACACAGGTGGCAATAAGGGTCATCTCCACTTTTACACCCTAGATTGCCCTTGCGGCAGGTGTATGAGTAGCCGGTCTAGGGTAATATCTGGATCTACTGCATTTCGAAAATTGTTTTACAATTATAAAGTCATATTTTTGTGAGTATCTTATACTATGTATCATCACACTGCTATTCAAGGGAGCGGAACAATAATCATAAATGTTAACACATCCAGCAAATACCTACCCATCTATACAAATAAAATGATAATTGAAGTTTTGTTTTTAATATTAAAATACAAACTTACCTATATCAAAAACCGAACGACCAGACGTACGACAACGCGCCACCGGTACATGGTGGACATCCCACTCATACGCACGAAACTTTTTGGCAGTACGTTCATCGTGCGTACTGCTAAAGAGTGGAATGCCCTGCCTGAGTCACATCATCATTTACCAACAGGTGAGATCGTGGTCTAACGTGTAACGGCTAACCAATAAAAAAAAAACAGGTTTAAATTTTTTGTCTGTCTGTCTTTCTACCTATTTGAAAGAAGTAATCTCTGGACCCGCCAGTCTAATATAATACTAATATCAGTATTTGCACATTGCTTGCCATCAAATTACAATGAAAAAAAAATTCAACTTGCTTATTAAATTTGCTTGTCAATCTATAAAATGTTTTGGAATCTGGAAATTCTCCATCGTATACTTTAACGTCAAATTCATCGTCATGAAATTAATATTCTGCCTCTTAATTTTAATAGGATCAAGTGCTTACCGAAGCGAAGATTAACTTCATCCTTTACTAACAATATTTAATTAGACAGATTTTGCATCGAGGGACGGATATTTCAGAATTTGTTTGTGAGAAGTTAGGGTGAAACCCAGAAGATCCGGGCAACCATTGTAGAAGAATATACTTAGCTATACTTAACCGAAATTACCAGAATTCACCATTTCCTATTCCCATTCAATTTTGGAAAATAATAGAAAATAATTAAAAAGAAAGGTCACAAGAAGTAAAAACACGGAAAAGCTGTGTTGTATAGGAACGTTATTAGAAGAAAACACGGTTTAGGTACGTTCAACGGAACGTGAATAGAACGGACATTTATTATTATGAATGAAACCGAGGCTTATAAATGAGCTTAATTTGGTAGGTACATAAATCGCACTCTTGAGGTGCTCCTAACCTTGTGCAACCATTAAGTGGCAGACAAGCACACGGCCCATCTAATGGGAAGCGGTCACTGTGTCCTATTGGCGCTGCCGATCCTGTAAAAAGCTGTAAACAAGATAATTCTGTCATGTTTGGGTTCATTTGATATGTCTGATAATGCACTTACTAGAAAGTATTTGTCTTTAGCTTTCCATGTTGTCGTGTTCAATTTAAAAAAAGAAAGCTTGTTATTGAAAATGCATCAAAAGAAATTAATGCCCAAACAATCCACAACCATATTCATACGAGTACATACAGGTATAATCCGCGCGCGATCAAAATGTGATGCTACCTTTTGGAACTGAGACGTAAGTGGGCCGCCGGCTAGCCGTAGCGTCGGCAAACTCATGTCGAAGCTCACAAAACAAAGCTGTATTTTTAGTGCGACTAGATTTCTAAATGAGTTTAATTTTGAATGCGAGTATAATAATAATTATAATATTGTATGATTGTCCGTTTGTCCGCAAATTTTTGTGCGCGCAAAAATCAGAAACTACTGGAGGGATTTTGATCAAACTTTGTACGATTATAGTTCATAGTTTTGGGCAACACATAGGCTACTTTTTATTCAAGCTGAAACCCGTGTCTTTGCCCGCGCTTCGTTTTTAGGTCGTTTTTGGTCATATCTCCGGTTCTACTTAACCAATTACAACCAAACATACGGTAAATTTTTAGTCTTTTTAAAGAAAACCGCATCAAAATCCGTTTGATATTTTTTATCCCTATAGATGGACGTAAAAAGAACTGAACGGATTTTGATGCGTTTTTTTATTAGAAAGGTCTTGGCTAGACTCAAAATCTTACGCATGTTTGATCACAATCGGCTGATTAGAACCGGCAATAAAACGCGAAAATCGAAGTCCACGCGGGCGAAGCCGCGGGCAACAGCTATCTTTAATATACCGCCTTTTCTTATCTGATCTACATGGATCTACATGTAATCGTGCCAAAAATACCGAAACGACGACGACGACAGTGATAGGAGATAGGACGAATATCAAATGTCTGACAGGTAAGAACAGTTCAACCGTTCTCGAGTTTTTGTAATACTAACAGAATTGCAATTAATTTTTATTTATATAGATTAAAGATTAATAATGAGTGGAAAAAGGAGTAAAATCTTGAGTAGTCAATCTCGCGAAATAGTTCTGGCATTTGATAGATATTTCAATCAAGAACAAAGTCGGTGTTAACACGCTAACGCTACGTGAGAACTGTCATTTTCGATTTACTTTGACAAGGTTCCTTCACATTTTCATCGCGCGCGGATTATAACCATACATTTGCAATAATTTGAATTCTGTTCCAAATTTGAATTAAAATACACAATAATGTCCAGTAATGGGAAACATTTAAGCATAAATAAGCATAAATCATTTTTATTGAATATTTCAAACAAAGAACAATCAGATTTTGGCGTTCAAAAACAGTCAAGGGTTTTGAATAAACAATGAACCATTTGTTTTTTGTTCAAAATGCCTGTCGGCGGCACTTACATCCATCTGTTATTTTGAAAGGGAATCTGAATATTGTTTAGAATACAAATCGTTCACATTGCCCACCTTTTACTAATAATAACCTACGGTGTACCTACATCATGAGCATATATAAAAACAGGAGTACCTACCTACTTCTGACTTCAAAAAAGGAACCTTTTTTTGGTGCGTTGGTTACATCAGTCCACTGGGTGAAACGATTTTGATGATTCTATTTTTATTTGAAAGCTGGTGCTTTCCGTGTGGTTTCCTTTCAATTTGGCTCAGTTGAAGTCGTTCTTTTGTAAGGATCATTAAAAAATTTCCCGGTAAAAAATTAAAAGCAGTTAAGCCATATTTAAATTGTTTGTGGTATTAATTTACGTTTAATAAATAATAATAATTAATATTCTATAACATTCTACACATCGCTCCCTAGACCCAAAGTGAATGCTGATAAACCTACTTATATACTTTTTTTTTTGTAAATACATTCTTATTATACATAGAAACTTTTTTTGTGTATCATCACTACATAGTATAAAACAAAGTCGCCTTTTCTGTCCCTATATCCCTATGTGCGCTTAAATCTTTAAAACTACGCAACGGATTTTGATGCGGTTTTTTACAATAGATAGAGTGATTCAAGAGGAAGGTTTATATGTATAATACATGCATCATATACTAAGGCAACATTGCTAATTTTAGAGGTTTCTAACGTGATGTCGTAAATTAACCTATTTTTTTGGGCTCAATAGCAATTTAGCAAAAACGCTGCCTAAACCCTACGAGTTAGATCAAATAAATGTACTACAGTATTGTACACCATAAAAAGGTCTAAAAAAAAGTCCGCGATGGTATATGTTTATCTTTTAGGGATAACCCACATTAACCATTTTTATTGTTTACTTTTTACGTAAAAAAATGGCTTATTTACGAAGCTATTTTAAGCAATACAGCATTAATCCTTATCGAATTAAGTACCTTAAATACAGTGTGCAATTAATACAGATCAATATGGTTCCTTACAGCATGTAAATTAAACAAATATTTTCGGAGATATTACAAATTTAAAATTTGCGTTTGCGGCGGGCGGTACCGGTCGGACGGGGCAGTGCGGGGAGGCCGCTATGTTTTATATACAACGTTCATAGTTTTTCTGTAGTGTATTTAATTTAGTATCAGCATTGCACCCGTGCGAAGCCGGGGCGGGTCGCTAGTTGATAACTATACTATTAAGTCGTATTTAAAAAAAAATACGATTCCGAACCCAAAAATAGATTTATTAGAAAGCCTTTCGTCTTGAAAGATGTGCCTGTTCTGGTTAACTTCTAAGTAGGTACCTACTAATCAAAGATACTGAAAAGTCCTTCACTCCAAAGTGTAAGAAAAAATATTACGTCAACAACTACGAACACAATTTATTAGTTCGACTGATGGAAAACGAATGTAGCAAAGTTCGGACAAAAAAATAAATGCCCATATTTCTTTCGTTAGTCTCAAGTTATCTGTCCTTCAAAACTTTTATATCATTCAGAATACACAGTTCGAAAATAAATGTTATTTATTTTTTGTTGGAGCCGACATTACCGAATTCGCATTCGGGTTCGCGTATTATTGGTTGGCTATCCGAATGATTAAGTACTACAGGCAAATTTAACTACCTCTGATAATAGGTATTAACAAGTATTGTAGGTCAATATATTTTGTTATTTTGTTGTTAGGTATAAGAACTTATTGATATTATTTATCTTCCAGTCGATTACCAATATAATTAAATGTATGACATATTTTTTGTATGCAGGGAATAGGTACCTACTAAACCCGTTCTTAACTTACAACAACTCTAACAATTTACAACTCTTAAACTTACTTTTTGGGTTGTGTTGTATTTGGGATTAAGGAGTCGGTCTTGCGGTCAAGAGATCCCGGTCTCGAATTCTGGCCATTAAACTATCAACGTGAGCCCACTCCTTACACAAACATTTTAGCTTACTTAGAGTAGTTCGCGAGTATTACCTATTGATCATTGCGTATGTACTGGAGATTTAAAGTTATTTTTATTTTTTAGTAATGTATCAATTGAAAGTTACAAAGCTCTGGTAATCCTATGATGTATAATTTGAATCCAAAAGGGTAATAGCATTATCCTATAAATTATGAACAAAATTCTGAACAAACCTGTTCGGTTAAGATAGCAGTCCAAAAGCCAAGTCGTTTAATTTTGGTCACGTTTTGTTTTGACAGTCCGCAGTCAGGACTGGGGTAAGTGACGCAGTTGTATACACACTGATTAAGCGATCAGCTTGGTTAGTTATCCTGTTGTCTTTAGGCAGGCTGATCCATTAATATTGTAGTTCTAGCTATACAGGCAAAAATTTTAACCAGGCGTGAATGGCTAAATCCGAAATTATGTGGAAAAGCGAAAAATGCTCAAAGGAGTCTCTCACATAATATGCAATGACATTTTTTTCGTTTGCATGGTGGTAGGTTTGCACGCAGGTGAAAAAGAGGAATTAGCATTGTAAAATTTATAGTAGGTACGTGCCAAACTGCATAAAAAATACTAGCTGTCCGACTGGGGAAGTACCTCCGCCCTAAAGAAGACCGCGGCAATAACCATCGTGTTGTGTTCCCGGCGGTAAGTAGGGTAGGCAGAGCTCTCTGTACCCCTTCTCCTCCCCGCCCCTACCTAGCCTCCCCACCCTTTCCTACACCCGCCCTTTCCCTTTTCAGGGTCGGCAGCGCGTGGGTAACGCCTTTGGTGTTGCACACTTCTATAGGCCACGGTGATTGCTTCTCATCAGGTGGGCCGTGTGCTTGTCTGCCACCTAAGTGGTATAAAAAAAATGGTCAAAGAGCGAAAGTAATTCTCATAAAACACTTTTACAGACATTTCGCCTGTCTTTGACATTTTCGATTTAGTTGTTCCACTAAAGTATCGTATCGAGGGCGAGAGGAACGTAGGTATCGCTATCAATCTTAGGGTCCCTTCACCAAAATTACGTGATAAAACGCTACAAAGACTAATGGGTTCTGCTGTAACACGGCTATGAACGATTTGATATAAAATTCGGGTTAGCGTCGTTAAAATGAAGGACTACAAAGGTAAGTTAAATAACCGCGGTAGCCTAGTGGTTTGGGTAATGGACTGCTGAGACGAGGTCTCGGGTTCGATCCCAGGTTCACCATGGCACACACCAATGACTTTTCGATGCTTTTCGAAGTTATGTGTGTATTTATAGCCGTCGGTCCTGGTTGCCATACAAACATCTATGGCAGTCGTTACGGGTAGTTGGAGCCCACAAAAGTCCAACCAGTCTAACTTGGAACTTCGATATCGCCATTGGTCACAATGACCATTGGTTGTGGAGGTCAGATGGCCGAATTACGATGGAAAATATCGTAATTCGGCCGCATCACAGTTAGACTGGAAAGCCGACCCAAACTGAGTTGGGAAAAAAGTTCAGAGAAACAAAAGTAAGTTATGTAACTGTTTGACGCGATTATCTCGCGTTTTATTGAATCGATTTTGATGCGGTTTTCAGTAAAAAAATCTCTTCAGGCCCCAAGCCAACCTCATCTGCAAGCTGGTATACCTGCTGATTGACGAACGAGGCTCAGGCTCAAGATTTCTGGTTGGGATTTGAAGGTCAGTCGCTCCCATAAAAGTCGTAAGCGGAACTCAACTAAGGAACAAGGCTAAGACTATAATTTATGATCGCAGCTATCAAAAAAAAAACAGGCCACTGAGTTTCTTGGCAGACTCTTTTCAGGTCTGGACCGCGTTTCGAACCGATGCACTGGTCCATCTGCTTCTAGTTTTAAATATTTAAAATTATGGCGTTTTGTAATTGCCGCATTTCATGGTCTATACAGAGTATATGATTTTTGACTTTGATTTTGACTTTCACTGTTGAAATTCGGCCTCAAGGGTTCTATGTTCTTATCTAAACTGACAATCAAAGGCATTGTTTCTCAAAGTAATATCATTCATGTCAATTGGGATGTATGACTTCACTCTACGTGACAAACATGTAATGAGATCGGTCGTACAAGTCAAGCTTATGCCACGACCGAATCTTAATTGACTTCACAGAGGGCGTTATCTGACATTGACTGATTTATGACTGGAGTGCTGCAGTGGCTGCGATGCTTAAGCCATTAATAATACGGTTGAAGCTATCCTTGTGGCTATAGAGCGAAGAATCGAGATGTTGACTTCGTAATGCTGGGACTACACTATTTTGTTAATTATATTATGATCGCTTTGCTGTGGCCTGAAGACTAAGTGACAAAAATACCCCGCTTAAAAGACGTTTAACATACCTTTTTACTCAGATACACATACAATTTCATCATATTTCGAGATTTTCTCATTATTTGTATAGTTCGTTTAATTTATCATTATTTATTTTGCAATTTCACTATGCGCTAAGTGTGCTTTAAAAAAACTTTAAATATGAACAAAGTAATCAAAAGAATATTTGGAAACTGAGTTTCGTTATTTGAAAAATAATTCATCTGCAAAACAAAAAAAAACATATCCTATCCATCCAATTACATTGTCCAATACACATCCAACACAAATTCAAAATTAAAAGTTTAAACCTCGTTCTATTTTTGAACAACTTTTCTTTCAGTTCAAATCAAGCGTAAATCGTTGAGTAACAGAATTACGTTCCAACCTCTGTCAAAGTTTCAAAAAATGCGTTATAAAAAAAACTCTTTGACAGTTTAAATAGCTTTTGGAATGTTCGCCATTGAAAAGTTGGGACAAAATGTTATGTTATCAGAATTGTTGAAAAACAAATTTTGATTGTGTGTGCAGCTGTGAAAAATATCCAAGTAACATCTATCTATCTTTTTTTTAATAAAATTGTAGGTATTCATTCTCAGAACCTTTTCCCCAACTCAGTGTTGGGGTCGTCTTTTTTTTTTATTAATTGTACTGTGTATGTTTATAATTTTATCTGTACATACATTGGTTATATTAAAAAAAAACTTATGTTATTTTAACGATTCTGAACACAATTTTTTTTGGAAAACGCTAATATCGACTTCTACGATGCCGAAGCCGCGGGCAATAGCTAGTTTATTATGCTGTTCGTTGTGGCTAATGTGGTCACCTAGTCAACTGTCACCATGATGAATGTTTGATCTCTCTTTGAGCCCCATAAGGGACCACAAAAAGTTGGGACAAGTATGCGTGTAGGTAGGTACTTTGTGTTCATTAATTGCATGTTTGTGAAATCCCTCAATTTAGGGAGAAGTATTACCGTTTTGTCTATCTGAATAAAACTAATTTAACGGATTTTATCGCGATTTATTTGATGATATTATTTAGTGTAGTTATTAATAACTATAGGTACATACACTAAATATTTAATTTACTTTTAGTTTTAGGTACCTACTTAATAAAGAAGTTCGGGTTTTTTAAAATAATATACTAAAAGAAAATAAAATAAATTACTATAAAATATGTCAGAACACGTCATCATTTTATTGATTTTAATTAGTAAGTAATATTCGTTTACCTTTCAACAATACTCTGAACGTTGTAGAGAAATATTTTATATCTATCGCTTTTATTGCGCACTTTCAAGACCGTTAGCTAGCAACACATGATGTATTTCTTTAATGTATATATACAAAAATGAATTACTAATGCGCACGAGTTACGACGTAACTTCAGAAAACCTTTCACCAAGACGTCTGTAAATAGTTCTAGACGATTGACCATTGAGATATAATTATTTAGTAATATGGACAATACAGTGACATCTATGGCAGTCGTTACGGGTAGTTGGAGCCCACAAAAGTCCTACCAGTCTAACTTGGAACTTCGATATCGCCATTGGTCATAATGACCATGATTGGTTGTGGAGGTCAGATGGCAGTCGCTCCACGGAAAATATCGAAGTTCAGCCGCATCACAGTTAGACTGGAAAGCCGACCCCAACTGAGTTAGGAAAGGGTTCAGAGAATAATGAGAATGATGAAGCTAGCAACACACAATGTATTTCTTTAATGTGTATATACTCGTATAACTATACAAAAATGAATTACTGTTGCGCACGAGTCGTGACGTTACTTCTTTACCAAGTTCAGAAGTTCCCCCTTTACCAAGATGTCTGTAAATATTTATAGATGATTAACCATTGAGTAATATGAACATCAATGCGATTAACAAAAATACACCCGTACTTGTTCATGCGTTCACTTCTATTAACACTCGCGGATTGCCGAAGTTTTTTACTCACAAAATTTTCAGTAACGCCGTATTCTACGCGATTGGAGCTGCGGGCAATAGTTAGGTAGTAGTAGATAACAAGATAGTGAATAATATGAATTTATTAGGGACGAAGAAATAATGCGTAATAATAATAGAGAACCACATAAACACGTACTGCCAGGACTTAATAATATTAACGAAGGCTATAGCCATATTATAGCCCAAGATAATAGTCACTAGGGGCTTTTATGACCGTATATATACCATCACAATGTGCATACTACATGGAACTTAACGGCCACTGTATAATTTTTATGGTAATTTTATTGCATTGTTCTTTGCATACTTACCTACTCAATCTTGTTATTTTACTAATATCTTATAGTAGAGAAATCTAGTACTTGATTTTAGTTTGACACGGTCATTTAAATTACCATTATTAAGGTGAGAGTCCATTGAAAAATTAGATTGGCTGTCGAATAATGGATCCCAACTGTTCAGTTGTTAAGTTTCTAGACCACTGGACATCTAAGTGCTTATTTTTTTCTTTTTAGTTTTTTACGCAGTCGGGTTTTTTAATTTTTTAAATTATATTTTTTTTTACATTTTAGATGTTTATTACTTAATCATGCTCTAACGGACGAACGGATCTTTATGAAATTTGGTACAGGAATAGGCTTAAGTCTAGAATAACACATAGGCTACTTATTATTCATGAAATAGGTCGAAGTCTTAATTTATACTATTGTAAAGTCATTAATATCGAGCAAATGTTTATCAAATAATTTATACCCATCAAAATTCGCGCTTCAGTTGATGGTACTCCGCAGTGCTACGTATTAATCTGAAGGCTTAATTAATTAATTAATCCCGGGATAGCTCCGCGTCGCTTACAAATTGATTTATTATTAAAATCATCAACAAAGTTTACGCACTTTGATTGTGTTTTCTTTTGAGAGAACAAACGAGTTTACGAGTACTTGGCGAGAAGACATTTAAATATCACTTGATGAAACGTAACATAATTGATAATTTTGTGTGTTTGTCCGTAGTTCAGGCTGTAAAACTAACAATCCGAATTAATTCTTCTTCAACCTTCTTCAACCTAGTGTTAATCCCAGTCGCATCCAAAGCTTTCACCTCGGAATCTGGGGTCCGCTTTACCAGTCTTAGCTGCGGATTTAGCTGGACCTTGATATTTTCCATGAAGCGACTGCCATCTGACCTTCACAACCCAATGGTGACATTACGCGAAATCGAAACATTGCAGCTAGCCCGTTGTTGTTGAACTTTTTAGGGCTCCAACTACCCGTAACCAACCATCCGAATTAATTGCAAAAAGGAAATAAAAGATTGAGAGATTCGTTTCAGTTACAGTTACAGGGGGCAACAATGATCGACTACATGTCGTGACTACATTACCAAGGAAAGAGCTATACAACTTTACATTGTGAATTTGTATGTAACAGTCATTGTTAAACGACAATGTTAAATGATAATTGTTAAATGTTAATAGTTTTTAATTGTTAAACTTATTAGTTTTTTGTTATTTACTTGAACGTATGTACATGTCTGCTACATTAGTATCTATATATAAGCTTGCTATCACTCCTCGAAAATGGCTTGATTATCTGCAAGTAAATTTGATAGAACACAGAATAAATAATGCTACATACGTGGTAAGGTAGGTATTCAACAAATATACAACGACCTTTCAGTAAATATACAGCAGGCCTCAACACTTAATCAATTTATACGGAGCCCAAAAATATACTTCGGTTCGGTGACCTCATAAACCTAAAATGACACTTAACCCTGCAACAGTCGCCAGCTAATTGAATTATCCTCGCTCTTCCTTTCATCATATTGTAGTGAATTACATCAGAATGGTTCACCACTTCTCTTGGAGGGGTTTAATTGAATTTCGTCTATATATTGTCTTATTTTCTAATTTCTATATTAGATTGCCTCCTTCTCTGTACAAAATTATAGCCTGGCTAAACTGGTACAACATACAAAATGTATACTTACGTATAAGATGCGGAAGGTACAGGATTGAAAACTGTACCTCACATTGGAAGAGGCCTATGGCCAGCAGTTGACTAGAATAAGCTAATTAAAAAGTTGAATGATCATCAACCTCATAGCGATTACCCAATTGTCTGCTACTCTAAGACTTAGGTAGGTACATAAACCTTCTTCAAATTCGAGCTTGCATGAAAGGTTTAACAAAAGTAAAAGAAACTCTTAAAACGATAGAAACACATGTTGGTTATCTCTGCCTACCTCAGAGTAGAAACACGTGACTGTAACCGAACAAGTAACAATCTGAAAATAGAATAGTAATTCGATCGTCAAATATAAAAGTAAACCAATTCTCTAAGCCTGAAATGCTGAACAACACATAATTTATTTAGAGCTTGTTAGCACCAACGGAATTAGCAATATTGATTCGAGCGAGGCGTTCGACAGGTAGGCGAGACGTAAACTAATTAGGAGGGTACAAAATGTTGTGTCGATTCAAAGACAATATTAGCATTCAATTTTGTCGTGTTAATAAGTCTGACGTAAATGGATATATCACCTGAATAAGTCTCTAATCAGACATCACCTGTCCTAATTATTATCAGAACGTTGCGTATCGTTACCTGTAATGAAGTTATTATTAGAATTGAACTGATTGAAACAACCAGCCATTATGTGTGTATTTATCGCAGGTTTATAAAGTGCTCGGTTAACGGCAATAGGCTCGCCACCTATTACATTGGGACCTAAACATAAACTGGCGAAATGTGGGTGCTAGCACGTCTGCCTACCCCTTCGGGGATATAGGAGTGAGTTTATGTATATATGTATAATGCTAATTATTATAGACGTGAAAGCTTCTGAAGATGTTTGTTAGTTTGGATTTTTGTTACTCCATAATGTTCTAATGGATTTAGCTGAAATTTGATATAGAGATCTATCCCCAGGAATCAGACCCGGATCCGATTTCCGATACTGTGTTTACACCATTTGTTTTTACAATCCCGGGATTTTAGAAAGAAGTTGTGTGTTTGTTACTCAATAATATTCTAATGACTGAAGGGATTTGGCTGAAATTTGATACAGGGATCTATTCTCAGAAATCGGACCCGGGTCCGATTTCCGATGCTGCGTTTACACCACTTCTTTCTACAATCCCGTGATTATAGAAAGAAGTGGTATAAACGCAGCATAGGAAAGACTAGTAACTGCGGTTATTGATATAAAAAAATATACGGTTGTTGATTTTTCATGCCAATGTACTCCTCATTGTTTAGGTACCAGTAATACTCGTAGCAATGATGTATCACTATGACCTGTCAAGCCTATCTGGTGGCGACAAGCTCACATATAGAAAAAATGAGATATTAAAGTCGTAATACGCTACGTAGCATCGCGTACCATTCGCTTTTTAATACCTTACGATACGCATCCGACACGACATTGATAGTTGAGTGCCTATGTTGCTTCGTAGAATTTAATTGACACGTATGAAATACGTCAAATCGGTTTCCGAAGTTTTACGAGTAATCGCTCAATCTAAGTTTTTTGTGAATTTTTATGAATGAATATACTGATGACAAATGCCTTCGAATAATTGATAGTCTTTTACTTTATAGGCTTTGACTTTATGGCCTTTAACTTTATAGCCTCAAAAGATATTTTTTTTACGAAAAAGTATCTAAACACGCATGTAGTTGAAAATATTCACAATAACAAAAGGTAACAAATAAATTGTGGCACATTGTATCTGATTTAAATAGCTTTACCCAAAATCCATAGTTATAACTTTCATAAATATCGGATCCGTATCGTACTATATAAATACTCTCTTATGATATGTTCCAATGAAGTGGAATTTACGAAATCAGTTCCATATTATAAGCCTCGTAGAATCTTACTCAGCACGCTTTATGAAACAAAATTGATATTGCCATCGAAATTGTTTTCCTTTTTCAGATTTTTTTGTTTCATATTGATATTTAATATATCATCCAGATCACATTTATGTAGGTAATCTTATGTTATTTTATGTTAGCAACTAAAGTACCTAGTAAGGTAAAGGAGTGTTGTAGCACTCAAGGTATTTTTTGGAGCCCAAGCTAACCTTACCTATTTGGAATTCGGTTCACTTGATGATTTATGACTAGGTTGGGAGGTGAGGCAACAGTCACGCCCGTAAAAACCAAGATTTATAATAACGGATCTTTCATATTCATATGTATAGACAGACATCTATAAGTATTATTCAACGCTAACTTGTGTACAATAAAGAGTATCTTCTTCTTCAACCTATAACTTCTTCTTTAACCTTCAATCCCAGTCGCATCCAAAGCGTTCACCTCGGAGTATGGGGTCCGCTTTACCAGTCTTAAATGCGGATTTGGCTGGACCTAGATAATTTTCTTTGAAGCGACTGCCATTTGACCTTCACAACCCAATGGTGACATTAGGCGATATCGAAGCATTGCAGCTAGACCGTTGTTGTTGGACATTTTAGGGCTCCAACTGCCCGTAACGGCGGCCATAGATGTTTGTATGGCAACCGGGTCCGACGACTTAACGTGCTCTCCGAGGCACGACCAGACCAATGCAAATACCCATATTTATGCATACAAATATTTGCACTGCGGGGATCGAACCCGCGCCTCCTTCGCAGCGGCCGCGTTCACTACCGCTGCGCCACAGAGGCTGTCAATAAAGAGTATCTATCTATCTATATACCTATTTCAATCTTCCCTATGAATGATGCGCAAATGCTAATTAACATATTGTATAGTAGGTATTCCGAAATATTAAATCCGAGATTTGCATCGAATATCCTATAGTCGCTTCCTATTTATGATTTATGCGTGATTAAAGCAGTTTTTGGTAGTACACAACTGCTTAATATTCAGTTGGAAACTAGCTACGGCTATGCTAATGAACGCCGTTAATATTCAAAGCTCAAAATACGCCGAATCGTACAGTAAAGGATGGTGTAATAAGATTACTAAGAACTTGAATAATATGTAAATTCGGTCACATAGAAATGATTTATTGTTTCACGGAAATAGCTTAAGCAGGTAGCTCAACACCAAAAAGCCAAGAGGCAATAGGCATAAAGCGGTTAGGCCTCGGGTTACAAAGTCAGAGACAGCGGCGCGGGTAGCGGCGGCATGGTATCTTCCATGTACAGACAGCGATCGGTTAGGTAGGTACCTATATATTTATTATATACTAGCTGTTGCTACGTGGACGTCGATTTTCGCGTTTTTTTACTATAATATATCGCCGGTTGTAATCAGCCGATTGTGATTAAATATACGTAAGATTTTGAGTCTAAGCAAGACCTTTCTACAACAGAGACACAGACAAACAGATAAACAGACAAACAGA
The DNA here is from genome assembly GCA_963576445.1 of Lithosia quadra. Classification (NCBI taxonomy): domain Eukaryota; kingdom Metazoa; phylum Arthropoda; class Insecta; order Lepidoptera; family Erebidae; genus Lithosia; species Lithosia quadra. Next base: position 15,360,119 of record OY754879.1, read on the forward strand.
CAAAAATTCTAAAAATCATTGTTTTGGCATCTATTTACACTCATAAAGTCCCCTAAAAATTTTTTACCCATATATGTATACTTCATGTACAGACACCGATCAGTTACAGATTTATTATATGTACTTATAGAATAAATATGGATAGATTGAACAAGAACAAGAATCATGAAATTGTCAAGAAGAAGTTGGTCTTATAGCACAAAGAAAAATTTACAAATTGTCAATTGCGGTCGGATGGTTGAACGAATCTAGCTGAAATTTGGTGCACGGATAGGTGCAAGGATAACGCATAGGCTATTTTTTATCCCTGGAATAGTTCGCCATGGTAAGCGTAACGTACGTAACATAATCTCACGCGGGCGAAGCCGTAGGCAACAGTTAGTATTCTATGTGTTGAACAAACAACTCCAACGGACGTTTATCACAGTTAGGAAAATGCTTAGTGATAATTCTAGCAACCTAGCAACATTATTGGACAAAGGAATTCTTATTTTAGCGTGTAATCGCGTGATAAATCTCCATCGTTACTAAACGTGTCATGACCATTCTTGACAGAGACAAAGGTGTGAAATTAGTTTTAAGATGAATTCTACGTCTGTTCGGCGTAAACGGATTACGGACTTAGGCGAACGTTCACTACACTAACTCGATTACATGTATGTATAACGCACCAGGGGCCTGATTCAGTAAAATTACGTTTTAAAAACGTGTGATTTCAAAACTTTGATAAACTTAAAGAATACTGTTTTTCAAAATCCAATCGGAAATGAGTGATTTCAAAGGTTTGATAACTTTATTAAGCATAGGTAGATTTTATAAAGTGGAAAAATAAGTATCCCCAGATCCACATGTGGATCGAGATTGGTGGATTCAAGTGGAAGGAGGCTTTTATTTTAATAGATCGTATCAAATAGCAAAAGCTTTCTTTTTTTCCCGACTGTCGAAGAAAGGAGGGTAATCTATTTTTGGATAGCTTTGCGTCGAATTGAAATCACGCGTTGTGAAAATGTGGCATTACTGAATCGGGCTAGCTTACGTCATTACCTCGAGACTTGAGAACTGCTACTGTGTTAATTGTTCATTGTCTCAAACAATTTGTCCAATTTTGAGAATACATGAAACATTGTCATATAACATGCCATAAAACGTGCGAACAACAATATAATGAAGACAAACAAGAAATCGCAAAGCGATTGGTCGACGCTTCACGTGATCAAAGGGCTGGATTCTTTTTTGCTCAGAGAATTGGCATTGCCATCCAACGTGGCAATGCCGCCAGCCTTTTGGGTACGTTACCAGTCGACATCGATGGGGAGGAATTCTTCGGCACCTAAACTTTTGTTAATTTTGTACATACTTACTTAATATTTTCTCATAATGTAAATATTTTATTTTGTAATTACCTAAGATAGTTTAATAACAATTCTGTGTAAATAAATAGTTCAAAATAAACGATACAATTCTACAATGAAGACAATGATTTAGCAGATCTTACCAAGGTCGGCCATAAAAAACGTATAATAGGATATCTAACTTGTAACTTTTTTATTATAACATGTAAATTGTGAAAATATAATTTCGAGACAAAATATTTTTATGACAGAGTCACGTTTATCCGCAGAACTTAACACATAAAAATTTCATTCTCTTTCTGACACAGTTACGAATGAGACTACAGGATGTTTTCTCAGAAATAAAATGTATGGGATAAAGTAGTATTAGTATATACCTACCTTGTTTACCTTGAGTGTATGCATACCTGCTAGCATATTTACGCGGATATTTTTAAGTTATCTAGTGTTAGTACGACCGGTGGAAATGGTAAAAATAGTACGACCTTTACCTATCAGTAGGTACTGATTTTAACATTATGTTTTAGAAAGTAGGTAAATGTTTAAAATTCTTGATCAAAATTGCCAGAAACGTTTCGTTGGCGGTAATTGTTACCTGAAAGCTGCCAAAAATTTATTTAGTTAAAAATGAGATGTTTCCAAGTTTACTGTCGTATATTACTGCTTTTCACTTATAATCGTTCTTTATCTATGGCAATATCAGTGTGTTTTTTCTTTAAAATCGGAGCTTTTTTTCAACGGTTTTGTTTTCAACTATACCTTTTTATATACTACGTTGGTGGCAGACAAGCACACGGCCCACCTGATGGAAAGCGGTCACCGTGGCCTATGGACGTGTGCAACACCAAGGGCGTCACCCACGCTGCCGAAACTAAAAGGAAAGGGCGGGAATAGGATAGATACAAAACAAAAAGCATTAAACACACATTAGCAGTGAAAATAAATCTCATTACATTTTAAAAACTCGGCCGCGCAAAGTCTGCCCAGAATTTTGTTTTTTATAAAAGAAATAATAGGATAATGGAAACTTTACACACGGTAAATTTTATAACGGTTAAGCTGAAAGTTGAAATAACCTGAAAGCATAATTACCCCTTTGTTTGTTAAGACCGCTTAGTTTTAAAGGCTCAGTGTTGAGGACGTATGTAATTACGTAGGAACTTTTTTAAACAATATTTTTTTAATCTGTGGAAATTATCTCTAAGGCTTTATTTTATTCTCCTTCGAGTCTTTTCAGCTCAAATTGGCGTTGGCTTTCCGATCTAAATACGAAGCGGGTGAATTGCAATATTTCCTATAAAGTGATTTACATCTGACCACGATAACCCGTTAGCGATATCGAAGTTTTGTTGTTAGCATAGCTCCATCTCTCTCCCTGAGATGAACTGAATCGCATTTTTTTTATACCACTTAGGTGGCAGACAAGCACACCTGCTCACCTGATGGGTAGCGGTCACCGTGGCCTATGGATGTGTGCAACACCAAGGGCGTTACCCACGCGCTGCCGACCCTGAAGGGAAAGGGCGGGGGTAGGAAAGGGTGGGGAGACTAGGAAGGAAAAACTAGTTGGTTACCACGTAGCCCCGAGACTCGTTAATTCTAATAATCTATATAGTCGATAAAATCCATTGGTATAATATGATGTAAGTTTAGTTCAATTTGATCGCGGTTCTCATCGAAATCCACTCGAAGGGTCCGTTCACACAAACCGGCTCAGAGAGCATCGGCGCACATTTTTCTATTCACACTGACAAATGATTTTCACAATGACAAAAGCAGTGCAGATGCAAAAATAACCTTACTACAAATATTAAAAACTCTGTTTTCAACGTGATAAGAATCTGCTCTCTTCTCCAAACCGGTCTGTGTGAACGGACCCTTAGTCTCCACTTTTACAGGGCTACGAGGAAGAAGTACTGTATTTAATATCTTAATGGTAAAATGGTATTTACCTGAAAGATAAATGTACCAACAAAGTTACGACGCTTCGTAAACGGAATGAAAAGTTTGCTCTGAACCACAAGGTGACTCGTGACTCGCACATTATCCGCACCGTCTACTTTTTAATGGATATTCTTGTTGTTTTTGTTAATTTAACTTTCAGAATAAATGACAAGTTCGAAATGGAATACCTTGAAAAAAAATTAGAATTTGCATTAAGGAGATAAGCAGACGGCAGGGCGGGGTGGTTAAAAATGTCCGCGACGCACTCTTATTTATACGATTATAAGGTCGCATTTGTCCGCAAATAGCTTATGTCGCTTCTCAGATATATGCGGGCTAAATGCGATCTAATGATAGTAACAATAAGAGTGTATCGCGGGCATTTTGACCACCCTGCGCCTCCGTCTGCTTATCGCCTAAGGCGCTATTCCATCAAATTTTTTGCCAATACCAGTGATTCTAAGTGTTTGTAAATCTTCTGAATATAGTATATTTTGTTTCCGTTATTTTTTACACCACTTAGGTGATAGACAAGCATACGGTTCACCTAATGGGAAGCGATCACCGTGACCTATGGACGTGTGCAATATCAGAGACGTTATATTCGCGCTGCTGACTCTGGAGGGTGGGAATAGGTTGAGGGAGGGTTGAGGGAGTTTCTATGCTGACTACCCAAGAGACTTTGGTCTCTCCACTGACAGCACAGAATCCCTCCAGTGAGATCTCTGGCTACCATACTTACCACCGAGAATACAACACGATGTTTATTTGAATGAAATTTTAAGCAATTTCATGCTAACTATTTCGAATGATTTTCTGATCGGAAAAATGTTTATTGTTGACGCGGTCTTCTGTAGGGCGGAGGTACTACCCCAGTCAGGCTGCTCATTTCAGATGGCAGATACCGTCGTGTCCTACCTCTATTGTGTCAATACTTACCGAGTCGCCAACAATTTGAAAACATTAATGGATTCGTGGATGAACGAATCAATCAAATTTTTCGGCATTTCAACATATCTTGTAAGCTTCTTGTAAGATAAGCACCATCTCGTTATACACTTAGTATTTTTATCTCCCTCAAATAAAATAACCAGCTCACCGATATCGATTAGATCCTTTTATCTTTCCTCTTCAATAGCTAATTGAAACTGCCTGGAGCAGATAAATTCTCTGAACCCTTGTACGTGTGCCACATGCATGAGCGAACAACACTCCGGTTGGTACGACTTCAATATTTCATCTGTCAATTGATATACTAAGGCCGTGAAAGAATTCATTGATGTGTAATATGTACTGCTATTTCGTTGTGTGTAAAGGGGCAACTCGATTCCAATAAAAACGCGGACTTGATGGTCATATTTAATCAATCAATCAATTAGCCTATCGCAGTCCACTGCTGGACATAGGCCTCTCCCAATGTACGCCATAGCACCCGATCCTCCGCCTTGCGCATCCAGTCCATCCCAGCTACCCTTTTCAGGTCGTCCGTCCATCGTGCTGGGGGGCGTCCTACTTTACGTTTGCCGGTTCGCGGTCTCCACTCTAGGACTCGTTTGCTCCACCGGCCATCGGTCCTTCGGCAGATGTGACCAGCCCATTGCCACTTCAGCTTGCTTATTCTGCGAGCTATGTCTGTGACTTTGGTTCTTTGGCGGATGACCTCATTACGAATTCTAAATGATCATATTATAGTAATGGTCATATTATAGGGATGAAAATTATATCGCCCTTATTATAAATGAGAAAGTTTTTATGGATGTATGAATGTATGGCGAAATGGATCCGCCTACGGTGCATACACGCTTAGGCTGTGGAATAATCTCCCTGCTGTGGTTTTCCTTAGCGCCTACAATCTGGAGTTCTTCAAGAAGGGCATTAGAAGGTTTTTATAAGGTCGGCAGCGGAAGTGTGATGCCCTTGGTGTTGCACACGTCGAAGGCCACTATGACCGCTTCCCATCAGACGGGCCGTGTGCCTGTGCCACTTGTCTGAGTGGTATATAAAAAGATTTATCTGAACATCGAGCTTGCTAATAGGCTATAAATTATCCGATTTTTATATATTAACTCATCACATGCTTTGATGTGGAATGGAAGACAATTAAACTAAATTAATACTAATAACTGAATAAATTTGAAAAGTTAAAAAGAAAAATAAAGAACATCTAAATGCTTTTATCGATATCACATTTTTATGGCACTCTTTAGCAACAGTATAAATGGCGTTCCCATGTAAAGGGTAATAAAAATTATACAGCAATATCCCATAGTTTAAAAGTGTTACAGAGATCGGAAAAGCACTTAGGTTACAACTACGGAATATAATATAGCTATAGAAAAATCTAGAAGATTAATCGTACATGGTTCCCTGGTACGTTCATACCGCCCTGTTGTCCGCCATGTAGTTTTAATAATTTTCTTTCAAAGTTATATTTTTCTTGACATTTGACTTGATATTAGCGGCCTATAAACGATAATACGATACAACACAATTACGTGCGGTCCTTTTTGACGTATTGGAAAATCGGTGTATAGGCTGTGTATGGGGAAGAGAGACAACAATATAGGACTGCCATGCACGCCATGACAGACTTGGAGCGTGCGCTCTTTCCCCCTCTCTTCCAACATCTTTACATGCGCGTTCTTTCACACACGAATCGGTTTTACTCATGATAGCACTCGCGATTGTGAAGTTAAACAACACTAGTCAAGGCAGGCTTATGACGCGTGATCATTCTTCTGATAAATTGAGACCCCTTCGTGCCTCGAAAACCACGTTAAGCCGTCGGTCCCGGTTGCCAAACGAACATCTGTGGCAGTCTTCACGGATAGTTGGAGTCCTAAAAAGTCCTGATAACTTGTCTAAATAAACAATTCCGATATCGCCAGTGGATTGTAGAAGTCAAAAGGCAGTCACTTCATGGAATATATCAAAGTTCGGCCACTTCGTAGTTAGACTAAAAGCTGACCCCAACTGTGTTGAGAATAGGTTCGAAAGAGGATGATAGCAACCCATTTATGTCCCACAGCTGGGCACAGGTCTCCTCTCCTCTAACGAAAGAGCTGAGAGCGTTTAGGACCTTAATCCACATACGCTGGCCTAATGCGGATTGGTGGATCGGACAAGTCCTTAGAAATTTCGGAAAAGGATATTATAGTGTTAATAACGAAATCGAAAACGGCTAACCGTTACTTGTTCCTGAATAATACAGTTGGGTATTCACCAATCGTTTCATGAGGTAAGAATAACGTTAACAGAAAACTAATACAATAAATAACGAAGGTCCTGAGGGAAATTCACTATTGGTGAAACCGAGAATAGGGTTAGTCGCTCGATACGGCAGATCTGTTTGACCCCAAAATCAAGGGCTAAGGTTTACTGATGAATAATGCTAGTATTAATCACAATACTTATTGGCGGAGGATATTGGAAGAAATTATTTTTGGTACGGAAAATTATCGCAAGGATATGAGGGTTGATTGAAGGATAATATTGGTAAGTTATGTATCCCCTAGCTGTTGCCTCCGCTCGCGTTAAATTCTGTTCCGTGCGTGCTTTTCGTAGGGACCTTTTTCCGGGTTATATGTTATTCCAGTCGAGCTTAACCAGGTTGCCCAATCACCCTTGCCTCATATCTGTGTCGTCTACTATCCCATTAATATCCTATCCTATCCATGACGCATACGGTATCTTTCTTCGATCCATTTATCTCTAGAAAAGTTTCCCATGGGTTGCGGGAACTTGATCAAAATTCAACGGAGGCAACGCCGCGGGCAACAGCTTGTTAGGAATAAATAATTGCATGTAGTGAATGCTTGAACTGTGCTCTACTGCGAAGTAAAAGTTTGAAGTGTTTAGCAAGTTACTAAGAGTCAGTACTACACACAGCCAAATAAACTTGAGAGCTAAAAGTGAACAAGTTTTCATGGTTTGAAACCTTCTAATGCATACTAAATAAACACTTCGGCATTCTGTAGACCACCGTCTGGAGCAGTTGCGTGACTATTCGATATCGAACTTAATAATAATTTCGAAATTTAAATTCGAATAATCGTTTTAATTCGATACCAGCTTAAGAAATTCGAAGCATATATGGGTCCGATCGTTAGAGTCCCATTCCGGTACGTCCGTATTCGACTTGAACGCATCCACAGCGAAAAATTAGTAATTTCTACTACACCCCCGTCGTATCTTTTTTGCCATGATACTTGTAAAAATAACTTTACTTAGTATAGTTGAGTAGATACTTAAGCTGACCTATGGTTACTTCAGCTTTGGTCAAATTTTACCAAGCCAAGTTTGGATTAATTTTACTCAATCATGCTCAAACGGCTGAACGGATTTGGCTGAAATATGTTACAGGATTATTTACTTGTAAATGATAGCTAGAAACTGCTAAGAATAATACAATTAGGCTACTTTTAAACTTCACTATCTCTAGAATAGCTTCTCATGGATTACGGGAATGGGATTAGAATTCTACCTGAGTAAAGTCGCGGTCAACAGCTCTTATTATCCAAATTTACTATATAATAAAACATATTGCTCTTGCAATAAATTTGAGAGCTACTAAAGACCTTTCACGAAACGTAATAGCTAACGTAATCATATGCCAGAGAGTAGAAAAATACGAACACAATTTTAGCGTGCGACTAAAAATAACATGCCAAGTTCTTGGAAAGTGTATAAATATTTGTTTTATCGTTAGTGTTCGAGAGAAGTTAGGAAACTAAGTGGGAAGGTAGGGCGTCGGGAAAGTTGGAAAACATCCATTACTACCAAGCTATTGATTGTTGCCAAACTTATGCGAATTTACGCAAATCAGATATAAATTGGGGTGTATACTTTACGATACGCTTTCTTTACCTAAAAAATAGATGATCATTTTGAGATTATTATTATTCTTCTAGGTAGTAAATTAGATTTATTGTGGACTAAGAGGAAGTAAAATTCGATCTTCCCTCATCTAATAACCAGATGGAAAATATTTTTGTCAAATATTTTTTGTTTATTCACATACTTATAATCTTTAACCTATCAAAGAACTTACTACTCGTTCGCGCTAAGTTTGCCGCTGTCAACTGTTACGCGATTAGCGTTGTCTCACTCACTCAGTTCTATTTCCAGTGAGAAAACGCTATACTGACGTCATTTGACAGCGGCAAACTTAGCGCGAACGGGTAGTACTGCGCAACTATAGTGTGCATTAATGTGTAGCAGTTTTCGTTTCGTAGTGGAGGTGTGCTACAGGCCTAAATCCATCTTAGGTGCGGGCCGAAACCTACACTGGTGCAGCCGGCTAACGGAAACGGCAGCGCCTCCCACAAGCCACGGGAGACGCTGTTGCCACGTCAAATGTTAGCTGAGCGGGAGCCCTCTAGAGGGCTGCTCCGAGACTCTTCACGTGTCCCTCTGAGTAGCAGAGGAAACAGGACAGCGAGTTACAGAACGGCCACATGTCACCCACCGTACCATAAAACCGTAGATGGCCCGGGGTCAGCTCTGGTGGGGATTCGTGGGGATTTCCGCACGTAATAAAAGGCAAAAATCCATCTTCGCCAACATGTGTACCTATGAGTAGAGCTAGTAAGGGTTTAGAAACACTACACAGTACTCGTTGCTTCACGTCACAAAACCATTAAACCCTTACAAAGATCCATCTACTCAAATTGAATTTAGTACCTACGTCGAGAGTACAGTCGACAGCAAAAGTAGCACGGGGTTTACCAAATACGTCGGAATCGAATGAACTAGTCCACAGGATGTTCCGTCAGGGTCATTTTATAGGAGTCTATTAACCTACTAATATTACAAATGTGAAAGTGGGTGGAAGATTTTTGGATGCTTGTTACCTAATCACGCTCATACGGCTGGACGAATCTGGCTGAAATTCGGTACAGGAATAGATCACAGTTTGAAATGTGTTTATATAGGTAGCGATAGCGAGATCAGAATTCTGCGCTGGTGGAGTATTAAATACTATATCGTTCGTTTGTAAATTTGTTAGTTTAATAACTTTTGTCTCCGACTGTACCTCACGCCTTTTCAAATTTAATATCTTACGCCTCAGCATTTGTTACATGGTTCGTTGGATCTTAGAATGAAAATATAATAGGTTCTAAAGTTTACTGCAATATTATGGATGTATAATACTTGGGATACAACAAAATTGAGTTAACTAACATAGAACTTTTAATACTAACTATTATACAATCGCTGAAAGAATGCGTTTCTGACAGGTTGTGAGCGAACGGGCGATGTAACTTTGAACTGGTGTATAATTTATGGCAAAATTTTAAATATCGTTTATTGACCTTATTAACGAGTGATAACATTAAAAATTTAATCACTGTGCCAATTTACAATACCTACATAGATTAATTTTGGGCTAAAATGAAATAATTAAAAATATAAAATCAATAGTTTTTAAAAGTCATACCACGTCAAACTGCGCTGTTTCCAGGTTATGTCAAATGTTCGCTTTCATAGTGATGAGACAAAATAACAAGGCAAACTTAACCGCATATTTTAGTAATCTTAATAATAATCTGTTGGTTGAAAAATATAAAATAGAACGTTATAATTTTATAATATGTAATTTTGTAATAAGCCTAGGGGCTTATTACAAAATTATATATTATTTTCTATTAGCTTGGGTAGGCCCAAGCTAATAGAAAAAATGAATAATATAAATAAATAAATAATAAATATTCTACAACATTCTACACATCGATCGCTCTCTAGACCCAAAGTAAGCTTAGTTTAACTAGCTTGTGTTATGGGTTCTAGAATGCTGATAAACATACTTATATACTTTTTTTTTATAAATACATACTTATTATACATAGAAACACCCAGACCAATGCAAATAGACATATTCATGCATACAAATATTTGCACTGAGCGGGAATCGAACCCGCGCCTCCTGCGTAGTAGTCGCATGCACTACCGCTACGCCACAGAGGCCGTCATATTTTCCTATTTTTCCCAAAATATTTTCATAATGAATGAAATGAATATGATTTTTGTTTATTATTAATAACCCATCATTACAATTAATAATCACATAAAATTAAATAAGAATGAAACAAAATAAAAAATTGGAAAAACATATAGGGCAGATAGATAGCCAAATTAGAATAAAATTAAAATTAAAATGAAATCAAGTTGTCACAATTGCTGACTGTGATTATTATTATGTTATTGTAAGTTGGGAACAGGTTTAAAAAACTGTTCTAGGTACAAGTTATTTATTGTAGGTACATAACTAGTCATGACGAATTGACATGTGTCAGGAACGCATAGTCTCAGCGGCCAAACTATACTTAGTTCCGTCCCCGTGAATTAGGTTTTTAAGATATTAATTCTTTTGCGTGGGACCCAAATAGTTTTTCTGAATTAAAAATAGCCTATGTTATGACTTAATAATATTTCCTCTCTCAGCGAAAGTCTGGTCAAAATCGGCTCATCCCTTCCAACACCAGAAACTACCACATTCCAATAGACAGACAGACAGACAAAAATTAAATTAATTTAGGTATGTTTATTGGGGAACGCTTACTTTTTCTCACTCTTTTGATTCTGGCTTTTACGGCAGGCGCAGACCTTCAGTCGATGGTCTGCCAATCTATTATTGATAACATCTGAAGTGATGGCTTATTTAACCGATTAAAAAAAAGAAGGAGTCTGATGATCCTTTTTTTATTTGATAGTTGGTGCTACCCGTGTGGACGCATTACAATTTGGTCCAGTTAAAGTCGCAGTTAGCAAAAAAAAAATTTGGCCTTTACCATCTTGCTGGATATATAAAATTGACGGACCGTACAAAAGAAACAGTATTACAATTTTATGTTTGATATGAAATACAGCAGATGTAACGAAATGAGAGTAAAATTTTACGATTCATTTATAGCTCTGAAACTCGTGCTGTGTTAGTTAAGTAAACTCTAAATCATTTATAGGTTTCTGGTATTATTATTTTGTATTGGTATTTTATGTATTGAATTAGGTGAATGGTTCTTATCGTAAGCCATTCGGCCAAAGATGGCCATATTGGATTTTCTTTTTTTTTCACAGTTAAGTGTATTTTATCAGTCAATCCCTTTCATTTGATATCCATATTGCGGTGGTTGTGGTAAAAATGTAAGCCGCCATTTAGTAGCGGCGGCCATCTTGGATTTATAGTGCACGGCATCTAACTTGGCAAGATTTTAGAGTAGTGTGGGCCCACTACTCCTAAACCTTGCTAAGATAGATGCCGTGCACTATTTTTGTTTCTATGCGACGCATTTTACCACAAACAAGTATAGTGTACGACATCTAACTTGGCAAGGTTTAGGAGTAGCGGGGCCCACACTACTCTAAAATCTTGCCTAGTTAGATGCCGTGCACTGTTACAAGTCAATGATACAGAATCTATTAACTTGTATTGTCACCAGAACTAAAGATTTGACCCCCTTATCACATGATAAGGGGGTCAATTTTCAATTACTAGATTTGACCTCTTCGATATCGCCATTAGTCATAATGACCATTGGTTGTGGAGGTCAGATGGCAGTCGCTCCACGGAAAATATCGAAGTTCAGCCGCATCACAGTTAGACTGGACAGCCGACCCCAACTGAGTTGGGAAAAAGGTTCAGAGAATGATGAGATTTGACCCAAACAAACAGGTCAAGTTAAATGAAAGCGTTTAATAATTATAAATCTAAAATCAAGTGGACGATGTCGCGGGCACAACTAGTCTTACTAAAAGAATGATTGAGGGGCGTGTTTTGCTAAGTAACGGTTACCAAAACACACAACAAGGGTGCTTACGTTGATCGGTAGACAACTAAGTGTCGCCGCACACGGGCCACACGCCACAGCCACAAACGCCGCCACAAGTGGCAAGCGGCCACAAAAGAAGCTGAAGCGCGCGACAGCCACTTGTGGCTGATGGTCGACACTAAACTTGCGGTCGGTGGTTGCTACTTTTTGCTTGTTGCTACGCGCGTGTGGCGTGTGGCGGCGTTTAGTGGCCGGTGCGAGCCACAAGAAGCTAGCTGCGACGATTTGTAGCGTGTGGCCGCCACCGGCGACAACCGTGTGCGGCGAGTCCATATAAAATGTATGAAAATTACAGGAAATATGCCAGTGGCGGCGTTTTGTGGTTGTGGCCGGTGGCCCGTGTGCGGGAGCCCTAAAACAAACACAGTTAATTGGTTATCTGTGTGCGGAGATCTGTTTATTTAGCTGCGTCGCTAAAAGGACCGCAAACACGCACGAACTGTTTGTGAAATATTGATGGGAAAGTAGATAATCTCATTTGGGATTACAGCTTTGCTGTAATTCAGTGTGTCTATATTATAGTGTATATTCAAGGCAAGCGCCTTCTAGGCAAGCGTGATTCATCGTAGACCACATCGTTACTTACCATCAGGTGAGATTGAGGTCAAGCGTGAGCCTATCATGAATAAAAAAAAAAAATTATAGTCATGAATGTGTAAAACCTTCGGTTAGAATGCGTTGACGACGAGAGGGTTAAAAATGGCGGTGGCTAACCATGCGTGAGTAAATTTTTGGTTGCAATTTGTTACTCGATTGTAATGTGATTTTTGCTTGTTTTTTCTTGCTGTAACTGTGGTTTTTATACCATTTCACATGACACAAGACGCGCTACAGCATTGGAGATATTAAAATAAATTATGAAAAAATATTTTTTAAATTAAACAGTTTTAAATTGTATTGTCATCAGAACTAAAGACTTCTGCCAAATCAGACAAATCAGACAACTGAAAGGGGTTCAAATTTCAATTACTAGATTTGACCCAAACAAACAGGTCGAGTTGAATAAAACTGTTTTAAAATACTTAAATGAACGAGTCTGAACACAATAATGTATTTTTTAGAATTCCTGTCTGTTTGTTTGCATGGACACAAAAAATACTGAACAGATTTTGATGCAGATTTTCTATTAAAAAGTCTTGGTCATACTTAAAATCTGTTGTAAGTTTGATTGCAATTGGAAAAGTGGAACTGGCAGAGCCGAGGGCATTAGCTAGTCTCATGGATATAAATCTGTACGGAAATTGTGTTCCAACACTTTATGTATTTATGATAATATAATTTCTTAATGCTATAAACAAACAATAGCTATTATACTTTGAGTGTATCAAAACAATAAGTTTTGGAGTTTATATGCTTGTTTGTCAGTGTGAGCACAATATTAGATTTACCTTTTATGATATAACTTTGGCTAATGTTGGAAGAGTTTATGTTTGGTATATGAGTCTTGATACTTGCTAGTCCAATCACCTAGTAAGCGATAAACATCACCTTAGTAATAAAATTATATGCGATCTGCGTTGAAAATTTTATCAGCAGCTATCAGCTCTAGCACCACATCTCAAATGCTTCCAGTCTGTCTCTGTCTTCTATCCTTAAAATGAAATTAAAATATTGACATTCAATAATTAGTTCGATTGTTTGTCCAGATAAGTACCTACCAATTTAAAATAGCAATAACACCAATAACATTGAAAATTTATCGTCAATGGATCTATCTATCAATAAATTAACTTTGTCCAATACAGCTGTCAATACAATCTCAAGTTTTAAGCTAGATAGAAATATTAATTTCAACATTTTGGTGTATAATATAGAGAGATCGACCTAAAAGTTAGAAGCCGCAGACAAGCGTCCGTGAACGTGATTACCGCTGAAAGACTTCAGCAGCAATAAGTTCGGAACACAAATTAGAAATTTTCCAGTTCGACGTGTTCATTGATTCCCTCCAATTTCAAATCCAGCTGCTAATATTCCAATTCCGTTCTACTTATATTAAAGACGACGAGTTAAATTGAAACGGTTAAGGAAATCTGTAGCCGAAGTAAAATTTATATTCGGGGATATTTTTGTGTTAAGAAAACGAAATGGGGTTCTAAAAGTTTAAGTAGTTTGAATCTAATCAGTTAATTTTGAGTTGTTTCATTGCTTTAGAAATAAATTCGTTTGATTGAAACATTTTGAAATCACAAACATTCGTTTAACATACGTAATAAAACTTGATTCAAACTCGGTGTTTTAATACTAGCCTGCGACATACGGTTTTGTTTGCAGTCATTTTCATATTTATACGTATACAATGAGAAATAATGTTAAGATGGTAATAATGACATGACTTGGGGGATATCTTTGGAAATATGTTATTCCACCAAAAAATATAATCCAAGTCAGAAAAAAGTATTTTGATAAATAAAAATATCTTTCCTTAAGTTTGCGGTATATTTTAAGAGAATTCGTTCCTTATTGAGGGCAATATCAAATGGTATATAGGATGTGTTTTTTTAATCAAAATCAATGGTTTCGATTCCTGGCTAAGAGTATTGATTTTTTAAATCCAATGATGCCGTCCTAGTTTTCATCAAAATTGATCTCGAAACTCCTTTAAGAGTTTGACCATCCATGTCCAGTTAAAAAAATTACCCTTTATGTAAAACTGTATGTAACAGATATGCTCTCGAAATGCGCGAAGCTGTAAACAAAAAATATTCATTTAGTCGAGTTCAGTGACCCGTGCCCGCATGGCAGGGTGCCAGCTCAGCAACTATGGACAGATAAATTCGCGAACACAGTTTTCTACGTGATATAAATAGTCAAATGGAACATTTTAAAGGCACTATTTCGGTCTGACCTGAAATCGGAGTGCTATTTTCGAATTCCTATTTTGAATTTTTCGTCTGACAATGTAACGAAATGTCTGTTTACAACAACGTAAGTTGTAAATTATCAGGCTGCACATTGAAGATTATAAAAAAAACTTGAGGTATATTGAATGAATGATTCAGGACGTGACTGGCATTCTTGTCTATTTGTTCGTGTAAAAATCAATGGTCTACATCACTATCTACGCTATCTACGGCGTAGCAGTGTCTACATTGCAAGCGTAGAGGATTGATGTCTTCATTCAAATTTGGTGACTTTGACAGGGTTTTTGGATAGACTTTCAGTTTAAAACAACTAAAACAATGCAGACAGACAGTCGAAACTTTCTAAATATGGTATTTTGTAGTCAATGTATAGATAAAAATTATGTATGTATGTAAAAAGATATTACCAATTTTAAAATGTTTTCCTTCTATATATTCACCGCATAGTATGACCGCAATTTACTCGAAGTGAAACACGGACTTGCAACACATCGCCGTGTCTAAACTAGTAACCGCATTCTGTTTCAACAGCGAGAAATCGAAATGTTCAGGTAAAGTTACAGTTTTAGAATTTAGAACATTCCCATTAATTATTTTGGCTCATTTAGATAGATGTTCAAAATAGTGTATCATAAATTACATATATAATGCCTGTAACGATCGTGACTGGAAAATATGTTCAGGCGCCTGATTCAGTAATCCCCCGTTTTCAAAACGTGTGATTTCAATTCAATTACATGGAAAATGGGAAAAATAGTTAGTTGTTATGATCTTTCAAAATAAAATCTGCTTTCGTAAGGTTATCAAACCTTCAAAACCGGGTAATTAAATTTATTTTCGGTTAAAGGTTTCGTAAACATACTTTAAAATTATAATTTTACTAAACATCTAGGTATAAAAAAAAATTGAACACATTAACATGACTTTACTCCAGGACTGGGAGTCACCATTACATACACAACAGCAAGGGTAAAAAAAATCCTTTCCAGCAGTAGGTTCTGTTTTAAATACATTGAATAGATGAGAGATATTACCTACAGTTATGTACAATCGTCAGTAATATATAATCTATTCCGTGCTACGTGCATTTGAAAGGTGTCAGTGCCCTAACAGCAGGTGTCGCTCGTAAGGGCCAATTAGGAAAGCTGTATTAGAAATGTGATAATGATTCATATCTCTTACAATATCTTAACCATAAAACTCTTATTTTTAAAACTTCTACGATCTTTACTAAGGTAAAAAGTTTTTATTTTTATTTGTATTATAATTTAAATCAGATAAGGATTTCTTTCTGTGTTTTGAGAATTTTTACCTATGAAAGTCTTGTAAGGTAAGGATTGCTCGAGAATTTAGATTAAGATAACAACACATGCCCAAGGTTGCATTACCTGCTTATGCGGAGATGATTTTTAGCGTTTATCAGCGATTACAATCTGTGCGTATATGTAGCAGGAATGTATTTAGTAAATATTGTTTTTTTTGTAATTACATACCTATTTATAAACAGGAAAGTATTTGATGAGGCCATCAAGGTGAGGTTTGAACCTTACACCCCGGTAATTAGACCCAAGACGGCGTGCGGTTTTAGTCGGTTTGATCCCGACATAACCACCCCCGATGACCGACGGGGGTGGTATCCATGGGGATTTCCGTACGATAGAAAAAAAAGAAAAAAAAGGTAAGGTTAGAGCATTATCGGCGTGTGTAATGGTGACCGTTACCTGCGCTTAAGCTTATCAGCAGATGTGA
Organism: Lithosia quadra; assembly: GCA_963576445.1. NCBI lineage: Eukaryota > Metazoa > Arthropoda > Insecta > Lepidoptera > Erebidae > Lithosia > Lithosia quadra. The sequence continues at coordinate 15,376,853 of OY754879.1, forward strand.
AATCAAAATTGTGTTTGATGTAAAAAAAATAATAAGATGGAATTTCATCGTTAGTAGATAACAAAACGACTTGAGCTAATACATGAAATAACCTAAGAATCACAAAATGTTCGAAAATAATAGTCATCATTATATTATTCTTGCAAACAAAACTTCTATGGATGGTGTAAACAAAATTTATATGGAACTTTGAGATAACTTTCAAAGATTACGTACCTAGTAATTTAACTTTTACGGTATTCGCGTTCTCTTGAATACAATATTAAAGAAAACATCTATAAATAAATACACTTTTGTTTTTAAATATTATTTTGAAATTTTTGTTTGTTCCCGATGCACGCAAAAAGTACTGAACAGATTTTAATGCGGTTTGATTTTTTGGTCAGACGTATGCTGTTGTATGTTAAGTAGAACCAAAGACAAAAGAAAACAATCACCGACCTCCGCACCCTGGGGGCCGCAGTCATCAGGCAAGTAATTTTTTAAATTTCTCATTTGTCTGATAATGTGTCATAGCAATCTGTTTGATAACAATGAGCAGTCGCTCCACGGAAAATATCGAAGTTCAGCCGCATCACAGTTAGACTGGAAAGCCGACCTCAACTGAGTTGGGGAAAAGGTGCAGAGAATGATGATGAACAATGAACTAATTCTTTGTCTGATATTTATCAGGGAAGTATATCAAAAATAGAATCGCAAATTATAAAATAATTTGGAAACCAAAAGATACTAAAAGAAAGATAATATCCACTGTGGGCCAGTTTGGCACAGGTTTCACTTTCACAAATCGGATCCAATTACTTCTGAATTAGTTTAAAAGGTTGAATCCGAAAAGTGACTCAATTTCACTCATCAACGGTTCACCGCCCACCTACGGCCCACTGCGACAGGGGTGACGTCAGATTAAAATTTAAATTCGATTACAATAAAATTGCAGCTCTATTTATATAGAGTTTTAAAATATTTTCAAATATAGAATCCAACGATTCGATTTGCTATTAATTCATTGATATAACTGTTTCAATTTGTTCATCCAGATATACGAACATCCTAATTTTTACTAGTGATGTACCTGACACATATTCGCATTTGCATTGACTACAGTCGCGAAAATGAATATCAGAAATTTTTTATCCTACACTAATAATTTAGTGAACACAAACGAGCACATAATATTATGACTTCTGTAAGTTATACAACGCGGTACCTCTTGATTTCATGATAATATTAAGATTACCATACCTACATCTTTATATTATTATTTCTTTTTACAATAATTGGCTAAAAATAGCGATGTCCGTTCCAACATAGTTTTCTAAAATGGCAGATATTTACACAGAAATTTACACTGGCATCGGCCGGGCCAGACGGGCGTAAGGAAAATATTTGCTTAGTTATCTAGCATGAAGGAGAGGTGAGTCAATATTGATTTAAGTCACTCAAACTAATCGTTAAGGTTAAAGGGAGGTGGTCTCCCCACACTCCTGTGTAAAGTATATAAGAAACAAGTAGGTACCTTTTTGAACATTTTGCTAGGAATTTCCATAATTTGACAGATGTCAAAAATACATTCTAAAATGAAATTATAGGTGTAATGATTTTATGTAAAATTATTCTGTGATCGCGCATACCATCAAGTAATTTGTGCGATACCTATTTGCACTTTTTAATTATTTAAGAGTTTATTTATTTATTCACACCTTATACCATCATTACGTACAGCTAAGGCCAATATAATAGTATAGGATTATAATAAAAGTAAATATGAAAACGAAATTCAAAATCTGAAAATCATAATAAAATAATAATAACAATACAATAATACTAATTTATAACGCGAATCAATTGCTCAAGATTGAGAATTACTACCACATTAACTTTTCTGTATGTATGTAGAGTGCTTGCGTATATTTTTTGTGCTCAACATAAAAATATCCACAAGCACTCCTGCTCCCTAATGGTAAATGATATAGGTTCGGTAAAAAGACATCAATAGCCGGATATTCCCTTTGCGTCGGCGTCCTTGTTGGAAGTGATAAATTACATCACACTCAGCTAGCAAGAAGTTAGACAGCTGCTTACCTTGCTATATATTTTTTAATGTTCTGAAAAACAAATACCTCTGGTAACAATGGATGGATGAAAAATGATAGTCACGAGTGAAATGACACTGTCTATAAGAGAAAAACTTTGCAGAGGAAGTGGGTCTTGATGTCTTTGTTTAGGTTCATAAAAATGTTTTGTTTCTGGAATATTTTTTTTAACAATGGAATATTTGTGTACAAATTAGCAAATATAGACAATAACTGTCATCCAGAACCTTTGAAAATGCGTTGAAAACTTGTAAATGTATTTAATAGTAAGATAAATAATTTATTAAACGCAGTTAAGATGAGGTCACTGCGTAATATGTTCGAATTAAGAAATAAGATTGAAAAAAAAAGACTGGTACTTCCTCGATATAGCTGGTCTATTTGCACGAGGAAAAATAAGACGCTACCTCCCTGAAATGTTATTAGTTTCATTTCAAGAACAATTATTTACGTTTTGCTTATTTTATTTGCTCAATGACTTCATGATATTTGAATTAAGTATAAGTCTGCTATTATCTGGTGACTAACGGCCAGTTTCTGAACGCCAATTTCAATTACTCAATTCAGAAATCCACACAAAAATTCTCGTTTAGTTAATTACCATTTTCCGAATTTAAAACTTGTTCTAAGAAAAACATTAAAAATTATTTTCAAAAGATATAATTTCAAGTGGGTCAATAAATCTCCCCTTTACAAACGCAAATGATATTTTAAGTGATTCACTTTCTGAAAAGGACTGGACGGAAGCTGTTGAAAAAAAGGTCCCATTATTAATGGCCTTATAATTTTTTGTAGGATGTTTGTAACTGTAACTTGCAACGTTTTTTATATCATTAAGGTTAAAACCATGCAAAAAGCTCGTTTGCTGGTGTTTACATTTATTTAGGGATAGGATGCAAGAGGAGAGTTTCAAAAGGTCAGGAATATTGTAACCCTTTGCCTTTTTTACGTTTGAAAAACCCGGTTCACTCTAACAGCTATCGGTGTGGTGGGTATCCGGACATACCCACAACACCGATAGCGACTAAAACCGCACGGTGTCTGTCACATAAGTCATGTGGGGAATACAGGGAAACTGATGTGCCCTGAAAAAGAAACCCCAAATATCCCGATCGGCTCCGGTTGCCAGCGCTGGCTGATCTATTCCCCCCTCCCCTAAACGCACTGCGCGCACGAAAACACAACTCGCTGCCACCCTTTTTTTTCCGTGCGGAAATCCTCATGGATACCCACCCCGCGGCAGGTTATGTCGGACTCTTACCGACTAAAACCGCACGCCGTCTAGGGTCTTCTGACGCCAGGGTGTAAGGTGGCCCAAAGAGCATTTCCCTCGCACCCCGGCTTGACCCGGGCCATCTCCGGATTCGAGATGGCCCCCTCGGGTACTCGCTGCCACCCTGGGTCTGCTTCTGTTAGGGTGACACGTTTCCTATATATAAAATATACTACAAAATTATCATTATATCCACAAAACATTATAATATTATTCATTATCGTATATATGTAATCTATCAGAATATTTTTACTTATTCATAACGATGAATAAACTAGTTCATTCACTAAGAGAAACTTAACTTAAAGTTGTCTCACGGCTGAAATGTTAATCTAAAGTTTGAATTTCACCCCAGAGAACTATAATACAAACTTTGCGTGAGTTTAACATAAGCCTCAATTCGAGTCGCCATCTCGGCCTGCTTCTGCTAAGGTGACAGGCGGATCCACCCGCACCTCCAGGCCTGCGCTCATGGAGGACGGAGATCATTGTACGTCTCAAACAACACCCTAATTCACTCACTAAATTCTCAACCCCCAACTACCCATACTCTCAATAGCAAAGGGAGCAAACAAATATTGCTCCACTAAGGCCGCAAACTTAATTAATAAGGGTATTTTTTGCAGCTGCTCGACAGCGGGCTCTTCGTCACAGAAAATCTGAGCTGAAGTATCTAAGGATGAGCTGAGTGTTTTTGCGGTCTTTTTTGCGGCAGTTAATTACTTTGTAAATTACTCAAGCAATATTATTTTTGCGAATATTGGTTTTATTTGCGGACCGGTAAATGATGAGCGTGAATGTTGAAAGTTGGCGTATTCAGTAGATTCCCCTGGCGCCCACTACTTTAAGAATTTTTAACAAATGAGAATAGTGTTTAAATTATGTTTCATTCATGTGTTAAATTTAACACATTCGTATTTGTTAAAAATACACCACATTTCAAGATTCACTGATAAAATCTTCATGACTACAAATAATCAACTTAAAAAGTTTCATAAGTAGGATTTTACTATGTCAAACAACTTTGGTTCAATTATTCTCTGATTTGATTGAAATAGTTGGTTGTTTTCTCGAATCTATTTCAAGAATTCAATCTTTCTTTTGTATGTTCACCTTTTTATTTTTTGATAGGTATACTGATTTCAAGTTGGAATATTAGTCTTGATTGCATCTTAAGCTTGTATTTTGGAGACCGAGGTTCGGTTATTCCTCCCTTTGTTTGGTTTATACGACTTTTTAGGAGCAATAGCTGTTTGACCTCCTAACCCCAATTTGTACTCGAACTCTCAATTGAGCAACGTCCAGGCACACTCCGAGAGGCAAGCCAGCGCTAAAGTCTCATCAGTAGGCTTAGAGAGGTAGGTGAGGTCATAGAGGGGCTCAAAAACCCCATAAAATTAACAAACCCCCCTGTATTACAACAGTAACAGATTGCTACACAAATGTACACAGTAAAAGTTATGTTAATCTTCGGTTTGTTGGTATTTATAGCTAAGAAGTTCGACTTGCAATTGTGTGTTTGTGGATTAGAAACTTCCTCAGTGAACTATCGACTTAAACCAACTACTTACACAAGGAATGTAATATAGTTTGCCAGGTCAAGGAAACAAATTAGAGCAAAACGAAAAAAAAATTGTGTTAGTAAAATTAAATTCACCGGTCTTAAATAATTTTGAGCAATTCTTCAGAAAACTGATAAAAGTAATAGTTTATTTCTAAAAGTGCTTGTTCTGTCTAACCATTAAACCATTATTATTTTCTTAACGACAAAATATATTGGCAATATTCGATCTTTTTAGTGCGTGTACGTATCGTGACAGCCCAGTCGTACCTACCGATCAATCAATCAACCAAATGTAGATTATTTATATTAAACCAATCACGGGCTCAACCAACTCACGTCATTAGATTTACTGGTGGTAGAAATTTGATGGCACAAAGTCACAAAATTCGGCTGGGTGGGTACCATCGAGCACGATTGCAAAAAACTCTCCATAGTAATCCAATCTCGGTTCGATTGCGTTCAAGGGTCAGCAAGTGCATAGCCGGGAAGGAGGGGATTGTGGTCACACCACTGGTGGGACCGGTGGGTATCACGCGGTGCTGCGACGACAATCCTCTTTTGATAAGGCCATCAAGCTGAGTGCCACCATTGTTAACATGGTACGTGTATGTAATGGTGACCCTCTTTCCTGAGACTTTACCTTCAGCTTACCATCAGGCGAGGTGAAGTCAAATTAACGTGTCCTATATGTAAAAAAGTACTGTTTTAGCCGTAGTTTTAGTTATGTTGGCTTTTTGGTTCATCGGTCTTAAAGGACACAAGAGCTGGCGTTGACTTTTGTATATTATTATAGTTGGACAAGGGCAGGTAGATGTTGATAGAGATAGAGGTATATATTAGTTTCTGTTCTCGTATATGTGAAATTCCAGAATAGTTTTAAGCAATCGCAATATAAACCTCCAACAACGATAAAGAAACTACGGACGTCATCGAAACTTCACGCATGCCTGATTTCTCGACGTCCCGTGAGCCCGTTCCTAGTAATAGTTACTATAACAACTTTTATCTATCTACTTTATTCAGAGCTTGTTCAAATTTCATTCTCGTGCAAATTCCCAAAGGAATTTTGCATAAAGTTTTGAAGGCTGTTTTGATAGACGAATAGAGATATTTAGATAAGCATAGAGTATTTTATCTTACTACTGTTTTTTTTTTTTTTTTTTTTTTTTTATTTACTTATTTATAAAAACAGTATACATTAATCATGGTACACCCATAAAACCTATATTGGTTTATCTTGGGTGTGAGTGTACATTTATACAATAGTTTTCATTCCATTATAATTTAATAATATGTATCGCCGTGAGCACCGTATGAAATGCTAGGTGCAGGGTAGGCACAAATCTTATTCATATTACGGTGGGTACAAATCTTTCGTCTAACAAACCGGTTACTTGTTTACGTTAAGGCAATGCTACGAAATATTCGCACCCACTTTTATGCGTTCTCTTAGACTGCATACAGGATGATCGGTCAAATTAGTAGTAAGTACAATATTTTAGGATTTTTTAAGAGTCTATTAGATTTTATTTAAAAGTGTTCGGTGAGTATATGTTCTTGATGTGACGTTTTAAGTTGAGTGTATTTATTTTATTTCTTGTTTCTAATGGTAGCTCATTTATAAGCCTAGGTAGTAGGTAGTCAGTAGTACGCATGCCGTAGTAGTTATGGGATGTTTTTGTAATTAACTTTTTATTTACTATTTGTCGCGTCATAATTGGGTGTGTTATTAGATTATTATTAGTATTATATTTAAAATAGTTTTCTATAGTCAAGACCATTTTTACTTTATCCTGAACTGGTAATATTTTACAAAATTTAAATAATTTTTCATCATCATAGTTCAATTTATTTTGAATATTTTTGGGCACAATAGATTTTAGCAATCGAAGTTGCAGGGAATATATTTTATTCAAATATGACGGAAATGTGCGTCCATAACTACTGAGCCCATATAGTATAATACTTTCTGCAAGGGTTGTATACATGTCAAGTAAAATAGAAAAAGGAATTTTATATTTCAGTATACAGAATTTTGCCAAAATGGCGCGCAGTTTATCACACACAGTATCAATATGAGCAGACCAATTGAACCTTTCATCTATTATTATTCCTAGGTACGTGATTTTAGCTACTTTATCAACACATTCGCAGTTACATCGTGTTTTCCTACCATGCAAGCAGTCGTGATCATGAGCAACTAATTTAATGTCAACGTCACTGTCCCTCCTATAATAGGCTGACGATACATGAAGCAGTTTAGTTTTCTGTGCGTTCAGGACTAGCCCTACATCGTGAGACCATTTTGTTAGGAGCGTGAAATCAGTTTGCAGTCGGTTAATTGCTACTACTATATCACGATCAGCCGAGATGAGACATGTATCATCAGCATACTGATAAACGACACAGTTTTTTATGACGTTGTCCATGTCATTCACATAGGCAAGATAATGCAAAGGGCCCAGTACGGATCCCTGCGCTGTTCCTCCCACGACTTCAACTTGTTCACTCAATTCTTCATCTATCTTTACTTGATAAGAACGGTTTTTTAGGTAGTCCGCGCACCAAGCTAGAGTAGGACCGCGTATGCCACTATATTCTAGTTTCTGCAGCAGTACATCATGTCTCAGCATGTCGAATGCTTTGGTGTAATCTATAAAGACCATGAGGACATGATTTTTTTCTTCAAGTCTGCTGTTTACGTAATCTGTAAAACTAGACAGTAGTTGTGTTGTACTCTTTTTAGGTTGGAAGCCGAACTGATTCTCCGATATAATCTGATGTTGTTTGTAGAAGTTATGAATTTCATTGCAAATGTATTTTTCTACTACTTTGTTAATGATGGGTAATATAGTAATAGGCCTGTAATTTCTGTATTCATTATGTTGTTCTTTTTTATATATTGGTCTGACTATACCTGCTTTTAGATCGTTTGGGTACGAGCTCTTATTCAGACTTTCCTTAATTAATTTTGCAATTGCAAACGATAGTTTTGCTGATATTATCTTGATGTCAATTGGTCTAATTCTATCTATTCCTGGGGATTTATTGGTTTTAATGTTATTAATAATTTTGAAAATGTCTTTTTGTGTAGGGTTTTTAAAAAGTATGGATACGTTCGCGTCCTTCACATAGGAATTAGGGTGAAGTAGTGGGGTTTTACATTTAGGCACTATGTCTTCTACAGAGTTTTCAAATTCCTTTGCAAATTTATTCGCTAATGTTTTACTACATCCATTTTGATTATGAAATGCTTTTAAAATTGTACTATCTAAAGAGGACTTCAATCGGCCTGTCATTCCATTTAAAATTTCCCACAACTTTTTTGTATTTCCCCTATTGGTATTAATTTCTCTTTTATAGTGCTGATTTCTAGTCTTTTCTACTATTTTGTTACATTTATTTCGTAGTTTTGTATATTCTAATTTTAGTACTTTATTGGTTGTATCTTTTTTTAGTTCTATTAATTTTTCATCTTTTAGTTTACACAATTTAATTACTTCACTATTAACCCATTTCTTTGTGTTCCTATCAGATGAGCTTAATTTTGTGACATATTTTGATTTTTCGTAACATTTAACTATGTTACTTTTAATTATACCATATATTTCGTTTGGACATGTGAGATCCTCTATGTTCGCCCATACGATACTATTGAGCTCTTTCTCGAGCACGGATTTTTTATATCGGACCACATAATTCCAACCATCCTGTATACGTGCCACACACGGGAACGAGGCAACAATGACGCGGTGGTCCGCTAGTACTGTACCGAGCGCCGCACAATACACATCCTGCGCGCGGGATCTAGTAAATATGTGATCGATACAAGTTTTTGTTACAATATCGTTTTTAAATTCAATTCTTGTATAGTCATTTATCCCGCACACAAGACCGTGTTCGTACATTAAGTTAAGATACAGTTGCGCTGTGGATGTCTTTGATTTTAGATCTATATTTATATCTCCAATAAGTATCATATCCTCTGTATTATAGTTCCTGAGAATATTGCCTAGTTCGACAAAGAAACGATTCTTACTGCGTGATGGTGGTCTATAAAGTGCACACAGAACGACGGTCATGTTGGATTTCGTTATTATTTTGCCTGTAATGCATTCTGTGTGAATAGTCGTAGTTTTATCGGACGTAAATTTGTGATTTTTATGTACATAAACTATTATGCCCCCACCTTTCCGCTTGTTCCGTAGTTCTGTGTGCATATTATAGTTAGGTATATGGTATAAACAACTGATACGATCAGATATACCTACTTCAGTCAGTACAATAACATCTACAGTTCTGTTTGAGTTACATAATAATAATTCTAGTTTAGAGAAGTTTTTAATTATAGAACGGATGTTAACATGAAGGTACGTCAAGTAGCCTGAATTATTAGACGACTGTTATAATTTGGATCGATACGTAGAGGACTATTTGTTACTAAATTACTCCTTAATGGCTAAACGTATCTGGATTAAATTTGGCACATAGTAAGATCTCTATTTATCATGGGAACAGGTTCCCTGTGAATTTAGATTATCTTCCTAACCACGGAAATGGGATCAGTTTTTCACACGGATAAAACTACGGGCAACTCAGCCTACTTCCTACTAATATTATAAATGTGAAAGTTTGTAAACATGTTTGGTTTTTTTTATACTACGTAGGTGGCAGACAAGCACACGGCCTACCTGATGGGGTGGGGGAAGGGTTGGATATTTAGATGTTTGAATATTTATTCTAAGACTAGCGACTACAATATGGGGTTCTTCAAGAAGGGCATTAGAAGGTTTTTGCGGGGTCGGCAGCGCGAGTGTGATGCCCCTGGTGTTGCACGCGTCCCTAGGCCACGGTGACCGCTTCCCATCAGGTGGGCCGTGTGCTTGTCTGCCACCTAAGTGGTATAAAAAAAAAAAAAGAGCTAAACAGTTCCGACTAAATTTTGGTACAAGGATAGATTATAGTCCGGAATAACATATTTTATCTCAGGAATAAGTTCCCATAGGTTATGGCAACGGGAACAGAATTTCACGCCAGCAAAACCGCGGACAACAACTAGTATTTTATAAATATAACGTTTTGAACGATCTTTAAGACCGAAACAACTGATGTTAGTCGAATTCTCATTCTTCATCCCGTCGTGTCATATATCAAAGGCCGTACATGTATGTACCTACTACCAAAACATGACCATTTTGCGAAGCACCTTTAAAAAACAACCTTTCAAGGAGACGTTTATTGATGGTTGAGATAGATGACGTTTAATATTGATGACTCAGCAATATTTTGGCATCGCAATCACAGTTTAGTAGCTCGTCGGGTTTCCTTAAAAACTTTTTTAGACGTTTAGATAAGATACCGTAAAACATGAGCTGATTGAAAAACGTACAGTAAGTGAATTATTATTAGTAAATTATTTTTATTTTTTTATACTACTCAGGTGGCAGACAAGCACACGGCCCACCTGATGGGAAGACTTCAGAGGCGTCACACTCGCACTGCCGCCCCTGGAGAGGGGAGGGTTGATTTCTTTTACTTAATTTCAAGTAAGATTCCTATCCTTAGTGCCTCTCTGCTACGTAACTGGTATTAAAAAGAATCATCAAAACGGTTTCATCCAGTCAAAAGGTCTGAAATAACAAACATAATAAAACTCAAAAAGTACAGTACCTATGCTCCATTCGGTTAAGTACTTATTTAAACGTAAACAATCTTGATTGGTCTATTTAATCTGTTCTGTTTAAAAACTTAGATATTAATATTTTTGATTGAATGAAATTTTAAGCAATTGCATGCTGACTATTTCCAATGATTTTCTGATCGGAAAAATCATTGGTAATATTTTTGAGTTTACAAACTTATTTTGAAGACAAAAAACCGAAATCGATCACACAGTCACTTAGTAGCCTAGTTTCATTTTTATCAAAAGTCGGTACCTAACAAATAGAGGTGTTCTACTACTTTTTATCACAAGTTATTTACTGTCCAAGCGGCACTATTATGGAATGCACATTATCAATTCTCAGCTGTCTTCAAAACTTAGAAGTCGGTTAAAAAAGAGCTACTTTCAAAGTCGTTTAATGGGTCACTAAACCAATCTTAAAATTTTGGATCAAAACCAACTTGATAAGTTGAACAACATTTTACTTTAATTACAAGGAACCAAGCGACTTAAATAAATGAAGTTAGAAGAAACTTTACTCATTTAACTTAACAAGTTTTAGAACAACCTAACAGTCTAAGCCTTACACAGTTTTAATACCTACCTGAAGTCGGTAGCTTAGGTGTTTAGAGAGACAGTCTTAGGTTCAAGAGGTCTCGGTCTCGAATCTTGGGGCATAATTCGTAAATAAATTATGATCAAAATTTAGTCTTCATTTTAGTTTCGATCTAATTTAAATCTTCCAAATGTCGAAAAAAGGTATTCTTGTAACTAAAATAACTAAATAAGTTAGATAACAGCCCTCAATTGTAAAAAAAAATATGGTATCTTAAATATCGCCTAACTATTCACCTAATCCTTATTTTTTTTGATTTCTAGTCACAGAAATACTTAGACCAATGCGAATATACATATTCGTGCATACTTACAAATATTTTATGTAATTTTAACAAAATCATAATTATAAATGCAATATGTAATTATATAATATCATCTTACGTAATAATTTCCAGATTATTCTTTTTATACTACGCAACTACAGAACTATACAATGAGACAGGAGTTGTACACGTTTTCATAATGGGCTATAGAGAACAGCTGTGCAGTGTACAGTTTAAAATTGAAACTCATTTTTCACAATGCCATTATTTTGTACAAAGTTCGCTCAAAACTAGCAATAAACACTTTTTCACTTAGCAATAAACACTTTCATAAATTATTATCGTAAAACTGGAAAAATATATTTAACCAACTTCAAAAACGGAGGTTCTCAATCCGGCCGGGGTGGGAGTGGCCCTCTAGAGGGCTGCTCCGAGGCTCTCCACGTGTCCCTCTGACTAGCAGATGGCACAGTGGGGAGCGAGCGGGGGGCGAGTTGATTGTCTGCGCGCCGACGCGCGACGGTTGGGTGACAGGACGGCCGCCTGTCACCCTACATCCCACCATCGGTGAAGTGGCGAGATACTCGCCCCACCCGCCCTTTCGGGGGGTCGAGGGGGCCATCTTAAAACCGTAGATGGCCCGAGGTCAGCTGGGGTGCGAGGGATATGCCCATTGGATAACCTTACATCCCGGTAACTAAGGCCCGAGATGGCGTGCGGTTTTAGTCGGTTCGATCCCAACATAACCACCCCCGATGGCCGACGGGGGTGGTTATGTCCATGGGGATTTCCGCACGATAAAAAAAAGGTTCTCAATTCGACTATATTTTTGACGTTTGTTGCCTCAGAACTTTCGACTGCATCCAGTCGAAAGTTCTGAGCACCAAAATCAGTTCATCAACTGATTTTGATGATTCTTTTTTTATTTGAAAGCTGGTGTTTCTCATGTGGTACCATTTCAGTTTAGTCTGATGGAAGTACTTATTACCGCATTTCTAGTCAGTTTTCTCTACCGCAGATGGTAGCGAATACAGCTTAGATATCAATAGGCCTTAAATCCGTAAAGGAAACAGAACGATAATCTAAATACGCCAGGGGAAAGTTCGCAGACTGTAACCTTTGTCTCTCGCTCGCCCCATTAATCTTTCATTCAGGTGTCGTCTCTTCGCTGAAAAAATAACCGTGCCTGCCACTACAATGTTGATTTAGTACGCGTAACATTTTATTTCAGCTGAAAGTAAACTATGAAGATGTTACAGATGTCGTTAAATATTAATATTTTCACTAGATTTTTTCAACTTTGAGTAAGTACTAAATAGTAGCTAATCTTATGCCCGAATACTGAACTGCCACTCAAATATATAAGCGCTACTTATATGTTTGAGTAGCTCTTACATTATAATTTCGTATACAGAAAACGTCAAATTTGAGGGTCTGTTAAATTTAAGTGCAACTTAATTTTTGAGTGGCAGTTCAGTATTCGGGCGTTTAGTATCTTACCTCTAGTGTTGTGTGTCAGTACATTGGTGATATTTAAAACAAAATGGTTATGTTGGTTATGTACAGCGGGCATGTTAGGAGGGCATGCGAGGTGGTCTAATGTTTACAGAGGCGTTTGCATCACAGCGAACTGTTATTTACTAACTTTAACTATGGGCCAAAAATGACGAAATATTCCTCTTACTCTTTCTATTTAATATAAAATATCTCCACTAGTATCTAAAAAAGCTGAAGAGTTTAAACAATGTACGGAAAATTTGTGAAACATTCAAGTTTTGCTCAAACTAAATTTAGAAATTTTGGTCGAGGTTTGTAGCTAATTGGGGACAATTAAAACTGACAACGCATATATTTTATACTTTTCGTATTTCTACCATTTTACAATTCAGTATCTAAAAATATTTCTCCACTTACTTTTCCCATAAATACAACAAAATTTTTCTAAACTGTGAACTGAACTAATTATTCACGGAACTCTGTTCCCAACTGCCAAACATTCTTAAGAGTTCCAGAATACTTTGATCTACGAACTGCCGTCGAAGTAAATTACAAGTAAGAAATTACGTGAGTGACTGCTTGACTAATTTCAACTATGTTTGACAGTTTTATTAACTTGTAAAAAATTAACTTTATGATATACTAGCTGTTGCCCGCGGCTCCACCCGCGTGGATTTTGAATGCCTTAATTTTTTGAAAACAAATTATAGCCTATGTTACTCCCAGATATTGTAGCTTTCTATAGGTGAAAGAATTTTTGAAATCGGTCCAGTAGTTTTTGAGTTTATTCGTTACATACAAAAATACAAATCTTTCCTCTTTATACTATTGGTATAGAAAAGCGAAGTTGCTTACCAGATTGGAAAGTTTACAAATTGTTATAGCATTTCATCGTTTTGGAGCCTAAGGACTGCTCATTGTTTTTTACTGGTTTCTCAGCTTACCCGGGTGTTACTGCCGTCAGACCTCCCAATCCTTTTTTTTACCGTATCCACCATAACCTGACCTTTACACTGAAATGTAAAGATCGTTTGTAGAAAAACCACAAAAGCGCATGACAATTTTTTGTTCACTTGGTTACAAAATTGTTTTCGATATTGCTAAGACGATAGTTTTTGTAGAATTAAAATCGATACGGGATGTTTGCCACTTATTTAGGCCTTGCGTAGCTTGTAATAGTTTTTGCATTCATTGCGAATAAACAGACGAACTTGCATGAAATTTTTAAGCAATTGCATGCTAACTATTTCCAATGATTTTCTGCCAGGTAGCTCAGTTCGTCAGAGCATTCCCCCTGTAAGGGACTGGTCATGGGTTCAAGTCCCGTCCTGGATGATTATTTTTTCCGATCAGAAAATCATTGGAAACAGGCGAACTGACGAACAAACATGAATTCCAATAGAATCATTTATTTAACCTAACCTATTTTTTTGTTTATTCAATGCACAGACACAGCTAATTTGCATTTTTATCTTATAGCATAGAGTTTCATTTTGATATAATTTCGATATTCCTAGCCCTACTATTATTCTCTCTTCTAATTTCTAAAACGATAACAAACAAAGGTACACTCGATATATCACCCCCAACATACAGGTGCCGTTTTTCTTACACGGGATCCCGTATAAGGCGGGAATTAATAGCTCTCATCCATCAGACGGGTTCAAGCTTCTACCCGTGGTAAAGACACCTAGCGGACGTGACGTTTCTTGTGTATCGTTTGTATATGACGTATTTACGCTTTGTTTACTGAAATATGATTTTAAAGCTTTATTGAAATATACTCGTATTTAATAATATTATACTAATATCTTATTCGAACGTTATTCTAGCTAGGGGACCGAGACAATTTACTTTTTTAAACGTGAGATTTCAATGAAAGAAATCACACGTTATTATGAAAAAATTTACAGATTTTTAAAAATCAAATTCATGAATCCAGCTTTGAGTGATTTGAAAGGCTTGATAACCCCATACCACAAAGTGTACTCGTAGATTGATTCAAATTTGACAACCAACACTGTTTTGTTTTTCCATATTTCCTTCTAACCGAATTGAAATCATGTCTATTGAAAACCTGGCGATACTGAATCGGGCGCCAGGTCAGTCTGAAAATGGGTGATGTTAAGAATATACACTCACACCTTTTTTCGCCGCGATGAGCAGGAATAACATCCTACTATTTAGCATATATAAGGCTTGGAGAAAATTGCCAATGATCAATAAAATGACTTACTAAAATATTTTATTTAAATTCTAACAATCTGTTAAATCGACTGTCTGGGTTTTGGGGTAAGTATAGACGCAGTTTTTTTATCATCGTATATCTCCATCTAATTTCTTAATATAATCTAACCGTTATTATATCACACAGATAGGTGCGATAAAAATGACAAATAGGTGGTTTTATGTTAGCGAATTTAGTTAATGCTCCTCTCTATACCCAGAGTAATGGGGTAATGGGTAACATTTTTTTCTTTCAAATAAAGAAAGCGAAAGGATTTGTAACAAAAGTTTTCATTGAAGCAGAAATGCGTACGAAATTAGGTCGCCCAACTGTGCAGGGTTTGAGGGGAAGGATAGATGTGATCCATTTTTAACGGGAAGGTAAGTATTAAGGGATGGTATTTGATCTAATAGAAATATTAGACACTTTACTGACATGAATGGAAATGAAAAATCTGAGAAGCAAAGCTGGAGTAAAGTTGATGAACCGAGTGAGGAATAGTGAGATAAGGGAACGTTGCTATGGTTGAAGATGTAGTGACCAAGATAGAGAAAGGGATGCTTAGATGGTTCGGATATGTGGAGAGGAAATATGAAAGAAGATTGACGGGGCAGCTAGGTCAAGAGTACCCGCAACCCGTAATTGTTTTCATACACGTACGCCGCGTGTATGAAAACAATTACCTACGAAAGTTGAAGAAGCGAAAGGCGTATGCCATGATCGTAGCCAGTGGAAAGAAGTTGTCTCTGCCTACCCCAATGAGGAAAAGGCGTGATTTGTATGTATGTGTGTATAATGACATACATATCAGGTGTGACATAGGAATAGGACCTAGATAGGAGTGGAAACACTAGCTAATGCCCGCAGCTCTGCCATCGTTTTCATTCGCTCCGTTGTCGTTTTTGGTCAGAATCCTCACTCATGAACTCAGGAGTGCCTCTGAGAACGCAATCCATATAGCAGCACAATGGGAAAGCAAAATCTGAGAGCAGAAACGCAGAAAGTGGTTTCTTTCTTCTTCTATCTCGATCGTATCGATATACGATCGAGATAGAAGAAGAAAGAAACCACTCGCAATTAATAATACGCTCTAAAAATCCGACTTGTCTAAATACAGAACTTCTATAAAAATATTTCATGAATTTCAGGTGGCAGTCGCTGCATAGAAATCATCAAAATTTGGCCACTTTGTAGTTAGTCTGAAAAGCAGACTCCCGGTTGGGAACGGGCTTGAAGGATGAAAATGATTATGATGAGATAAATGAGCTCTCCACACTGAGCATGAGGCGGAATAAGGCGACTAACAAATGACCTAAAACGGAGTATAATTTCGCCTTAAGAGCAATGTCTTTGGATTGGTTCCAACTACTTATAAATCCGATTGGCTTAAAAAGTTATGTAAATAAGCAATAAAACCTTATTAGGATCAGAATATTGAGGAGAAAGGAGACTTGAGAAGTTTCGAACTTTGAAAACTGTTGATTGTTTTGCAGTGATCCCATACAAAGTGTGCGATTCGTTCTTTCATTCTTCAAATTTTAATTGAGTAATTACCTAATTTTCAATCATTTTAATTTTTGAAATTATTTGTATTATAATGTTATTAAATTAAAAAATATACACCATGTTACAAGATTAGTTTTTACAAAACTAAAGTTAGGCGTCAAAAACTTTCTCTCCACTGGATGGAATAATTTTATTGATGAGTTTATTAGTTAACTACCTACTAATTTTATAAACACGCGAAAGTTTCTAAGGAATGTAACCGCTGAACGAATCTAGATGAAATCTTTCACAGAGATAGATTATTATAGTCTGGAATAACTAATAGGTTTATGCGGGCGAAACCACAGGCAACAGCTAGTAAAAAATAAACCGCGGTGAAACTCAAACTATATATGAAGCAATTTCCACCTTCGCAAGCACTAACCCCTCAAGTGATAAGTTCGGAACACGTCTATCTTATAATCCATCGACTTAGCTCGCCCGAAATGGCGAAACTTATAAAGTAACTTGCCATAACACCTCTAAGAACTTCTACATCTCCTACATATTGTAGAAGTCTTTGGGTGAAAGTGTATACCTGAGGGTCAATTCTTGTGATAAATATATTCCAAATTCAGTGCCAATCTCATCTCGATTCGAATTACTTTTTATTCGCATTACAATACCTATCCATTATAAAGTCTAAGTCTAGTCATTCAGACACAATCGCGTTATAATATTGGAATAATAGGATTTGAATAGTCACTTTTAGACTCTAGTTTACGAATGGCACATACTATTAGGCATAATTGCTCGATTTTAATTAACTTGACCTGTTTGTTTGGGTTAAATCTAGTAATTAAAATTTGACCCTTTTTCAGTTGTTGATTATTTGGCAGAAATCTTTAGTTCTAATGACAATAAAATTTAAAACCGTTTAACCTAAAAAAATACTTAAATTATTTTGCTAAAGAACAAAAGAATGCCTAATATAAATAGAAAAGTTTTAAAATATCAAAGCTCCAAGATAATCCGAAAAACGTCAAAGAGTGACATTCAAATTAGTCCGTATTAAAATATTCTCTTTGTGCCTAATATTAGCTTTCTTCCATTTCCAACTGTAATTATTTCTTTTGCCTTTTACAAAATTATTTTACTATTTACTCTTGTCTCATTTATATTCTCAAACTGAATCGTCTTTCTTGTCAGAGTATTTTCAACCTTAAATGTTGGAGAAATCTTCTCGCTGGTAAATTAATTGCAAAAACCAGGGAAGTAAGTTCCTCAACTTCATTTGCCCAATGAAAGCAGAAGCAAGGAAGACTACATTTTTAAATTAATACCACTACCACATTTTAGTCGCATATAATTCACATAATTTTTCAATTCAATATACTTACTAATTTGCATTAACAAAATGCTAATCGCGCTCTCCGAGCATACTCGTAGTTATAGTGTAGATCTCAAAGCAAGCTAAACATTTAAATATTGAAATAATAATTATAAAATTTGAAAATAGTTTTTAACAAAAGCTTTCTATAATAACCAGACAAATCAAATGAGCCCAAACAGAGCGGGTCTATGATCACTTGCCGTCTCTTTCTTTAGATCCTGGGTATTATGTAGCATTCCTTCCTCATACAGTCCCGGGTCCTTTAAGAGGGGCGTGAAAAAGCATTTGATGAGGCCGTCAAGCTAAGAGCCACCATTGTGGCACTATCGGTGTTTGTAATGGTGACTCCCATTCCAGAGACTTTGCCTCAGCTTACCATCAGGCGAGGTGAAGTCATGTTGACGTGACTGACATAAAAAAACCAGAGTACCTATTTACCACGATATTACATGTAAACTTTACAAAATTGTATTTATTTTCACAAAGAAATGACACACATTACGTTTTTACGATGTGTAATTTTTTGATACTCACCGTGGGAGTTATATGGACGTGTCTGAATTGCTCCCTAGGTATCGATAGAGGGGTTGTGCGGTAAGCATTCCAATGAAACTAACTCAAATATTTTATTTCAGGTGCAATAACTATAGTTGTGCGTATTTCGATTGTCTATTTTATGTCGCAGACGTGAGAATCCCTGAACACAAATATTGCGAGTACCGGCCATAAAGAATTTTTATATGCTACAATCCTGCTATCATAGGAAGTATTATTTTTCACTTTCTACAATCTTACTTCCTATCCTACTAATATTATAAATGTGAAAGTTTGTGGATATGTTTAGATGTTTGTTGTTATATTATAGTCTGGAGCAACACTTGACTACTTTTTATCCCTGAAATAGGTTCCCATAGATAGCAAGAACAAATCAAATTCTATATGGGCGGAGCCGCGGGCTTCAGCTAGTTTTAACATATAAGTGGATTAAAAAACACAATATTGGTAGGTATATTCAAATAAATATATTAAACTTATATGAGTTCTTCAAGGGTATTTCCCAGGAACAAAGAGGGCTATTATAAAAAAAAGAATAGTATACCGTTTTGGAGCATAACCTTCATATCATAAGTACGGCACGCTTCGTAAACACATATAGCTAATTAATTATACCCGAAGTTTGAAGAACCAATTTGGTACTGATTGACCTTTCCAAGAGCCCTCTTTATCTGAGCACTCGAGACCCAACCTTACCCAAGATCCCTGAGTGCCTCGCAACGGTCTGTTGGCGTATTTGTTGACCATACTGTGATTAATTGCCGTATGTTATTATAAAAAAGAAACAGACAAGACTTAAAAAAATATATTTTTGTATTCAGAATCGTTCATCTAATGTACAGACACTACTTTAAAATTTTATAATAGTACAAGCTGTCCCCCCCGGATTCGCTCGTGACATACTTCGTCCCCGTGGCTCTTATTAAACCCATTCATGCCCGTAATTACTAAGTTCTACAAAGATGTATTGAATTTGCCCGATTCGTTGACATATATATGATTACTACTCTGCTTCTTTGAGCAATAGCGTGATGATATACAGTCTATAGCCTTCCTCGTTAAATGAGCTATGCAACTTTTTTTTTTTTTTTCCGTGCGGAAATCCTCATGGATATCCACCCCGCGGCCAGCGGGGCAGGTTATGTCGGACTTTTACCGACTAAAACCGCACGCCGTCTAGGGTCTTCTGACGCCAGGGTGTAGATGAGCTATGCAACTCGAAAATAATTTTTCAATTCGGACCAGTAGTTCCTGAGATTAGCGCGTTCAACCAAACAAACAAATTCTTCAGCTTTATAATATTAGAAAAGATAGATATAGGATGCTATACTTTATCTAGTTGATATGTATCTTGATAGATAGCTCTTAGCCGACGATTTCCCTGTTCTATTTTTACCGTGGAGAGTTCTTAAGGCATCTTCAAACTTCGCATCGACACTTCTACTGGGCCTCGATTCTGTTAGAATAAGCCACTGCCCTTCTACCGACACCGTAAAAATGCCATTCAATTTTAGATTTTATTGCCAATAAGTTAAAGTCTCAAATCAAATGGTATTTTGTAGGGTGAATGAAAAAATATAATGAACTCTTTTCATTTCATTTTGGACTTTAAGCGTATGTAGGTAAAGTCTACAATTAAATGACATACTTCTAGAGTGTCAGTGGCATTACAGTGGCTTGCTTTAGCAGAATCGAAGCCCTGGAGGCTTTGGGCGCAAAGGTATTATCGCTCCAGATTAAGATCGACAGTTCCTTTGAACGTAATTTTTCTTTATGTCTGACTTTCGTTATAGAAGTTTAGGCAATTGAGAAATAATTTGATTTGTCTTCATCGATAACTCGACATGCGATTCATTATCTTAATTTAGTATATACATATTTTTTTTATTGGTAATAGGCTCGCGTTTGACCACGATCTCACCTGTTGGTAAATGATGATGTGGTCGACGGTGGAGCACGCTTGCCTAGAAGAAACCTATTCACTCTAGACTTGAATATGTATATTTATATATAGTATAATATATTATATAATATAGTATTTCTATTGTATTTTATCCATTTATGTTTAAAATGATACCGTTTCATATCTCGCTGGTAAAACTATCGAAGCTTGGGAGCATCGTCGTCGGTATAAACTTGCAAACGAATTTGACCCCCGGGACCAACGATGGCAAACTTCCAAAATGAATTCCAATACGAAAATATTCAACGTCAATATAGTATAAGTTTTTATTCAGGTTTTATCATTCCATGTATCTATACTATTATAAAATTGTAAATTAGCTGTGTCTGTACGTTGGCGATATTTAATTTGACCCCCGGGACCAGCGATGGCAAACAAATACCAAAATATTCAACGTCAATATAGTAACAGTTTTTATTCTCGTTTTATCATTTCATTCCTAGTCGTATCCAAAGCTTTCACCTCGGAGTCTGGAGTCTACTTTACCAGTCTTAACTGCGGATTTGGCTGAAGCGACTGCCATCTGACCTTCATAACCTAATGGTGACATTAGGCAATATCGAAGCATTGCAGCTAGACCGTTGTTGTTGGACTTTTTTGGGCTCCATCTACCCGTAACGACTGCCATAGATGTTTGTATGGCAACCGGGACCGGTGGCTTAACGTGCTCCATATTCATGCATACAAATATTTGCACTGAGCGGGGATCGAACCCGCGCCTCCTGGGCAGCGGCCGCGTTTACTACCGCTACGCCACAGAGGCTGTCATATCAATCTCGTGTCACAATGTTTGTCCTCAATGGACTCCTAAACCACTTAACCGATTATAATAAAATTCGCACACCATGTGCAGTTCGATCCAACTTGAGAGATAGGATAGTTTTTGAAACGGATTTCGACATCCACGCGGGCGGAGCCGCGGGCAACAGTTAGTACTATTATAAAATTGTAAAGTAGCTGTGCTGTGTCTGTACCTACATTGGAGGTATTTTAAAAAAATAATTGCTTACTATTTTTTGTCGGTTTGTCCGTTTGTGCGCGATGGACGCAGAAACTACTTAACGGATTTTGGTGCGGTTTTTTTTTTTGGAAGGTATTGGTCAGACATGTCCAGGTCTACTTAACCGATTGTGATCAAACATGTCTGACTATATAGACTATATAGTCAAAAAACGTGAAAATAAACCGTTATCCACGCGAACAAAGCCGCGGGCGTAGGTATGTTTGGTCAAATTTTCGAATTTCAAAATCACAATTTCATTTACTTCGAGAAAGCTTACTACATACCCCGTAAATGTAAGTGTACATGTTTCTTATAAAGTCTGTGGTCTGTATGATAAGAGCTTTACTACAGTCCTCGGTGCATAAGCTTTCTCGTTTGCGGTAAAGACAAGAGCGGCTTGAAAGTTTAATGCGCCGGTGTAACAATACGTCACGTAGTCGCTTAAGCCTGGAAAATAAATCTTAATATTCATCTGTATACTTACATTTCTTAGGAATTTATAAGAAATCTGTAAAATATGATTTAAGTTATTGCCTTTTGCCAAGTTTAGAGCAAAGTTTCTGGCAATTCTACGACATAAACGACATTCTACGCAGCGCTATATAGACACATAGTAAGCCTAGCTTAACGAAGGTGGATAAACATACTTATACACATTTTTTTGTTAATACATGCAAATTATACTGCCTGCACTGAGCGGAAATTGAAACCGCGACCTTTGACTTAGCAGTTGATACCATACAATGGATATATTTTTCAACTAGCAACCTTTCGCCGATTCAATTTATATGAATTTTCTTTTAACTCAAACCATCGTAAATTCATCAGAATAATTTACCCTTCAAATAGAAAAAAAAATCCAATAAGTGCGAAGATTACCTACCCCAAATATATAAACATACCTACCTACTTATTAACTCTTTGTAATATAAGTATAGATTTCTTACGATTTTAACGTAGGTTTTTATAATCATATCTCAGGTAACTACCGTACAATTCACTCCCTCCAAACTATCCCATTTTAAACACTACTACGAGAATATATTATGATTTATCAAATAGAGTAACATTTGTAACCTCGACAGACACAGACTCTCTTGGATAAAACTCGGTAAAAATACGACACATTTCAGTTCATATTTTAGTATAGATCTACATACAAACTGAACACGAAATAACCTTTTTATTAAAAATGTATACGTTGTAGGAACAAAGAACAAGACTTTGTTTATATTCTGACAGAAAAAATGAACAAAAACTTCACTTATTGTTTTTTTCTGTTAAATAATGAAAAATATAATTAAATAAATCAGCGTGGATATTAAAACAGAGATTGATGGGACAAAGATGGGGAGAGAATAGAAAAGAATTGGAGAGGCCTTTTTTAAAAATGTGAAAATTTTTGTTTTTTTTTCTGTTGTCTGTATAATTATGTTTGTCAGTTTGCTCACGATGGACGCAAAGACTAGTGAATGGATTTTGATGCGGTTTTTTTGAGTTTTAATGCGGTTTTTTTTAAGTTCTTGGTCCGACTTAAAATCTTACGTATGTTTGATCACAATCGGTTCTAAACCGGAGATTAGTCAAAACGCGGGCATATAGGCTATTTGTACAATAACAATATGATAGAAAGAAAACAGGAAGCAAGCTTATGCCGAAAATAATTGTCAAGCTGTAAAAATAAAAAACGTACCGTTTACAATTGCCACAATATTGTTTTGTCAGATTGTTGAACAATAAAACGGCGTATTGTAGATTACTTGTCGAAATATTTACTCAGTAAATTAACTTAAACATGAAATTGTGAAACGTGTTATTTCCCACGTTCAATGAAATAGCACTGAAGATGGGCATATAAAACAAACGGACGGAACGCGTCGAGAACTGACGACACAAGGGTCAGCCAGCTTGCTTATATTACGTATAAGTTAATACGCACACATTTACATACTAATCAGTCATTGCGCGTCAAACATAATTCAATTCAGTCAGTCGTAGTGAAAAAAATACAGCATATCATATAGTCATGTAGAAACAGCGAGAAAAAATATCCAGGATCACATTTCAATCCAATTTAGGTAACACGTTGCAACCCAAATTCACTTACACGTGTTTAGCTTCTGCCATTATTGTGATACTCGTTTTCGACGCGCTCTGTCCGGTTTACTTTTAACGTCCAGGCCAGTGAAGTATTTTATTTGCTCTCTTTGGAGAGTGGCGGATGGCGGTAAGATTAATAGTCTAGTGAAGTCCAGAATAGGACTATAAAATAAAACAGCGGGTGATGGAACAGTTATTTTATTTTATAGCAATTTGTATTTATTTTTAAATAAAATGGCCGGTGAATACTAGGACCATCTCATCTCTTCATGTAGACGCAGTAAAAACCTACTTAGGGATAGAAAATATAACATATAAGACATGAGAAAGTACCTACTCGATTGACAGCAATAGGTTGTTGTCCATTATGTTTGTATTATATTTTCTTCACAAAAAACTACACTACTTAGGCGGCAGACAAGTATAGGCCCAACTGAAGCGGTAAATGTGGCCTATGGGTATATATGCAATCAGTGCAGGCGTCATAACACGCTACCGACCCAAAAACTCGTGCTGCCGACCTTAACTGATATTTCGCTTACTTTTAAGAATACCTTTAAGAATAACCGCGGTAGCCTAGTGGTATGGGTAATGGACTGCTAAGACGAAGGTCTCGGGTTCGATCCCAGGTTACCATGGCACACACCAATGACTTTGCGATGCTTTTCGAAGTTATATGTGTATTTATCGCAGGTTTATAAGTGCCCGGTTAATGGCAATAGGCTCGCCACCTTTTACATTGGGACCTAAACATAAAATGGCAAAATGTGGGTGCTAGGACCTCTGCCTACCCCTTCGGGGATATAGGCGTGAGTTTATGTTATATGTTAAGAATACTAATCCATTTTGATCCCAAGGAGGCGGGTGGAGTGCAGAGGGGTTTCAGACTGTCGGTTATTGGTGTGTTGAAGAAATTAAGCATTGCTAGATGACAACTACACTCGAGAGCAATGAATCCGGATCACTTAAAGAATGTTAAAAATCTCGGAAACTAAAAATGATAGGTTAATGCAATAAATTGTATTTAATAGACAATGTAATACTCCTTAAATGAAAGTAAAAAAAATATGAGTCACCATACATTTTATTAACACAAAATTACATAAAGAAAAAAACTGCTGATCTCTCCTTAAAACAAAAATAGGAAACATGAAATTTTTGAACTTTATTACGATTTTCTTGAATTTTAATACTTCGTATTGCCTCCTCGTGCTTCCATTACTGCGTTTACGCGGTTTGGCATGCTGTACACCAAGTTCCTTATACGATTTTGGGGAATATTCTCCCATTCCTCTGTGAGAGCAATTTTGAGCTCACGAAGCGTGATTGGGGGAGGGTTTCGTTGTTTTACGCATCTGCCTAGCTCGTCCCAAGCATGCTCGATCGGGTTGATATCCGGGCTGCGCGCTGGCCACTCCATACGAGTAATGTTCATCTCTTGAAGGTAGTCATTCACAATCCTACCTGTATGAGGTCGGGCATTGTCATGCATAAATATAGCATCCTCACCTAAATTGACCATAAATGGACCAACGTGATCATTGAGGATTTCTTCCACATATCTTACGCTAGTTAAAGAGCCGTTTTCTATGATCACCAGCTCTGTGCGACTTTCAGAAGAAATTCTGGCCCACACAAATATAGACCCACCACCGTAGGCTACTTTTTCTTCGATGCATGCTTGCTTGAATCTTTCCCCTGGTCTTCGATACACTCTGTGTCTTCTATCGTGCTTGTAGAGCATAAATTTTGATTCGTCGGAGAACATAACTTTTGACCAATCTTCAATACTCCAATTTACGTGGCTCTGGGCATATCTTAGTCTCGAAATACGATGCCCACGCTCCAGTTTAGGGCCGTTTGCAGGTCTAAGGGGTTTTAAGTTAGATTCAGCAAGCCGACGTCTTACTGTCCATGCACTTGGGTTACTTCCTCCGAGGCGTCGAAACTGATTGGTGAGTTCAGTTCCTGTGAGAAAGCGATTTCGAAGCATGGTGTTCACCAAGTATCGGTCTTCTCGTGCTGTGGTACACCTGGTTCTGCCCGTTCCTGGTCTGCGTAGGTTAGAACCAGTTTCTTCGTAACGTCGGAGAACTCTTTGTACTGTTGACAGCGACACACCGACAGTCCTGGCTGTATCGCGCTGACTCCGGCCGGTTTCCAGCATTGTAAGTATTCTGGTGCATTCTTCAGGCGTAAGTGACATAATTTCAGCTTGAATAATGAATATAGAGCACTATCAACATGGTTTATGTACCCACATAAATGACAGATTACAAACAAAAGCAAAACCAAATGCTGTAATTTCGTAGTTCCATCTTCGAAAGTGGCCCTTTTTCAAATTTGATTTTTTTATGATATAACTTTACAATAACTAAGAAGTTTTAATACCTTCATTTAAGGAGTATTACATTGTCTATTAAATACAATTTATTGCATTAACCTAGCATTTTTAGTTTCCGAGATTTTTAGGATTCTTTAAGTGACCCGGATTCATTGCTCTCGAGTGTATATTAACTCAGAATATAGTAGCTTTAGAAACAGCAGTCTACCCTTTACTAACTATATTAGTCAAGCAGTCTCTAAGGTCGAGGAAAAGCCTTTTGTTCTTGTTAACTCAATAATCCTTTAAGTAAATTGCTTTGACGAAAGGACCAAAACTAATAGGCTTTCGAATTCGTTCTATATACTACTGAATTAGAAATAATACGCTTTTATAATTTAATATAATCTTTCTGTGTAGCACAAACACAACATACATACATATGCTCATGCCTTTTTCCCTCTGCGGTAGGCAGAGATAACAGACCGCCATCTGCCTCTGTCCTGACATACTTCACTGGCTTCCTCTACTGTCATTAAGCCTTTCATGCAAGCCTGCCGGTTTCGAGTGCTTTTGACTTACAATTTTTGCAATAACTCCTTAATTTGGTCAATGTATGCTCTATAACAAGATTAGTAAAATAAAAAATAATTAGTACCTATAATACTCATAAGAATTAGATATTACAGAATATACACAATAGTAGTAAAAGCTATGAGCCCGGTCGTTATAGTACCATTCCAGTACGCCCCCGGTCGGAACGCACCCACAATGACAAACATGTTATTCCGCTATGCCCCCAGCCGTAACGCCCCCATTTGAGCAATTGTATATCATACGAATAGTTCCAGATTAGTGAAATAAAAAAATAAACATATTTAGTAAAGTACTCATAAAAATTAGATATTACACATACCCAATAGTCGTAAAAGCTATGAGCCCGGTCGTTATAATACCATTCTGGTACGCCCCCCCCCCTTCCCGGTTGGAACGCACCCACAGTGATTTAAAACATGTTATTCCGTCATGCCCCCAGCCGTGACGCCCCCCATTAGAGCAATTGTATAATCATACGTGTAGTCAAAGTACTTATATAAAATCTTCAAGTTTATTAAGCTGCTAGCTGACGGATGCTATATTATACCTAATTGAATACTTTTCTTTTGTTAAAATATTAAAAGTGCGAATCACTACATTTTTTTAGAGTTGTCGATTTGCAAGTGAATAATTTCAGCACGTGCGAATCGTAATATTCATTTTAGAAATATAAAAATATTTATTTTAAAGAGAGAAATACATACTACAGGTAAATTAGCTTGGAGAAATTTTTGCGTTTGTAGTAGTGTATGGTCAGCAAATAAAAAAAAACAACATTTTATTTTTAGTTTTTATTGTTTTAAAGGTAATATACGTTTGCGGCTGGAGCACACCAAATGCGTACACGTCTACGCATACGCACTACGTACTAATACGGACGTGAAAATGTGTATCCACTGCATTGTAATCTATGGAACTGTATGAGGCAGACAAGCCAGTTCCAAACATTACAAGCAGTGAATGCCGGTTTTCTGAAACTTCTTTAGTTTGAGAAGTCAAAGGCTTGCCTCGACCATGTTTTAACACTGGAGCCATTTTTAATTAACATTAAAAAGTTACAACACTTACACACAAATTAAACACTTCAACAAATATTATAATAACTAGCTGTTGCCCGCAGCTCCGCCCGCGTGGATGTAGATTTTCGCGTTTTTTTTTATATCGCCGGTTCTAATAACCGCGATCAACTATAAAAATACAAAACGGATTTTGATGCGGTTTTATTTATCAGAAAGGTCTCGCTTAGACTAAAAATTTACCGTATGTTTGGTTGCAATTGGTTAAGTAGAACCGGAGATATGGCCAAAAACGACCTAAAAACGAAGCGCGGGCGAAGCCACGGGTATCAGCTTGTATAAAAAGTAGCCTATATATGTTACCCAGAACTGTGAACTATAATTGTACCAAGTATGATCAAAATCCCTCCAGTAGTTTCTGATTTTAGCGTGAAAAAAAATTTAGTGCGAACAAACAGAGGCACAGACAAACAGACAAAAATTCTAAAAATCATAGGTTTGGCATCTATTACATTCATAAAGTCCCCTGATAATTTTTTTCTCATATATCTTCCATGTACAGACACCGATCAGTTACAGAATTATTATATGTATAGATAATAACAAACAATAACAACAATCAACAAATACAAAATTTACCAATTAAACTACGTAATAATTATAATTTTTAAATAGAATGTGTGCTTTATGTTCTAACAGTACCAAGCGACTGACGCCGGACCAGCGGACAGCGTAAACTGGTTTATTCTGGTTTTGTGCGTGTTTCCACTTTCCACTATCAAGTGACGATTTATTTATTTGTTTTGTTTCGTAATTATTATGGTCAAAACTTTTTACCTATAGCTAAACTACTATCATCTAAAGAATGACACGATATTTTATTGTTTCACGGTAGTCGCCTTGTCGTTTGCTCGAGGACGTGAAATTGAATGAAAATTTTTTTTTTTTATAAAGTAAATAAAGTCAAAACCTTTTTCTTTAAAATAAAAACTTGTTTTATTGAAAACAAAAATCAGAGTGTTGCTAGGGATAAGTATAAAATTAAATAGTAATGTTAGGATATCGAAACATTTTTGTATAGGCCAGAACGATATAGTGGAAACGCGCTCTAAGATCTGAGTAATATACACACCACTACATATGCAAAAATTTCTCGAGACTAATTTCACTGTACATAATTTTAGTGTTTAATACATTGACAATATATATAATATAATATATATATTGTATCATTGGCGTTAAAGCAATTGCATCTGATGCAGAAAAGTAAATATCGGTTAGTATACGCAACATATTTAATGACAACTAATTGGATTGTCGCTGATAATATGTCCCCTGCGGCTGCAAATTTCGCTTATTTATATTTTTGCTGACGTTACTGAATTGCTATTGAATATTTATTAGTTATCTGATGACAATTATTTATCCTGTTTACTTAGTTTACCTATCAAAAGGTATGTTTTTTACCAAATATTTCAATATTTACTACTACTAGTACTATCCCACCCTCTCCTTTCCTATACAGAACAACACGTGCAAGGCTGAGGATTCAAACAATTGAGGCAAACAATTCCATCGAGAACCAAGCAGTTCGGTGCCTTTTTTCTCTGCTGCACCATCAAAATCTGGAATTATTTACCTTCCTCTTACAGTCACGGGTCCTTTAAGCGAGACGTAAAAATAAATTGATGAGGCCGTGAAGCTGATGGCCACCACTGTAGCACTCTAGGTGTATGTAGTGATGACCCCCGATCCTGAGACTTTGCCTTTAGCTTTCCATCAGGCGAGGTGAAGTCAAGTTGACATGACCTAAAAACAGTAGAAGTTCATAATGTCAAATCTAATAATTTTATACTTACAACTTTTTAAGCCAAAACCAGTTTTGTTGTAATAATATGCTGTTCAATATTAGTCCTTTTGACTTGTTGCATAGTTAGTGAATCTATTTCAATTATTAATTGAACTAAACTATTCGCAACTTGATAACCTCTCAGCCTTATGAAACATCCAACAATATAGAAGTAGTTAACTAACCTCTACGAGTAATATTACGTAATCAGTTTCTACAAACTCTCCACCAGAGTGCCTTCATTAGAACGAGCTTTTAAAACTTACATCTACGTTATCAATTACATCTACGTTAAAAAGGGATTGTACTTGATTATTATATTCTCAAACTCATTAAAGTATACCTATAAATTTGACGGCCACGCGCCACAGAGGTGCGTGCTTTTGACTGCTACGACAGGGGGCGCGAGTTTGATATCCGCTCAGAGCAAATATTTGTATGCATGAATATGTGCCTATTTGTATTGATCTGAGTCATGTTTCAGAGTACAATATGTATTGTCTATTTTTTAAAATAGTTTATCCCCATTATAGAACTCACAACACAAGCTACTTAAAACATACTTACTTTTGGTCTACAGAGCGCTGTGTAGAATGTTGTAGAATGTAATAAGAGAATGGATCTCTTAAACTTGTCAATCAACGCAAATCATATCGCGGTAGTGTGATGCCCCTGGTGTTGCACATGTCCATAGGCCAAGGTGACCACTTTCCACCAGGTGGGCAGTGTGCTTGTCTGTTACCTAAACGGAAAAAAGTACAAGTGAAAAAGACATTTTGTCATTTTTAAAAGGCAAAACTAGGTTTAATGGGGTCAATCATCATTTCTAGAGGATAATCTGTAGTATCCCATCCCAAATTATAAGACAGATGTTTTTCCCAGTAAATATTTTTACAGAAGAACCCAACTTAAATCATTAATATTCTAAAGTCTGGGTCTTAAGTTCTTACTGGGGTGGAGATTATTATAATCCTTTATTAATATTAAATTCAGCAGATGCCGTTACCGTTTTAGCTGTAAAATTTAATCAAAATAATGACTTAAGAAAAAATTAAAAGCATTTTTTTAATGTTATGAACTCTTAGATAAAATTGATCACCCCGATTTTCTTAACATGCAGTGTATGACAAGGAGCACTGGAGATCTGAAAACTATGTCTATAGCCACCATTAGTCCCATAAGCCTTTTCTGTGTGGAAATGCCCACGGATACCTACCATCACCTTTGGCCAGCGAGGGCGGTTATCGAGAGCTCCTGGGTTCAAATCCTGGCCATTACCGACGTGAACCCACTTCAAATACTAGTAATTATGCTTAGCTGGAGAGCTTAAATTATTAAATTACTAGAATTTCAGTTACAAAATATCCTTCAAAAAACTTCATTTAATTATTTTATTCGTGAAATTTCTCAACTCTTTCTATTAACGGAAACACTCCATCTTTTCATTAATGCTTGATGTTTTAGCTTCCAAGTATTTAAATGTTTTCATGAATATTCAATTTTTGGTCCAAAACTCAACAATCTTAGTGGCCAGTTTACAAGAGCAAAGTAAAATCTCTTGCTGCGGTAGATTTCAATATTTATGAAAATTTACAGAAGATCTTCAAAATCTTTAGTCAAGCTTGTTAGGTTAGGCCTAGAATGGCTTACTTATTACTCGTACTACTTACCGTACGTACCCCATTTTATACCGACTTTCCATCTTCTTAACCGACTTCAAAAAAGGAGTAGGTTCTCAATTCAACTGTATTTTTTATGTTTGTTACCTCAGAACACCTCAGAACTTTCGACTGGGTGAACCGATTTTGATGATTCTTTTTTATTTGAAAGCTGGCGCTTGACCCCGTGGTCCCATTTTAATTTAATTGTATTCGTTGAAATCTGTTTTATTTGTAAGAATTATCATTGAAACAGAAAACTACGATCTAACATACAAACAGCGAGTGGGCATAAATAAGATAAAATATACCAACAACCAAATATAATACGAACTAGCGAAAGAAAACTTACAAGTTGTGTTGCTCAAGTCGCTACTTTTCAGAAGAAAATATTATTCTATTTTGGATACTAACTTTGCCCAGAGATAACGCCCATGCCTTTGATGTAAATAAAAATATCTACCAAAGTTGTTAATAAACTATATTTTGATTTATGTGATTGATTTATCGCTTGTTATTTGATACAAACTGAGTATTATGCTGGCTGATTTATTGCATACCATGATGCCCACCGCTCCACCTGCGTCGTGTACTTTTCCGTTTTCATTCCCGATAGCAGCCTTTTGCCGGAATGAAAAGTATTCTATATGTTAATCCAGAAAATGGTTTATCTATGTAACAATTTTCATGCAAATCTGTTCAATGGTTTACGCGTGATTGAGTAACAAATATCTTCGAAAATATTACATCCTAGTCCTGCATGGAATTTAAATTCAAGTTGATTCGCATAAAAACATAAAAAAGATCTTGTTCCACTAAAATCTGGCTGAAACTTGGTATAGGGCTAGATTGTAGTTTGGAATTATACAAAGCTACTTTTTATTCCCGGAATAGGTAGCGGTAAAGCCGCGGGCAACAGCTAGTTCGAAAATGAATCTGGATTGAGCCTATAGAGATTTATTGATTGAATACAACATCTTCACATCACTTCACATTGTGTACACTCTCAATTATTAAGTAGTCTTAATAAAAATAAAAATAATCCAAAAAGGAAATAAGGACAGCGACACTAGCTATCTAGAGTAATTATTAGCTGTATTTTTTACTTTTGTTGCTATACTGCGCAATAATTAATGAGTCCTAGTGAACATGCAGCTTAAGTTTCATTACTGCGTAACTCATACATATAAGAACACATATAAGATATTATGTAATTCTAACACCAACGGTCTAATGAGAAAGGAATTACGAAATTCTGAAACAGAATATCATATTTAGACCTCATATTGTTTGGCTAACTGCTTCTACGAGTATTTCAAAATAATCTTTGGGTACAGTTAGTTTTCTATTGTTGCTATTGTTCCAGATTTTGAGTAGTCTAGCAACAATAGCGAGTGTTATCAGGTGCGAAAAGGTTCATTATTTTTGTCTTTGTTATTATTAGAGATTGTGATAACTACGGCAGAATTATATAGGCTCCTAGCTCCTACTGTAATATTGTGAATTTTAACGTTGTTGCAAGGATAAAAGCATTGTTTTCTATCCGATATAAGTGTCGTACAAATGTACGAATTGCACCCTAAAAAAAGAGGTTCTTCTATTAAATAATAGAAGAACTCTTTTTTTAGGGTGCAATTCGGACTAAAACTGCACGCCATCTCGGGTCTCAATAACTATGGTGTAAAGGAGTAAGGGGGCCTGTACCCGGGACTTGTTGCCTGCTCTCCATTGTGTCCTTTACTAATCCGAGACCTGTGGATAGCCTCAGAGTAGCGCTCTACAGGACTATTTCCGCCTCAGCTTGGCTGCAGGCGTCAGTGTTGTTTATGTAGGTGACCTTGGTTTAGCTGCTAAGATTTTAGGGATCTATAGAGGTAATTCTGCTGATAAATGGATGAAGCTCTGGGGCTGGCTTCAGCTACTCATTCATACATCTATATTCAAACAAGAATGCGCAAAGCGGAGGATCGGGTGCTATGGCGTACATTGGGAGAGGTCCATGTCCAGCAGTGGACTGCAATAGGCTAATTGATTGATTGATTGATATTCAAACAATATCACCCATTGAAAACAATTGCCGTTTTAAAGCCTAATGTTTATATAGAGACGTTACACTATTAACTTTTAAACTTTCGCGTTCCATGATTATTATACGTAAACGGGAATTAACACGATCATGGTATAGGTATATACATACCTACACTACTACACTATTAGTCATAACGTTTGCGTACGCACTATTAATATATAATTGCGATACATTACGAATTTATATATCTACATCACAAATTCACGAAGCGTTTCAAGTCGCGCGTAATATTTATGGGCATCTGGGACATATTTCTCATGCTATGTTATATTTCGTGTATTCATGGAAATAGTCTTCATAATATACCTACTAGTTGTTGCCCGTGGTTTCACCCATGTGGAATTCTATTCCTGTTCCAGCTTCCCATCTGAACCTATTTAAGGCATAAAGCCTAGGAAGCAAGTCTGTGTTATTTCAGACTATAATCCTGCCTTTGTACTGTACGAAATTTCAACCAAATCCGTTCATTCGTTTATGCATGAGTCAGTAACAAACCAAGTTAAAAACTTTTTTAGTTTAGTAGGAAGGATTTAAAGGTTATCAAACTAAGACTGATAAATGACAGGCTGGGACGTAACATAGGTAGTCAATAAGGATGAATGCACACCGGTGTCGGCTTACATCTGCATTTAATCCCTGTTCGGCGTTGCATCAAATCCTCAAGCTATGGCTATGCTACGAGACTGTAAAATGGTGCATCAATCCATATACGGGTTCAGCACTGCACCCTGAACGATGTCATTCAAGAATAATTTAGACAGTTATAAGAAAAGGATAGGCATTTAAACCATTTCACTTCTCTGTGTGCAGTTTTTTGAATAATTAATTTAAAAATAGTACTGAACAGTGTGCAGTTTTAGTTTCGGTTCAAATTTGACATAATCGCACCCGATGGCCGGCGGAGGGGTATTTGTGAAGATAACTGCACGATAAAAAACGGAATTCACATTATCAACCAACGTAACCACCAAGAGTAAGAGCTCTCCTAGTCTTCCTTCCGTAATTTGGTTGGGAAATCTAATTGGCCACCCCTGATTTTTTTATACGATGTAGGTGGCAGACAAGCGCAAGCCCCACCTGATGGGAAGCGGTCACCGTGGCCTATGGACGTGTGCAGCACTAAAGGTGTCGCACAAGCTCTACCTAACTTGAAGGGAAGGCTAGAAACGGTTGGGGAGGCTAGGAAGGGGCGGGGGGAGGGGAGTACAGTGAGCTCAACTTACCGGCGGGCATACAACAAAAATACATAAAAGCCTGATTAAGCAATTAAAAGTCTACCACTCACTACATAGGCTATAAAAGATACAATTTACACACCACAAAACAATGACGTCATTATTATTATTATTATTGTTGATACACTAGCAGCTTAAAGCTGATGCGTATATATCATTGCCCTTGTGTTTAACGTTTTAAATGTTTATCCAGTCTTGTGTCGTGTACTTAAATTAATTATCGAAGTTTGGCACTCGGACCGCACTTCACCAATATGCGGTTTGTGGTTCGAACCATTTAAAAACTTTGCTCCCACCTAAGTACCTCCATTCCCAACTTTCTGGGTCTAGTGGAGTTTTATTGACGCTACTGGTTTTATATTACTTGTGGAAAAGCTATTGTAAAAGTAGGGTGAAAACATTTTGAAAAATAGCAACTTTCTCATGATACGACGATTATACAATTCATAGGAGTTTCGACCTTATAATTTAGGTATATGATTTTTAAACTTTTTTACAAAATTAATTACCACACCTCGCCTGATGGTAAACTAAAGGTAAAGTCTCTGGAATGGGAGTCACCATTGCAAACACCGATAGTGGCTTTGGTGGAACATAACATGTACCTACCCTTTTGTATACATATTATATTATGTATGTATTGCAACATCATTATTGTCCCATGTTTCAAAAATAAATAAATATGGATATGAAAACTTTTTAAATGAAACCTCCCAGTAACCAACCTTTTTTTTATCGTGCGGAAAACCAACCTTACCTGCGAGCCAATACTGCTCGGATGAAGGCTTTCCTCTCTAGATCAAAAGGTTCAATTCTCGGTTTAGGATAAATGTCTTAAGAATTTAGTTTTCTAACTTCATAATATCTCATCATCATCATCATCTCAGCCGAAGGACGTCCACTGCTGGACAAAGGCCTCCCCCAATGATCTCCACGACGACCGGTTCTGCGCTTTTCGCATCCAGCGGTTTCCCGCGACCTTTACCAGGTCGTCGGTCCACCTTGTCGGAGGCCTGCCCACACCACGTCTTCCGGTTCGTGGTCGCCACTCGAGAACCTTTTTGCCCCATCGGCCGTCGGCTCTACGAGCGATGTGCCCCGCCCACTGCCACTTGAGTTTCGCAATTCGGAGAGCTATGTCGGTGACCCTGGTTCTCCTGCGGATCTCATCATTTCTGATTTGATCACGCAGGGAAACTCCGAGCATAGCCCTCTCCATTGCCCTTTGGGTGGCCTTGAGCCTTCTTATGAGGCCCATCGTGAGCGACCACGTCTCAGTTCCATACGTCATCATTGGCAACACACACTGGTCAAAGACTTTCGTCTTGAGACACTGCGGAATTTGGGACGAGAAGATAGCTCGTAGTTTCCCGAATGCTGCCCAACCGAGTTGGATTCGTCGATTGACCTCTTTTTCGAAGTTGGACCTACCTAGCTGGACTGTTTGTCCCAGGTAAACATAGTCGTCTACAACTTCGAGAATAGAGTCTTCAACCTTCAGAGGAGTGGGTACAACACGGATGTTGGCCATAACTTTCGTCTTATCCATGTTCATTTTTAGACCCACTTGTTGAGAGACTCTATTGAGGTCACAGAGCATTGTGCTAAGGTCCTCCAGGGTCTCAGCCATGACTACAATATCGTCAGCAAATCGAAGGTGAGAGATGTACTCGCCGTTGATGTTGATGCCCAGACCCCTCCAGTCCAAAAGCTTGAAGACATCCTCCAGAGCGGCGGAGAACAGTTTCGGAGATATAACGTCTCCCTGTCTCACGCCGCGCTGAAGGCGAATTGGTTTCGAGTTTTGATCCTGGAGACGAACTGACATAGTGGCGTTTTCGTACAAACTCTTCAACACTTCGATATACCGATAGTCAACTTGGCACCGCTGGAGGGACTGTAGCACAGCTCTTATCTCGATCGAATCGAAAGCCTTCTCATAGTCCACGAACGCTAAGCATAGAGGCTGGTTATACTCTTCGGTCTTCTGTATAACCTGCCGCAGCGTGTGAATGTGGTCCATGGTACTAAAGCCTTTTCGGCACCCGGCTTGTTCGGGAGGCTGGAAGTCATCAAGCCTGCGTGCGAGACGGTTCGTAATGACTCTCGAGAACAACTTATAGACATGGCTCAGGAGTGAGATGGGCCTGTAATTCTTCAGCAGGGTCTTATCACCCTTTTTGAAGAACAGTACCACCACACTCCTGTGCCATGCCTGTGGCGTTTGACCCTCGAAGATGACAGAGTTAAACAGCTTCTGAAGGGTTTTCAGCACCGGTTTGCCACCTGCTTTCAGAAGCTCCGCCGTTATTCCGTCATCACCCGGTGCCTTGTTGTTTTTGAGCTGTTTGAGAGCCATACTAATCTCGTACAGGCTGATGTCCGGGATATCCTCTGTATAGTGTCGAGTTAATCTAGCTCTTGGGTCTTTCGCCAGATTTGTAACAGGCGGTTGTGTAGTCGTGTACAACTGTCCGTAGAACTTTTCAATCTCTCCCAAAAGCTCCGGTTTGGATGACACGACCCTGCCGTCCTCGGTCTTTAGCTTCGTTAGCTGGCTTTGCCCTATAGATAGATCTCTTGCGAACACTTTGGAACCTTTGTTCCGCTCTATAGCCTCTTTAGTACGGTCAGTATTAAATTGGCGTAGGTCGCGTTTTAGAGCCTTAGAGATCCGTCTATTGAGCCGCCCGCAGGCAGAAGCATCACCGGAAGACTGCAAGGTCATCCTGCGTCTATCTTCCAGAAGCTTGAGGGTAGGGTCGGAGATCTTCTTTGTTCTTTTTGTACGGAGGGGCTTATAGAACTTATGCCCAACCGTATGGACAGTATCCACGAACCTGTTACAATATTCGTCCACGTCTACGCAATCGCCTAGGCAATCGAAGCGGTTTTGTAGTGCAAGCTGAAAGCTCTCGGGGTCTTGGAGTTCGACAGGTGCTGGGCGGAGCGTGGACTTCATCATTCGACATCTTTCGGCCTTTACGTTGATATTCAATGTGCCCCGTACCATACGGTGATCGGATCCGGTTTTCAAACTGTTGATCACAGAGACGTCATTGAATATATGCCGTTTTGTCGACATGATAAAGTCGATCTCATTTTTTGTAGCACCATCGGGACTCACCCAGGTCCATTTACGGTGCTCGCGCTTCATGAAGAAAGAGTTCATCATAAAGAGTCCTTCTTTCTCCATTAAGTCAGCAAGCAGCTGTCCCCGGGGGTTTCGTTGTCCAAATCCAAATTTTCCCACCCTCAGCTCATCCTCGCCTCGTCTACCCAGTTTCGCGTTAAAGTCCCCCATGACAACGTTGAAGTGAGTCTTAGTGCTATGTATGGCTCTGGAGATATCCTCATACATAGCCTCTACCTCGTCGTCGGGGTGCGTCGAGGTCGGAGCGTATACCTGTATGACCTTCATCGAATACCGTTTGGAAATTCTGAGTATAAGGTACGCTACCCTGGTCGACACACTCTCGATCTTCAGTACGTTGTTCACGAGGGATCTGTGAACGATAAACCCGACACCGCCTTGGGACTGCTGATCGCCCTCCCGGAAATAGAGCAAGTTTCCGGACTTGAGAATTATCGAGTCCTCGCCCTCTCTTCGGACTTCGGATAATCCTATGATATCCCATCGTAACTTGCTCAATCCTTCCTCAAGTTCCGTGATCTTCTCGTCGGTCCGCAGTGTGCGCGTGTTATATGTTGCCAGGGCCAGGGGTCGTCGTTTGTGGTAGCCATGCCTCCGCCGGGGATTCTTCGCACCCCCTGCTCCGCCGTAACCATGACCGCTACCTAAGTCAGGAATAGCGGGGCTGCCGGGTACTGGGGGCCGGGGTTTATGTGTGTAGATCATTTTGGGGTATTTGCCATATAATCGCCACGCTTGGCAGGCGGGTTGGCGATCGCAGAAAGACGTTAAGTACACAGAGGATGCTGCTGCCCATCCTCTGGCTTGGAATCCCTTAGTCGCCTCTTACGACACCCACGGGAAGACATGGGGTGCTGCTATTCGTAGCCGGCATCACACAGCAAAATCATAATATCTATCATTATACAATTACAAAATTGGTATGTTGTGTTTTGGTCATCCGATTTTAACAATTTTTTTTTTTTAAATAATTATGAAAACATGATTAAAATATTTATATGCTGAGATAAGGTTAAAATTTACATGGGGTTAACAGTTAACATATTATAAGATTTTTTGATATATACTTTATTGGGAGATTAAGCGAAAGGAGTATGACAAGATCGTAGCAAGTGGAAACATGTTGTCTATGCCTACCCCAATGGGGAGAAGGCGTGATTTGGATGTGTGTATGGGAGATTAAGTCTGAATAAAATTGTGGTATTTTAAACGGCTAATTATGTAATTTTTAAAAGTCGAAATTCTGTTTCCGTACTCCATAATAATTAGACGGCATTATGCATGATTTCAATCCCCGCCATTATACGGAATTGGAGTTAAATTAATAGCACTAGGTTGTATGATTAACAGATTAGTGGTTTAGTGGAAAATTAATTAGACTAGTTAGGATTGTATTCATAGATAATTGTGACACAGTGCATAATATATTCTGCAGGTATTTATCTACTACTAATTTATCTATACTTACCATAAAGTTGTAAAGTTTGTTGGTTTGAAAACGCTGATCTTTGAAACTACATGAGTGATTTGAATAAATATTTTTGTATTTGATAACCCAGTTCTTGGAGAAGGCTATATAGATACGATGAATCGAACCATATACAGTACAATTAGAATATTTACTAACCGTTTTTACGTAGGACTGCGGATATCAATAATTGGCATGTAAATAGTTTTAGTATTATAAAACTACAAACAGAGGTAACAGTTAATAATATGTTTAATCATGAACCTGTAAAAGCGATGGAAGGAATGCGTCGAAGAAGACAACTGACGACACCCAGCGTTGTTCCTAAAAAGGCTCAGTACTGGAATTCACTAAGGTAGCTAGAATATAAGCGGTTTATGGCCAAGTTTTACTTAAATATTAAAGTATGCAGCAAACAATAACATTTTTATATGTATTAGTTACAATAACATATAAACATGTTATTGTATAGTTACAATAATATCTTATTCCGTGTGTACCTACTCATGAACTTACAGTATGAAGCAACATTTTAGGGCCCGATGTTTATTTTTGTTGATAGACGACTTCTGAATGAAAGATTAATGAGATGAGCTAGATAAAGGCCCGGATGTTTTAAGATGGTCATTTATTTATTTGCTTTGCCGTTAGAAGTGAGTTTGTTGAGCCTATACATTTTAGATTATAGTGATTTGATTTGTGAATTAAAAATAAAAATTCTTCCTACAATCCCGGGTTCTTTAAGCGGGGCGTGAAAAGGCATCTGTCTAGGCCGTCAAGGTAG
The DNA here is from genome assembly GCA_963576445.1 of Lithosia quadra. NCBI lineage: Eukaryota > Metazoa > Arthropoda > Insecta > Lepidoptera > Erebidae > Lithosia > Lithosia quadra. Next base: position 15,416,722 of record OY754879.1, read on the forward strand.
GGACCGCCGTTTTGGGACGAATGGTATCTAGAATGGCGGCCCTTATTCTCTGGACTTTACCCTAGCTTCTTACCATCCAGCGGGGTTAAGTCAATTGACGGACTGAATATAACAAAAAAAAATCAATAAACACGTTTTTGTGACAAATTGTGCGCTTATAATACGGCTATAATGGTAGGGGAGTTTTGAAATATTTTAAACAATGAACATCACTGGAACCATCCCGCTTGGTTATCTTGTCTCTCTTACATCTAAGCTCGTCTGACTAAAGTTTAGAATTATGCCAAGTACATACGATACGACTTGACGAACGACCAGAGTTGACGTGAGATCAGATTAACGAAGCTGTGAGAAGCAGCTGTAAATCACACCGAGTATCACGTATAGTATGAAATGAAGAGATTGTAGGAATATTGTGTCACACTGAAGTTGGTTGAGTAAAACGCTTCAGGGCTCTCGTAGATACACTGTATATTTAATACTAGCTGTACCTGTAACTTCACTTGAGGAAAATTTGGTTTTATAAGTTTTTAGTTTTTTATGAGGAACCATAATCTTTATTCAAAATGAAAGTAGCCTATGTTAAGCCTAAAACTCCAACCTAATCGGCCCAGCCGTTACGGAGATTACCTATTTTAAACATATGAAACAGAGATTATATTTTTAATTTTTTTTATAAAAGAAATATGTGGTAAAAATAATATATTTGCTTAAAAAAATATTATAACCTACTTATTAATGGACGAAACCAATACGAGACAAGATCAAGAAAATGTAAACATGCTCCGTTACGTTATAATATATCAATATTAAAATATAAAATAACTTGAATGTTATACTATTTCATTACAAATTTTTGTTGTACCCTGGGGCAAAGCGCTAAGATTAGAAGTGACTTAATAAACTCTCGCTCGTAGTACCCACTTATTACATAGTAATTTTGGGTCTTTACGTCGAGTATACTCCGCTGAAACGTTTTGCATAATAGCGAAATGAGTTTATATACGTAACTTGTTGAGTTTTATAATATTAGACGTTATATTGTATACGGTTTTGTGTCCTGTGGATAGATTAAAAAGGACCAAAAATAAGACTGCAAATGTGATAGGTATTACTTTTATGAAATCTATGATGTAACCAAAATGAAATGAAATTTTAAAGCAATTGCATGCTAACTATGATTTTCTGATCGGAAAAAGTGATCATCCAGGACGAGACTTGAACCCGTGACCAGTCCCTTACAGGGGGAATGCTCTGACCAACTGAGCTACCTGGACCCATTCTAGATGCTCGAAATTTTCTGATATATTCTACGGCTTAACTTCGTGCGAACTAACCAAAATTAGTCTAGATATTATATATACTCTCTATGGCTAACCTAATTCCTAAGCCACACAGGCTGATATGACAAACACTGGGTGGTTTTAGTCAGTTCGGAAACCTGAAGAGGTTTTCGGCCGCAAAAAGGGGTATTTGTCACATCATAAAGCAAGTTTTGGGCTAAGATCCACCTTCAATACCTCACTATTAATAGTCGTCAAATCCTCTTTCCTTTGCCTGTGTATGTAGCCTATATCAGTATATAGCCTATATTAAGACTGAAGAAGGTATCAACTGGTAGGTACTAAACGATATCAACCGTATTACTTGCGCCTATTTTTTTTTTATATTTAGTCCGCCGGATTGACTGCACCCCGCCTGATGGTAAGCTGAGGTGCAGTCCTAGGATGGTGACCTCTACCCAGACGGCGTTAACAGATGCTTTTTCACGCCCCGCTTAAAGAACCCGGGACTATAAGAGGAAGGGAATACGTGCGAGGGTAAAGCATTCCACTTCTTCATCGTACAACGTATCAACAGATAACCGAAAAACATTTTTCCTTTATTGCCCGTGGTTCACCCGCATTGTCCACCTAGGTGGACTACAGGCAATATTTTTTTCCCGTGGTTCACCTGGGTGAACCACGGGTAATTATTATATCCCGTGGTTTACCCAGGTGAACCACGGGTAATTATTATTTCCCGTGGTACACTCATTATATTAATGTATATTTTATTATGGCCTCTTGGTTCAGCGGTTAGAGACCCTACCTGCTGCGCCGGAGGTCATGGATTCGATTCACACTAAGGACAATTCTTTGTGTGACCCATAATGAATTGTCCCGAGTCTGGGTGTGTTTTCTATGTATAATAAGTATGTATACAAAAAAAGTATGTTTATCAGTTATTCTAATACCCATAATACCCATAACGTTTATTTCTCACCATGTCTCACTATCAATGTTATCCTTTCGTTATACAATGATGGAATAATATGGATATTCCAGTGGACCACGGGAATTATTTTTTACCCATGGACCACCTAGGTGGACAATGCGGGTGAACCACGGGCAATAAAGGACATTTTTAACACTTCGAAATGTTTGTCCCTATTCTCACTTTGTTAAGTATTTGAAAGTTTCACGTATAGTGTTATAGGTAGAACTCACGTTGAGTTCGGTGCATCTTTTATTTGTCGCACCATAAAGACTTGGAATTCTTTACCAGCGCATGTGTTTCCTTCCTCCTATAGTCCCGGGGCCTTTAAGCGGGGCGTGCAAAAGCATTTGATGAGGCCGTCAAGCTGAGAGCCGCCACTGTAGCACTACCGGTGTATGTGGTGGTGACCCCAGTCCTGAGACTTCGCCTTTAGCTTACCATCAGGTGAGGTAGAGTCATTTTGACGTATCCTATATAAAAAAATGCTTACAACATAATACATTATTAATCCATGTCCGCGTACTTCAGATTGTCGGGTACAATAGGTCTTTCTCATCTTAAGACCAGAAAAGAAATGAGTATTTCTGCACCACGTGAATGTTTCCTTTGTGAACCTAAATGAGAATAGTTCGTGCACGTTAACCGAATGTTATTCCTGTACAGTCAGCGGCAAACGTTGATGACGATTTCATTGTACAGATTGTAACAAAAATTTTAATTAAAATTGTTCATTATATTATTGTTTTGATAGTATAAAGACATAGGCTATAATTATATAATATGTATAAATTATATATATAATTTAGTTAACAAAAAGCATAAAACTAGTTAAACATACAAATGAAAATCCAACTAATATAATAAACGCAAAAGTTTGTAGGTATGGACGCTTGTTACTCTTATACGCAAAAACGGTTGAATTTGGTACAGAGATAGATTATGGTCTGGAATAACACATAGGCACATAGGCCACTTTTCATCCCGTGAAAGGTTTCCTATGGCTTGCGGTAACGGGATCCTGGTATGAAAACAAAACATAACTTTGAACTGAAGCAATTTACCATCTAGAAATAATAGGTTAGCCTATATTGTTCTTCATACTCTAAAACTACGTTACCCTACTAAAGCGAGGCAACATCATGAACTCCTCCGTTCAATCAGACACTATTCACATGCAAATACTTTCAGTTTCCACAAGCCTGCGATACAGAACTACCCATTGTGCCCCTGATACAATCTTGTTTAGTTTTTGTACAAGACCTACATTTACTGTACGAAGGAAATTGATTCACGAAAATGTCACATCAAAGGAAGCTCTCGGCTCAATAGAAACAAGTGATATTGTTGTACTTGTGTATCCTGGATTGGTATCCATTGAACTGTCGCGTTCTGTGATAAGTCTGTCTATACTTCTAGCCTGTGCCCGCCGTTTTCACGCGCGTGGACCCTGCTTTTGCGATTTTGGAATATATCTCTGGTTTTGCTCAACCAATTGTGATCAAACATGTAAGATTTTAAGTTTGATCAAATATTTTCAAACAAAAACGCCGCATCAAAATTCGTTCTATATTTTTATTTTATTTGGGATAACAACAGTCGTTTGCAAGTTGATATTATACCAGTAAGTAATTACTATACAATGACCAATTATAGTTAACCAGACGCTAAATAGCAGACAAGAATTCCAAATAATATTTTTTGTGTTCAGAATCATTCACATAACATAACATAACCCAAGTTTTTTTTAAATATTTCCAAGGTACCTGCAGACACAACTACTACTTGATACTTTACAATCTTATGATAGTTTAGATGTTAAATTTTAGTACTTATTAAGAAAATTTTTGAATTTCATTTCAATAATTAAAGTTACACTGCCCAAATTTTGTTATTTATCACAAATTCGAGAGGGTTAACATTGCACAAAATAGCAACAGTACGCTGGAAATTATATCAGAAAACAATTACGCAATAAGGTCAATCGGCAATGTTCTCCGAGAGTGTGCAAACAAGTACTGCGTTGTTGGTGCGTCTGTTACTGATGGCGGAACTTCTAAACGATTGGGCTGAATAGGTTGATATTGTATTATATTAATATACGAGTAGATAGAATGATTGCCTCAATAATCTTTGGGTATTTTTTTACTAATATTGAATAGGACAATCAGTACCCTATTCAGCACGCCTGTGAGGTATATTCCTGTCCGTTATATGCATTCCTATCCGGTATATATGTTCTCATTTTTTCTTCTTTTTTTTTACGTATAGTTCTGTGTATTTCCTAGGTTAAGTTCTGAATAAATTATTTTCTTTCTTTCTGCATTGACCTCTCCACTGCCACCTCCCGTCCAGGTCAAATGTTTATGATAGGAGTGTAGTTTGTGTGAGCATTTGTTATGGAGGCTAGAGAGCAGTCGCTTCCAAATAGGATGTATTAAAGCATCATTATCAAGCCTTGATTTTTCGTTACATCATCACAAACATGAACAGTCTGTATTTATTTATATAACTTACCCACCAATGATTTAAAGTCATCATTACTTGTATATTCAACTAGCTGTTGCATCCCAATTTTATTCAGGTTCCCACGACCCACAGGAACTTATGCCCGCTATGAAAAGTAGCCTATGTGTTATTATGGACTATAATTATATGTCTCTGAACCAAATTTTTACCACAGCCATAAAGCAATCAAGCTTTACAAATTTTCACGTTTATAATAATATTAAACTGTAGGATAATAATTTGGAAAATTTACACACGACAATTGGTTTAAAAGCTGAGAGCTTCGAATAATATTATTTCACCTCTCACCAATGGCTGATAGCTCGATAAATATTTACTATCAGCCCGGCTGGTTCTCATTGCCTATGGAAACTACCCGAAATATTTTAACACATAACTGCTGTTTTATTCGTAAATTGGTGTTGCAGCTTTTTGGCATTGTTGGTCATTTGTTTCTTTTTTACAAGCTTTATTTTAACTGGCGCTCTTGTTTGTTAGTAGAAACCCAATTAAAACCATTGCCTGACTTCAGATTGGACTTAAATTTAGTATACCTACCTGCGTATCTCCGGTGATACTTACGATAATATGGTACTATGAAGCTGGTCTAATGATTAAGTTGGAATTTGTCTCAAATTACCAGTAAAATGTTATTTAAGTTTGAAATGTAATATACAAAATCCGTTGATGTACCTAATAAATAAATAAATAAACATGCCACAGATATTCTTTAAACTAATCTTCTAATCATGCAATTCTACACAGCGCTATCTAGACCCAAACTAAACTTAACCTAATTAGCTTGTGTCATGCGTTCTAGAATGTGGATAGACATACTTAGATACATTTTATGTCTAAATAATACCTACTTAAATAGTACCGTGTCTTCCAAATATTTCTTCAGACACATTTTTATCTTTGCATAGCCTTCTAATACGTGTTCAGCATCTTTATACATGGATTGAAACAGCCTGCATTTGGATTAATGGCGTCTATGCGGCGAGCATAGACGTTTGATATTCCAACTAGAATGTGTTACATCACAGAGGTTTAGTCTTTCCATAAATAGTTATATAAAGGCTGTGATTTCATTTTACACCGTGTGTTACTCAAAATTAACAAGAACGAGACCAAAATTGTGTGATTATATAAAAATATACACATTAATTTTATGGACTGGGTATGTCCTCACTAAGACCTTCAGTGCATTATTAAACTCCTCTGCAAGTTACTACACCTATCGATTAATGGATTTTAGCAGGTTTTCTGCCCGAGATCACCTATTCACTCGTGACTTGTAGATTATTTTCTAGACTACTTATAGCTTTCCGGCAACACAGACTTAGGCAGGGCAATCCACTCCTTAACTGTACACATAATGAATAATACTATCGGTAAAAGTAAGAGTCGTAATGGCTAGTATAGAAAACAAAGGATAAGTAGAACTAATGAGTATTATAAGATATTGCTAAAAATAAATCCAATATTATCCTGTACACAACTGCCCACATCGACCCACGCCTGTTTTGAAAACGTTGTATCAACAATTATTCTTGGGACTCAAGTACAGGAAATATATCTCCGTTATTGGCAGAAAAGGAAACTAAATCGAGAGCGTACTACCCGAGCGGATATTACTTGCCGGTTGCTGTTAGATTAACCTTTCTTAACCGAAGTCAAATAGTGACACATAATACGGAGAATGGCATGAAAGACCTAATAGCTAGGACTCGTAGGTGAGCTTGGCTAGGATCACCTTTTTTCCTTGCAAAAATCGTCAGCCCGACGATTTTGATGGATTCCCAAAAGCACCGTATAGCCATTGAAAACATTTTGAGGTATTCTATTAAAAACATGGTCTACAATATTTCAGTCAATTTAATTTCCTGCTGTGGTTTTCTCTAGCGTCTACAATATGGAGTTCTTCAAGAAGAGCAATAGAAGGTTCTTACATAATGTCCATAGGCCAATGTGACCGCTTCCCATCAGGTGGACCGTGTGCTTGTCTGCCACCTAAATGGTATAAAAATTTTATAAGTTTTCTACATTACTATGGTAGTTTTTCCTGCTTGTTGTGTTTCTGTATACCTATTAGGGAATCTTCAAGTCTGGAATGAAAAGGTTCTTAATTTTCTTTATTGTACGTAAAATAGACACATATAATTTCACTGTTCACTTCCTGTGATCTTCGAAGACTTATAGATTTGATATTTCACCTGCTGATCAAAAAGAAAAGAATAGAAAATAAAATAGAAATCGCTTGATTTTTTTTGTTCTACCATATTTTGGCTATTTTCCAGGAGCATAACATGTTTTTCAAACACATTTTCCTCTTAGTGAGATGAGATATAGTGAGAAGTTGCTGCCAACGATCTTATTTCGTTAAGATTTCCGTCTTATATAAAAGTGGCTAAGGTAACTAAGAAAAACTTCATCTATACTAATATTATAAAGAGGTAAAGTTTGTGTGTTTGTTAAATTGTAAGGGGTAATCTCTGGATCCACTGAACCGATTTTAAAAATTCTTTTACCAATAGAAAGCCACGTCATGCGTGAGTGTCATAGGCTATATTTTATTGGAAAACTGGAATTTACACCCGGGCGAAGCCGGGTCCCGGGTCGCTAGTCTGACATAATTGTAGACGAATCTGACATTAAGAAATGAAACGGTATCAGATAAATATGAAAATAAGGCAAAATATGATCACTTTCGTTTCTACAAGACTTGACAATCGCGATACATCCATTTTACAGTTGTTTTTTTTTATTAATCTAAATAGGTACTTTTTTAATAATTTAACGTCACGTTTTGATTTTTTTTTGTTTTTTTTCAAAGAAAATAACTCAGTTAAAAAGGTTCCGCAATTCATCCGCTTTTTTACACTGCAAAAAGTAGATTTTCAACCTAAAATTATATATAGAAGATGGTAGAACTCAATTTATCTGAAGACATCAACTACGTACGCTGTCTACGCCGTAAAACCTCTACGGTGTAGACAGCGTGGCAGCTGATACAGGTCATTTGTCTTTGTACCAAAACGATTTTACTTTGGGAATATTATTTTTACGTGAAGTATAAAAGTACATTATTACTATATCAGTAGACTGCACGATTGTACATCGTGCAGTCTACTGATATATTGTAATAAATTTGTAAATACAAACGCTGATACTCGTGTACATTCATTTCTAACTAGGTACTTATAGTTATTAATTAAGCATTTGATGAGGCCGTTAAGTTGAGGGCCACCATTATGGCACTGTCAGTGTGTGTAATGCGAGCCCCCTTCCTGAGACTTTACCTTTGGCTTACCGTCAGGCGAGGTAAAGTCATATTGACGTGACCGATTTAAAAAAAAAATCATTATATATCAAATATCATACACTTTTGAAAATAACAGACTTGTGTACAAAAGGTCACCTTATTTTACCTCTTTAGAGGTGAAATTTAAAAAAACGGTCACTTAGTGGGTACTTACAACATAAAAGGCATCGTCTGCCAACATTTCTAGTTTATACACCCAGCGGTTTAGACTCTGCATTGATGAATCAGTCAGTCAGTCAGTCGGAACAATATAGATAAGTCGTCTACATAGCAAATGCTCAACGTTATTATCCAAGACTACTAGCAAAAGCAATAAGCTATAAGCTGCGGGCTTATAATCTCGTTTCCAATTTTTATCATTCTATTTTCCAGTTTGCCTACCTGAAATGAGTTTCTGAAATTTTGTAAAGTAAACTGGCGTAGTAAGCCTGAGGCGGTCTCAACAGATTGATTATTCCTTAATATGTTTGTATAAGGCTCTACCGTTATATTACGACGGTGAGTATTGGGTATCTATACTTCTACGTTCTACCTCTCTACGTATATTATAAAGAGAGAGGCCGAATTTTATGAGTTCGTTTATATTTCTGGGATAATATTCGGAATAATAATAAATAGCAAGCCATTAATGTCCCACTGCTGGACACGGATCTCCTCTTTTCTAACAAGAGAGCTGAGAGGGTTTTTGGTTTGGTTTGGTTGGGTTCCACACCCGCTGGCCTAATGCGGGTTAGTAGATTGGACATGTCCTTAGACTTTCTTCTAGGACATGTGGGTTTCCTCACGATGTTTTTCCTTCACCGTCAGCAGATGGTAAATCATGTGGTTAGCACATATAAATTCCACAAAGTTAAATTCACATCGGTACTGTCTGGCCTGATTCGAACTCGATACCCCTGAGTAGAGGCCGCGTCCTTATCCATTCAGCTACCATCGCACTCAAACTTGGTACAATATTCGGAAACACTGCACTTATGGGAAAAGAAATCACGATTTGAAGAATACATACATATCAAACCATGGCTCAAATATTGAACCTCTGTATGAAGTCGGTTAAAAAGAGTAGGGGAGCTGACTCGGGGCTAAAGTACAAGCTTTGGATGCAACTGGGACTAACGCTGTGATGACAGCGGTGCGGTAAACCTAAACGTAGTTAAAGCGATACATTGGTTAATAGTTTCGGTTCAGTACCCATGGAAAGTGTTATTACACTACGTTACACACTATTAGATTCTAATCCTCTCTCCCGAGCACACAATGATGCAATAAAACCTACAAATTGGATTGAATTCAATGACATAATATTGTAATGTAAGAAAATGCGAGAAAGCCGTTTATGCACGTGTGTGCGTTGTGTGTGTGTGTGTGTGTGTGTGTGTGTGTGTGTGTGTGTGTGTGTGTGTGTGTGTATGTGTGTGTGTGTGTGTGTGTGTGTTTGTGTGTGTGGTGTGTGTGTAGGTCTAGATAACATGTGTAGAATATTCTACGCAATGTTATCTAGACCTACAGTAAGCATTGTTTAAATAGCTTCTTTTATGGGCTCTAAAACACAGACCAACAATCTAATTACACAAACTCTCAATATTTACAAATAGAACTACAGTGAAGTTATGTAACCTGTTTGTGTGTTAGTAGTGTTAACCAAAAATATTTATCAGGCTGAGTTCATTAACCTCTGAGCTGGCATGGCATGGTGCCAACTCTAGACAGTCAGAACATTAATTTGCGAACATGGTTCTGTGTACGTTATAAATGGTAGGGACAATATAAAAGCCTTTACAAGTGCAGTGTTGACTTGTATTAGATGTACAGTCAGCGCCAAAAGTCGATGAACACTAAAATATTTACAAATCCTTTTTACATTGGAATACATAGGTCAGTAATGACTGACCTATGTATGTAACTAATGAGTTTATGTGTAGTTTTATAATCTCCAGAGGACAAAGCTTATGTTTTATATGTCTTGTTTATTGTTATATTAAAGGACTTAGAGCTAAGGTGTTCAATAAATTAGAATTTGTTAATCAACCTTTGGCGCTGACTGTACAGTAGGGAGATCTTAAAATCAATGACTTTATAATATTAAGGTACGTCTCCCAATGGAGACGTACCTTAATATTATAAAGTCATTATTATTATAATATTATATTATAAAGTCAAGGCTAACAATATCAATATATTGTTAGCAATTTCAGTGTATCCAACTGTTTGCAACTCTACAGAATATTGACAACTTTAGTACATTTTGTTTAAATACGTGTTGACAACACAAAAGTTGGCACCTTTTGTTCAGTGGAAACTAGCCTTTAGACAAACTGTTTGGCACAAAAATTGTGTTAAGGCTATTGGGAGAGGCGAGCATGGTTTTAGAATTTGAATTGGGAGCTTAAAAATAGACAATAAGATATATTGAGTTTTAACAGCTATTTATATTATGCATAGCTTGCTTGTTCGTCATGTCATCTGTATAACAGCATAAAAAGTTAGTAGTATGAGTTGAGTTAAACTTAAATCCAAAACTTCTGTGTTGGCTGTACAATTTGATTTAAAATGGGCGCGGTAGTGTCGTTAATTGTAAACGACACTACTGGTAGTATCGCTGGTAGTGTCGTTGCCTTAAAATGGTTACCTACCTATGGTCTTTCGTGATACCAAAATTTTTATCCGAAGCAAGTCTTGCAGTATAGTCATTGCATAAAACAGATAAATCGAAAATGATATTGCTTTAAACATTTCTAGGAAACAAGTTTCGATATCGTTGGAAAATGTTGTACAAAACTACATCGGAGCCAAAGCCTTTGGGAGAACCGACAGCGTTTGACAAAATATGCATCGGTATAAAAATTTAGTCAGCTTTTTTGTAAGAAACATAAATATTTTAGTGCCTTGAGAGACACAGTTGAACGAAACGATTATTTACTGTAACTTGTGATTTAATACAACTGAAATAGGGAAATGTAAAAGGAGGTAGGACACGACGGTGTCTCCCGTCCAAAATGAGCTGTCCGTCTGGGGTAGTACCTGCACCCTACAGGAGACCGCAGCCATAATGACCATCGTGTTGTGTTCCCGCCGGTAAGTAGGGTAGCCAGAGCTCACTGTACCCCTCCTCCCTCAATCCCTTCCTAGCCTCCCCACCCCTTCTTAGCCCTCCCCCCTTCCCTTCAGGGTAGGCAGCGCGTGTTTGACACCCTTAGTGTTGCACACGTCCATAGGCCACGGTGACGGCATTCCATCAGGTGGGCCGTATGCTTGTCTGCCACCTACATAGTATAAAAAAATATCAACTACTCTTTCTCTTGATTTCGCTCTTTTGGTGTCTCTAGGAATGACTGCCATCTGACCTCCCCTTTCCCTTCAGAAGCCCGCGCTGAAACCTCTTCCGTCAGTCAGCAGATGTACTAGCTTGCAGGTAAGATTGATAGTGGTTGGCTTAGAATCAAAAGTCAGTGATATATTTATTTCCTCACCAAGACTTTCAATGTTTACAAGCAACGGCGTTTACGACTTTCAATGTTTCAACGTTTATATCTACTGGAATCCATACTAATATTATAAATTCGAAAGTGTTACGCTTTCACGCCTGAACCGCTGAACCGATTTTGATGAAATTTGGTATAGGGGTAGATTAGATTAGACCTCGAGACATAGGCGATGTTTGGTCGCGATAACCTACATCCACGCGGGCTAAGCCGCGGGCTAAAGCTAGTTGGTTCATAAAAGAAGTGGAAACAAGAAAAGAATTTCACGAGAGCGAAGCCACGGGTAAAAGCTAGTATAAATTTAATCAAATTGTGTTTTGACTTCACTCTGATGCAAGCGTTGCTGTGGGTGCGAATTGGCACTGAATTGTTAATAGCCTGCATAGTAACATACAGTTCCCGGTTTCATTTGCCCGAATCGGGTATCATTGAGCCTGTAGTTTGAAAGCATATTACCTCTATAGTTCTATTCTAGATACGAATGCTATGCGCTTACGCGAAGGTTATTCATGTAAGATAGGACAGATAAATTCCTGTGTTCAGATTTATCAATGTGTGTGTTTGCATGCGAATTGTATTCTTCGGTTGTCTAGACAAACCTGTAAAGCTTTTTTTGACAACTTTTCATATTTATATGCTATAATGATGTTTGGTTGTGTAAACTAATAATAAATAAAAAAAAATCGAATGTAATTTCGAGCTCACCCTATTGGAGTAACACAGCACGTTGGTGCTAGCCCTTGTTTAATAAAACAAAACTAACTAAACAAAATTCATGGAATGATAAGTACTTAAAGAATTGTAAATAATAATTCAAAAAGTAAAACTTTATACATAACTCAAAGAGAAGCAATTAACGGAAGTTTTAATGAGTTTGTGTACTTTGGATTCGTAAAGAGATTTTATTGCTCCGATAACGTAATGGAAAAATTTATAAAAATTACAAATTAGTTATGATGATTTATTTGTTTTTCTTTTTAACCGACATCAAAAAAGAAGGAGGTTCTCAATTCGAATGTTTCTTTTTTATGTATTATGTTCGGGCATAACTCTGTCATAATAATATAGATGGATTTGCAAATTTCTTTTTTTGATTGACAGACATCTTTGTAAATCTTACTTAATTAATATTATAAGCTAACTGTCGCATTCCTGCTTCTCATGGTAACCCTTAATAAAAAGTAGCCTATGTGTTATCCCAATCTTTAAATCTATCCCTGTTCTAAATTTCAACTATATAGATCCATTCAGCCATTAAAGCGTGTTTGAGTAGCATAGAATAATAAAATTATAATATAATATTAATTAAAGTGTTATAGCCCATTCAATGAAAAGAATCTCTTAAAAAATTTCGAATTTACGTCTCCAAAATATTGCTTTTTGTTGTACACTACTTTGGCCGTTTTCCAGAAACATTCGATCTTCCGTGGACGAAATTTCCTCGTAATATAAGATATAGTATGAGCTACTGCCAACTAGTCATTCGTCAACACTATATTAAAATATAGTGTTAACCCCTTTTTTTTTTTTTTTTTTCGTGCGGAAATCCTCATGGATACCCACCCCGCGGCCAGCGGGGCAGGTTATGTCGGACTCTTACCGACTAAAACCGCACGCCGTCTAGGGTCTTCTGACGCCAGGGTGTAAGGTGGCCCAAAGAGCATTTCCCTCGCACCCCGGCTTTCCCTCGCACCCCGGCGATATAGTGTTAACCCCTGGTGGCTCCTGTCACCAAAGACAGATCCAAAAGTAGCTGCATAAGTATTTTTTATATGGTTTAGGAGACGTCTCGTCCCAGTCTTATACTGGGACCAGGGACCAATGGACCTTTTCTAATTTGATAATGGGCAACTGGGCCCACTTTGATTCAGTTTTTGGGACGATTATACCATTAATCGTACCAATAGGGAATACATACATACATACATATGCTCACGCCCTTTTCCCTCTGGGGTAGGAAGAGACAATAGACCGCCACCTAATATAGGGAATATGCATATCTTTTTCAATGATGGGCAACATTTTTTATATACACTGTATTCCTACTAATATTATAAATGAAGAAGTTTGTGAAGATGTTTCAAATAATTTCCTGTGTGATACGATTGAATTTTGCATAACGCAGGCTTCACACTGTTTCATAACAACCGTAAATAACCAGAACACAGAGTAGCTTAGTTCTATATTTTCCCTGAAGTGACTGTCATCTATCCTCCACAAACCATTGGTGATATCGAAGTTCTATAGTTAGACCAGTGCCCGTAGCCAAGTGGAAAAAGTCTAAATCGCTATCGAATCGTATCGAATATAATAGATTAGGTCGACCAATCACACTCCAGCTCGTGACTCCGCCGCGGCGCGCGCAACGTACGCCGGCGACGAGCTTGAATGTGATTGGTCGACCTAATCTATTCGTTTGCTTAGCGATCGTTAGCGATTTAGACGTTGGACATTTGTCTACGGGGGCAGATGTCAAACTTTTTAGGGCTTCAAGTACCCGTCACGACTGCCATAGCTATTCATATAGTAGCAGAGACCGACTTAACGTGTTTTCCGAAACACGGTTTCGTTGTAAGTAATATATTTAAGTTAGAAAAAAGGAATTGCGAAGTGTTCTTTAACAATATAAGCGAGTATTGAGTTACCAACTTTATTGCATCAAAGGGAATTGGTACGGAACTTTTTTAAATTTGTTCAAAGATATAGCTATTTGAGCAGAGTATTACAAGACGTGGACCGTTGTCAAATTGTCTGGCACTGAAAACTAAACTATAGTCGAGTTATTTCCGATTGCTTGACGAGTCTGTTTACTAACTTAAAAGATATCAAGTTTATCTTGCAAAGTTTAACATTTTTGTGTTCCGTGATATGTAAATCAGATATTTGTTATTTTTGAGTGTGCACTATAGGTCAAAAGTAGCATGCAGATATTACGTCCAAGGTCCATAACTTAAGTTAGTCAAGCCATACTAACTGTAGGTCTAAATATAGCTGTGTAGTAAGTCCTAGAATTTTTATCGTTTTTCTTTTGATGTGGTACCTAATATTCGGAGATACCTAATATTCAAGGACAGGATTTGAACCCGTGACCAGATTCTTACACGGGTTTCCCCCTGACTTAACCAATTGACTGATATTTCATGGTAGTTTTTTTAGTAATCTAAAAACCATATTTAATCATTTCTCTTAGAAGAATATAACAATACTTTTGTTATTAATTTCAATGATTTAACAGCAGGGCTCAAGAATAACAGTCTCCTTTAGAACATTCCTTACATCACACAATTTATCTTGTATATTATACAGTAATTTAATCGATACAGTCTATTTAATATAGAGGGATTTAGGGAGAACTCTGCGGTTTCTAATATAGTGACGTCACGTTGAGAGTTTGCTTTAATTAACAAACTCTTAGTCAGCATTAATGTCGAAACCGTTATGCCGATAGTGTAATATAATTGTTAGTTTGTCTGTCTATTGAGAGCTATTTTATCTTTCCATCGAATGCTCTACCAACGACGGTATTTTAGATAGCACGTTATCAAAGGGCTTAGGGAGTGGGTAGTTTCATCATATAATTGATCAGTAGCTCAATGAAATTGAGAATCGATTTGTCAGTTTAAATGTGGCACCATTTTACAAGTTTTTATTCAGGTTCGCCTTTCTCGTTTTTTTTTTATTCATGATAGGCTTACGTTTGACCTCAATCTCACCTGATGGTAAGTGACGATGTGGTCTACGATGAATTACGCTTGTCTAGAAGGAACCTATTCACTCGTGACTTGAAAACTCCCAGGTTATAGCTTTCTATCTTTCTCGTTGTCTGTAATCAAGTCTTGCAAGCCATTTTTTTTTTTTTTCAACCACTTCTGGTATCTGATTGAGCTGAAATTTCGCATACTTATGTAAGTCCCACAACAATACAATATTGTAAATAATAAAAGTTTGTTTTCAAAAAGTTTTTTTTTAAACAACAGCTTGTTATTACAGTACTCAGAAATGCGGTGTATTGAAATCCTGTCTTACTCCTACAAATATGATAAATGTTAAAGTTTGTGAAGATTCTTTGATATTTGGATGTTTGTTGTTCAATCACGCTTTATTAGCTGAACGACTGACACAGGGCTAGATTTTATAGTCTGGAATAATAAATAAGCTACTTTTTATCCCTGGAATAGAATCCCATGCAAGGCAAAGCCGCGGACCAAAGCTAGTGCGATATGAATTTAATTTAATACTCTCGTAACTGACAGACAAACAAATAAACCTAAAACTTATTGTTTTAATACACTCAAACTTTAATAACTATTGTTATTCGACCCTAATAATACTTGAAAATTATTTTATGATATAATATAAACGTATAAATCCTATAGAAGGAACGTGTTGAAGTATACAACTGACGATACTCTTGCTTATTCGTACAAGTCGACATGCACACACTCACACACTAGTTAGCCACGGTCAAACGTCATTCGATTCAGTCAGTTGAGGTCGCGAAAAAAAACAGCATGTCTTCAGTAGTGAAATAGTGTAAAAATCATAGTGACAGCAAGAAAAAATATCCAGAAATCACATTTCAAACAAATTTGGGTAACATGTTGCAACCCGAAATTCAGACACACATGGTTAGCCACTGCTATTTTTGTGACACTCTTGTCTCCAGCAAGTTCTGTCCGTAGGTTTTATTCCTTCATGTTTATGATATACTCAAAGTGTAGGGATCCAATCTCTGTACGATTTATGGCTTAGAAACAAAAAGGGCCCTAAGCAATAACAACTTAAAGTATAGTTTTGTGAAACTTGCGTTATCTGTTTTGTCTTTCTCTTCAGATGTCTTGAACTTTATCTGGATGTTGCAAGGATATTAAAGGGTTTAGGGTCAGTTTAAGGACCATTTATGACAGTTATTGTTAAAGTTTTTATTATGTCTGCTTAATGTTGAATGTTGATGAATACTATGCCATAAATACTTTGACTTCTTAGATTGACATGGTCATTTAAAATTACTATTAAAAAAGTTGACGGGATATTTACCATGTATGTTTGTTTTGGCCTTATTGCAAGTGGCATGATCGTGGATATTCTACTCCGAGATGAGATGAGATATATCCGTGGCCATGGCATTTGCAATGGGGCCAAAATATCGGATACTTATGAATACACTAATATAAATTTATAAAAAAATATATTTTAAAAATTACGAACCGACACAAACTTCAATTTTATTTATTAACATCTTCAGTACGTATTCCATGCACCTACACAAAGACAAGCGCAGTACTTTATCTTAATAATCGCTGAGACTGTACAGTGCAGCACTTAAAACTGGCGAGATTATAAAAGATGCATTATATTCGTAAGTGCTACTGTAGCGGTTCTGCTATTAGAATTAAAACCTGCAATGAAAATATTTAAAACTAGCTTGTGCCTGCGGTTTTGCTTACCTCGATGTCGGGTATCACGATCAAAATAACTCTGACGATTCTTTTGGTTCTCTGATTTTACTCAACTAATTCATGCAATGCAATCATACATTTTTTAAGTGTGGCCAAGATTTGAATCCGAGACCCGTTGATCTTATAGCCGACTTCATAAACACTAAGCCACTGACTTAAAATTAGCGTGTAAAAATGTAAATGGTAAAAACAACCATCTTCAACAGGCCAAATTGACTACCGGTAAGCGCTAGCTATTAAATAAAAAAGAATCATCAAAATCGGTTCACCCAGTCGAAAGCTATGATGAGGTAGCAAACATACAAATAGAGTCAAATTGAGAACGTCCTCCTTTTTTGAAGTCGGTTAAAAATGGTATCTTTCAGTAAGATATAAAATTCTATAATTCTTGTTCATTCTTTTAAAGGTTAAAAAAACTCTTCATAATTAAAACTAAGCTAAGATTCGCAGAAAAGCAATTATTTCCAAGAGATTTTTACAGCGCTGTGAGCTGAACTAAAAATAGTAAAATTGACGGTATTATATTATAAAATATATTCCACAGTATAAAGGCGTTGTTTGGATAGCCATTGTGGTTAAGACCTCAGGCGAGCCATTTAAATTAGAGAATTGATGCTTATGATGAGAAGGTATTGTGTTATAGGTACTTACTTATATTTTGAATAGAAGCAAAGTTTGCTTAAGTCCTTTTGTTTGTTATTTAAAGATTAATTGATCACTAAGTGGTATTTAATTGGAAGTTACTCTCGAATTGAAATTGAAATACACTCTTATAATATTGTCTATATATTTATCATTGTTTGTTTATCTATTCTATTCTATTCCTTAGTGATTTAGGCTTGTGCCAATTGTCTACGGGCCCAGGCCTGTTTTTGCTAGATTGTCGGGTAGCCCATCCCTTCAAACCCAGGATTTTCATTTATTTTTTTATACTCAGTGCATCAATTGACTTAACCCCGCTGGATGGTAAAAAGTTAGGGCAAAGTCCAGAGAGTACAGGCCGCCTTTCTAGATACCATTCATTCTAAAATAACGGTCCCTACCTTGACGGCCTAGACAAATGCCTTTTCACGCCCCGCTTAAAGATTCCGGAATTGTAGGAAGTAGGAAGTCCTCTTTTTTTTTTTGTTATACTACTTAGGTGGCAGACAAGCGCACGGCCCACCTGATTGGTGTGTGTGCAACATCAGAGATGTCACAATCTAGCTGCCGACCGGGTGGGTGTTTGAGGACTACCCTACTTACCGGCAGGAACACAACACGATGGATATTATAACCGCGGTGTTCTGTAGGGTGGAGGCACTACCCCAGTCGGACTTCTCAGTTCAGATGGGAGATGCCGTCGAGTTCTACCTCCTATTATAGACAGGTAGTAATCCAACCGCACAATCACATGATAGCGCAACCTTAGCAATCACATAATCACTGCCGCTGCGATTTTCTCCAGTCTCAACCTTACTATAAAAAAATAAAAGTAAAACGATTCTGTTTACTCACGTAATAAATTGGGCACGTTAATAAAGGCCCACCACAACCCGTTACGGCTAACTTTATCGCAGGCTAGAGAGTTGTTTAGAAAATACAAACACGGCTTTAGTCAGAGTTACAAACTGGGAGGTTTCTGAGGGAATGTAGTGTGTTAAGCTGTTAAAGTTTTATTGGAGCTGCTCCTCTGAGCCGTCGTATAATACAGAGACGGAGGAGTATAACTAGAGGTAGCCAGTAATAGTGAAACTAATACTAAAAGCCGATAGATAATAGGAACGACCTCTAGTGGACAGCGACAGACCGTTTAACTGCTAAGTTCGCCGTCGTTGCAAGCTCGACAAGAATCAGATATTACAATGCATAAAATAAAAAAGCAATTTTTGAAGCTCGTTTGTCTGTCTGTCTTTCTCACTGTTTGTATCCCTGGAACGGCTGGATCAATTTTAAGGTTACTTTCACTAGCAGATAGGTTATTAAAAGTCGTGACATAGACTACTTTACTTTAGAAAAATAATATTTTGAGTACCTAATATGCATAGGAATTCATTACTTAAAAATCTAAATCTACGCAGGCGAAGTCGCAGGTACAGTTAGTTTACAATGGTATCGATTCTGACGTACATTTTCACTAAACTTGACTAAAATCTCTAAATTTAAATTTCGAACTCATTTTGCTTGTTTTAAAGTCATTACCTATATACCACAGCTTGCTCCTGTTTTGCCAATTTTGAAAATAAAATAACAGCTGAATTGGCTGTAAAGTCGACATAAAATTTAGTGATTTTAGTTAAGTTTAGTGAAAATGTACAACAGAATCGACACCAATATAACACCAAAAAGTTGTTGGCAAGAACCTTATTGCCGAAGTAAGGCACAAAAATCCATGATTGGAAAGAAGTACTTTTATGTTCCTTGGAGACGTATTACGTGTGTTGCAGACAGGCAAAGATTTTACGATTTGTTTCGCATTCGATCTACGAAGTTTCCCCTCGCGACACAAAAAAATGCAACGTCAGAAGGTTTCCACTGAAGATTCTGTAGTATAAAATATGATAGAGGAAATCAGGACACAATAATATGTTATGTAAAAAACATTGTATTTATGTTCGATAGCATCGCTTTCAGTTCAATAATAGGGTCATATAGAATTAAGCCGGGGTGCGAGGGGAATGCTCTTCGGGCCATCTTACACCCTAGCGTCAGAAGACCCTAGACGGCGTGCGGTTTTAGTCGGTAAGAGTCCGACATAATCTGCTGGTGGCAGGGTGGGTATCCATGAGGATTTTCGCACGGAAAAAAAGGGTCATATAGAATTGGGGGGTAAAATCATTAACGAACAGAACAGATTTCAAAAAGATTAAAAAAACACCGCTTTCAAATTGGTTCTAAGTAGGCTTTCGAGATTTGTCCCTTATAAATAAATAAATAAATATTCTACAATATTCTAAACATCGCTCTCTAGACCCAAAGTAAGCTTAGTTTTTAACTAGCTTGTGTTATGGGTTCTAGAATGCTGATAAACATACTTACATACTTTTTTTTGTAACTACACAACAAATAACCATTATACTAACAAACAAACTAACAACAGAGTAAGTTGTTTTATTATTGGTTGACCACAATCTCAACTTTTTTTATACCACTTATGTGGCAGACAAGCACACGGCTCACTGATGGGAAGCGGTCACCGTGGTCTATGGACGTGTGCAACACCAGGGGCGTCACACTCGCGCTGTCGACCTTGCAAAAACCTTCTAATGCCTGTTGTTGAAAGGTTGTTCAAAAACCTGTTGGTAAGTGACGATATGGTCAACGTTGGAGCACGCTTGCCTAAAAGTAACCTGTTCACTCTAGACTTGAAGACGCCTAGGTTGTAGCTTTTCGGAAATACAGACTCAGGCAGGGCACTCAACTTTTAATAACAATAGGTTTTTAATAAGCCCGTTTTTATTTCCAACCACAAAGTACAGTTACATTAAAAATTCAACTAGTTATATTTATAGGTAACTAGCTGTTGCCCGCGGCTCCGCCCGCGTGGATGTCGAAATCCGTTTCAAAAACTATCCTATCTCTCAAGTTGGATCGAACTGCACATGGTGTGCGAATTTTATTATAATCGGTTAAGTGGTTTAGGAGTCCATTGAGGACAAACATTGTGATACGAGATTTATATATAATTACTAGCTGTTGCCCGCGGCTCCGCCCGCGTGGATGTCGAAATCCGTTTCAAAAACTATCCTATCTCTCAAGTTGGATCGAACTGCACATGGTGTGCGAATTTTATTATAATCGGTTAAGTGGTTTAGGAGTCCATTGAGGACAAACATTGTGATACGAGATTTATATATAATTACTAGCTGTTGCCCGCGGCTCCGCCCGCGTGGATGTCGAAATCCGTTTCAAAAACTATCCTATCTCTCAAGTTGGATCGAACTGCACATGGTGTGCGAATTTTATTATAATCGGTTAAGTGGTTTAGGAGTCCATTGAGGACAAACATTGTGACACGAGATTTACATATATTAAGAGATTAAGATTGTAATTATATAATAGGAAAATTTGTGGTATAGGCCTCCTCCAGCATTCGGCTCTGTTTTGTGCTATGGATCTCCATTTTTTGCCTGCTGTAGCTACTATGTCATCCATCCAGCGCTTTTTTGGTCTACCTGGTCGTCTTTTACCACATGGTCCCGGCCATCCAGTCACTTCCATCTTCCATTTCTTGTCGGCGTATCTTGCTAGGTGGCCTGCCCAAGCCCATTTTAGTCGCAAAGCATAACAATAGGTATAGAGCGTATATTCTCTTGAATTATTAAGCACTTAAGCACGTGATTACAAATACGATCATTGGATTTGGTGAAATCTATCACCTTCCTTTTACCTCTCCTGGCCAAGTGTCCATTAATTACGGCGCGGCGTAATACCGCAGTGCGGGTAGCCATTTTGAATTATCACTCGCATTGTTCTTCAGGATATCATTACAATAGGATTATATAATGGTAGTATCTTTAGAAATAAATGGTGATAGTTTCAATTGAGAACCTACGTTTTTTACGATAATTGTACATCTAGTCTATTTAGGCATTAAATAAAAAAAATTTCTACGACATTCTACACAGCGCTTTTTAGAACCAAAGTTACCATAGCTTAACTTGCTTGTGTTAAGGGTTCTAGAATGATAGTATACCTACTTTTTTATATACACGTAGAAACACAAACCAATGCAAACATACATATTCATGCATACAAATATTTGCATTAAGTGGGAATCGAATTCACGTCCCCTGTCGTAACAGTTGAATATAATACCGCTACGCCCCAAAGGCGTAAATATTTAAGGAGACTCGACGTGGTGGAACTCGACATGGCGGCGACTCGACGTCAAGGTAACAAACCTATCAATGGGAATAAAGCTTTGCTTTTATAATAAAAATAGTTCATGAAACTAAATCACTAGTAAGGTTCGATTTTTCAATATTTCTTAGCTACAGTAATGGTGATACTGGCCGAAGTTGTAGGGCTGTCTACAACTTAAATTGTTGATAATTATGTACCATATTTGTGAAAAATATAGTAAGTTGATATATCCAGAGTATCAAAAGTAAGTGAATCTAACGAGAGTCAAAAATAAGTTTCCGACAAATTCAAAAGTAAGTGATGAGGAAAATGCCACCTTAACGTGAAATATTATAGGTACTAAAATGTGGAAATGTTAATCAGAACATTAAAAGCTTTTATAATTTAATTTAGTTGATACTAAGGCAAGATTAGTTTTAATTTTACTATTTATTTAATTTAGCTTCTGTCTCCTTTGAACATGATATCATAGATAATAAATGTCTTTTGTTTGGAATATATTTGAATGTTCATAGTTTATAGGTATGCCAATTCTGCCGGCTTGTTTTATATTCATTCCACTAAAACTCACCCCATTCTTAAATCATCCCAAATCGATCGATAGGAAACACCTGTGAAAATATTGTTTTAAGCATGGACTTCATGCAAAGGAAGTTGGGAGTACCTACTACTTAGCAAAATTTTAAAAAAAAGATTTTTTCAAACTTTACTTAATGTGACACCCCTATTTAAAGAAGATCTATCACGATGTACTCATACAATGAAAGACGGTTGTTCGCCAGATTGATAGCGGGACTTAATTAACGAACCCTGTTCCGGAACGCAAAGGAACAAAAGCTTTCTTGTTTTGTTTAGAGGGTAGAATTAAAAATGTTTTATTTGCTTGTCTGCCACCTACGTAGTATAAAAAACAATATAAAGTATCATAGCAAGGTAGGTATTATGCAAAACATTACAATGATTGATTTTAGTTTAGGTTTTATAATTATTCCTTTTAATGGACTCTTATACTGGGTGTAAGGGAAATGCTACTGAAAACGAAGACAGGTAACAGTAAAGATAAATAACATTTTGAACATTTTTTTTTCGAATGACAAAATTTTTTTTACATAATTTTTTTTATTAGCGTTACTCACGCTCTATCCGGTAATACAGCGATATGAAATGACAATTTCATATAAAAATAATCACTTTACTAGAAAAAAATAATGACGCAATAAATATCGGTAGGACAGGTCGATGACCCCGGCGGCTACCACTTTGTAGATATACAAGCATGGATCAACGAATGAATCAATTAGCCTATTGCAGTCCACTGCTGGACATAGGTCTCTACCAATGTATGCCATAGCACCTGAGGATGGAATAAAATTAATTATACCAACCAACTGTGCATTATGTAATAAAATTCTGACTGAAATCCATCTTCTGAAATTAACTTCAAACATCAACGTACATTATGCCTATTAATTAGAGTTTAATACCCACGCTTTAGCGTTCGACACGTGGTTCGTTGGCAATAAAACGAATATAATATACGTTGTTAAATTTTACTATAGTTACGTCAGTACTATTATATAACATTCTATGCTAGAGTATTACACTAGGCGCACACAGGGCGACACGCGACAGCAACAGTTCGGCGTCTAGACGCTGCTGCTGCGAGCTGTCACTGTCGCCTGTCACCAAGTGTGCGAAGCTTAGAACAAAATATAAGAAATTGTCGGCTGCAGCCTGTCGTCGTCATTCTAACCCTAGGCGCCCAGCCTAGGGTTAGAATGAGTGCCAATGAAGCTGAAATTACCGAAAGGCTTCAAAATGGAATTTAAAATGATGTCAGTAAAATCCTATTAGTATTTTAAAGTTTTTGAGTGGATTAGTGGATAAAAATGATAATGGAATGTTTTACAATCTTTCACGCAAAAACGTTGTATGTATCTGGCTCCAATTTGGTATAGGAATAGATTATACACTAGGTTACTTTTGGAATTGGTTCCCATGGGTTATAATAGTATAGATAGATATCTACTACGTTATACAAAAGCCAGTATCTATAGGTAGCTAGTGCTTTGTTACAAAACTCATTATAACAGACTGTCTTAAACGTACAGAAATGTTTCAATTCGGTAACATTGAGCGTCATCGCCATCAATCTTTCTCAAAGTCCTTGTCATCCACCCTCTTGGGCCTCAATAAGGACCGAAATTAAAATCTTCAGGTCAATGAGTTTTAATATAGACAACAATAAGAAAATTTGTAAATCCGAAATTATCCTTGTGAAGAATTTCGAAAAAGGATTCTTATCGGCATTATCTTGAAATTAATACGCAAACTGAATTCAATACAAAATTTGTTCAAACCATTCAAAAAACCGCGGTAGCCTAGTGGTATGGGTAATGGACTGCTAAGACGAGGTCTCAGGTTCGATCCCAGGTTACCGTGGCACACACCAATGACTTTTCGATGCTTTTCGAAGTTATGTGTGTATTTATCGCAGGTCTATAAGTGCCCGGTTAATGGCAATAGGCTCGCCACCTATTACATTGGGACCTAAACATAAACTGGCGAAAAGTGGGTGCTAGCACCTCTGCCTACCCCTTCGGGAATATAGGCGTGAGTTTATGTTATGATATGTCAAAAAACGATACTTATAAAATGTGTCAGGCTTTTTTTTTTTTATTCATGATAGGCTTACGTTTGACCTCAATCTCACCTGATGGTAAGTGACGATGTGGTCTACGATGAATCACGCTTGCTTAGAAGGAACCTATTCACTCGTGACTTGAATACTCCCAGGTTATAGCTTTCCGGAAACACAGACTCAGGCAAGGAATTCCACTCCTTAGCTGTACGCACGATGAACGTGTCAGCAAAGCGCTTTGTGCGTATGAGTGGAATATCGACTATATAGCGGTGGCGTGACGCTGTTCGTCTGGTCGTTCGTTGATGGAAAGGACTTGGAGGTATCAGGTTGTGCAATTCCAGAGCGCACTCCCCGAAATGTATCCGATAGAACACCGAGAGACCTGCAACTTTGCGTCGATGGGCAAGGCTTTGAAGCCTTTACTCGACTAGTGCATCGTTGTTGATGAGCCTCTTGGCTCGTCTCTCGATCGTCTCCAGCGCGTCAAGTTGGTATTTAGCTGAGCCATCACACAGATACGAGCAGTACACCATACAGGATCGGACCTGCGCTTGATACAAGTTGAGGCTTGTGTTACGGGTGGTTTCACGTCAGTAGTATTAGGGGTGGGTTCACATCATTGGTGTTATGTCTTTGATTCCAAGACCTCTCGATCGTAAAAACGACTCCTTATTTACTAAGCTACCGATGCTTAAGAGATGAGTAGTTTTAGAATCTGGCATATTCGGTTGATTCTCCTGGCGCAAGGTTTTTAATAAATAAAAATAATGTGTTAAATGATGTATTTACGTGTTAAATTTAATGCATTATTCTTATTTGTTAAAAAGCATCAAAGTACTGGGTACCAGGAAAATCAACTGAATAATCTAAATTTCATGATTCACCCAGGTATTAATTGAGATGAATCTTGAAATATGGCGCATACAGTTAACACCCCCTTTTTTTCGTACGGGAATCCCCACAGATACCACCCCCGTTGTAAATGGGGATAGTAGTTATGTCGGAATTGAACCAACTAGAACCGCACGCCGTCTCGGGTCTTTTTCAAAATAGTAGGCATCAGGTAAATCAACTGAATACTCCAAATTCAAGATTCACCTACTAGGCATTGAATAAAATTAGGTTCACGACCTATTCTCTTCCAGTTAACCCACATATTCATTGCCAACCGAAAACATATTTCACCTATTCTTTGGACCGATGAATACTTCGATTAATACATTACACTATTATTTGCCAGTGAACCTTAGTTTGTGGCTTTGAGGTCACGCAGATAACCGATGTAATAAACTTTTGACCTTCTTTGGACTTGCTCCAATAATGAATTTCCCTCGGGACCTTGTGCGTTAATCTCAAGAACAGATTGGTTGGGACCTATGTTATCTAAGAACGTAATGCAGTGTCCCTCGCACAGTTTTGCACACGATAGATAATAGGTTTGTAGATTAAATCGTCTGGTTATAACACAACTTTTGAAACCGGTATTTAATTATAAAATTGTAAAGTAGCTGTTTCTGTACAATGGAGTACGAAAATATTCTTTTTGGAATTTTGTCTGTTTGTTTGTTTATTCTCGATGGACGTATAGGTAATACTGAAAGGATTTTAAAGCGTTTTTATATAAAAAAGGTCTGGATCTGACTTAAAATATGCCGTATGTTTGATTGCAATTAATTATGTAGAATCGGAGATATGACCAAAAGTTGTAATAGACATTCACGCGAGCGGAGCTGCGAGCATCGGTTAGTTTATAATATGGGTCGTTCCTCTTTCACACCAAGAAATATTCGGACCATGGTGTGAATCGATTAAAGGGATACTGTAGGTATATTTGTTTTGTTTGTTAAGCAGCGATAAATTACCAACCATATTATGTATTCAACATGATTAATTTGCTTGCGTTGACCCCTTTGGATAATGATTCAGAGGGGTAAATAAATTCGTAATGACGGTGAGCTCTTCAGGTCAATGTGGGTTCTGTTGGTTGTTGCCGGCTCATAGCATAATACAAAATCCGTTAGTGTATATAAAGTTATTTGTCCTACTATCCTATTTTCTACTTCCTACTATCTTATTTACTACTATCCCATTTCCTACTTTCTACTATCTTATTGTCTACTTCTTACTATCCTATTTCCTACTTCCTAATATCGTATTTCCTACTTCCTGCTATCCTATTACCTACAAAATCCTACCTTAATATATATAAATCTCGTGTCATAATGTTTGTCCTCAATGGACTCCTAAACCACTTAACCGATTATAATAAAATTCGCACACCATGTGCAGTTCGATCCAACTTGAGAGATAGGATAGTTTTTGAAACGGATTTCGACATCCACGCGGGCGGAGCCGCGGGCATTATAAATACGACAATTTTGTGAAGATGTTCGGATGTTTGTTACCCAATCACGTTCTATTGCTTATATGGAGCTGGGTGAATTTTAGTACAGGGACAGATTATAGTCTGGAATACCACAGGCTATCCTGAAAGATGCTATTCGCGCAAGTGCTATTAGGACCGGTGTCCTTCGTGAATTATCTCAACTGATTTCTATGTATAATAAGTACCGTATTTACAAAAAAAATATTTACGTAAGTTTATTAGTATTCTAGAACCCATAACACGATCGGTAGCGATGTGTAGAATGTTGTAGAATATTTATTTTATTTATTTACAGACATTTTGAAATTTAAAATATAGGGTTTGGGTTATTTTAGTGGAAATATACATCTAAATTGACACCATTTATGTCGGAGTTCAGTAAAAATGAATAAATATGTCGATCCCAGTTTCATATAGCAAATAGTTTATCCTTTAGAGAAAGATTCCTTTCATGAGATAGAAATGTGTTATGACCGAGCGGTGAATAAATGGAACGAATTCCTGAAGACTACATTACCTGAAAGCATGCACGAAAATATTATGAAAATAGACGAAGCGAAGGCGTACGCCAGGATCGTAGTAACTGGAAAAATATTTCAATGTTTACCATAGGTATTTAGATTCTTTTTTATACCTCTTTAGTGGTATAATCACACGGCACACCTGATGGGAAGCAGTCACCGCGGACGTGTGCAATAGCAGGGGCGTCACTATCTCGCCGACCAGATAAAAGCCTTTTAATAAATAAATAAATAAATAAATAAATACTCTACGACATTCTACACATCGCTCCCTAGACCCAAGCTTAATTTCGCTTAAGCGTAAGCTTAGTTTCACTAGCTTGTGTTATGGGTTCTAGAATGCTGATAAACATACTTATATACTTTTTTTTTGTAAATACATACTTATTATACATAGAAACACCCAGACCAATGCAAATAGACATATTCATGCATACAAATATTTGCATTGAGCGGGAATCGAACCCGCGCCCTCTGCGTAGCAGTCGTATGCACTACCGCTACGCCACAGAGGCCGTCAATAATGCATTTTATGAAATAGAAGAATAGTCCTACTTTTGTCTGTCTACTTACTATACTACTACTACGGTATCTTAAAAAGTATGTGACGTAAGCTTGTAAATGATATTTTGTACTAGATATTGCCCGCGGCTTCAACCGCGTGATATTCTCATCTCTTTTGCCACAACTTATAGAAACTTATTCCTGGAAAAAATAACCTGCCGGTTATTCCAGACTATATAATCTATTCCTGTACCAAATTTCAGCCGTTCAGCCGTTAGAGCGTCATTGAATAACAAATATCCAAACATCTACACATCCAAACATCTTCACAACAATACACATTTATAATATTAATAGGAAGTAGGATAGTAGAAAGTAGTATATTA
This sequence comes from Lithosia quadra, assembly GCA_963576445.1. Classification (NCBI taxonomy): domain Eukaryota; kingdom Metazoa; phylum Arthropoda; class Insecta; order Lepidoptera; family Erebidae; genus Lithosia; species Lithosia quadra. The sequence goes on from OY754879.1 coordinate 15,445,038, forward strand.
GGATATTAGGAAGTAGGATATTAGGATAGTAGGATTGTAGGAAGTAGGAAGTAGGATAGTGGTATAGTAAGAAGTAGGATAATAGGAAGTAGGATAGTAGAAAGTAGGTAGTAGAAAAAAATAAAACTTTAAAAATTTACATTCACGCGGGTGAAGTCGCGGCTACAGCTAGTCTACAATATATGAAGACGAGAGTAAATAAATGTTTGTTTACTCACCGTAAATAAGCGCCTGCTTTATTCCCGCACATAATGTATCTCAACTTGCTTTAATCTATTATAGAATCGCTGAAAGAATGCGTTCCTGACAGGTTGTGAGCGAAAGGGCGATGTAACTTTGAACTGTTGTATAATTTACGGCAAAATTTTAAATATCGGTTATTGACTTTATTAACGAGTGATAACATTAAAAATTTAATTACTGTGCCAATTTACAATACACAGATTAATTTTGGGCTAAAATGATTAACAATTAATTAATTAAAAATATAAAATCAATAGTTTTTAAAAGTCATACCACGTCCAACCACATCAAACTGCGCTGTTTCAAGGTTATGTCAAATGTTCGCTTTCATAGTGATGAGACAAAATAACAAGGCAATTGTAACCAGATATTTTAGTAATCTTAATAATAATAATCTGTTGGTTGAAAAATATAAAATAGAACGTTATAATTTTATAATAATGTAATTTTGTAATAAGCCCCTACCCAAGCTAATAGAAAGAATGAATTATATTTTTATAATGAATGAAATGAATATGATTTTTTTTTATTATTTCAGGTAATAACCCATCATTACAATTAATAATCACATAAAATTAAATAAGAATGAAAAAAAATTAAAAATAAAAATTGGAAAAACAAATAGGGCAGATAGATAGCCAAATTAGAATAAAATTAAAATTAAAATGAAATCACGTTGTCACAATATTGCTGACTGTGATTATTATTATGTTATTGTAAGTCGGGAACAGGTTTAGAGAACGGTTCTAGGTACAAGTTATTTATTGTACATAACTAGTCATGAAGAATTGACATGTGTCAGGAACGCATAGTCTCAGCGGCCCAACTGTAGTTTATTTTTATGTGATGCTGTTGTTCAACTTTATTATTGGCTTTTTATTGTTCTCTACACAGAGAAGACATTCTTCGTGCACCGAGATATTATTAAAGTTATGACCGCGTTTGAAGAGACTAAGGCTTTGTTTATAGAGGTGCGGAGCGTCCAGCGTAGCGTGTAGCGTGGCGTTTTGAGACCTATTCCAATCTAAATGGTATTCGCTGCTATTTGTGTGTTGTTGGGGACCTCCACACAGTGCAAACTTTTGCGGAAATCCTCAAGGATATTGCTCCCATCACCAGCGGGAGTGGTTATGTGGGAATCGAACCGACACGCAGGTAGCCTAAAAGGCAACCCCCCGGGGGCATTTCCCTCGCACCCCGGACACTGCAACCTTTTGGAAGGAGGTAGGACACGACGCTATCTCCCGTCCGAAATGAGCTGTCCGACTGGGGTAGTACCTCCGCCCTGCAGAACACCGCGGCCATAATAACCATCGAGTTGTGTTCCCGCCGGTAAGTAGGGTAGCCAGAGCTCACTGTACCCCTCCTCCTCCCATCCCTTCCTAGCCTCCCCACCCCATCCCAGCCCTCCCCCCTTCCCTTCAGGGTAGGCAGCGCGTGTGTTGCACACGTTCATAGGCCACGGTGACCGCTTTCCATCAGGTGGGCCGTGTGCTTGTCTGCCACCTAAGTAGTATTAAAAAAAAAAACCTGGACAACGGAGACGACGGCAAATAGGTATCGCTCAGGTTTCTAAACCTATAATTCTAAAAAATGCTTTTTTTATTTCTTAAATCTTAAGTTGTTACACTTAAACGATAATTATATGAGATATTAAAACATAATTTCAAGCTACGTACTAGCTCTTTTACCTGTTAACTTTGCAGCTATAAAGCATTAAAAAGCGCTACCTCAACTAAAAGTTTAACAACTTCCAGCGCTAGTTGTTCAGGTATTCATAAAAAGTAATGCTGAAATTTTCAAAGCAGCAGTGGTTTATTCAAGACCTTGGAAATAATTAAAGTTTTTAAGGTATGTTCTTAAAAATGTTCGTGTTGCTGCACGGCATGTTGTAATCTAAGTTTTACTACTTCAATAACACTAGATGATGTTCAAAGTGTTTTGAATTTGTTAAAAAATACAACGCAGATTTGAGTTACAGGTACTACTAACTCAAATCCATGTTGTATTTTTTGTCCTAACCTACCTACTTTTTGGCCCGAAAAAAAAACACGTAAAATATTTTAGTATTATAATCTGTCAAAACAAAACCTTCCTAAGCTTTAGGATGCTTAGGTTTTAATCAATTTGAATCCGACATAACCACCGCCGATCATGGGGGGTATACGTACATTTTTTTAAATTTAATCTTTAGAATCTGTCATAGTTTGTTTAGTTGAAATTTTAATTTAATAGGTTTTAATTTGAATATGATTATACATTTTAAAATAGTAATTGTGCTGAATAAAGCACTTGAGTTTTTTTTTTTTAATTTAATGGTGCTGAAAAGTAGGTTACACTTTCAACTATTAAGTAATCTGTAGCTTCGTCCCACACTATTGAAGCACCGGATATGTCTTTCTTGTTTTCGATAAGTTTTTTGGAATCGGGGACATCCAAAGTTAGCTTTGAACATATTTCAAGTTGTTGTTTATCAAAAAAACTACTTCTAAGACCGAGAATGGTAAGAGGGCAAAGGAAATACTCTCCCCCTATTCCCCTGCCACCCATCCTTCACCCTAAAATTGTATTTCCGTTCACTAATGCAACCCTTTCAGTTACATAGCAAGTTTTCCTCCTGTGTACCGTTACCTACGCTCCTTGGAGAGTATTCCAATATGTACGTAGATTTCAATTGAATAGGTAATAATGATGAATTGATAAGGCCGCATAAATATTTCAGTTTCCCGTAAAAAGGTAACTCGAACGACATTGCTATGTTGAAAAAATTGGATGTATTTATTTCTATAATACGATGATAGACCGTGTATTGAAACAAAATCTTTCAAATTAACTTTCATTGGAAGAAAGCCATTCGCATCAAGACTATACGAACGAAATATTTATCGAACGAAGTACAATTGGAACTATGATTAATCGAACAAAATAATTTTGAAATTACGACCTAGACTCATATATTAAAGTACCATAGAAATTTATTAAAACCAAGTGCACTAACTATAAACTGGTAAACTAACTTTTAATCTATTGCGTTTCATGATATACAGGAATTTTGCAGTACGTTCATCGTGCGTACTGCTAAAGAGTGGAATGCCCTACCTGAGTCTGTATTTCCGGAAAGCTTGGTGTCTTTAAGTCTAGAGTGAACAGTGGGGCGAGCACGAATTTTCTTTCGTATCGAGTTCGTAACGTGTGCGACTAAAATTGTATGAAATTTGTACAGCATTTGTAAATTTGTATCGTTCATAAAAAGAACTGTACAAATCTCATATAATTTCTATCATACATGTTACGAACTCGATTCGAAAGAAAATTCGTGCTCGCCCCACAGGTTACTTCTAGGCAAGCGTGCTCCACCGTCGACCACATCATCACTTACCAACAGGTGAGATTGTGGTCAAACGCGAGCCTATTACCAATAACAAAAAATTAGAATTATTACTGATTAATTGGAATTCTGAAATATTATTATTGCCCGTTAAAATTACCAACCAACTCGTTAGTATAAGCTTTGATGCAGTTACTTCAATACATAATGTGTAGGTAGTACAAGAACAGTACGAATGGTACGAAGGACGGACGTTGGCAGGCGTACCGAAACACATCTAATCCTAAACGGGAAGCCAATATTGTACCTTCATACAATATTGACTTGGCCGGTCCCAAAATTTGAGTGCCAAGTCCATCCCGTCTTGTTTTATGGACCTATTCGGTGTTTGAACAGCGAATCGAGTCATCGAGTGTATCAATTTGAATTGAATATCAATATAATATTTTTATTCTGTTTGACTGTACGATATTTGTATTTTACTTTTGCTGTATGAAGTTATATTGGATACTGGAGGAAATTTAAGTAGAGTACCCTTATTTTTTCGTATTAAAATCCTCACGGATATCACCCACGTCGGACGTCGGACTCCAATCGACTAAAACCGAAGAACCTAAAGGTTACCGATGTGGCATTGCTCTCGCACCCTGAATGACTTACGGCCAACTACGGTTTTAAGATAGCCCCATCGAACCCCGAAAAAGGGGGGAAGTGAGCATCGCCCCAATGCACCAGGTTTGCCAATAGGGTGACAGACGGCTATCCAGTAAACTGTGAATTGCTATAAGGCTGATGATGGGTCTCAAAAATCGATTATTCGTAAAGCTTAAAGCGTGAAGCGTAAAGTAAAAAAAAAAAATTAAAAAAAATCAAGAAAGGCAACCGAATAAGTACACCCGCAAGGTATATTGAGAGAGTGTAAGTTAGCATCCAATTTAGCGTAGCATATATACTCGTAGTAAGCTAATAAAATATACATGAGCTGATCGGTTCACCGAGACGTAATACATACCTATCTTATTTATTCAGCTTTCCACTGAACAGACAAACACTGTGGAAATTCTAACAATCTTTTAATATATTAAAATCTCATGTTGTGTATTTGTGGTTATAATCCTCCACAATAGCCTGACCGATTTTAATGATTTCTTTATCAGGGGAGTGTGAGAAAAATAACAGAATTCTATAAGCTGTTGCTTGCGGTTTCCGTTCCTGTAACTTTACAACTTATACAAAAGATAAAAAGTGACTACGTGTTATGCCAGACTATAATTAAAATATCCCTATTCCAAATTTCAGCCAAAATTGTTCAGCCATTGGAATCGTTCAGTCAATCACATGGACTAACAAATATCCAGAGATTCACAAACTTTCACTTTTAGAATAATATCTTTATTAAAAAAAAATATCTTATCATACGAGTAAATATAGAAAAGTTTAAATAATTTGTTTCTGGTTTCCTCCACGACCTTATTATTTTCCAAATAAGTATTCGGCCCTTTGGGTCGTAATGGGTTCCATTTGGGACGATGTCATCAATAACATAGTTACTAGAAGGAAATCGTTTCGAACAAATTTGTACTGAAATAGAAACTAAAGAAAAAAATAACCGCGATTCACGTGATTATTTTTATCTGTAATTATTTTTATTTTTATTTATTATTATAAAATTGTAAATTAACTGTGTCTATATAACTGGATAGGTTAACGCGAGTACTAGTTATTTTGTTTTTTTTATTGAATAGGCTTAAGTTTTACCTCCATCTTACCTAGTGGTTAGTGATGATGTGGTCTACGATGAATCAAGTTTGCCTAAATCGAACTTATTCACTCGTGATTTGAAGATTCTCAGGTTATAGCTTTACGGAAACCCAGACTTAGACAGGTTTTATAAGTTATTATTATTAGCACTCTTTATAAAAATGTCAGTCATTTCAAACATTTTATTTGACGGTTTCACATGATAGGCTGGAATTTTATATTAAAATCCTGTGAATCTGGTATTTTCCAGACAGCCACCGTCCCTATTAGCTTAGCACATTATTACAGATCGTAATACATCAGAACCATTTTTATTCTTTACCTACTGGTCATAACTTTGCAACGTCCAATCTCGGCACATGTGAGTATTCATATGATTCATTGATTATTCCAAATATGAATCTAATAATCTCGTCATAAGCTTCACTGCGTACACTGCTGAATTTGACGCTTTGTTAACTAGTACATACAATATACTTACGCCTTACACCTTCTGGGATAGACAGAGACAATGGCCCGCTATTTGCTTCTTTCCTTAGCAAGCTATCTCTATTATCATTAAACCTTTTGAGCAAGTCCTGACCTGATCTACCACGTTTTTGATATATCATCAACTAGATAATGACTGATCCCATTCCCGCAAATCTAGGTTCCCAAGACTTGCGAGAACGGGATAAAAGAAGCCTATATTTTATTATCATCTATCATTGTGCCAAATTTCAACCCAATTCGTTGAGCCCTTTAAAAGTGATTGACTAACAAACATCGAAACATTTCTTTATAGAAAAACCCAACTCATCCAACCCGGGAATTGATATCCAATAGCTCATCACATTCGATCCCGAATTGCTACAAAGACGTATTTGTAATAGGAATCTAATGTCATAACTCATGAGTTTAACAGCGTAACTGCTGGACGCATCGGTTCGTTAACTATGAGCAATTGGACAGTTAATCTGAACATAAATCGGACTCGTATGTGTTGCGTAACGATTCCATAGTTTAATCTATCACCGTCTTTGTATCTAGAGAAGTGAAGCTATTTATTTATGTATACACAGAATATAACATGAAACGGATGATAGAAGGAATAGTACAAATGGTACAGTGGCAAAATAATACCTACATAATGGTACACAAAAAAATCTATAAGTACTAATATTATAAAGAGAGAGAATATACATATTTGGAGTAAACTTCGGCAAACTGTATTCATTGGAAAAATCTTTCACCATTTGAAAGGTACGTTATCCTCGATTAATCATATAGGCTATTGGGCATACCCCTCCCTATATTGTATGTAAATTAAGATAACTTGAGTTTAAAAAAAGATGCAAATGCTTGTGCTAATAGGTGTCCAGGTAAAATGGATTATAGAAAGACAGTGATAAATTGTTAATAAGGAGATAAGTTTGCTATATAGTATTGCTACTGTGATAGTGTTCCCTACTACAACGCCTGTTCCCCAGATAGATATGCCTATGTCAAATTGCCAGAATGTTGTATGCTATCTGTATATAATGGATCATTTAGGGTGGGGTCTACCAAAAATATCGCTAATCTCACCTGCAAAAATAAATACGAAACCAATAAAAACACGTTAAAAATACGATGGAATGCAGATACCTCTTACAAAGGATAAAACTTGTAGTACTCATAAAATTTGCATCTTAAAGTACCTACTTACTGTTAAGTAACTTGAGTCTCAAATAGAAACTATCAAAATAAGACCTTATTGTTATTTCTAGTATTAAATTAGAATACATAAGCAGCAACAATTTCATTAAAATAAACCGACCGGATAATGCTGCCAATTCAGTTGCGTATTTCTCTAAAACTATCTCTAAAATTAAACGTAGGTATTTTCGATGCAGTTATGTTACTCCCGATCTAAATCTATGTCGAAAATGTTTTCCTGGTGAATTTAGGAACTTAATTAAAAAATATCATACTATTGACATTACATTATCGCATGTAAGAAAAGACTAGTTTAATAGTAAATGAGCTAGATTATAATGTGTTTTTTTTATAGTTAATAGGACTTTTAATTTGCATAAAACTACTAACATGTTAATCCATATATAAAATTGTTAAAAATCCCCACAGGGGTTGTTATCTCGGACTTGAACTGACTAAAAACGCCAATAGCCAGAGCTCACAATTCCCATTCCCATCAGGTGGGCCGTGTGCTTGTCTACAACCTAGGAAGTATAAAAAAAATCTAAATAATCATAGTGGAATCAAATCCGGGCCCTCCCGTAAAGCCTCCTTAACCATTAAGCCACTGATACTTTGAAGAATAACTATAACAAATGCCGCCGGTAAAGCCCATATCAGCACTATAAACATAACCTACTGTGCATGACTACAATATTTATTTGGGCTGAAATATTTTGTTAGACACGAGTTAGCCGTGATATATTTTATTCATAAAAGGCTTTATTCGTTAGGTTTTGAACGTGGGTTGAATAGTTTTAGGTTGAAATTCTGTTATCGTCCGTTAGTTCTGTGAAATAGAGCGTTTCTATTGCGTATATGTGGCAATATCTGTCAGATATCATTTGGATTTGACTCGGGAGTGTCGATTTAATGTTCGATTTTTTTTTATTTTAGGTATCGATAAATATTTTAGCAACAATTTTTAATTTAGCAATCAAGGAGCGTTTTTCAGTTTGTTTGCTATGGACGTAAAAAATTCTGAGCGAATTTGAGCAGACTTAAAATCTGCCGTATATTAAAATACAATCATGCACAAAAGTGAAATACTTTATCTCTCCATATAGTGCAGGCGCTGGATGGATTTGAGTATGCAAAATGTGAGGACCGCATTCGGTGTATGGTTTTGAACTCAGAAAAGCATGCAGATTATGATTCTGATTGTTGCCTGGAGCCATATTGGTTCATCATATTGCACCCTACCCCCTTAGACATCTACTCAATGAACTGAACACATGCACTGAAAACCATACACCGAAAGCGTTCCTTACATTTTGTACCTACACTCAACTCCATCCAACGCCCGGTCTAAAACTAAATCAATATTTTTATTAACCGACTTCAAAAATAGGTTCACTGATTTACCAGTATATGTATTTGTATGTACGAGTTGCACTAACCAACTTTCACGCAGCTGGAGCCCCGGGCAGCGAATAGTTTTAAATCTTTTCTTTTACACCGTTTTAAGTATCTAACATTATACTACTAAATAATAGTTCGAAGTGATTTTATTCATGTTTAAACAACGCTTCTCGCTTTGCTTTTATAATACCAGCACTTAACATTATCTCTCGAAAATGTGTTCAGTAAAAAGCTCTCAGTAGCGCTTTAATAGGATCAGCAATTTCATCCCTGACAGTGCATTCAATTAGTTCATTATTTAGTCTCGCTCTATAGTCTCTTTACATAGTGTTGGCGATCCACAAAGACTTGATTTTTAAGGTTTTTCTTTTTGTAATTATTTTTTAAAACATTCTAAAAATTACGCTAAAATTTTCTAATGATTTAGATTGAAAAAAGAAAACATGCAGAATAGGATTTGAATACGAGGAATATTCTCACCTACCTCTGTATCTGCATCAGCAAGTAATAACACAAACCAATCCTATGCGAACATCACATTCTGAGAGAATAAAACGACTGATGAGATAATACCATTGTTATGTACGAATGTCGTATAGTGATGTGTGTGCATATAGTCTTAAGCATCGATAAAAGGTCGTTAACCTCGCCGTTTCGTCTTTTATTAGAAGTACTCTAAAGAATACATCATCGAATTCCAATAATACAATTCAGTGCCTTTGTTGTAGCGGCATTCAAAACAAAATACAAATAGCTATGCTTTCTTGCTTACCATTAAATAGTAGTACTCCTAAGCCAACGTGTATATTTAACTACATGTATATTATATTTTTCATAAGACCCTGATTCTAATTTAACTACTTTCTATTAATTCATATTTCTTTACTAGTTGTTGCCCGGTGAATGTCGGTTATCACGACTTTTGATCATATTGCCGGTTTTACTCAATTAATTGCGATAATTCGGCAGATTTTAAGTCTGGCCTTTCGAATAAAAAATAACGCATCAAAATCCAATCAGTGCCCGTAGCCAAGTGGAAAAAGTCTAAATCGCTATCGAATCGTATCGAATAGAATAGATTAGGTCGACCAATCACACTCCAGCTCGTGATTCCGCTGCGGCGCGCGCATCGTACGCCGGCGACGAGCTTGGATGTGATTGGTCGACCTAACCGTTTCTATTCCATAGCGATTTACGCTACGGAATACACTGACATTTGTCTACAGGCCCAGTAGTTTTTGCTTCCATCGCGAAAAAATAGCTAAACAGAGAAGAAATGAAGAACTGTTACAAAAAAAATTGTAACAAATAACCCAAGTATTTTTTGTGTACCTATCGAGTATAAAGACACAAATCATTTACAATTTTATAATAGCATAGAAGAGTAGAAATAAAACACAACTGCCCCTGTAGACAAGTGTAAAAAGTCAAAATCACTAACGATCGCTAAGGAAACGAATAGATTAGGTCAACCAGTCACATCCAAGCTCGTCACCGGCGTACGATGCGCGTGTCACGGCGGAATTACTAGCTTGAGTGTGATGGGCCGATCCAGTCTATTCGTTTCCTTAGCGATTTTACACTGATCTGACACTTATCTACGGGCTCTGTTAACTTAACGCTCTACCAGCACGCTTACTCGTAAGATCAACACTGTTACGTAGTATAAATGTAAATGTTTAAGTATAAATAAACAGTTTACGTTCCGACCTTTGACATAAACGTAAATATTACTTAATTTACACAATGTGTGACATTGTGTTCGCTAGTTAACACGAGTAGGTACTGGGGCCTTACTCTGAAAATCGAACATGAACGTTTCGGATCGAACGAAAACGGACCATTTGTCAAACAACGACAGCGAAAACGTCAAATGTATTTTGGGAGTAGGAGGTGTACTGATAACGATCGACAACCTCAATGTCTAACGATCGAAGACGGATCCGAAATCCGAAACGAAACACTTTCGGGGTAGCTAAATGGTCAAAACGTCAACGGATACGAATATTTTCGTTTTTCGTAGTAAGGCCCCTGTTACGTTATCTACGCTTCAGCTCAGACTGTGTAAAAGTTTCTTTAACGAGCATAGATTAATAATGTGCTAACTTTGAAGATAGAAGCTGGAACTAAACACAATTGAGGTTATAACGTTTTAGAATATAGAACTAACATTGATATTGTTATTTTGACTTATCTTGGATTTAATGATTCGCGATAAAAATACAATTTTAGCAGGAGTAAAAGTGATACTGCATTTGACAGTGTGTATGTGTGTATATTAGATTGTTGAGAATGTCATGTACTTGGCATAGGAGGTAAAACACGACGGTATCTCCCGTCCTAACCGAGCAGTCCGACTAGGGTAGTATCTCCGCCCTACAGAAGATCGTCGTTATCATAACCATCGTGTTTTATTCCCGGCGGTAAGTAGGGTAGTCAGAGCTCATAAATCCCCCCTCCCCATCCTCCAATCCCTGCCTCCATCTCCCCTCCTCTCCAGGGTCAGCAGCACGAGTGTGAAGTTCCTGGCGTTGCACACGTCCATTGGCCACGGTGACCGCTTCCCATCAGGTGGGCCGTATGCTTGTCTGCCACCTTGCCATGCTTGTTTTAGTTTTGTGGGGTAATTATTTTTACTAATTTTTCAAAACGTTTACATAAACAGGACCTAAATAACAGAGCCTTCACTGATCGGACATTAGTTTTGTTAGGTACATATTGTAGATATAACTCCACTTGACAGCTTTAATTTGTAAGCCGTGGACATTGTTGCCTTCATTAGTGTAGAGTTACATCACATATTGTCGGCTTACATTTCAGTTATGAGTGGACTGTGACCTCCGCTCTCTAACGAAGGGAAAACGCCATAAGCAGGATATTGTCAGACATTAATAAGTTTTCGTATCGTCTTTGTAGGTTTATGATTTCTAAACGTCATATTACATCTATTCATAAATAAAATGATAGGAAAGTCAAAACTGTACATTGAATATTTTTTGAAAAGAATACTTGGGGTGTGACGTACAATCGATACCGATGCCAAAAATATAGTTTTTAGATATTTTGTCTGTTTGTCTGTATAGAGATTCACTTCAAATTTGGCAGGAATATTACTAAGAAGTCGGGTCAAAACATTGGCTATATATTGTCACGCTATCACCTACGGGGAACGAGCAGTGAACCTTTATTTCTTCAATGCATTCTGTAACAACGGGTAATCTAACGACTTATATTTTGAATGTTGCTAGGTATTATGTTAAAACCATGCTATAAGCTAGCTTCACACTATAAGTAAACTTGTTGGCGATACCGACCTCCACGCGGGAGAAGCCGCGGGCGGAACCTAGTAGTACAATACAGAGATACTCTGAGCTATTGCTACCCTACTTACTAGCAGAAACACAACGCGATGGTTATTATGACCGCGGTGTAGGGCGGGGGTACTGCCCCAGTCGGACAACTCAATTCGGACGGATGATACCGTTGTGTCCTACCTCCCGCTATTCCAATAAAAAAGAGTCGTAACTACAGTCTTTTTATATTTTAAGTTATTATACTGTAACCATTACTTGTACTCAAAGGACATACTTACGTGTATCCTCACCAAGCCATAAAATCTTGTTAAAGACATTTTATGAGTTTCTCCGTAAACAGGAAATTGTAGCCTATATAGCCTCCCTTGAGACTTGTTAAGACTTAGTGTTATATATTTTACGTCGTATTAAGGAACCTGGATTACGTGGAGATAAATTGGTGACAGGACAGAACTTGGATATCACCTTCATAAATAGTGCAATAAATATCATTACTAAAAAGAACGACGAAAAAGACCACGGTAGCCTAGTGGTTTGGGTTACTGCTGAGGCGAGGTCTCGGGTTCGATCCCAGGTTCACCATAGCCCAACCAATGACTTTCCGATGCTTTTCGAAGTTATGTGTGTATTTATCGCAGGTTTATTAGTGCCTCGAAGAGCACGTTAAGCCGTCGGTCCCGGTTGCCATACAAACATCTATGGCAGTCGTTACGGGTAATTGGAGCCCACAAAAGTCCAACCAGTTTAACTTGGAACTTCGATATTGCCATTGGTCATTGGACCATTGGTTGTGGAGGTCAGATGGCAGTCGCTTCATGGAAAATATCGAAGTTCAGCCACATCACAGTGTTAGACTAGAAAGCCGACCCCAACTGAGTTGGGAAAAGGTTCAGAGAATGATGATGATGAAATATCATTACGAACAAAACAGTTAGAATATTCCCTTTTTTGTTGCACAATCGAGAGTTACTTTACTTTTCATCTGCATATAATCTTGAGTTCTATAAGTGAGCGAGAAAACACATCAGTTAAAGTCATCAAACTAGATACCACAAACCAAAATTACCACTTTCTGGAAGGGCGGTGGTTATAAGTTATTGAAGAAAGAGCAGGACAAAAGCACTCGAAGCCGGCGGGCTTACATGAAAGGTTTAATGATGGTAAAGGAAGTGCGTGAAGTATGTAAGGACAGAAGCAGATGACGGGCTGTTGTCTCTGCTTACCGCGGACAGGAAAATCACGTGAGCATTATGTATGTATGTGTAATCACCTAAAGGTGGGTCCACGCTAGGCGAACCGAGCACAAGCGGAGCCGTTCTCGGCTTCGTCGTTCGCAGGTCAAGTGGACGTACAGCGAATCTACAACGATCACTGTCCTTGAAATCCCATCACAGCTGAGCGCGAACGAAATGCTCGCAGCGCGCTCGTTCGAGGCTTGTAACTCGGTCCACACTAGACGAATTGTGTTCGGCTCGTGTTCCGCTCGTGCTCGGCTCGTCTAGCGTGGACACACCTTTACAAGTTTGAATTAACGCCATTCAGTTCCATCTCATCAGATACCATTAAAATTTATCTATTCATATGCTAATAGATATGACAAGGCTTGTAATTACAGCACGGTATGCAATTTGTGCACAGTGGGCGAACACTAATGACTATGAAATTAAGTGTAGCAGAGCCACGTGGGATATAGTATTATTACGTTGATCGAAGTTGTACTACGGGCAAAACTGTAGAGTTTGTTTGTAGTAGTTTCAGAGATTAACGCACTTACGTTAATCTCTGAAACTACTTCTGTGATTCTATTTTTTCTTTTCTTTGGTAGTATAGGATCTCGGGCTTCAAAGTTTGGCTGAAATGCAATTGTTTAATGATAGTAGAGTAAGCTCGTGAAGTGTACCAGAATATAACAGAAAGGGCGCTGTTTTCTTTATCTACCCCAGAGAGAGAACGGCGTGAGTATATGTACATATCTTCTTTATATTTTATGTCACAGAACTCCTTCTAAACGGCTGGACCGATTTGAATGATTTTTTTTTTGTTTTTTTTGTTTGGTTGGCGCCATGCGCTGCAGTTGGGCAGAACAACGTCTGTGAAGTCCGCTAGTATGTATATAATTAATGTAATCCATCTTTACATATTCATTAAAAATAACTAAATAAATTAATCTTCAACACAGAGACTGATGCCTACTACTAAGGCATTGTGTAATAAACATCTCATTACAATTTTACACAGAACCATAAAACAGCGGTCCCTACATTGTAAGGAGTCCACGAATAATATGAAAATTGTGCCCAACAAACGGCCTCTCATTTGTAATTGTGTCAGAAAAGCATTCAAGAAACCCGTTACGTTCTGAGGGCAAAAGTAAATCATGAAACAATTTTATCCCGAAATTACTTTTGTAATGAAAAACTTGCAATTCAGAGACACTTATTTATTCCAGTTTAATTTAGATCTGGGTGAAGTCTGCTCAATCATCATTCGGACAAAGTCTTACTACCTACTTTTATAGAGGAGGTAGGAGATGACGGTATCTCCCGTCCGAATTGGGCTGTCCGACTGGGATAGTACCTCCACCCTACAGAATACCGTGGTGGTAGAGATTGCCACAGAGCAATAAGGCCGCCAATTGTTAATACCTTAATTCAAGTATTATTGTTACTACTTTTATGTCCTTGGTGTACAATAAAGAGTTTTATTATTATTATTATCGTGTTGTGTTCCTGGCAGTAAATAGGATTACCAGAGCTCACTGGACTCCTTCCCCTCCCCCTCTACTCAGACTTCCCGCCCACCTTTTAGGATCGGAAGCACGAGTGTGACGCCCTCGTGTTGCCCACGTCCATAGGCCACAGTTGGGTTGGCTTCCCATCAGGTGGGTTGTATGCTAGTCTGCCACTCCCGGCCAAGTGATGCAAAACAGTGTGAAACATCTAACTTATAGCTATACGAAATTCTAGAAAATGTGTATAATGCACTTTTCAATTCAGATTTATGAATGTGTTATGTTTCGAAACAACTCACGTACCTTATCCATTTCCATGCAACCATCTACGTCAACTCAAGTCCCTACGTCACTAGCATCGAACGAAAACATAAATTTAACAACTAACTCTAGATAAATTCCGGTTTTCCACTCCCGTAGATGCGTTGCGTTTGATACGACGTGGGTAAGTAATTGCTTGCCCGAAATACGTCAGGATGAATTCACTGACAACGATAATCTCGCTACCAATAAATTTTGCTGATGCTTTATGACGTAAAGTTTTTTCTTGTTGTAATTTACTTTAGCAGGTTAACGTATAAGGTTTTACAATCACCATTGTAAAACCTTATATTACTAATAACTAGAAGGCCAATTCATGTATTTTTTATATATAGGACACGTCAAAATGACTTCACCTAGCCTGATGGCTCAGCGTTAGTTACACTCAGCGTGACGGTCTCATCAAATGCTTTTTCACGCCTCGCTTAAAGGCCCCGGGACTATAGGAGGAAGAAAATGTAATAAAATGTAAATGTAATAAAATATCTTCACAATTCAGTCTCAGTCTAGTCTGGATCTCCCAAATATCAAAAAAGGTATTCCTTTGGTACAAAGAATACCTTTTAGCCCCAGATTTTAGATTGGATGTTAGGAGGGCCCAGTACGCCTTGATTAACTTTTTTTTTTATAAAATCTCATGTGTATATGGGAGCTTTAGGCATTTAAAGATCGTTGCAAGTGGAAAGATGTTGTCTCTGCCTATCCCAATGGAAAAATGGCGTGATAAGCGTATCTTTCCACTATCAGTATTATATTTAGGTACATGATATTAACGGTCGCGTCTGTAATAAGACATAGATAACAGTACATAACACTCATTACGAAGCTACAACGTCCCTTGGAGCCATTTGTTATTTTCTTGGTTGGAGCCAATTTTGGGTAAATAATAATACACGGAATTTCCTTCCGCTAAAACTGAATGTTTAGCAAAGATAATGATATCTTTTATACTAATGTGAAAGGATAGAGATTTGTTTGTTTGTAATCGATAAATTTTAAAATTACTGAATCAATTTTCGAACATCTTTCACTGTTTAGAGTACTACACTATCTTCGAGGGGGCCATATCGAATCCGGAGATGGCCCGGGTCAAGCCGGGGTGCGAGGGAAATGCTCTATGGGTCACCTTACACCCTAGCGTCAGAAGATCCTAGACGGCGTGCGGTTTTAGTCTTTTAGTCGGTAAGAGTCCGATATAACCTGCTCCGCTTGCCACGGGGTGAATATCCATGAGGATTTCCGCACGAAAAAAAAAGGATACTACAATATCCCTGAGTAATATAGGCTACTTTTATCTTGATATTCCTACAGGAGCAGGACTGTCGTAAGCGTAGCTGCATGCCAATGATAGTCTTAATAATATTTAAATCCCCTGTTCATGTGGTTTTCACTCTCTCCTCCTAAACAGCTAGACTGTGTAACCTCACCTTAAGATTGGAAGCGATCTTATAACTTCATACGTCACTGTACCATGCAGTAATTTGTGAACTATGAATATTTATATGGTTCATTAGTATTGCTCCATCTAGTTTCAAACTGAATAATAAACAGTCGCGTGCTGGCACAGAATATAGTTGTACTGGCTCAATTTGGTTTGACGTCACTTCAATTAAACTACCTCCTATCGTACCTATATCTCTGGTAATCCAAGTGCTCCTCCTAGTAGATCCTAGTACTTTTTAAAGAAATTAATTAATCATCTCATCTAATCATACTGGGGCAACATTAATACCAAATGCCGTTATTTGTCACGAAATTAGACATTAAACGTAGGTATATATGAGATGAAAGAAATCACGTACGATGAAAGAAATCACGGTAATGGACTGCTAAGACGAGGTCTCGGGTTCGGCCCCAGGTTACCATGGCACACACCAATGAGTTTTTGATGCTTTTCGAAGTTACGTGTGTATTTATCACAGGTTTATAAGTGCCCGGTTAATGACAATAGGCTCGCCACCTATACATTGGTACCTAAACATAAACTGGTGAAATGTGGGTGCGAGCACCTCTGCCTACCCCTTCGGGGATATAGGCGTGAGTTTATGTTTATATAATAATATATGAGAGAGATGATAGTCAGATAAACTCCATACTAGAATTTCAAGTTACAGTTAATTCAAAATTTGATAGTTATTTTCTTTCTATCTAGATCTTTATAGCCTCTAAAATCTAGACACTAAAATTAACTGAACACATAAATCTTTATCACATAGCAGACATTGTGCGCGGCATAAACCTTGCTATTACAACTTATAATGTACGTATGACGTCACTGCTAGCCTCCTATAAAACCTCGAGATAAATTTTTATATGAGACGTTTTATCACCAGCCATAAACTTACCGTAAATGAATCTGCAATTAACATACCATTACGTTTTATTAAACGAATCCGACTCCATTAAGCGTAGCAAGAGACTTGAGGATACTCGTAGAGTGCTACGTGACGTAGATGTAACGCGTAGACTTCGTAGATGACCTCTACGAGCACTACGCGGATGTCTACGACTTAGTGTTCTGTATAAATTCTGAATGTTGAGTTTCTCTATGTTTGTAAAATTGTATCCTACAACCCCCACGTTTCAACCCCTAAATGCTTAAATATATAAATCACCGGTAAATTATTTCGTAGAATATAACTACGAAAACTATTTTTTATAATCCGAAAATGATTATCCACTTTTGGCGCTTTACTGTACTATCGATAGAATAGATTAACACTATCACTGAATTTCACTAAAATAATGTTATTTACTTCGTCTGCTGATTGACAGTAAATATTTATTTGGTTCGCAGTAATTGGTATGCTAGTTCATTAAACAGTTTGTTCATGAGGAAATATAAATTATCATCATCAGACGCTTCATTATGTACATACTGTTACGGTAGTGTGTACATAGATAAATTGTACTCTCCTACTTCCTAATGTTTGTTACTCTTCCACACAAAAACGGTTTAACGGATCTATGGATCTATAAATATTATGATTTCGAATAATACGTCGGTTACTTTTATTTCTTGAAATATGTTCTCTTGAGAAGCGAGAAAAATAAGAAAATTTCACGTGTTTTTTTATACTATACACGTAAACTTGACTTCACCTCGCCTGATGGTAAGCTAAAGGTAGAGTCTCAGGACCGAGGGTCACCACTACATACACCGATAGTGCTAAAGTATGTGAAGTCGCGGGCATAAGATAGTATACGGTATAAGGAAACCTTGCTATATTTAAATCGTTATGCATAAATATCATAATGGAGGAGGTAGGACACGACGTTATCTCCCGTCCGAAATGAGCTGTCCGACTGGGGTAGTACCTCCGCCCTACAGAACACCGCGGCCATAATAACCATCGACTTGTGTTCCCGCCGGTAAGTAGGGTAGCCAGAGCTCACTGTACCCCTCTTCCTCCCATCCCTAGCCTCTCCACCCCTTCCCAGCCCTCCCTCCTTCAAGTCAGGGTAGGCAGCGCGTGTGTGACACCCTTAGTGTTGCACACGTTCATAGGCCACGGTGACCGCTTCCCATCAGGTGGGCCGTGTGCTTGTCTGCCACCTAAGTAGTATAAAAAAAATATATTGCTTGAAACTCATATTTCAATGCCGTCGTAATAATTTGAATGAAACACGTACGAGATATATCTGTCTCCTCACCAAGCCAGAAATTGCCTCAATTTATGTTCAGTTTGATGGTAAACACGGATTATGTTTTACCGAACGTATGGGTTTCATTGTAATCCTTTTGTTTATTCCTTCCTTTGTGATTTTATTGCCTTTTTTTGCTTTGTATGACAGCGCGATTTTATCTCATAATGGTTTTCATGTTTATGAATCCTTTTGAATGCGAACCAATGAGAACCTATTCCAGGGCCTCGATTCTGCTAAAGGCAAACCACCGTAATACCACTGACTCTCTAAAAATGCCATTTAATTGTAGACTCTATCATTATCAAGTCAAAGTCTAAAATCAAATTATATTTTGTAGAGCGAATGAAAAAGTTAAATGAATTCTTTCCATTTGATTTTAGACTTTATCTTTATAACGGTAAAGTCTACAATTAAATATCATTTTTTAAAGTATCAGTGGTATTACAGTGGTTTGCCTTTAGCAGAATGAGGCCCAGGGCTATAGTAGCATAATATATATTTGTAGGCTATATTACTATCCCTACATCACATTTTAGACAGATCTGGTCAACCGTTACAGCGTGATTGGGTTAAAAAACATTTAAACCTACGAGCATCTTTACGAAGTTTCACATTTATAATAATAGTAGGAAGTATGATATTTCGTAAAAAAGCTTTTTATAAATTACAACTACTATACTAAACTAAAATATTATTCTTAAAAATCAGACCTATCCTTAAATAACTTTAAATATAGATAGGTAAGTAGTTAAGTGGTTAAGTAGTCGCTTTACGATCGAAAGATCCTAGGTTCACTTCTGACTTTTAATTACCCATGTATACCTAATATTTAGCTTAACTGGAGGGATCATTGGCTATAATTTTGATTTCTAATATTTCTTCAAAAGGACGTTTGGAGTTTCCAAATTTTGAGTAGTTTAGCTAAAAAAATACTTTAGTGCCATTAGATACCTAATTAAAAACTTATCCAGTAAATTGAAGCTGTTATAATTTCATGTCAATATAAGGACAAAATTCAATCAACATTTTTAGTAACATACCTATGTAATACAACCTATCTAACATCAAAGTACCTACTTATTTGAATAATCACTCGTATAAGTAGGTATCGCAAGTTTGCAGGGTTAAGTGTTCTTAAGAGTATGAGAGTCTCTTGGACCCGAAGTGTATTTTACATCTTTCGTGTACCCCTTTAACCCTTTCAAGTGTACTCTACCAGAACTAGCAATGATAAAACAATACACATATTTTAGAAGCTTTTCTAGGTAAATTAGTTTTTTATAAAATATAAGGCATGGTCTATATGACTTCACCTCACCTCGATTTTAAGCCTGCTTTAACATAAATATAGTTGATTAACTTTTTAATTCTAGTTCTCCGTGATGCACAAATGTTCTTAACGAACATCCCGTGGACCCAGACGATATAATTTGGATCCATATTATCATTACTCTTACAATTTACTTTTTTTTCTCTTTTTAATATAACATAATTATCTCAATGAATCCCATGAGACGTTTTTATGGCAAACGAGACCAATAGCTCAACGTACTCTCGAAGGTAAGAAGGACTCTCAATGGTCATGTATTCTAAGACTGACCTAGCGAATATTGCTTAATGCTTAACTGGGGCCTAGACAAAGTCACATTCGACTTCATTTGACAAACGAATTCGCCGGTCGTCAAGCCCAAAATGTATGGGAATGACATTCTAACCTATTCGATTAACACTTAGCCACGAGTCACTATATTGACTCGCAGTTGTATTAACATGAATTGTAGCCAAACTTAAATTCACGATTATGCAATCGATCTTATAATACCTACTACTTTTATCCATCTTACTATAATCTATAGTCTATTACCTCTCTTGAAAAATCCAATATCATGTTCAAAGTCATGTTTTGATAAATTCCATACGACTCAAGTGGTTACTTATACGCTTTTACTGAAATACTTATATTCTTTTCATGTTTAACAATAATCCTTTGTTATATTCTTTGAACGTTTCAAGTATATTTATCGCACCTACGCATATTTATTCCAAAGTAGTGAAATTGGATACTTAGTTAGAACAAAAGGATAGCATGGCTATATTTTTGTTTTGTTTACTTTAAGTCGATATAGCGGAGGTACTTCTATGCTCCCAGATTTATAAGGAATATTGTGTCTGTCTATAGGTATTTTTCTGGCTCTTCTTTTTTTCACAGCCTTCATGTCATTTCATTGGGAGTCGGTTCTCCTAATACGCCACACCTTGCGGGTGCGGGTTGTCTCCTCATTCGTATCTGTACACGTCATATCTCTCTGTATGGTGTTCATCCAAGTCATTGGCGGTCGTCCATGGCCTCTTTTCCTCCTCAATGGTCATAGCATACATTTAACGGCTATGGCATATATTTAAATATTTAATTAATCATGACATATTTTAGTACTGGAGGCTCTTAACATCACATTTTCATTGGAAGGGTGGAGCTATTACCTATCTCTAATCGAATGTCTATCTAGTCTCGACGTTGGTTTTGGTTTGCTTTTTCCACGGCTTTTTCAAATTATGGGTTCAATTCCTATGTTCATGTAACTACAAATTGGTTATCGGCTGGGTAATAAATGAGTACAAGACAAAAATTAAAACATTTAATAAATAATTTTAATATTTATAATTTATTTTCTTCTTTTTATCATAATTTTGAAGAACACAGTTTTATAATTTTCAGTTATTTCATCTTTTAATATCATTGGTACTTATGTTACAACCATTATTATAATAATACATCAATTTACATCAAATATGACCTAACTAATAGTAAAATTGTATATTATTATGAAATTGTAAACGGGACGATTTTATTTACGTTTTTTTTTTAATATAAAGTTATTTATACAATAGCTGTTTACTTAAGCACAATGTTCCCCGCGTGAACGTCTCATAAGCGCAATCGCCCATAATACTACCATTGATTTCGAATTCTTATTCTGATTGACCTCATTCTGATTTAGTCTCACACTGGTTCTTTCTTCTACATTAACCAATTGAAATCCACTGATTTCTCACGTTTCGTCAGTGATTAGAACTCGATGTCAAACAGAATAATGGCCCGTATCTTTGAAAATCGCCGCGTGAAATTCAATTGCCCATGACGCAGGATAAAAGGTGCGTATAAACAGATATTGTTATTTTAACCATTTGTTTTAATGGACACAAAGGATTTACATTTAATTTCTACCACATTTAGGTTTCCCGATTGACCGAAAAGATTAGCAAACATAAAAAGTTACTATAAGAGAATATTCAATTTCAACTTTATATAAAATTAGATTTACTACCACACACCTATTTTAAAAATATTGTGTTAAATTTTATTTATTCAATAGCAAAGAATGCAAGTCCTGCTAAATTATTATTAATAAGTAAATTAAAGCTAAAGAGATCGCGATAAAATTGTGTAAAAAATTGCTTTGGCACCTTTGCATCATATAAATGCGTTACAGAATACAAGAAAAAAACCAAGAAATTACACAAAAATATAATAGCATTAAATTATAATTCAATCTGTCAGCATTAAATTATATTTCAATCGTATCTAAGTCAAGATTTATTATTATTGTACCTAATAGTAACATCAATGAATAAAAAAATACAAAATCAGCATAATTGTTATAATCAAGTTACTTCTTCTAAACTAACATCAACTTAGAATTTATTTAATATTATTAAAATCATAATACAAATGTATGACTTATTTATTATACACAGATAACGAAATACAGATATATACGCATCTTTACATTCAAAGCCTATCCCTTTACACAACATCATTTTAGTAAACCATAAAACTAAAATGCTGCAAAGACTCTCGTAAGGTTTAGTTATAGCTCTATGCTTTTAAAGTCAATAAAATTTAGAGATATCAGTTTATTTTATTGAAATATACGAAAGAATCGACACCGACGTCATATAATTTTATCACCTCATATTATTTAAATGTATTATTGATTTGAAATTTGATAGTAGCTTTATGGCGTACTAAGAATATATATTGTACAAAGATAAAATAGACACTTCAACAAAATAAAATAAAATCAGTCTTCATAAATATTTTTAATAGTTTTTATGAAAGTTCACTCTGCCTACAGGATAATGTATGATACGTGATCTAAGAAGGACCCAATTGGCACGACTTTAATTATTCTCCTTATTTTCATTTTTATATTTTATACCTAACTACTTGGTGTTTTATAAACTGGTAATAAAATTAATCTTTCTATTTATTTATTATTCTCACAAAAATATACTCTTTTGGTTCTATCTGCAACATGTGGTACGATCACTACAGAATACAGGAATCGGAAGGTGCCTTTTACTTCTATAATCTCGTTTATTTAGAATTCAGTTTTCTATATTGACTTACATCAAAGAATAGAATTGAAATTACACAATATTGATTTCAAAATTTAGATAGTTTAGATTTAGAGTTCTTTTTCACATTTCACGATCTACAAAATATTTTCCACATTAATTTATTTTCTTCATTTATTTAGTAGTATAGTAAATACCCTTTACTTTCGTTTATCGATTAGATTAGAAGATCACAACTACCGAGATAGATAAACCTCAAGGAGACTATTTACAAATGTATAACATCGATGTAGTTATGTATATTTACAGAGTAGTCTTGTAATGGACGACGTTAGCAGCCATATGTGAGATATGTCGGGCAAGATGTGTGTGGCGCGGGCTCTCGTAGTGCGGTGTCTCGAGGCGGGTCGCGCGGGTCGCTCGGCGTGAGGCAAGCGCGGAGGGCAGGGACGCTCAAATCGCGGGCAGCAGCGGGCTCGGCGAGCGCGGCACCCGTCGCACGCTGCCGCTCCACGCCTCCCCCATCATATCCTCGTCTCCCTGCACACGCGCACTCGACATACTCTCAGCATCACACTCCTCAACTTCCCAACTCTGAGAGCGAGAGTTTGATATCGTTTACTATGAGTAGGGCGGCTAAGGTAGCTCTAGGATGCCACTACCACGGAAGAAGAAACTAACCAGTAAGTTTCAGTCTCATCCTCGTCATGCATCAGCTCACAGGCAATCTTAGTCTACGACTCGCGGGGGTCTAAGGAGTACACGTGCGGGACTGTGCGAGTGATTATATCACGTATTACGGTGTCAACACTTACATATAAGAAGTAATTACCATCATCGTGTGTGGCGCAGGGGGGCCGGGCGGGGCTAGTGACGGAGGCCCGGGAGGTGCCATCGGAGGTGGAGGTGCTGGTGGCGGCTCAGGAGATACCGCCGCTGGTGAAAACGATGATGGCGCTAGTGGTGATTGCGCTACGAAAGAATACAAACCAGTTACGTTAGAAAATGTGAGAAAAAAAAATAGTTACCGTTATCGATATTGCAAATTCTAGATTGTGAAGTTGAATACGTATACTACTATGATTATCATTATGATATTTTATGAGTGAATGATATGTAAAACTACTCTATAACCGGGTCATTTGTCGGTCGGATTAGTAGATTTTCAAACCTATTAATTTATCAAAACAAATATTGCGGAAGAAATACAAAATCACCCCATCTTTACTCACAAGCAAGAGTAAACAATTTCACCTAATATAATCTTAACCAACTTTTGCACATCCCTTTCTTAATACATCATTCTTCTGATACTCACCAGCGGCGGTCAGTGCTAACACGAACTGACTCCAGTGCACGCAGCAACCACAGCACAACTGCAGGGCCGCCCGCCGCAATGCACGATGCAAAGCCATAAACAGCAACGGATTTACCGCGGCATGCACGTACGAGATATGTAGAGTGATTTGGAAATACATCTAAAAAAGAAAACTATCTTTAAAAGTCAAATTTCGAAGTTAAGAATAAGAACATGTTTGTAATTCGTCATATTGTAGGTATAGGAGAAGGTGTATGAAAGTATGAACCTTAGTACAAAATGAATAGGTATCTATTTGCATTGTTTGTATCTTCGTTTGCGAAGGTCAAATGGTGCAAGCTGAATTGGAACTATTTTCTATAATATTATAGAGTTGAATTTTCCATGTTTGTTCAGTATTATTAGCTACCAATAACGGAATTCCTCAACGGTCAATAGCATTGACACGAAATTTATTGTAGGTATTTGAAAATCTTGCAAACAAAAATGTTTTTATACTTTCTTATTAAATAGACTCAACTTGACATATTAATAATTCTAAATTAGAAAATTTGGTACATTTTTTCACATTCTCCTTTCATTTTGATAAATTACTACAGTACTAGAAAATACTGAGGCATTAGGACTTACTTCGTAAGCAATATGTGACGTGAGGGTCGGGTGGTGTAGTAACGTGATTATGAAGAGAGGTCCCCAAAATAGTACGTAGGCCGCTGTGATGACCAAAAACATGCGAACTCGTCGGACACCTTCCCTCTCAACACGCGCCAAGTAACCTCGGAGGCGGCGACCACCTCCCAAAGGCAGGTTTGCACTACCCGAGTGACGATCCGATAGGGTTCCATCAACAGTCTACAAGAAAATTAAGTTGTTTTACAATCAATAATTATTGATAGAATAAAAAGTGCTTGAAGAATAGCTAGTAAGTTTGTAAGTAATTATCAAAAAGAATATAATAGTTGAATTATAAGTAAATATAGTTACAATATTCTTCAGAAGAAAGAAATAGAAGACAGCTGTATTGACGACAGTTAAGCTTCATATAAAATAGAAAAGACATAAGCTGCAAAGATCACAGAAATAATAATAGGGATAGAAGTGCGATACGTATTAAAAATAGACAGCTTTGCGTCTGAACCGATGGGACGTTAGTTTAATTGTCTCTAATTTAAACTACCATTAACGAGTGGTACTAGATCCCATGCAGTTAACCGCACATTCCGAGATTAGCGTCCGTGAGTAATGTCTACATATGTATCGCTCAAACAGGCATAAAATGGAATTTAAGTTCCGTTTGAGTTTTGTCGCAGTTGCTAGAAACTGGTGACATCTGGCAGAAAACGCTAGCGGTAATACTTCTAATCTCTTATTAGTTCTGTGGCAACGATAGATAATAGGGTGTTATAGCTAAAAATACAAACGATATTAATGTGACTACAAGATGAGTTCAAGAAGCATGCATTATCCTTACCCTGGGTCCAACGCTGTTGGGCAGTGAATCCATGCGCCTGTTGTCTCCTGCCATGCTGACAAGCGTGGTCACTAAACCAGCTACTCGGACTGCTTCTACGTTAGCCTGCATGCCATAAGATTTAAATTCATCGAATGCTTCGGCTGTATAATATCAAAACCCAATATCTGCATAAAACTAAATTATACAAGACAAAAAGCCTCGAAAAGAAGACGAATAGTATTTTCAAAGCGTGCCGTTTTAAAAATACGATTCGTGCATTCTTATTTTATGAGCTTGGATCGTGGAAGATGGTCTATAAAGTCAAAAATGCAGACACTCGTTTTTTAAAATATATCAGATACTAGGTTTATAATTGAACAGCCGACTTAAATCTAAACGATATTTTGTTAAAGGCGAGTATTGAGTGTAGTTTCGTGTTTTTAATACAATATCGGTATTTTATTTTAGACCAGCGTCCATACGGAGTTTAACTAATTCCGAAAATTTAAATCTTATTTGCTTGTACCGCAAGTATTATTGGCACCAACAAAAATTCCTAAACCGGCCAACGTAATGCACAATATTGTACAGCAACTTGAAATTATGGATGACTTCGTGCGTTTCGACAAGTTTACGCATACCTACTATATTTGCAATATTCTCAACCGTAATCGTCAGCATCGCACTACATTTCTTACATGTCATTCAAAACAACGGCTATATACGTGACTATAACTTCTCAAAGCTATGGATGGACATGTAATGTTAACAAAATTACTCGATAATCGAATGGTGATCATGGAGACATTGGTTTTATGGTAATGAAAGATGATGCAAACGGTATACACAAAGCTATTTACTTTCACATAAAACTAACCTCTCCATGTCATCTGTTACTGAGTCTCGAGAGTGTACGTCGACTGTAGTTAATGTTATACAAACCTTAGTAAGATCCCGGTGGAGTTTTTTCAAATGGAAAAGTGTCAATCCAACGCAGACAGCGTTAACGCCGATCCAGAGAGCGTTAAGTACGTAATGCCTGAAGGGTCCTCGGACTAAGGGACATGACGGAGCAGGCCCGTAAGATCCGTAAGATCCCGCACTGGCAGCCAAAGCCCCAGATAAGAAGGTGGGTCCGAGGTTTATTGTGATTGATGCGAACCAAATCATGAACGTACCGAAAAGGACGCACTGTAAAAAAATATTTACACTATATTCCAAACTCCCAATAATCCTTACATTATTATAAAAATGCTTTTTTATATTCATTTATAAACATAATCATTAGATTAAATCTTATACGATAATAAAAACCAAAAAGAGTAGTGTAATAAAAACCAAAAAGACTTGTCCGTACACTACGTTCATCGTCGAGTCTAGATGTTTTGCTTGTACGGAATATGTTAATAATATTCAAGATAATTATTATTTATTCATTACTTATTTCATTTGTCAATTACATAATTTTTCATCAGTCAACTTACAGTCTAACTTATAAGCCAGGTAAGTATTTAGTCTAGTTTCAAGAACAACAAAAAATGTATATTATGTACCTTCGAGTATTTAACTTAAGATTTATCAAATGCCCGAGGGTAAATTAAAGTTAAAGAAAAATTGTGAACGTCTAGTAGGCCGTAAATAAAATGAGTGGATCATAATTTTACCTGCGGGCTGTCCATCAGTAATGGCGCTGATAAATCAGCTTGTTCTTCTTCATTTTCAGGGAAAATTGGACTATCATTCAGTACAGTTGTTAGCATATTTACTGTTGACACGGTCACCTAAAAGTTTAATTAGTAAATAAGTAAAAGAAAAAAAGGAATAAAAAAGGAAAAAAAAGTGAAATAAGGTTTAAACTAATGTTTGAAAGTTTAAACTAATGTCTGAACGTTTAAACTAATGTTTGAACGTTTAAACTGATGTTTAAACGTTTAAACTAATGTTTAAGGTTTAAACTAATGTTTAAACCTTGTTATTACCGTTAAAAATTCATATTTATTTCTAAAGTTACCTATTATAATAATAAGTTACTATAATACCGTCAAAAATAAATATGAATAATACATTTTTTTGGATAATTATATGGCAACCTGGCAACGTTGCGTTAAATTAAACAATTGATCAGACCCGTTCAGCTGTTCCAGCGTGATTGAATGACACACATTTAAATACGTTTACAAACTTTCACATTTATAATATTACTAATATATTTTTATATTCTCGTAGTAGGATAGTAGGAATTTTTACCATCTCTAAATACTTTTTTATATAAGATTCAAATGGCTAACATGGCACCACACTTAAAACAACCTAATATCAATACATATCAGGGCCCGTAGCCAAGGGGCAAAAGTCTAATTTTTTTTTTTATACTACTTAGGTGGCAGACAAGCACACGGCCCACCTGATGGGAAGCGGTCACCGTGGCCTATGAACGTGTGCAACACTAAGGGTGTCACACACGCGCTGCCTACCCTGAAGGGAAGGGGGAATCGCAAACGATCGCTAAGGAAACGTATAGATTAGGTCGACTAATCACACTCCAGCTCGTGATTCCGCCGCGGCGCGCGCATCGTACACCGGCGACGAGCTGGGATGTGATTGGTCAACCTAATCGTTCGTTTTCTAAGCGATCGTTTGCGATTTAGACTTTTTCCATTTGTCTACGGGGGCTGAACAGGACTTAGATTAGTGTATGTCTAGAAGTAGTGATATTTATTTCTGTTACTAAATCTTCTGTATATTATTCAAATTAACTTCTCTATAATTAAATACACAGTATATTTAACTCAAAAATTAATTAACTAAAGTCGTAATATTTCATCTAAATAATATTTAAACTCAACAATCTAATTCCATTACTCTATTGTCTCTCTAAAATTCAAAGACGTACTAATATTTGTAACTTGTATTTATAAGTTGCTATCAAAATTAAGTGCCCAAGATTATTCTCGGCCCTCTCGTCTGTCCAAACTAAAGCTAAGTGCCGATAAATCACTTTTATGTTCACAACTGCCGCCAGTTCCCAACAAACCTACTTTCGCCAGACACGATCTGTTATTTTTGCATCCTATTGGCTCATCTGCGTTTGATGACATTTAATTTTTAGTTTTATACTTTTTGGTTGAAATCTTCCGGTCCCTTTGCTTTTTTAATCGTAGTTACTTACAGAGCGGTCTTTAACCTTAAAAACGCTTTTATGTCAGAATACTTTACTAAGAAAAAATAGACTCTTTTGTTTTTTCATACCACTTAAGTGACAGACAAGCACACTGCCCACCTGATGGGTAGCGGCCAGTGTGGCCTACGGTTTCATTGGTCAAGGTAAAAGAAGACATGTCTACGAACACCATGCTTAGGGGCAGGTACGTTCTAGATATGATCTCAAAATCATCCCACGTACAATAAGAATGCCTTATTATACAAATACGAAAAACGAGCAACGTAACATTCACGAGTTATTCACCGAATCTATTTCGAAGCAGGAAAATCCCTCAGTTTTTCCAACCTTTCTATTTTAGTGAGTGGCGTTTGATCCCAGCAATCAAAGTAATGGAAAAGCTAATAGAATGACTAAGTAACAAAGTCCGTCATGCTCGGATGACAATCCCTCTCATAGTGGTGAGCTAACTTTAGTTTTTAACATGCATTATTCAGCATGTTGACGTTGATTCCAATTTAGTTCAGGAAGCAATTAAAGTGCATGCAGCTAAATCTATCTAGGAATTTTTCTTCCGCTTAACATAATTATAATATCATCATCATATGACTTGGGGGAGACCTTTGACCAGTGGTGGAACAAAATAATTAGCTTTTTTTATAAATCGGTCATATCAATATGACTTCACCTCGCCTGATGGTAAGCTAAAGGTCTCAGGAAGGGGGTCCTCATTACATACACTGACAGTGACATAATGGTGGCCCTACCGGTAACTGGCAAAAACACAATTATATTTATTCACCTCCGAAATTCAAGGGCATAAATTAATAAAATATGAGTAAGTACATTTTTTAGTTTTAGTCCGCCATGTTTGTTTTTGTTGCAAGAAAGTGTTTATTTAGTTAGATTCCGCTCATAATACGAAGCAATATTATAAGAATTGAATAGTGAAAAAATGAAAACTACATTGCCTAGCTATTTTTCTAAGTAGTGTACAATTATCGGGCCCAAGGTCCATACATTTGTGAAACATCTCCTTTCATTTATTTTAGCCGTCACACACACGTACTTCCATCCATTCTCATACAGTTTCACATGTCTCAATTGACGATACATTGACATTATAATTATTAAGATAAAGAAATTTCTCACCAGTAGCAAAAAAGCAGTTTCAACCAGTGAGCACTTGTAGACAGGCTGGCAGCGGAACACGGCAATACCGAGCGGTAGCAATATGGCTGCGCGGGCGCAGTCCACTACCGCTTGATGAAAGAGAAGACCGTGTGACCACCTGTTAAACAAAGAGTAGGTATATGAAAAGGCTGTTATTTTAGTGTCATACCGAAATGTAAACTATTCTTTGAATTTCTTAAATAGATATCTACCCTACAAATTTAAGCCAACGAATTGTTAACTAAAATATTTTAGTTCAATTTTAAGGTATTTTCACATAATTTTGCTCAAGGAATTTCACGGAGTTAAACGTGAAAATTCAGTTTAATGAATTTTCATCATGAATTCCAGGGTAAGAAAACAAAGTCGAGTTTGAATTCCTGTTCGAAATGATGAAAAAAAATATTATTCCATAAAACAGAGTGACCAAAAAATTTTATTCCATTAAACAGAGTCACATTTTTAAAACTTATAGATTCTCCAGATTAATAAATTAATTGTATATCAGCAATCAGTATCTATAAAGTATCAACGTATAGTCAACGCCAAAAAAGTTGACGATCATTTTCAGATTTTAAAAGTTCGTATTTGGGAAAAGTAATTTATATTTGTAACTACTTAGTTACCCGCGCGCGGCTCCACCCGCTTGTTGTTTTTAGGCTTTTTCGTGCAATTTTTGTAATTATTCTCTATATAAGACCATCCTCGTACTTCAAAGAATATTCTAAAAGAAGAATTAGCGAAATCGATTCAGCTGTTCTTGAGATTCGTGCTTAGCAACACATTCTACGATTCATTTTTATTTATAAATATTGAAAACACTGTTCAAATACTTATTGGGGTCAAATAGAATTTTTGGTAATGTTAACCTAAGTAGGTATATAATTAATAATTTTCAACCAGATTTTTAAATTTGAAATGTGTGCAATTATTCTTTACTTTTGACGTTGGTTGTAACAAAAATCCTACCGTTTGACACTCGTTAAAATGCCTCGGAAGTACTCCTATACTTATAGCCCTCTTGTTCGTATTTTATGACTCATCAATAAGTAAAAGTGAGACATAATATGATGTCCCTGCTAAGATCAGTACTACCGTAAGGGCCTGTTTTGAACCTTAATCGTAAATAATGCAAGAGGTGTTGTCTATTGGACTATTCTCCTTAAGGCAAAAGGGACAGTTTTTTATTCATAAGGACCCAAAAGTTTATCTTTTCTTTCTGTATTTTCTTAGTAGATAATATAGTTGTGTATTTGTTTCAAGTATATAATATCAAATCACGTAAAAGGCATAATAGGTATTATACTCGTCAATAGGGGTAACTATGCTGGATTCATATCAGCTATAATCATTAGGTATAGTAAGGTTAAGATTTTAAAAAGCGATTATAGAAAATTACATTTTGCCGCCGAACCGTTAAGCTTATATTTCAATTCAGAGATCAGACTATGAATATATCTACTCCTCGCGGTTCTACGCTCATGGTGTAACTGTTCTTTTATAGTATTTTTATTTCGCTGAATAAATGTAATAATAACTTTCAGTTTGCCTGGGAGTCTTCAAAACTGGAGTAAATAAGTTCTTTCTGGGCAAGCGGGTTCCATCACCTATCAGTAGGTGAGTCACATGTTGTGAGTCTATCAATAATAAAAAAAAAACAATATTCTCTTTTTTTCGTTCGAGAATGAACTAACGTACAAACGTAAAAGGGATACCAGAATATGAAAATTTGGTATGCTTATTGTATGTTTCTAATTTGATAAAAAATGTTTACATAACCAGCTGAAAGCTTTATAGCAGGTTATGTAATCATTGTGTATCATTGTGTACCTATATATAGGTACGCGGTAATATTATATACATAATGTATAATGTTTCTGCGATACGCTTGACAAAAGATTACTTTTTATTTATATAATTTATTTCAAAACTTTACCCCTAAAACTACGGGTAAGTCGCCTCATTCTGTATAACTTTTAATCAAATTTTTACTTTTTTCGTTCCATAGATTCGGGGACCATTGTGCCATTGCTATAACAGACCGACAATCCTAAAAGTTTTTAGATATAAAAGTTGCGTTTTATTCAACTACAGAACTCTGAAAAATGGATTAAAGTTATTACAACAGTAAGTATATAAATAACAATAAATGAGCACACAAAATCAACATAAATCCGTGGATTATTTGTTCTCGTTCATTGATTTTTGGCGGTGACTTTGCATCTCCTTTGTAAAACAGCAGTTACTCATCTTATTGTAAACTTAATCAGATTTTTTAACAAAAAAAATAAACAAAATACTTTAAAATCATAAAGCCAAAATATTCTAATCCCAATCTAAAATTAACAGTACTTAGGTACAAGAAATTAATCTCATAATCGGATTGGATTATGAATTCTACCGTCTATACTAATAAAAATGTAAATTAGTTGTGTCTTTACATTAACGATATTAATAAAAACCGTTTAAAAACAAAAACTTGAAATGAACGATTATGAACACAGAAATATTTATTTTGAAATTCTCATCTGTTTTTCCTATCAAACAGGTCTAAATTAGGCTCCAAATCTAACGTACGTTTTATTGCAATTGGCTAATGAGAATCGGAGATATAACTTAAGAACGATAACCAATCACCGCGCGGGGACGCGAGAATTAGCTAATATCAAATACTGTCAAATATACTCGTAGTGCACGGCATCTAACTTGGCAAGATTTTGGAGTAGTGTGGGCCCCGCTTCTCCAAAACCTTGCCAAGTTAGATGCCGTACAGTATTCTTGTTTGTGGCAAAATGCGTCACATAGAAACAAGTATAGCGAGTACGGCATCTCACTTGGCAAGGTTTTGGAGTAGTGGGGCCCACACTACTCCAAAATCTTGCCAAGTTAGATGCCGTGCACTATACACTGGTTGACATTTGAGTATTTGATATTAGCTAATGCTCGCAGCTCTGCGCGGAGTTCGGTTATCATTTTTGATCTAATAATTATATTCGTTGGAATCTAGGACCCTCTCTAATGTTAATCATATTTTCTGCAGACACTGTCTTTTATCTTTAGAGAATAAAGGTGCTCAAAGAAAATTGGATAACTGAAAGGCCTTTTAATAAAAGAGAGTAGTTCTTGTTTTGACGTTTACTTTAGCGCTATTATACTTTGCTTTTAAAGTAATAGTTATGAATCTCAGTACTGGCTTTTGTCTAAGAAAAATATTGTATTAAAAATCTTGGAAGAAGAAAGTACATACTTGGATTTTAAATCTATCAGCGTGAAAGGTATTGGAGAATAAAGGTTTTATTCATTTGCTTGCTCTACTTTCAGTTTACCTGGGGTTAATAGAATGTATTTTTCTCTTTCATTCATCCCTACTTAGGCGTAGTGCATTTTTTTTCAAGATTTTTTCACATAACCTATCTTTTTTGCCTAGAAGGAACCTATTCACTCGTGACGTGAAGAGTCCCAGGTTTCCAGAAACACAGACTCAGGCAAGGAATTCCAATTCTAGTTTTACGCATAATTATTAATGTGTCACCTGTATTCGGCAACCCATTCAAACGTTAACTTTAAAATTCAAGAATATATTAAATTTAAAAACTCTGACTTCAAAATACTTTGCTAAAGAACTTTCCCGGGAGCTTATTTAAAGTCAAGATTTATAAGCTATTTCCTGTTAAGCGCTTAATAATGTAGAATGAAATATACTGCTTTATGACCACAGCAGAGTTAAAAGTTTCGATAAGTTAAATAATTGTGGCGAGAGTGCATTGGCAGCGTTATAGTAGCGAGTTTGATATACATGGAAGTTCGTTACCCAGGTTGAAATAGTATTACTGGCTTCTAGAAAATTCTAGATGGATCTTCAGTATGGAGTCAGGAAAGATGTCAGTTTTTAGCCTATTAATGTAACAAACAAACTTACAGGCCACTGAGGCCACGTTACATTGCCAACGGACTTTTTTTTTTTTTTTTTTTTTATATTCAGTCCGTCTATTGACTTAACCCCGCTGGATGGTAAGAAGCAAGGGCAAAGTCCAGAGGGTACGGGCCGCCATTCCAGACACCATTCGTCTCAAATGGCGGCCCCTACCTTGACGGCCTAGACAGATGCCTTTTCACGCCCCGCTTAAAGAACCCGGGATTGAAGGAAGAAGGAAACACGTGTGCAGGAAGTGCATTCCAGTTTTTAATTGTGCGACATAGAAAGGAAGCACCGAACCGCTTGGTTCGAGACCGAATGGTCTCGACTGTGTGCGGGTGGCACCTCTGCCCCGCACGTGTTGTTCTGGATCGGAAGAGAGACGGTGGGATTAGTTGGAATAGCTCCTCAGAACATTCACCGTGGTCTTTAACAAGTGTACAATTTTAAATTAATCCAACGATTTGAAATGGTTTAAAATCGAGTTCACAGATTTTGGAACATACAAACATACCTACAACATAACCAACATGCAAATTTCATTCCGCGCACGCTTAGCGCTTAGCGCGCGTGGAATGATCTCCCTGCTGTGGCTTTCCCTAGCGACTACAATATGGGGCTATTAGAAGGTTTTAACAGGATTGGCAGAGCGAGTGTGACGTCCCTGGTATTGCACACGTCCATAGGCCACGGTGACCGCTTTCCATCAGATAGGCCGTGTGCTTGTCTGCCACCTAAGTGGTATAAAAAGTACATACTAACCTTCGTATTATAAACTGTATTTATGCAAAATTGTAACAAAACTGATTCAGCGTTTTAGGTATGAAACTTTAACAAGCAGAGTCACTTATGTATCTATCACATTAGTAAAGTTAAAACGACTTAATCTGATTTGGATTTGATCTGACACGACCCTACTTACTATTACCCTATAAGCGTTATATAAAACGCAGATTTGGTAATAGCTACGAATAGAATCCGTGTCGCGGAATACGAACGTGCCCAATCTACGAAGCCGGTCATAACATTCACAATGACGTATCCTCAGTATGTCTTTTGATATCTTTATCACTTCTGCAATATGCCAATAATGGAGTTCAATAAAAACTACATACGGACCCTGCTGTCATGGCTTTTCTTCATTATCACAACGCGTTGTCTGCTAAGGATAAAAGTAGATTTATTAAATGTCCTTCAATTTATATTTAATTGATTTCGATACGGATTCTAAGACAGTTTAATTTTTCCTGGAAATCAGTGTTTTCATGGGTCGTTACTATTGATCTTGATGTACAGGAGTTACAGTAGGAGTGAGGGTGGGAAGAGTCCCAATTAAAAAAACGTGTTGTGGTTGCATGACCGAACGAACAGTGTGTCATTCGGATTGTTAGACCAAGTTCTATAAAAATGTTGTAAAATAATGGAATGCTCAATGTTCATTCCGTACCGAAACTACCGGATTTTTAGAGTATGATCTAGTAAAATATAATCTAAAATAACGATTTTTTTTTCCACTACATGCAGTAAATAGAAATACGTATTTTGGTTTTAACACATTAGTCTAGTATACCAAAACTAGCACTCGTCTCATTTTTTCCTTGTATATAAATGCTTATGCCCTGTAGGTACTATAAATTTATCAACCACGACTAACAAAACATTTCCTTTGAACAATGATAAACATCCATTTTTTTCCTGTCTTGTCATTCTTTACATCGAAAAGCTCCCAGAATTTATAACTTTTATTTTTTCATAGTAATACATCGTTATTTATGGCCGTGAGATTTTTCCCTTGACAGTATTTGATAACGTTGTTATTGAACATCTCAGATACGCTTTGAAGAACCTGCTATTGAGCTTTTTATAATGCCTATTATTCCGAGCGACAGCCTGATAAGATCATCGGCCGGATTCTACTGAAAAATTGTCTGTTATGACATCAAAGAAATCAATGCTGGACCGGGTAGGTAAATAGAATTTGGGACATGGTATTGTCATATAAAAAGCACCTGATGAGAACTAATGTAACTAGGATTTTGATCGTTATCAATATTAAGATCTGATAAAATTAGTATACCTATAAGACGTCATCAAGACCTTCGGAGCCAAGCCAATCTCACCCGCAAGCCAGTGCCCCAACTGATTGGCGGATGAGGCTCTAGTGCCGGTTTCCCTCTTGGGGCTGACAAGTCAGACGGCAGTCACTCCCATAAATGCCGTATAAACCAAATCAAAAGAAGGAGAAAGAGTAATCGGATTCCAGGTTTTGATGTTACCGGGATCAGTGTTCACAACACTAAATGTTCACAAACACAATTAATCTCGGTAACCCAAAAACTTACAAGTAATCTGAATTATATATATATCAAAAAGACGTACCTCCGTAACTGCTTTTTGCTCAATATGACAATCATCAAAGCCAAATTTGCTGACATCCCTAGACTGGATAGCGCGAGTAAGGCTGCCGCGCTTGCAGCGCCGCCTGGCGGACAGTGCCTCGTGTTATTGGCGAGCGATGAGTTCGAGGTGCCAGCTGATCCGAAGCGAAGGTTCCCTCCGATCATAGCCACAGCTGAGCCTGCTTAAGAGAAAAATTACAGTGAGAAAATCGCGCGTCCAACTGCAAAGAAGATACAAAATCACTATAGTTACCTATTTTTTTTATTGTGTTACTAGTATCGTCATCTGAAAGATGAAATTAATATCACTGAGAAATTATTAAAATTACATTTTTATAATAATTGATCATATAATTAGTTCAATTGTATGATCAGAGATTTATTAGAAAATACGTGTTTTTAAAATTTCAATATTTATAAATCATCCAATTTAGTTGCCTTTTTTTAATCATTTCTTTTAATAAATAAAACATTTATACAATTACCTGCTGACATTTTGGTGCGTTGTCGTCCGCTCTCAATGGGAATTAACTATCAAATGCAATAAATCACTGTGACAGCCAATTAGATAGGCTCTCTCCCCCCCACCGGCCCATTGCATTTTTGCACAAATAACGTTACTATCCACTGACATCACTAGCAATGAGTTTTTTTATAGCACTGTACCGGTCGACATCCAATGTTGACACTTTCCACGAACTAGTTCTAAAATCCTTTTGCGTGGACGCGCACTTTCGTATTTTAGTACACTATAGTATCTGCCAACAAAATGAAATAAAATTTTATACAATTCTCAAAATTCTACTAAGAAAACGATATGAAATAGCCTAGTATTAATAAATTACTCTCAATGATACTTCATACATATAAAGGGAAAAGAAAATGAGTATATTTCCATTACAAAGAATATGAGCTGAATTTCCTTGTTGCTTAAAACCACTGAATGACTTAATGTAATTACAATCTTTGATGTACATGCAATCTATGTTTACCGAGAAAGATTGAAAGCCTGGCTTGTTAAAACTACTAATGAATTAGTACACAGATCTGTGATCATCTGTGGACTACTGTAGCCCTCTTTGTAAATGCCTAATTGAGTTGCAGTCGACGTCTCATCCTACGCCGCAATGGCCTCGTGCTAAGTCACTTTAGAACAAACTTATCAGTATTGTTGAAGTTGCTAAGTTGTTTGTTAATGGTTTAAGTTTGGAATGAAAAATGGTATTGAATTAGCATATAGGTTTGTTAATTCACTTTGAGTTTCTTTAGTTGTGACCTGTAAAGGCGTGAAAATATAGACGTATATTTTTATCTACCTGTAATTTGCGCAATGTAAATGATTTACTATCGAAATTTGGGGTTACATAAAGCCGAATACCGAAATTGACGCAAATCTGTGCATAACTGTTCAGTTTTAAGTGTGAATAATATAGGTACATTATGCATTTGTGTGCGTGCGCGTGAGTGTATCCGGAATGTACATTATCATCAAAAATTTTAAATTACCCAACCGCGAAAAAGAAAAGCTATTAAAATAAAACAGCTCTTGATGTTAAACAGATTTGCGATTATTAACAACTTTTATTACACCATAACGCTAGAGTATAATACAGTTATTCTAATCTTTATAGGCTATTATAAAAAGCCTTTAAAGCTTCGAAATAAAGCCACTACTAAAAGCATCCAAGCCGTGAGATAAACGGCGGACCACAGACATAATTACGACCCCATCTGGAATGTCGGTCAGCGCCTGAAACACTATAGCCGTGCACATAAATAAAGCTCTATACAGATGCAGCCTTATATTTCTGATGGATTTAGAACGCATTTAAGCGTCAGTGTACGATATTTCTAATATAACTCCTTGATACTAATGTAATATTTGTTGTAACAGTTGTGAAAATGTTTGTTAGATAGTTACTCACGCTCTAAGCGTACTGGGCTAGATTATAATCAGGTAAAACGCATAGCCTACTTTTATTCTCGGCATAGCTGCCGACAGGGTGCAGCCACGGGTATCACCTAGTATGATTTTCTAATTTCCTAAAGACACAGGTTACAGAATAACAGTTTAACAAGATGCAGTTTAAAAGTTTGAACGAAAATAAAATAAAATTATTGGTCCTGTATATAAAGACTTGGTTATTGAATTTAATAACACTTAAATGAAAACAGTGGTAGTTTTGGTTAAACCCATAAATAATATCTATATATTAAAACATTTTCAAACAAGTGACATTCAGCACAAAAACAACGTCAGAACATCAAAACAAAACATCAATTTGTCTTTCACCAAACAAATTTTCATTTCGTTTTTCCAACACACAAAACAGTTACTAACTGGGAACAAATATTAGTCGGTTTCACGAGTATTTTCGGACTGAAAAAAATACCGCAGTGCCATTTAACCGTACAAAATAATATTTCAAACTTTATTATGCTGGTGTGAATAAAAATATGGAAGTAAATTTTAATGTGTTTTAGGTATTTTGAAGCCTAATAAAATTTTATGTAACCGATACTTTAGAAGCCGATAACATCGAGGTTACAAATTAAATGTAGGTACACGGTTCAACAATTAGTACAAAAAGTTATGTAACCTTTTATAGCAAAATAATTTTAGATGAACACGATAATTCAAAAACCAAAAACCGTAGCAAAATACATTCAGTAGTTTTTGCATTCATCGCGAACAACCAGCCAAACAGGCAATAATTCCAAAATCGTTTATATAACATAACCCAAGTAATTTCTTCAAATATCTCCAATGTACACACAGAGATAGATTCTTTATATCAGTTTTCAAGGAGGTAGGACTCGACGGTATCTCCCGTCCGAAATGAGCTGTCCGACTGGGGAAGTACCTCCGCCCTACAGAAGACTGCGGCCATGATAACCATCGTGTTGTGTTCCAGCCGGTAAGTAGGGTAGCCAGAGCTCACTGTACCCCTCCTCCCCCTCCCCTTCCTAGCCTCCCTACCCCTTCCCAGCTCTCCCCCTTTCCCTTCAGGGTAGGCAGCGCGTGTGTGACACCCTTAGTGTTGCACACGTTCATAGGCCACGGTGACCGCTTCCCATCAGGTGGGCCGTGTGCTTGTCTGCCACCTATGTAGTATAAAAAAAAAGTTTTAAAACATAATTTGTGACATTAAAGCATTAACCTAAATACCAGTCCATCATCATTCACTCCGCCATCGAATGACCTTTGGTGCGCATTAGTTGGGACATTTCACTTAACTGGTATCATTATGCAAAATCCAAGCAATTACGAGACTCGCTACTCCAAATGTATTATTTATTCTGAATAATATAAATGTAAATATTGGGATTGTTAGTATTACAGTTTTGTTCATTTTAAATTTCTAAAGTTAATGTCTGTAGTTTGACTAAACTATAGCACTTCACAAATCTTACCTTAAACCCGATATACCTAATATCGGGTTTAAGGTAAGATTTCATTTCCAGAAATAATAATAATAATAAATAAATATTCTACGACATTCTACACAGCGCCCTCTAGACCCAAAGTAAGCATAGTTTAAATAGCTTGTGTTATGGGTTCTAGAAAGCTGATAAACATACTTATATACTTTTTTTTGTAAATACATACTTATTATACATAGAGACACCCAGACCAATGCAAATCTGACGTAAACACCATCATCATACTGTTAGTCTCTTTCCTGAAACTTTACCTTCAGCTTACCATCAGGCGAGGTGAAGTCAAATTTATGTGTCCTATATATCAAATTAAAAAGTCCTGTTAAGCTTGTATTTTGGAGCCCGGTGTCCGATGTCTTCCTGTTTTTGGCTTATTTAGTTGTTACGTAAGCGACTGATCCTCTAAACTCGGGAGGAAAACGTACGCTAAAGCTTAATTCCTTAATCAGTAGGTACACCAGAGAGAGAGAGAGATACAGAGAGAGACCGAATTTTGAGTCAGTATGTTTATATATTTGGAGTTAAACGTACGGTTACTTAAAGTCCTATTCCTATAGTTAGAGACCTAAAAAGTCCGATAATTGGTTTAAAAACAGAACTTCGATATCACCAATAAACTGTTGAGGTTAAATGGCAATCGCTTAACGCCGCCAAAAATATCGTAGTTACACTTACAAGTCGACCTAACTGAGTTGAGAAACGATTCGGAGAATGATTTTTATATGTTTAGGACTATTTTCGGAACCACTAGATTATTGACTACATTGTCCCTAAAAGATATAGGCTATATTGTAAAATAAACCAAAAGTAAGCGAGGGCGCGTTGCGAGCAATAAATAATACAGCTAGATTCAGTAAAATCTGATCTAGTGGTACGTTATTGAAAGTTGTAGCAAATATCAACATTGACCATCGGCTACGAAAACGCAGCTGCTCCAATATCCTAAACAAACAAATAAGATTCACTTTAGCAATAAGGTCAGCTATCGAATTTCGAGTAGCCTCGGGCGAAAATACTTTCAAGGCGGACACAGCTACGTGTGGAAATGAAATCTGTGATACTTTACACTGTGTTACTTTTATCGGATAGATTTAATATTATCCTTACTGAACAGAACGTATTTATCTACTGGATTGATGAGTGTGTTTGTGTGTGTGGGTATGTGTGTGTGTGTGTTTGTTATAACACGAAAACGACTAGGCTTTTTGTCCACCGCAGCCGCCACCGTCACGGCACCGAGATCGTGATGACGCATGACGGCGCCGATTTAGCGATACATACATTTTTATAGCCATTGAGATTAGAGTCTCAAATAAAATATAGGCCAATTTTTATTCCTGAAATAGGTTAGGTTAGGTTAGGGGATCAGAATCTCTCCAGAGCCGTGGTCAACAGATAGACAAACTACCCTCTTCCAAGGAGAGCTGCCAAAGGAATCGTACTCACCGCCAAAAACAATTAAGCGAGCAGTATTGTTTAATCACTGCTTTGTACAATGCAGGGGTAATTCCCTTGACGTACCGCTACAAATTCAAAGTTTCGTTACATACTGACACTTCAATTTTATTTGTACAGATATGACTACGAGTCTCAATCACGTATGCAAATACTTTGAAGATTTGTTTGTCGAGGAGTGTATCAAACTTTAACTACGCCGTTATTGCTTGTGAATCGTGTGTATAATTCAGAATTTGTATGCATGATGTAGAGGAATAGGTATTCTTAATTGAAAGTTAAATAGTACTAGCTAGAATGTTATATAGTACTAGCTTCCGCCCGCGGCTTCGCCCGCGTGGAGGACGACATTGTCACCAAGTCATTTTATGGCAAGTTTTTTCATACCTTGTTTTACATTATTGCAGTTTTAGTAGTGATCTCTATTTTTTTAGTAAAATATTTAGCCTATGTCACTGACAGATAACGTGGCTTTCGTGGCTTGACGTCAAAAAGATGTAATTACATTGTACTATTTTGAAAAATAAAGAAATTGAAATTGAAATTGAAATTTCTATTGGTAAAAGAATTTTCACAATCGGTTCAGTAGATTCAAAGACTACCCCCTACAACCCCACAAACTCACAAACTTTACCTCTTTATAATATTAGTATGGATTGAGATATAGAACCCTATTAGAAATGTTGTAACTAGATATTAATCGTAATGCATCAAGGGTTACAATAGCCGTGTTTAACGACAAGCTATTTACAGAGAGAACAGTTATTTACCTACTTTTTTATACTACTTAGGTGGCAGACAACCACACGGCCCACCTGATGGGAAGTGGGTATGATACATCATTTGAAAGATACATTATCCCCAATGGACATAGACTATGTCTTACGTGTAAGTTACGATAGCTTGAGTTACAAAATCTCCTACTAGCTAGAGTTGCCACTTCTAAATAATATATATTTCAGTCCTGTGACAGAACAAATCCAGGCCACGGCCCCATTTGAGGCGCGAAGTTTTACACGTACAAAAATTTGGATGTATTTTCCACTATTGTGGAGCACAATGTTTTATTCGACTAGCTGCCGCGACTCACAAACTGCAGCACAAAAACTAGGTTACTATCGACAGAACTTTTCTCATATCTTAACACTTTTTTATTAGCTTTCAAAATAATTTGGAAGTACAATTTAACGAATTTCTTGGTATCGATGATGATGGATGGGGGGACCTTCCTCCCCCACCCCTTCCTCCCTACCCCGTTTTAATCGTAGTTAGAATCATGATTACCAAAAGTAATTACCTAATCCAGCCCTACACCGTAACCTACAGATAGTAACGGAAGCGTAAAAATTTGTCAGTTCTGCAAATATGTAGTTTAAAGGTTGCTGTAATCATCTGTCACCTTCCTAGTTTAAAAAACACTGTAGTGTAACAATATAGATACTAAGATCGTTTACACGAGATAAATCTTTTAGAGCCATTATAAAACCCATAATCTTTATATAGGTACTATAACAATTTATGTTTATCCGAATAATATGGCAATATTGTTCGCAAAAAGCACACCCTCCATTTTATATTCATAAAATAAGGCGTGTTTTTACCACACCACGATTACTCAGCTCGTTAACTTTCACATTCACACGTTCACCTCAATATTTCGTATCGCTCATGAATTTGAAATGTAATAGAATTGTATTAAATTTCGTATAGATTCCAATAATCTTTAGGAAGAAGAAAAACCTTTTGATACCTAACAAAATATGCTAAACATTTACTAATAAATGTAAGTATTTTCCCATTGATGGGTACTTTTTTTCTCATTCAAGTGAAAGCATTTTGTTCTTGCATATACTCGTATGTAGGTCGCATTAATTAGAAATGATTAATCAATTAAACCTACATACATGAAGGCAAAACATATTTCCACCTCTTCTAGTTTTATAATTGTTTTAGGTTTTTTTCAACTCTGTACACCTACATACACACAAAATTTGACAAATTCAATCTAAATCAGTTTAATACTCGTAGCTTTTTTTTTAAATTAAAATAATTTACTCTAAAAAACTATTCCCAAAAAAAATACATTAAAATATGTAAACGATGTGGGTCATGTAGGACTCTCAGTGCGACCTAGTAACCTGAGTTCGACTGAATAGAACTCTGCATTCATATTCATTTACGGAACGAATTTGCAAATTGGGTACGAATTCATTATGTAAATTTAAGAACTTTCATTAAATATGACGTAGTAAATTTGTTTTAACCCATTTTTAGACTAAAACACGGAATCTATCATGTTAATGGTATGTTATCATCTGCATGGTTTTTGATTTTAAGGCTGTAATTTTTTACGAAATAAATACAATACGAAATGAACAAAAAAAATTTTTTTTTGGAAAAAATATTTTTTTGTTCAGAATCATTCATGTAGGTAACATATAATCAATTTTTTTTTATATTTAAATATACAGGCACAGTTCTTTTAAAAAATTTTAAAGTATAGATAGATAAATGATTTTGTATAGGTACTAGAGAATTAAGCGATGATCATTGGTTACTGCTAATATTCGTTTACATTCATAACTTTTCTTGTATACTACAATGGGAAACTACTTCCATTGCTATCAACCATATTATAGGTATCATCAATCAAAAACCTTTTAGCGGGAACAGCGGTGTATTGAGTAACGCATAAAACACACATTTAAAAATAGAACCTACTGTTACCTAAGAACAACTTCATCAAAATTGAAATAGATAAGGCCATATCAACTTATCCTACTTATATTGTATATTGTGATAGTTTGTAAATATGTTTGGATACCCAAACAACCGTACGGAGCTAGCTAAAATTTAACACATATTCATTTTATCCTTGGAATAGATTCCTATGGGTATTCAAGGGCCCAGGGCCCGTAGACAAGTGTCACAAGTCTAAATCGCTAAGGAATAGAAAAGATTAAATCGACCAATCACACTCCAGCTCGTGATTCCGCCGCGGCGCACGCATCGTACGCCGGCGACGAGCTTGGATGTGATTGGTCGACTTAATCTATTTGTTTCCTTAGCGATTTACGCTGTGCCACTTGTCTACGGGGGCTGATGTGTGTAGATAAACCTTAACTAGTGTTGATTAGAAACCAATCGCGTTGTGTGTCATATTGAACATTTTCAATACCTACAAGCAATTTGGATCCCCTAGATTTTATGTTCCGTGATAGACCCTCAAACGCTTCCAACTAACAGGAAAATTAAATGTTCCGTAGTGCACAACTGAAAAATGAACCAATAACTGCCAATATGGACATTATGGCCAGTAAATTAAGTTTGGTATGTAATAATAATATAACAATACGAGTTGTGCTTGCAGTTATACGATATTGGATTGCTATGAACGGTTGTTCCGGTGACTGAACCGCACCAAATAAGATAAAATCTAATTTCAAAGAATAAAAAATTGTTTTTAAAGCTGAAACCTAGATAATCCTATTTATTTGTCTTAGTTTAACGAGTGTACCTTTGGAAGATTAAGACTAGATTATTGTAAAAAAGCTATACTTTAACCAACTTTGACAGAAACGCGTTTAGCGATAGTGAATGCTCCGTTGCTCTTCGTGAAGTTTCGGGTTAGATACCTGAACCGGGCAAAAAGTATTTTCGACTTTTTCTCTGTTAAATTCTCAGTAAAAGTTCGGAATCGGGCAAAGTACCCAATTGACGTCAATTAGCTTGTCCCTTTTTCCGTATTCACTG
The DNA here is from genome assembly GCA_963576445.1 of Lithosia quadra. Classification (NCBI taxonomy): domain Eukaryota; kingdom Metazoa; phylum Arthropoda; class Insecta; order Lepidoptera; family Erebidae; genus Lithosia; species Lithosia quadra. The sequence goes on from OY754879.1 coordinate 15,489,889, forward strand.
GTCCGAAAATAGCTCTGTTTATAATGTCAAGTATATAGTCATATTGTGAGTGGAGACTTATTGTGAAGCTATAAAAAATAGCGCTTATAAAAATAGGCGCACAAAAACATAGAACCTTCTCCTTTTTGAAGTCGGTTAAAACACGTGAGACGAAGTTACGCACTCGATATTCATCTGAAGATAGTAAAACTTTATTCTGACACAGATTTACCAAGCCAATAGTTGTTTCTGACGTGAAATCTGTAAGAAGGTTTAGACTCTATGAATGTTTCATAAGTCTGTTCAATACACCTACATTACGCCATCCGTTTTGAAATGTGTTTTTTAAGACAGAAACTTCGCATAAAATTGTTTTAGAATGTATAACTTTGAGGCTTTTTGCATGAATAAGATGTAATTTAAACCTGAAGAAATTGTTTTGTTTTTAATTAGGGGAAAGCTTGTCGAGTACCAACCACTACGTCTAAAAATATACTAACGAAATTTTTCATGAAAAGGTGATTTATGTAGCTAAGGTCTAAGTAAAAACGGAATATTTAAATTAAAAAATAACGAGAGGTAGACAGCTGTAGGCTTTCCACTCGTATTAGAGACGAGAGCGTACAACTTATGTCAGGCATTACATACTCTGAAAAGCACATTTCTGTCCGAGTGTTGTTAGCAAGTTGCCATATTATGTTTATACAATTCGTCATAGAAGAGTGAAAATGGTGAATATTCGTGCGAGTAAAGCAAATATACACGAATAACCCCTCCCTACTTCGATTTATACATTTGAATAAAGGCGAATAGCGAAATTTGGTTCGACCATAAGACCAGCTGTCCAGCTTAGGGCCGCCACTGTAGCACTACCGGTGTATGTAGTAGTGACCCGAGTCCTGAGACTTTCCTTTAGCATACCATCAGGCGAGGTAAAGTCATTTTGACGTGTCCTATATAAAAAAAATGGGTCTCGACAGTCAGGCCGATACAGGTGGTTAACGAAGGGATACTGTAAGGGTTTTGTTTGTTAAACTAATGGCATCAATTACACAAACACTTAAGCACAGCGTACACCTTGCCTTAATATGTGTATTAAACAGCTGTACCACGTCGGTAACTTAAGCTTTTATGGGCTTACATACACATTACCGAACGTGTGATTGGATATAATGGTGGAACTAATGCTGCTTAGTATGATGTCACCGAGTAATTCCACACGGTGTTAGTCGTTAAGCTCTGTCAACAACATAAAGGCGTTGATAACAACGAAAACGGGATAAAACGACCACTTATCATGACTTGCATTACTTTAAAGGAGCTTTTTGGGAGCCTTTTTAAAAAGGAATTTGGCTCACGATAAGACAGTTGATGTCTTTTGCATACTGGAAAATGTTATGCTCAAGTTACACGGGACGTCGGTTACACTAAAAGCCGTATTTTAAAATGGTACTCAGTCATGAATCTCGACTTGATACTAGTTTTCTATACTTCTTTCTACGTTAGATAAATAAATAATAATAATTAAATAAATATTCTACGACATTCTACACAGCGCTCCCTAGACTTATATACTTTTTTTTTGTAAATACATACTTTTTATACATAGAAACCCCCAGATACAATCTGTATTCAAAATTAATCCGCGTTTTCAGGTTTCATTCAGTTCTCGGATTTCTGATAACAAAAGGAGAACTTTACATTTAGCTTACCAGGCGAGGTGAAGTCATATTGACATGTCCGATATAAAAAATGCAATTTATTAAAATTGTAATCAAGGTAAGCTATCTTCTAAGCGCATATTCTAAACTTCCCGAAACTCTCTAACTTCTTACCATCAGCAGTATACCTAATATATAATTCAAGGATATACAAGAGGATGAAATACTGCAGCCTTAGTGGTCTTGTTTACGGCTTACTGTCTAGACATGTTTACTCGACACTTCGGAACAAACTGCTCCCGTAAATCAACAGAACTCATTACAAACATGTGGTCTAAATCTAAGTGTCAATGTCATAATTTTTTTTTAGCGGCGGGATATATGGTGGCTCAAAAGATATTTACCTCGCACCCTTGATAATAATAACTTCTAAAGATACATGTTTTCTTGTCAATGCAGGTGGTAATGATAGTTTTGGGTGAAACTTGAAATTTGGCGAATGGCAAATAAGAGTAATGTGTTAAATCATGTGTTAATTTATGTGTATTATGTATTAAAACTCTAATAAAAATAAGTACTTATTTTTAAAAATCTTTCGCGACGATGCACCATGAAAATTCACTGAACTCGCCAAATTCCAAGTCTTTATATAAGAGATAATAATATAGTTTACAGGAACTATTCCGTCTCTGTCTATACCGATGGGACAGAGACTTCACTCCACACAGCATAACGTGAACGTTAAATTTTTAACTGCAATTTCTCACAACAAAAACTACCTATTAACTTCAGTAATCTAACTCGGATAATTCTCTATGAAAATTAACGTTTCTTGTTACCACTTTGGGTAATGTAGTTTTTTGCGTAACCTGCGAGTACGTACCTATTTCTTGTTTACGAACCCATTACTGTGAACGGTTTTTGTCAATACGTAGACTGACCCTCTTTGTCAACTTACTTTACCAAAGAAACACCGTTACTCTGTCTAAATAGTTTTTATTTTAATTTAATTATAATCAACTAGCTATAGGTTGTAGAGGACTCAGGAATTTTTCTTGCCGGAGTCCTCTCAGGTCTGGGCCGCGTTTCGAACCGGTGGTCCATTTACTTCTAGTTTTAAATATTTATAATTTGACGTTTTGTAAGTGCCGCTTAAAATGGTCTATACAGAATAAATGATTTTTGACTTTTGACTCCAAAGCTGATTTTGGAGTCCGGGGTCCACTCACTTACATTTTCTCTTTTTAATGTAAATATATTGGCTTTTACGGCTGCAATTGCAGTGTTAGCTTGATAGAAGAGCCTGCGCGGCTGTGTATTCAGCAGCCCCCTCAGCATAGCATCTGTATACATATACATATCTCTTATTTTCTCTCCACCAATGAAAACGCAGAAAAATGTTGTCACGTGACTATAACGTCACCTAAACCTCGCCTCTCTATTTTTTCTGTGACTAGTCAAGAGGAAAGAGGACATGTGACTAAAATATCACCTGCGAACAGGAACATCTGCAGGTGTTCCTGGTAGCAGGTGATATTTCTTGGTCCTCACCAACCTAGTTGAGGTTACATACAAACACATAAATGACAATATTGATACTCTTTAACCGTTATGTTAATCCAATATACATAAATAAACATTAGCGCTTTAAGGAACTGCCACAAAGAACGGCGCGCGGCGGTGGCTCTCTAGCGGTGGGTAAATCTGCAATTTAACGAGACAAGAACGTAAAACGCGAAAGATATTCAAATTGGGGGACGCCCTAACAAATCGCACGACGATAAAACGAATTCTTCACAATTTGTGAAAGTCCAATGTTTCTCAGTCCCTGCTATTTCATTGCAGTCGTTTTATTTTTCGTCGTATGTTTGTAAATGAGTATGAAAATCTTGCATGAAACGAACGAACGAACATTGATGTATTTCAAACAGGACATGCAATATATACCTTATGGTTTTTTATGTTCAGACATGACAAGCGTCTGAACATAAAATGCGTGATCTGACATGCGTGTAGGGTGTATTCTCCAACAGGTTGGTGTGGATGCTACGGGGAATAATTTTATATTGTACACGTCAACATGACTTCATATCCCCTAATGGTAAGCTATCCCCTAATATTATAATATCATTAGATTTTTTCTTCTGATTACTATATACCGGTTGAATTAATCGAAAATACATCTAAATCCCTCTGCTCTAATACATGACATGATTCATGCTGAATAATATAAAAGATAATAAAGAAGGTCTCATATAATTAGATAGAATATATTTCAATCAAGATAAAATACAGTTTCCAAGAGCCTCAAGGGACGGAGCAAACCAAATTATAGTCGAGAGACACGCAAACCTTCTGAGATAGAATTATTTAACTATTCTTATCATGCAAAATGCTTATACCTATAAGTTTATTTAGTTTCATTGCAAATTTCCCTCGTCAACCTTTCGTGGTAGGCCAATGGGTATTTTCAGCGGTTTTAGATTTTCTTATCACGTACGCTCTTTATTACAAAATGTTATCTTCAATTTGTACACTAAAATGTTCCTTGGATGTATTTCAAAGGTTAAATTAATTTAGTAGGGTTTTGGACTTTGATTTGATTTGTATGTATAATTATAGGAAGATGAAAAGCAAAGTAACTCTTGATTGAGCAACAAAGAAAGAAATATTCGAACTGTTTTGTTCGTAGTGACATTTATTGCTAGTGCAATAGAAACTTCGCTATAATTTCAGAATCGAACCACTTTCTAATGTTTAGAAATTTTACTCTAGATAATTATGTACACCAACCTTTTACGGTTTTTTATAAAATTGTTTAGCTTAAAAATGAAATAAGACCTACCTAATTTAATCAAAATCTATTTGAAATAAGACCTACCTAATTTGATCAAAATCTATTAATGTAAGCATGTTATTATTACATTTGAAACACACTGTTAACAGTACTGTAAACAGAGTACGGTGTATACCTACAGCGTATTCAATTTACAGTAACGTTAATTCTAAATTACAACAAACTGTACTTAATTACAAAATAACATTTATAAATTACATCAAAGGAAACCAACTAATATATTACCCACTACACTACAGTTACCTAACTTACCTAATCTGTTATTACTACTTACATCATATAGTTTTATACGATGATTAATTTGTTCATAGTACGAGTATAGTGAGGTAATTACACCACAAGATTTATAGGGTTAATTCGATTCGCCTATCGACGGTAACTTCTAAGTGGTATAGCTAGAAACGAGATTCACGCATTGCCCGTTTCGTGCAAATAATGTAGTGCCAATTTTGTGCAAAAAATACATAATTATGATCTGCACGAAATATTATGTGCATGTCCGCATAAGGTAGCGGATGCTATAAGTGGTCAACCCGTAAAGTGTCACTTTACGTTCGTTTGAATTTTATGTTGACAGTTGTTGATAAGTTTTCAATTTTGTCTGTTTTTCTAATAAAACATGAAACATGTCCCTTTGAATCAATGAATTCTATAGTCCTACTGATAATAAATAGCTAAAAAATTTAAATAGCTTTAGATTTGTAATAAGGCATTATCTAAATACTAAAAATACACGGTATATTTCTAAGTTAAAACAAAGGCACAAGTTTAGTCTCATATGTTCCTATGACGGTTTACCAGTGAGAATAAGTTATTCTGATCGTGAATCAAGAATGCTGACACAATTCTATGCCCTCCGGGCTGCCGTTCTTTCCACTTGAACAAGAAATACAGTTCATATAATATTCATAACCTTTTAATAATATATCTCGAAGGTATAACAAAATAAATGAGAATTTGGCAGTAGAAATATTGCATTGTAGTTGAGCAAGATACGAGTCATTCGAAAGTATCCTATGTTACTCAAAGATAATGTAACATTGAAATTTTCAAAATCGGTTTCGAGCGAATTGTCAAAAGTCTGAAATGTATGGGGTATGGGGGTTGGATGGGAAAATAAATGGGAAAGTGAGATTATTTAGTACACGTGACTTGACGTGACAGATCGACAAATGTCAATGTCCGACAACCCCCATACATTTGAACTTTTCCACTGATAGAGACAATATAATAGAATGTGTCTTTATCTGCAGTAGTTTCCGAGTTTATCGGTTACAAACAAATGTACTTAAGCTTTCTTCTTAACAATATTTGCGTAGAAGTACCTAGTAGGGTTTGCAATTAAAACTATTGAGTCAAAATAAACTTTAGCTAGAAAAATTTTGATCTTTACTAATCTTATCGCTAAGACTGCCGATCTAACATATTATTTCCTTATTTTTTCGGCCTATCAGCAATATATTTTACTAACATTAGTACGAAAACGACGAACGCTACGTAGACATTAAATAGATCGTATGTCTGACCCAAGCATTTGATCACGATAGCCATATAACGACATAATATTATATCTAGGTACCGATTTGTGAGCTATGACCTATCTGCTGATAATGGTTCGAAATATCTTAACTCTAATGACACTAAAAGCACAGTTTGTGTAGTTTTTATTATCAACGGTTAAGTTACATTACATTGAGTCCGTCTCTGCTTCAAATTTCATCAAAATTGGTTCAGTGGTTTAGGCGTGAAAGCGTAACAGACAGAGTTCACATTATATTAGTATGAATGTTGCTACAACACTCATATTCAAATTCTTTATCACCACTTTCACGAATGGTTTCGTTTTTTTTATACTACTTAGGTGGCAGACAAGCACACGGCCGATCTGATGGGAAGCGGTCACCATGGCCTATGGACGTGTGTAACACCAGGGGTGTCACACTCGCGCTGCCAACCCTGGAGGTGGAGGGTTGGGCAGTTGAGGGGGAGTTTGGAGGTGAGGATTGGGGGATTAAGGGGGATAATTGTGAGCTCTGGCTACTACTAGTAATAAAAACATTTGAATAAAATTGTTCTTAATACATTATTGCGTTTAATGTAGCGTATTGACACGCTACGGAGGACTTGAAGGACAGATTGTAACAGGAACCAATTAAAATCCCTGAAAACGAAGTGGAAAATGTAATAACATTATAGATGTCTTCAAGGTATTTAGTAAAAGCAATTTCAAATCGTTTCTAAAATTCTTTTACTTTGACATCTCTATTTTTTCAAATTGTAATTACCTATTTGTATTAACGAGGAGTTCTCAGTGCCCTCAAGAATGGTATTGGCCTCTTTTTTAAACGGTTTTATTTAATTTGACCTGTTTGTTTGGGTCTAATCTAGTAATTGAAAATTGACCCCCTTTCAGTTGTCTGATTGGTCTGATATTTGGCAGAAGTCTTTAGTTCTGATGACAATACAATTTAAAACCATTTAACTTAAAAAATATTTTTTTCACCATTTATATATTATTCACATAGAAATCCTTACGGCTACCATCTGTTTATTTGTTTTTTTTGCGATGGATAATTTGTTGAGTAGAACCGGAGATATAGTAAAAAACACGAAAATCGACGTCCACGCGGGCGGAGCCATGGATATAGGCTAGTTTATAGTATTAATACGATTATACGAACGCAATAAAAAAAAGTAGCGACCCGTTCAATACGATCAACTTTATCTATAAGATCGCGATGAATATACTACCCTAAGTCGTTTTCCGCTCCCGATACCAATGAAAACCTATTCCTGGGATAAAATTAGACTATTTGATACCCCAGGTTATGCTCTATCTTTGTACCAAAATTCAACCAGTGCCGTTCCACCGTTTTTGCGTGAAAGACTAACAAACATTCATACATCCATACTCGGATATTAATAGCATTATATGAACGAAATATTCAAATTCTTCGCCAGTAAACAAGTAGTAACCCGTTTAATACGATCAACTTTATCCGTAACATCGTGATATATGAACTACCCCAGGTCGTTGTCCAAATTTATAGGCTTGGTTTGGGCAACATTATTTGTGATGCCCCATTTACCTACGACCTTGTATGTTGTGGAACGGAGTTAACACGTAGTTCTGTGGAGTTCATTGTTACCAAATATTTATAGGGTGTTCACATATTTTATCGTAAAGAAAGGAATCTTGAACAAATTTATGGTAAAACTATTTGCTGTGAATGTAAAAGAGATATTGCGTTGTTTTTGGATAGAGAATAAATTGAGGAAAATTGCAGGATAAAAAACGTTGAATGCTTAGTAGTTAATCGATTTTGCGATCGAGAGGTCACAGGTTCAAATCCTGGCTATTAAACATGAACATACTTGTGTTAGGCACAAGCAATTTAGCTTCATTTAAAGAGTTTGGAGAAATAGTGATTCAATTTCAATAATAATTTCAATTTTGGTGAGACCATAGTTTAATAATGGGAAACCTAAGTCATTGCAATTTTGTTCGAAATAAAAATAAAATTTTACCGGGAAACATAGGTATTTCTATTCCTACTAAAACGTCTAAATGTATTTATTTTCTTTTTAAAATATTTCAAGTAAAATCACACATATTCACAAGTAAACATCACAAAAATTTATGAATCATACATTCACGCAGTCATTGAACAAGCAAATCCATATTTCAAGTAGCAATATATCGTGTAATAATATCGCTATCAACAGAAAAGATTTATCAATGAATACTAAATATCATAATAATTCTAATAATGAATGAATAGGAGATAAACCCTACGACCCGCAAAAGGTTGTTCAGAATAAAGACGGCAATTCTGTATTAAAACCCGGGAATTATACGACCAATAACCGTTTGACGATCATTATCAACCGTAGCAAATTATACTAATTAAGTAGAAAGAACTGTTATTACAGAGTCCATTGAATTTTCAACGTTATTACATTTTTTAACCAGCTACGAAAGAGGAGGAAGTTCTACATTCGTATGTTTACTAGTATGTTTGTTTGTATGTTCGAGCATAAATCCGTCAAATATTAACGGGTCTGCAAAATTCTTTTATTAGACAGATATTTATTCCGAAATGTTCCCATTTCAATTTCGTAAATATGTAATGATATGTTTCGAAGATAGACAACGGAACTCTTCAAAAATACCAATAACCTAACCTATTCTACTTTTATGTACCTATCGATATAAATAGTAGGATAGCTCTCATGGGATCAGAAATTGCAAGGAAAAGCAGGATAGTAGACCCCGGGCTCCGAGCCATAAGCCTCGGAAACAATAATGGCGCTAAGATGCTGTTGATGGGGAGGTGGCCGTGTTTTCCGACGGATCGGACACCGGGGACTTTTTTCCAATTGGTACCACCGATCAGACGATGTGAAATTTTCTTGCCTGTTTATCCGACTGATGCGACGATGCGGAATTGTTTTCCTGTCTGTTCGACTGATCGGACGAAGCGAACTGTTTTTTCCTATGGCGTAACAATCCAAACAACTAATCTCATTTCATGTGGAGTGCTGACAGTCATTACACACTGCAATTTGCATACTAAATATTTATCATATTTTTTGCCAGACGCCTGTCGCTTCTCATTTGCAAAAGTACACATTTCAAAATGTCGCATATCATTTTAACCGTTGAATAAATATGGCAAAACCGCAACTGGGGAAACCAGCGCATGACGGCTGTTTGTCTAATGACCATGCTAATTTATGTCAGCTCGCAGTAACTTTATGAAAATTTATATAATTTTGCATAGATTCCACGGGGAATAATTTAGTTTTATTTTTCCAGACCACTGCGGGAAGAAAATATGTGTTAATATTAACTAAACACTTCATTATACAGTCTCATTCTTATACTATTTTGTTCATGACATAAGTTTCACATTGACATCGTGCTAATAATATTAATTGCTTTTAAAAGCTTGTCATAAACACATCAGATAATTATAATTTATTTTCGTCGTTCGTTCTACTTGGTATTGGTGCGTTCGTATTGGAATAAAACCCAGCCACAAGAAATGTCACGATAGTGACCATGCCATGCCACAATAACGACAGTGGAAACTCTTTAATTGTCTGCAATGGTAGCCCTTATTCCTGAAACAGAATGATGTGCTTTTCAGAAATAAAGTCGACCATTATCCAAGTAATGTTATAATAATGGATGGGCAAAGTTAAATATGTATTTAGTTGATAGTACAAATGATACAGTTTAATACTTACAACAGAGTTGAGAGGTCACAATTATTTTCTGAAAATGATTCATTGTTCTACTTTACTTGGTATGCGTAAGCTGTGCGAAAACCTGAACACGAAATAAAATTTAAATAAAGACCTACCCGCTGGTAGGGATAAGTGAAAAATAATTGCACCTGGTACCTTAGCCCTTACTTACATAAACATTTATGTAAAATTATGTGCCAACATTATGGCTAAAGAATTATAATAGAGAGGTGTGCTAAGGGCCGTATGAACCATGCTGGAACCATGTTACAAACTCAGAACAATAAAAATACAAAATAGTCTATTGTGTATGTGTGTGTGTGTGTGTGTGCAAGTGAGCATGCGTTTGTGTGTGTGTTCGAACTTCGATTCCCGAGTCACAAAAATTTCACCGGATTTTTTGTTTGTAAATTCTCAGTAACAACTGAATTAAAAATAGCCCGGAAGACGACAATAGGCTCGTTCCTTATTACATCAAATAAAAAGACGTAACTAATACAATGTCGGTATATATTATACATACTTCCGATTACCCCTTTGGGAGCATACAAACGAGAGTTTATATACAATTGACTTCCTGTTACCAACAAACCCTTTGTAAACGTCAATTATAATAACAAGGAAAATTCCAACTTGTACCTAGCCGGTATTACAAAAACTGAGGAAAAATGCTTACGGGAAAATTTCACCCGACCCCTTCGCAACCCTAGAAATATAAGAACTTTCCTGTCATCTACAACGTCCCTAATTATCGTGGATGTAACAAATGCCTGTCGTAAATATACCTTACGGGAGGTCCTCACTTAATTATCACGAACACCTCGACGTTTCTTCCCCATTTAGCTCGGGTTTTTATGATATCAGGGGGTGAATCGATCCTCTACTGTTTTTGTTGCCCGTGGCTCGGCCTGGCATGTTCATCCTGACACGTTGCATTCTACAACGGAGCGTACTGTAAGGTATGAGAGGAATTTCATTCCACGCGCGCTTAGGCTTTGAAATGGAATATGGGGTGCTTCAAGAAGGGCATTAAAAGGTTTTTACAAGGTCGGCAGCACAAATGTGAAGCCTCTGATGTAGCATTCGACCAGTGGCTTTGTAAAGTCACTGTGTCTATACATTAAATTTCTTTTAATAAGTAATTAGATTAAAGAATACCCAGGCCATGTTAAAGGAACGATTACGAACCCAAAAAATATTTTTTGGAATGCTGGTTTATTTGTCTGTTTATTCGCAATGGACGCAAAAACTACTGAATGGATTATGATGTGGTTTTTTTTATTAGAACTTAAACTTTAAATCTACCGTATGTCTGACATCAATTAGTAAAATATAACCGCAGATATAACCCAAAACGATAACCAGCTTCCGCTCAGGTGGAGTTGCGGGCATCAGCTAGTATTGTATACTTGTATATCCAATATGTATAAGGCCTACACTATCTTGAACAAAGAGTGCACACTGTACAGACCGTAGAACGTGGCATGAAATCAATAAGGCTGTGTTTTATGCGATTATGCGAAATATGTCCCTTTGTGCTGACGACGCCTATATTTGCATGATGTTGAGTCAATAACCCGGGTATATTTGACCCGGTTCACAGCACACGTGTAGTGGCAATGCTAACGTACAGTCAGGGTCAAAAGTATAATAAAATTTTCAGATTAACGTTGTTCATGAAGGGCAGTATAAGCATTTTACAGGGTCTGTGTCAGTGACGCGCCTGATGTTGCACACGTTCCTAGGACATGGTAACTGCTTCCTAAAAGATGGACCGTGTGCTTGTCTACCACTTAGATAATTGGTATAAAAAGAAATCATGTATATAAAATTGTCTGCTTGTCTGCTTGTCTGCCACCTAAGTAGTATAAAAAAAAAAAAAAAAAAAAAGTTATGTGCGGAGAAAGTAAAATATCGTTGCGACAACATCAAACTAAAATCTAATTTAATTTATCGTGACGGTTCTGCTAAGTCTCCTGAGGGTTACTGGGGTCAATCTGGTAATCTCTAAGCATAATTAACTTTTTCCTTAATGGTTTTAGTTAAGTCCTCAATTAAAGTTCGTGCCTGAATCTTGTTTGACAAATGATTGACGCTTTATTACGCTAGGTCTTAATAGAAAAGGGGGGCATAATATAATTGTGGAGAGTTGGGAGTGGAATCCCTAGTAAGATCCTCAGTGCCCTAATCTTATCCACCTGCCGGCCGACACCCCTGTCAATCAAAGCCTGTGGGACAGTTCACATGCTATTCGCTCTCGTTGTAGCCAATACTTCAAATAAATATAATTATACCCCAAAATAGAAACTTTTGAAGGCAGTCGAGACAACGCGTGGATGAAAACTTAGAAATATTGCACTTGCAAACTGCAACCTAATGGATACGACATCCAGCACATTTACAAGAATAAGAAGAAAAGCCCAAGCTTATATATATAAAGTCTTGGTAATAGCAAAATGGATCAGTCGCCTCTAGCTAAATGCCAAATATTTGGTAGATTGCAAGATGCAAAGTACATAAAAAAAAATATTCCCCTTAACCCCTCAAGATTAGGAGTGAGTTCACGTCATTAAATGCCCTTTGAAGCCAGGACCTTTTGGTCTTCTGACCAACTCCATAAATATTAAGCTATCGACGCTTGGTACATTATATATTATATACGTTTTCTTTATCATGTAAATCAGGTGGCTTGTAAATAATAAATTCAAATTTTATGTAAGCTAGATTATCATCCGAAAAATAAATTAATGTAATAAAGTTACGTAGAAATGCAGAAACACCAACACGGTCTCCTACGATCGATTGTACTAAGACATTTTGGTACTTACAGTTGTGTCTCGCTGTGCGCGAATGATCGATCTACGAGAGTGAAAGCTACCGACGACGCTTCTTATTCGAATTACAATTGACATCAAGTGATTCTTTTTTCCGTACTACATGTGACCACCTTTATCTTTGATCGTGCCTCGGAGAGCACGTTAAGCCGTCGGTCCCAGTTGCATTCAAACATCTATGGCAGTCATTACGGGTAGTTGGAGCCCTAAAAAGTCCAACAACAACGGTCTAGCTGCAATGCTTCGATATCGCCTAATGTCACCATTGGGTTGTGAAGATCAGATGGCAGTAGCTTCACGGAAAATATCGAGGTCCAGCCAAATCCACAGCTAACACTGGTAAAGCGAACCCCAGATTCCGAGGTGAAAGCTTTGGATGCGACTGGGATTAACGCTAGGTTGAAGAAGATGTACCATCTTTAATATGGTTTATTACGAAAAGGCGACGCATACATTATACCCTTCGTTCTTATCTTATCTCAGCATTTGTAGAATACTTTCTCCAAAATCTGAGATTAATATTCTCATATAAAATTGTAAGCTACCCTTTTCGATTAACTTTCCATCTATGACGTCAAATCACTTCCATTAAACCCTTTCGGCGTCTATAGACTGCAATTTCTCCATTACTCAAAGGTCAATGGAGGGCCTAATTTCTCCAAAATCACTTTCGTTCGTCTGTCCAAATATTAAACCAACGATATCGCCGCGCCGATCTATCCCAAAGGATGACGTTAGGAACATACCTAATATATACAGAACTGGATAATTATCTCCTAAATATGTGCAGAAAATGAGTACCGAAATATATTTCGGTTGTACCCATGAAGCTATAGATAAACATGGAGGCCAAACCGGGAAGAACAGCTTGATCCAAATACCTACATGTCTGTATCTCACTCTCTGTGGGCCGACTTCTCTTTCGTGTATTTGTACAATGTTGCTATCTTCTTATTAGTATCTCCTAGTAAATTATTGAAATAGACCATACTAGCCAAAAATGCAAGTAAAATGATTTATAAATAACTGTATAGTTCGACTACGATTATTAATGTGGAAATTGAAAAATTATATGCCATTTATTATGCATGATTGTGTTGTTGAATCAGGAAATCAGTGAATTAAATTCCCATTGTCTATGGATTCAGTACGTAATGTGGCAACATTAGTACTACATGTCAACTATCAATAAACAATATGGCGGTTGTTTATTATTGTTTTGGTTTTTAACATATTTAAAGTTAATTATAAGTATAAACTCAAAAAATGGTGCAAAATTGTATAGTGCGTGGTTGCGGTAGTACGTGGCGTCAAGGATGTGATATAAAATTCCACGCGTAAGTGTTTAAACTTGTTTAAATGGTGATTTCTTGCTTAGAAGGTTATCATACTTAGAAAGAGAAGTCGGCCCACAGAGAGCAAGATAGTAAATACAGACTGAGCATCAAGTAGGTATTGGAAGTGAGGCCTCCATGTTTATCTATAGCTTCATGGTTGTACCTACAGTAGCGGCACGATATAATGGCCGGTTTGACGTTTGTCCGCTCATGAGGTTTCGTATTAATTATTGTGACATTTTGAAAGAGCAAATTGCTGTTCTTTATTGTCAATAGTGACGTACAGTAAGTCATAAAATTTTATCGAATGTAGGTATAATTTTAGGACACAATATTTATTTATTACATTGATTTCTGAATTATATAATGTATATTAGTGTCCCACGATCATTTATTTTTTATCTTTATAAGATTATAATTACCTATTGGTGTACTTATTTCACACAACTCGGTATTTGTTTTTCGAAATTCAATTTTTTTAAATAAAATCTATATAATCGACACTAGGACCACTAGCAAGCCCAATAATACCTCCGGCAAACTTACTTCAAAACAAAGCATTTTCGACTTGACATTGCTTCGAAAAGTACAAACTAGGAGTGCCCTGCGATTGCGATATAGTTTAGACCTCCTCGCCTGATGGTAAGCTAAATGGTAAATCTCGCCTGATGGTAAAGTCTCAGGAAGGGGTCCCCATTACATACACTAATAGTGATAATTATAATGGTGGCCCTCAACTTACTCTGTTTACGCCTTTTGTTGTGGATTTCGTCGATATGGCCGAACGTACGGTCAGGCATGTGTGTTCGTTTATAGATACGCCTTCGTAACATTTCGATCGTGAATTTCAAAATGGAAGGTCAATTTTACCTATAACTGTTAGATGAATAGATAACTAAAGAAAAATTTGGCGAGACTGGCACAGAAGAAAATAAACTTCACACATTAAAACGGAAAAAAACGAGCAAAACCAGTCGAAGACATGTGTGTAGCTACTATTTACGGAAGGAGTATCCAACAAGATAAAAGTTAGTGCAATCACTGAAGGAAGCTGGATTAATATATACTCATTTTCATTCCTAATTCCAATATTCAGTTCGTTCAAATGTATTAAGTAGGTAAAAATTTATATTTTTTTACTAAAGTTTTTGAATCAGGTAAGTACTGCTTGCAATAAAAACTTATAGATTTGATTATATTTTTATCGAGAGTAAATTGACATTTCACATCACTATTGTAATGTGTCAAACCGGCCATTATATCGTGCCGCTACTGTAGGGGACTTCGAACTGTCATTTTCAGTTAGAAATTTTTAAGCAGTTGGTAGGTAGGGTTTACTTTCTGAACAGGGGCTCGATTCTGCTTAAGACAAACCACTGTCATGCCACTCACACTCTAAAAAATACTGTTTAGTTGTAAACTTTCCTGTTAATCAGTTAAATTCTTAAATCAAATGAAAATAATTCATTAAACTTTTTCATTCTACAAATATCATTTAATTTTAGACTTTAAACTGATATCAGTAAAGTTCAAAATGAAGTGATATAAGTGTCAGTGGCATAACAGTGACTTATTTTAACAGAATCGAAGCCTAGGGTATCACGAAAATGTCTGGCGTACGGTTTTTGTCGGTTGGAGTCTAAAATATCCACCTCCGCTCGCTAGAAGGGATGGCATCCGTGAGGCGTAATCCTTTATGAATTTCGGAATACAGACATTTTGTAGTTAAACTGAAATCGACCCCAACTGAGTTGCGAAAAAGTCTCGGAGAATGTTGAGTAAGATAAATTGTATAAATAAATTTATCCCATACTTTACTTTTATCTGCGAGTACTACTTCTCAGAAAAATAACAAGTTGATTGCATAATATTTACTTATAGCTTAACTTATGATGGATCGTCTAAGTAGGCTCTCAATCTTAATCTATCATAAATTATAATCCAGACATTTTTATGAAACATAATATATCGAGGACGTATCTTGAGATTTTTTCTCTAAATATTACTAATGGTGTTTTGGAACAGTTAGAAATGACTTGTGTAATGCCAAGAATACACCAAATGAAGACCACTCTAACGAGGACACGACGGTATCTCTCATCCGAACTGAGCAGTCCGTCTGGGGTAGTACCTCCGCCCTACAGAAGACCACGGCTATAATAACCACCGTGTTGTATTCCCGGCGGTAAGTAGTTTAACCAGAGCTCACAATCACCCCCTCAGCCCCCAAACCCCATTTGCAACCCCCCCTCCCCCAAACCTCCCAGTCCGTTCATAGGCCACGGTGACGACTTCCCGTCAGGTGGCCTGTGTGCTTAAATGTCACCTAAGTAATATAAAAAAAGAGTCAAGAAGAGAGAGAGAGAGAGAGAGAGAGAGAGAGAGAGGGAGAAAGAGAAGCTTGGCTCCTCACTGACCTAAAAAAACATTGAATGAATTGTTTCAACACAAACTTCGTTTAGAAAAATGGGGGTCTATTGGTACCTATAAAGATTACTTTTGGTCTAGATAGCACTGTGTAGTAATTGTGTAGTATACGGTCGTATGAAATTTTCATTGTAACATTCTATATTGAAGCCTGTCTGAAAAAATAATCTGATTATTGCTTTTACTAATATTCTTTATCAAAAAGTCGAGTACGGCAGTTAATATGAATCGATCATTTATCTTACTGAATAGCTGTCAAAGCATAAATGCACGTTACAAGAAACCCCTCCTCATTATATTTGATGGTGTGTCAAACGATTATGATGAATGATTTATAGGAATACTGTCTTTGTTCTGAGGTTTCACCCGCTTCGAAGTATAACTCCCCACTAGTTCTACACTCAAGTCAAGGAGTGCAAAGGGGTGGGTGCGGGTCGGAGCCTCCACGTAGTGCACCCGGGCAACGGAGGCGAGCAGCGCCTCTCCTAGGTGACCCTACACCCCTACGTCGTCGGTGAAGAGGCGCGATGCTCGCCCCACCCCCCGAGGGATATGCATGTATTGGGTAACCTTACACCCCAGTAATTAAGACCCGAGATGGCGTACGGTTTTAGTCAGTTCGATCCCGACATAACCACCCCCGATGGCCGACGGGGGTGGTATCCATGGGGATTTCCACACGATAAAAAAAGGAGTGCAAAGGGGTCAACGCCCCTTTGCACTCCACGATGAAGTCTATTACCCTATAAGTGACCAATTCCTAGCAGGCTTTCTGGGGAATTCCTTTCTTATATATACCCGGGAATACCCGGGTTCCCCGTAAAAAGTACCCTTTTTTCAGATGGTGATTTACCACTGGCCAAGCAGGGATGTTATGTCGGACTGGAACTGACTAAAACCCCACGCCGTGTTAGGTCTACAGACACCAAGGTCTAAGGTGGCGCATAAGGCATTTCTCTTGTACCCCATCTGTTCCTGGGCCATTTACGCCTTCCAGATAGTCCCCTCGAGTGTGGGGACCACGGTTGTCTTGAAACAGGGAAGGCGTACCCCACCCCGCTTTGCTCCTATGAAATAGATACCCGTAACGGCAGTAACAGGTATGCCTGATGACTCGGTATCGCAGTAATTGATAGGTTCATGGAAGCTATAATATTTTGTGTTAAATATCGCTTCAATAAACTAAATAGAAGTGATTTCGAAATTAAGAAACATCTAGGTACTTATGATGACGTATAAGATATAATGTATATCCGACTATTCTACTTCTTACTATCCTTCTTTTTACCATCCTATTTCTTACTATCCTACTTTCTACTATCCTACTGCCTACTATCCTACTTCTTACTATCCTACTTTCTACTATCCTACTTCCTATTATCCTACATAAAATATAATAAATGTGTTTCTGAAGGTCTATGTTTGGAATCTCTGAAAATTCTTCAAATCCTAAAGTAGAACACCTTTTCAAAAGCATTTCCATTTAGGTTTTCACTACCCAAATGTAAGCAGTTCTATTCAAAGCCAACAAGCAAGAGCAACTTGCAAAATACACGCTACTTAAGTCAACCCTAAACTACTTTCCTTATATTAACACTCAGTACACATGTAAACATTTAAATGTTTAAGTGGGTCTATAGTGCCCACTGAGGAATCATAAACATTGAAGGCAAACGCTTTCACGACCCGGTAACACAGCTTGCGCTTCAGTACTTTCTCTCTCCGTAAAATGTTTTAATTTTTCCGGGAGATAATTTAACTGTCATTTTTTTTGCTAAAATTTCGTAATTATAAAATATCCTCATCAATCTTATTCCCCGGGGGATTTTTTACCAACACTTTCTACAATACCGAGGTATAAAAAAGCATCTAATAAGAGCCATCACACTGAAGACCGCCATTTTAGTATTGACTTTTTTTATACCTACATATCGGTCACGTCAATGACTTTACACCGCCTGATGGTAAGCTAAACGTGAAGTCTCATCCGACGCTTTGCTTCGGTTTATTATGAGTTTTTTTTATACTGAAGACATCGTAATTTACACTTAATACCTATGTCCATCGGGCCTTACGTGCCTCATTTAATAACAAACCATATTTTAAATATGCATGCGTTATATTTTACCTTATACAATACAAACTCATAATGGACCACCCTTACCAATCGATGCACGTCTATTTTCAGGTTATATCAAATCCATCAATTTTGACACGCCGAGTTTCATGCAAATTCTCGCAAGTTGTGTGGGAGGAAAAACAGCTGAAAATTTCCCAGATTTTCGTACAAAGTATAGGTGTGATATCGAAGAAAACTTTGAAACTTTCATATGTAACAGGTATTGATTTATTCATCCTACTTATTTTCAAGAGCATATTCATAATATATGTTGAGCAAGGCTGGATGGAATACATGTATATTACAGTGATGTGGCCTGAAAGAGAATACAGTGACGAGATTTGAGAACCGAATTAAGAACCTTCTCTTTTTTTTAAGCCGGATTAAATTGCTATGCTGCGATTATTTGGGCACGTATAACTACTTCACAATTTGCGCACGAAAAAAAGCTTCCTTCCAACTCACGGTTCGCTTACTCCTTCTCCTTTTTACTTCTCTTATATGGCTATGCGAGCGACTACTGCCTGTGACCACCCACCTCTGAAAAGAAGAGTACCCGCCAGAGCCTAGTCCGTTGTTTAGCAGATAAGGTTTCTTTGGACTTCAAAGGCTTGGTAGAGCCCTGTACACCCCAACTGCTAAGTAAAGTATGTACGTAATTGGTATCAAAGAGCAGCAATAATTATCAAGCAATCACAGTATTACATGGTATGCAAAACAGCGAAAATATTATTAGCATTTTAGATGAGCAGGTTTAACCGGAGCGTGCACAAATGTGGCATTGATTTCTTTACTCGACTGTGACATTTTGCCAAAATAGGACTTTTTGTTACATAATATATTCGGTAGATCGTAGCCAAACTATAAATAATCTGAGCTAAAACCGTGCTATTAGTATGAATTATGTTAATAACTGTGTGGTTAGAAGTATCACTATCTGATTATGGCAAACATTATGACTCTAAATACTATACTAAACATAAATACTAATATTCAGTTTCAGAGTTTGTTAATTTGGTTGAATAATCTTATCACGGGAACTCATAAAATTGTTGAAATTGACAATTTTCTTTGTGTTGAAGTGTTGAATAGCCTGTCTATCGAGGCTATTATATCCAGAAGAAGGGGAAGTAATCATACATTTCAACAAATCAGGAAAATTTAAATTATAAATTACGGTCATGTGTATGCGTTAAATGGATGCCACAGGGGCTCGAAGTATATCACGGGTAAGTCACGAAGCATAGCTAGTATTTTAATAATTTAGAATACCAAAATTATTAGACTAGTAAAACGTTTGATATTTCACGATCTTTAAAACCTAACTGCGTCTGTCCATCATTTGGAAAATAGGCGATATTTTGGTGGTTCGTAATTTTGAATGGTATCGTAGCACCGTTTTATAGGTATCCAGGATAGTCGACGAACTCACTAAGCTACCTTATGGGCTAATGTGTATGTTGTGTAAGCTTTTCACGTGAATACTGAAGGATCATCCGAGAACGCTGAGAGCTTTCAACAGTTCAATGTGATTGATCTCTAAAAATAGATTCTGAGTGTAAAGTTACGTTAAAGTAACGTTGCTCACAATATGAAAGAACGAATGTGAAGTTGAATTTGAATTCTACATCCTTATGGTTTCAAAATCTATACATTCTTAATCTAAAAAAAATACTTGTGTAAGGAACACTTAATTACGAGTAATCTTTAATGATAATATCATTGTATTTTAAATCATACTAGACATGAACCACCTCACAATTCGGAATAAACTGCTTATAACGTATCTATCAAACCTTAGTAACATAAATCTGACGGAAAGCCAAGGAGCTATTTATACAAGACCTTTATTTACAAAAATAGGGCTCACGATTGTCGTCACCTCTACGCTACGTTTTATGAAAAAGCTGTTTGTATCATACTTTTGTAGCCATAAAACCTTCCGTTTGAGTCAAGTAATTACAAAAGGAAGTGTTAATGTTAACCTCACGAAATAAGTGAAACGTTTCACGTTTCCGCTGTTTTCTAATTATTTTTGTGTAGTAAAGTAATTTGTACTTCGTTGCCGTGTTCAGGGCCATGAATTTAGTGAGTGAGAATACGAATTTATCTCAATTTATTGCTATTTTATGTTAATAAATGACGAGGCTGGCCTCGGAGCAAGAAGTAAATCCACCCATTTGTCTAAGAAAAACAGGGAAACGATGATTTAGGATGTCGGTTGAGCGGATTGCGCGACGTCCTTCGCTATCATTACCCCACAACTGGCGAGTTACGGCTTTCCTAAGAGCCTGATTGATATTTAGCCCTAAATTTAATTGTTTCTTGAAAGTAGCGATTAGAACGGGTGGAAACCATTTTAACTAATGATCACCAGTCTAAAACGCCTAGATATATTTTATGTCCACAAGGTAGGCACTACCATTTTAACATCGATAGCATCTCGAATGGGAACCCGTAACTTCACATAGCAGTAACGCCTTTTTCATTTATAATGGTATGTGTTTATGGTATATAAACACATCACTATGACTTCAACTCGCGTGATGTAAGTTGAAGCTGAAGATAAAGTTTTCAGGAATGAGAGTCACCATTATGAATAACGATAATGCTACAATAATGGGCCTCAGCTTGACAAGTTGCATTATGAGGACATTTTCTACCCCTGCATACCAAATTAATGAACGTATGTGTAATAAAAAGGGTAATTTACCTCCGTGCGGTCGAAGTCTCAGATACTAGCCAGTTCAATATAATATCTCAGATATGTGCTTCTATTCCAAATCTGAAAACTTGGTGCATTGCCAATAGTCAAATTATACTGTGCTTACATGCATTCAAGCCGTAAAGTTTCTTACTACCGTCACGAAGAACGGATTTAGTAATTCTGTACTAACCCACCGCATGTAAATTTACTCGAGGTTCTGTATTTGTTCAACAAGAAAGCCATCCAACTCAAACCTTAGTTTTATTTTAGTTCTGCATGGAAAAGTTGGTTCAAACTATTATTAGCCTACGTTCACAAGAAAGGTATTTTCAACATTCATCGGTTGCAGCATTTTTCGATTTATTTATACGTCCACTTTGTTCGTAGTTTTCTATCCATAAAGTTTTATGTGTCAATTTCACCTGACACTTTGACGAACAAAGTGATTGTTGAAAGTGACACATTTCTATTAACAAAGTGTTATGTTTTAGATATATGGAATTAAAAAATAAACAAGTCTTTTTATCTTTCAAGTTTTTTGTTTAGAAGTTATTCCTATATTTATTTAGAAGGTCCTTCTGATTGAAGAATCAAAAACTTATAATTGTTGGGGGTTCACAGAATAAAATGTTATGATCAATAAAGATCAACTATACTCGTATCAATGCTTGATTCTGTATTTTCGGAAAGTTATATATAACCTGGAAATGTTCTAGCCTTGAGTTAATGGGTTCCTTTTAGATACGTGTTTCATCGTCACTTTCCACCAGGTGCGATAGAGGTCAAACGTTAATAAAAAAATACAATCAAGTTAAACATAATATTTTGTAATCTTTCTCGATACACTTCTAAATATAATCT
The DNA here is from genome assembly GCA_963576445.1 of Lithosia quadra. Taxonomy (NCBI): domain Eukaryota; kingdom Metazoa; phylum Arthropoda; class Insecta; order Lepidoptera; family Erebidae; genus Lithosia; species Lithosia quadra. Next base: position 15,511,924 of record OY754879.1, read on the forward strand.
TACCCATTTACCTAAAGACTTATCAAAGATTTAAGATCATAACTACTGTGTGAACTAGGTGTTAGGTAGGATTAAAGTCAAGTTGTTTCGTTCACTGAACTTAGCTTCACAAGTCGGCAATAAAATTAGTGAGCAAGTAATCCGACTCTGAAATGAGACTCGCAATATTCAACAAAGCGATTATAGCCCTTAATACGACAGTTGTTAGTTGAAAATTGATTACAGAAATTTGAGTCGAGCTCGGTGTTCCTTTCCATTGTTCCGAGGAATGAAGTTTCTCTCTTTGTAGCTGTTCGAAACATTTTGTATTTAAAATTTTCTTGTCACAAGATTCTTCGGACTTTTGTTTAAGTCGGAAATTACATTTTAAAACGGGCGGTAAATAAAAGTAACAGAACGCTGACTATTCGCTTTATATTTGCAATCATATATATCAAAAATGGCTAGCTAATGGCTGGCATTGGCTCCATGTGACACATCTCTTTCCATAAGGCATAAACATATATGGCTGGCTGACATACTGGCTGGCTGGCGGATCAAGAAGGTCACATGGCGGCTTTGGCTTTGGCTATGGCTGGCTAATACGTAGGCTTACGTTACGTCCGTTACAGTCGGCCATCCTGCAACAATTGCTCCCGCAATGGGAAAATAACACAGGTTAACTCTCCAGTAAACCAATCAAATCTTCGGTCTCTAACTGCTCGAACCGAACTATTGCCGCTGTCAGACATAAAAACCACAGGTACCCACATCTATAACCTTCATGTGAATCTCACCAAAGCACGTATTTCCACACAAGTCCTTGTTACTCCTAATGCGAAAACTATCATTACCCAGTACTTAACCATTACATATTGAATCTGAGTATAAATCAGGAAGTGGCGACGGCGAACTGGTGAAACGACCCTATAAGTTTAAATTGAATGTCATTCAACGGCCCATTCTAATATTCTCTATTTTAGCACTTATACGAGAAACAGTGGCAATGGCTGGGCTAGAGTTTAATATATAACTATGGCAGCAAATCGCAACATACGTGGCTAACTGGCTGTGGCTTCAAGCAGGTTTATAGCACTCATACTCATATTGGGTAGTGTAGGTCATTGCTTCTATTGACTTCTAGGTATTCTTCTCCTTCTTGCTTTACATTAATGGCTGCTGTTTTCGGAAGAATCGCCGCAATTTCGTCAATCTCTAGTAAAATACAATAAATATTTATAAAATTATCAATGACAGAGACGTCATTCTACAAGTCATTGGAATAGGTACGCCTGACATTTGGGTTATTCCATCGACGCATACTTAACTGAAAAACACTATCTGGGTTAATAATAATTAGTCCACCGTTTGACGAAAAGACTTTGCAACAACTTCCTCGCAGGTGAAGAAGTACTTCTATCATCCTCTTCAGATTCGAAACTCGGAACCACGAAAAAAACATCTTGCTGTTGTGGTTTGTGGTGTGGATTTATTACAAATTAATAACATCTTTTCATCTTCATCCCACTTCTGAGTAAAACGGGTGGTAAATAAAAGTAACAGAACGCTGACTATTCGCTTTATATTTGCAATCATATATATCAAAAATGGCTAGCTAATGGCTGGCATTGGCTCCATGTGACACATCTCTTTCCATAAGGCATAAACATATATGGCTGGCTGACATACTGGCTGGCTGGCGGATCAAGAAGGTCACATGGCGGCTTTGGCTTTGGCTATGGCTGGCTAATACGTAGGCTTACGTTACGTCCGTTACAATTTTAATTTAATTCTTAGCTAGAAGCTATAGAATAACAGATTAAAGTCAAAACTCATTGATTCATCGTCAATATTTTTAGGGTTCCGTACCTCAGGAGGATAAAACGGATATCAGCTGCCGCCCTCCCTCAGCCGGTGGGAGAAGTTATTTCGAGCTCAAAGCAACTAAAACTGCATGGGTCTGCCAATAATTCAATACATTTTTTTTAATACTTGTCTGTTGGTTCACGATGGACGCAAAGTATTATTATTTGCATTCCAATGGTGTTGCACACGTCCATAGGCCACAGTGACCGCTTCCCATCAGGTGGGCCGTGTGCTTGTCTGCCACCTAAGTGGTAAAAAAAAAATGGTTCGATTCAAATCGGTGATATGACTAGAAATAAAAACCATCATAACCATAGGTAAAGCCGCGCACATCAGCTAGTTTACAAATAAAATTGGACACAACCCTGTTTGATTCAAGTCACGGATGAACATTATTAGGTCGGATTGTGTTTCCAACTATCTGCGCGCATACTAATTAGCTGTATGTTGTCCTGTCGACATAAGAGCGAACTGATAAGTAGATAACAGTTTCTTCTTTGTTGTTTTGATCATACTATAATTTCCATAGTGGATCGAATCCATATTGCGGAGTAAATAACAACTCGCTATATAGTTGATCGAATGAATGATATATTTACAGGGTGATGAATCTTATATACTAGTCGAATCTATACAATATTAAGCGGGGTCTTGGCGACAAGCCTTTTTTTTTTTTTTTTTTTTTTTTTTTTTTTTTTTTTTTCGCGTCAGTATTATTAGTAGACTTGCGTCTATCAGATCAGCTTCCTAGGAGGAATCACGTAGAGATTGTGACGCGCTACTAGGTGACTACACGTGACTACTATATCACACTATAATATTATAAGTGCGATATCTTGTATTAATGTGTGGAATGTGGATGTGTGTGTCCTTTCACGGCAAAAACAGCTGAACGGATCTGGATGAAATTTGACCAAGATAGAATTATGGTCTGGTATAGGACTTCGGCTACTTTTTAGTCCTGGAATAGGTTCGTGGAAGGCGAATCAAAATTTTAAGCGTTCGTACACGTGGACAACAAATTAATTATTACACCTAGACTGCCTACTCCGCATTGGTCATGTGCAATATACGACCCGAAAATTTTATTTTTCAACCCATTTTAGGCATAATAAAAAATGATAATAACAGTGTAATTAGAGAATATCTAATTTTAGAATGTGTATTTAAAAAAAATACGTTAAGAACTATTGGGAAGAATTTGACGATCATGTCATTCCTTTTACAGCATTTGTAAAAATAAGTTACACTTATCCAAATATCATAAAAAGATGAGTCCTTTTTTCAGTTATTTCCATATTAATACACAAGATGTAAATTGGCTTAACGATTCCAGAAAGGACGGTGTACAGTCAGCATCAAAGTAACTGAATTCCTACTAAAATTTAAATGGATTTTGTTTCTTTAATCCTTATATAAAGACATTTGTAATCCTAAAAAGATAAGGCTTATTTATTGTACTCGTATAATATTATATTGTAATCGTAATTTATGAACGTCCTTGAGTAGAAATGTACTGTAAATATGTGTTCAGTTAATAATCTTCTATTATAATTAGGTAGATATATTATATTCTATTTAAATTAGAAAAAGAGAATATCTAAGGCCGTGAATTATTCCTGCCACAAAGGTAGTCTGCATATTAAAAAAAAACTAATAGTGGTCAGCGACTTCACCCGCGTGGAATTTTGATCCTATTCCCGCAACCTATTCTCTGAAATAGGTGCTCATAAACCTATGCTATGGATAAAAGTAACCTATGTGTTATATCGATGTGTTTATCCCTATACCAAATTTCAGTCAGATGTACCCAGCCATTTGTCCGCGATTGAGTAACAAACATCCAAATATCTAAACATCTTCACAAACTTTCACATTAAACATTAGTAGAATAAGGTTACTTCCTACTATTCTACTAATGATTTAATTAGTAGGCAGTAGGGAGTAGGGATAAACCGATCTTTCAAACCATTTCGAAACCACATCAGAATTTTAACCACGTCCTTACGCATTGTGGTCCGCAAATAACTATCATTTTATTAAGGCACAGGACGCGCACGTCAAAAGACACTTTAACTGTTCACATTTACTATAGAACTGGATTGTGGTCCGCAATGAGCCATAAACCGGTGGTTATAACAAGAATATGACGCAATTTCATATGAAATTACACTTTGAGAGGGCAATCAAGGTTATGTTTCGTATATTTCTGTTTTAACGGTTAACAAAGGCGAGATATTTTCGATAGCGGTTGGGTGTACAGTCATGGATAAAAGTTTTATACTAATACATACGAGTTTTAATAATAGTAAGGTATCATTTTTTTATAGGATGTACGGAGTGCTGTTAATAAATTTGGAGTAATTCAATCTCACCTGCTTATCAGTACACCTTTTTTCAGTATTTCATCACTTAGGTGGTAGACAAGGACACTACTCTTCTAATATAAAGCTATTATCGTGGCCTATGGACGTGTGAAACACCAGGCACCACCTTCTGAGTGCGGGCCGGAACCTCCGCGTGGTGCACCTGGGCAACGGAGGCGAGCAGCGTCTCCCACTCGCCACGGGAGACGCTGCTGCCTGCGGCCAATCCGGCCGGGGTGGGAGTGGCCCTCTAGAGGGCTGCTCCGAGGCTCTCCACGTGTCCCTCTGACTAGCAGATGGCACAGTGGGGAGCGAGCGGGGGGCGAGCTGATTGTCTGCGCGCCGACGGTTGGGTGACAGGACGGCCTCCTGTCACCCTACACCCCACCGTCGGCGAAGTGGCGCGATGCACGCCCCACCCCCCTCTTCAGGGGGTCGAGGGGGCCATCTTAAAACCGTAGATGGCCCGGGGTCAGCTGGGGTGCGAGGGATATGCCCATTGGGTAACCTTACACCCCGGTTACTAAGGCCCGAGACGGCGTGCGGTTTTAGTCGGTTCGATCCCGACATAACCACCCCCGATGGCTGACGGGGGTGGTATCCATGGGGGTTTCCGCACGATAAAAAAAAAAAGGCACCACCTTCTAATTCTTTAAGAACCCCACATTGTAGTCGCTTGGGAAAACGACAATAAGGTGATTTTTCACGTCAGCACCTGTTATACAACGGACAAGTCTCAAACCCGGGACCTCTCGATCATGAAGCCGACTTCTTAACTACTAAAATTGTCATTACTTCTACGACTATTACCTCAGTTAAGTTCGATTCCCAAAAAAAAAATTTAGTTCTAATTTTCACAAAAATAATTACTCTGTATTATGTTGCATGTACTGAAAACATAGATATTGGTATATAGCATCTCTGCCTACACCTTCACGAATATAAAAGCTTATAAAAGAGAATATGAAAAGATTTACACATTCTGTATAAAAATCGTAGCCATTTGTCTACGAAATATCAGGTTTACGTAGACGCTCTACGGCGGCGTAGACACTATACGAGTTATGCTATATGAAAACATGTTTCATTCCTTACACAGGAATGGTTCCCATTTATCCAGAAAGTTGGATCAGATTTATAACCATTATAATATTTATAACGTTATTAAACTTCTAAAATGTTTTATAATTGAAGATTAATACACTCACGCCTGTTGTTTTAAAGAGTACTACTAGCCGAAATTACTAGTGTTCTCGTTTCTCGTGTTTTAGAAGTGGCTTCCCGTCAATTGTGGAAAGTTTAGGCTTCAATTCACCTCTTGATCGTACGACCCACTTTTTAATCGCTAAGTTACCGACGCTTTTTTTATTACTGAATTACCGAAGGATTATGCAGGAATGTTCCTGTCCTGTCTTACTGGCTATACTTAACCAATTTTATTTTTAATAGGCGTACTCACTTCATAAGTATAAATATTGTAGCTTTTTACATTGTATACCTATACTAGCTGTTACCCGCGACTTCATTCGCGTAATAAATTTAGTTGTGTGATCCCATTGAAACTGTTTATTTTTTCGAGACTTGCTTCAGACTATAATGTTTTTTTTTTTATTCAGTCCGTCAATTGACTTTACCCCGCGGGATGGTAAGAAGCTAGGGTAAAGTCCAGTGGGTACGGGCCACCATTTTAGACACCATTCGTTCCAAAACGGCGATCCCTACCTTGACGGCCTAGACAGATACCTACCTTTTCACGCCTCATTTAAAGAAGCCGGGATTGTAGGAAGAAGGAAACACGTGTGCAGGAAGTGAATTCCAGTTTTTAATCGTGCGACAAATCTGAATGCTAGAAAAATTATTGTTACCACATATAGATATACATCACGCGTTTATACATCTGTTTGGCGCCAAAATGACTGCGCCACGAAAAATATAATAGGAGAATAAATCCAAAGGAGACAACAGAAACATTTTTTTGTATCTGCAAATATTTATAAGAAGCTGTTTGTGTAACCAAATGAGCTATTGTTGAATATATATTCATCCTTTTGTTCTACAAAGCTTGTCTATGGTTGCTTGTGGGTTTCTCTCTCATTCTTTTTTAGAAAGAAAAAGGTTTTTCTCAAGAGATTTTTTATAATACACTAACATTTGCCCGTGGTTCCACCGTCGTGGGGTAGTAATAATTTATTATTTATACGGGATGGATTTTTTAAATAGGACAGTGGCGATAGATACTTAACCTGTTGTAAAAACTTGTTAGAACACCATCCGTAACTTTTTATATTCTGAACTATATACACAGATTTTGAAGAAATCATAGTGAGCAAAAAATGCTGAGAGGAACATTTATGGTATGAACATAAATGTCAAAAATCGTCACGCATGAACACACACACACACAAACTCACTTACGCACACACACTCACACACATCCGTACAAGCACAAATACACTCATACATACATACACACAAGCACACACACGCACACACAAGTATGCACTCAAAGTAATGCAATTTCCGACTACATTATGCTATTTCCACGTATAAGTTAGTATCCATTAACGAGCTGATGAAAGCTGAACTTAATTAAAGTTATCTCCCCGACCGCTCATGGTCGCCATGTTGCCCTCTTATCATATTAATGACATCGAAACCACCAATTAGTACATCGATAATTTAAATCTAACTACCGGGATGTCGATATAATTAAAACGAGAACATAGGTACAGTCAGCGTCAAAAGTAGATGACGATGTAGATTTTTTTTACATAATATTTTTTGTTTGTTTTTTTTTGTTCTTTTTTAATGTATAGAAAATTATTAATTAATAATTTAATCAACATAGTAATCTAGCATTTACGCGATGATGGTATAGGTATATCCATACTTGTAGACTGCCTGACGTTTCGACTAGATTACACCGGCCGTGGTCAGTGGTGGGCCGTGGTCACGGCTGAGCCAGTCAGCCTGTGACCTGTATGTGAATCCAGCATTCTCATTAATAGTATTACGTACTCTTTAAGAGCTGGGCAAAGGCTCAGGGAATGAGGTATATGATACCATTCTCATTAATATATAAATTACTTTGCTCAAGTTATCATCCTTGCAAACTCATTGCCGGATAAGCAGATAATAAAAATGTTAAAAAATGCTTTGGGCTAGCAAAGCAATTTTTTACCATTTTTATTATCTTTGCTAGGTGGTCTATAAGGACAAAATATATGCAAATACATCGTTTTCTAAAATATGTCAGATGCAATGTTTTTAAATTGCCAGCATCTCTACAATTAGGTGGCTTGATACATATAATAGGTACATTTATAGAATTTTTTACAGCTATACGTACGCCGCTATTATATAATAAGAGAAATTTATTATCAGTTTCGTATAAAACTTATTATAATACGAAGTGTGCCCGAAACCGACTAAACTTGTCCGTATTTTAATAAATTTTGGAAGCTGGACGAAAGGAAGCTATTGTCTACATCTGGTGTCCGCATTCTGAAAGTAATTTCAAGTAATTTTTCGTCTGTGTTTCAGCGACAATTTCTTTTCATGGGTATTTACTTTTCAGGGCAGCTGTATAATCTTCGCGATTATTAAATTTTGGTACATGACGTTACTTGTAACTTAATAAGTTCAAAATTAATTCAAAATTATTCCCGAGTAGTCTTTTCCTCGAGCTCCACGTGTGCCAGTTGACGAACGAGTCAAAACATCTTAGAAAAACCGATAAATTTACTCTCGTGTATTAAAATAGGCTTACGTAGTGCACCTATTACCGCCAGTACGCGCTACTTTAGCTAGTTATCTACAAAGCCACTATCACTAGAGTCTCGTGCCAGAATAAGTTGCAGCTTTTGCCACAATTAGGTCGTATACCTATGTTAAAAACTATTAAAAAAATATATAGTTTACAAAAGTGAATGCACATATTATCAACCCATAATTTCTTTGAAGTGGTATATAAGGATTTATTATATAGTGTATAATTACTGTAGATTCGGAAAAATAATAAAATAAAATTATCGATTAAATTAGGACTCGATTACTTTACTATTGTTAAATATAATACCCAACTAATATATTTTAATCTGTAGGTTTAATATTACATTAAATGATAGTAAGGTACAGGAATAATTATTTTCATATAAATAAAAAAGGTAACCAGTCAAAAGATGAGAAAAAGAGACTAAAATATTAACAAAACATCGTCATGGGTCGATAATACCAGCAAATGTTATATAGGTTACATTATTGTAATAAAATTATAAATTACGTACAAGCAAATTTTATTTATTAATTTATTGAAAATGCCTAGGCGCTAATTACTGTTATCTTCAAATACTAATGAAGTGCCTTAGTCTTATTTATTTTAGCCATTATTTGATACTTACATGTTTGAGATAGTGATACACAAGACAAGGTGCTACATTTTCGGACACCTTCGTCAATATAATATTAAGTCAATGTTTATATTGTTTATTTATAAATACAATATATATATCTACAAACCTCAAAAATATATATAGGAAAGCATAAGAACATTTCTATCTTTAATTCAAAATAATTGACAGCTACACGTGCGTTTTGTAATAGATGCACTATATGATTTTATTACATTTGGCGAGAGTTCCTGAACCCTATAATATGATAACTAGGTATATACCCTACGAATATTAGGATAAAACGTCGACTGCTTTAATCAGAATTACTTTTAAACCTCGAATGCATGACGTGATTGTCATAAAAATATCCCGAACAACGCATTACGACACTCCTATTACACTAAATTGGAGAACGATCTCTCGAAGTAAGCTCGCCTACATTCTAACTAGGAAAAGCTCATTAAAATACATAATATGAAAGATAATTTCAAAAGGTATAATCTACTTAGTAATAAATTATTGCATTAGAAATAAATTCCTCATAAATATTTGAATTAGTTACATACCAGGAGTAAACTTTGAATCCGTTACATAATAAAATAAAAAATATAACATATGCATAGATAAAAAATAAAACAATACTCGTACAATAGAATTTTGTCACTCGAAAATAGTAAATTCGAAATTTAATTTTAAGATCGATTGAAGGATCGGTGTCGAGTGCGGTTCGAGATAACAGCGATGTTCACGGCGCCACGTGGCGCGGGCGCCCGCTGCGACCGTCGGGTACATACTGGGTGCTGGCTTTGCCGCAGGAGCCTGCGTCACACTCACAGCCGCTGGACCACGACATCTTTTACGGGACCCTAATTAATAAGCAGGCGTGACGCGGACGCTCGCCATCAAGTCTCTTTCTACACGGAGAGAGGGTCTTTTTATGGCGAATTGTTAATGAAATCCATTCTTGGCGGGATCTACAAATAGCCGCTACCGTCTCGTAATTCAGGGAGCGCGGTCAAATGACATCGTCTCGGTGTCCGCCTCCGACGCGATGCCTTTTGTACTGTGATTTATGCAAAATAGCGCGCCGCTGAAATTTTTACTTGGCTTTCCGCAAAACCGCAAGTTGGTTTTATGCGTGGTGTTAAATTTCTTTAACAACTTCCTTTCTGTTTACGCTTTAAGATATTTCTCTTTTAATTTTCGTAGAAGTTACTGTTAATACAATAGTCTGACGGATATTGTTTGGTAAAATTTTGTTATTTGTACAAACATTTTTACTGAGCTAAATTAAATAAGGTCGCCTTTGCTGTCCGTGAATACTCATTTCGTGATTAATTTTAATATTGCTCTAGTTATTTACCTAAAACATTTCGGTGAATTTGTAAATTGTCTGTGTTGCTTACCGTTTACTAAGTAATGTTTTCATTATCAATAATGGGTCTCGTTTATCCAGTAACAGGAAAAAACAAGAAAATTTGCCAGTTAATATCCTTTTTAAGTCGTAAAAGTAATCTGGTGTACATTAACGTATACTCCTTGTATTTAAGCAAATTATCCTACTTAATATTATAAATGCACCTTTGTGAAGATGTTTACTCGTTGATGTTTTTTGTCTCAATCACACTCTAATGACTGAACGGATTTGGCTGGAGAGATTATAGTCTGGAATAACACAGGGTTAAAAATAACCTAGATTCCTCTGGAAAGCGGGCACGAAAACAGAATTTTACGCAGGCAGAGCCGCAAGCAACAACTAGTCATTTCAATAAAAGACACCATAGGTAGAATAATATACTATCTACAAAAAAAAACAGAGTATTGTGTTTATGGTAAAGCGTAGTATGCGGTACAAAAAAGGTAGCAAAGCATATAAGGGCTGGATGGAAAATCCTGTTCATTCAATGAGCCATAAATCGAAAGCGATAAGTGTACCTATCAGTTCAAAAGTTTGTGTCAATTCGCAAAGTGGATTTTGAGCCAAATCGTCACGAGCAAACTTCTATTTTTAAATTATTTGCCTAAACTGGTAGGTCAACATTTTTGTGTTTGTGTGTGCTCCTGAAACTCGCTTCTGTCTTGGCTTAAATTGTCTTGTTGTTCAATAAAATATATTGCAGGCATTTTAGCTAACTTCGAAACATTAGTTCCTTGGAAATTTATTTTAGAGTGCTTCTGACATTCTGCTCTACTATGCCACACCAAATTTAGGATTCGCTTCAGTACTGTAACTCATAACGTTTTTGGCACTAAAATTTACATCGGATATATTATGTTCAGTATTCATTTTCTTTATTTTCGGTTACACTTAAAAGGACTAATCACACCCTCATTCCCACTAAACTAATTCTTGTACACCAGGACCAATAGTAGTGATCCACGAACACGCTGAGTAATGACACTGGGGACACCCGCATCGAAATTAATCAGAAGGAAATTGGAGGAATTAGAAATATAATATTCGTATGTAGATTATAATGGGATACGCAGGTGTCGTCTGCATCACCATAATCGTTTCTTATCACTCTGTAAACGCATTTCGTCGGTCGCCGCTTTAACAATCACAAAGCGTTCCACAAGTCTAATTTGAATACGTTTGAGTTTCAAAGTGTTAACCCGTTTCATTATTCAAGGCAATTGGAACAATTGAAAGAGGGTGTGGTGGCACTGCGAGTAGTATGAGTCGCGCAGACGCTATTTTTGTAGAAATTAAGGCATGATTCTACCTAGCACGACCCCGGATGATTATCATAATTTTCATGTAGTACAAATTCATGAAAAAAAATGTACTTTTTTGTACCACAGAATAAAATAAATGTACTCTGATATATTCGCTGATATAACGTAGGTGCCCTGTAGTATACCTTTCTGGCACGACCACTACACATTTTAGGTATTTTTATCAACTTTTTGGTGAAGAATACTATAAATATAATTGTACTTAATTGTACTCTATTTTCCAGATGTTTTGGAGCGGTGGTTTACCCGTTTCAAAGCGTTTTACTTTTTAAGTAACATCAATTTCACAATGTTACGCCATTACTATTAATTCTAAGTCAAAAGTAAATAAAACTTCGCTTGGTACATAATTTATATAACATTTTATTTTAAAATAGGAAAATTATGAAAGTCTATTATATAGAAGAAAAAAAAAATAAACCCTAGGTAGGTACGTCGAATTGTAATACGTACGTCGAACTATGTTAGTAATATATTATTTTGAAATAAAATATAATATAAATGATGAATAAATTATTTTGAAATAAAATGTAATATAAATATGTACCAAGCATAGTTTTATTTACTTTTGACTTAGAATTAAGCTAATCGCACATATGTCAGCACCGCACGCACCGCACGCGCCGTACGCCCCGTATGCAATCTTTGGTATTGCCAACACGTTTTAGGGATGGGAGTGGGTGGAGGGGGGGAGGAGGGGGTGTAGAAGCCCCCCTTTGAAGGAAAAAGTGCGGACGCCCCCCTTTTTGGAGATACGATTTTTTTTAATATTCTAACCTAACTTTCGCAAAAAACAAGCAAAGTGCGGACGCCCCACCATTTTGAGATACGACTGACTGCTATATAGTGCTGAGAAAGCAACAGAACAGCAACTTACAAACATCCAATTTGAGTTACTTACAATACAAAATGAAAAACTTTCTGGGTGGTTTGAAAAAAAAATAACCACGTAGGCTAAGGCGGGAGCGAAGCGGAGCGAGTCGGGGTACTCTGAGTCGGGATTCACAGACAGGAGTACGTAAACGATCTCAACTTCTAGGGACAACACTGCAGTAACACACGCACAACACGCTACAGTCTGAGCGCCATTTTACGTTTAGTTTCACATATCGGTAATAGTCGGTAAATTATTGTAAGTACAACTTTAATAGCATTCATTTAACATAACATAACATAAACTCACGCCTATATCCTCGAAGGGGTAGGCAGAGGTGCTAGCACCCACATTTCGCCAGTTTATGTTTAGGTCCCAATGTAATAAGTGGCGAGCCTATTGCCATTAACCGGGCACATCATTCAAATAAATCAGCGAAATATACACGTATAATAGAATATGCATAAAATATGCATAAAATTTAACTTGGTCACTAAATATACGTATTTATTCAATTATCTCATTTAATAATTGAATAAATACGTATATTTAGTGACCAAGTTTCACCATGCTTTCTCGATAAAACGTTTCGTTCGTTAACCTTATGAAAAACGAAACGTTAAGAGTGTGTGTTCTGTTGTCAAAAGTGTCAAAATATTGATAAAAATGTGTGACTTTGAAATTTTTTTACTCATTAACCATTAAACTAAGCAAACTAAAACTTCACGTGGAGACCTCTAAAAATTGAATTCCGCACCTTAAAAGTTTACGTGGAAGCTTCTAATAATATTAGTTTTGTGTAAAAACGCATGTGGACTCCAAACTCGTGGGCCGCTAATTTAAAGCTGAGCCGAATTAAATATTTAATCAACCAAAATTTCTCAGGGGGGTTTGAAAAAAATACAGATCACTAGTCTAAGAAAGGTCAAATAAATTTTAAAGTTGCGTTTTATTTCAAAACATTTTCTTAGGAATAAAATTCGTGTGCATGTATTGTCCGGTTTGAACATTAAATTTCCGTATGGATACGGACAAATTCGTATATATCGCAACACTGAGCATGCATGCGGCTACACCGAGTATCAGCACGCGCCGCAAAAATGACGTCATCAGAATCCTTTTGTCAAAATCGGATGCCTACCGAAATGCGGCGCGTGCGGTGCAATTGAAGTGTGTGAGGTTTCATACTATTACATACAACGAATTCTAAAATGCGGCGCGTTCGGCGCGTGCGGCGCGTGCGGTGCTGACATATGTGCGATCACCTTTAATAGTAATGGCGTAACATTGTGAAATTGATGTTACTTAAAAAGTAAAACGCTTTGAAACAGGTCAAACACCGCTCAAAAATATCTGGAAAATAGAGTACAATTAAGTACAATTATATTTATAGTATTTTCCACCATAAAGTTGATATAAAACCTAAAATGTGTAGGGGTCGTGCCAGAAAGGTACTACAGGGCACCTACGTTTTATCAGCGAAAATATCAGAGTACATTTATTTTATTCTATGGTACAAAAAAGTACATTTTTTTTCATGAATTTGTACTACATGAAAATTATGATAATCATCCGGGGTCGTGCTAGGTAGAATCACACGAAATTAAGGTGGTTAAAAACGTGCTCATTTCTAAAATCTTTCTTCCTATAGTCCCGGGTCTTTTAAGCGGGCATGAAAAGCATTTCATGAGGCCGTCAAGCTGAGGGCCACTGTTGTGGCATTATCGGTGTATATAATGGTGACTCTCTTACTCGAGAAATTACCTGTAGCTTCCCATCAGGCAATGGTGAAGTCATATTGACATGACCAAAATAAAGTAATTTAAATAATTATGTACTAGCGTACCCGGCAAACTTCGTTCCGCCTTAGAATCAAACAATGTTGATGACCTTATTAGCTGGTTCACACACCCGAAGTTGTCAACTTTAAAGCAGTAGATGTCCCAGGGTCAACCGGAGTGCGAAAGAATAGTTTGCCTTACCTTACATCCTTACACTTTTAAAATTATACCTAAATCCATATGATTTATGTATCAACAAATAAAATATAACATTTATGCCACTTTGCCCAAAGAATTTAGCTATTTAAAATAAACATTACTCTTCTAGAATTTATATGTAAGTATTAAAAACATACTTAAATTGAACATTATTGACACTTAAATTTTTAAACCTAAATCCGCGATCACATCACATTCACACTAAAAATTCATGTATTTTATATTATTCCTTCGCCAACCAGCGGCTATTGAAACGGGGCATTAAAAATGTATGTCTTCAAGGCGACCCTATAATATCATAAAACGGGGCTACTTTGAACATTTATGTACTTTGACCATCGATATTTTTCGAATCTGTGAATTCGAAAAATGTCGATAGCTGATGTCGATTAAATAATTGGTTTTTATAGTTTTGTTACGCGTCTTATTAAGAGATTAAAAGTAGGAAGTTTCGATCGAAGTCATCCCATAGTTCAGAGTAAACCTGATTTACTGTATTATGTATTCCCTAAGCTCGAGTGAGTGAATTAACATAATGATTAGATAGTTGAAGGGATATTCACCATGTTTTTTTGTTTTATTGAGTAATAACTATTGACAGTGGCAATCTAAAATCCTAAACTTGAGTAAGTGGTAAAAAAAAACATTGGTTAGATGTTGGGTCATGTTGTGCGTTACAGTGTCCATATGAGTCACTTTTCTGATGCGAATGACCTTACTTCACTCTCTTGGTTCTTCTAAACTTTTATGGTGTGGTATATAATATACCCCAGTACCCTGATACAACTTAGAAAATAAAGAATACGTTTGTCATCAAATCCCAATATCTATTAAACTATTGTTTGAGTAAGAATTGACCTTGATGCTGAATAAAACCGTATTGATTTCTATTCCAAACTAGATTGTTCTACCAAATTGTGGTAAGATAAAGTTAAACGTCCTGTATTAAACAACGTGTTATCTCCTCTCCTGTACACACACATGTGCGTGCGGAATATAAATATATACAACAATGTATAGCTCGGCATCTGGTTACCCAACGCCGGATATTAAATCTTTGTTATTACCTCAGGCTTAAGTTAACATAAGCGAACCGTAACTTTTCACCGCCTTACGAATACGTAAAGTTATTACGACCACTATAAAGGGTGAATATATAAACGATGCATTTGGAATATTGGATGATATGAATATTGCGAACGCGAAGTGGAATTAAAAGAGTAAAATAATAAAAAAATGTTTTTCCGAATGTATGGCCGGTGTTACGACACCGTATCGAAATTAAAATATTGATTAGATATTTTTTATTGTAAATGTATAGATAGTGTACATAGAAACACCTAGACCTATGCAAATTGATTGCAAGAATTATCGGCCTATAAGCATACTTTCATGTTTTGCCAAAATATTTGAGTCACTAGTTTATAGTCACCTTTACAATCATATGAAACCACTTCTCTCAGATAAACAGCACGGTTTCGTTAGGGGCAAGTCTACAATTACTAACTTGTTAGTGTATAAACATTATCTCTGTCAGGCATTTGCTGCCGCTGGCCAAGTAGACTCTGTATATACCGATTTTTCCAAAGCCTTTGACAAAGTCAATCACATTTGTCGTAAATTGGCCTCTTACGGTGTCCATGGAAGCTTATACCGATGGATCAGCTCTTATCTTGAAAACAGAACTCAGTTAGTTGCATTGAGGGGCTTTGTTTCATCGGCTATTGCAGTAACATCCGGTGTGCCTCTAGGCTCCCATTTGGGTCCACTGCTCTTTGTTGTATTTATAAACGATTTAATTCAACAATTGACTTGTAACTGCCTTTTGTATGCCGATGATTTAAAGGTTTTTACGTCAATCTCTAAGATGGACGATTGCTTGGCCCTTCAGCAGGATATAGATACGATATCTGAGTGGTGTAAAGCCAATTTGATGTTCTTGAATGTTGAGAAGTGTCTTATTATATCGTTTACTCGAAAATTTAATAAACTTATATGGAACTACAATATTGACGGTCAAATTTTAAAGCGAACACAAACTGTAAAAGACTTAGGTATACTTTTTGACGACAAGCTTTCATTTAGGGATCATTATAGTCATATAATTCGCAAGGCCAACGAACTCCAAGGGTTTGTTCTGAGGTCTACAAAAGGTTTCAAAAAACCCAGCAGTGCCGTGTACCTTTATTTTGCTCTGGTGAGGAGTACTCTGGAGTATGGTAGCCCCATTTGGTCACCCAATTACAAGGTCCATATTGATGATATTGAACGTATTCAAAGAAAATTCCTTAAAATTCTCAACTACCGCGTAGACCCAGGCCGTTCAAGTATGAATTATGAAAGTAGACTCATCAAATACAAGGTGCAGCCACTAGAAAGCCGACGTATATATTTTGACTTAGTTTACCTTTATAAAATTATAAACTATATCATTGACTCACCTGAGTTACTTTCTCAGTTTAGTTTCAATATTAAATTTAGTGCCCGTAGGGCAAATGATACGAACATATTTGCCCTCTTGATATATAAAAATAATATTTCTTATTATAATCCATTAACAAGAATGGCCCGTCAATATAATGATTTGGCAAAAGTCCATAAATCACTTGATGTTTTTGATTGCAAATATAACAGATATATCAAAATTGTAAAAGACATCCTTCATAGTGGGCTGGGTTTGGATGGTTCTTGATTGGATCCTCATCCAAATTTAAACTTGTATTTTAGCGTGTATTTATAGATCAGAGATTCTTATTGTGTAAACTTTTTGTTTCTCTATGTGTGCACATAGTATTTTACATTACGATCCAGATCTAAATATTGTATTTAGGATATAATATGTATATGATTGTGATGTGTTTTGTGCATTTAAATAAATAAAAAATAAAAAAAAATTGATACAAAGTCGTATAAATATTGATTGCTCTAAGCGGGAATTGAATCCGCGCCCCCTGTCGTAGCTGTCGAATGCACATCTTCTTCTCTCGTGTCGATATTGCCATCGTGGTGTAGTAATTGGTTTCACGGCAATGCTGCTATTTACGGAGAGGGCTCGAGCATAGATATCATTCTTCGATAAGGCTTACTACATCCCCCTACCGCACCCCACAATGCACTACCGCTACGCCACACAGGCCGTCATATGTAGTCAACTTCTTCTTCTTCTTCAACCTAGCGTTAATCCCAGTCGCATCCAAAGCCTGCACCTCGGAGTCTGTGGTCCGCTTTACCAGACTTAACTGCGGATTTGGCTGGACCTCAATATTTTCCGTGAAGCGACTGCCATCTGACCTTCACAACCCAAGGGTGACATTAGGCGATATTGAAGCATTGCTGCTAGACCGTTGCTGTTGGACTTTTTAGGACTCCAACTACCCGTAACGACTGCCATAGATGTTTGTATGGCAACCAAAATTTAGTCGCCTATATAGCATCTAAATATAATTTGACTATTTCGGTAAATTATAGGGTTTAAATGTGTTCATTATCATGTTAATAAAATCACGTACAATTATAATTGTTGTTAATATATTCAGTATCTGATTCCGATTACAAGAAACAAAGTCCATTGGGACTGTGGCTGTGCGTTTGGTCAGATAAGTTAAATATTATGCTAAAATGTACCATTTATATACTATGTAGATATTGTAGAGTATTGTAGAGTGTTTGAAGTGATAGGGTAAAAAGATAACACAAAAGTCGACAAGAAAATTCTAGCTGAGGGCCAATTTTTGTGATAAAATACGTACGAATTTCAGTTCCAATTTCATTTCGATCTCATAAAATGTCAGTATTCTTGTAACAGAGTTTTCAATATCCAATATTATAACGTGATTGTGACTGAATCGTGACAGAGTTGAAAAAGTGCAAGGAAAATATTCTACTAGACTTAGACTTTGCTATTAATAGGTATTGTAATGCAAAATTATTACATTACAATACAAAACAAAGACTGTCGTGGTATGGACATGTTATGAGAAGAGATGAAAGTAATGTTGTTAAAAAGGTTCAAAGTATGAATGTGGAGGGCTTCAGGGGCAGAGGTAGGCCTAAGAAAAGATGGATGGAATGCGTGAAAGACGATATGGAAAGGAAGGGAGTGACTGAGGAGATGACATCGGAAAGAAATGTATGGCGGAGAATGACATGTTGCGCCGACCCCAAATAATTGGGACAAGGGCAGGAAGATGATGAGGTATTGTAATGCAAATGAAACATAATTCGTATTCTCTTTTCTCTTTAGATATGCATCAAGTTTAACAATTGTTAGACCGAGGTGAGATCGGAACTGAATTTGACCATATTTTATTACGAGAGTTAAACCTCAACTAGTATTTTATAAAGCTCGTATATCTATAAATTCATTGCACAGTGAAGGTTACCCGTAATACCCGGTTGAAAACGGTAATTTGTTTGAAACTTATCGGATTGTACGAAGCGCTGAAAATGGTGAAAATGGTATAAATAGGACTGCAATTCCCTAGCCTCGATTGTAATACTGCTTTAACTGACAATTATTAACGTACAGTGTATACGTAGCTATAAATTTAGGGTTTTTCTTGTTATTGTAAAATTAATATTAATTTCATATTTTACAAAGTTTAAATGAACATTTCCAATGATTTTCTGATCGGAAAAAATGATCATCCAGGACGAGACGGGAAATAGTTAGCATGCAATTGCTTAAAAATTTCATTCAATTAATCGGGCGGAGAATCTAAAAATAATATTTAAAAAAAATTGCAATATTGTTCATTGTTACCGTAGTTCGAACGAATTACGGTAGATGGCTCCACCAGCGCCCTAAGCCGTAGAATATATCGGAAAATTTCGAGCATCTAGAATGGGTCCAGGTAGCTCAGTTGGTCAGAGCATTCCCCCTGTAAGGGACTGGTCACGGGTTCATGTCCCGTCCTGGATGATCATTTTTTCCGATCAGAAAATCATTGGAAATAGTTAGCATGCAATTGCTTAAAAATTTCATTCAATTTAAATGAACATGCCATATCCACTAGTTATTGTCAATAGATTCGTCCGTGTGAAAACACTTCATCGCTAAATATTTAGAATTTCCAAAATAAAAAGATTGAATATAAGGTAGGCAGCTATCTACCCCTGTCTTTACACTCTTTAAGAGCTTCCTCTACTAACATTAAGCCTCTCAAGCAAGCCCGTCAAGTTAGAGTGCCTTGAGATTGAATATAACAATGCTACAAGAGATTTCAACTTCGCCTACGTGGCTTTCAGATATGAAGGTTAATTTTTTTACGCGGATCCTTATTCGTCTTTAAAAAATTATTAAGCTTAAGTTACATATCGTAGAATGACGTATCTGCCGACGAAGATCCCGTAAAACGACCCAGCTGTTCAAAAGATTACCTACCTATTTCAAACAGACAGAAAGACAGACGGACAAAAAATTTTAAAGTAGCTTTTTGTTGTATAGACATACACTGATATAATCGTACATATAAATTATAGGTTTTATATCAATAAAACCTATAATTTTAATAATAGAAACAGGCACTATAATGTTATTTATTTTTATAGATTTGTTTCATTATCGCACCACCGCACTGTGCGAACAACTTCGTTATTTTCTTCAATACAGTTCCGTATCATTTAGGCTTCAATACAACAAGTCCATAAGGAACAACAAAATAAAGTAGAAACTATTCCCCTGTACGGAACCATAGTCCTGTTATCCAACTCGTACGTGACTGTTTTTCTTACTTAAACTGCGAGAATAATCCTCTAAGGACCAACCCGTATATCTTGACAGCAATAAATCACTATGTGACAATGTGATGGAGGTGTGCTTATCTGCACTTAACATACAGTCATATACGTTTCCTCGATGATACAAGAGGACCCGAGTTTTGTATGAGTATAACCTGTAGATTATACATCCAACTAAAATAATTTATAGCATACATACCCGTAGTTTACTATTTTTCCAATAATGTATGAAATCTCCCAGCTGTGGTTTTCCCTAGCGTCTACAATGTCTATCCACACACATCAGGGCCCGTAGACAAGTGACACAAATCTTAATCGCTAAGGAATAGAAACGATTAGATCGACCAATCACACTCCAGCCCGTGATTTCGCCGCGGCGCGCGCATCGTACGCCGGCGACGAGCTTAGATGTGATTGTTCGACCTAATCTATTCGTTTCCTTAGCGATTTACGCTGTGACACTTGTCAACGGGGGCAGGGCCGGGCCGTGGCCGTGCTTAGGCAAGGCAATGAAGCTCCATCGCCGGTCGGAACACGGACGTATGTGAACGGGTTCATATAAAATGTACACACCAATATTTTTTTAAGCCCCTGACGGCACGGTCTGTCCACGTTCCGGGTACGGCCCTGATCTGTGTAGATACACCTTTAACGTATAGATAAATAATAATTTGCCAATGAACTCATTAAAAAATTTCATCCTATGTGAGTAAATTATTGAATATCACAGTGCGCTATTGTACAAATCGTTGAATTTCACAACCGTCACCGTCTCTTAGCTCTAATTAAAACGTAGTATTACACATTGGCGATACAACTTGACAGCATGTTGGTAGTTAGGAATAAAGACTACCTTTCCAAACGTGTAATATTTGGTTACTAGCTGTTGTCCGCGGCTTCATCCATATGGAATTCCAGCAATAAAAAGTAACCTACATGTCATTCCAGACTAATTATATTTATCCCTCTATCAAATTTCAGTCAAATCCGTTCAGCTGTTTGAGAGGAATTGAGTAACAAAACTTTTGTACCTCGAATAGGCTCGCGAGCGTGGCTTCCGAGAATGGACACAAAATTCCATGCCCCTCCTCACTGTACCCCTCCTCCCCCACCCCTTCCTAGCCGGGAGGGCTAGGAAGGGTAGGTAGCGCGTGTGTGACACCCTAAGTGTTTACACATCCATAGGCCACGGTAACCGCTTCCCATTAGGTGGGCCGTGTGTATGTCTGCAACCTACGTAGTATAAAAAAATAACTCAGCCTGGTTCCGTTAAAGGAGAAAGAACATAACATAACATAAACTCACGCCTATATCCCCGAAGGGGTAGGCAGAGGTGCTAGCACCCACATTTCGCCAGTTTATGTTTAGGTCCTAATGTAATCGGTGGCGAGCCTATTGCCATTAACCGGGCACTTATAAACCTGCGATAAATACACACATAACTTCGGAAAGCATCGAAAGGTCAAGGATTAAGAAAATACATAATTTTACAACAGTATCAAGCAATAAGTTATTAGTAGATATATATCTTATATCCGTGTGTCAGTTTGTAAAGGTGGGGTGGTAATATTAGAAATTAGAACGCGAACATTAATCAAATACCCAGAATAGCTCAAGCTCAGTTATGTGTCTCGTAAATAATGTTTAAGGACCGTTTTCGTGTAAATATTGTACACGAGATTAAACATTGAAGCCTTTAACAATAGGCACGACTATAAATATGGTCTCAATTGCTCAATTCTCTC
This sequence comes from Lithosia quadra, assembly GCA_963576445.1. Lineage (NCBI taxonomy): Eukaryota > Metazoa > Arthropoda > Insecta > Lepidoptera > Erebidae > Lithosia > Lithosia quadra. The sequence continues at coordinate 15,533,623 of OY754879.1, forward strand.
GTCCGAATTAAGCAGACTTTGGGAGTCCAAATTTTTGACCAAATGCTTTTTGATTCGCGTTGGGTAGAGATAACTAAAGCTCCGTGGTTAGAGTGGATTTTTTTATACTACTTAGGTGGCAGACAAGCACATGACCCACCTGATGGGAAGTGATCACCGTGGTCGTGTGCAACATCAGGGACGTCACACTCGCACTGCCGACTCTGGTGGAGGTTCGAGGAGGAGATTGCGGAGATGGGGGGTGGAGTTTTGATAGCTACCCTACTTACTAGGGCGCAGGTAGTAACCCAGTTGGACTGCTCAGTTGGAACGGGAGATTCTGATACCCTCGTATTCTACCTCCTTAAATAACACTCAAATAGATCACCATAAATATGGCAAAAATATTTACTCAACCTTCAACCAAATGTGACCGACCTTGGTAGAATTTTATACAATTAATATATTCGTCGATCGATGGGTCCTTACCGTCATCATTTCATCGTAGTCTCGCAAGCAACCTTCATCTATGACGAGGATATCAATAGGGCCACAGCCATCATCACCAACAATCGCGTCAATTATACCCATATCAAACTTGTCACGAATTATCCCCGATCAAACTTAGATTACATTCCACTTCACAACGAGCCTGGGAATTATGGTAACGTTATATGATTCAAATTCTATGTTTGAAATTTGATGAGAGGTGTGATTAAAATTTCCCTCGGGTATTTTACAAATATTCACATATCTGTCAGAACCTACCCACGAAGTTCCTAAACACATTTTACAGATAATACAAAAGATATTAACAAATTCCATTTTCAAAATAGGCGGGCATAGAGGTTTATTTGCAATCTCGACAGTCTAAAAAAGGTTCAAAGGTTATTGTCTGAAAATGCAACAGTGGAGTTTATTGCGCCGCTTCTTCTCCACTAGCGCCTAGGAAGCGGTGGTAAACTTAGTATTAAGTAGTTTTTGACGTCAAAAAAATGTAATTACGTAGCACTATTTTGAAAAATAAAGAAATTGAAATTGAAATTTAACTTTTTTTATACCGCGCAAAAAAGAAAAATCAGTTACTTTCATACTGAACTACCTGAACAGCGCGGTACGAGTTTTTGTTATACTACCTAAACCTACCTATACGAATGGGTTAATGGCATCATTACCCAATATTACCTACCTAAATCTATTCGCATTTTACCCCATTTCATTACCAGGCACAGTCATGCGCAAGATTTTATGCTTCTGAAGAAGGTATGTCGTTTCAGGAAGCTTTTTGAGTATCCACAATTACTATATAAGCCACCCCTAAGCTTAAGGCTAGTCAAAAATACATATGTTAGGAGTGTGGCAGAACGTTCTTACGATAAGATTTTTTTTAATGCGCGGAATATTTGAAAATATTAAGTATTTCAGTATTACACGCAAACGGTATTGCGGGTAACGTAACAGCTCATAGAAATGGATAAGGCAATTTGTAAACATTTTCTATCGCCACAAAGTCAGTTTTTAAGTATCGGTAGCTTTTCGAATCCACCACACTGAGCTCGAATGTAGCCACTCAAACTAGTTACGTTCCATTTTCAAATCCAATTCCTGTGCGACGTTTGTTATATGCGACACAATGCCACAACATGGAACACTATGTACTCTGTGACTCTGTGCTTGATTCTGTGGCTATGATTTTAACCTCTGTCACGCCTCTGTCATACACTGGTTATGCTACTGTTTGGAAATATTCTACGACATGCTACATAGCGCTAATTAGCCTGCTTATGTTATGAGTTCTAAAATACGAATGAACATACTTAATACACATACTACATTGAAATAAAACTATTTTTAACCGATTGTATCGTGATCTATTTGGTGTTATAATTATTTAAATTCCTCAACGTAACCTCTGCGTAACTTAAAAAAAGCAACTGAAACGTCGAGATCAATGTAAATAATAACAATACAAAAGAAATCGCGATAGAATCCGTTAAAAATAGTGATGGTAATTTCCATTTGTGATATTCGCAAAAACTTCCGGCAATATCATACCTTGATATTTTTTTGCAAATACATACATACCTATTATACTTATACAGAAGAACCCAGACCAACTCAAATATACAAACTTATTTATGCATAAAAAAATATTGTACCGAATAGGAATCTAACACGCAACGTCTGAGAACAGTCAAACGCTCTACCGCTGCGCCACAAAGGTCGCCCTATTGTACGTTATATAGCCAGTATTTTAATAACTTATTACATGTTAGGGAAACATTTTATCATTATCAGTACATTTTTAATATATTTTATAACCTATTGTTTTATGAAATTTGGCCAATAGGGAAATTTGAAAAACGTGGTGCTTATATGCTTATATAAAGACCGCGGTAGCCTAGCGATCTGGGTAATGGACTGCTAAGACGAGGTCTCGGTTTCGATCCCAGGTTCACAATGGCACACACCAATGACTTTTCGATGCTTTTCGAAGTTATGTGTGTATTTATCGCAGGTTTATAAGTGCCCGGTTAATGGCAATAGGCTCGCCACCTATTACATTAGGACCTAAACATAACCTGCCGAAATGTGGATGCTAGCACCTCTGCCTACCACTTCGGGGATAAAGGCGTGAGTTCATGTTATGTTATGTTATGGTGCTTATAGGTCACGTAGCAGGTAGGCATTAAATAAATATTTCTACCTTTTTTGGAAGAAGAATAGGTATATCTTTCCTCTCAAATTATTTAATAGGTACCTATTTATATCGTTAATTGATTTTGTTAGGTAGCAAACGTTACGTGCTTCGTATGTTTTGAGTCACGCTGTTTGTCACAACGGCGACTGCTCTACAAACACAGGTGTTTCTGGTACCACAGTTTATTCACGTATATAAGTGTGCCTATTTTTGAAGTTGTGTGGATAACAAAACATATATCTATAATTATATTTTTATTTGACGAAAAAACTAAATTTTTAGCAAATGGACCCAGGTTCAAAACATGATTTTGTTTGAGTAGCTTAATGACAGATCAAACGGCCTCGATTCTGCTAAAGACAAGCCACTGATATACCACTGACGCACTAAAAAATGCCATTTAATTGTAGACTTTATTGTTACCAGGTTAAAGTTTGAAGTTAAATGTTATTTAGTAGAGCTAATGAAAAAGTTAAATGAATTCTTTTCATTTGATTTTAGACTTTAATAAAATTGTATAACGGTAAAGTCTACAATTAAATAGCACTTTTAGAGTGTCAGTGGTATTACAGTGGTTTGCCTTTAGCAGAATCGAGGCCCTGTTCATATATATATATATAAGCTGGTTTATTGTCTAATTATAATTTTTTCTTTTTTAAAATTTTAGACAAACTTTAGTTTTAATTATAGGCTATAATAATGGGGTTCTTCAAAAAAGGTATTAGAAACTTTTTACAGCGTTGGCAGCGCAAGTGTGATGCCCCTAGTGTTGTACATGTCGATAGCCCACGGTGAACACTACTAACAATGTTACGATGTTACGTATGCATAATTTAAAAAAAAACAAACGAGTGAAATTGCGGTCAGAAACTTTGAACTCGATCAAAACTAATTGTACAAATTATACAACCTTCAATTATGTATGACACAAGGTCAATAATGTTGTACTAAAAAGGGATAACTGAATCACCCACACCTCGAACGTGATTGATGACCCTAAACTTTAAATGGAGCTGATGTGATGAACGGGTTAATAAATCTTATTAAAACATATTGTGTAATCCTTTTTATTATTAGTAAAAGTTAGTCTTAAAAAAGAAATCAGCTGTCAGGTCAGAAAGTTTAATTTTTAAACTTAGAACCTTGCTGCAGCCAATGAGAGAATGGTCATCGACTTCAGAGGATCATTTCTATTAAAAAAAAATTATCAGTCTCAGTCTAGTCTCGGTCTCATGTCAAAAAAGGTATTCTTTTAGTTACATACTGACTTTTGTACTGATTTTGTACATATTTTTATTAAGAGAAGTGTAACTCATGCTTTTAAGTTCAATCCTCAAACTGTCTAACAAAAACATAGTTAAATACATTTAGGTATTTTAAATATACATATTATACGTAGAAAAACCCAAAACACAACAAAATATCATCACGTATTTACACTGAGAGGGAATCCATTTCGTGACCTCTAATTTAGCAAGTCGAACGTTATTCTACTCACCATTAGGTACGCCACAATGATTCATAAAAGTAGATATCGTAAACAAATAGATAAGTAAAATCAATTACTAAATTGAAATTTACCGTTTTTAAGAAACGACCGAATCAGCCACGAATTACTTAATAATCAACGATTTTCCTCGTCATTGGCTATAGGCAAATTGGGTCAGTCTTCCTTTTAATCTTCGAACGTCTTTGCCTCGAATTCGAATAATACTTTTTAAATCGCTCACAGGGCCGCATAAAATCTATCTAATCAGTATTCTGAAAAGCTTTGCATTCGGTTTTCTCCTTTGCATTTTATTCCATTTGGCGCCATTTTTTTCTGAATTTAAATTTGTTGTAAAATTTAATATGTTTTCTTGCATAACAATCTGTGCTTGTTACCGTTTCAGTGTTTGTTTATAAAGCTAAAGATTGCACATACCTAATATGAACATAATATTTATGTAGGTACTTACTGCGTGCGCTATAAGTTGAGACCTGACCGCTATGACGTCACGTTGCGTGTTTGTACAGCACACAAAAAAATATCGTAAACAAGCTTTCGCCCCAGAAGTTACCTACCTGTCTACCTATTTTTTTTGCGAACAGTACGTCACTTGCGACTGAGAGGCAGTGCATGGGAAATTGGGTGGAGAGCCCAAGTCTCAACTTATAGCGCACATTTTATACCTACCTACTGTCTTGATTTTCATGCATATAATATGCATATATAATTATGTTACGAGTAATTTGCTTTTCCGGTACGGTGTCACAGAATTAATAATTGCCGGTGTGTTTAATATAATGTATACCACAAATTAGCAATGTAATATCACGAATATCGGATATTTTGTATGTCATTTTAGATCTTATCGCCGTGTAAACTACATTTTATACCTACCTACCTCTAGTTCCCTAAATCTAGTTTATTTAATCTAATTATTTAAATTAGGCTGAATTAATGCCATAGGCATTCATATTGAATGGATATCTGATTGATTATAATAAATATCTGACTGATATCACCCACGTTCATTAACTGGCCAACCAATAAAAGGACTTAGCAAACCAAACTTGTAATTAGTTTATTATCAACTATGAGTGAATGATTGATTTATTGAGCGTCTCCAAATAAATTTAATGAAATTTGCTTAGTTGATTGTTGGGAAGGTATGTTTTTTTTTTCCTTTTATTCTCATATTCGCAATTAAATAGCACAATATGCTACCTCACAATTGTATGTGTTGATAAAATTAGATTAGCCGACCACAACGCAACGAGCGCCGCCGGCTCCAGATGCGACACATTATTAAATAAGCACGATATTTCATGGCTGCATGCGGCGTGCAATGAAACCATTTTACAATTACTTACATACCTACGTAATGCGGTTTACGTACCATGTAAGAGAATTACAGTGACGTGTTCAGGTAATTCAGTAAGTCAGAGTATTTCCCCTTTTTTCTAACCGACTTAAATCGCACGCCATCTCGGATCTTCTAGCACTGCCGGGGTATATGGTGGCCCTAAAGACATTTCCCTCGCATCCCGACTGATCCAGGCCATCTTCGAGTCCGAGATGGCCCCCTCGGAGAGTATTTCCCCGAGAATGGGGTGTTAAGTTATGAAAGTTTGTTATGAAAGTTCGTCATTTTTGAAAATATCATCTTGAAACTTTGAATTATTATAGGCAGCGCTATAGAGCGTTTCTTAAATTTCAACCTGTGGGGGATGAAATACATACATACATACATACATACATACAAATCACGCCTTTTTCCTATTGGGGTAGGCAGAGACAACATCTTTCCACTTGCTACGATCTTGGCATACTCCTTTCGCTTCTTCAACTTTCATAATTGTTTTCATACATGCACGCCAGTTCCGGGTACTCTTTACCTGGCCTTTCTCCAAAACGTCCTGGATCTGATTAGAATATGTACGCCTAGGTCGGCCTTTACCGGGTTGCCCATTCACCCTCGCCTCATATATCTGTTTCATCAATCTTCCTTCATTCATCCTCTCTACATGTCCGAACCATGAAATAGAGGATAATAATTCGGATAAACATCTACACGAGCGGAGCCACAGGCAACAGCTAGTACACTATAAATGAATGCTATAAAATTAGAAATACGACGCAGAAACATTGTACTTTAAAAGCAACTGAATAAACAAGACTGATTAAAAATGAATTATGGTATAATTATTGCAAAGGTAGCTACTAGCCCTGTTGTACCTTAACACCATTTGCGTCATAGAACTGTATTAAATGATATATCTGTATTTACAAGATAAACGGTTGAAAGAAGTTTTTTTTTTATACTACGTAGGTGGCAGACAAGCACACGGCCCACCTGATGGGAAGCGGTCACCGTGGCCTATGGACTTGTGCGATTCTAGAAGTGATTCCAATAATATCACTTTTTTAGAGGCTATGTCTAGAAGTCCTATTTCGCTGGTAATACGGCAATGCCGTGTAGTTTTACTCAGGGTCGGACTGGGCCGAGGGTTCCTGATGGCTGGCTGACAAGCTCGGGCCCCGGGCTGCATTAGGAGCGCTTTTGAAAAGTCCACGGGGGCCCAGGCAATCTATCTATATGGCCGCTGGTTTTACTCTACTCTAGTCTGGAATTTTGCTAGTTGTGTGGTGGATATCACCTCACAATTAGCACAATTTGGGTAAAGCCCAAGGGAATTATGGAAAATAGTAGGTACTTTTATAAAAAAAAATAAGGCACATTGTTGAGTTAAACAATACTTAAAATAAGGGAAACCGTAAACACTGTGTGTGGCGTCAAAATTGTAACAAATTGCTTCGTTGATTAAAATTTCAACCAACACGTGAATTTGCCTACCTGTGGTCAGCAATTAACTTTTTCATCAAAAGTGCTCAACAGCGCTCTGCAAAGTCTCTGTACAAAGACTTTCCTTTTACATGAATTCAGGACACAGTTTTCAAAGAGATATTAAGCATAATTATTTACACACATGAACGTATAAAATCGTTAGACGGGACGCGTTGAAGAATACAACTGACGACACTAGAGTCAGCTCAGTTGATTATACTTACAAGTCACACACACATATTAGTCAGCCACTATGTGGTAAAAAAAAGTACAGCACGTCTTATGTAGTGAAATAGCGTAAAACACTTAGTAACACATTGAATCCCAATTTCACTCATACATAGCCTTTTTTTTTTTTTTTTCGTGCGGAAATCCTCATGGATACCCACCCCGTGGCCAGCTGGGCAGGTTATGTCGGACTCTTACCGACTAAAACCGCACGCCGTCTAGGGTCTTCTGACGCCAGGGTGTAAGGTGGCCCAAAGAGCATTTCCCTCGCACCCCGGCTTGACCCGGGCCATCTCCGGATTCGAGATTACTCATACATAGCCTTCATTATTTTTGGGGCACAGTCTTCAGCGCATTCTGTCCATTATCCATATATAGGTTTTATTCGTCCATGAGTTTTTTGCTATCCTACCGAGCAGCAGGCAATTATTTTTTTTGAGAAATGTTACACAAGATATAATTTAATCCGAGCACACGCACGATACAAGGTTAGTCTAACCATTATTAGATAAAAATGCAAATTAAAGTTCCTATACTTTCAACCATTACCAGTGAAAAAATCTTATGTAGATAAATAAATAAATATTCTACAACATTCTACATATCGCTCACTAGACCCAAAGTAAGCCTAGTTTAACTAGCTTGTCTTATGGCTTCTAGAATGCGGATAAACATTCTTATATACTTTTTTTGTAAATACATACAAATTATACATAAAAACACCCAGACCAATACAAATAGACATATTCATGCATACAATTATTTGCGCTGAGCGGGAATTGAACCTGCGCCTCCTTCGTAGCAGTCGGATGCACTACCGCTAGGTACGCCACAGAGGCCGTCAGTGTAACGTAAGAAAACAGTTGAAGCGAAATTATAGGTAAAAAATAATTGTGAATGAAATTAATTTTGTAAAAGCAATCTTCAGCAGTCAATCAAGTATCAAACGGAAATTACTCGACTTGCCCGAAATATAATGTTTAACGTTCAAGAAATGTGATTTTGAAAGAATTTTCTAAATAAGTAACTTTACTTACCTACCTATAATAATTAATAATACCTACCATACCTAAACGTACTTGTATCAAAGTAATTACGACGAAGAGTAACTTCATTAATGTAACTTAACCCTAAACTTGGCAGCGTATCTAATAATGCACATTTTATAAAAAAAAATATTGCGAGTAGTATCACTCATTTTCAACTGTTTGATTTGTTTGAAATGGTAGTATAACGTCCAAACTTTCTACCAAAAAATATATTTTAGCATTCTGGCAACACTATTTGACAGTGGATCGCAAGATGTTGGACCATGCGAGGGCGATGCTGAGACTCAAGGTGATGACTTGTAATAATTCCTTAATTTACTTGTTGGGCCCTAAGCTAGTTACTTCATTTTATAGTTGAATACCTGTACTTACGGTTTTAATTTCAATTTGAGAGAAAAAAACACATTTTGTACAACAATCGTGAGCGTTTTTATTGGTGTATCTATAAATGCACATTGCCAGGTTATGCATATAGCAACGTTTATTTGGTCTTGTGTATTTTAGGATACATTGACAAGGACTTGACAAAAAGTGTGAAATGGTTTTTTTGTTATAATTTGATATAAAAAACGTGTTTAAATAAAATTTAGTTTTATTTTTTGTTGTTCTTGTTTTAATGTGCAATAATTTCACGATTTGCAGCCAATCACAATGCTCTCAGCGAATTTTGACATAAGTACCTAAGCCAGGAGCAGACTCAGACCTAGAAAAGACTGATTCCTGTGAAGGTGGACTGGATCTACCTAGGTGTTTACATAATTACAACAGCTCGTCAGCATTTTTGTGGTACTGCAAACCTTCTGATGCCAATCACCTTCAGAATACTTTTGCATGTTTTTGTCTGGCAGGTCATCCAGGTTGATAGAAAAAATTGCGAGGAAGAAATCGCCAGAATAATCCAGTTAGTTTGGGCAGCATTTGGCAAACTACATCCGGTAGCCTCCTCTCCCTCACCACAATGCCTCAAAACGAAGGTCTTCAACCAGTGCATCCTACCAATACCATCAATATCCACGTTTCGGCACCGTTAGTCATGACGACTTACGGTGCCGAAACGTGGATATTGACGTTGGGGTTATTCCACAAATATAAAGTCGCGCAGCGGGCTATGGAGCGAGCTATGCTTGGAGTCTCTTTGAAGGATAAAATCTGGAGTGAGATCATCCGACAAAGAAGTAAAGTTACCGACATAGCTCGCCAAAATAAGCAAGCTGAAGTGGCAATGGGCGGGCCACATCTGTAGAACGACCGATGGCCGTTGGGGCAAACGCGTTCTAGAATGGAAACTGTGAGTCGGCAAAAGGAAAGTGGCACGTCCCCCCCTCCCCCCCCAGTCAGATGGACTGACGACCTGAAAAAGGTAGCTGGTATGGACTGGATGCGGAAGGTAGAGAATCGATAGGTATGGCGCACATTGTGGGAGACCTATGTCCAGCAGTGGACGTCGATAGGCTAATTGATTGATTGTTCTTGCCTGACGATATACAAATCGGTATCATGTTCCATTAAAGGGCACTTCGCTGAATGTAACTACCGACGATATCAAAGAGTTCATTGCCATCAACCTTCTTATGGGTGTCGTTGATATGGCATCTTACACCGACTATTGTTCCACTTTTACTCAGGTTTCACAATCGGCGTTATTATTACAAGTAATTTTTACTAATAGCTGTGACTTATGATAAATAATAAAATATTTTCCTTACCAAAATACTATGTTTTTTTTCTCTTACCAGCAGGCATTGTATCTCTAAAGATACGCAATTATTTTCTACTACTATTTAGAACTCTTGGCAATGTATATTATAAGATACACGTCATAAATCCAAAAATATAAATAAGATATTTTTTTTTGTATTTTTTGCATGTATAATTATCACTTAAAAGCTAAGTTAACTAAAAAAGAAAAAGAAAAGCGATCACTTTTTTCGCTGCCAAGTTTAGGGTTAAGACTCTAATTGCACTTGGGAACAGTTGAATAAATGAATTCATATGTATTACTAGTTTATACCCGCGGCTCCGCCCGCGTGGAGGTTGGTGCTTGTTTTTATCGTTCAGAAATCCCCAAGGGTAAACTCCCCGTCCATCGGGGATAGTTATGTTGGAATCGAACTGACTAAAACTGGAAGTTGATACCTACTTAATCATTTTACTGACCAAGCTCTGTCTAATAAAAAAAACAACATAAAAATCCGTTCAGTAGTTTTGCTTCCATCGCAAACAAGCAAAAATGCCAAAATAAAGTGTTTAGAATCGTTCATTACACAGGTTTTTTTTAAATCTCTGAATTTGATTAATGATGAATAAATAAATTAGATATAGATTAACGATGAATAAATTAAATATTTGAAGTGTACACTGTGTACAGACACAACTACTTTACAATTTTACTTTTTACTTAAAGTAATAAAACTCTAACAACTTTATTATTAAAATTAAGTTTTAACTGCACTTGGAAACAGCTGAATAAATTAATTAATATTTTTATTATAGCACTGAATAAAAAAATTAATCGATTTCATTTAATTCATATCAACAAGTTACACCTATTATTCAAACTTTTTGTAACCATTCACAATACAAAAAACGCGCTATTCTTATGTGAATAAGCGTCAAAATTCATTATCGCATGTGGTTTATACGTTCCATTTTAAATTCGAAATTCAAAATATCCGCCTACCCTCGCAACCATAGCATTGTTTTTTTTTTTCAAAACAGCTTTTTATCTATCTCGTCAATATGACTTCACCTCGCCTGATGGTAAGGTTTAGGCTCATTTGATTTGTCTGAACATGCAAATACTAGAAAGCGTGTTTCAAAAAGTATTTTTAAAATAAACAAGTTATTTGACTTGCAATTTTTTTTTAAATTAATGATTTTCCTAGTTCCAAGTAAGATAGTGACCCTTTATTAACACGAGTTTCCTCTTTGTAGAGATGTACGTAGTTAAAGGGTCACGCACGATCCTGGGAACGCGCTACGTGGGCAGCGATAGTCACGTGCGAGGGCAAAAGATCCTTCCAATATAACTTAGTATCAGTCTTTGATTAAATCAGGCCTGCTGTCTGTGCCAATATTGAACTGGAGCGGATTAACGATGAAGTGGTAAAATATGGTTACGTACGAAAAAGTTACGAAAAGACTTTGTGTGCAAGTTATAAAGGAATTCTAAGACCGGTCAGTGATAGTAACGTCACGTACGTCGGCAAAAGATTCAATTTTAAATCGATTGATCATCATTATGTTGAATATTAGAGATTGAAAGTTACTAATATAAAACAGTTGTTTCTGTAATTTGGAGACATTTAAAAAAATACTTTAGTTATATTAAACGATTCTGAACACAAAAAATTTTAGTTTTTTTTTGGGGATTCTTATCAGTTTGTTCGCAATGGACGCAAAAGCCACGGAATGGATTTTGATGCTGTTTCTCGATTATAAAAGTCTCAGTCAGAATTAAAATCTTCCGTATGTTTGATTTCTTAATCAGAATCAGAGATTAGGTACCAAAAACGATTACCGACCTTCGCCCAATTGGAGCTGCGGGCATGGGTTAGTTATATTATATAATAAATATATTTCAGTGAAAACAGTAGCATTTATAGACCCTGTGCTACTGATTAAGAGCATAGACATAGAAATAAATAGTCCCAAAATATACACAGTAACAAAGATTTGCCCACATTAGCAGTTTCAAATAGTCTCGGTGTTCCGCAATTCACATATTATAACTTCGTGCGGCTGTAGCTGCTGTTCTATCTACACGAGTACTACCGATTTAGTTCGGCCATTTCCGGGCACGTACTTATCTAAAGTCCCGGCTTTCAAAGTTTGACCACATCGTACTGTAACATAGCTCACGCTGATGAGCGTCCGTCCAAACGGATTCCAGGAAGTTGTGCAAATATCTACTTTTGTTTTATTAGCTTAGTTATTGTCTAACATTAAGACTCTCGAACTATATGAATAATAGCCAAGTTGGAAATAGCTAACTACACAGACATATAAAATAAATTATGTTTCATAGTGGTAAATTATTAACGTCCCTACTGTACCTATAGTGCGCAACAGTACATAATTTTCTCTGAAGCTGTACATACTTTACATTACTTATTGAAAAAAATGGGGCGACAATTACATTAAGCTGTCGCCCCATTTTTTTCTCATGCGTTGACCATTGGGGGTGATTATGTTATGTCGGACTCAAACCGACTAAAATCACCATCTCGGGTCTCCCGACGCCTAGTTATAAAGTGACCTACGGGACATTTCCCTCGCACCCCGGCGGACCCAAAGCCAAGCTCCAGCTGCGGATGGCCCACTCGGGTTTGTGATCCACGGTGTCCTCGTTTTACCCCCGCAAAAAGGCGGGTGAGCATCGCGCCGCTATGCAACGGGTTGGCCTGCAAGGTGACAGGTGGCCGCCTAAAATCAATTTCAGAAAGCATATTCGAAACTAAATCCACTACTTTCCATATTCTTTATGTAACACACATATTTCATATATTCCAGCTGAGTCCAATCTTCCGTTGCAAGATGTACGCTTAGAATACGAACGAGGTGGTCCGTCTACCGTCTTTATTGAATACGAGAAGTCTTCCATCCAAACTCAGATTTACCTATGGTTTTTCCTTACAGAACAATGAAAAAAGTGTATTCTTGTTCTCGTTAAAGTAATCAACAGCTAAATAGAACGATTGTGGTATCTACCTATAAATCATGAATAATTATGTCCTTGTCCAATCTTAAATCTATCCAACACCAAATAAGAGCAAATCAATTTTCAAGTTTCTGTATTTATAAACAGTTGTCGTAGTTTCTATTTTAATGCATTAGTTAATTTTATTAACATTAACATAACATATATGTTTATGTTATGTTAATTGGTAAAAACTGGTTACTAAAAAAGTTAAAATTATATAATAAAAGAATATAATAATTTACTGTTATTCATTTTCAGTTTTCTTTAACAGTAACAAAAATGTTATCCATTTGATACTTATCCAAGCGAACTCAAAAGTAGAGTGAATAACCAAAAACATTGAAACTATTTCCCCGACAGATTCTCTAATCTCAAACTAATTAATAATTAATTTTTACTTTTTATTTATGTCTGCTGTTAGGTATACTCGTAAAGCGCGTATGTTAAGTTTTTTCGACTTTTTAATTTTTTCTTCTTTCTTCTTTCTAGTTCGACTACAGGCACATAAATATTTGAATTCAGTAAATCATCCCGGTGGATGCATTTCAATACAAATCTTGAATGGCCGGCACTCGCTCGGGATTTCGTTCACTTAAAAATAGTGCTAGGTTAAATCTAGCTGCCAGTCTTTGTGTGCGATGTAAATATAAGTATATAAGTTACCCTAACAAGCAAAATACCCAGAAATTTTACCTAAGTTTATTTTACAAATATTTATATAACTCTATATCACTAATAATCCTACAACAGAGAAAATATTTAGTTAAACAACCTCTAAAATTGGACATAAATTTTGAGATCATTTTGCATTAAGAAAATATTATCCTACAGTGTCCTTGAAAAGTCTCAAGCCTCGTTATTTATAGCTTAGCACCCAAAAAGAAAATTGTTTTATCTTTATAAAACCATTTTCTAGGACGAAATGTAATGTAAACATTTTATTATTGAGATTCGGAACCTTCTTGAGTCCCAAAAACTCAAACCGGATAATCTTGTTCGTCGAAATAAGAAACAGAAATAGTTTCCTAGTTGTAACCTGCTTACTGTAATCGTAAAAATCCCTTTTAGTACATAGTTGACCTGTAAACACCATTACCAAGATGTTTTATATATCAAAGAGAACATAAATCCACATAATGTCCCGATGTCCTTTACTGTCGTTGTATGTATCTCTCCTCATTTCGTTATCTCTTTATCAACAATATCTCTTGAAAACAAGAACAACTAAAGTAATTTATGTAGGTAGGTACATAATAATATTTAATACTATAATAAGATGTAATACTATAATAAGATGTAATAAGAGCGCGTGTCTTACGCAGTGTTCGCAAATTCGTTTATTTTCTTAATCAACCATTGTAATTTAGTAGAGTGATTGAAATTTGATTTTGTGCGATCACAAATGCAAATTATATTGGAAATAAAATATAGAGGTATAATCTTTCAAATGTTTAAAATGTCGAAACATAAAGAAAACTCAATTTCCAAGGTAAATAATGATTTTTGGACAAACCATGTTTGAAATGTTATTTATTTAAATATATAGTTATGTGTTCAGTAGTGTATACAGAATGTGTGTGTGTGTGTTTCAATGTCTATGGGTTCAATTCTTGGCTAGGAATATAAAATTTACGAAAAAAAATGAGGCAGTGTTAGTTTTTATGAAAGCCATTCCCGAGACTCCTTTGAGTACTTTTCTACATTCCTCATAGTTTTTTTTTTTTATATTCATTCCGTCTATTGACTTAACCCCGCTGGATGGTAAGAATATATATATATATATATATATATTATAGTTTCGCCATAGTAATTCTTTTCCAGTTTAGTCATTCACGCCCACTTGAAAAGTACACTCGTATGCATAGAACCATCATAGAACCCATATTTCATACGAATAACTCAAATATATTTAGCAGATGCGTTCCAGAAATAAAAATCAAAAGAAATTCTCAATAACACTCTAGGCCTTTCAATTGCATTCATTCATTTTATGCAGCACATACTTCATCCATATAAATGTGGTTTGGAATCTCGGCTTTCCAACCACTCTGCTTTATGAAGTTCTACACGTATTTGAGCGATGCTTTATCCAGCTCTTTTATATCCAACTTTAATAGAGTGAAAACTGAATACCTACACATTCGTTTGAAATTATTGCTTTCTGTAAAACCTTGCTGTGAGCGTCCTTTATATTTCACATGAGTTTAGAAATGTTTTTAGTTACAAAAATATTTAAAACCTCAGATTCCTAAAAGCCTCAATCAATCAATTAGCCTGTCAACGGCCACAGCTGGACATAGGCCTCCCCCAATGTGCGCCATACCATCCGATTCTCTGCCTTCCGCATCCAGTCCATCCTAGCTATCTTTTTTCAGATCATCGGTCCCTAAAAGTCTAATCAATGATATCTTATAGGACCTAACGTTCTTTTTCTCTTGTGTCGATTTTGCTATCGTGGTGTACCTAGTATTCGGTTTCACAGCAATGCCGCTACTTACAGATAAGGCCCGAGCATAGGTTTCACTCAGAATAACGTTAACTAACACAGGTATTAAATTATTTTATACTTTACACCAGACACGTAAAACTTACGGCATCTTGAAATACCTGTTAATATATTATTATTTTTACGACATTCTACAAAGCGCTCTCTAGACCCAAAGTAAGCACAGATTAACTGGCTTTTATCATGGGTTCTAGAATGCGGATAAACATACTATATACCTACTTTTTTTGTAAATACATAAAAACACCCAGATCAATGCAAATAGACATGTATATTTATGCATATATGAATATGAACGGGAATCCAACCCGCTACGCCACAGAGGCCGTCAAACATATTATGTTACCAAATACCAAAAAAAATGCGATATATAAGTAGTTTTATTTCAATGACTATTGGAATAACATAAAACCATCAGCACAACAATGTTCTTCGGTTAGCTTCAAGACAACAACTATTTATTGGTGGGGTAACTTCGAGATGAGTTGTGCAAACTTGTTGTGTCGACTGATTGTGGAAGTTTGTCGGTCCTCAGGCAAAAAATGTCAAGTATTGTTTAGTAGAGGCGTCCAGTATAAACATGACGTCCTGTTTATGTTGCAACATATCACGCTAAGTAATTATTATAAACGTGAAAGTTTCTATGGATGTATGTATGGATGTTTGTTACTCTATCACGTAAAAGCAACAGATCCTGAATGTAATAAATATCATAGAGATAGATTATCGTGTGGAATCTTAACACAATAAAATCAAAATTTTATGTGAAGGAAACCGTTAATGCAATGTTATGATAATTCCGATATTTATATCATGACTGATAGAGGCAGATCACAGAGAGCGCGGATTCCTGCAATCCCTTTATAGATAAGACTACTGATAGAAACATATCGTGAAGAAGTCCTAAATTTTTTAATAGGATCGCGTTTGACCACAATCTCACCTGTTGGTAAGTGATGATGTGGTAGACGGTGGAGCACACTTGCCTAGAAGTAACGTATTCACTCTTGACTTGAAGACTCCCAGGTTGTAGCTTTCCGGAAATACAGACTCAGGCAGTGCATTCTACTCTTTAGCAGTACGCACGATGTACCTATACATCTTTACCAGTATGATAAGTATGTATATTTTAAATTTATGAATGTGCGTAGAAATATATCGATGTATAAATGTTATAAATGTATGACATAATACGCTATCAATTTTCCTACTAATAGAATATAACATAATAACATAAGCTCACGCCTATATCCCCGAAGGGGTAAGCAGAGGTGCTAGCACCCACATTTTGCAAGTTTATGTTTAGGTCCCAATGTAATAGGTCGCGAGCCTATTGCCATTAACCTACTAATAGATACATAAAAGATTGTCTGGTAGATATACCTCTTAACGATAAACCCGCCTATTGTAGACACCTACTTCTAGACGTAAGATGACTTATAAAGCACTTAATAATGTAAGGTGTACAATATAGAGTATTCTATCTTTCTATCTATCAATGGAAAAGATAACTATCTAGAGACTCGAGAAACTAGTTTTCAGCACAAGTATTTCTATGGACGTGTATTTTAACGTCTATTTCTGACCCATTTATCACAAATGTACCACTGCGGCAGAACGGGTGTGAATATTATAAATTATAAGCGTGAACGGTACCGTGGCTTACCCTTATAATTTATGTTCGTGTTGATGGCTACGTCCGAGTTGTTCAATAATTTGATACGAATCAAATGGTTCATAGTATTAACAGTGGTTATTATTCCCTATAAAAAGTCATCGTGTAGATCTGCACATGAATCTGGGTAATACACTCTATATTTTTCGTGCGGAACTTCCCACGAATACCATACCCGCTTGGCCAATGTCCGACTTGAACCACGGTATATATGTACGTCAATGTACTGTGCTTGAAACACCTTGAAAACACCCAACCGCGGTGTGACACAAAAAATGGTAATTTTTTTTTTAAATAACATATATTTAAAGTAGTCCCTTTTTAACCTAGTAAGTAGATAGTGCTGCAATCGATTTTGTTAATATGTGATTTTATTATACATCATATTGCGCCGACCCAACTAAATTTGAAATGAGGGCAAGTGGATGATGATGATTATAATGCAATCTGAAATATGTCACATAGATAGGTAGGTACTATAAAATAATGAATTATACAAATCAATTTTTATCATGAACAGTGTGTAAAGAATTTTCAAAATCTATAAAAACGTTTGAGTCCCCAATATGATGTAGATACAAATAATAAGTGAGTGTTATCACTTACTATCAACTACAATATCGATAAACCTTCACATATGTAATGGTTTCGTCATAGAAGTCCTTTCCCAGTTATGGCCGATAAAATAAAATCTTTAGAGCGGTCTCTTTACGATAGAGGTCGTTAGGATCTTTATTAAGGACAATTTTATGCATTACCAGAAGTCAGTACCTACTTCCTTATTCAGGCCATTAATTTTCTCATCGACTTACTTGCAAGTCACAGTTGGAATGAAAAGATTGGCTAGTCGAGTCTGGGTTTGGACTGGTAAAAACTGTTCCACCGTGTGAAGAGGAAAGAGTATAAAAGGCGACCTTTTGGATGAGAAGATGAATATGACCAATTTTCAGTAGTTACAACTGATATATATCAATCAATATGGCGGTATGTTGTCTCTGCCTACCCCGGAGGAAAAAGGCGTGAGCATATTATATATGTATGTCTATTAATCAATTGATTAGCCTACTCCAGTTTGCTGGCGGATATATGCTTCTCACACTAGGTGCCATAGCAGGTACTATTTAGTCTAGCCTAGTTACCTTTTCAGGTCGTCCTGCAAATTAATATTCATTAAGTCAACTGAGTCGTGATCCGAATTTTGAGTGGACCCAGTTGACTAAAGAGCCTTCATTTAAAGTGATTATTTTGTTCTCTTTCTTCTTTCTTTTAATAACCGCGGTAGCCTAGTGGTCTGGGTAATGGACTGCTGAGACGAGGTCTCGGGTTCGATCCCAGGTTCACCATGGCACACACCAATGACTTTTCGATGCTTTTCGAAGCTATTTGTGTATTTATCGCAGGTTTATTAGTGCCTCGGAGAGCACTTTAAGCCGTCGGTCCCTGTTGCCATACAAACATTTATGGCAGTCGTTACGGGTAGTTGGAGCCCACAAAAAGTCCAACCAGTCTAACTTGGAATTTCGATATATTTTCGGTTGTGGAGGTCAGATGGCAGTCGCTCCACGGAAAATATCGAAGTTCAGCCGCATCACTGTTAGACTGGAAAGCCGACCCCAACTGAGTTGGGAAAAAGGTTCAGAGAATGATGATGATATTTAGTTCTCTTTGTCAGTACACTGTGATATTTATTTAACACGAGACTGGAATCAATCGACCAATTAGTTTTTAAACGGTTTTATTTAACTCAACCTATTTGTTTGGGTCAAATCTAGCAATTATTGTGATCCCCTTCCAGTTGTCTGATATTTGACCAAGAACATTAGAAATTTCCTTGTACCCTTGTATTTGACAGAAGTCTTTAGTTCTGATGACAACACAATTTAAAACCGTTTAACTTGAAAAAGATTTTTCACAAAAAGTAAAATGCATGAATTGGTTTTTTGGCACCGCATTCGCCATGTGACTGATTTACTATAGAATCATGGAAACTACGAAGCTTTCAAACGGAAACATGTTCTTGACGTATTGCCTGACATTTCCACACCAATTAAGTTGTCCGTAACCTGGTGTGGAAATGTACGTAACCTGGTCCGAAGCTATAAGAGTTCCGTATTGACTACGGAACCCTTGCACAAAAGGTAATATAATTTAAAACCAAACCATCAGGCCTCACCGTGTCGACAAATTCCTTGATTTACATAAATGTCACGTCTGTCGCTATTTTCAGTTTGCCCTCAAGTCGCGTGTTTTATCATTTTAACGATGTTTACTCACGTTTTGATTTACGCGTCCATTTTGACTGACAACTTGTTTTTTTGAATAAATTCAACTTTAATATTTGTAGAGAACCCGACTTTTGATTTGGCAGCTCGGAAAGAAAGATGGAAATCTAGCTAACATCGTAAAATTGTTCTCTCAACTGCACACCGCAAGTCTTGATATGCTGTTAAAGTAATTAAAGCCGAACTTATATATTTTTTTCTTTTTTTATATTCTATATAAAAATTCTATATCTACAATATAACTTCCCCTTCCCTAATGGTAAGCTAAAAATAAAGTCTCAGGAATGGCATCGCCATTTCAGTCACCGAAAATGGTACAATGGTGGCCCTCAACTTGACGGCCTCATCAGATGCTTTTTAACATCCTGCTTAAAGTACACGGGACTGTAGGCGGTATGGCAATCGGGAATGATGGCTTAACGTATATAAATATTTGCATGTAGCGGAAATTGAACCTACGACCTCTGACGTAGCATTCGAACGCTCTACCGCTACGCCACGGCGTTCGTCGTTGTTTATCTTATTACTCTTATTATCCATACATAATAGTACTAATGCGAAAGTAACACTCTGTCTGTCTGTCTGTTACGCTTTCACGCCTAAACCGCTGAACCGATTTTGATGAAATTTGGTATAGGAGTAGATTAAACCTCGAGAATGAACATAGGCTATTTTTGGTCGCGATAACCGACATCCAGCGGGCGAAGCCGCGGGCAACAGCTAGTATCCTCATAAGAATTTAAGAACATCATGTGTGGATTCAAATACACTCCAAAAATGGTTGCATGGGTCCAACCACAAACTTCCACATTTATAATATTAGGACAAGATATGAAAATAAGCTAATTTAAAAACACAGTTCAGAAAGCCCTAGTCTCGTACATAATTTAGATAGGAATCTGATAAAGTAAATGAGAAAACGTCGTTCTTCTGATAAGAGATGTGAATTCACGACAAGTTACAATTTAATGTCATAAGAAACCTTTGTAACATCTCACTCGTAAACTTAGAAGAGTAATTTAACCAAAATCTTTATGAATTGGGACTACAATGCAAAATCTATTAACGACTGGAGGCTTTCACTGCGGAGCCTCTTTTTTATGCAGAAATCTTCATGGAACCCTCTCTCCCCCAGCCGTAGCCAGCGGGGTAGGTTATCGGACTATATTACCAACTAAAACCGCACGCCGTCAAGGGTCTTCTGACGGGGTGTAAGGTGGCCCATGGGGCATTTCCATGGGGTCCACTTCCAGTAGGTGTACGGCTATATGTGCATAATATCGCTCTGAGTGTGGCTGCGAATACGAGGAACGGGGTAAGCCTTCCACCAGCCAACAGCTCACTGACAGGTGTCAGTGAGGGTATAGTTTGCTCCCCCCCCCCTCCCCCGCCCTCGGTAAGGCGCAGAGTGTGACACATGGAACTAAATAAAATAAATAAATAAATAAATATTTTATGACATTCTACACATCGCTCCCTAGACCCAAAGTAAGCTTAGTTTAACTAGCTTGTGTTATGGGTTCTAGAATGCTGATAAACATACTTATACACTTTTTTTTGTAAATACATACTTATTATACATAGAAACACCCAGACCAGAGCAAATAGCATGCATGCAAATATTTGCACTGAACGGGAATCGAACCCGCGCCTCCTGCGTAGCAGTCGCATGCACTACCTCTACGCCACAGAGGCTGACGGCCTCGCATGCTAGCACATGCACGCTCTAATACTACCTGAACTACCGATTCATTATCTTCTAAAGAGATACAGTTCCGAATTTATTATATCTTGAAAGTTGTAAGATTTTAATTAAAACTTGTTCTATTGCAGAAACAAACTAATTAATTAAGCATTCGACTGTACCAATAGCAAGTCATTCTGTGCTAAGAAATTGGAGCGGACTCCAACATTTAGAGCCAAATTCTTGCCCAAAAACGTCTCGAAATCGAGATTGTAGACAAACAAAGCCTCCTGAAGAGATAAGCAACTATACAGGATTTAAAAATTAACAGGGCCTTCATTTAAATTAATTAATTGAATTTACTATTAACTTAAATTAAATTGCTATTATAATAGTTGACGGGATATTTGCCATATTTGCTTGTTATATTGAGTATCTGATCAGGGCCTGTAGGAAAGTGTCAAAAGTCTAAATCGCTAAGGAAACGAATAGATTAGGTGGACCAATCACACTCCAGCTCTTGATTCCGCCTCGGCGCGCGCATCGTACGCCGGCGACGAGCTTGGATGTGATTGGTCGGCCTAATCTATTCGTTTCCTTAGCGATGATTTAGACTTTTGACACTTGTCTACGGGGGCTGTTCGTCCGTGATCATGACACTTGCAGGAAGGCAGAAATATCGGATTTTGTTTATTGTTGTTGTACATACGGCAACCTATTGTAATTTGTGCCATATACCGTCATTTATGTATTAAATTCATTCTTTCCTTTTTTTCTTTCTTTCTTACATGACAACAAATATGATAAATTATATCCCGTCAACTATTATAATAGTAAGATAGGCAACTGTTCGATAGCTGTTTACATTTAGGTGCTACTCGATTGCAGCGTAACTGCGACGGTAATGTAACGGTCTATGATGTAAGCTTACTTATTATTTTGATTGGTTTGTTGACTTTTACGAAAGCGACTGTCGTATGAGCTCTCAACCCTGAGAGGAAAGCCTGCGCCAGAGTCTCGTCTTCTGTTTGGGCGGTGCACTGCCTGGTAGGCAAGATTGGCTAGGTCTTCAAAAAATTTTGTAGAGCCCTGTACATCCAAAAATACTTAGGACTCATTACACAATATCTGTTTAGAAAACTTAATAATACATAATTCTGAATTTAAACAAAAATATTAAACATTAAAAGCTTATTTGATGTAGCATTTTTAAAAACGTCTGATGACAACCTTACCCTATTTTAAATACCTACCACAGAAGGTCGCGAAAGGTTTCCGTTTTTTGTCCCAGGGTTTATTTCATAATGAGCTAAATTGGTACAAATCTACTTACCTATTAGTCCTATTACTGAACAAAATTTTAAATCTTCCTATTAAGTTTATATAGTAACAAAAAGGCATAGGTAACGAAGTCTCCTTATTTTCTAAGACACTGTCTTAGATTATTATTAAGCTAAGGGCACAGAATGGATTTTTTAAAGGTCGGATGAAGGATTTTCGTCTACTAGTATCCAAGCAAATAATTACTTGAACACAATTTTAGTGTGAGTTAATAATAATCCCGCTAATATTATAAACACGAAAGTATGAGAATGATTTGTGGATATTGATGGACGTAGGTATGGATGCCTCCATCTTTCACGCAAAAACAGCCAAACCATAGCTGAACGGATGTAGCTGAAATTTGGTACAGGGATAGTTTACAGTCTGGAAATACATAGGCTTATTTTATTCCTATAATAACTATTCCAGGGATAAAAAGTGTCCTATTAGGGATAAAAGGGAAACTTCCCATGGTTAGCAGGAACGGGATCAAAATGACACCCAGGTGAATCCGCGGGCATTAGTTTATATATAATAGTTTCTCACTTTGTGTAAATCGTGGCCAGGTTCATTTAAGCATAGGAACGAAATAAACAAAAGATGGACAAATATTATTTTGTGGCAATGATAGATAGTTTTAATTTATAAAATCAAAATACGTTAGTATTGTTTGGCTAGATAGTAGAAAAGGTTTCTGAGGAGAACTAGAAAAAATGCCTCGTGTAAATTGGTTTAGACATAAGAAACTTTATTACATCTTGGGTTATAAAAGGAATAGACTCCGCTCGTTAACCGATGACGTAGCGATAAAGGAGATTGGGTCCTCCCACGTCTTGTTACTTAAAGTATCTGACAGGCTAATCTACTCTTGCTACTTAGTACCTGGTTTGAGTGATTTGTCGTTACAAGATATTCATTAAATGTTTTTTTCGGCAATTTATTTTTCAAAGATTATGGAACTATTTTACCTACTAGCCTGCGGTGCCACACGTGCGGAACTCTGGTCTTGTTCCAATGAGATGAAAAAGTAGTGATATTCTAGACTAGTCTAGTCCTGTACCAAATTTCAGTTTCCGTTTAGCCATTTCAGCGTGATTGAGTAAGAAATACCTTGGCAAACGTTCGTATTTACAATGTTAGGAGGAAGTATTTTACTATCGTACTGTCTTCCGAATCCGCAGTTAAGATTGGTAAAGCGGACCTCAGACTCCGAGGGGATGGCTTTGGATGCGACTGGGATTAACGCTAGGTTGTTGAAGACTGCCTACTATAGGCAGTACGATAGTAGATTAAAAAAATATTTGAGTCATGCAAAACTCAAGAATACTTAGATATGTAACGAGTTCCTAATTAGAGTATCTTATTTTGCCGCTAATATAAACCAGAATTCAGCATTCCCAATTCCCAGCACTATTCCTGTGTTGTAGAAGAAATACTCTACGTTATATCTGATCTGTGGCCGACAAATGTATTTGCTGCTAGACCTAACCCAGTCATTTATCTTGATCAGTTTCTAAAAAAACGCAAGGTTTGTGTCCATCCAAATTATTTCGCCCATCTTAAGTTAGAGCAATCAATCAATTTTGATTTATTACCGCTGATAAAAAATACGAGGCCATTTTCAATTCGTGGTTAATGTACTGAACAATATTTTTCTCGTAAGCTGTTTATTGTTTTCTTTATGAACAAAGGGCGTTTCTTTGCATTGTAGTCATGGTTTAATATATTACATATTCATTCTTTTGTTCACTATGTGTGCCGATTTTGTCTCATGCGAAAAAGCTTTGCAAAAGTTCACGAAAAATAGTCTAGGGCATATTACTCTGTACCCTTTCATTTCTCAACTCTAATGACTGTATGATGCAATGATTGTCATGCAAAACTCAAAAACATTTAAATGTGTAAAGTGACTCATAAAAATATCTTTTCTCAGTGTATATTTTTTATATATTTTTATAAAAAGTTTATAATATTTTAACTTCATAGTAGGTATAAATAAGTGTAAATTATAAATAAAGTACACAACAGGTAAGGTATACACCTACGGATCTCTTCATTATATTGTTGATATAGATGTATTGTGTACTGACAGCAGAGTGTATGCGAGAAGCAAACATACTGCATTACAACTGTTGTAATTTATACCTATATTTATTGCACATATCAAATAATAACACAAAGTTTTAATAGCTTCATCAAGAGATGAGAAGACCATTATTTACATTATTTCACCACTGAAAATCCTACCTTTACTTATAGGCTATACGTGAAAGTGGTGAAAGGGTTATTTAGGCGATAGGTAAGCAGATGGAGGCGCGGGGCGGTCAAAATGACCGCGACGCACTCTCATTATTACTAACATTAGATCGCATTTAGCCCGCGTATGTCTGACAAGCGACAGGAGCTATTGCGTGGACAAATGCAACCTTATAATCGTACAAATAAGAGTGTCGTTACCAGTCTTGTCAGAGCTGGAGTGTGATTGATCGATCTAATCTTTTGTATTCCTTAGCGATTTAGACTTGTAACACTTGTTTTCGGGCCTGTTAACACGATTCATACCATGATCGCGTTAATTCAGGTTAACATTTTAATGGAGTTAATTACCAAGGCTTTAAAATAGTGGTCGTGGATTTATAAGAATGACATACACATAGGTGGTAGGTATTATTTAATGGCCAGTAAAGTTTAACAGAATGAAATAAAACAAGACGTTTAGATAAGTCGTCTAATTTGTATGTATCTACTCACAAAGTGATTTAACTTATTCAATGACACTTGTCACCGACGTGAAATTTTCTGGTGGAAATCACTGTTGGTGTAGGATCTGTTAATAAAAACAAAAGAAAAATTATAAATCTGTAATGCGTCTACTATAATTTCGTCAACAATAGTCAAGAAGTTTTGTTTTTTTTATATCTGTAATTTAATGGTTTTGAAGTTTGAAAGGGCCTTATCATTCACTCTAGCTGCGCCCGCATTTTAGATTTTTAAGGTTTTTAAAGTAAATTAAAGTAGCCTAAGTTACTCTTTGTTAGATCAGTTATACTGCCAGTGAAGTTTCGTCAAAATTGGTCCAGCCGTTTCAAAGATTAGCCACAACGAACAAACGGACAGACAGACAAAACTGGTAGAAAAATAGTTTTGGTATATGTACCGTGTATACATCCAAATGAACTTAGTAAAAAGTGGTTATTTTATTATTACAAACAGACACTCCAATTTTATTTATTTGTATAGATATTATTAGGTCTAGCGAGCGTTGTGTAGAATGTTGTAGAATATCTATCTATTATTATTATTATTTTGTTGCTGTCGTTTAACTTACCATCTTTAGTTTTCCATGTTTTTTCAGTTGTTTCTTCAAGACAAGTACCATTGCAAAATAGTGTAGTATGTCTAGTTCTCTCAACTAATTCCTGTTCATTACAAGGCATTTGGAATATAAACAAATTCACTTTAGAATCGCCAGACAGCAGTTTATTCATATAATCTTTGTCAGTTGTTCCGTTCATCACTACCAAAGCACTTGACAAATCTAAAAAAAACCGATGTAGTGGTTAATATTTCAGTTATAATTTTGATATCATTCACATCACTAAAACTACGAGTACTAACCAATCTTCATGTTTTTGTTGACAGGAGCTTCATTAGGGTTATCTTTTTTTCCTTTCGACGCATCAGTATCGGTGCTATTGTGTCGTTTGATGTTTAGATATAGTGTATCATCTTCATCTTCATTACCTGTTTGGGCGTATTTACCATGAATATTTAAAACATGTACGGAATCCATATCATAAATATTTCATAATATGGTTTCCGCTGAATCATTTTTCAAATATGGAGGAGCATCACCTGTATATCTATCAGGAACATCAATATCTATGTAGAGAGTGTCATCAAAATCGTTGGGTACACTTAACGTTAATTTTAGGCCACTTGTTTGTTCTGACTCTAATATATTATCACCAGTAGATGTATCATCCGTATTTACACCGTTTTGATTTATTGGAGCTGCTGTTTTATCATCCGATTTGGCCGGAACATCGGTATTTGTAAAGGAATCGTTACAAGCTGATTGAACAAAAAAATATCGAAGCTTAAGCAGCTTGTAAAACTAATTCAATAGCAATGTCATTGAATGAATTTGAAATTAAATAAACAATTATTGACACTATTGATACATCAACAAAGTAGACACTCTCACCTGATTTGGTATCGTTTTTAGCAATATCCTTTAGGTTTATTATAGTTTCATCTGAATTATTATCATCTGTTACTGGTATAAAGGTATTATCAGTATTGTCATCATTTTGATCGATGATTGGGATTGTGGAATGATACGGTGTTTTAACTTCATCTAAAACGCTTTGATATTTTATCGCATCTAGGTTATCTTTGTTAAAAGTCCCTTCATCTAACAGGCTTGGAGTCGAACTATCTTTTACATTGTCTGTGGCCAATTCTATCGGTGATATTGTAATTATTTGATCTACCTGAGTACTCTCCTTAGGTGTAATATGATCAAAACCTAAAAATGTTATTATTGTAAAAGGTAACGTGGTCCAATTATTTGCAGCAATATGCTATGAAGATCTTATTAAAAATTTGCTATACTCACTTGTAAGGTCCCTTGAATTTGCTGTTCTATCATCTTTATAATTTGATATTATTGGCAATTTTTGATATTTTTGATCATTTCCACTTGGAATGAATTTGGAAGAAGTATCATCAGTTTTGTGAGGTTTGTCAGGAAGATCCTCGAAAAGATGGTACATTGGCGATTCATATGACAAAGTATCTGGATAGTCGTCATGGTCTCTAGGGGATTGGGTGGTTAAATGATATATGTCAGGTGATATCTCTGTGTTCAATTTTGGAGATTCCGTTGTAAAACGTGTATGGCTATGTGGATAGTAATCATCATTTTCAATCAATTTGGAAGAAGTATCATCAGTTTTGTAAGGTTTATCAGGAAGGTCATCCAGAAAATGATGTATTTGTGAATCATATTGGAAAGTGTCTGGATTTGATTTATCTAGATAGTCATTATTGATTCTAGGGGACGAAGTGGTTGAACGGTATATGCCAGGTGATATCTTTGTATTCAACTTTGGAGGTGTCGTCGTAAAACGTGTATGGCTATGTGGATAGTAATCATCATTTTCAATCAATTTGGGAGAAGTATCATCAGTTTTGTAAGGTTTATCAGGAAGGTCATCCAGAATATGATGTATTTGTGAATCATATTGGAAAGTGTCTGGATTTGATTTATCTAGATAGTCATTATTGATTCTAGGGGACGAAGTGGTTGAACGGTATATGCCAGGTGATATCTTTGTATTCAATTTTGGAGGTGTCGTCGTAAAACGTGTATGGCTATGTGGATAGTAATCATTATAATTTTCAATCAATTTGGAAGAAGTATCATCAGTTTTGTAAGGTTTATCAGGAAGGTCGTCCAGAATATGATGCATTTGTGAATCATATTGGTCTAAAGTATCTGGATTGGATTTATGTGGATAGTCTTTGTTACTTTCAGGGCATGGGGTGGTTGAACGGTATATGCCCGGTGATATCTTTGTATTCAACTTTGGAGATGTTGTTGTAAAACGAGTATGGCTATGTGGATAGTAATCATCATTTTCAATCAATTTGGAAGAAGTATCATCAGTTTTGTAAGGTTTATCAGGAAGATCATCCAGAATATGATGCATTTGTGAATCATATTGGTCTAAAGTATCTGGATTGAATTTATGTGGATAGTCTTTGTTACTTTCAGGGCATGGGGTCGTTGAACGGTATATGCCAGGTGATATCTTTGTATTCAACTTTGGAGATGTCGTTGTAAAACGTGTATGACTTAGCGGATTATGTTTATTATCATTTTCAATTGGAATAAATTTGGAAGGACTATCATCAGTATTGAGAAGTTTGTCAGGAAGGTCGTCGATAAGATGATGCATTTCTGAATCATATTGGAAAGTGTCTGGATTTGATTTATCTAGATAGTCATTATTGTTTTTAGGGGACGAGGTGGTTGAACGGTATATGCCAGGTGATATCTTTGTGTTCAACTTATTATCACTTGGAAGAACTGTTGATGAATCATAATTTCCATGTGTTGGTGACCAGTTACCATCATTTTTATTATCAAGCGAATCAACTTCGTCTTCGTCCAGAGGAGTAGTTGAAGTATAGTGACCCTTGGGTGATAAATGCGCATACGGCTTTGGTGATGATTCTGGAGGTTTATTGTGCTGATTTGAATTATATGGATAGTAGTTATTACCTTCAGGGTTTGTTGAACGTGGAGATGGTGTAGTAGAATCTCTGTGACCATGCGAGTTGTTTTCGTCATTGGGACGATCTGTCTGTGAAGGTGAATCATATTGATCATCTTTTGGTGACCGATTCTTCTCATCATATCTATGAGAAAGTAATGCAAGGTATTTTTCTATCATTTCGTCGTCCGATGAAGGAGTAGTAGACTCAGTAGTTTCATGATGCTTTGATGGTGATTCTGAATGTTTATGATTCCAGTATGAGTTTTCCGATTCTTCCGGTGAAGAAGTAGTTGTAGTAGTAGAAGCCGTAGAAGCATGGTGCTTTGGTGGTGATCCTGGATGTCCATGATTCCAGTATGAGTGATGCGATTCTTCCGGTGGAGAAGTAGTTGTAGTAATAGAAATATGATGCTTTGGTGGTGATCCTGGATGTCCATGATTCCAGTATGAATGATGCGATTCTTCCGGTGGAGCAGTAGTTGTAGTAGTAGAAGTATGGTGCTTTGGTGGTGATCCTGGATGCCCATGATTCCAGTATGAGTGATGCGATTCTTTTGGTGGAGAAGTAGTTGTAGAAGCATGGTGCTTTGGTGGATGTCCTTGATTCCAGTAATGGTGATGCGATTCTTCCGGCGGAGATGTAGTTGTAGTAGTAGAAGTAGTAAAACTATGATGCTTTGGTGGAGGTACTGGATGTCTACGATTCCAGTATGGGTAATGCGGATAATGGGGATTACTATGTGGCCAGTTGTAGTGATGTGGCAGATTATAATTGTTGTAACTAACTGTTGTAGCTTGCAATAATGGTGAAGGAGTAGTATCTTGACTTGTTTGTGATTGTGGTGCAGACGAATCGTAATCATTTTCTTTTGGTGACTTTTTGTTATCATTTGGGAACACCGGTGACAAAGAATGATCAGTCTTATTAGACAGTGTATCTACAATATTTGGGTTATGTTGAACACCATCTGTGCCGGATTTTTTTGTTGGTTGTGTTAATAGAGGTTCATCATTTTTATTAACTACGATATAGTCAGGAGCATCATCCGAATCCATGTGTTTAACCACTTCGATAGTACCATTTGCATGAACAATCATGAAGTTTTTTTTAATTTTGTTCATTAAATAATCTTTCATATTTTCACCTGAAAAATAAACATTGTCATGTATCAAAAAGTACAAATGTTATAATTTTATAAAAATATTCCTTGAATAAATATCTAAATAACTTAAATGGTGCAATTTGACAGTCGTTCTATGGTTGGATGAAATCAATGGTGAGAATGACCGATGGCCGATAACAATATTATGAATTTATGTTCGTTCGATTTGTAGAAATTTAAACTGAAATATTAAGTTACATCACATTTCATGTTTCATTGTTATTCTAAAACTGCTTAACTTAAAGTATAATTGTGTTATGTTTCGTTCAAATCATGCAAGTTACATTCAGGTGCCCAGCCTATGTGTCAAAATACATCTATTGAATTATTTGGATAAAGCACCCAAACCAACGCAAGTAAATGCATTCACATATTTACAGTGATCGGGAATCTAACCAAAACAATTATTAAAAATACTATTTTTTTCAAAAATATGTACATGTGCATACAAACTCACCTGGAGATAAATTCATTTGAAGAAGCTTTTCATTTGCATTATCTTGATCGCGGTCAGGGTAAGAATCAGAAGAGACTGGCTCCTTATTTGGTTCATTATATGGCTCTTCTGGAGTTTTATCAACATAGTCCGTCGACTCATTTGGTACAAAAGGTGCTTCGTTGTCATTTGTGGGTTTTGGATAATCTTCGTCATTGTTAGCGCTATTATATAAAACAGTGTCAGTTAATCCTGTATCTTCATTATTATAGGTAATTACAGGAGCCTGATTATTAGGTTCAACATTAATTGGAGGATTCTCCCTATATCTGTAATTATTAGGCTGATCGTTATGTCCAGTATTAATAATGGGGTTATTAAAATATCCTCCATAGTTATTCGGTGCATAGTTATTAGGGCCTAATGGAATAATGGGGTTTTCTTTATTTTCGTTATTAGCATTATTATATCTCGTATTAATCGGTATGATAGGTCCATTGTTATACAAATTTGGAGCGTTGTTATTATTCGGTACTGGTTGATTTATGTAACTGCCACCATTATTCAAATTATCAATGTTTACACCAAGAGGACGCTTGTAATTTTCATTGTCAGGGCCGGTATATAGTGGAGAATTTCCTAAGAACGCATTATTCCCAGGTTTTGCTAAATTACTATTATGTATAGGCCCCTCATTGTGATTATTAGGTCCAGGTGAAATAATGGGGATAGCTACATTTTCGTTGTTAGCATTATTAAATCTCGTATTAATTGGTATGATAGGCCCATTATTATATGAATTAGCAGCGTTGTTATTGTTTTGATTGACATAATTGCCGCCATTATTCAAATTATCAGTATTTAAACCAGAAGGACGATTGTAATCTTCTAATATTGGAGAATTGGCAGGTCCTGTATTGGTATTATGTGCATGTGGCTCATTGAAATTTTCATAATGTCCAGTGCCAGGATGCGTCCCAGAATTAGAACCAGAATGGGCCACATATTTGATAACTCCGGGTTTTTCTGCCAATGGATGATAATGAAGATCTCTGTTTCCGGGGTAGAAATTATCGCCTTGATAATTTTGCTGATTGGCCTGTGGTAATTGTATATTGTGGCCTGGATTATGATACGGTTCTTGCACAGGCCTTTCATGAATAGTAGCAACGTTACTTATTGCACTAGCACCTGCATTAATAAATCGATTGTGAGACTGCCAGGTCTGTTGTCCAAATTGATTGTCTGTCCTGATCGGTTGATTTTGGTTCCTGTTTTGAAAATTATCACTTGACAGAAAACTGTCTGATCTTCGTTCGTTTGTTGCTGCACCAAAATTTTCTGGGGTATTTCTCGTGGGTATAGACTGTAGTGGAGACGGGTGATTATTAAAGCCGTAATTATTACTTTGCAGTCTTCCTTGATTGGATTGACCGTTCGAATATTGCTGTGCAGAGTTGGTCATAGAATTTGAGTTATGAGTTCGTGCGAAATCGTTGCCATGATATTGTCCAGCGGTATTCTCATTTCCTTGCCAGTTATTTGTTTGGAACGCCCTTTGTCGAACTGATTCCTCACCATAAGGAATTGATCCTGAAAATAAAACGTGGATAAACATTTTGGAACTGGATACTAGCTTTACATTTGCTTTTTTATACTGCTTTTAACTATTTTTATATTTCATTTAGGACGTATTTAGAAAATATACAGAGTCAAAACCTGTCTGGGAACAATTTAATATTGATTGGCTTAGACTTCCATAGATAGTTAGTAGATACGTAACTATCCAGTCGGTCAGTACAGTCAGCGGTTAAAGTAGGTGATGACTGCTAAAGATCTTCTCTCTCACGAAAGATGCTCTAACATATCATGTTTATATCATGGAGGAATTTACCATGTTGAAATCGTAATTACTTTGGCTCAGTGTTGGAAAGAAAAAAAGAAGGAAGCGCAGAATACAACATTTAATTTGATATTTAGTTACTATGTAAGAAAAATGAATACATTAATTATTTATTTATTTTTATTAGGTACCTATTATGAAAGAAAGAATCTAAAAGGAATGAAAAATATCTGTTTATTTTAATAAGTATAACACACATAATAAACGGCACAGAGGTAAACTGGAGTAATATCGAACCTTATATCGATAATTTAAGGACAACAACAAAATGCAGAATTTTGCAATTAACACGCTTGTCTTCTAGACCAACAAAATTGCCCCATTGCACCAAAAAAAGAAACCAGTTCAGCATAGTCAGGCACAAGTTTTTGATTTTATAAATTTATCATAACTTAACAAATTATGGGATATTTATATTTATATATTCACATAATTCCCAGCTAAATAGCATAGACTATCCCATTTCTTTCTATGTGAACACAGGGCAAACAAGTCGTATCCCTTATTTATATGGCTGTTTTTCACATGAACAATACCTAGCGCAGAAAATGCCTAGGTGAGAGCAATAAGCTCGCTTCGTATTTCATGGAGCTAAAAAACGTTGTGGCCGAAATATGAGTGTTTATACCTCTTCATACCCTTATACAAAAAACAAAAGACTTACCGACAAATTTAGAGCAAAAAAGCAAGGCACAGAATATTATCACTTTAGACCTCATGGTTGACTACATCGACGCTGTTTCACACAATACTGTTAATTTCAGAGCCCTCTTTATTGTTAAAATCGCCTGAACTGAAACAAACAATGAGGATGAAAAAGCTGTGCACACACAGTTCTATTGTTGTACCCCTCTTGGGTTGTCAATGTGCGTAGACAAACGAAAATTGCTCATTACGTCACGAATAAATGTAGGGCCTCGAATAATAATATTGACGCGCACGTTTGCAAATGTACTTACATGTAACTTGATACACATATGTTACCAATTTTAAATTATAATTGATGTAAACGTACAAGTAATAAAGCAAGATTTACATTGTCTTTATAGGACAGCCTTTATTTTTGAAAGTATGCTTTTGTTTTTCACTATATTCGTTTTAACTGGCAGCCGTACGTAAAATAAATGGTGATGAGTACTTAATACAAAAATATTATAGGTACATGATGAAATATGTTTTCGTGGTAACATTATACGTCTTATTTGCATTATAGCGTTCAGTTTCTTAAACATTTTTGGAATTTAATTGTTAATGACACCTTTATATTGTTTGTATTATACCTACATTGTACTAAACTAACATAAATCGTTCACAAGGTGATATTAAAAGGAGTTTATTTTATGTTGATATACCTACGTATTGAAGCACATAAATAATCGTAGATATATAGACGTTTGAAAATGATAATTTATTAGTTTTAATAGCAAATAGTTAGAACAGTCAATATTATTACTACTGATGTACATAGGTTTCAATTGTTTGAATTTGAATAGGTAGTTTCAAAACATTGCATATTTTCATTTGTTCTTCTGAGTACATAAATATTACTTCCAGTTTTACTTAGATTAATTTAGAGTCTAGGTAAACTTTAATTTTGATTAAATTAATATTTATTTTATATTAACCATTAAGTATTTCATTTATTTCAAGTTACAAAGCTCGTAACTTAATTTTCAAATATTATATTATGTTAATTTAAATTTTAAACATCAAATTAAACCCCTTTTTGATTATGTTATTACCTCTTTTTTATTTTATTTATGATTTATTTTATGACCCGAAAGGCTTTTTGATTATGTTATTACCTCTTTTTTATTTTATTTATGATTTATTTTATGACCCAAAAGGCATTTCCGCCTCATCGCACCCCGGTGAAATTAGAACCTTTGTATCGGCGGTACACAAGGAAAATCTTTGTACTTAAATACTAGCTAAAAGTAAATTCTATTTCGGATTATCTTCAGCCTTTGCACGGAAATCGTATTCTATTTAAAAGAAAACCGTTAAACCTGTTCACACGAGACTTTTCTCACATTTAGAGGCGCGCTAAGGCACTTTAAGAGAACCATTCAAACCTAGGTATAATGTAAATACCACATCCCTTTTCCGCTCTTTTTATTTCATGACTACGACTAATAATACCACACAAATATCATACTTTCTTAGTTGCTAATACAGGTAAAATAATATGTCCAGAAATAAAATATTTATTTCCTTCCATCTATGTAGAGCACGTCAATACAACTCTACTTCGCCTGATGGTATGCTAAGAGGAAGTATTGGGATCACCATTTTAGATCCATATACAAGGGTAGCCTTCAGCTTGATAGCCTAATCAAATTCCTTTTTCACGCCCTGCTAGGATCCGGAATCGTAGGAAGAACATACGTTTGCTAGTAAATAAATCCAAGACTTTATGATGCAGCAAAGAAAAGAAGGTCCGACCTGTTTGGCCCTGCATGTAATTACTTACTGGCATCAATCCTATTACCGTGAAGTTCAGTATCATCCCAGTATTGTGTCCCTATTGCATCTAAGGCTTAGATCCCAGACCTCGAAGCCTGGGATCCACTTTCTAACTTTTCTTTCTCCACTTCGCACGATTTTGGACGTACATGTCACGACATCAAACCGTCCCTTCTTGGATCTCTTCCTACAACGACCTAGAAGTTCTATGACCAGATATTTGTTACCTACTTAGTGTGGCGGCTGCCGCAAAACGTGACCACCAGCGATGGTCACACCATTACTTTTTATTTGCGATGTTACGGACATGGAGGCTAACTAACTCTCCTCAAGTAATTTATTTATTTGTGATCCTAATACTATGAAATATAATCCTATCTGCCTGGCACCTTAGTACCTACTCCCACTTTGTCTTCAATGTTGAACGATCACATCATTAATTTAGATTACTTTCTGAAATTAATATTCAATCGCTGGCGTACCGCAAGTTGTTTATATTGAAACACCTGTTCAAACTTTTGGAGAATAATTAGAACACAGATCTACTGGTATTCGTAATATTCAATGAACAAGCTATGTTTATCTGTAATTTTATTTTTAAAGTAGGTACGGGAAAAATATTTGAGAACAATGTTTTTCAAGTTTCACTATTTTTTCAGTTTAAACGTTCGATATAAAGAAAACAAGCACTGCGCTGGCAACACAAACAAAAATATTCAAATCAATCGCAGAATAAGCAAGCAGAAGTGGCAATGGGCTGGCCACTAGCCACATCTGCCTTAAGACCGAAGGCTGTTGAAACAAATGAGTCCCAGAGTGGTGACCGCGAAAAGGTTGGGTGCTATGGTGTATGCGTCCCGCAGTGTATGGGTCCCGCAGTGGACTGTAATAGGCTAATTGATATGATTATATTTTATGCTTCCATATTTCTAAGAACGTATTAAATTAACATCCAATAATAATAATTAGTCCATTATATTGCCGGCCCCATAGGTAAGTGAGCATATTGTTGACTCAGCAACGTTTCCAATTATACCTCATATGTTTTCGATTTAAATATATATCAAAACGTAATGGAGTTTTTTTATTTGTCCTACACTACCACCGTCCGACATTGCTTCAACTGAGATTTAGAAATTCAGACAAAGAATATTAATTAGTACTTGCTGATGAAGTAGAATTCGACAAAGAGTCCGCACCACCATTTATTGATTCTATGAAATGTAGAAGCAATTAGTATACTCACTCGCCAAGACGGGATTTACAAGAGACGAGATTCCTTACAGGGGGAATACTCCCCACTGTGCAACTGGGAAACCTCTTAGATATTCGAAGTAATATATCGGAAAATTTCAAATATCTAGCACGAGCCCAAGTAACTCATATCAGTTGGTCAAGGTATTTCCCTCTGCTAGGGACTGGTCGCGAATTCATGTCCTTTCTTGAATGTTCACTTTTGCCGATCTAAACCAGTGTTTATTCATTTTATTCGATAACCATGCGAATGCTATTGAAATTTTAAAATCGTATAAGCGGTATCTCAGGATAAGTTTATTGGTTTCCATTTAAAAAGTGTGCACTCCATATCAATCCTAACCTTTGTATGATAGCCCTATTGTTACCAAACAAAATTGTACCATGCTACATAAAAGCGAAAAGATAAAGGTTCTATAACAAAAGTATTTGCTACAAAGCTTAACAGATCTCATAAACAGATTAAGTAGGTACGTGCGTGTCCAACACACGTTACATTAAAGGAATACAAAAGATTCACGTAATGTGTAAAAATGGTATAATTTGTTCATGCGAAATGATACATGGCATGTGATATTACCACAGCTTAAGTTAGTACGATAAAATTGTGACGGTGTGTGTACGGAAGCCTGCAGTGTACAGTAGTCAAGCAAACACCACCTTGCAATATACTTGATGCGGACCATCTTTTCAATTTTTTGTTTGTGGCACCCTTCCTTTACTACCTTCCCGGGGCTAAAAGCGAGAACATTTCCCCGGGTTAAATCCCATGAAGGATTTGTTTGATTTTTTTATTTACAACGATTTCCTAGGGGGACTAAAATCACACTATGTTTCTGTAACTGGAATGATAATATGCCCAAAACCCAGAGTCCTACAAACGAAACCTTTAGGAACCCTAGTTAGGACTCGACCGCCGCACAGCCGAAATTTTTGTAATAAAGTGCGTAGAGTTTGGCTCGTTTGGCTCTACCTTGTGCAGGGAGGTACATGAGGAACACGTCATGTTACTGTCATGCGCCGGTTGCAGTTTCGATGACCCGAAGTTTCTAGCCAGTGCTCATGAATAGTGGAGATCCTTACGCGCACTCCGGTAGCTGATGCATCATCTACATGAGAATACTGGTCCTCTCCCATAGCCTATTTGTCTTCTCCTTACCGCACAATGCTCTTCTTGCGCCGAAATCCATCATCCATCAGACATGGACAGAACTATGATCTCTAGCAAACGACTTTTCATAACTGTTAACTGACATGAATTGAAGGTTAAGACGCTGATCACAAACTGAGCAGGGTAACAATTGAAAAATCATTGCATCTGCATATCCGTCCAATTATTTCATAAATGTGATTTGTAAAGATGTTTAGACATTGTTGAGAGTAACATTCTCAATCACGCTCAAGCGGCTGAACGGCACTGGCATTATATTCTGGAATAACACATAGACTTTTATTCCTAGAATAGGTTCCCATTGATTTGCAGGATTCATTTTGACAACCCAAGTCTTAAGACACATAATATGATCGCATTCTTAACGTTGTTGTTGTTAGGTTGGTAGGAATTTCAATTGTTTGGTTTTAATTAAAAATATTTAGGCAATCTGTATCATTATTGGTATGGTGTAATTAATGGAGCCCATAATGTAAACACACGAATATCTTCACGTAATAAGCAGAGCCTGTATTAACGTAGATAATATGAAACAGATGCGAGATTGAAATTGAACCTTATTCCATTGACATAAGATAGACATGACTCATATTGAGTGACGTCTGAATCCATTATATTCTCAAATTGAGTATTAGTTGTGCAAACAACAACTGCTAGATAACCGACTGTAGGTTTGTTTGACGCATTGACGAATGAAACACCTAAAATTGTAAGCACGATAATATTTGGTAAACTTGAAGTACCTAGGTACCTACATAACTTTACGAAACATAGGTAATTTCAGTGTTTTCATCCTACAATAAGGATGTGGAAATCATATAGGCATCTACTTGAAATTCAATGATTGCTACTTTTTGAACTTCGATATTGTCAGTGGGTTGTGTAGATAAGATCTCCACAACCTTCTACCGATTTTTAAGTTCTGTAGTTTGACCCTGTTTGTTGGATTTTTTGAGTTCCAACTACCCGTAACGACTGCCGTAGAGTGTACCATTAACGTGCAGTCCAAGTCACGAAGGTGTCTCAATTTGTTAAGAATGGTCACCCATCCTACGACTGACCGACAATCCTACCCGGGTACCTCTTAGCCACGAGCCCCTCTTTTTAAAACATTTATAGCAGCTGATTTTACATTTAGAACCCAGGAATGGTAACATTACATGTTCAACAAATCAAACTGGAAAATCGGCAAAGGAAAGGTTTATTCGACCTCCAAGTCCCGGGGGCGCGCCAACACGAGGCCGCGAGATTCCCGGAGCTAATAAAACGCAGTGAAACACAGACTACCGCAGTGTTAAATCTTCTAAACCGGGAACAATTCCCTTTTACCGAGTTGGAAAATGCCCCCGCCGTATCTCACTAACGGACATTTTTACCGCGACCCCATTCGTAATTCAAATTCGAAATTGCTAACCGATGAAATCAATTGAACTTATAGATTTATGTCCATTACTAGCTGCTTCTCTCGGCTTCGTCCACATTAATTTTGATACCGTTCCTGCTACCCATGGGAAACTATTTCAGGGATGTCGCGAATACAGCTTAGTTGTGAATAGGCCTTAAAACGTGTTCTTAATAATCCTACTTCTTACACCTACTATTCTACTTTACTACCTACTATCCTACTTTCCTTCTTACTTTCCTAGTTCCTACTAATCCTACTTTAGATATTTGAAAGTTGGTGAAAATGTTTGAATGTTTGTTGCTCAATCACGCTCTAATGACTGGACGGATCTGGCTGAAATTTGGTACAAGGATAGACTATAGTCCGGAATAACACGGACTACTTTATATCTCTGGAATAGGTTGCCATGGGAAGTGGCAACGGGAACAAAATTTCACGCCAGCAACACAGCGTGCTAGTCTTAGTTAAATCTTGAATCTAATATAATGTGTACCTAGGAGTCAAATTTGAACGTCTGAAGCTAACGATGTATCTATTGCACGCAGGTCCTATTATTTTTACAACGCTCTTTTACTCAAAAATTAAGCTCAGAATATTCATTAGGTACCTCACATCGAGAAACCGAAACTTAAAACTACCGTCTTTCGAGATCATGTTTATCTTTCACTCTGAAATTCTCGAGTTCTCGAGCCATTTCATAAATCTTTTTCTCGAATAAGAAAAATATATGTTGAAACTTAGGTTTTTTATCTACTGATAAAAAAGGTAAGCTAACCAAAATGCCTTATGCTCTGGGCCTCCCAGATTTGTGAAGATAAAATGTTTTACGATGTGCCAGTTTTTCACCGATGTTTCAATAAGAATTACCTACTCTTATGATATCCTTCGTGGGTAAGCAATTTATTACACCCGAGAGTGTTATTTCGGTACTCTAAACACGTACCTTCGGTAGGTACTTTGCAAGTTTTATGTGGCAATATTTGCAGGCAAGAGAAGTTTAAGCTTAGAAGATGTCCTGTTTGAAAGAGGTTTTCTCTGGAACAACTGAACCTATTTAAATGAGCCTTTCGCTGGCAGATAGGTAATTTTATGAGGAATAACATA
The DNA here is from genome assembly GCA_963576445.1 of Lithosia quadra. Lineage (NCBI taxonomy): Eukaryota > Metazoa > Arthropoda > Insecta > Lepidoptera > Erebidae > Lithosia > Lithosia quadra. The sequence goes on from OY754879.1 coordinate 15,573,272, forward strand.
GGTAGGTAACTCTAAAATTTAGGAAAAATTATTAAGATCCCGCTTAAAAATATTAAAACCTTATAAATCTTATAAGTTAATAGCAGAACGAATAAAATAATGCCAAAACATAAACTCACTTGACTTTAACCAGAGACTTGGGGCGACACTGTGTATTTGGCTGAGTATCAAAAATATTGAGTACCTACGCCTATAAGTATACCTACGTAACTGGTCTAGCACGATAACCCACACGAAACGCACCCCAACACATTAATAAATAATATCTACGCATCAAAGTAGGTAGGTACACAAAGGCAAACAAACCTCATCAAGGCGAAAGTTGGCCGAGCATTGTCTGTGTCCTGAAAGGGATTCCCTTCTCGGTCATCTAAGCTCCATTCAATCAAAAGAGTCGAGGTAAAGCAAATCCCGCCTTCCGTTCCATTTGTTTTCAATAGTGACCACTCTTTTGTTGAACTTTTCCTAAATGTGTTAGTACCTAAGGTAGGTACCGTCCTATCTAACTAGTTGTTTCCCGTGGTTCCACCCGCATGGAATAGAGATCCTGCTTCCGCGACTCACTGGAAGCTCTTCCTGAGACAATATCAACGTATCTAGGTAGGTACTGGTAGGTACCTACTTAGACAAATCAATAAAATGAAAGTATCTGTTTGTAACGTTCAAAGCAAAGTTCTTAATAAATAATGTTTACCAAAATGTACTATAATATGCAATAGGTAAATAAGAATGTCTGTCTGTTCATTCCATAATAATCTCTGAAGTTGCTATTCGGCAGAATTTTTTTGAGTACCGTTGTACCGTTTATATACATTGACATGCAATCAAGTACCTATAGCCTACGATAAATACCTCCAAAGTTCTAGACTTTTAAAAAGAGATAAAACCTGCTGCGTACAATGTAACGCAATATTCTATTTAATCTGTAGTTGAATGTAAGCGTTCCAAATCCAAATTCTTCACTCCTCAATCTTTAACATTTTAGCAGATGTGACATTCTTCTGGATGATAAAGATGTAAAATATCAATATCTCTAAGTGTAAAAGAGATAGCTTGACGTTACGTCAATACGTCAAGTTCATAAAACTGATTTTTTTGACTTTTGACAGAAACTACGTTGATATTGATAATGAATGATTAATTTGTGATTTGCGATTTATAATAAACTCGACATTCGACATAATATTACCTAATTAATCTTATATTCAATATTATTTCAGAGTAATTTTATTAAAATTGTTTTGTGTAATACCAACAATGTTATCGTCATCAATGTTTTGTACCTAAAAATATGTCAGAAGACTCAGAGGCGAAGAGCTCAGAAAACTTGAGTATTGAGTTCGACCCTATTTTACCAGATTCTGGAGTCTTATTTTACGAAGAATGTGCTCCAGAGTGTGAAATTGAGCGGCCAAGATTACTTCCCTTGAAATCTTCGACGCAAGTGCGGTTCGAACAACTGCAACACGAAGCAGCTAGAGTGTGGCGAGAGAGGCAGAAAACTGCGAAGAAAAATTAACTTTGTCTCTGACCGTTAAAGGGGTTGTGACAAGATGACTTACGCGTTATTTGTGATAGAACTAATATCTGCTTTTATATTGGCAGCTACATTGTTGTACAGATATGGGGACTGTTACAGGAATCATATAATTGTGACAGTATCTGTGTTAACAGCATGGTACTTCTCTTTTGTGATTATGTTCATCTTGCCACTAGATATATCCTCAGTAAGTAGCTACCACTAAGTTTTTATTGCTTCTACTTTGTAATTTTAACAAAGAAACTACCTAAGTATATATATAGTAATAACAATAGATAATTAATAAGTATTCTAATACATTCTTCATAGCGCTATCTAGACCCAAAGTAAGCATAACGTAACTAGCTTGTGTTATGGGTTCTGGAATGCAGATGAAGAGGAATATGTATACTTAGATATATTTACTGTGTAAATACATACGTATGGTACCTATATAGAAACACCTAATATCATGACTAAGGTATTCTGGTAGATAATGCTTTGGCATTAAGTCTGCCTTTGTACATAAAGTTTTAAATAAATAAATCTTTCATGCGTTCTCCAGAGTATAAACAATATTATTTTTTGTATTCTTATTAGATTCTAATAAGAATTCAATATGGTGTTCCTATACATATATATAAAATATGTTACATGTATTACACAAATGTATATCTGCATTCCAGAAGCTGCACAAATGTTTGACTGGTGAAAACTCACACACTAATTTACAGCTCTTAACAATTCCTTTCAGAAGTATCTTCAAATGATTAGGCAGACAGAATGAGATAACATATTATAGGAATTATCAGTTCTACTTATAAGTGTAGTTGTAACTTTGAAATAAAACTATTTTTATCAGTTTTGATTCCGATAAGGGCATTTTCGTTTAAACTGCTACCTATCTGTGAAAAACCGTTACTGATGTTGTTTTAGGTATTTTAGTTAATTCTAGTCATTTGGAAATAATAAAAAATAACTCGACACTTTATGTAAATAAAAACGTCAGTTATTTGGATTTTATATTATGGGACATCACATGAGTGGGTTGGTAGCCATTTTGACGAAAATGCGCATAACATCAATTCTCAACCAAGTTTACTGTATGTGAGCACATGTAACTCGGTCATAATCAGACCTTAACCAACCAATAATTAAGATTTAAACCACAAATACTTGCAGTAAGGAACATAGTTTGGGTGCTACAGAATAACTAATACTTCATACTATTAGACAACCATCATACCTATAACCATGACTGCTGAAAACCGTCCAAAAAATCAGAATTAGTGTAAATAATAAAATAACACCAAAGCATTATATTCGTAAAAATGTCCTCCTGTATTATTAGTCATAATCATCTACCTTAGTAGTTTAAAAACAATTACAAGAGGTAGCTGTCACCTAAGCCAATACAATAGCCCATTGTTTTGGATCAAGTACATTTATATAGATTGTGTTGTTACCGAGTTTTACCAAACAGAAAAACACTTTTCACTCGATCCAGGATTCAAAGCCAGGTCCTTAAAGTCTTTGCTAAAGTAAGCACATACCATGCAAACAATTCCATCAAGAACTAAGCGGTTTGGTGCCTCTTTTTTTTGCCACACCATAAAAACCTTGAATTCTTTACCAGCCCATATATTTACTACATCCTACAGTCCTGGGTCCTTTAAGCAGGGGGTGAAAAAGCATTTGATGAAGCGGTCAAGTTGAGGGCCACCATTATGGCACTGTCGGTGTATGTAATGGGGATGCTCTTTCTGAGACTTTTCCTTTAGCTTACCATTAGGCGAGGTGAAGTCATATTGACGTGAAAGTACAATAATCAAGGTGACATTCTTACAAAGTGGTCATATTTATATTATGTTTTTAACACCATTATTCTGTACCCATTTTCGCCATTTTCGCAAATAAATAAATGATTGATTGATTGATTGATTGATTGGTTGAGTGATTGATTGGTTGACTGATTGATTGATGAAATTCTCTTATTCTTCCAGACTGTGTACCGACAATGTATAGAAAATGGCACTGCAAAGGCACCAGTAATGCTTCAAAATACAACTTCAGTTGCGCCACCACCTGGCTCTGAATGTCAAAAACCTGCAACATATGTGAGCAATGACATATTCCCTAATCTTTGGCGAGTCGTCTACTGGACCTCACAATGCTTGACATGGTAAGAACATGCATACATTAAATTTACTTCTCATCCTAATCCTCCGAACATTTTCCTACTGAATCAGGCTCAGCTTTTCAGTATAAAAAGGCTCCTTGCCTTTTGAGATTTCCATAAAGTGACTGCTATCTGACCTCCGCAATAATTATTGACTCTATAATCCTGTAGTTAGATTTGCTACTGAACGTTTTAGGCCTCAGAACTACTCGTAACTACTGCTATAGATATTTCGTATGCCAACTGGGAAGCACAGAGAAGTATCGATGTGTTAAGAATGGGCATATGCTAATAACATTATATCAGAATTATTTATTGCAGCAATACTGACTAAACACTAAATGGATTCTCAGCAATAAACTAGTAATCTTGATTAGATTAGATTAAATCTTACAAATAGTATTTTTTTTATATTACGTTGGTAGCAGACAAGCACACGGCCCACCTGATGGCAAGCGGCCTATGGATGTGTGCAACACCACTCGCTGCCTACCCTGAAGGGAAGGGGTGGGGGAGGAGGGGTACAGTGAGCTCTGGTTACCCTACTTACCGGCGGGAACACAATACGATGGTTATTATGGCCGCGGTCTTCTGTAGGGCGGAGGTACTACCCCAGTTGGACTGCTCAGTTCGGACGAGAGATACCGTCGTGTCCTACCTCTACGAAAATATATAAAATATTGGACAAAGCCACATGGAGGATAGAGAAGCAGGTTATTGAACCTTCTCTTTCGCTCAGTTCTCCTGAAAAAGGAAGATGTTCTCTGTTATCCTATCGGCTTGCTCATTTTGGCGTTATCGCCCACACATCAACACTAACCTACTTAGATCTATATTCGATATTACAGATAAAAATAATGGCACAGATAAGACAAAGTTACCCAAAGACAGATATCATTTTTAACCATGTTCTAAATTCAACCGTATTTTTTTTATGTTTGACGGACAAGACACAGACAAGCACACGGCCCACCTGATGGGAAGCGGTCACCGTGGCATACGGACGCGTGCAACACCAGGGGCATCACACTCGCGCTGCCGACCCTTCAAAAACCTTCTAATGCCCTTCTTGAAGAACCCCATATTGTATTCAGTCATTTGATCCAACTCATAATTTGTTTCAGGCTTATCATGCCCATGATGCAGTCATACAGCAAAGCCGGAGACTTCACAGTCAAAGGAAAACTGAAATCTGCACTAGTCGACAATGCCATATATTATGGTTCATACTTACTTATATGTGGGATATTACTCATATATATTGCCATGAAACCAGGTGTACACTTGGACCCTCTTAAGATCAAGACGATCGCATCATCAGCGAGTAACACATGGGGTCTTTTCCTATTGATTCTGCTGCTGGGCTATGCCTTTGTAGAGGTGCCAAGGAACCTATGGAATAATTCGAAGAAGAATTACACTTTGACGTATTCCTACTTCAAGGTTGCTAAACTCAGCACTGATAAGTGTGAAGCTGAGGAAACTATTGACGATATTCTAGATGTAAGTATTACACATCATCCGGAGGGTCAACTCTCCAATACAAGTATGTTCGAAATTCAGTCTCAGTTTAGTTTCGATCTCATGTCGATCTCCCAAATCTCAAAATATATATATTATAATATATTATAATATATTCGTTTATATATTATAATATATTCGTTTGGTTACAAAAATACCCTTTTTTGACATTATATACAGCGTTATCCAGACCCAATGTAAGCATAGCTTGTGTTATGGGTTATAGAATGTGAGAAAACATGTTTATATACCGGTACTTTTTTGTATAGGTATACCTACACAATTATACATAGAAACACCAATGCAAATATTCATATTTGCACTAAGTGGGAATCAAGCCGCTACACTACAGAAGCCGTCCAAACTACATATACCTACTTCTACTTAATATGCTTTCAGGGCTTAAAATCAGTGTCAGCAGCTGTCGGCCCGGGACATCCCCTACATCGTCATGTGGAGACAATTGTACAAAAGTTGCCGATACAACTGCGGGACAGGCTCAATGGACGCGCCCCACCTGAACGGTCTACCCCACCGTCGCATAAGTCACTTGTCAATCTGCATAAAAAGGTAATATATCTATAGTATTATGAAATTATAAAGTAGCTGTAATTAGTTAAATAGAACCGGAAATATGACTTGATAACCAACATTCACCTGGACTGAGCCGCGAGCATCGGCTAGTACTATTACAAAATTATAAAAAAAAATAGATTAAAAAAAATACTTAATTTTGAACTTGATACTTTTTTGAACCCTTAAATATTCCTTTTTTGAACCCTTGTCTATTCGTCTGTCTAGTCGCGACTGACGTAAAAACTGCTGAACGGATTTTGATGCGGTTTTCAAATTGTATTCACACATAACTTTTTCTTCCACAGACAATTAAAGCCCTCCACGTACTCCAGCGCACAGAAACACAATGGGGTTTGATGCTTGAGAAAATATTCCACCTTGAAGATATAGCGGCGAACCAGCGCTCGCCCGACCGGCGGTTCCAGCACACGTTCCACACTGCAAGGCCGCGGTTGACGCGAATACTGTACCCACCCATCTTAGGTAAATGTTGTAAAAATTGTGAATTAGCTGTTGTAAAATACAGTGGAGATATAAAAAAAAGGACTTGGGTTATGTTATATGAACATTTTTTAAAACGAAAATACTGTTTGCAAAAACTGCTGAAAAGATTTTGATGTAATTTTTTTTTTGAAAGACTAACTCCTTACGCATGTTTGATTACATTCACAACTTAGGTGACAGATAAGCACACGGCCCACCTGATGGGAAGCGGTCACCCTGGCCTATCGCTGTGTGCAACACCAGGGCGTCATACCCGCGCTGCCGACCATGGTGGGGGGAGGAGTGAGAGGGGGGTGGCTAAGAGAGTTTTCTGTGCTGACAACGCAAGAGACTGGTCTCCTCTTTGACAGCACAGAATCCCTCCAGTGAACTCTCGCTACCTTGCTTACCACCGGGAACACAACGCTTTGGTTATTATGGCCACGGTCTTCTGTAGGGTCCCCCAGTCGGACTGCTCAATTCAGACGAGAGGTACCATCGTACCCCACTTCCTCCTAAAGCGGGAATCGAACCCGCGACCTGACGCAGCAACCGAATGCTATACTGCCTCGTAGAAGGTAGTCCTTCTGAAACAAGAAGCTCATTCAGTGTTTCTTTCCAGAGTGGTACTGGGAGTGTTTCCTGCGGCCGTACTTCTTAAAGACCATGGCGGTGATCACGGGCGTCATGTCCCTGGCCCTCGTGTGGTCCGAGATGACGTTCTTCAGCAAGAAACCCGTGCTCTCTATATTCGCGCACATACGCATGGCAGCTGCCGCCAATTACAATTATTTGGCGATTGAGGTAAGAAAATAAAAAAATAACTACATAGTATAAATTATATAGTAATTAACATTTTTCAAAAATAATTAAAATATTTACATCCTAGAAAAAAGGGTTGCCTGATTAGAAAAATACAATTGGTGACAACACTAACTAAATCAGCTCGTACAGCTAATTAACTAAATTAGCTAGTACAGCTAATTTAGTTAATTCTAGCTAAATTACTATAAATTAAATTAAAATAATTTAGTTAGTGTTTTGTTCCGCGGCCTTGTTCCGCTTGTTCGCGTGAAATTCTGATCCCGTTTCCATAACCTGTAGTAGCATATAACGTCAAAAAATAAGCAAAGCCAAAATTAGAACATTTTATAAGCAATATTTTGTCCGCAGGCAATATCTACAATAGTAATCGCATACATATTCTACTGCGCGTACTCCACGGTCCTCAAGATCCGCCTCCTCAACCTGTACTACCTGGCGCCTCACCACCAAACCAACGAGTACTCCCTCATCTTCTCCGGGATGATGGTCTGCAGACTCACTCCGGCTATGTGCCTCAACTTCCTCAGTCTTATTCACATGGACTCGAGAGTCATCAACGAGAGAACTATGGAGACATATTACACACAGGTAAGGACTTATAAGTTAACTAGCCGTCCCCCGCGGCACCGCCCATGATACTTTTTAAACGTATGGATTAAATACGTGTTACGAATTCGTTATCTGCTTAGTGCAAATATGATTTATCCCATACATGCCCGTAATTTATTATTTATTTCAATATGACTGCACCTCGCCTTTTTTTTATGTTACGTAGGTGGCAGACAAGCACACGGCCCACCTGTTGGGAAGCGGTTACCGTGGCCTATGGACGTTAACAACACTAAGAGTGTCACACACGCGCTACCTACCCTGAAGGGAAAGGGGGAGGGCTAGGAAGAGGTGGGGGATTTCCGCACGATAAAAAAAAGGTGTCCCGTGTGCTTGTCTGCCACCTAGGTCGTATACAAAAAAATCATAATGGCGTTTATTACATTACAGATAATGGGTCACATGGAGGTGCTGGGCATAATCGCGGAGGGGTTCAACATATACTTCCCGATGCTGGTGGTGTTCCTGTGCGTGGCCACCTACCTGTCGCTGGGCAGCCGCCTGCTGTCGCTGTGCGGCTTCCAGCAGTTCGTGGGCGACGACGAACTCACCACCGACCTGGTGGACGAGGGCCGGGAGATCATCAAACGAGGTACAGTCAGACTCACCGAAATATTATCTAGCTAGAATAATCTATACATATAATAAATCTGTAACTGATCGGTGTCTGTACTTGGAAGATATATGAGAAAAAAATATTAGGGGACTTTATGAATGTAATAGATGCCAAAACAATGATTTTTAGAATTTTTGTCTGTTTGTCTGCACCAAATTTTTGTTCACGCTAAAATCAAAAACTACTGGAGGGATTTTAATCAAACTTGGTACGATTATAGTTCATAGTTCTGGGCAACATATAGGCTACTTTTTATACAAGCTGATACCCGTGGCTTCGCCCGCGTTTCGTTTTTAGGTCGTTTTTTGTCATATCTCCGGTTCTACTTAACCAATTACAACCAAACATACGGTAAATTTTAGTCTAAGCAAGACATTTCTAATAAAAAAAACCGCGTCAAAATCCGTTCGGTATTTTTTACGTCCATCGCGTTTTTTTTTTTTCGGTCCTCGAGAATTTTTTTCCGCAGTATCCGGATCCCACTTTAAACTACTTACCGACTTCTGCTCTAGAAGATAAAAAAGTAGTTACAGCAAGTTTTGTGTAAGACACTTTAAATCACTGTTCCGCAAAGTAAAGATTTTGCAGAAGTATTTTTATTGGATAGGTTGATGCGATGTGTGATTTTTAATACAACAATACTAATATATAAACATGTTACAGAAAAGCGCAAACGCCAACGCGCGGAAGAGTCTCTATCGCGGCGTCGCGATTACAGCTCGCGATTCGGCGCCTACCGCGACCCGCGCGATGACCGGGATCTCGACCAAGGTAATACGCGCCGCTGACCACTAGACTGATAGACTAGGCTACATGTTTTATGCCTACTGCGCGTTTTGGTTTCATTCTTTAGTCTTTGGCAGAACAAAAAAAAAGGAAAAAAATACAAATTATTACAAAGATTAATTTCAAAATTCAAGGAGGTACGAAACGACGGTATCTCCCGTCCGAATCGAACAGTCCAACTGGGGTAGTACCTTCGCCCTACAGAAGACCGTGGCCATAATAACCATCGTGTTGTGTTCCCGATGTTAAATAGGATAGCCAGAGCTCACTGAACCCTTCCCAACCCCCTTCCCCAATCTCCCCTCAGGGTCGCCCCTGGTGTTGCACACGTCCATAGGCCACGGCAACCACTTCTCATTAGGTGGACCGTGTGCTTGTCTGCGACCTAAAAGGTAGATAAAAAAAATGTTATGCCAAAACCTAAAGAATGCAACCAAAGAATCGCACTCGCAATTAATATTTTCCAAAATGCTTCGTCGATCAGTCTAGGCCTATTTGCATAGCTGCCTTGCTACACGCTCTAACACACAACTATAGATACTAACCATTAATGCATCCTTGACATCTGTGTATTCTTTATTGCCCGTGGTCCACCTGGGTGGACCAGCTACTAGACTGGATGTACGGAACAAAATATTTAATACCGGTTTACACTACTTGACCAACAACAAACTCACTTCTGCGCCCTATTCCATCCATTCAAAATTCAATTAATTGATCTGTGACACCATTTTTGGTTCCAAACAGCCTGTCTAGTAATATTAAAAACTTTTTTTTTCACTATCACTATTGCTTATTATTTTATACGAATCTCATGCTACTTCACATTTCATTTCCCATCCCGTTGTATTGTATAGCGCAGATCTGCAAATAGTATGACTTTTTCTCTAATAAATCTGAATAAAGTTCGCCTAAGATGAATGCTAGGTATATAATTCATAATTATATGCTATATTTCGACATCGATGGGCAGAAATTCGAGACCTAAACTTCCTTCCTTTTTTATCATGTTTATACCTATAATTCAGTTTTTTTGGTTAAGTTAATAATTTTGTGTAATATATAACGCACAATACATTTTAGAATATGAATTTCCAAAATAAATGTTATAATTTAGAAATAGTTTTTGTTAGTTAACTAATAAAATAACTACTTACAATAATAATAAATAACAGAATAAATTACATACAACAGTGAAATAATTTTAGTCAACACATGTATAGCCACTGCGCCGTCATAATCATATCGAATTCTATAAATTCATAACACATAATGGTTGCTATTCTGCGTTATCTACATCTAACCCTCATATTCACATTCCATCGTTCTATCCTAAAACACCTACCCTGCTTTTAGTTCTGTTTATTATAAGGGAGTACCCACATATTACTGCTTTTCGAACGAATTTTAATGTATATGAAAAAAAAAACTAACTGCATAGAATGTCCATAAGGATATGCTTGAATCGCTTTTACGCAATTAACAAAGCTAAAGCGATTTCAAAGCCTGAAGTATGCAGTATACCAAAGACAAACAAAAGTTGAGTGTAATATCGTTAAAATTTACGATTTCATACACTCAGCGACATCTAGTTGACGTTGAGCTTACTAATTATCGACGTACGATTTGTCCTTAGACATTAGCGGTCTATAGTTATTATATCGTCTTTGAGTATACGAAACTTTGATTTATTCAAAGTTTTTGTACATAACACTTAAAATAAACAGGACCCTTCTTTCCGAATCATCATTAATGTTATCGGTTATTGGTCATTTGGCACACGTTTCAGCCCACACCGGGCTTTTAAACGACGTGGATTCAGACTACTACGTTCAACCAAGCCCTGAGAGAATACAACCGCAGCTGTCGGGCTACCAACGAGCGGAGGTCCCCTACAACCGCTCGCACTTGACCCTCGAAGATGAACTGGATGAGAGGTTTGGAGAGAGTACTTTGCCGTCGATAAGGACGGAGTTCGACGATAGGAGACGGGACAAGATGACGATACCGCCCCGAGGGCTCTTCGACGACGTATAAAGTGCAATAGAATGGTATAGGTAAATTGTTTTTGTAAAGGTATTATGTATTAAAACGTTTGACACAAAAGGTTGATATAAAGATAAGTTTATAAGATTCTAGCTATGATTTTATACACAAGATATGTTACGTTCATAGTAACTGACATCTCAAATCTGATCCACATACCAATAGTTGACAATTGTTGACAATTAGCGTTAAAGTGGTATGAAAGATAGGATAAGCATGTGAGTAAAAAAGATAGCTATAAACACTGTCCGTCAAAAAACGTCCCAATTGGGACGTTTTCGTGTCTTCACCTGGCGCGCTCTAGTAACATATCTGCCTCTTTTTACATGTATAATATCATTGGATTCTAGACAAAGTCCCATTCTACCAATAGAATCGTTTAGAAGCGAATTGTCAAAAAGCCGAAAAGTATGGGAGTCACATTTGTCGACATGTCACGTGTTACTTATAATGACAGTCCCACTATTTCGGACATTTTGATAATTCGCTTCGTAGATATTCCACTTGTAGAATGTGACTTCGTTTAGAGGCCAAGATCTTTTACGGTTATAAAAACTACGGGCCATTATTTGTCTCTAAAAAAAGCTCTATAAAGATCTCTTATGGTTATGAAAACTATGCATCACTATTTGTCTTCAAAAAAAAATATTATTTGGAAAATCGCACGTGTACTTCTAGAGTGACAGATTAGCCTGGTCAAAGAATATTGATTATGAATAATACGAATTCCTAACCTTTAAAAATATTAGGATTTTCTCCCTTTTGAATTATTAAATTATTAATAGGGCCTACGTTTGACCACTATCTCACCTTAAAGTATTCTCACCTTTTATCAGTAACAAAGTCTCGAGTTTTTATTTCTGTCCTGTATTGTGATGTCTTTTATCCTTAAATCTTGAGTTTTAAAACATAATACCTCACAAAAGCTTGTCGGTTAAGTTATTGTAATTATGTGTATAGTTATGGATGTATGTACCTTTATAATAGTAAATTTGTATGAAATAATTAAATAACTGCTTGTCTTCACGCTGTTTAAGTTAAGTCACCGAGGGGATGACTCATCACTAGAGTAATTTCGTGACACGTACAGTCAACAGCATAAAATGGTGACGATGATCGCATAGATTTCAAAATTAAAATCTGAATAAAAGTTAGTTCAAACAGTTCATTAGAGCCACTAAGTATTTAAACAGCATTTTCAAGGTAAATAAATTACATAGTATAAAAATCAATTTTTGAAATCGGAAATTGGTCATCTACTTTTGACGCTTCATACTATCTGAACTAGTACAGTACGTTATCATGTTTGTTTGTTCTTCATTTCCAGTCTTAATTCGTTCAAAGTATTAAAAGACCATGTCATGAAAATAAATTTAAATGACAAGTTTAAAGCCGTCCGCTGTCTTATACGTGTGCATGCATGCGCGCGCCTATTTCGTGGTAATAATATAGTGCGAATTTAGTGCACGTTAGCACCTGCACACGCATGAGATAGCTTTAATGAGAGGGTTATCGTTTTAGTATTCATCAATGTAGTAAGTAATATAAAATGATTGTACTTGAATGTTTAGCAATTAAATAGATGTATTGGATGTCTTCAAGTTTTCGATCCACTTATTTTATGTACAAAATAGTATATCGCTACATACACCGTTAAGCCTTACCACTTACGAACACTAAGGCAAATGTGGCCTACGATTTAAGCGAATGTTTAGAGATTTAATCAATATGACATTCGTAATCCTAACTACTTAACGCTATCTAAGTTGTAAAACGCTTCAGTGTGATTTGCCAGTGCTGTACTCATTGAATTATTTTTCTAAAATTACCTTATAATGAAATGAATATATATTAGAAATGGTGCTTACTTTTCACCCGACCGCAAAAAACTGTTTCGGTCGAAACTTCACGCGAATATTACACATTGAAATAAAACTAATTTTAGCTAATAATATTGCTATAATTATAAAGTAACACAATCTACCGCCATGGTAATTAAAACGATCAAACAAATTTTAGTATAGCAATCACTAAAAATAGTTCGATTTCAATCGCTTTTCAGTATTTTTTTGGGTTACAATTACTTTTTGCTGGAACTCAAACCATGTGGGCGCCCGTATGCGGGACGCGCATGAGGTAGCGGAGGTAGTTATATAATAGTATGAATAATTTGTCTTCTCCTTTTACTAACACTGAATGCCTATTCATATTATGAGCTGGGCCCGTAGACAAGTGTCAAAAGTCTAAATCGCTAAGGAAACGAATAGATTAGGTCGACCAATCACACTCCACCTCGTGATTCCGCCGCGGCGCGCGCATCGTACGCCGGCGACGAACTTGGATGTGATTGGTCGACCTAATCTATTCGTTTCCTAAGCGATCGTTAGCGCTTTAGAATTTTGACACTTGTCTACGGGGCTGATAAACTAGTCCGCGGTGCGATAGTGGCGACATAAGAGATCTATCCTATTTAAAATCTTCACGAAGCTCACATAGGCAGCTTTAAAATTCGAACGTCATCAAATCATAAAATTATTATTTTTTGTCAAACTCATGACTTGCTAATAATATACCCCTGTTAAAGTTTACTTTACGTTACATAATCAGAACTTAGGGCTACTACACATGAGAGATAGAACAGTCTTAAGACAGCTGTGCTTCAAAGCGACTTGTAGGTAATAAGACAGCCTTGTTTTCTTTTAAGTTTGCTTACTTTCATATGTTTCAGTAGAGAAATAGTTCGTCTTAAGACTGCCTTGTCTATAATGAGCGTTTAGCCTTAATCATGATACTACTGATATATCATGGATTTATTGTGTCCTGGCCGTAGTCACAGGTACAAAATACTTTAACGCAATTTTCGAATTATGCTATCATGTCTCAATTTATATTGTTCCAAAATTCCAAAAAATTAACAAATGATTTGGTGCCATTCGAAGTACAAATTCAAACTAATGTATTTATGTATTTAGTACTTGGATAAGATTGATAAATGTATATCGGCCGTGAACCTAGAGTATATACTTAGATAATAGAATTTTCACCATACATGTAAGATAGTTTAGTAGTAGAGTAGTCATTAATATTTAAACATTATGCTATTTCTTGATATTTTGACACGGGCAGAATTATATCCCACGTTGCAAGCCGACGCAAGATTACTATGTCACAATAAACACAGCGTCAAAATAGATAATAATAGATGGCTAAAAAAAGTTGCAACGTTTAGTGAACCCTTTTTTTTTCGTGCAGAAATCCTCTTGGTTATACCCCGCTGTTTAAAGAGGGCGATTATGTTGAACTCGAACCGACTAAAACCACATGCTGTCTCGGGTCTTCTAATTACGGGATATAGGAAGGTAGTCTATAAGGCCCCGCCCCCGGCTGAGCTAGGGCCATCACCGGTTTTGGTAACCAAACCATGTAGTCCCGATGTTCAGTTGAGTTTTTACGTTTTATACACAGTTTTATAGGTCTTTTTATCATTTACGGGGTCAGCACTGAACTAAATTAGTAGGTAATTAGAATTCTTTTTTTCACCGTTTTTTGATATCACATTATATTATTTATTTTTGTCACAGATTATAAAAATAACGTAGCAAAGTGTTAGTATTATACGAATTCAAATGTATCCTTTATAAATGTGTGTACATAATAATTTAACATAGACAATGTTTTTATGCTAATCATTATTTTGTTATTATTATTTATACTTTATTTCATTCCATAGATTTATTTAATGCATTAGCATTAAACAATGATGTGATACTGTTCCCGTGTGTTTCATTTTAACAACTTATTCTCAACTTCTTTATTTTACAACTAGGGGGTGTAGAGTGGGTGCGGGCCGGAACCTCCACGTGGTGCACCTGGGCAACGGAGGCGAGCAGCGCCTCCCACTCGCCACGGGAGACGCTGCTGCCTGCGGCCAATCCGGCCGGGGTGGGAGTGGCCCTCTAGAGGGCTGCTCCGAGGCTTTCCACGTGTCCCTCTGACTAGCAGATGGCACAGTGGGGAGCGAGCGGGGGGCGAGCTGATTGTCTGCGCGCCGACGGTTGGGTGACAGGACGGCCTCCTGTCACCCTACACCCCACCGTCAGCGAAGTGGCGCGATACTCGCCCCACCCCCCCTTTCGGGGGGTCGAGGGGGCCATCTTAAAACCGTAGATGGCCCGGGGTCAGCTGGGGTGCGAGGGATATGCCCATTGGGTAACCTTACACCCCGGTTACTAAGGCCCGAGACGGCGTGCGGTTTTAGTCGGTTCGATCCCGACATAACCACCCCCGATGGCCGACGGGGGTGGTATCCATGGGGATTTCCGCACGATAAAAAAAAAAAAAAAACGGGGTGTAGAGTCAACCCCTCTTGACCCCCTCCCAATGTTATGTATTATTTCATAGGGAAAATTACAACTCTTTCCTGTGGGATAAACGGGTCACCCTCCATAGGCCACGGTGACCGCTTCCCATCAGGAGGGCCGTGTGCTTGTCTGCCACCTAAGTGATAAAAAAAACGCAGCTATTTGGAGAGGTGAATTTGGGGTTATCAAATAATATTGTAAGATTGGCTATGTGAGTAATATCAACTCAAGCACCGTCTGCGGTGCTAAAAATGAACAATATTTGCGATGTTTTTATACATTTAATCAGGATAATAAATAAGAACTATTACAGTCTATTTAAAAAGAACTTTAATGCTGTCCACTTTGGTTCTTAATTCGTGTGACGATTCCTTCGACAAGTCTTGTACGTACAACTGGTAAATGTTACGGAGTTTTTCTAATTCCTCTGTCTTGTTGAGATCTGCAAGTAATGAGGTCTTTGAAACATCAAATTTCTGGATGAAATATAAATAATTATTTGAATCTTTTACAACAAATACATTGCATACGACGCCATGGCGATATATTACCTTTTAGTTTTTTCACTAGAATTTCCATTATGTTGAGCGCTTCCCTTCTATGCCTCACTTGGTTACTGTTTTCTAAAACAAAATACCAGAACTTTTAAATTAGAATATTTAAAAAATTATTGCAATAAATGAAAGAAACACTTCATAACATACACAGACAAAAACATGGGTCAATTTAAGAATTAATTTTTTTATGGTTGGTTTATCTATACAAATAAATATAATTTAAATGTCTGTTTGTAATGTTAAGATAAGATGGGATCTTTATTACAGGTAACTATTATAGGATAATAACTTAGGCCACTTTTATTTTACAAAATGCCGAGCAAAAAGAAACCCAGATTTAGGTCCAAGCGGTTTAGTCTTTTAGACTAGTCTAAAAGACCCAGTTAGTAATTCAGATTTTAGTCGCGTGCACAGCTAATACGATAGTGAATTCAAAACTTACTGAGCGTGTAATCAATGATAGTAGCAACTTGTCCGCTAACGTTAGCGAGCGCTTTATCTCTCTCCGTCTGACTCGATAGCAACAGGCTGTCCGTCTCCATCGGCTCGCCGGCATTGCTCAAGATCGCGAGTCTCTCTAACACACGCGCAATGGATCCTAGAATAGCCAGCTGGGTCGACCGAGAGCTTGCCGGGTACGATGTTGAACAGTGTTCGAAGAATACGTCTTGGTATTTTTCTGTAAAAAAAATTTGCAGAGTGGTTAGGTGGGTACGGGGCTTCAGCCAGGTTACGAGGGTGTGCAAGTGGCTTAAATTATGGCCCCACTAATATCTTTGACGCTCTAAGCCTAACCTACAAGCGGGTATACCCGCTAACTGAGGGACGAGCCTCTGGTGCAGACTTTCTACTCGAAGTAGGGTCAGGTGGTGGACCAGTTGGGAGAAAATCAGCGTCCAGCGGGGGCGGTTATGTCAGAATCGAACTGACTAAAAAAATTGGTTGCCTGTAAAGTCGGTATACGGGCGAAAGTTTTACGTGACAACGACTTTGAGTGGTAAAATAATTTTTATGTCTGTCTCTCTCGCTCTTAGGCGGGCTAACCATGCCCGAGTGGAAGGGACGCGTGCCTCTCACTCGCTCTCATTGTGAGCGCATAACGTGAGCGGAGCGTAACGCAGTTTCTTGAAGTGTCACCCGGCAAACCAATTTATAAGACGTTGTCACGTCAAAACGCACGCCGTCTCGTATCTTCCAACACCGTGGTGGCAAGTGAGCCAAAAGGCATTTCCCTCGTACCCTAGCTAACCCGGTGTATACAGATAGTCTATAGGAAAAAACCTGTAAAAATGTTGGTTAATAAATTGCGGTCTCAATAACCTTATAAACATTTCTTTAACATAAAGCTTTATAGATATATTTCTAGCTTATACATACCTTGTGTGGCGGCTTCTTTAGGCCACGCCTTGCCAAGTAACTCGTAGGCGGCTTCCTTCAGCGCTGTGAGCTGTTCCTGCCTCTGCCGAGCGCCTTCGTTGTCCTCCTCATCTGATTCCTTGCCCAGCGATATTTCAGACTAGAATCAATGAAAATATTAAAGTAAATAATAAAATTGCAGATGCTTCATCCTATTCAGTATAATTCATGATCATGATTGCAGCGTTAGCCCCAGTTGCATCCAAAGCTTATTCTTTCAAATCAAATCAAATCATTTATTTGCGAAAATAGGTAGATACAGAAGACGTTCACATAAAATAAACGGTGTAAGGTGACAGGCGGCGGTCCGGCCCGCAGCCTGACGTAAGTACCCTACTGGCTGATGCAGCTTGCGCTTATACACTATCTCCTGTGGGGCGAGCACGAATTTTCTTTCGTATCGAGTTCGTAACGTGTGCGACAAAAATTGTATGAAATTTGTACAGCGCCCCTATCGTGCGTAAAAGGAACTGTACAAATCTCATATAATTTCTATCGCACACGTTACGAACTCGATTCCAAAGAAAATTCGTGCTCGCCCCACTGTTGGGACTAGTGGGATAAATCGTACAGATGCCGGCACGTAAATTGGCCAGACGCGTCATATGCGCAAAGGTCGATTTTTAGGTCCCCTTTGAGGTATGAGCGGGTCGCGGGAGACGCGGTTGCGCCGTCAAGTGACGGACCAATCATATGTCTCCGAGAGACGTCTTTCGTTCGTTCGTACTTTGAATCATTTGATTGGCTCAAAGCGCACGATGCGCGAACTCACCCCAATCCTGGCCAAGTTAGGTGCCGGCATCTGTACGATGAGTGAAGGCGTACCTTAGACAGTATCCCCTTGACGATGTCGTAGAGCTGCTGGAAGCTGTCGACGTGCGTGGCGGACAGCGCGCGGCCCAGCGCGGCGATGGCGTGGCGCTTGTACACCATCTCCTGCTTGCGCGCCTCCACCAGCAGCGCGTTGATACACTCGGACGCCAGCGCCGCCGATATCGGGGACTCGCCGTCCTTTACGCTAAGAATAAAATAATTTCTGAGTATATTGATATACCGAGACATACGGGACAAAATCAACTTCACGTGCAAACCGGTACACGTATTGATTAACGAATGGAGCTCTGACTGAAGACGAAGACGCTTTGACGTAAGAACAAATGAGCAACGGTAAAAACAAATGGGCATCGGTAAAAACAAAATGAGCATCACTACAAGTATAAGCAAAAAACATGTTTTGCCTATACTAATATGTTGTTACCCGTGCCCAACAGTGGGTAAATAGTTTGCTATCAATTATTATTATGTTTTTACCGATGCTCATTTGTTTTTGCCGATGCTCATATAATTATGATTTTACAGATGCTCATTTGTTTTTGTCGATGCTCATATAATTATGATTTTACCGATGCTCATTTGTTTTTGCCGATGCTCATATAATTATGTTTTTACCGATGCTCATTTGTTTTTTACAATTTTTACATTTGTTCATTTGTTTTTGATTGGTATATCGGCTTCTCCCAACTATCGTCTGACCTGCGCTAAAACATTCATTCATTGTTTAACAGTTGCACCGACTTGCAGGTGAGGTTGGCTTGGGTCTCACAGACCTCGTGCTTCTTTAGTTACATAATGTGAATAGATGAAATACTCACGCGCATAATTCAGCCAACGCATCGATCACATGCTGTTTGCCGTCAAACGTTTTACCGTGCACGGCCGCTAGGAGCGCTCGTATCAACTGCTCGCGCTGGTCTCCTAGACCTATTGACACCTCTTTGCAGATCGTTTTAATTGAGTTCGCCGCCTGTGAATAAAACGTTTCATTTTTACTCAATCACGTTGGTACGGGAATAAATTGTAGCCTGGAATAACACATAGGCTACTTGTCATCCCTGGAATATGTTTTCATGGGTCATGGGAACGGGAACAAACGGGTCAATTGCGATACAGCTCAAGTCAGGGAGAGATGTAGCTATGCACCATAATAACCATCGTGTTGTGTTCCCGGCGGTGAGTAGGGTAGCCAGAGCTCACAAACTCCACCCTCCCCCATCCCCTGATCCCCTGATCCCCCTCCACCCCCCTAAACTAACACCCCCCCCCCCTCCTCCAAAGTCGGCAGTACGAGTGTGATGCCCCGGGTGTTGCACACGTCCATAGGCCACGGTGACCGCTTCCTATCAGGTGGGCCGTGTGCTTGTCTGCCACCTAAGTAGTATAAAAAACCAAACTATATAATTACCTGTATCTTCTTAGTCCAGCTGCTAGAACTAAGCGCTTTCTCGATCTCCTCGCGTATGGCCGGCAAATGTTGCTTGATGCCGCTCTCCCGCGCAGGACTTATGTCTGTCCATATCTCTTCGTACATCTCCACTGACGTCGCATCTATTTAACAACGAGAACCCGAATATATAGCCTTTAGTAATATTTTTTTTAAGAGTTTAAATATTGAAATTATTATTTTTTTATTTTTTCACCTCAGAACATTCGACTGGCTGAACCGATTTTGGTGATTCTTTTTTATATTTGATAGCTGGCGCTTCCCGTGTGATCCTATTTCAATTTGGTCCGTTGAAGTCGTCTATTTTGCAAAAATTATACTTATTACAAAAACTACCCTACAGAAAGCACTTACCGTCTTCTTTAGGGCCGTGCATAGCCAAAAATACCATAGCGGCGATGACGTTCTCATTGTCTTTGATATGCTCTATCTTTGCCTTGGCTATGGCTTTGAGCGTGAGAGCAATCGCCTGCCGCGACGTATCGTCCTCCTTGGTCTCGTACAGTGTGACCAGCTTCTTCATCAATTTCTCCACAGATGTGAACTGCAAACGTAAGTACGGTTTAAAAGTCGAACTTGATTTAGTTTATATTACTACTAGGTAGTCATATAAATAATATTCTACACAGCGCTATCAAGACCGAAAGTAAGCATAGTTTGACTTGTGTTATGGGTTCTAGAATTCGGATAAACATATTTATTAACTTTTTTGTAAAAACATACATGATATACATAGAAACTCCCAGACCAATGCAAATAGACATATTCATGCATACAAATATTAGCACTGAGCGGGAATCGAACCCGCGATCTCCGACTTAGCAGTCGAACGCTCCATCGCTATGCCACAAAAGCCATAAACAAACTGAATACTTTTTATAAATTCATACATACTATATGTAGAAATACCAATACTGAGCAAAGAAGCTATTGGCGAACTTTAGTATTACTAGTATTATTAACTCCTCAAGCTAAGCTAAATTACTTGTGTTACAAGTGGGTTCACATCGATAGTGTAATATTTAAGATTCGAACCCGAGACCTCTAGATCGTAAGGCCGACTCGTTAACCACTAAACTACCAACGCTAACGATTATAAAAACACTACTACACAACTTTACCTTAGCATAAGCCGACACTTGTCCAAGTGCCTCCGCGTAATTCTTCCTCACTGTGGCATTTCTATCAAAAGTTCCATTTAATAAGTTGTTCATGATTTTCCCAGCAACAGGTTCCAATTCACCCCTTAAGTAATGAGCGGCGAGCACTATAAAGTGGCAGCATGCTACTTTAGTGCCGAGCTGGGGTGATCGCATCAACTCGAGGATTTTTGGAAGCATTTCCTTCATTACTTCAATGTCGATGTAAGGCATACACTGGTGGATTAAAAAGGTAATTATTTTAATGGAATTAGATTTTTTTTAGTAGGTGGCAGACAAGCACACGGCCCACCTGATGAGAAGCGGTCACCGTGGCCTATGAACGTGTGCATCACTAAAGGTGTCACACACGCGCTGCCTACCCTGAAGGGAAAGGGGGAGAGCTGGGAAGGGGTGGGGAGGTTAGGAAGGGGAGGGGGAGGAGGGATTAGGTGTATGAACGGGTTTCATACACCCAATCTAATTTTCTCCTAGTATAATAAAATAAATGTGAAAGTTTCTGAAGATATTGGGATGTTTGTTACTTAGGGCTTGCGCAGACGAGGGATTTTTGTCCGCGGACATTTTTGTCCTCTAAAATAGATAGCTTACAATTGAACGTTTTGTACGCGGTACTTTTAATCCTTCGTTTGCGTTACTCGATACAATTATAAGCGATCTATTTTAGAGAACAAAAAAGTCCGCGGACAAAAATCCCTCGTCTGCGCAAGCTATCAATCACGCTTTAATAGGTGAAAGAATTTGGATAAAACTTAGTGCAGGGATAGATTATAGCCTGAAATAACACATAGCCTTAATCTTGAAATAGGTGCCCGTCGGAAGAGGGAACCTATTTCAAGATACCTACCTATTTCAGGAGCGTCACACTCGCGCTGCCAATTGAGGGGGATTGGAGAGGAGGGGGGGGGGAGGAATAGTAGAGGGGTTAGGAGAGACTTAGGTTTCCCCGCTAACAGCACAGAATCCCTCCAATGAGCTTGTTCCAACAGATGTTTGCTAGTATTTATCGTACCTTAACGACAGTGTCAGTAGTGTAGTGATGTTTGGCCGCGTTAGCCCTCATGTCGTCAAGTACATCTCGGCTCGAAGAATCAGCCAGCACGGTGCTAAGGTATGACAGTTTGACATTCTCGAGGTCGCCCGCCGCGCCTGCCAGCGCTGGGATCAGACGAGCCAAGAAGGGCTTCAGACTTTCGCCTGCAGCCGTTACTAATTTGGATACAGTTTGTAAGCTGAAATAGAAAATACAATTTTAGATCGTCTTTTTTTTTATATTCAGTCCGTCAATTGACTTAACCCCGCTGGATGGTAAGAAGCTAGGGTAAAGTCCAGAGGGTACGGGCCGCCATTCCAGACACCATTCGTTCCAAAACGGCGGTCCCTACCTTGACGGCCTAGACAGATGCCTTTTCACGCCCCGCTTAAAGAACCCTATTTTAAAAACGTGAACTAGAATGTGGTGGAATTAATATACCTACAAGTCTGCTGTACACTTTTTTATGAGCCCCCATGAGTCCACCTCGCCTGATGGTAAGCTAAAGGTAAAGTCTTAAGACCGGAGGTCACCCCAATACATACACCGATAGTGCCACAGTGGTGGCCCTCAGCTTGACAGCCTCATCAAATGTTTCTTTACGCCCCGTTTGAAGGACACCCGGGACTATAAGAGGAAGGAAAGTACTTTGGAAGTTTCCTTTTTATGAATAATAGGCTATTTTTATCCTTGGAATAAGTTCCCGTTGGGATGCGGGAACGAGATGTGAATTTCACGAGGGTAAAGCTGCAGTTAATAAAATGAATTACAGTTACAGTTAATTAAAATTGATTAATATGACTGAATTTCGATCCCACTAATTCCTAGTAATATTATAAATGTGAAGTTTTTGTTAACAGAATCCCAACACATACTGTGTCGGGATTTTGTTCCCAGATCTGGCCAAAATTTTGTTTAGGGATGGACAGGAACGGAACAACATTTAAGCTAGTTTTTATCCCTGGGCAACTGAACGGGAATATATATGGACAGTTAGTATCTTAACATAGGTTACCTTACACTCCTAACTTCTCTGACTAGATTAGTAATACCGGTGTCGAGTAAGATGGGCAGTATGACCGCTACGATCTCCTTGCCGTTCTTCCCCTGGTTCACGTCCGACGCTCGAATACACAGCTGAAATAAAACATCGTGTTAAATAACAAACTTTTTCACAAGTAGAAGACATCAGAGGGCCAAATCTCGTGGAAAATATATTCAAAATTTAGTTTCAGTCTAATCTCGATAACATGTCGAACTTCCAAATACCTTAAGCTTACCCTCAGGAGAGGTAAATTCATATTGACGTGCCCAATATAAAAAAAAATCGCCATGAGGATAATGACTTACCTCCGAGGAGGCCTTATCCGGGTTCAAGATGGCCCTCTTGGAGGTTTGGGTTTTTTTTATACTACGTAGGTAGGCAGACAAGTACACGGCCCACCTAATGGGAAGCAGTCACCGTGGCCTATGGACGTGTGCAACACTAAGGGTGACTCACACCCGCTGTCTACCCTGAAGGGAAGGGGGAGGGCTAGGAAGAGGTGGGGAGGCTAGGAAGAGATGGGGAGAGGTCACGAGGAAATGCCTTTTGAGTCACCTTACCTGCTCGAAAACCCATGAAAGTGTGCGGTTTAAGTTGGTTCAAGTCCGACACAGCCGGCCTAATTGCCTCAACAGGGGTGTATCTATAGGGATTGCCGCATGAAAAAAAAAAGGGTAAAGAATGACGTACCTTGGACAAGACATTGGCGGTAGACGTGGCGGCCTGCCTGGTCCCTTCGTGCACGTCGTCCATGACCCTGAACAGCTGCGTCCATATCGTGGGCAGCTGATGCAGCGAGTCGTGTAAACTGTTAGCGCCTCTGTACCATACAATATTTAATGTTAGACTTGAATGAATCTATCTATACTATTGTAAAGCAGCTGTGTGTGTAAATTGGAAATATATTTAAATAAATGCTTAGGTTATAGTGTACGGCATGTAACTTGGCAAGACTTTGGAGTAGTGTGGGCCCCACTACTCCAAAACCTTACCAAGTTAGATGCCGTGCACTATACTTGTTTATATGCGACGCATTTTGCACAAACAAGTATAGTGTACAGCATCTAACTTGGCAAGGTTTCGGAGTAGTGGGGCCCACACTACTCCAAAATCTTGCCAAGTTAGATGCCGTGAACTATAATATGTTATGTGAACGATGTTGAAAATATTTTTTTTTGGAAGTCTTGTCTTTTTGTGCGCGATGGACGTAAAAGCTACTAAACGGATTTTGATGCGATTTTTGGTTAGAAAGGTCTTGTTCAGACTTAGAATCTTACGTATGTTTAATCACCATCGGTTGACTAGAACCGGAGATATAGTAAAAAAACGGGCAAACTGACATCCACACGGGCGGAGCCGCGGGCGTAGACTAGTATTCAAATATAACAGAAGTGTTTTTATCTGTACCGTGAATTCCTCAATGATAGTATTTTTCGTCGTTACGCATTGTGTAAAATCATAAATACAAATACCATAAAGTAAATTTTAAAACCACAGTACCTACCTTAATAGATCAGCAAGTCCGTTACAGCACGACATGCGCACGCGCCATTGATTTGAGGTCAGATTTGTGACGAGGTCGTCAAGGATCTCTTTGTGATATTTATGTACCTGTATTTGAAATAAAATGAACATAATTATTGTTTTTTTTTTTTTTTTTTTTTTTTATGTCGGTCACGTCAACATGACTTCACCTCGCCTGATGGTAAGCTGAGGCAAAGTCTCTATAATGGGAGTCACCATTGCAAACACCGACAGTGCCAAAATGGTGGCTCTCAGCTTGACGGCCTCATCAAATGCTTTTTCACGCCCCGCTTAAAGGACCCGGGACTGTATGAGGAAGGAAACACGTGAGCTGGTAAAGAATTCCAGGTTTTGATGGTGCGGCAAAGGAAAGAGGCACCGAACCGCTTGGTTCTTGATGGAATTGTTTGCACCATATGAGGGTGGTATCTCAGCCTTGCACGTGTTGTTCTGTATAGGAATGGAGAGGGTGGGACTAGTTGGTAGAGCTCGTCGGAACACTCCCCATGGTATATGCGGTAAAAAGCTGCCAAAGATGCTATATCTCTGCGCAATTGCAGGGGCTCGAGAGTATTGGTAACTTCGGGACTCCCAATAATACGGGCCGCGCGTCGCTGCAACCTGTCGAGAGCATCTAACAAGTACTGAGCAGAGCCATCCCAGAGATGAGAACAGTATTCCACGCCGGAACGGATTTGTGCCTTGTACAGAAGACACCGTTGCTCCGGCGTGAAAAACCGTCTCACCTTGTTCAGGACTCCGAGTTTCCGCGAGGCCGTTTTGATGATGCTCTCGATGTAGTTTTTATTATTAAGTTTGCAGCGAACATCCATGCCAAGTATATCTAGGTTATCCCGAAGTGGCAGTGGAGTGTCCTGAAGAGTAGGAAGTGGAAGGAAAGGAGATACCTTTGCTGTAAACGCACAAGCCTGCGTCTTCTTGGCATTGAACTCGACCAGGTTCTCAGAGCCCCACTGCGAAATGAGATTC
Organism: Lithosia quadra; assembly: GCA_963576445.1. Lineage (NCBI taxonomy): Eukaryota > Metazoa > Arthropoda > Insecta > Lepidoptera > Erebidae > Lithosia > Lithosia quadra. Next base: position 15,598,799 of record OY754879.1, read on the forward strand.
AAGACCCGATCAAGCTCAGTGACAAGAAGCTGTCTTTTTTCCCCTACGTCAGCCTGCTTGTCCGCAGGTTGACCGTGATATCGTCCGTGCAAGGTGCTATCATCTGCATAACAATGAATGCTGCCTGCTGACAACATGTCATTGATATGCAGAAGAAACAGAGTAGGCGATAAAACGGACCCCTGCGGTACACCTGCATTGATCTGCAAGAAAGCCGATGCCCGCCCATCACAGAGCACTCGGATGCGGCGCTCCTGCAGGAAGTTCTTAACCCAGCTGCATAATAGGGGAGGTAGACCAAAAGCAGGCAGCTTGGAAAGAAGTGACTTGTGCCAGACTCTATCGAAAGCTTTGGCGATGTCAAGACTGATAGCCAATGACTCGCCATGCTTGTCCATAGCCTCACCCCATAGATGGGTGACGTACGCCAGAAGATCACCCGTTGACCGTTTCGGCCTGAAGCCATATTGCCGGTCATTAATTAGGGAGTGATCCTCTAGGTGACGCATGAGCTGTGCGTTGATGATGTGTTCAAACACCTTGCACAGCACTGAGGTGACGGCTATGGGTCGATAATTGCCCGGGTCTGACCGATCCCCTTTCTTGGGGATCGGCTGCACATTCGCTTCCTTCCAAGCTGGCGGCACTGTACCCGAGGTGTATGAGATGCGGTACAGTCGCGTAAGCATGGGAGACAACTCCGCTGCGCATTTTCGTAGAACCACCGCTGGAATTCCATCGGGACCACTGGCCTTCCGGACATCGAGTGATTGCAGCACTGCACGAACATGGCGTTGCCTGATAAAAATATCAGGCATTGCGTGGTCACAGTTAGGAAGTGTCGGAGGCTGCATACCGCAATCATCAATTCGGGAATTAGCCGCAAAGAGATTAGCTAGCAAGTCAGCTTTCTCCTGCGGCTCATGAGCCAGCGATCCATCGGGGTTCCGCAACGGGGGCAGCGAAGGCTGGCAGAAGTTTGATTGCACGGCCTTGGCCAGACGCCAGTAGCCACGGCTGCCCGTGGGGGTGTATTGTTTATATATATTAATTTTGAACTAACCTAACCGCTGAATGGATCTGGATGAAATTTGGCCCTGTACCAATATAATATAGACTGAAATAACACATAGGCATACTTTTAATCTTTATCCATATAGTGCGAAAACCCTCATGGATAGCCCTCCCCCCCCCCCCCCTCTGCGGCCAGCGGGGCAGGTTATGTCGGACTCTTACCAACTAAAACAGCACACCGTCTGGGGTCTTCTGACAACAGGGTGTAAGGTGGTCCAAAGGGCAGTTCCCTCGCACCCCCGCTTGCCCCGGGCCATCTCCGGATTCGAGATGGCCCGTCGATCTATTTCATCGCCTAGTGGGGATTAGTACAAGAATCTTACGGTAGCTTGTGTGTGTGGTACAATGGCGTGCCAGATGCTCTGCATAGAGTTCTGAATGCGAGGCGTGGGGTCGAACCTGTAGCGGTACAGTCGCGGCACGATCTTGGGCAGGTGCTCGGACAGCTGCGCGCCCGCTTGTAATGCGATGGAGTGGAAACCGAAGGCGGCACCTATGGAACAATAAGTATTTCTAGTATTGTTTTTTGACGTCCTCCATGCCATGTCGGAGGTAGCAGTTTCGATTCCCGCTCAGTGTAAATATTTATATGCATGATCTATTTGCATTGGTCTTGGTAGTTCTATGTATAATACGTGTGTATTTACAAACAAAAAAATATTTAAGTATGTTTATCCGCAGTCTAGAACCCATAACGCAAACTAGTGGAGCTATGCTTACTTTGGGTCTATCTTAGTGTTGACGGGACTCAACACTAAGCCCTCTTACGCACTAGCGGTTAACCGCAGGGACGCGGCTAACCACGCTTTTCCAGTTTAATATGCAAACGCTTGTGTTTATACGTACTTAACATTTCATATTAAACTGGAAATGCGGTTAACCGCGCGGTTAGCCGCCCCCGCGGTTAACCATTTGTGCGTAAGAGGGCTATGAGAGGCCTGTGTCTGAAGTTCACAAGTTTAAAGCATAAATTATAAAAAAAAATGTTGAACTGACCTTTCTTAGAGTTCCACACAGAGTTGTGATGAGCAAGGTGCATGAACTTGTACAATAAGTCCGGTTGGTTCAGATCTGACGCTAGAGAGCACAACTCCTTATACGTTGAAAGGTTGCCACTGAAAAAATAATGATCACTTACTACAAGAATACTTTTTTAACATTTGTGAGATCTGAACTATATTTTAAACATATTTTATTTCCAATATTGAAATCTTTTATTTTTTGAACAGACAAAAAAATGTTGTTACATCTATACTAATATTATAAAGAAGTAAAGGTTGTGAGTTTGTATATTTGTTAACTTGTAAGGGGTAATCTCGGGATCTACTGAACCGATTTTAAAAATTCTTTCACCAATAGAAAGCCACATTATCCGTGAATGTCATAGGCTGAATATCATCACGCTACTGCCCAAGGGAGCGGAGCAATAATCATAAATGTGAACAATTCCGGTAGATTCCCATACGTTTTAGGAAAACTGATAAATTATGAGCATATTATGTGAGTTAAAAAGGGTGCATCGGGGTTCGAAATACGCCACGGGCGAAGCGGAGGTGGGTCAGCTAGTAGGTAATATGAAGGAAAAACATTCGTACCCAGTAGGCGCCTTCCCGAGCTGTCCTTCCTCAAATATCTTGGTATCCTCTGTGACCTGCGTCACGGACCGCTTGCCGCTCGTCAGCTGCTCTATAATCTGGGCCACTAGCTCTTGCTTCTGGCTCTCCTCAGAATTCTGGTACACTAGACTAAGACCCTTGCTCGCCACGTCTTGGACTATATCTATTTGAGCAATATTCATTTTAGGTTTAGTATTTTCGGAATTCATTTCAATATTTAATCTAAAATATGTGATTTATTTAGATCATCGTCATCGTCGAAAGTTTGTAAAGTTGATTGGTATGTCGACTTTTCCGGGAGCGACTACCGTTTGACCTTCTAACTTTGAGAGGTCTGCCGGCATTCGCTCCCATAAAAACCGTATAACCCAAACGAAAATGAGAAGGAGTAAGCGGACCCGGGCTCCAAGGTGAAAGCTTTAGACGGAGCTGGGAATTAATGATGATGATTTTGCAGTAAATAGAAGTCAATATATATAAATACTTACCGCTGTTTTCTGACAAGAAGTCCATAAAAATATTCTGTAACTGTTGTAACTTCTTCTTGATAGGTTGGCGCTCGGGACAGTTCTTTAGCAACGCCAAAAACCAAATACTTGTAGCCTGAACATAGCAAAGAAAAATGTGTGAAAAAGAATACTTAAACAATATCAGGGCGAAGCCGCGGAGTGGTGCACCTGGGCAACGGAGGTGAGCAGCGCCTCCCACTCGCCACGGGAGACGCTGCTGCCTGCGGCCAATCCGGCCGGGGTGGGAGTAGCCCTCTAGAGGGCTGCTCCGAGGCTCTCCACGTGTCCCTCTGACTAGCAGATGGCACAGTGGGGAGCGAGCGGGGAGCGAGCTGATTGTCTGCGCTTACGGTTGGTTGACAGGGCGGCCTCCTGTCACCCTACACCCCACCGTCAGCGAAGTGGCGCGATGCTCGCCCCACCCCCCCCTTTCGGGGGGTCGAGGGGGCCATCTTAAAACCGTAGATGGCCCAGGGTCAGCTGGGGTGCGAGGGATATGCCCCTTGGGTAACCTTACACCCCGGTTACTAAGACCCGAGACGGCGTGCGGTTTTAGTCGGTTCGATCCCGACGTAACCACCCCCGATGGCCGACGGGGGTGGTATCCATGGGGATTTCCGCACGATAAAAAAAAAAAAAAAGGGCGAAGCCGCGGATGCAGATAGTAAAAAAAAAAGTCGCGGGCGCAGCCAGTTGTACGAGTACCTGTCTAGAGTGTGGATGTGGATGTTTGGCGAGCGTGAACAGTTGCTGTAGCAACCATTCCAGTAATTCGTCGTTCTGTACCAATGCTTCACGATTCTTTATCTTATCTGCACCCTGTGAATTATAAATAGATATTTAGACACGGCGGGCAAAACAAACAATCGAGAAAAAGCGGGCAAAATAACTTGGTTAATTTTTGGTCAAAGTTTGATTATATCCGAATAAGCATGATTTTGTACGTTTTACGCGATTAAAAATAATCGTAAGTCTAAATCATTTAGAAACAGCTTCCTATATATAACTGAGGTTAAAACCACGCTCTGTAAAATATTTGCATCAAACAAAAATTTACTTGAGTTTCCTTTACTTTCGAGTCTAGAAATATTCTAAAACATTGTTTGTCTAAAAAAAATATTTTCAAGTTTCGTCCTTAAGCAATTTTATTGACATTTCTTTAAACGCACAAGCTTCAAGCACATCATTTGAAAATAACTCACCTCCTTAGGCAGTTCCGTCCAAAAATCTCTGTTCTCATTCGAATTGACGCCTTCCACGCACAACACCAAGGATTCGCCTATTTGCAAGTGGATTTCGAACTCTTTGCTCTGTAAAAAAATACTGGATTATTATAGATTCAAAACAAAATACAATTTGTTCACCGCCGAATAATAAGTTCTTTTTATATACACTATTATTTAATATTTTGTTTATATATATAATGGCAGAACGAATCGCTTTTCGTTATTCGCCTATATTCACGTGTACAAAACGAAGTGGGGATAGTTTACTCGTGTATATTTGCTTTATTCGTACGAATATTCGCCTTAGTCGCTCTTATGTGACGAATTGTGAAGGGTTTAGTTGTCTATAAGAATTTCGTCGAATACATTATAGGCGAATAGCGAAGTGTGGTTCCACCATAAAAATTTCTTCGCATTTCCGACAGCCCATGTTGATAGTACCTCCTTATTCAAACGTTATTTATTCATTAACGGTCTTCTTGCATTTTAATGATAAACAAAACTAATACCGTATGGGTAAGTTCGGGGTTTTAGGTATAGATATTCTATCTCACGAAGGCGGGTGAACAATTAAATAGTAGTACCTGTGTCTTGTAACTACGCGTACATATGTGTGCGAAAGTTTATGTCACGTCAATAGAAATTCATGTAGCAGTTAGTAGAACAATAATTGCATTGTAAGTAATTCATTTCTAAAAGCAATGTGTATATATTTGTTTTACTACAATGACAGCTAAACCACAGAATTAGTGGACCATAACCATTCTTTATTAGTGCCTCGGAGAGCACGTTAAGCCGTCGGTCCCGGTTGCCATACAAACATCTATGGCAATGTTACGGGTAGATGGAGCCCTCAAAAGTCCAACCAGTCTAACTTGGAACTTCAATATCGCTTTTGGTCATAATGACCATTGGTTGTGGAGGTCAGATGGCAGTCGCTCCACGGAAAATATCGAAGTTCAGCCGCATCACAGTTAGACTGGAAAGCCGACCCCAACTGAGTTGGGCAAAAGGTTCAGAGAATATACACCCTACAAAACCAATAAAAAATTACTTACGTCCTTAGCCATCCTCAAGTACGCCTTTATAATATCCTTAGCAAATTGTAGCTGTTCACCACAGCACATGAGTGCTATCGAATACAGCGCCCTCTCTCTCACTTTCGAGGGTAGTTTCGCATTCCCAACTACCTTGAACAGGTCATGGGCGATAGTATACTTCGTGAGGTCGGTCTCCTCTGACCACGTGTTGTTCGTATTGAGGTCGAATGGGTCCTCAGTGGTCAGTAATTCCCGTTGTTTGTCTGTAGCGTCCTGTAGAGGGAGACCGTTGGATCGGACGAGCAGAGTCGTGGCGGTAACAGCAGTGCTAATCATCATGGGATCTGAACTTTCGAGAAAGTTTGCTGCAATATGAACAAGTTATTTTAGATGGTAGTTACTGAAGTGGGTGTCTATCCAAATTATAAATGGAAAGTTTGTGAAGATTTTTAGTTTCTTGGATGTTTGTTACTCAATAACGCTATAACGGGTGAACGAATCTGAAATAACACGTAGGCTACTTTTTTCCCTGAAATAAGTTCCCATGGGCAGCGGAAACGGGATCGAACACCACGCAGGCGAAACGGCTAAATCGATTTGGCTGAAAATTGGTAGGGAGGTAGCTTAGAACCAGGAGACGGACATAGGATACTTTTTATTGTTTTTTTTAGTAGATAGTGGAGTGCAGAGGAGTGGAGATTGGTAGTGGAGAGTGGAGTGCAGAGTGGAAGAAGAGTCATGGAGTAGAGATTCGGGCGGAGAGTCGTATTGGTACCGATACCGACTTCCACGCTAGTTTGTCATAAATGACATATATGTCGAACCTATAAGCCCGTCTAATGCCGTTCTTGAAGAACCCAAAATGTAGTCACTTAGAAAAACCACAGAAGGGAAATCATTCCACAATTTGAGCCTACACGGAATGAAGTGTGTGAGTGTGAGTGTTATGTAAACTTATAAGGAACAAAATAAATACATACCTATCGCAGCTACAATTTTCTTATAACTCTCCCAATTCTTAGCATCAAATCCTTTACCACCAAACATGCCCCTTTTAGCGTACGCCAGACACCTCTCGCAAACATTCGACAACGCTGCCATCATACCGCACCGGGTCTCCAGATCCCGTAGTTCGTGCTGTTTCTGGTGTAACTCCTTTGCAGATAAAATTTCCTTCTCAACCGTACTTTTATCGCTAGTGGTGACAAATATAATTGCATATATGACTCCTGCCGTGTCCCGAATCTCTTCTCTAGTACTGGTCATGTATAGATTCCGTAAGAAAGGCAATAGGCTCGCGTATTTAACGGCCATTTCTTGAGGGCTGCAGCCGACGATGTCCAAGAAACATGTGAGAGGCATTAGCTCTGGAAATAATAGCATGTCATAATAATATCATTTTGTTTGTTTTCTCAAATAAATTATTAAAAGCGTAATAGTTAACTTAAGTAGTAGTCTTAAACTTATCTATGTGTGAGACTAGTATCTGTAGTAGGAGGCTCTGTGAGACGAATATCAACCTCACCAGCACATGTGGAATAAGATAAGTAAATTACGAACTAGAAATTGTTAGCTTCAACTAATGTATAGTCCACAAACAGACGTTTCTAGAAGTGGTCGCACGGTTGAAAATCAAGAAAGTGTTTTTCATCCCTATAATTGGCGTAATGTGTGCAACTGCCGGCGTACTGCAAGCAACATACTGCGAGCAAAATACTGCGAGCAACATACTGCGAGCAAAATACTGCGAGCAACATACTGCGAGCAACATACTGCGAGCAATATACTGCGAGCAACATACTGCAAGCCACATATTGCGAGCAACAAACTGCGAGCAACATATACTGCTAGCAACGTTCTGCGCATAAATGGATTATCGGTACACCGCGTAACCTACTACTGCTAATTTTACAATACACCTTGTAACACTAGTGAGTATGTAATTTTACTGAAACAATATTGAAATTACCTGGACTAGCGTTTAACAGCGTTGTAATCAAACTAAGGTAGTTCTCCAGTACGGTCGTACCAACAAGATTTTTGCGGCAATATTCCGCAAGCAACGGCGACGTCGCGTTGGGATGATTTGAGCAGTCTTGTAGATTCGCGTCACGGTTTAGACACATTCGCATGTATCGTAATATCTGAAACGGTCACGTTATATAAGTATATGTGATATTTTAACACACCTATTAAGTAACAAATAACCTATACATTAATACCTAGCATTAGTTGTAAATAGACCAAAAAAAAACAGCCCGCTGAGTTTCTTGCCGGAGTCTTCTCAGGTCTGGGCCGCGTTTCGAACCGGGAGGTCCATTTGCTTCTAGTTTTAAATATTTATAATTTTGACGTTTTGTAAGTTCCGCTTAAAATGGTCTATACAGAATAAATGATTTTTGACTTTGACATTGACTTTAGTTGATCTAACGGGAATAAGTTTTGGGCACCAACACTTTCAAGGCCAAAGTCCGGCCACCTGCTAGTCGGTGCACCTTCTAAGCAATGGACGAGACTCTAGCACAAGTTTCCTTCTCGTGGTTAGGTCAGACGGTAGTCGCCCTTTTAAAAGCCAAATTAGCGGACTCCGGATCCCAAAATGTACACTACAATATGGGAATCTTCTAGAAGGGCATGAGAAGGTTGTTCAGAGTCGGCAGCGTGAATCTGACGCCCCTGGTGTTGCCCACGTCTATAGAAATGGTAACTGCTTCCCATCAGGTGGGACGTGTGCTTGTCTGTCACATAAATGGTATAAAAAGAAACCGGAAAATCACTAGTAGCATGGTAATGTGTTTCCGGAAAGTTAAAACCTGGGAGTTTTCAAGTCACGAGTGAATAGGTTCCTTCTAGGCAAGCGTGATTCATCGTAGACCACATCGTCACTTACCATCAGGTGAGATTGAGGTCTAACGTAAGCATAGGCTTACGTTAGACTAGACTACTTGTATGATAGTATGAATAAAAAAAATTACTCAAAACTTACCTCTTGATAAGTCACAGGATGAAACTGCAAAACATGGTTGCCGATCACAAACCGATGTTTAGCATTCGACCCCTTTTTCCTCTTCTGCATTTGGTCCCACACATACGTCACTACATCACTGAACTTTGGCACTACCAGCTCTTCACTCTTCTCATCCTTGTCTCTCTTGGAGGAATCCTCGTCTAAATTAACTGTTGTTAACTCTTTCTTTGACACGTTATTCACTACATCTTCTATTTCACTGGTGCGTGAGGTGCCGTATAAGCATTTTAGCGCTTCGGTTGAGATATCGTCTTGCCTATAAAATAATTATGATTTGTAGAGTCAGCACCAAAAGTAGATGATCATTTTCAGAGTTTAAAAAGTTGATTTTGTACAAAATAATTTAGGTTTTTTATTGAAAAAGTTGTTGTGCTTAATTGGCAGTACATATTAAAATATTTTAAATTTGTATTATGATAACTAATAACACATGTTTATACTGTAATCTGTACAATAAACATCTACTTTTGGCGCTGACTGTACATTGAAAAAAGAAACACAAATAGGAACAGAATTAAATGCTGTTTAATCATCAAGTTTTTTAGGCTAAGCTACGTAGTCACTCACAAACAGCCTCTATTATTTCGAAAATCCGAGTCTTTATGCATTATTCTGTTTGAAAAAGAGATGTTAGGACGTCTGCTGCCTAATGCGTGTTTCATAGACCAGGACTATTTGCACGAAACAGCAGGATGTGCGAACGCCCGCATAAGGCAGCGGACGGCCTTACGTTGTATAACTTACCCATCCCCACTAGCAAGAAGTAACAGATATCTGGATGGAACATAGTCCTGCGGAAACACGACCGCCGAATAGCGCATGGCGATGTACCGGATCATAGATTCTTCACTGAGCATGTAACTGTAGGTATATTGAAATATATTGCATTACTTTATAGATTTAAAGCCGTAGCCGTAAAAGGTGAAATTATGTATCTTAGGAGGATGCGTATGACCAGTGTGCAATGGGACAGCAATTTCAACTTCATTCGAAGATTTTCGAAAATTCGCTTGCAAAACTCGGTAATCAAACTGGCTAAAATTTTAAAGAATAACATCCTGTACTTTTATGGCATGCTAAATTAAATAAAAGGAAACCCACACGGTGTTCCGTTATGAGTACCTATAATGGAGAGAAATTTACCAAAGAGAAAAATAAATTGAACTGCGATAAAACCGCAGGTTATAAATTAGGCGAAAATCACTTACTGATCTAACAAGGCGAATAGTGCTAAAGCTTGCGGTTCGTCAAACGGACTGGTTGCTTCTTCTGCCTGAGAGGTGCCAGGCTTGTCAGAAACTGGTGCTTCTGTTTTTACTGTGTACACAAAGTAAACCTACATACATACATAGCTAAATTAACCTAATTAATCAAAGAAAATTTTATCTATTCTGCTTTTTATAGTCGATAGGCGCGCGTTGGACCACTATCTCACCTGATGGTAAGTGACGATGTGGTCGACGATGGATTACGCTTTCCTAGAAGCAGCCTGTTCACTCTAGACTGAAAGACTCCCAGGTTATAGCTTTCCGGAAACACAGACTCGGGCAGGGCATTCCACTCCTTAGCTGTACGCATAATGAACGTATTGCTGAACCGATTTGTGCGTATTAGCGGAATGTCCACCATATAACGATGGCGCATCGCCGTACGTCTGGTCGTTCGGTGATGAAAAGGGCTTGGAGGAATCAGGTTATGTAACCCCAGAGCACATTCCCCGAAGTACAAACGGTTAAAAAGCGCCGATGCTCCAGACTTTAGTGTAGTCTAGTCTTTGATCGATACGTTAGTGGTAAGTATTGCAGGCGTATATTGTATAATAATGAGGAATACTGTTGATATCATTGGCAAATTTTCGATTACTTAAAAGATTTAAACGTAAAGAAAAAACAGTATGTGGGGTTATAATTATTATATGAGTTATAATTATATAAGTTATGTTGGTGATGTGAGATACGGTTGTGCACGTGCAACTACGACCCCACGAAGCCCGTGGCTTCTTTTCGTAGTTCACGGCGATCAGAAGGGAGAATTAAATAAAAGATGCTACGTTAGTACTGTAACTGTATTTCTGCGATTAAGTACAAGGTTACACTGTTAATTTATAATCGCGGAAGGGTTGAGGTAGGGCACAAGTGACTTGTGTGCGCGTGTAGAGGTAACTGGCTTGTGACCGTTTTCGATGCCGCGGAGTCGCGATTGGAATACGCTGAATATGCACTTATAAACGCTGTGTCCCTACAAGTACTTTCAAGACGACGTTTAACAAGCATCTTACCTTCAGCATTAATTTTATAAGCAGCAGACATCTCCAGCAGGGCGTCTCTGAGCGCGGTCTTCATCTCAGGAGTGGCTTCAGGGATTTTCTTCACCAGTTCCTCCAACAACGCGAACTGGTTGTTTATACTGTTCGGACACTTCATTGCCAGACGACCTATACATAAGGAAAGACAAATTATTGTAAAACTAATTTTTACTTTTTTATTTTTCACTGTTCTCTCCCGGGGCCAAACCGTGTAAACATTTCCATCAAGAACTAAACGGTTCGGTGTCTCTTTTCTTTGCTGCACCATAAAGACCTGGAATTCTTTACCAGCTCACGTGTTTCCTTCCTCCTACAGTCCCGGGTCCTTCAAGCGGGGCGTGAAAAAGCATTTTATGAAGAGGAGTATGTAATGAGGACCCCCTTCCTGAGACTTTACCTTCAGCTTACCATCGGGCGAGGTGAAGTCATACTGACGTAACCGGTATGAAAAAAAAACGTGAGTGGTGTACACTCACTCACATTTTTTCATCCCACTAATATTATAAATGTGAAAAATTGTGAAGATGTTTGGATATTTAGTTGATGATTTTAGTGGTCCAATTAGCGAGAGTTGATTATGAATCTTGGAATGTAGTTTAACTTGTTTTTAAAATCAAAATGAAGTCATTTTCAGTAAAATTATCTAAGACACTTCCCCTCCATGTTGCATCGCCATGGGACACCCTGTATATATTAATGATATAGACTTAAGTAATAGCAATTTAAAACACAGTTATGTATACTAATATTATAAAGAGGAAAGATTTGTATTTTTGTTTTTTTTTTGTAACGAATAAACTCAAAAACTACTTGACCGATTTCAAAAATTCTTTCACCTATAGAAAGCTACACTATCTGTGAGTAACATAGGCTATAATTTGTTTTCAAAAAATTAAGGAATTCGAAATCCACGCGGGCGGAGCCGCGGGCAACAGCTAGTACATGTATAAGTCTACTAAACGATACAAACCTAGGCACGTGTAGGCTTTAGCGTGCTGTTCCGCGTGCTCTTCGGACCTGACGAGTTTCAACAGTCCTTGCAGAAACACCGTCGCCACCTTCTTCAGTTGGTTCTGATCGCCTCTATAAAAAGTAACGACTATTTTACTTTTCGATATTAAAGCATCGGTTAAAATAGTTGCCTTACGGTCGAAAGATCCCAGGTCGAATCCTGGTCATTATACTACGGACTTCAACCCACTCCTAAAAAACGTTAATTAATTTAGCTAGAGTGATTATGCGAAATACTTGTAATTTTGGTTACATCCTTAGTGTTGCACACGTCCATAGGCCACGGTGACCGCATCCCATCAGGTGGGCCGTGGGCTTGTCTGCCACCTACGTAGTATGAAAAAATACTAATATTCTATTGCCAAAAAAATTGTATAGCGACGGGGCCTGTCTCCCTTTGGAGGGATGTCTGTACCTCTCCTCGCCTACTTCAAAACTAACCTTTCTGTAATTCGGATATTAATGCCGGTAAATTGTAAGCTAGGACATGGATGTCTAGTCTTTTGAAAAAATAAAATGTAACTATTATAACTTACCCATTGATAACATTAAGGAGATACACCAACGCTTGGTTCCGTAGTCTTGAATTTGTGTTCGGATCAAACAATGAAGAAAATACCACCTGAAAATAAAATTTCAAAGTCATAGTCCAAAGGGTTCTTGCAGGTGAGGGATTTGCCCTAAGGTCTAGGTGGAATCCCATACACTCCATCACACACACGTCAGTATTTCAGTATAATTTGTGATAATATAAAAGCTATACCTGTACACAATGTGGAAACATGATAGCTGGACCCGTTGCTTTGTTCAAATACTGAATTAATTTTAATCGTAGCCTTGTACACGCTGGCACCTGCAAATTCACGTACATTATACAGGGTGAATTTTTTAACTTGGCATGGATGACCAAATAATAATATGAAAATATAAGGTATAGCGAAAAATACTCAAAGCAGTCAATGTGTCTTAGGCCTAATTTTGATAAAAACTAAAACTGCATCATTGGATAAAAAAAAAAACAATATTGTTAATATCTATATTTTTGAAGCAATTTATAGTTTTTCTTATAAGAAACGAATTCTGAGAAGTAATGACATATAAATAGGACACGATTTTATAAAAAAATAAATACAAAGTACATGAATGTGTTGTGTGTGTGAAATTACCTTGCGATCATCTGGGGGTACCTTCATACCACCCCAGGTGCCCAAATACAGCGAATATAATGGCGCCACTACTGACGGCTGCGACCAGTCAACTGAACTGTAACAAAAGATGTAAAGTGATAACGGAATTTGGTATGTCTGTCTGTGGAATCATCAACCTAAGCTAAGTTCACCTGCAAACCGATCCACTTACTGATGAGACTCTTCAAGCATATTATAGCCCTTTTACAGACCTATCTTGAGATCAAGAGGTCAGTCTCTCCCAGAAAAACCGTAAAGGCTAAATCAAACAGAGGTATGTAAGCAGACCCTTCTTTTCGTGTGGAAATCCCCACGAATTTGACTAAAAGTTCAAATGCTGGGGTGTAAGGTTACAAAATAGGCATTTCCCTTACACAAAATCTCTGATGTAATCGCGAACAACGCTAAAAAGATGACTGTAGTGTTTACCTGTTACACCTGATAAGTGGACTGTTGGCGTGATTGGCAACACTGAAGCGCGAGTCGGCGGCCGCCACGATCAGTGTGAGTAGAATATCGCTCATGTTGAATATGTCCTTACTTATAAAATTCACTATTGATAGTTTCATCTGTAATATTAATAGAAAATATGATTTCAGATTGACATGGTCACTTATTATGACGGATTCTCCAAAAAAAAACAAATAAGAATAGTAAATAACCTATGGTAAATGACGAAAAATCGCTGAAATAATGCTAAAACTCTGACTATAATGTATGTGATTATGCATTTTTATCTAAAATGTTGGCGTATTTATTCAATAAAAATAGTTAACAGCACTGCGCTATTAATATAAAAAAATATTATTTTCGACAAATTATTTCAAGGTTGTGACTTCACAGTGCAGTAAAACAATATTAAGTTTGAAAGTAATATAGTGACAATTTTTTTTAAAAGAAAGTGATTCTGTTCATAATCATAATAACATTATGTAACTTTATTCTATGCATAGGTTAAAATGTGTCTGATTAGTTTTATCGGATGCTACTCACCTCCTCTAGCTGATTTGGATTCAACTGGTTCTTATCTATTATGCGTTTATATGTCCTCATGCTCATACCAGGTGGGACCTGGAATTCACTCTCTCCTGGATTTGGCAGTGCTCTATATGTGAAGGAAAGAAAGGAAAATTGAAGAATTTCAGAAAATTAAAGAATTACTAAAATATAATTACACCACATTTATTAATTGTAGTTGGATGACTGAGCCGTTGGTAGGCACAGATGTCCATTAATTTTTCTAGATAAGTGTGATTCAGAAACTCAGCAGAATCATAACTTAACAGCGTCCACAGCCTTATGTGTTCACACGCAAGCTGACACTCAGTTTCGTGCAAAATGTATGAATTTTCGCACGAAATCTGCACAATATTTTTTGCACAAAACAAGTTTCAACATGCATGATGCAGTGGACGGCTTAAGTTATTAGTTCTTCATACCTGTATGGTAGCAGCAGAACATCAGTAGCAAACTTAAGTATTAAATTGGCGACTTTTGGTTTCTCCTTTAGATTCAAATCTTTCTCCTTGATGTCACCCAGTAGAGGCATAACCAATAGTAGGATGCTGGAACAAAATATAATATGTTAAAACTTAGAGAAATTGTATGACAATATTATGTTAAGGAATTTTTTTCAATGCGTATGCCCAAGAAAGCGAATTTAATGGTCAAAATTCGCAGTTGATAACAATCTCACCTGTTGATAAGTGATTATGTGGTAGAAGTTAATTAATTAGGACAATTAAGTCTTTACCTATCTTGCTGACCCTGTGGTTTGTTCTCCATTGCTTCCAATAAAGATGGGGCTAACGAGATCTGTTGGTCACGGGGCAGTCTCGGGAAACCCATGGTAATATAGATTATAGAGAAGTTCTGAAAATTACAGTTCAATATTAGATACCAAATGAACAGAAGAAACTGCATTGATATTTAACAGATATCATTAGACAAGTTGGCATATGAAATCTCCTTTATTCCCCTTATTTTTTTGTCTAAAGAAAAATACTTACGATGATAAAGCTGTTTGAAGCAGGATCTTTGTACAGCCCCAGTAAAGTCTGCACTGGCAACTGAACAGCAGCACGGCACTTGACTCGCTTGTTCACATGCACCAATAGCTCCATGACTTTGGTGCGGACCTATGAGAAATATAGCTTTAAACTTAAAAATTTTAAAAATATAGCCGACCGGTTGCCGTTGCGAATTGATGCTTACACCTATAAATATAAGGTTCACGAAGAATTTATCTTACTAATGCCAATGAATATTGTTATCGTGTGCAAAATTAGTAACTACCCACATGCTTATTATATTATATTGTGATTTAAGTGTACGAATGTGAGTACCAATACAAACCATTCCGGTTTACTGGTACTAAATTATTTTGTAATGTTTACTCAATATATAAATAAATAAATAAAAAATAAAAATTTGGCTGCATATCACAAGAGGTGAGCTGATCGTTACACAGGTTTCTCTTGTAAGACGCTATATAAAATATTATTGATATAGGGACTGCATAATGAAATAAATCTAGATTTATTTTAAATTTCAATTATTATA
This sequence comes from Lithosia quadra, assembly GCA_963576445.1. NCBI lineage: Eukaryota > Metazoa > Arthropoda > Insecta > Lepidoptera > Erebidae > Lithosia > Lithosia quadra. Next base: position 15,614,357 of record OY754879.1, read on the forward strand.
TTCCATGAGGAGATTGAAGGTTGGAAACTTAAAAGTAGACCTGAAGGAGGAAGAAACGGAGAGATATGATGAATGAAATAGATTGTGAAGAAACAAGTAGGGAGGTGAGACAGGACCATAATATTATAATAGTTTTGTTGCACAGCCTACACTCTCCCTAAAAGGGAAGACAGGCGGTCTCAGAGATGGATGAAGTAACACACGAGATGACTTTCTTCTTTTGTTTCATACACAGAAATCACACAATTCATAGATAAATAATTTTAGTTTACCTGTTCATGTGACGATGACAGTTTGAGGATAACAGGTGGCAGGAATCGGGTGAGACAACTCTCTAACTGCTCATCACTGTCCGTGTTCCCCAGCCGCAGGAACACCCGGTCCAGGAGTACTAAATAAGAACAACAAGGCATAATATCACCAACTCAACAGCCGGTAGAACATTGCTAGGTTATAGACATTTCACCCGTCTCCTGCTATAAACAACACTGCATCACTTACATAAATCATTGGAACAATCGTTCCCGCACTCTATCACTTCCATTTCAGACATTTTCCACGTTCTAATTCACAATTAACTTTTATGTTTGTGATACAGCAAGATGACAAACAGAAATATATGACAAGTAATTTTGACGTTTGTGTTTGGATTGGATTCCGTTTCAATTCAAGCATTATTTATTTCGAGTTTTACATAGGCATGAAAGAAAAGAAATCAGAATAATGCAGAGTATAAGTATGATATCTTAATAATCTTAATATATATAAATCTCGTGTCACAATGTTTGTCCTCAATGGACTCCTAAACCACTTAACCGATTATAATAAAATTCGCACACCATGTGCAGTTCGATCCAACTTGAGAGATAGGATAGTTTTTGAAACGGATTTCGACATCCACGCGGGCGGAGCCGCGGGCAACAGCTATCTTAATATATATAAATTTCGTGTCACAATGGACTCCTAAACCACTTAACCGATTATAATAAAATTCGCACACCATGTGCAGTTCGATCCAACTTGAGAGATAGGATAGTTTTTGAAACGGATTTCGACATCCACGCGGGCGGAGCCGCGGGCAACAGCTAGTGCATTATATATTTGGTTTGAATTCGGTAACTTTTTGCTCTTTTTTATATTTACTCGCTACTTCTGCGTAAAAAATAACTATGATTCGCTTTACCACGTTTCTAACATAGGTTTCTGACCTACCCAATGTACCTAACTTACTCGTAAAGGTATATTGTCTCGACACACAAAATTTGGGTGATCTCAGGCCCCCGTTCCATTGTTTTGTCAGTTACCTACTCATTTTAATGAAAGTACTAACACCGGGAGTGTTAGTACTTTAACCCCTTCAACTAAACAGACGCTTGTGTTATAATAGAAGTGGGTCATGTGTCATGTCATGTCGTAGATAGTGTTGGCCAGGTTTCGAATCCGGGACCCCTTGATTGCATGGCTGACTTCGTAACATTAATCTACCTACGCAATCCTAGAAGTAGAATACAAGCATTTTGGCTTTGCTGGAGTAATGTATTAAGAAAATCACTGGCACATATTACAATAGCCGGAAGTCACCTTTAGTAGTATTTTTTTGTATATTTAATAAAACCAGTGGTACCTATTGGGTCAGATGGCATTAATTCTAAGCAAGCCAAAGCAAACTATTAAAAACAGGGAAGCGGACCTCGGGATCCAAATGGCGACCTTTGGATTGGGCTTGGAGCTCGGATGAACTACCGAAAAAAAATGGGGTAGTAAAAGCCATATAAGTTCATTACTGATCAGTATATTAGTTTAAAGATTGAGCTAGATTTATATAAAACAAATTTTAAAAAATTACTGAGTTGATATAATACAGACAAAAAACAATAATATAAACTGGAGTTTTCAATTATAGTCTGGATATAATGTAAATACAATGACACGCTTTTTAAACATAACACAGCATTCGATCACTATTTTAGTATAAAAACTTAAAAAAGTTAAACTAAATATAATATTAATACTTAAATTTTGAAATCGATAACATTTAATCAACTTATAAAAAATAGTAGTTTATATTTTCATTTTTATCGGAATGTTTTTCAATCCAATGTTATTTATACTAGGAGTCACATTATTTCAACCTATTCATAGAATAAAGATACTTCTACAAAATCTCTAATTGACAGTACAGCCATTTGAAATTATTGTTACTCAAAACTTATAATGATTCTCTTATATGAACATCTAATTCTAAAGCATTATTAATTATGGGAAAGATTAGCGAAAAAAAAAAAACCAACTTCAACACACCAAATCGAAATTGAATTGCCAGCTATCAAAATTAAAAAAGAATCATCAAAATCGCTTCACCCATTCGAAAGTTCTGAGGTAACAAACACAAAAAAATAGTCGAATTGAGAACCGCCTCCTTTTTTGAGGTCGGTTAAAAATACAAAAAAGTGAGTTTTATAATCACATGTAACTTTATTCTACGCATAGGTCGATTTTATACCTAAAAATATTATAACACTCGTTATCAAATATCATTTGTATATTTATTGTACAATATCATTGGTCTCCCTGTGGCCTGATGGTTTTTTTAAATGCCGACAAAATTTCTGTTCATCACTTTATAGCCAATCCAATTTTTTAATATTCTAGAACTATTTAAATTGGCAGAATCTGTCGCCGTGGTCGCTCCGAGATCCAGTTCGGGCCAGTCCGTGCCGCGGGTATTTTGTTTCCAGTGCGGCGACCACGACAATGTGCGGCATTGAATGTGGAGGCACTGAGGACGGACATTGCTTTTCATTATTTACGAATTAAGTATGAGTCAAATGGAATAAAACTTGGTTTCATTCCATTTGGAACAGTCCACGCCAAAAAGTGGCTTAGCACTAAAATATTTACAAACATTTTCTACATTAGAGTATTCCAATTGGTACATTGAAATGTACCATTAAATTGATGTATAAATAATTTTATAGTCCCTAGAGGACGAAGTTAATTAATTCATATTTTGTTTATTATTCCATGAAATGTTTCAGAGCTAAAGTAATCAATAAATTAGAAATTGTTAAGCTACGTTTGTCGTAGACTGAACATTCTGCAGTTAGTCAAATTTACGTGTCAATGAAGGTATGCGCGTGGACTTTGTCCAGACAGACCTTCTGCAAATATCGACAGATACTGCGAGCGAAATAAGCAAACCGAATCATCTAAAAGTAATCTGCAAATTCAGATCACAATATAGACAATTTGACGGAATTGCATTTTTCCCGCGCATAATCGATTGTATGAAAAGTATGGAAGCGTCAATGCCTCCACAGATAACATCACAAAATATTTACAACTCCATCGAGAGCGTGTACACAGTCCTTTGTGAGCACCAGTCACGTCCCTGCCGCGGGCTATTCGATGCCGTGCGCGAATATCATCACAAGGCCGGGCTCCACCATCATATGCTCGTCGACATGTGTATTATCACAATGTAACACGAGTACTGCTTGCTTGCCGGGTACTCTTTTACATACATATTTTTCGTATAATCTGTGGAAAAATTAGTGATTATTGTTAGTCAAAGAATATTACTTAATCCACCTTTTTTTTATACATCGGTCACGTCAATATGACCTCACCTCGCCTGATGTTAAGCTTAAGGTAAAGTCTCAGGAAGGGGGTCCCCATTACACATACCAACAGTGACATAATGGTGGCCCTCAACCTGACGGCCTCATGAAAGAAGAGGTGATTGTCGTTGCAGCACTGCGTGACAAAACTTAACCTTCTAACCGCATTTATCCGAGTCGGACTGATATTAGATTGTTCGGTGTTTCCAATATTGAAGTCAAACTTAGACAAAAGAGCTGCTTTGGTTTGCTACAAATTTCGACAGTTATTGGTTTATAGCCATGAACTTATGAAAATATGATATCTAATGTTCTAAAGTAATGGCAAAGTACGAAAATGATAGGGGAAACATCTCTGTACACACAGCCAAAGAAATAGCTAAGCTAAGGTTACTTCTGCAAAATCTCTATTCTTCAGAACAGTGATTAGTCTTAAACAAAACTTCCCTTAACATTTTCTTCATCTTTTAGATAAATGATTATTTCACATGAACGTTTGAAGCCATTATTAAGTATGTATGGGTAATATTAGTGACTAAAATGCGATAAAATGATTTCAGTTCATGATCCCATGTGACTTTATTCCATGTATATTAGTGGCAGGTAATTATTTGATGGCTTGTACGACTCACCTTCTATTATTTTGTCGAGTTTCGAGTGAGGACAGGCCGGGCGGCCATCTTCGTTCGTGACAGTTCTCCATGAGGTCGTCGATTATGTGAGGCGGGCAGCCAGACTCTGATAAACTTCGTTTGATCATCATCTGAAACAAATATTCATTACAATCATTTCTAGTCTGCTTTTGCATAGGCACGAACCATCCATCTATCATTTATGGGCCATAACCAACATAATACAAAAACAACCTTAGAATGAGTATTAGTGGTAGCCCGCGGCTTCACCCAGAATTGAGATCTCGTTCTCCTAACCTATAGGAACCTATTCCTGATAGTATATCAGCTTTGCCAGGAGCGACAGCCGTCTGACTTTCCAATTTCGCAAGGAGAACCTACGCTACGCCAGAGTGTCGTCCATGTTCAGGACGCACACAGGTACAACCCTATACCTTGTGCATGACCTAAATAACGGTTTTCGCGAACTAAGATAATTTTAAATATATTATAATCAGCTGATCGGCTGCATCTAAGAAAAACTATCTTATTTTTCGTACGGAAATCCCCACGGATACCTACCCACCCTGCGGCCAGCGGTAATCTCGAAATAAAACCAACTAAAACCGCACGTCTTCTAGCTTCTAGCGTCGGGTTGTAAGGTGGCCCAAAAGGAATATCCTTCGCACACCGGAAAAAAGAATACCTATACCTGTCTAAATGGTATAAAAATACCTTATAGTCTTATCGTACAGCAGGTACAGCAGCGGTAGTGTTACGATTACGACAAGTTAGAAGTGTAAATACTAAATAGGTATTCCTACAGCGACGTTTCCTTCGACGACACAAGTCTAGTCATTCATCGGTTTCCTTACTGAAGCACGCGACTACTGCCGTTACTACTTGTGTACTTTTTTCGCGACGTATAAACAAAGGAAGCGTAATAAACGTCGCAAGCATTCGGTTGTTTTAGAATAACAAAAATATACGTTTCCCGGTGCCGATGAAGATATCGGGATGTTTTTAGTACAAACTTTTTCTATTCCTATTAAAATATGTCAATTTGGGTGTTATTTTTCAAGTATGTTAAATCAGACACTGGCATAGTTTAGTGGTTGGGGATTCGGAGAGGTCTCGAGTTTCTATCCTGGCCATTACATTAATGACGTGACGTCTTAACAAAATTTATCATAGTCAGGGGGAATATTAGTAATTACGGTTATTAAAATTCCTTAAAAAATGATATAAAATCATATCCAACTACAAAAATAACACCTTATAGCTTTTTTTTGCGAACCGTACTAAGCTAAGACGGGTCAGCTAATAGATAAAAGAAAAAATTACTGGTAATTACTGTCTGTGTCGTTTGTGGAACTAGATTAAATCATACCACATTTGAAATAAAGTTAATATGCTACGTACAATTTTGATCACTCCCATTCCATTCCGCACCAATGTGAATTGAGCCTTATTAACCCAATGATTGCTTACTTATAAAAAATAATTACTTAATTTAAAAAGAAAGAATACCAAAAGCATCAACATACTACCTGTAACACATCATCGGGCGTGGATATCATACCACCCCAGCGAGTGACGCGCGCCCGCGTGAGTGAGTTGGCCCAGCGGACCACCTCCTCGCGCTCCATCTGGTCCGCGAGTGCTCGCATCGTGGGGTTGGACAGCCTCATTGCCCGCATGAACTCCTAGAACGACAAATAATGCTGTACCAGTACTACCGGTAGTGCTATGTCATCTTATATCTGTGGCCAGTAGATGGCCAGATAATTTGCACGTACGACGCAATGCAGGATACTGAATGGAACCACAATATATAGGGTGTTAGGGAAACGCTCCCGAAACGAAGACCGGCGATAGTACTGAAGATAAAAAAGATTTTTTTCGATTATTTTTTTAATAGCATTATTCACGCTCATCGTGTTAGTACAGCTACATTAAACAGGTCGTTGAACCCAGCGACGCGTGGGATCAACGATGTCATACTGATATTCCTTGGGGCATCCGTTGTTTTAAGTGATATGCATATTTTTATTGATTTTTTTTATTATTTCATTTTACTAACACGCAGACGCACTCGCAGAGATACCTGTCCTCCTGTTATCCTTAGTGGCAGGGCGTTACCTCAGAGTGATACAGTGAAATACTTGGGGCTACACTTGGTCCGCAGGCTGACATGGCAGAAACACATACAGACAAAACGTAAAGAGGTCAATCTCAAATACAAGGGCCTTTACTGGCTCTTGGGAAGAAACTCAAAGCTGTCACTGGACAATAAGCTCTTAATCTACAAGGCCGTTATAAAACCAGTCTGGACCTATGGGATTCAGTTATGGGGTGCCTGTTGCGATTCCAACATAAACAAAATCCAAAGAGCACAGAATTACATTCTCAAGCAAATTAGTAATGCTCCCTGGTTCATTAGAAACAGTGAAGTACATGAATACTTGAACATGCCAACGGTAAAGGGCGAAATCAAGGCATTTGCTAGAAAATACAGAACAAGGCTGATAAGCCATCCTAACCAGTTGGCTGTGCAACTCACATTGCCTGACTGTGTGAATCGCTTAAAACGGCGCAGAATCTTGAATCTTGGAGGAGCTGACTAAGCCAATATATTAATATGGAAGATGTTCCTATTGGGGAACACCTCCTCATGTATAATCCCATTCTACACATTTGCTCATAGTCGGAAGGACTGATCGCATAATAATAATAAAAAAAAAAAAAAAAAATCTACTAACAAGATGGAGTGTGAATAACGCTAATTTCTTAAAATTAAAGACTAACTACTTCACAGTAATATAGCCTGTATTCATATTCAGGAGCGTTTCCCTAACAGCCAGTATTAAAACACACATACTTTTAACAGTGCCAATTCTCGCTTATGTTCATTAATGACCAGTCTTTGTTCTGCTAGTTCCTGTTCATAATCGTTCAGCTTTCCCTGATGTGTGGCTATTAATGCTCGTAGCTCACGAACACAATTGTGTTCCGCTAGCTCATCTTTCGGTATCACTAGTCCACATCCAGCTTCACATGGCATTGGTCTTTTGGGGTTGTATTCACCTGAAACCAAGAAATCTTAATATAATCTAGGAAAGCAGAAACAGGATTTATTTTTTAGTAATTCCAGTCACAATATCTGTCTCATCATGAGAATAACTTTTAACCAATAAACAAACAACAATTATTATTATTTGCTAATGGGGATACCAATAGCCAGAAAATCATTCTGGGAGCCATTTCCCAAGTACGAAATGGCCAAACCTCTATATTTTCCGTGACTACCTTCTAACCTCCATGACCCAGTTGTGAAGTTAGACTATAGTAAAATGATTAGACTGGTAAAAAAAATGCTAAATACAACAATAGACAATGAAACCTAATTTTTTCTATTATGTCCGATAATATAAAACAAACCTTGATTCTATTGTGAATTTGACAAATCTATTATTTTTGAAGTAAAAACTTATAATAAAAAGAATTAAATATATTGCATCATTGGTTCTTACATTTCAAATGACCTTTAAAAGTTGCTCAACATTACTCTACAGAACCAATACTTATTGAGTCACTACTGCAGCAGGGCTTGTATCTTGAAAGCAGTTATGTGGTGACCTACTTAATAATAATTTTTATATTTTTCCTTATTTGTCAGCCGATGATCAACACCCAAACAAGTTTTAGACAAGAAAAAAAACATACCTTCAAACACCTGCATCATGAATAAACTGAATCTGTATACTGAATTACGTAGTCAAGGATATGCTTAGCACGTTAATTATAAATATTGCAATTAACATACAAAGCATTATGATGAATACACACAATACATGTATAAATATACAATGAAATATTATTTTCCCTAAACAATGTGGACGATTTAATAGATTTGATTAGTATGTGAACTGTCCCATACAAAATATCTGTTAGCTTCTGTGTCCTTAAAATTAGTATAATTATGTTATCCAACTGAAATAATGGACAATATGTTATGGACGTTTCATATACTCCCAAATACACTACATGTTGGTCATGGACTTTTTTATTCATAATAACTTCTACTTCTTGAAGATTCTGTTTTGTTCTGTGATACATTTTCTATACCTCCTTTTCTCTTTTCCAGAAACAGATTTTTTGTTCAAAAATATAGAACATGATCATATGAGATATATTTTTTAGCAATTTTTAGTAATTCCCAAACTTATATCAATAGAAACTTACCAAATTAAACTATTTAATATAGGTAGGCACTTAATTAATATAGAACACTAAAAGCTCAAAAGACAACCCAATGCGTTTGGATTCTTATAAATAATTACCTGAAAAACCAAATAAGTATTTTTCAAACTTACATTCAACTAAATGGGAAGCCAATGAATCCAACTTCAATACAGCATTACACCCATGAGGTGAGTTGTCACATTTAGTGCACAGTCTGTAATGTAAACAAATATGTAGTTCTATGATATCATCAAGCAATACATAAACTCATTGTTAAAATATGGTAATAGAATTATTATACATGCAATTACATAGCGTAAGATATAGTTAATTTTAATTACACAGTACACTGTATGAGGACCAAGTTGTACCAAACATGTTACATTTATTACTAAAATCGTATTAGAATTATTGGTCTAATAAGTTATCTATTTGGTGACCTACAATGTGTGAAGGGTTCCATAGATATAGTTATCACCTTGACAGTAAATTACGTAGTATTCTTGGAACTGGTCTGAGCTGGCTCGCGGTGACAGCCTGCCGGTCTACTGGGCACGTCGGCTGGCGACTTATCCACTCCGTTATGCAGGCACGACAAAAAGCGTGCTCGCAAGCTGGTGCCTATTTAGACAGAATCTCAAGTTTAGTAGGCCCGTGGCGCATCACCGTTCTATAGAAATGACTGTGCTTACACAAACCTGTAATGGATCTTCCAAAACTCCTGAACAAATAGGACAAATGAGTTCTTCATCAACGTCACCTTGAAACCTTTTGATTTCAAATCCCATCTTTGTTAATTTCGCACAGGATTAACAAACATCAGTCTGATATGGTGGTGCGAGGAATTTAAATTATTTAATATGGTCTATGTGAAGAAAAGTCCAATAAATAAATAATAAAGATAACCCAGTTTGCTTTCAGAAGTGATTCCGATATGATATTCCCACAGACTGTTTGTCAAATTATGGAAAATGGAAATAGAGTACACAGAGTGTAATCAAAAATAATAGTGATGTTCGAATTTTTTTGTAGTTTTAATTTAGTATGTTATTAGTTCTAGTGGTGAGAAGCGATAAAGAAATAACATACTATAAAGTAAGCAACATCGACTATTGGTCTATTGGTAGGTGGAGTTATATTTTTTTTGCAATCTGTGGACTACGTTGGCAACATTGTCCAATTCCTGCCATTTGCCAACAAATCTGCCTATTCTTTTTTCTGCCATTGTAAAATGGATTTGGGCTAAGGGTGCTGATAGCTTCCAGTTTTCTCTTTTAATTTATTTAGAAAAGCCACAAAATTAGATTACAAAATGAGCGTCTTTAAATCGGCCATGGGCTATTTTAGCTCAGGGGGTGCTAACGGTGGTAGTGATAATGATTTTGTTGGTCAGTTCGTTGAAATTGGAAACATGAAATTACGAGTCAAAAAGGTGATCGCAGAAGGTAAGTCAATATCATAATCTTAATACATCAATAAATGTCAGATAGAGTAGGAAATTTTGCGTTTTCTATGTGACATTGCTATGTTTTATGATTGCGCCTAACCGCGGACTAACGTCACGGGAATTGGGGGCGGTAAGGTACTGTCCGATAAAATGTTTTGTGGCCATAGCCTTTACGTGTCTGAAAGCTTTCTACTTAGCGCTACAATAAGCACACATAAGTTTCTGGAAACCTATCTATATAATTTCCTTAAGATGTCATATGGATGGTACTTGACCTGCAAGATATTGGGATTCTACAATTGACTTTATTTAACAAGGTTTATAAAAGAAAAAGCATACAATTTTCATCAAACTATTGGCCTGCATCAAGAACAATCATCATTCCAGTGTTAATCCAAGGCTTGCACTTTGGAATGTTTTTCTATTCTTTCCATTCCTTTCCTGCCATCTGACCCTCCAACCTTGAGGAGAAACCTTTGTTAACATTAGATTAAACTCTTTCCTGTCAAAAACAATATAAGTATAGCTTCCTTAACTCGGTTTAAGGAAGCTATAAAAGTGTTAAAACTTTATTTTGCAAGTAGAAATCAATTGAATTGGATAATTGACTAGCAATCATTTGGTTTTAGTTAATAAGTTACTTATAAGAGGAACAGGAAACAATTTTTTGTTTCACATAGACAAGACGAGTTGAGAAGTAGGAGTTTCTAAACCTTTAACATTATCTGTTTGTTAGTCTAGTAGTACTTAAAATGATTATTAATCTCTATGTAAGATTTCCAGAGTGTTAACAGTGCAATTTTTTTTATGAAGATGTTGATATGATAGTGAATTCATAGCGTAATGAGTATACTTGAAACTCCAATTTTCAAATTTCAGTTTTGAAAAAAGAATTGGAATGTTCTTTTCTACTAAATAATTTTTATTGCAGGTGGTTTTGCTTTTGTATTTGTTGCTCAAGATGTATCTACAGGCACCGAATATGCTCTGAAAAGACTCATGGCCGCTGATGAGCAGGCCAATAAAAATATTATACAAGAAATAAGCCTATTAAAAAAATTATCGGGACATCCTAATATTATCAAATACATAGCTGCATCTTTTATTGATAAGGCGAAGACATCACATGGGATGGGAGAGTATTTATTGCTGACTGACTTGTGCAGTGGAGGCAGTCTGATGGAAGCTTTACAACACCGAGGGCAGGCCTTCCCTCTTTCTACTATACTTAGAGTATTTTACCAGACATGCCGGGCAGTGCAGCATATGCATGCCCAAGTGCCTCCTATTGCACATCGTGATCTCAAGTTAGAAAATTTCCTAATATCAAATGAAGGTAACCAATATAGTATTATGTAATATCATTATTTATTCTTAAAACCGTCAACATCATCATCTTTGCATTAGCCCTGATCACATTTGATGCCATTTTCCGGCTTTTTCTTAAAAGAAATATTCTTGAATGAACAACAGTTCATTGATTGTATTATTAATATTAATAATTGATTTAATAATATTTATGTGTTTGAAGTATGTAAGGACAAGCAGATAGTGGGCTGTTGTCTCTGCCTACCACAGAGAAAAAGGAGTGAGCATATGTATGTATGTAATATTTACCAAATTAATTGATTCGAATTGAAGGAGGCCTATGCAAAAGGCTCATAGAGATCTGATATAAATACCAAATCATAGATACCTAAGGAAAGTCTCACAATAAAAAGGCTATATATAATAATATTTTTGTTAAAAATTCATTTACTTTATTTTTTCTTATTTTAGGTACAATAAAACTATGTGATTTTGGTTCAGCTACTACAGACATTTACGCACCAAATCCATCATGGAGTGCAAATCAAAGGAACATGTTAGAGGAAACTGTAAGTTAACTATTATTTTTAACTATGTGGGAAAACCAGCGTGTTTCATGTGAGAATATATATGGGAAACTCCTGTCTTATTAATTACATTTTACTTTAGTAATTGGGTATTTATGGTATAATGTATTTGCTATAAGCGGGGCCCCCTCGAGTTCGCCGGCGTGGATCTGGGTATTAATCTTTATGTGCGAATTCTAAATTATTTTAATTAAATACCGTTATGCCTTGTAATATTAGCTACCAAACACTGAAAGTCTCCAGCAGCATAAAAAGTCTGCTGGCGTTCTTTAACGAGTTGGGGTGGATCGAGTGACACACCCACCCACACGCCAAAACCATGCTATGACGTGGAGTTGCGAACAGCCCGTGAAACCATACCATACTGAAGGTCTCATCAAAATGACCCAGTAGTCCCAGAGATTACCTGATTCTAACTGACAGACAGACAGTTAAAAATTGCTTCTTTCTTATAGGTGTGTATTGATATACATTCAGTAACAACCAGTCATTTTAATATAGGTAATCAACAGACACTTTACTATTTATTTCTGTATAATTCTGAATGATATTTTTGTATGCAATATTTGTTTTTACTTTAAAAACCCTTCTAATAGATAAATGATAGTACTAAACGGTTTTGGACCTTTTTTTTATTTTATGTGCGGAAATCCCCATGGATACCACCCCCGTCGGCCATCGGGGGTGGTTAAGTTGGGATCGAACCGACTAAAACCGCACGCCGTCTCGGGTCTTAATTATCGGGGTGTAAGGTTACCTAATGCCCTTGTCTAGTTCTTCTTGGAGCTTTATTTTTTTTTTTTTTTTAATTCTTTCCTCTTCATAAGTATATCCGAAGGATAATAATAGGCGTATCCCTCGCACCCCTGCTGACCTTGGACCATCTACGGTTTTAAGACACTAATTTTTGTAAATAATTTTAGCTGGCCCAGTTTACTACACCCATGTATAGAGCTCCAGAGATGTTGGACACTTGGGATAATCGTAAAATAGACCACAGTGTGGATGTCTGGGCCCTGGGTTGCATACTTTACACTCTTTGCTACATGCAACACCCATTTGAAGATTCCGCTAAACTTGCAATTCTGAATGGAAACTACAACCTTAACCCGAATGATCAACGCTACAAATGTTTTCATGAAATCATAAGTGAGTACATACAATGTGATATGAAGGACACCTAATTACGTGTAACAAGTTGTTTAATTGTAAAATATTTGTTTACAGATGGTTGTCTGACAGTGAACCCTGAGGAGCGCCTAACAATTAGTAGTATACTGGAGCGATTGGCGGCGATAGCGGAGTCCAATAATATCAATCTCAAGCAACCACTCAAATTTGAGCGTAAAAAAGTTGAACAATCTGTGGCCACTAGCTCGCCAGGTAATAAGAAGTCAAGTAAATATTACACTACCATATCCTAAGATACAATGTCGTGGCGCGGCACATTCAACATTTGTGATACATTCGAAAGAATTGCCTAATCGTTTCCAATGAGTTGCGATCGCGCGCATCATTTATTCATTAACCCCCTATGGACCATTGCATCGTTCTGTTCTGTTGCATTAAATACTCGAGCTAATAATGGTCAAGTATTTTTTAACTTTTTACACTCAAATTTTTAATTTTTTCCATATATTTATTTTGAGTTCCTTAGAAAGGTTACTAAACAAAATGTGAGATTTATTTACATTCCAATGTTGATTATCACCAAAAATTGAACATCACCAAAGGTAAGGCAATGTTGAATAAATTGTTCTCTGATGAAATAAGGTAGTATAGCATTTATTTGACTTGGATCAAAATTGATTATTTATGTTGCTTCAATGCTGAAATGCGTTAACATGATGTTGGTAAAGTTAGAAATTTTATTTATATTTTCCTAAGAGGCTCAAACTGCATTTATTAAGTGCAATATTAACTAGCAATGATGTTTCACGAACATTGAAGTCAATAAGCTTTAATTTGATATTTAACTCTGATTTACTATTGAGACTTGAACAAAGACAGAAGAAGTAGTAGAATAATAAGATGGTCTTGAAGAATATTAGACAAGAATTGATTAACCAGTCGCAAATTATTTCTTTACATTTTTCTTGAATGTAATTATAACCAAAAAGTCAGTGTGCATTTATAAAATGCATACCATTTGTAGCTAGATAAGATACTTGTCGCTAGTTAGAGTATTATATTTAGGTGTAACGATTATACTGTCTATACATTCCTGTAATAATATGGGCTATATATATTTTTCACACCAATGTCTAAACCCCTGTCTAGGTATATTATTTTTTTATATAATAATTATATCAATAAAATAATAAAAAAATGTCCAGTGGTATAGACAAATGTACAGTGGTAGTAAAGCTGGAGATAGCTGTATAATATTATATTGGCTTAATAACAACACGAGAGTGTTTTATATGTGAACTAACATTGTTGGGTTGCGGTGTGACTCCTCACAGCGTGTATGCATTAACGGTTACGGTGGCTTGGTTCAACACCTCCGCGCACTTGTCACGTAGTTATACTGGCTCTTATATAATAAGTTATTTGTGTGTATATAAACTAGTCTATTATATTATCGGTGTATTCTACTACACTGCTTGTTATCACATCTTATTATATTATACGTGTTGATACAATCAAACACTATGATCAAAATCGTGGAACAGTCCAAATTTTTTCCAGACAATATAAGGAAAATGAAATGTTAACTGAGGTACAAGTATTGAATTAGAGTAGAATTATAATAATATTATAGAATACATGATGTTTAACGTTCATACTTTTGTCATTAGTTAGTATCACAGAATCAAGTGTTTATTTAAACACCCTGTCTAACATAATTATCATGAATCATTATTTCTGTTGTGCATATTATTATTTAGTAATATGGGAGCTTTATACAGATAAATAAATGAGTATATTCTTCACAGCCGTGGTTTGATTTTATTTCTAACGCATTCTGAGTGGCACATAGCGAAAGTGAGATGTTCTCGCATAGTGGAGCTCCGTAATACGAACATGTGGGTATAATTTGTACGTAAAATAATTGTGTTATTGATCCTGATGTCACGTTCGCTTTCAACTAACATGAATCGCACTGTAGATCTGGTTGCACGTCATTTCCACACGGTTTGTACAGCCTACGCCGAAATCATAACACTCGAACTAACACTGTGCTAATGTAGTTAGATCTCGTGTTTTACTGTGGCGTGTTCGTGTGCCTAATTTTGATTAAGCGATATCTAACTAGAGGAAAATGTGTTCCTTTATTCAACGCACTTGAAATGTTTTCACTAAAACTAAAAATAATTAATGTGTGGTTGCTAAATTCTTTGTTTGTGTAGGAGGTTTTATAGATGCGAGACCTATATAAAGCTTGCTCACATAAAATTTTATCCTTGTGTAATTTAAATATGGCTTGAATAGTTGGGTGATTTATTTATTTTTTCATCTGTACCTATAATCTCCTAACAGTTTCTAATATGCTTCTTATTTTTCTCTTCATTCATTTCATTTTATTACTTGCTTCTTATATTAATATAGTACTTAAATATGTATGCCAAATTTATTTGATAGACAATAGAATATAAAATATATTTTACAAGGAAACCTGAACGAAATACAATTAATATTGTTAGAAACCACCTTCGTATAATGAAGCACTCTCCAATATGTCCAACAGTTGCTCAATTGAGTTTCAATGGCGTCAATTTTGCGATAATCTTATCATTAAATTTATTGTTACCCACTTATATGGTACAGTTATCTATGAGCCCGATTCTGGTATGCATTATTTGTTAATAAAAGCAAAGGCATGATTACAGAGAAACAATTGTACTACCTATATTTTAAAGGCGATTCTTAGTAGACCTGCCATGCATGTTAGCCTATTACAACATGGGCCAGTGCTTCTATTTTCTTTTGAATGATCATAACACTGCATGTACCTGTCTGTAGTGACTGAAGCCCTTCGCCTCTTGTTTTTTTTTCATCGAAATCTGAACCTTATCTATATTATTATTAGAGCTGTGTCATCAAATTAAGTGATACGCGTTACGCGAATCAATATCATGGTTCACTGATAACATGATAACAAGTTCCAGCATTACGATATAAAATACTTACAATTAGCTGATAGATATTGATGATACCAGAGAAGTGAATAGGTATTATAAATTAGTTTTGCAACTTTTATAACTTTTGTTGATTAAATAGGCTGGTGAATCCGTGACCCAATCGCGTTGATATAGAGGTGCTCTTCGTAGATAGAATTTAGTGACACTAGCTGAATTTACATAGCGGTTATATCCTAAATATAATGATAAGAGGCGGAGGACTTACCGTGTACATATACTTAAATGCAATACATATCACGTTTTCTTTTTCATTTTAGGTGTTTTCAACTTTTTCGGGTGCCCAATAGTTTTCTCATTTAAATGACCCGCTGCGCTAGCATGAATCCTTGCATCGGACACCACTCACACTTGACGCTTGCTAGAACGATCGGATATGCTCGCAATGATGAGTATTCATTGTTTTTATTTATTAATGTTTAATTATTATATACAATTTAATGTTGTTAAAGCCTGTAGACTTAACGATGAAAATTTGTTTTTATAGTTTATTTTTGACAGCTGGGTATATGTGAATTAACAAAATAGGATGTTTGTAGGTCGTTGTTATATTGTATCTCAACAAGTCCGCAGCTTCATACTTTGTACCTACGATGACAATAATTTTATATATTTTATAAATCCGTATTTACTCTAGGTCGTTCATAAATATAGGCCTGTCTTGTTCTCTTTCTCGAGTCTTTTTATAAAGTCTTTAGCTATTGAGTGCTGTCTTTTTCCCTTTTAGCTCGTTAAAAATAGGATAAAAGAAATTATCAAGCTAAAATGTATCTCAAATTCATGTAAATTGTTATTATAAATGACTTTACTTTTGGCCTAGCTAAAATATTCGAAATGTTAGTCTACAATATAATTTTACGATTGTTCCGTCTGAATATAACATTGCTCCCATTAGAACGACATTGTAGATACCGGGTGAAGGGTGATAGGGATTAAGGGGTGAATAGGAATAAAATTATCTAATATTTTTTTACTATTTTATTCAGTGAAGTATAATGTAATAATGAACAGAATCATCAAATATCTGGTTAGATCATTGAATCTCGTAAAATAAATTACAATAATTTCTATTAACCATTTTATGTCTATTCACCCTTTAATCCCTTTTCACCCCATTTTACGGTATTTATTTATACACTAAACTTCACATTTCATGAAAAGGTACAAAACGAGTTTATCGATTGATAGTATTATTTAGTTACCATATTGTTATGTATTACATTTTTAAGACTTCTGTTATCACACATAATAGTTTTATTATTTCCTGGTTCTATTATATGGATAGGTATTTACACACAGCAGGGTAATTTTTTCACAGATATCTGTATGGCAATAGGCCATTCAAATATTATTCTAAAAATGTTCCTATTTTTGTTAATATTATGTGAAAAGGTTATATTTCCCTTTTAAGCCTAAACAAGATTTTCTTAATTTTGATGACTGATAAGGCAGTAATGTTGCTCACACTATTCATAAAATGTGGGTCAATATACTAACAGAATATGGGTGAACATGAATAATAAATAGTGAGTATGAGTCAACATCACAAAAAAGCAACAATTTATTTGCAGTGTTTAAAAGAGGAAGCTTTATAATATTTTGTTCACCAGAGCCAAGAAATATTTTTTTTTATTGAATTTTAAACACATTCAATTAGTTTGAATAGGCTAAGCTTTATTCTTTATTGTCATATAAATATATGTGAAAAATCGTATCCTGCTAATAGAATATGCATATTTTTTTAATGACTTCATTCCAATAAGAGCCTACATTTAATAAAATTAAAGTAGGAAATTCATGGCACAATTTAGATTTTTTTAATCTTTTTTTTTTCAATTCTTGTTACAATGCTTTTGTATTTGGAAGCTAAATCAAACCACACTTTTAGAACCTTAAATTTTTTGTCTTATGGGCGATTCAATGTAAAATAAATTGCAGAGCAACTTAACTGAAAAATATGTGCATCAGAAATAATGAAAAAAAAAAAAGTTTTGACGAGTTTTTGAAGTCTATCAAGCTATTTCTACTACTAATACTTAGTATTTCTTCTTATATGCAGGTTTTTCCCGCAAGAATTTGTTTTTTTATTAATCGCATGTATAAATACCGATAGTATTTCAATTATAGTATTATAACCAACTTTTATTATTTTCAAAATACTAAACCAACCCTAGTATTAACATAATTTCATCAACGGTGACTTCGTCAATACAATAGATATTAGATACACTCAAGTTGCAACTTGACCACAATAGTAAAAAAAAAACAGAAAAATCTAGAAGAATTTCCATTTGATGCCTGTTGACGCAAGCTAGCTAGAAAATGCCGTTACGAAAGCCCATTAAAAAAGTTTTAGGCATTAAAAAAATCCAGCAATACTTTT
Source organism: Lithosia quadra (assembly GCA_963576445.1). Classification (NCBI taxonomy): domain Eukaryota; kingdom Metazoa; phylum Arthropoda; class Insecta; order Lepidoptera; family Erebidae; genus Lithosia; species Lithosia quadra. Next base: position 15,632,700 of record OY754879.1, read on the forward strand.
TTAGATAGCATTCATTACAATGCTTTCTGTTGATTTTTACAGACTATTACAATAAATAGCATTATTGCTAAAATCCGTTTTGACCACGACACATACGTAACACGTGACTTACGTAACATTCCTGTCGGATAAAACGTGGGGTCAGTCTTCATTAACACAGAGTCGAATTAAGCGCGTCCAATCGAAAGACACAAATCTTACAGATTGATCGCTACGCAATAGTTGGTATATTTTTTTTATAAGCACAGGTAGGTAAGTATAGAGCTTTCGTCGCTAAACTAAAATGCAAAAATCTATTAATAATTCTCGGTACAAAATAAGAATGTTAGAATCATTTAAATAATTTCAATATTATTTTAATATCGTTCCAATCTCCTTCGATTCTGTGTCAATGAGAATAGACACAAAAAGTTTTTGATATTCCAAAAGGTGCTTTTAATTTATATGCGCCAAATTCCTTTGTATTTAGTTTAAGACCTCTTTGCCCCAATTCTCTAAACATAACTCGAATTTATTAGATTTGGTTTCAAATAAAAAAATATTAAAGTATTATGCTCACGAAAGTACTTTAGAATAAATTATAGAAATATTTTGAAAATATGTTCCCTTTAATATTCCTTAGAATGTTTTAAAACTATTAGAAGATTAATACCAATTAGGTAAGTGTGATTGTTTTTATTTTATGTATTTTATAACGTGTTCACCAATAGTATGTTTTTAAGAGATATATATTGTTGTGATATATAATATTTTAATATGTTCATTGATTTTTGTGAATAATTTACTTTATTCGATATAATTGAATACATTGTGATTTATAACAAAGTGATTATTCGTTTTATATAATACCTATTGAAATAGTTTTTAGTTAAAAGGAAATGTAGTTTTAGATGAGCAATATTTTTGTTACTATTAGCTGTATAAGTGTAAATGTGTAAGATATTTAATGTTAGAAATAAATATCAAGTAATCTATTATGTGGTTTTCGTCAAACTGAATTCAACCTTAAAACCAAGTCATAAGAATCACAATATACCTAGGTATATTATAAAAGGTGTTCTCAATTTGTTGTGTTAGTTATGTACTTACAAGGTATATTAAGTTTCAGAGTAACATTCACACAGAATTATATTTAAATATTTGTTAAATAAATTATAAATATATTACACTGGTCAGAATAGCAGTTAATACTACGGCCAGGATAATTTCTCATAGCACATGAAAGTATAATAATAATATTTGTTGTCCCATAGACAACCATAGACAAAATTCATGTACCCACAGTACATGAATTTTTTTCCTAAATCCCACACTAGGAAGTCTCTAGCAGTGATGGATTTATGTCACTTTCAATCGGGAATTTACTCATTTCGCCCAATTAATGCCGGTCATAAACCCATCTATACAGGTGGGTTTATACCCTGGCATTTTGGGCATAAATAAAATAAATGCCCGATGTGTCAGGGCATTACCCATCACTGGTAGTCATAGCTAAACATGAACTAGAAATATAGACACACTACACCTGTGTAAGTTATCTTCTCACTACCAACAGTTATTCAAAATTCGAATTTTAAACATTATAAACACGATCTATTGATATTGTTTGCCTGTATAGTACAGCGTATTTTTTTCTTCTAGCTAACAAAGATCCAGTGTCAAATAGCCAGGAAGCTCCCAACTCCCGGCCACCGGAGCCTGCCCGACCGCCACCTCCCGCGCGACCTCCTGCGGCGCCACACTACCAACCTCCCTTGCCTCCACAGCCGGCGAACTCGGGAGGATTATTCTCCTCCATAAAAGGAGGTGCTGGCAGTTTCCTTAAAAATTTAAAAGATACCTCTTCGAAGGTTATGCAGACTGTCCAACAGTGAGTATTTAATACTTGTTTTGATTAGGTGTAACTACTAGTGATGTGCTGAATATTGCTCGTATTTGTGGATATCTGAGGGAGAAGAAAGATCCGTATACTAACGCATAGTCAGCGGCAAAAGTAAATGATCATTTTCAGACTTTAAAGATTATTTTGAAGCAAAATATTTTATATCTTTTAATGTAAATCGTGTTGAACTACTCAGTGGTATTAACTTATGTAATGTTTTGATTAAAATGTAATTAATTAATCTCATTCAGATTTTAAAACTTGAGCATCTACTTAAGCATCTACTTTTGACGCTGGCTGTACCGATTGTTGAAAAGACTACCAGACAGACAGTATGCGCAACTATTTCGAGCAGTCATACAGATGACATTAAAAAGGGCGCGCTTTGCCATACGCAACAAGATCGTAAAGTAACTTATATCTAATCTCTGCGTTCCGTAGTACACGTGGAGATACTCAATATAAATTATATTGCGATCCAATATCGTGACAGACCAATCGCATTTCTTTGCACATCAATAATATCGCATTACGTGCAATGTCATCAATATTATTGACCGAATTACGATATAATATTGACAGTCTCCACGCACCCTATCTCCTCCCCCATTCCGCCCTCACCCCTTGAATTGTGACTCATTTTTGATACTAAGATAGTTTAGTAGTATCCAAGTCTTTGGCTCGTACATAGATATATTTCGGCGCGTATTTATTCTACTAACATGTTCTACATTTCCAGGTCTATAGCTAGAACAGATTTGGATATAAACTATATAACGAGTCGTTTAATCGTGATGCCTTATCCGTCTGAAGGATTAGAGAGCGCCTATAAGACTAACCACATCGATGACGTCAGGGTAAGATAAATTTATATTTCACAATACGATGGATACATCTATGTAATGACATTTATCGCGACCAGTACACGAGTACTGAGTACAATGTCTGTTTAGTTTGAATTGTCGAAAGCGCGTGAAGTATGTAAGGACAGAGGCAGATGGCGGTCTGTTGTCTCTGCTTACCCCGGAGGAAAAAAGGCGTGAGCATATGTATGTTTGTATGTATGTCGAAAAATTATTATTTAATATGGTTTCCAAAGACTGCCTTATTTAGGTTTTTTACTTATTATCTTCTCTTATCCCCTTGTACGTGGGAACACGATAGTGACACTTTTCTTAGGCCATTGTAGGCCACAGTAGCCTATGAAAAGATAGGCCACTATGGCCTACAATGACCCAAGAAAAATGTTTTCTTAGGCATAGGTATTTTTTTAGGCCATTGTAGGCCACAGTAGCCTTTTGAAAGATAGGCTACTGTGGCCTAAAAAAAGTAAGGGGTTTACTAGTAGCCATTGCAAAGTTCCACTGTTCATATCCAGGGTGGTTGAATTAAATTTAAATAATTTGTTTACACATTAGTGATGAACGAATTTCTGTATCCCTCTATATACAGCATATTTAAAATATTTCATATTCTAAGTATTTATTTGTTTGTTCAGGCATACCTAGAAAGTCGTCATCCGGGCGGCAAATATACTGTCTACAATGCTTGCCGGGGCGGCAGACTTAATTTTCCGCGGCACGTCATAATCACAGACGCTTGCCGGGCGCTGTGGCCGACTCCTGCACACCGAGCGCCTCTGCTAGCACCATTCTATAGCTTGCTACAGCATATGTACCATTATCTAGGGAAGGATGAACGAGCCGCTGCTGTTATTACCTGTCCAGTGAGTATAAGGACTCCCGGTTGTGTTCAAAGCTTGCACTATACCTCTAGAATCTATGATTTAATTATTCAAACTAAAACAAAATGTGCATTCTCTACCAATCAACCATAGGGTGGTGCAGAGCTATAGGGGATTCTCGAGGGATGGGGCACAGCAGTCGCTCTCGTAATCCTATTTCCAGCGGGCTATTATAATGTTTAAGTAGATGTTTGGATGTTTGTTACTCAATCCCCAATATATGCTCTAAAGGTTGAATGGATCCAGCTGATATTTGGTATAGGGATAGATTATAGTCTGGAATAACATATAGGTGTTTTATTCTTAGGGTAGGTTCCCATAAGTAGCGGCAACGGGCACAGATTTCAGTGGGCAACAGCTATGTAGTAACCAATATAAGGGAAATGACATTTATTCTAACATTTTACATGACCAACTTATCTGCACAATGTTAAGTTTTACACAAAACTGACCATTGTTATAAGTTTACACGTGTAAAGAATCCAACTTGTGTATAAAAAATCATTCGATTTGATCTATAGAATGAATTTACGTTTATTGATCTGGACCTACAAATGAATTTGACCTTCTGTCGGTCTCGACTGTGACTTGTGCAATAGATTAATCGACTATTATTCTCAATTACGAATCATGAACGACCTCACAAACTAAATCTACACTGCCAATTCGCGAAACTTTAATAAACTAGACGTCTATGGGACAGAAACTGTATTTATCTATCTATACTATTAAAATTCTATTAGTAGTTTTTGCGTCCATCGCGAATAAACAGACAAGAATTTAAAAAAAAAGATTTTCTGAATCCTTCATAAACATATCCCAAGTATTTTTTTTTAAATATCTCCAATGTACACACACAAGTACTTTGCAATTTTATAATAGTTTAGGTATAGATATACTCTGATCCTGACATTTCGTTCCTGGTGGCTATGGCTGCTGGCTGATGACTGATGGTCCAATCGAAATGTCGGAATCAGATAAATAACAAAACACCAAATAAATCACGATAAAATCGGTTAATAGTAGTTTTCAATATCTAATGTTCGCCTAAACTCAATGATTTTTTCAGAATGGGTCCAGGTAGCTCAGGTGATCACAGCATTCCCCCTGTAAGGGACTGGTCACGGGTTCAAGTCCCGTCCTGGATGATCACTTTTTCCGATCAAAAAATCATTGGGAATAGTTAGCATGCTTTAAAATTTCATTGAATTCGCCTAAACTGTCGAGAATATCATGTCAAAAAAAAATGTTTAATAATCTGTGTATTTCAGGATGGTAAACAAATGTCCTGCATGTTGGTATGCGGGCTCCTTCTGTACGCGAAGCTGGTGACGGTGCCAGAGGACGCGCTACAGATATTCGCGGTGAAGCGATCCCCTATCAACATTCCACCTAGTCAACTGAGATACCTTTACTACCTCAGTAATATTGTTAGGTGAGTTACTGATTCGGGTTCAGTTTATACCCCGGCGTTTGAATATTCGAGATGGCGTGCGGTTTTAGTCGGTTCAAGCACAATTTATTTTTTATTAGCAATATTCACGCTTTATCGTGTTAGTACAGTTAAATGAAATAATAAACTGATAAAAATATTTTTGTCTTTAAATTTCTTTATGTTTATTTACATTTTTTTGATAGATTTCTTTTTAAAAATATCTAAAAAAATATTAATTTTTTTTTCAAAGCTATCGTGAAAAAATATAGTGCTATCGCTTGTCTTCGTGTTCGAGAACGTTTTCCTACTTAATAGATTTTTCAGTTTTTTTTTTTCAATTTGTTTCAGACCAGAACCAATTCTCCCTCACTTCAGGCCAGTGTCTTTAGTGTCCCTAACCATCCAACCAGTGCCGCTATTTACGAAAGCAAGGTAACTAAAGCAAGTTTATCAATACAATTTTGCTTTAAATGATTCCAGTGACTAGTCTTTCCTATTCGAGTAGCTAGAAACTTAAAGCTCCATATTTCTACTATCATGCGATACCTCTCAAAATACAAGAGAAAATTCACAGTATTAATAAATAGATGTAACTTCCTATTAAAGATTTGTTCGGTTGGTTGCAGGGATGGCTGTCGGCCATACATAGAAATATACAATGAAGATAGAATGCTGTTATCCACTCAACAAGATTATGACAGATTGCATCTTTACACTATGGCGGAAGGCAAAGTAAGTAATAATATTGGTATCAATTTATAAGTTACTAGCGGAACTGATATACGTTATTTCGAAGGACCCTAGAACCCCATTCTACACTTAAAGGCTCCAAATGTGAATACAAGCCATCCAGAGACCAATCAATGCGGCTAGCCGGGCTCGCCTGCCTTTTAGTTGTTATTTTAGAGAAAGATAAAATCTTTTTTGTTTAGGTTAACAAAATAAAAATCAGTTGTCTGTAAAGTCGGTTTACTGACGACAGTTGAACGTGACAACGTTATAACATATATTTCATAAACACACCACATTCCACTACACTTCATACTTGACGAAAAGATGTAAATTTATTATTGTATAGCAGCTGTCCATGCGGACGCATCGCTCGTTCAAGTAGGAGAGAAACAGATGTCGAACGCGGAGGCCGATTGTGCCTCTTTGTCGCTCGTACCGCGCTCTAGCTTGCACTTCAAGCCTTAAATGGAACGCCTCAGAGCGAGGTAACGCCGCATGAGTCATGTTTTTTCGTACCTGCAGCCGGCTCCATCGAATTATAAGACGTTATCACGTCAAAAGTGCGTTATGAATACGTAATAGAGTATACTTAAATTACACATGGAGAATGTGGTGTTGTACAGGTGACGCTGCCGCTGGACACGACGGTGGTGGGGGACGTGTGCGTGTGCGTCATGCACGCGCGTCAACAGTTAGGGCGCGTCCACGCCGTGCCCGTGCTGTCGCTGCACTTCCACACGGGCTTCCTCGCGCCCACCCAGCACGCCATCAAGTTCACCAGGTCGGTAACTTCAGCTGAACACTGCAAGGTTGTTTCGTAGTAGGTTATAGAACGGTGGGAGTGTTGTCACCGGCGTTGTGCTTGGTCGCTTAGTTGTGAGAGGATATATAGCGGCCTCGTTTCCGTTGCTAGCAAGGTGGAGGTCAGCTGGGGTGCGAGGGATATGTCTATTGGGTAACCTTACACCCCGGTAATTAAGACCCGAGACGGCGCGCGGTTTTAGTCGGTTCGATCCCGACATAACCACCCCCGATGGCCGACGGGGGTGGTATCCATAGGGATTTCCGCACGATAAAAAAAAAGTGGAGTATTATTTGTGCCCAAAACTATCCTTGCACACATAACATACATCTCGTAACAAATTCCTCATGATATAGGTATTCCTCGCAACACTTAACGTAGCAATGGTTCCTTTGTTTTGTATGTACAAAAACTTGACTCCACTAGAGCTGCGCTGAGCGAAGTTAACTAAATGAAGGGATTATATTCGTTCTTAACAAACACATCCCTTGCTACGCATACCACATCTCTGATAAAACACAGCCTTAGGATCCAAGTAATAACTATAAAGGTGAGAAAGACCCCGACACGCGGTTTTTTTTGTTATTTTATTAATACACGTAGGGCACAGCTGTCCTTAATTCTGATCACATTATACGATAAAAAAAATATTGTTATCTTTTGTCTCATCTTTAGGTCTGAAATCGACGGCATCGATGAGACGAGTCCGGTTAATGATCACTTCTCGAACAATACTCACGCGGTGATAAGCCTGGTGGTCCAGAACGGCGAGAGGCGCAAGCCCCGCTCCGATCTGTGGGAGGAGGACCATTCCTTCCCTATACGCACTCCCGATGTACTGTTCTCTACCAACTTAGAGAGGGACGAAACTATCGATAACTTTGGTGAGTTTTTTCGTCGTTCGGCAGTTACGTGCGTATTTCGGCAATTACCTAATTTACTTATTATAAATTTCGTGGTATACCCAAGTTTTATTTTTTAGAGAAAATTATGCTTATATATCTCAGGTTGAACATATTATAATATCGACGCTGGAAAGGCAACCTTGCTTATGCGCCAAATTCACGAAAATGAGTTATATATATCATTAGAATCGCCTGATTTTTCTCTATCCGTTGATCTCGGTTTCATCCAATTCTGACCATTTTTGATGGTCAATAAGCCATCTGTGATTCCGATTTTTCAGGTTAATAAGCGCACAATTTTAGCTCTTTTCAGAAAATTTGTCTCTTAAGCTACACATAATTTTGTTAGATTGTAGGTTAAGCAATATATCTTTTCCAAGATATTACGTATATATTTACATAAGAAACTTTGCTTCGCCATGGACCATGGCATTGTTTTGACATCAGACAATTAGCCACGCTAAAGTTTCTCAAGATATGGGACTTCAGCAATTTATCTCCGCCACGTCTAAAGCATTATCTGCATATAAGCAATTTTATCGAAAAAACTTAACTATGCAATTGGGATATAAGCAATTTAGCTTGAACTAGAATATTTTTAAAGTAGCTCATAAGCAAGTTTACTCCACTGTACATTTTAAAAGAATTCATTTTAAGATATTTTTTGCTATCATTTACTTTCCACTTTATGGTCACTTACAACGCACTTCCGTACACGTCAATACACGACGAACGGCGCTTCAGCTACATTTGTTTTAATGTAATGTTGCATCAGACGCCAACATTATCAATAGACGCGGTTGCACACGGGCGCATCAGTCACTCGCGTCTAGTTGACTCGGTTGTTACATGGCTTTCGATCCATAACAGCGCACCAAAAATTCATTCTAGCCCGGCAGGTTGTGATCACTAGTACTTTCGGCCTTCTGAAGGATTATTATAAAAAGCTGATTAGGAAAAATATAATGGTTATAATGTCGTAACTACAAAATATAAAATAAAATGAATGATTTAAAAATAAAAAACCTGACTGCTGTTGAATAGACTGAAACAAGTTTTATAGCAGGCGGTACCCATTTGAAAATCATAAACTGAAACCAAATTAATGGGTACCACCTGCTATCAAACTTGTTTTAGTGTTTCCAAATGATTTTCTTGTTTTTTTTTATTTTAGTTAGCATGCAATTGCTTAAAATTTCATTCATTCAATTGTTTTAGTGTTTTCAAAAGTAGTTGAGTTTTTTTTTATTTCTTAATCATTTCTTTTTCAGAAGACTATTGTCAAATTTAGTTGTTTTGTGCTTTGATGTTTAAATTTATGGGAACAAAAGACTTGAGAATAATAATTAATGTCTTTTTACGAAAATTAACCTAATACTTTGATTTTATCGTAAGTAGTTCTTTTATTTATGTAAATCCTTGAATATGCTTACCTATAAGAAACATTATCTAAGCCACAATTTGAGGTCAGTTAGAGGTTCAGAATTTTTAGCAAACTAATTTTTTATGGTTTGATGCATATCACTGAATTATGCCGTCGTTTTTTTCGAATGACTAATGAGTTAAGACATTTTGCTCTATTATTAATTACATACTTTTGGTCCATAAGCAATAAGTGCAGCAACATTATCAGCTGAACCATGGCCTATAAGAAAATTTGCCTTGCCTGAGTTCCAGACATTTATTGCTTAAGCGACACCTAATTTTGTCCCCTGACGTTTTTTAAGTAATATTTTATAGTGAATCTGTGACAAATCCTTTTCTAAATAGTCATGCCAATTTTCAGGCCATTCCGATTAAAATCATATGATTTACGAATTTTTTTCGAAATTTTCAAACTTTGAATCGCTCTCCTGTAAAGTTGCTAAATGACGCATAAGCAAGGTTGCCTTTCCAGCGTCGATATGAATCTGGTAGAACAGAAAGGTGCATTTTTGGTGTACAATAAGATTATACAGCAAGAAACTACGTATGTCTCTTTTAGATAGGGGCAGACAGACGGACCACGAGATGAAATTTTACGGGCTTCTTTGTTTACCATTTTAGGTACTGAACCCTCTGTTTTCAGTGAACACATTCGGACACAATAAAGCAGCTACTTACACACCTAACGCAGGGGTAATCTAGGGTGTAAAAGTAGGGATGACCCTAATTGCCACCTATCTAGATTGTCCCTGCTTGCCTACACACAGGTGGCAATTAAGGCCATCCCCACTTTTACACCCTAGATTACCCCTGCGGCAGATGTGTGAGTAGCCGCTTATACTTATCTCTTCTTACTAACTTATTAAAAAATCATATCTTACTAAATTATATATAATTATTTACCTGTGTATATATATTATGTATAATATTATTATGTCTATTTATGCAGCAAATCTCCGAAAGAATCCCTCGGCAGTGCCACGAACAAGTATGTCGTAGTGTTGTGTATTGATTTGCTTTTTTTTTTTTTTTTTTTTTTTTTTATATAGGACACGTCAAAATGACTCCACCTCGCCTGATGGTAAGCGAAAGGCAAAGTCTCAGGACTGGGGCCACCACCACATACACCGGTAGTGCTACAGTGGCGGCCCTCAGCTTGACGGCCTCATCAAATGCTTTTTCACGCCCCGCTTAAAGGCCCCGGGACTATAGGAGGAAGGAAACACATGCGCTGGTAAAGAATTCCAAGCCTTTATGGTGCGGCAAATAAAAGAGGCACCGAACCGCTTGGTTCTTGATGGTATTGATGCCACCGTGTGCGGGTGATACCTCAGTCTGGCACGTGTAGTTCTGTGTAGGAAAGGAGAGGGTGGGATTAATTGGAAGAGCTCGTCGGAACACTCGCCATGGTAGAGACGGTAAAAAACTGCCAGACACGCTATATCTCTACGTAGCTGTAGAGGCTCGAGGGTGTTCGTGATTTCTGGACTCCCAATAATGCGGACTGCACGTCGCTGCAATCTGTCGAGAGCATCTAATAAGTACTGTGCAGAGCCATCCCAGAGATGAGAACAGTATTCCACCCCGGAACGGATTTGTGTCTTGTACAAAAGACACCGCTGTTCCGGCGTGAAAAACCGCCTCACCCTGTTCAGGACTCCGAGTTTACGCGAGACCGTTTTAATGATGCTCTCGATGTAGTTTTTGTTATTCAGCTTGCAGCGAACATCCATGCCGAGTATATCGAGATTGTCCTGCAGTGGTAATGGTGTGTCCCGAAGAGTAGGGAGCGGAAGGAAAGGAGATACCTTTGCTGTAAACGCACAGGCCTGCGTCTTCTTGGCATTGAACTCGACCAGGTTCTCAGAGCCCCATTGAGAAATGTGATTCAGGACCCGGTCAAGCTCAGTGACAAGAAGCTGCCTTTTTTCCTCGATGTCAGCCTGTTTAGCCGCAGGGTGACCGAGATAACGCCCATGCACGGTACTATCATCTGCATAACAATGAATGCTGCCTACTGACAGGATGTCATTGATATGCAGAAGAAAGAGAGTGGGCGATAAGACGGACCCCTGCGGAACACCAGCATTAACCTGCAAGAACTCCGATGCTTGTCCGTCGCAAAGCACTCGAATTCGACGCTCCTGCAGGAAGCTACCAATCCAGCTGCACAATCGAGGAGGTAAACCAAAGGCAGGCAACTTGGAAAGAAGCGACTTGTGCCAGACTCTATCGAAAGCTTTGGCGATGTCAAGGCTGATAGCCAGTGACTCGCCATGCTTGTCCATAGCCTCACCCCATAGATGGGTAACGTACGCTAGAAGATCACCCGTTGACCGTTTCGGCCTGAAGCCATATTGCCGATCATTAATTAGGGAGTGATCCTCTAGGTGCCGCATGAGCTGTGCGTTAATGATATGCTCAAAAACCTTGCACAGCACTGAGGTGACGGCTATGGGTCGATAATTGCCCGGCTCGGACCGGTCCCCTTTCTTGGGGATCGGCTGTACATTCGCCTCCTTCCAAGCGGGCGGCACTGTACCCGCGATGTAGGATATGCGGTACAGACGCGTAAGCATTGGAGACAACTCCGCTGCGCAATTACGTAGAACAACCGCTGGAATACCATCGGGACCACTGGCTTTCCGGACATCGAGTGATTGCAGCAGAGTACGAACATCGCGTTGCCTGATCTGAATATCAGGCATTGCGTGGTCACAAGTGGGCAGTGTCGGTGGCTGCATGCCGCAATCATCGATTCGGGAATTAGCCGCAAAGAGATTAGCAAGCAGATCTGCTTTCTCCTGCGGCTTATGGGCCAGGGATCCATCGGAATTACGCAGCGGGGGCAGCGAAGGCTGGCAGAAGTTTGCTTGCACGGCCTTGGCCAGTCGCCAGTAGCCACGGCTGCCCGTGGGATGGCTCACAAGCTCATGACCAAGCCGTGCTATGCGCTGGACATCCGCTCTAATGTAAGCCCTCTTGCAGACCTTTGTGGCTCTGTTGTACGCCGCTCTGAACCGGCCCACATTTGGATCGTGCATAGTGCGCGCCCTAGTCCAAGCACGGTACGCCAACTGTTTCAGATGTACAGCCTCTGCGCACTCGCGCCCAAACCAAGCACGCACCCTGCGGACGCCCGTGACATCAGTGTAGGGGATGTAGTATTCCATACCCAAACTGATCTCACCGGCGACAGCAACAGCACTTTCCGATGGGGCCCTATCCCTAAAGCAGCGTTCAACCCACGGGATGGACGCAAAGTAATGACGGAGTCCATCCCAGTCTGCTGACGAGTAGTGCCAAAGCCGTCGCTTCCCCTGCACGGGTCGAGGGGGAGCTACAATGGGCACCTTGGAACAGACCAGACAATGGTCGGAGTTACCTAAAGCGGCATTCACCGACACACTGTACTGGTCTGGATGACTCGTCAGCAGAAGGTCCAGCAGAGAGGGCGCTTGACCTGATATTTTTGGTATCCTGGTGACCTGGCGTACCAATTGAGTCAGGTCATGCGTGAGAGCGAATGCATGCAATTGCTTGATTAATACGAGGATAGTTTCATGAACTAGCTCCCAATAGGCCAAGTTCAAAGTTCAGTCTAGCTAGTTCAGTCAAAGCTCTTTCATGTCGATATCCCAAAGTTCAAAACTGGTATTCGTCGTGTAATATCTAATGGCGGATCCACACTTCGCTATTCGTTATTCGCTTTTATTCACGTGTATAAATCGAAGTGGGGAGGGCTTATTCGTGTAGATTTGCTTTATTCGCACGAATATTCGCATATATTTGCTTTATTCGCACGAATATTCGCATTAGTCACTCTTCTATGACGAATTTTAGAGGGTTTAGTCATCTATAAGAATTTTCTCGAATACCATAACAAATAACTATCCTCGAATATACCAAGCTTCAGTCACGATTCATCAAGCTGTTTTTATGATTTTTCAAAAATCGCACGCTATCATGTTATGGATATGACGTGCACGATCAAGCTGTTTTTATGATTTTTCAAAAATCGCACGCTATCATGTTATGGATATGACGTGCACGATCATTATGTAAAATATCATCATTACATCAATCAATGGATCTTAGGTAGAGACAGCAATTTAAATGTACCTATTTACTAAAAGTTATGTTGGTATTCATATAACTTGTGTGTTAATTTTTGTTGTTATTCAATAATTTTGGCAATACATTCATTATACGTACTAAAGAGGGCAATGCCCTGTTTGAGTCTGTGTTTCGGAAAAATTATAACCTGGGAGTCTTCAAGTCTAGAGTGAAAAGTTTACTTCTAAGCAAGCACACTCTACCATAGAACACTTCATCACTTAACAACAGGTGAGATTGTGGTCAAACGCGAGTCTATTACCAAAAAAAGATGGTTTTATTTTTCATTTAACTTTAAACTTTATTGTTATATCGAGTTAAACTCAGCGAATGCACAGAATGCGAATGAAAAAGTTTAATGAATTCCTTTCATATGATTTTAGACTTTAACTGTGCAATGGTAAAGTCTACAATTAAAATAGCATTTTAGTGTCAGTGGCATGCATGACAGTTGTTTACCTTTAGCAGATGCGAAGCACTGTCCACCTAACTTATTCATAACTACGGGTTAATGTTTTTCTTTGTGTTCTTTTATTGTTACAACTCTTTAACCTTGAGTTAACTGATCGATGACAATACGATTACCTTTGTCTTTTAAAGCTCATACGCTTTAAAAGACAAAGGTAATCGTATATAATTATGGAGGTATATAATTTCTTATATCTACCTCAACAGTAACTGCAGACTACCCGCCCCGGGAAGCAGAACGCCCCTCTCGTCCGTCCCGCCCCGCCCCACCTTCCCCCGCGCCCCCACACCGACCGCCTCCTCCCCACGTCCAGCCAGTCCCCACAACCGCACTTGACGAAGACACCGACAGCGACAACACGGCAGATTTCCTCAATCTCAACCTGTCGGGCGCTGCACCGCCTCAGGAACCGCCTCGTACTGAGAAAAAACTGGGCACTCAGGACTCGTTCGATTTCTTCGGGTTGATGGAGAAGCCGGCCACTGATGATAGTTTTGGTGATTTCTTGAGCGGACAAGCTAAGGATACTGCTCAGGTGTGTATATATTCTTCACCAGCCGTTGCTCGAGGCTACGCTCGCGTGAAGTTCTGTCCCCACGGGAACCTGTTTCCGTGATAAAAAGGAGCCTTTTTTATGTCGGACACGTCAACATGACTTCACCTCGCCTATATTTTTATTCCAAACTTTTTTTTATTATTTATTTATTTTACAATGTCACATGATAACAAATCACAATGAAGCATTCCGTAAACCACTAAGGTTTATGTGGAGTGCCGTGCATTCTGTAGTGCGAGATATATAGATAGATACATAGTAAGTACTTAAACTAAAGAAAAACTATTCTATCTCTGTACCAAATTTCAGTCAGATCTATTAGTTTTTGCGTGACAGAGTAACAAACATACATCCATACCTTCTTACAAACTTCCGCGTTATAATATCAGTAGGACTCTAATTATTATCTTGAATTTGTTTTTTAAACTTATAAACAGTATCTGTAAAACATTGGCTAATCTATAATGAATCTGTACTAGAGTTAACTTACTCAATTAATATTTTCGATTTTTTTCTCACAGACATTTGTGCCTGAATCTATTTTTGGCGATCTACCCGCTCCTTCCACGGAACAACCAGAGTCCCGCAAAGTCATATCGAGTGACCCTCTTAACTTCGACCCCTTCGGTCTGAACGACCCCATACCTACCAAGCAAGAACCTCTACTGGCTCCTCAACTGATTCCTGATGACAGTAAGTAATATTAAAATGTTTTGTTAATAGTTATTATCACCATAGCGTTACCCATTGCATTCGAAGATTCCGAAGCTTGTATATTGGAGCCCGGGGTCAGCTCGCCCACCTTTTCTTTTTTGGCATTTGGTATGTGTGGTTTTTGTGGGAGTGTCTCCCGTTTGATCTTCCAACTCTGAGAGGAAAGTATGAGCTAGCTAGACCCTCGTCTGTTGCTTTAGCAGTTGCACTGACTAGCAGATGACGTCGACCCGGGGCGCAAGGATGTATACCGAAATAGTGACCGCTTTTCATAAGGTTGGCCATGTGCATCTGCCACCTAAGTGCTATAAAGAAATAGCGTCAAAAGTAGGTAATAGATATCCATTAAAAAGCCTACTTGAATCAATATTTAGTGATAGTTACGCAAATATTTTCAATAAGCTGTATGTATAAATTACTTTGTTTAAAAAATAATTATCAAAATATGGAAATGATCATCTACTTTTGACGCTGGCTTTATATATTAGTCTCTAATCTTGTGCCATGAAGCAGGTCGTCCGTCCAGCGTGCCGCTGGAGCGTTCACAAGCGTCCCAGGCTCGCACGGACCCGTTTGCAGACCTGGGAGCCCTGGGCGCGGGACTGGCCAGCGCCGGGGCTACACCGCGCGCCTCGCCCGCGCACCGGCCCTCCCCCGCGCCCGGCCCTGCGCCCGCGCACTCGCCCGCACACCAGCCCGACTACAGGTGCGCTTACACTTATTTATATATTTTCACCTCTTCAGCATGAAATGCAACCTTTGCTGCGTGAATGCTCTGTAGTTTCATCATTCATGTATTTGCAATCTTTTTTTTTGTTTTCTAGTCGAGCACACTTCGAACCCGCTAAAACACCGGGTGAGGAAAAGACCAAAACATCTGGCGACGTGTTCGGCGATTTACTCGGTAGCCAAGGATACGACTTCGCGAAAAGGGAAGCCGGCCCCAAGACAATTAACGCTATGCGCAAAGCAGAAATGGCCCGGGATATGGACCCAGAAAAATTGAAAGTAAACGATTGGGTAAGTTGAGTATTTCTTTACTTTGTGACGATGTGCATGGCATAGGTCGCGATTCCCATTCATGCATTGAGCGGGTACGTAGATATGTAAATAAATAAATAAATAAATCTAGATTGAGTTGTGTAATTGTCCTAGACTTTCTACAGAGTTTTATGATGGAAAAATATCAAAAATATTTTACGATTTTATTTTTTATTTAGAGAAATCAAAAGGTAGTTTTTTAAAAATTAATTTCATTAGAGATATTGTAAGTACACTTACCAGCAAACAAAAAGCGATGTAAAAACGTTTTCTGTCTTACATTATCAAGTTTTTTGCTAGTCACTATAGTGATTAATATGTTGGCTAGACGGAGGGCAAGAAAGCGAACATCCGCGCGCTGCTATGCTCGCTTCACACAGTGGTGTGGGCCGACTGCCGCTGGACGCGCTGTGATATGTCCCAGTTAGTGTCGCCGGCCGACGTCAAGCGCAACTATAGAAAGGCCTGTCTCGCTGTACACCCTGATAAGGTATGTCTTATAGCTATTCTTCATCCGAGTGCTAAAAAAGTATATTTCCTGTTTAACAAACACTCTTAATCATATGATTCTCACTCTTAAGTCACTCACATAAAGTTGAAATTTTAGATAGCACAGTAAGCGGTAAACGTAAATGATGAGACAACAGAATAAGAAAGCTGAATGAATATTAATAATTACGTTATGCTTACCGAAATGAAAAATATTTTGATAGAGCTCACTGAATGGTTACAACACAGTATTTTGTTCAAGAAATATAAATTACTTTGCTCAAACGTCTAATGTAAACTGACCCTATAATCAGTAGGTCTAATTATAATTATGTCCTTAATTACAGCAAATGGGAACGGATAACGAGAACATCGCTAAAATGATCTTCATGGAACTCAACAACGCTTGGAGTGACTTCGAGAATGATACCAAGCAACAGAATCTATTCCAGTCCTAATTATAAATATTATTAATGTATCTAATGTATAGAAAGATACTGCATTCATGTTATAACGTATACATTCATGCTTCTCGGTGGAACTGTCAGTAGTCATGTCGATACGGTGAAGTCTTTTACTCTGTGCGTCTTTCTGATGTTGCTGACGTCGATATGTATAGAAGTATTAAAGCAAATCATATTACAAAGCACCATCAAATTATAAATGTTCATAGTTCATTTATGCCACGATTAAAGATGGGTTTATACCCTGGCATTTTGGGCATAAATAATAAATACCCGATAAATGCCCGAAATGTGAGAGCATTAACCCATCACTGGCCACGATTGAAAATGAGTTGACAAAAATGACAGCTGTCAAAGTTACTCAGTTGTCTATTTCTCTTGAGAGTCTGTGGTGTGCGTTATTGTTTGTTTATGTCATTTGTATTGTATTAACGACACAATAATAAACTGCACTAACTGGTCTCACAGCCTTTTCAACCAAATAAAGATGCCTGTTGACATGATGTTGCCTATATTTAATCTCCCCTTCACCGAGTAGCAAAAAGCTATAACCATAAGCAAGTTAAAAGTTGATGATGTAATTGCTATTACACTACTACAAGTAAACTACGCATATTACAATTAAAACATGTTGCAACTAAGTGAGGAGTATAGCTTATTGTGATACATTATTTTACGTTTATGAAAATCAATAAACCATGGTCAATGGTATCTACTAGACGCTCTTACAAATGTAATTCATAATTATTTACACGATTATTTAAAATTACGTTCAGGAACGTAATAAATGGTAGGTTTTGCGAATCCCAACAGTTCTACTGTTAGGATTATTATTACTTACTCCATTTTAGTAAATTATCCTGTCACTCACAACTGCAAACCTAAAATGGTGAAGGCAGAGCTGTATGTAAGGATATCACTTAGCTGATAGCATAGTACATTTCATAGCCACAGCACAAACTTAATTTTCTTTGAAAGTTGAATATCGATATATTATTTAATGAATATATACCTATATAATTAATAAAAAAGGTTGATAATTCACATAGTTACGATATCAGTGCTATTAATGAGGTGCATTTGTTGGACTGCAGTTATATGAAAGAATGCAGTAGATTAAGATACTCATTCTGAGATTACAATACAGTTGCATAGATATTGCCATTCGGGTTATAAGACTTACGACACTTGGCTATTCGAAATAAGAAAATCTCCGAACGGTATATTCAAACTGTAGAACTGTGAAACAGGGTGAATAGCGATTAAGGGGTGAACAGAGACAAAATGGTTATTGTTATTAGACATTTTTAAATAATTTCTTTTATAAAAATTCAAATAATAATATTTGATGATTCCGGTCATTATTACATTGAAATAGCCCAAATATTTATTCGACTATTTTATTCCTATTCGCCCCCTTTATCTCTATTCACCCCGTTTCACCCGGTACATAAAATAATATTTGTTTACGTAATATTGTTAATGATGCATTAGTTGTTTGAGCGCAATTTAATGTAAAGAAGTACTAAGGTTGAGGATTTGGTGGTGCGTATAAACATTTGTTAGAATGACTAAACTATAATAAATTATTTGTGGGCGTTCTTTACTTAATAGTTTAGTGTTTTGTTTAGTAAACGCGTACATATTATAGAACAAATGTACATTAGATATTATATAACACGAGAGCTATGGTATGCAGGAAAAGCTATGATTGATTAATTATAAGTAAGGGGAATTTCTCGACTCGATAGTGGCTATAAGAATGAATAATTGTCAATAAATACTTAAGAAAATTATATTCGAACTATTAATATTATTTTGAAATGAAATTAACTATTTTTAATCTAGATTGTAGAATATAATTGGCTTTTAAACGTAAAACTGAAGTTATTGATCCGAATATATAAAATAGTTGCTTTTTTATTATATATTTGCCAATTAGTTATGTATGTTTCAATAGGAACTTGTTGGATGGTTTTTAGGTTTATTTGACTCTTTTATCAATTCAATAGCTAATAGAATGGGTTAGAGGTTACAGTGGCGAGAGGTGAATATATTGAGAAGGTTATTATGTAGACCACAATTTATATAATTTACTTTGATCTGCAGCCCTGAATTTAATGGTTCAATACACAGCGTCGATTCTTTTGGGGCACCCTTATATCTTAGCCTTATACCTTTTTGCAACATAACAGAATTTTTCCCCGTAATAAACATATTGCAAATTATGAAAGGAAGACTAGGATTATACCTCTAGAAGTACAAATGGACCGATCGCCACTGTACTGTACAGATATGTGAGTAAACAAATGAATACTGTGTACATGCGGCACTGGTTTTTTTTTTAATAAAAAGGTGATTTATTACCACTGTCAGTGAGTTATCCAGTAGCTTAGAGGAGGGACTTGATGTAAAATATTTCGCAATATTTCCAATCGAACAGGTGTCGGTTGTACATTAGATCATTATTTTTTTTAATTCCATAATTTTAAAGTTGGTGTTGCTAGGTGTTAAATAAATAATTAGTTTCTGAGAGCTTACTATAACGTTAAGTTTTTACATTCCTAAACGAAAACTGTAGTTGGGTGTTCCATAGTAAGTAGTTTGTGGTTATAGAATCGTTCGGCAACTATTGCATTACCTAATATTTTGAATCTATGATTATAGTGAAATTATTTATGGAAGTATTCGATTTAGACTATTTAACAGTAAAATACGGCATTGTGGCATTAATTGGCAAACATAGTAACATGCCTTTTTACATAAATTCCTCCCGTCAGACTTAGCAATTTCCTTACATGTATTTATACTGTTATACTGATGTGTTTAGAACTATGATGTCTGACTCCTCATGTAAGTGTGAATTGGAGCCAGAATATATTATGTAAATGTCATCAATACTGTGTATATTTTGCTTAGGTAATGTACCATGTCTAAATAATAAAACTGTTCGAGAATAAAGTCATTACAAAAATATTTTTTGTTTTGTTTTGTAATTTGTGTCCTTTGCGTGTTAACGCTCTCTTATAGTCCGACCGGGACCGCTGTACCGCGCCTTGGGTATGTGCGCGGCGAGAGGGGGGGTAAAGTTGATCGCACACATAATGTCAGCACCGCACGCGCCGCACGCGGTTTCATACATTTGCATACAACGAATACTAAAATGCGGCGCGTTCGGCGAGTGCGGTGCTGACATACTCGTATGTGCGATCAACTTTATCCCGCCCACACCACGCCGCGCGTACCATTGGAGCGGTACAGCGGTAGCGGGCGGACTATAGAAATAGATCTGCTGTTGTATTATTTTTTAGTTCATAATCCGGCCATGGAGTTTTCATTTAAAGGTGTCCCACAAGGTAGTAAACTTGGACCGACTACCTTAGTTATTCATTACTATAATTATCTATCTTATGATATTATGGACATAAATGAAGCAATATTACAGTTATTTACCAAATATATTATGAACTTAAAATACTACAACTTTTGTCAACTCTCTTCAAGTTTCACATCAACATCCATGCACCCGTATTTCTCCAACAATTCTTGCTTCTTTTTCCTCAGAAGCGCTTCCTCGATGTCTTTTTGTGAGGGTACTGCAACGTGTGATGTCACTACCGGCCTGGCTGGTTCGGCATCATCATCTTCTATTCTCTTGTCATCAGGCTGTAATTGAAAAGTATTGTATATGCAACTTAGATATCTTAATATATATAAATCTCGTGTCACAATGTTTGTCCTCAATGGACTCCTAAACCACTTAACCGATTAGTTTTTGAAACGGATTTCGACATCCACGCGGGCGGAGCCGCGGGCAACAGCTAGTACTATTATAAGTATAGCAGTGAATTCTAAAGACTCAATTCATATAGAATAAAAGAAAGTAGCTCCAACTCCTCAAAAGAGATTGATGTCCCTCCAACACAAAGGGAGGATCCTCTGACCAGGCAAAGTGATCACGCGCGAATTTCACTTTCGCGATTCAGGATCGTACTGACGTAGTAGTTCGACATGTTGTCGCTAGATGGCGCTGGGTATATGTGGTATTGCCACTTCCGTTGCCCAGCTCCCATTCGCTTGAAATGATAAACGCTTTTAAATATATCGAGAATTAAAAACATAGGTATAAAACAACTTACATCTTCAGGATAAATATTTTCTTCGTCAGACAAATCCTGATCTTTGTTTTCTTCTTTTTTCTTTTTCCATTTTTCGACCGCTCTCGCTATGGCTGTAAAAGAAGTTGTATGAGTAATGAGCACCCTTTTACCATACCATAAATTTTACTAATCAAGGCTTCGCGTAATTGGATGAATCCTTTTATTACTTTTTTGATTGGCCAGTTAGTGTGCACACGTGTAAAAATTGCCGCCTATTTGCTAGATAACTACTATACCTTCCTTTTCAGCATCTTGTTCTAGTGGCATGAGTAGACCATCGTCATCGTCTCGGTACCCGTAGTAATCAGCGTCTACGTCCCTCATGAGGTCGGCGCGCGTCCTGCGCGGTGGCGGCGGGGGCTCTTGCTCGAATAGTTCGCGAACACCTTATAAATGAAACTAAATATTATTAAATCCTGATTTTCCTATCAAATGCAACTTCACGTTTTCGTTTTCCAACTTAAGCAAATTTAAGGCATTTTTTTATCACTAAACTAATATTGCAATTTGCAAGTAAATGTAAATTCAGTCTCAGTCTAGTCTCAATCTCCCAAACGTCAAAAATGGTATTCTTGTAACCAAAACAATACCTTTTTTTGATATTTGAGATAGACACTAATCGGGACTGAATTTTAAAATTCATTTTTTATGAGAATTTTTTCGTTCGGAAATCCTCATGGATACCCACCCTCCCCCTTCCCGCGGGGCAGGTTATGTCGGACGTCTTACCGTCTAAAACCGCACGACGTCTAGGGTCTTCTGGCGCCAGGATGTAATGGCCCAGAGGGCTTTTACCTCGCACCCCGGACGAGAATTGACCTTCAGGTCAATTCAGAGTTGGTTTTATGTACCTACATATATTTAAGTAGCCAAGTTACTTACCTGGTAGATCTTTAGCAGCCCCGAAATACTTGTACCCTCTGTTCCCTGGAACTTCTTTTCCGTCTTGGTCAAGCATCTTAGGTCCGACGCGAGCATGATCCGGCCCACCCAAAGCCTTTATTTGCACCTCCCAGTGACGCTTCTCACGCATCAATTTGTTGATTTCATCGTTCAAATCGCGGATTCGAAACTCACCGAGACCAGCTGTTGAAAACATGAAATTACCGTTAAATCAGCAACAGTTATGGGTTAAAGTAAATATAGTATTTTATAAAAGACGCTAGGACATATAGATTTCTAAGGCCGTCCATTGCCTCCTGCTTGTGCATGCATGCGAACGCCCGTTTCGTGCGAATTACTTATAAAATATTAGAACGAATGGCCGATCAACGGCTAAATCTTACCACCCCGCACCGCTCGCCACAGATAGAGAATCCATCACATTGCATCCGTCAACGGTGCGCACTGTGAGGTATGAGAGGAATTACATTCCACGCACGCGTACGCTGTGGAATGATCTCCCTGCCGTTTTCCCTAGCGTCTACAATATGTGGTTCTTCAAGAAAAGCATTACAGGGTCGGCAGCGCGAGTGTGATGCCCCTGGTGTTGCACACGACCATAGGTCACGGTGACCGCTTCTCAGGTAGGTAGGCGCTTGTCTGTAAGTGGTATAAAAAAAACGTAATAGTTATAAATTAAAAATCTAAGTTCACTTTCTTGCAGTCTTTAATTAGTGAATAGTGGGCATTGTGACATTGAACCAATTATTTCTTCTTTCCTTTCCCTTTGCCTTTGCCTTTCTTATCTTTACCAGCTTTCTTGGACTTATCACCCTTTCCTTTCTTGTCTTTTAGTTTTCCTTTACTTTTCTTTTTGGATGGTTTTTTGACTTCAGTAGAGCTACACTGAGCCGAAATATTTTTATTAATTTCATTGGGTAATGGAACTTTTGGTGTCACCAGTTCTATTTCAAGATCTGTTTTCTTATCTTTAGTTTCTAATTTCTTTCCGATCTTCAAAATGAATACATCTTTCTGTGGGTGCAACATTTTAGACATGTTTACAGGGACGGGGCAGTTAGTAGGCGTTATGTTCACTATTTTCCTATCTTTCTTATCGCTTCTCTCTCGGTTGTTTACAGTATATTTCAGATTAGAAGTGTACGTTTTCTCCGGATACGTGCTATCTTTGGGCAGTTCGAATTGTATCTGTTCTCCAGTGTTATACGGGGTGCTTTCGCAATCACATAGTTCTTGAATCTTATCATACTTTCCTGTTCTCTCTAATTTGCTGCTTTTCGGTACTCTTATTTTTAATTCATTAACATTCATTTTTGTGTATATTTCGTCATATTTTGGCATGTGTTCTAAAAATAAACGTAACTTTAGATCATCAAATTTAAAACAATTAAATAAGTGAATGGTCCACTGCAATAACGATGTATGTACATTGGATTCTGTTTTGAGATAATTGGATTTGGAAAATTATTTGCAGAGTTTGTGAACGAGATTAGTAACTGCATCTATCAAGTGACCGAATGACGACACTAACGTAAATTTTGATATTTTTGGACATCCATCATTATTGCAGTGGACCCTTTAAGTGTTAAAAAGAATATAAAAAACGTCTTACCGTAGTTGCCGTACTGTGGAGTTGGTTCGTAAGATCGGTTGGATACTGAACTCGACACATAGGAATGAGGTCGGCTGTGTCGAGTCAAATTCGTAACGCAGGGCGGACTCTTTTTTCTCATAACTCCTTCCTCTAAAAGTATTTTACCTTGGTCGTCCATTTCCACCCGCTGACATGAATACATCGACATACCGTGATCATCTTTTAAGAGGAAGGATGTGCCTTGTGGCTTAGGCTGAGCGCAGAATGCCGTGGTGATCTCTTTACCCAAAAATGACATTCTGACTGTGACTTCTATAATACCTATGGTGTCACTTTCCTCACCGGAACCACATGATAAATAATACATATTTTTGGATAGTGGGGTTGAGGTGGTACACAGTATGTTATCTGTTGGTTGCTGTTCTCTCCATTTCGCACACAGTTCTTCCCGTAACGTGACAAACTCGGACGTATAGTCCATATGAGTCTCGCCAATTTTCGTCACGCACGTGGAACATGGCGGTTGCTTCGTTAGTAATAACACAATTTCGAATTCTTTAATACTGCATATTCTGTCATAAGTCATGGCGAACAGTGTAGATTTCCCTACGTTTAGTTTGTTGAAGTTTTCGATATCACCATAAGATGAATCGTATAAAATAATTGGTTGCTTCCCCAGAAATGTGGCTGAGATGACTAAATTGTGATAATCAATATCGAAACATTCACATTTCATATGAATTTTGTTTATAATCATTTCAACGAGGAACAAGTGATAAGGAAAATTGACGTCTTGTTCTTGAATACACGAGCATATTTCTTGTTTAGTACGTGTAATGTCTTCTGATAAAAATTTTATCGAGTCTCTCAAAGCTTTTGCTTCAGATGTAAGTTCTTTACTCATTTTAGCTATTTTATCTATGTTAGTGGTCACACCACTCGCTTGCGATGCTTCCACGTCTTCAGCAAACACTTTAACAGAATCTGATAATTTTTCGACATTAACACTAATGATTTTTCCTTGCGGTTCGAGACTGGCAACCGCCTTAATTAGCGGACTATCCCTGTTACTAGATAAACTGGTTTTGGTACTTGGGGGTTTTAGAGCCTTCACAGTCATATTTTCAGCTTTGGTACTTCCTTGTTCACTGGTTCTTATACTTGGAGATTTTATGGCCTTCAAAGTCATATTTTCAGCTTTGGTACTTCCTAGTTCACTCTTTTCACTGGGTGGATAGCTATGCGGTAGTTTTGGAGACTCTGGCGCAGTCTTTGCGCTTGCATTGCTACTTCGAAGTACCGAAGATATATTCACTGGGACTGGGACTTGTAAGGAAAGCTCCGCGTTTGGGATCTCTGCGTTTGGAATCAATGCATCGACAACAACTTCGAGAACATTCTCTGCAGTCGGTGAATCATTGTTATTTATGGGATTTATCGGTGACTCATTGTCATTTATGAGATTGGCTGGTGATGTAGGTGCTTCTGGCAATTCTTCCATATTGAAAATTAATTAACAAGGTTTGTACTACAAATTTCACATATTTATAATATTGATGATTTAATAGTCATGGCCCTATGGATTTATGAACAAAAGTTAAAAGAGAAAATATAACAATGTAGGTTGGTATTGAATAGTTACTGTAAGGAATGTGTAATTAAGTATAAAAAAGGTTAAAACTATATCTACTTTCATTGGCTAAAGTATTCCTTTATTAGGACAGATCAAGGAACTGGTCGCTGTGCCCCCTCCTTCGCCGTAGCCGTGCGCTTGTATGCTTCTTTGGTAGTTTAAAAGAAATCTAGGTCTCGACTGTCTGGCGAACGGGATGACTAGCATTTTAGCAAGAGCCTGTGGGTGATGGCTGCCCATTCTGACATCGTCACTAATAATAAAACATAATTTGTTTTAAAGGACTAAGTTAAAAGGGGGACTGAACTTACCTTGCCTTTCAAACCAGCTTCCTTATTCCGATTAACTCACCGTTACGTAACTACGCTCGATCGTATTAGCCCCTTATTTATTCCTATTTATCCACTCCTAGCACAAGCTATTTATTTAGTTTAGCTGGCGGGGTTAGGGAGATTATTAGTAATCTCCGCTACGAATATTCCTTACAAAAAATAATTGAAATTCTGTGACTACTCACGTTACAACTGTGATTAAAACTCGTTGTCAATCGTAACAATGCCCCAGCAAATGATAAATTAACTTTTCGTTAATAGAAGAGTGGCCTATCCCCCCAGTAAAAAGAGTGAACTAGGAAGTGCCAAGACACTGAAGATATTTTTGTTAAACTTACCATTCTGTATCTGAGCAACTTTCTTAGCAATTTCTCTAACAATTTGTAGTCTCCACTTCTCTGCCTGGGGTAGATCGTTGCACTCTGACGCTAGGTAGGGTCTTCTCTCGCGTTGACCACCTGCCTCTTGTACCTGGGCAGCGCGCCATCGCGCCAATGTGGTCCTGACATACAATATGGAAATTTTATTTTTACTTCTTTATTTTAGGTTTTTTCTTTAATTTACTAATACAGAGCAAAAATTTAAGTTTTTATTTAATTTTTAAACAGCTTTAAAAAGGATGTTCAGAAATGCAAAAATGGGGGTACATATAAAAAAATTGTGGGGGTGAAAAGTAATGTTGGCTAAATTGTAAGAATTAAAGAATGGTGTCTACATTTTTTAATCCTTATATTTTTAGACTGAATGAAAGTGAAATTTTAAAAAAGGCATTAAGTGAAAACTCGTTTTAACTAGGCAAAACTAGTTCCAACAAAAAATGGGTTATAACGGTAACATTACATTAAAAAATTTACATTCAATTTCCATAATAATTTGCATATATTTTATATTTATTACTTTAAAGGAAAATATACAGTATGTATTCTATTCTTAAATGTCACTTACATTGCTTTCTCTGCATTACGAGCCTGAAATGAAAAAAAAAACATTGATTTAATAAACAGAAAGATTGGGTGTAAAGTGCCAGCCTCACCAACACTTTGAGACCCAAGCCCACTTCACAATCTGGTCAGTGAACCTGCTAAATAAGTGATGTGGCTCTGGTGTAGGCTTTTCTTTCAGGGTTGGGAGGTCAGGCTGCAGTCGCTTCGGGAAAAGTCGTTGTACAAATCAAAAAGAGTAAGAGGACCTCACCTTCTAAAGAATAAGCATTGGGCGCAGAATCAAGTTACCAAACATTCATAAGTTATGTGTCAGGATTTAATTATTATTGAAATAAAGAAAGGAATAAACAATGAATTAAGGTTTTTAATATATAGGTATGTTGTTTTGCCTGAAGGGAATGCCATCTGCCCTCCCAACCCTACGATAAATTCCTGCACAGCGCTAGAGCTTCTTCTAGCGCTAGAACTTAGTTTAGCAAGTGCACCGTAATCGTGGTCTAAGGTGTTGACAGGGCCCTGTGCAGTAGTAATGTAAATACTAAAATCATACACACATGATATTATTATTTTTGACTAATTGGGATTATTTATTGGAAAAACTATTTCCTACTATATAATAAAGAAATTATTATGTTCGCTCAGAAAAGTACAATATAGTTGAAATATTAAGAGTCATACCATGGTTGAAAAAAAATTTGTGCGCTCGGTGCTTTAGCTAGTTTTGTTATAATTATTCACAATTTCTTTAACACAAACAGTAAACAAACATAACCTCAAATTTTAACTTTTAACGACAACGTCAACCAAACGTCACGTCAATGTCAAATCAATGTTTTAATTATACCACAGAATAAACATAAACATACTGACACTTCACAACCAATACATTACATTATTTACATTAAATAAAATGTTTGCCATTCCATTACTGGAGCATATTAAGAAAACTTCACAGGTTATGACATTATTATAATATTATTTTGGGGTCGACTGGATGATGAATGTCTAAGAGGAAAATCTAAAAACTCGAGCTAGCAACCCATAAATTGCTGTCAGTCATAGTGCCAATGTCAACTAGTCAACTGTCAACTGCGTCACTATCTATCAGCAATCAATTTGTTTTGGTTTGGGTTTGGTCTTGATTCTCTGTGTACGGGTTTTGACTTTTGGTGTGGTGTTGCAGTTTGGCTGATTTTGGCATTTATTTTGATAAAATTAATAAAACATGATTCTGTGAACAGCTACATAACCAATATTAATCATCGTACTATGTAAAAGACTTGCCATTGGGGTCTCGCCGTAATAAATTTGTACACCAATATATATTTTACTCAACACTGGGGAAGTTGCAATATTGCTGTAAGAATCATCGATCTAAAAACTAAACGGGATATACTGGTCTCGTGAAAAATTCGAAAGAGCTTAAAACATGGTCAATTAAATTTAAAATTTGTGAAATTTTACCAACTTTGACAGTAATCTGAAATCTTCAAAATATGACTAACATTGGTGTAAACAACTGTCCTACTGAAATAATATGCACAATTTTTAAGTACTTAGACAAGAAAGCACTTGCGACATGTATGTTAGTTAGCAAAAAATGGAAGAGTATAGCAGAGCACACAATAGAGGTACTGTAAAATAAGTCAGATTTACTTTTTTTGATGTGGTGTGGTTATTAAAGCCTTAAGCTTTATAATTTCAGTAGTGTAACAGACATTATGAGTAAACTTACCTCACACCAACTTTTTTTCTTCAGCTGTAATAAATTAGTATTAATGTAGGGTATTACAGATTTATGTATTATAGTAAGAATTATGCTGATGCAAGTCTTAGAGCCCTTGCACTAACTCTCCTAAATCCTTTTAAAGTTTTGCATAGTTTTCCTAAGTTTTTGATGAAGATTAGTATTATTTATGTACCTACTTTTTATAGACTACCCACATTATTGATAAAATCAGCTGAGAAGTAATATTCTTCTCAAATTTTTTTATTAAGTTAAGGTTCATCAATAGTTCTAATCAACCGACACTTTATTATCCAATTGTGTTGACAAGTCTTTCTTCTATTAACCCTGCAAACCCCTCTATCTAACCTAAATTGTTTGTGTTACAAGTGGCACCGTGTTCATAGTGTAATGTTCAGAATTTGAGCCATTGGCCTCTCATTTATAAGACCAATTCCTTAACAACAAACCATCCCTTTCTCAATAAATTCTTACCATGAACAAAATCAGAAATAAAGAGAGCTTCCTAATTGTTACAGTCTTTAAGTCTATGGAAGGATATGGTCCAGGAAGCAATGATCAATAAGGGTTCAACCTTTGTCAAAAAATCAACTTTAGACTGCAGAAGTATACTTAAAAATTCCATCCTTTGGTATCATGTTAAATTAGCTGATATTAAACATTTAAAATCATATGAGAGAATGGGTGTTAGAAAAGTGAATGTTTACAGAGGTAAGAAATGAAGTTTGTCGTCAGATTTGTGTTGTCTACATTACATAAAATTGCTAAAATTGCTTTTCATGAATAAATTTGTGTTAAAATCATCATCATCATCGTTGGCTCATCATCATCATCTCAGTGTGTCCTGGTTAAATCTAAAGCTTGTACTCTGAGGCCTGGGGTCTGCCTTCCTGCTCTTTCTCTTAATTCGGCTTATCTTGGCTTCTGTGACAGTGACTGCAGTGTGGGCTCTCCTACCCCGCGAGGGCCTCGTCCGTTAATATAATCAGCAGGCCCTATACACCTAATGAAGTCACATAAAAGTCGGGGGTAAACATTTATAAGAAAAAGATAGTTCTATAAGCTGCAATAAGCTGCTATAAGTGCAAATGTCGTAATCACATTTCGAGCTGAGTCTAATTATTAGCATAAAGTCATTTCAATATTTTGGTCTTTCGAGCCGGATCAAAATGTTGTGCGGTCGATTGTGAACGGATAATGAACTGTAGCTTTTTATATTGTGGTAAAACAAGAAACCACAACTACAGAACAACAACTATTCAATATAGGTAGGCACGCGTGAGTAGTGCGTCGTATTCGGTAGCGGATTGTGTAGGAGCTGAACTCGCCCGCATTCGGCGGTGGCATGTTGCCGATGCGTGACGAAGGCGGCCGAACAAAAATGTAATATAAAATACTGCGCACTGACAATATAGGCTTATTTATTTAATTAGGTAACGATAGTAAACCGAAAACCGCCATGAAAGATCCAAGACCGTGAAAGCCAGTTTGACTAAAGATTTAACGGTTACTGGTAGGCTTTATAGGTATTGTCAGTTGTCTTCTTATACATACATAGTACCTATAAACACTTAGTATATTACTTAGGGGTCGACCATTAATCACGTAATGTTTTAACTACATTTACGTCATATAATGTTTGCAGAGTTAATATAATTTTGCCACATGCGGTTGATTTACACGCCAAGAGGTCTACTCTACTTCCTATCATGCTTTGACTGCTTTTACCGTCTTAGATATTGCAGAATAGATGTTCTCAAAAATATTATCTACTTATCAAGTGTGTGTTATGCAAGCGATTATTATTATGATATAAATCATTATTCTGCTAATTTCTCCATGGCGAGGTATTTAAATAGTTTATGGAAGTCATACACGAGCACTTGAATGAAAATAGACGTGTGTCCCAGCAAGTGCGTGATGTGTTCAAACGGCTGATTGAACTATTGACACCTAAAGTGGGAAGTGAGACTGAGCTTCTAATGGGAAAGTGCTATATGACTACAATCACAATGTAATATAATAGAAGGCGGGCAGTTTGCGCCGACCTACCATCACTTTTCGAAACCGATCTGGACATGTAATCGGCAGGGTGCTCAGATTCTATAGGATCAACTAAACCAGCGCCTGTTGGCATTTGGTATCTACCGGCGTTTTTTGGTATTGGTTTGGCACATTATATCTATAGAAATTTCGCAATATCCGCGACAATTGCCGATCGGTTCCGATAGGCGTTGGTAGATCAGCTCAGACTGTCTTTATCTTTCTATATATTATGGCCTTACCCTATGATAATTTGAATTTGTGTGTCTTATGATATGTTTTTGTTTCCAGATAACTTGATACTAGTCTTGAGGTCCCATGTCATCTATTATAATATTAAGAATTATCAATTGGTAAAATACTTCGAGCGCTCATGTAAGATATTGTGAAGATAGATGTTAGGGCGCGTGAAGACAGCCTATGTGTTGCGATCTAATACCTTGATCCGATGGAAGGACCAACAGTGCTTATTGGGCAATCAATAATATCGCGTTCCTCGGATAGTTCAAATATATTATAATATGCCCGGATCGCCATACATGTAGACATATTGACTGTCTCCACACGCTCTTAAAGATAATTTACAGTCCTTCCAACCATTTAAGTTTGTCAGTCAAATAGTCATATCTCATCATGTTTAAAGCATTTTAAAATCCAAAATAAGTTTTAAATAAGATTGATACATACTTATGTTAAATGGTAGCTTATAAATTTTTTGGCCACGCATTTCCAAGTTTACTTTTACGATTAATGCAACAGTTACATTTTAAAACCGATGTCAAACGTTAAATAAATGGTTGGAAGCAGTATAATAACCTATCTAACCTGTCTAACTGGTTGCAGGCCTTGACTTTGACGAAAACGATTATTCGGTTGTGGAACTTATCCAAGAAGATGACAAGTTACCAAGGTTGCACATGTACAGGAAGCCTAAAGATAGAGATTTTAATTTGGATCGAGATGTGGGGAATATTGTAAAGGACGTAAAATTTTACAGGTAGGTAAGTACGTTGAATAATAAAGAGTATCTATAGTGGAGTCAATTTAATAGGCCACATTTGACAGTTCATCAAAATTCAACATCGCAACCTTTTACACGACGCGCCGCGGTGGGCATCAAATTATATATTTTTCGTTTTGTTAGAACTGCACAATTGCTTAACTTTTTTCAATTACTATTACATATTTATTGTAATAATGACAGATACAAGTAATTTTACGTTTTGCTTTCACCAATAAACCATTCTAAACATAATAAACAATTTCTGATTTATAGAACTGAACGTCATTACCTTGTCATTACAATGTTGTGTCAGTTAATCCTTTTTCTTTTTAAACATTAGGCATGTTACTCCAAAAATCGAAAGCTGATAAGTAGAATCGAATGCAATGATTACTTGTGAAGAAATATCATCATAAAATTAATAACCACGTTGTGACAAAAAAATTACTGATTGCATTTTTTGCATTAGTATCGATCACCAATTATCCCCCAATAGTTATTTTGTAAATAGGTATATTCAATGAACAGAATTGACCTTTCTACAGTTTTATTATAAGTATAGATCATGTAGGTACTTGTCTTATTTTGCTCCTTAAATTTACGAAAGAAAAAATAATAATGAGACAGGGATTCACCTGAGGATTTTAAAAATTCACATTATCTTTCAAGTCCGTATCGATTCATTCGTTTTAATCGACCTTTTTTAACAGGTCACCTCATTATGAATAAAAAACTGACAAACGTCAAATGTGGCCTATTAAATTGACTCAACTATAAGTATAGAAGTCTATGTAACGCTTAGATAACGCTTTGGACTGCCTCTTTACTGTCTGCCTGTGGCATAGGTTTGTAGTTATATTATTCGATGCTTACCTATTATTAATTATTTCACATAGAAATTTAATTATTAATATTCTTGAATTTCCATTGTTGCATGCTAGTTGAACGTTTAAAATTTTGCACACCTATCGTATTTACCTCGGGGGTGTCGAGGGGGCCATCTTAAAACCGTCAGCTGGGGTGCGAGGCATATGCCTATTGGGTAACCTTACACCGGTAATTAAAACTCGAGACGGCGTACGGTTTTAGTTAGTTCGATCCCGACATAACCACCCCCGATGGCCGATGGGGGTGGTATCCATGGGGATTTCCGCACGATAAAAAAAAGGATGGGATTTGAATCCGCGAACGATCCCTTTCTAGAGGAAATACTCCGACCAACACGACATGGAAGTCCTTAGAGTCTCCTTTTAGTGAGTTTCACAACACAATCACAAATGACTAGGCGCGTAACCTGTCTCTTTGATATAGGTAAAGTACCTATATCAAAGAGGCAGTATACTCCCGTGATGCGTCTTAGGCGCGCCTTCTACTTGCGTCTTATTTGTTTGTCGCGTCCCTTACACATCGTGTTTTCTTTTTTATGAGGGTTTTCTGTTAATAATGGTATTTCTAAAAATATCTTCATCAAGAAAGCTTTTATCTTTTACAGATTAGAAAACGAATTATGCTATGCTTTTACGAGTAAAAATATATTATGGCGTTTGACAAACAAAGTCACACGATGGGAAATGCAATATCTTGGGCGTTACTACGGGAGTGAACACGATCCAATATCACTTATTCACATGTACAACGATTTGATTTATATAGTGACTAAGTACGGCAGAGTGTGGTATGCAGAGACTCAGGCCGTGAGGTTCCTTAAGATTCATAAGTTGCATATACCTGACAATATGAGCGAGTATAACTATTTTATGTTCGATACCATCAGTTGTGCTGTGCCTGGTAAGTTTCTTGTTTTCTATATCTAAGTTCTTTTTATCGTACATTCAATAGAGCAGAAAGACCCTGAAGATGGCATACTTTTAAATAAAATATTTAAAAAACTTTTCAAAGAAAAAAAACAACTTCAACGCATGCTTCAACGGATCAAATTCAAATAGGACCACACGGGTAGCGTCAGCTATGAAATAAAAAAAGAATCATTAAAATCGGTTCACATAGTCGGCAGTTCTGAGGTAACAAACAAAAAAATATAGTCGAATTGAGAACCTCCTCTTCTTCTGAAATCGATTAAAAATCCGTGATAAGAACATTCGACTAATTCACCTTTCAAACAAAAACAAAATCGGTTCATAACACTCCGTTATTTTTGCACCGTTATCTATTTAACATGTATTCGTTTGCAGTCAGCATTACGATCGAGAGGTCCCGGGTTCGAATCCTGGTATTGTGGGCCGTTCCGAATTCAAAATTCATTCATGAGGGAGTTTTTATGCTGGGAACGCACAGAATCTCTCCAGTGAGCTCTGGCTACCCTACTTACCGCCGAGAACACAACACGATAGTTATTATGGCCGTGGTCTTCTATAGGGCTGTACTACTACCCCAGTCGGACTGCTCAATTCGGACGGGAGATTCTGTCGTGGCCTTCCTCCATCGCAAGGGTTACATGCGACAAAATAATAAAGTTAGAAACTTAACTCAAAGCGATAGAAGTCATTGTTGCTTGTAACTCGATTAAACATTTCACTTACAGTAAAGAAAGAAAATGATAACCAAAGGCGAGTGAAGGTTAATCATGATCAGAAGGCCAATGTGACAATCCTGGAGTGCGCCGGACTGGCGTGCGCGCTGCAGCACGGTGATGTACTATTTCTGGGATATAATGATGGCACAGTAAGTTCATATATACACCTTTACTTTGGATTTCATTTCATTCATATATTCATATAATATACACCTTTACTTTGGATGCAACAGACGTATCCGAGCATTCCACATTCAATTAGATGTATCCTTGGATAATACGGAAAAACTCGAATATAGTGCACGGCATCTAACTTCGCAAGATTTTTGAGTACTGTGCGGTGCGCCCCACTACTCCAAAACCTTGCCAAATTAGTTGCCGTGCTCTATAAAATGTTGAAGTCGCTGCTGTATGTAACGCACAAACACGTTACAATACGTTTTGTTTGCTTTTCGGTTGCGAGGTTAAAAAGATTAGGGCCTGCGCTGCGTCGTGCGTGTGCACGTATGCGGGCACCTGCTCATCTTGCACAATTTTGTGTAAATTATCATCGCGAAATTAACTCAGTTTTATTTGTACGTACTGATACCTAATGCGTGGTCACGTAGTAAACGAGGTTTTGTACCCGCCTTCTGAAAATATAATAAAAAAGTAACTGTAATATAATATAAGCTTTTCTTGTTGTAGGTCGAAATCCGGATACCAAAGAAAAGAAACCCAATAATGGACCCAGATGATAAAAATGAACCAGAATATCATTTTAATATAAAGCAGTACTTAATACATGACACCGAGCCTACTATTATGGGCCTGAACGTCTGCGAGATGGAGAATACCCATATTTTGTTTGTTAAGACTCTTATTTGTGTATTTCAGTTCCGGTTAAGTTATCCTGAAAGTCTGTTTTAAGTTTTACACCTATAAGAAAGCTAGATCATCGCTCAGAGTGGTATGTAGTTACTGTTTGCACTGGAGATCAAATGTGGTTTATATTGGCGAATTGGCGGCGATTTTGCAGAAGCTATTCATTAAAGTTTGGAATAGGCTGTTATAAAATATGTAACTTAGTGAACTTTTAGGGTATGCCGAACACGGCTCAGTCTCGTTATACAAACGTATACAAATGTCTTGACAAAGTTATGCCATGCAAAATTGGTGAAGTAACTGAAACGCAGTATGTATTGATTGATAGAATCTAAACTACTAAAGCGCACAAATTAGCGATCGAATGCAGGCAATTGTTGTCATAAACGCGATCCAGTATCAAAAAGCTGTGGTCGCCGTTGCTAAAAGTAGTACGTATATAATATATAGTCTGTTCCTAGGGTTTTTTACAGATACTTGTAAGTAATAGGGTTACAAAAAGTCTGAAGAATCTTTAGATTGAAGTAATAGTTGTAGTACCTAAGTACCTTCTTACTAGCATTTATAAATGTTATTGTACAGTTTACATACTAAGGAAAAGGTTACATTTTTATGAACAAATCTTTATTTTTCAAGATTTTTTATTTATTTAGAAACGTTATGTCACGTTCGTGAAGTCTGACCTTGTGGTTGTGAACCCCAGGTCTGACTTTGAAACAACCTTCTATTATATTGCAGATGTACCTAAGTTTGATTAATTCGACTAACTTTTAAATATAGTTATGAAAACGCCGTCGACTACAAATCGACACGCGCTCCAGTTGACTAGTGTTTTAAGTGTAAGTACGTTTCGGCCGTTATCAATTTTTACTTTCACTATCGGGAACACATCATATTATACAAGTTCAATTTTTATTAAATTAAGTATTATTTAAAAAAAAGTTTAAGTAAAAAGTGATATGTACGACCTCGTTCGTAGCATAAGTTTGGGCTTATGTAGGTATATACGATCCTGAGGTTCAATTCCTGGGCCAGGCAATGTGCTTTTGGGTGATTCCATTATGACATTCGTAGTGACAACAAGCTCACATTCAATTAGAGAGTGAGTGTTGCCTTTATTAAAAATAGAATTTCTGAAAAATAATAGACTATTAGGTATTGCATCTAGAAATTGCGCCAACTATTGACTTAGTATGATCTTTGTACTTTTATAATATTATTATAATTGTTAGTCAGTGTCACACATAATAATTGAGAAGCTACGATTCAAATTCAAACCAGCTCACAATGAACTTGATAATATTATGTTTTAAGAAGGATAAAACTGAATTTGTTTCGGCGCCTCTCATTACGTTGTCTATGTACCTAAATAGTTTTAATAATGTGTTGTGATAGTAAACATACCTATGGGTTTATAAAATAAAATAAAACCTAAAATTGTAATTTAATTTTATTCAATAAAAAAATTACAATCCGAACATGGTTTCTCATACTTATTCTTAATTAAGGACGTTATTAACAATTTGTCAAAATGACTAGATTACTAACATTTTACAATATAACACACTTTTAAAAATCAGGTCTAAAAAGGAATTTAATTGACATTCTCTAATTGCTTTGTACTAAATTCTAAATTTGTACGGGTATAATGAGTTTTAAGTTTTAAATCAAAACGTATTTTGATTCATAGTTTCTTGATCTGAAACATCTTTTGACGCGTCTATCTGTTTGTTATGCCCGTCCCGCCTAACACAGTGCTGCTCTATGTATTTGCACGAAATAGCACACGCGCGTTTCGCGTTCGACGCAGCGCAGGCCTTACCAATGTTAACTTAATCAATTTCAATTTTTCACATTTATCGGACCTCCCTTGACGACTATATTTTTTTTATTTATTGACTGTACAAATCGAATATTAAATAACATAAAAATTAACATATAAAATCGGTATTAGGTACTAAAATCCTATGACATATTAACATACAAGCTGAGTACATTTTTGCTTTAATATCGCATTTTATACTAAAATTAGATAACGTTTTGCATGTGTTATAAACATTAAAACTTTTTAAATCTAAAACCTGTTCCATGTATTGCCAGACCAGGGAAATTGATTTTTTTTATATTTTAAATATAAAAACTAAATATTATGAAATTAAATGTCAAATCTAGTACGAAAAACAGGTAGTGGATACGATAAATTATCCCAAAAAAATAATAAAACCATTCGATATCTTTTTTCTAGTCAGGCAATACCATATTTCGTGTACCAGACACATTAATTTACTATACATAATTTTTATTGATATGCATTTGAACTGTTTTCATATCAAACACACCCTATACATCTACCATCGCAGATCTATATTATAAACAATATGATTATGTTCGAGGCAGTATTTTTCGAATTCGAGGACCTATAAAAACAATATCAAGTGTTTGTCGATAGGGATTCAGTTAAGGGCATAAGATTTTTTTAAACTACCCACATTTCTACCATTACCGCTCAACGGGACATACAAAAACTTACACCGACGAAATACTTGAAGCACTTTGTACCACACTGGATCGCCAGCTGTGTGACAAGGGAATTTCAACCATAACTCATGTCATTAGAGACGGTGTTAACGGTCTGTCGTATTTGGGTTGGTGTAGGAGAAACCTCTGAAGGGTTCTTGGTCCATAGATCGTAGAACTTGTGGTTCTACTGCAGTAAGGCGAGGTCGCTCACCGGTGAACGCCCGGTCGAAGTATTGAGTGTCCATTGGATGTCTCTGTGAGAGGAAGAATTATATGTTAATGAACTAGCTTATTATCTTTATAGCTTTTTAAATCAGCTGATTTACAGAAAGAAAAAAAAATGTTCAACACCATTTTTTTTCCATGAAATATTGATGACTATAAGTAGCTCAAGCCCCCTGTGAAGGATGCTCAAATGCAAATCAACACTTTGTATACGACACGTCAAAATGACTTAACCTCGTCTGATGGTAAGCTAAAACTAAAGTATCAGGACTGGGGTCACCACTACATACACCAATAGCGCTACAGTGGCGGCCCTCAGCTTGACGGCCTCATCAAATGCTTTTTCTAAATGCTCCCGGGACTATAGGAAGAAGGAAACACTGAAGGAAGGCTGGTAAATAATTCCAAGTCTAAAAACACTTGGAATTCTTTATCAGCTAGGAAAGCTAAATTAACTACTTAGAAGCCGTGTAAAATATCTACTACATAATGCTATAGAACATTTAATTTTTTGTGTAACGACATCGCCATTACACTTTTGATTCTTTATAAACTGAAACGAAGAAAAGTATGTGAAGAGACACTACTCACCACTCTTGGTCTGAAAGGTGACTCCAGTTCACGTCGCTCGAGCCTGTCCCAATGTATCTGATGGAAGAACTCCTGTTCTCTGATGTCACCGTGCATGCATTCAGTGCCTCCCAGTCTTGTCCGCGCGTCCTTGTCCAATAACTGTAATATTACAGAAATAATTTCGTTGATATGTGGATTGGTGCTTGACCAGAAATTCTTCTCGATCCTGACACCCAACCCAATGAAAGCTCCGCCAACTGTGATGTGCCTATCTGGACAAGTTAATCTTTCTCCGGTACTGTTTCTGAATAGGTAGCTGCACTCAATTCGTTTTCCAAATAGAGATCCTACTAACTTACCCTTGTCAATATGGTGAGAGCTTCATGTGAAAGGAAGCGCGGGTAGGAAGGCATCTCATTGCAGATAGACCAGAAGAGTTCGTCTTCATCACAGCCACTGAATGGACTCTGGCCGATGAGCATCTCATAAAGAAGCACGCCAAATGACCACCAATCAACTGTCTGATTGTACTTAAGTCCTTTTATTATCTGAAATTATAAAACCTTTCAATATTATTGTACTTACGACTTTAAAGTGCTTTATATATACATTCTCTGAACCTTTTTTCCCAGCTCAGTTGGGGTCGGCTTTCCAGTCTAACTGTGATACGGCCGAACTTCGATATTTTCCGTGGAGCGACTGCCATCTGACCTCCACAACCAATGGTCATTATGACCAATGGCGATATCGAAGTTCCAAGTTAGACTGGTTGGACTTTTGTGGGCTCCAACTACCCGTAACGACTGCCATAGATGTTTGTATGGCAACCGGGACCGACGGCTTAACGTGCTCTCCGAGGCACTAATAAACTGCTATAAATACACACATAACTTCGAAAAGCATCGAAAAGTCATTGGTGTGTGCCATGGTGAACCTGGGATCGAACCCGAGACCTCGTCTCAGCAGTCCATTACCCAAACTACTAGGTCACCGCGGTAACTAAAGTGCTTCATAGACAGTCTTTAACTGCAGTTGACCAACAATTACACAATCATTAATGATTAGTTAGCCAGCAACACATTTACTAACCTCAGGTGCCATGTAATCTGGTGTGCCACAAAAAGTGTCCGCTGTCTTATCCAAGTATATTTGCAGCTTACACATGCCAAAGTCTGCGATGCGAACGTGACCTTCATAGTCTAGTAATATGTTGTCCAGTTTCAAATCTCTGTAAATTAATAATTGTCTTATTAACCATGTTTCCAGTGGGATTTTTTTATATAATTTGCCTCTTGACACGTTCCTTTTATCAAGATCAAGCAATCCAAGGTATGTATAGGTACCTATAGATATTCTTTCCTAGCTCTACATCTTAGCAGCTATATCATTAACCAATTTTTTTTGTTCATTAGCAGGTGATACCTATTTATCTGAACCATACGCCAGACAGTATATGCTTGATCTGCAGATATATATATGGTCAGTTAGAATATGATTACTGAAGATTTACGCTTAATTTCAGTCGGCGCGAAGAGTCTCAACTTCAAGTAGTAAATCATATTTTCGTGTGGGCTGTAAACGTAGTACGGAGTATCTGTTGGCATCGAAACCAGTCGAGCTTACCTGTAAACAATGCCTCTTTTGTGTAAAAATTTCAGTCCTGATACAATTTCTGCAGCATAGAATCTGCCACGAGCCTCGGGGAAACGTCCACTTTGCTGAATGTGGAACATCAAGTCACCACCATTCAGGTACTCCATTACGAAGAAAAGGTGAGACTAAAATACAAATAATTTCCTATAAAGTTTTGATTTAAGTTGAAGCCCCACGTTGGGCGCCAAAAAATTTGCAACATGTGCATCTTGGTTTTAATTGGCATGTAATGAACGGTGGAGTTTATTATAAACATTCAAACATGTTAGTTCCTCTTAGCATAGGCCTTAAGATATTTCAAGTAGCGGTCTAAAAAGCCCAATAAATAGGTAATTTTGTCTGGGTCAGACCAAATCTTTCTAAATTGACCAGAAACATAATGAAGCAATACTGATCATCGTCATTTGAGCGCTAATCTCGGTTGAATAGATTAAAAACAGACTGGCCAGAGGGCCTGTGTTAAATCATGCGTGTTACGATTTGCACGATTTTGTGCAAATAACTTGCACGAAATTGGCTTAGTATTACTTGCACGAAACAGGCGCACACGACGCAGCGCGTACAAATGCAACCTGACAATTCAGAAGATACCTTACTACTTTGCGATCAATTCATAACCGCTAAGCAAAACAGGTGGATTTCTAGAAATGAGGTTATACTATTGCTACATCTATAAATTCAGTTAAATGTACCGTACCTATTTACAATGTAACAACGTCTGATATCTAGCAATTCGCGTTATATATTGGCGTAATATACTGTGACAAATAAAACATGTTAAAATGTCATAACATTTGAATTATTTATCATAAAATGTGCAGTTTCCTTACATCAGTCTGGAAAGTAGCAAATAGATGGCAGAGGTAGGGATGGTTGGTGCCAAGAGCGAGAACTTTTCTCTCGATCAAAGTACATTCAACGTCATCGTCCTCTAATACAACGTCTTTTTTCAAACACTTCACAGCGTAGTAGTACTCTGTATCTCGTAGTTCAGCCAGCAACACCTGTGAAAGAAAATAGTAGCATGGTCATTCGGATGCGGCAATAGGTAGTTCCCGTTGAACATTTTATTACACGAAAACTTAAATAAGTACATTTTACTGGCATCAAGTATCGAAACCCGGTCACCACAGTAGCACGTAGGTAAACTTATACATGAACTGATGCTACAGGTGCAATGACCAACGAAAATTTTTATATTCATTGTTTACAATTAGAACAAAGGTAGGGTCATACATAAGACGCTTGACAAATTGTTTTTTCCTCGAAAGTAATGCGTAGGAAGACAAAAGAAGAATAAAAAACGGCACATTTTTAAATGTGAACAAGATGACTGCTCTAAGATTAAACCACATTTTCAGGTATTTTATAGATATTGTGAGAGACGGGCTGTCTGTCACAATATCTATAAAATACTAATAGAATTTGTTACTAATAAAAGGATTCATATGAAAAGCTTAGAAGGTACAAGAGCAGGTTAGCACTGTACATAGCTATACTCTCCCTCGGCAAAACTGAATTATTATTTAAACGCGTCAATGCTGCTAATTCTGTTGTTAGGTACATCTCTAAACTTAAAATTTTCTAAAATTTTCTAATTGCATCTGTTTCTTTCATTAACAGATAGAAAAGGACAGATGATTTATTTTAGTGAACACCTGTCATATGTTTCGATTCTTAGTTGATAACGTGATAAAGCTCTACACTCTATTAGGCAACCATATCACAAGAAAATTTTCATTTTAATATCGTCAAAAATAACTGCGGTTAGTGACTTTTATATGAAAGTTAATGATACCGAGTGCTGATATGTTTCGAGAGACGTGTGTGACATTTCACCGCGAGCTGATATTATAACGCATATAATTAGGTATATCATGCTTTCTCCGTATTCTTGGCCCATTCTCAAAGGCAATTGGGCCAGCGACGAAACCAGGAAGCAGAACCGTTCTGGCTCGCATACCGTACGGAGTTACTCTTGCTAATAAATATTATGTATTTGGTGTTGCGGAACATCAATTTGTGACAGAATGATGCTATTCTAATTTGGGGAATTACCTGTACTTAGACACGGCCGTACTTACTCTCCTGGCAGCGCATAAGCAATCGATATAGGTATTAACTACAGGTTGGCTATAGCAACAAATCAATGGCAATAGTACCTACGCATAGTCAGTTTCAAAAGTAGATGATCATTATCAGATTTTCAAGATTGTTAATTGCACTGAGTAATTTATATCCCTTAATGAAAATGGTGTTTATCTAGTCAGGAGGTAGAGCCTCCTGAAAGGATAATTGTTTTAAAACGGTGATTAAAAATAGGTAGGTACCTACTTAATCAATTTTAATCTGAAATCTGTGCAATTATCATCTATTTTTAACGCTGACTGTACCTATCCAGAAACAATTAAGTATTTAGGTCAAAATCGAGCACCCTAAACTATCGATAATATCCATTATAGGATTTAGATCGTTTAGATCAGACGATTTTTTTTATGTCTGACACGTCAATATGACTTCACCTCGCCTGATGGTAAGCTAAAGGCAAAGTCTCTGGAATGGGAGATGGTATTCACCATTACGAACACCGATAGTGCCACAATGGTGGCACTCAGCTTGACGGCCTCATGAAATACTTTTTCGCGCCCCGCTTAAAGGACCCGGGACTGTATGAGGAAGGAAACACGTTTTAGTGTGCTGTGAGGCAAATTTATGATCAAAAAAGTTTGAAAAACTCGCAACTGAAGTTTAAATTATAGAGTTTATAATATGCTCGTTATTGCGATTATTTCACAGATCTGTGGAGTTTCCACATAAAATTACAAATTATGGTAGAGAGGTGCGTCTATAATTATACCTATATACTGTATACCTACACAAAGAATGCTGATAGATAGAAACGGTAAATCATTAGATAGTAAACATTTTTCAACCGTGACGCAACTGTAAGAACAAAAATATCCACACTAGAAAAACAGCGCGCCTCAAACCGCAACAAAAGCTATAAGTAGGTGTAAATATGTTGTACGATAACCAGTAGATAGGTAATTGAAAAGAAAACTGGTTTAGGCGCGTAGACCGATTAACAGGGACGGCTTTTCTGTCTAACTCCTGTCCTGTCCTGTCCTGAGACCTTGCCTTTCGCTTATCATCAGGCGAGGTGGAGTCATTTTGACGTGTCCTATATAAAAAAAAAAAAAAAAAAAACTACGAAGCTGCTGAACTTCGATATTTTCCGTGAAGCGACTGCCATTTGACCTCTAAAACCCACTGTCGATATCGATATTCTGAAAGAGACATTACAATGTGTTAGGTTCTATCCTAAGATTGCCTTGGCTTAACAGTTTATCTGTGGTATAAGTACTCTGTGTAAAATCTTTATTTTGATTGGATTCTTAGGATGTGTGGAGAGACGCGTCGAGACTTACAATATATACTTATTACGATCCCAATCGCGTTTGTTAGCACATCAATATCATCAAATTATTGACAGAATCGCGACAGAATTATTTTGACTGTCTCCACGCGCCTTTAGATTTATTATGGTTTGTATATCACATAGTTATAAGTACGTCACGACTGAATCTCTCCAAAACGGTAAGCAAAGTTGTAGTTCTAGGTAATTGCGGTGAGTGGGGTGGTTGTTTGCCAAGCCAGTTTTGCAGAATTCTTCTAAGGATAATAATAAACAAACACTACTGAGAAAAATTACAGCATGATAAGTACCTAACACACATCTGCACGTTAATATAATAGCAATATAACAGAACCGATATGATTTTGGGGCCCAAAGCCGGTTCACTTACAATGCTCCCTTAAAAGCCGTATACAAGAAACTAAAAGAAGGAGACAAAGCTGACGTATCCTAGGCTCCGAGGTGAATGACTCGGATGCCACCGGGCGGAACAGCGCTTAGATTATGATGACGGAACCGACCATGACATAACATAACATAACATAAACTCACGCCTATATCCCCGAAGGGGTAGGCAGAGGTCCTAGCATGCCGACCATGATAATCCTGTGGATACCTATTTATTTTCAAGTAAATTACATAATTAGTCACCTTTCGCTTGTCTCAGTTAGCAATTTATATAACAAATACAAAAAGAGCCGTTAATCCATTAAATACGTCGTTTAATAGGCGACAGTGCGTCGTGAGGAGGATGATGACACGTGTTCTCTGACGTTGGGAAGATGGCCAGTGATGTAGGTGCTCGAAATAACTCGTATAAATCTAGTATTACAAAACGACAGGTAAACTGCGGCGAACCGCGCAAGCTGCAAGTGGCAAAGTGCCATTGCACATCATGGAGGGGGTTACGGTCACCGCTTATTATACCTACTCATTTTTAATTCTACTTTTTTTATACTACGTAGGTAGGTAGACAAGCACACGGTCCACCTGATGGGAAGCGGTCACCGTGGCCTATGGATGTGTGCAACACTAAGGGTGACAAACACGTGCTGCCTACCCTGAAGGGAAGGGGGAGCGCTAGAAAGAGGTGGGGAGCTCTGGCTACCCTACTTACCGGCAGCGGGAACACAACACGATGGTTATTATGGCCCAACAAAAAATGCACCCAAATTCACAATCGGCCGATACACGATCACTGACTGTCTGGCAATATCAAAAGGATTACGGGGAAGCTGTTATGACTATTTGGGACTTATGACCGTAAGGTCCCTGGTTTGAATCCATTCTGGCCATTACACTATCGACTTGAGCCCATTTATTTCCTAAAATCCTTGCACAACATAGTCTGCCTGCATTATGGTCGCCCTCGACTTTACAGTGTACATACAATTACCATTTCCCAACGAAAAAAAAGAAAAAGCTAGTTACTAGTTTACTACCAGGCCTCGACCCGTAATACCCGTATGTATCAAATATTTTTCTGGCTTTGTAGAGTTTGTAGTCAGTATATAAATGGCTGTCTACGTTGTTAGGTGACGTCCGTCCGTTGAAATGGATAATCGTTTAGTATGACGTAGAGTCCTGACATCATAATAAACGTTATATATTATTAATAGTGATGTGTCTATACTACAAGTATACATATATATCCCACACCTCTTTTAACATAAATACGTTTTAGATTTGCCCTTATTACGGTGACTTAAGTAATGTTTACAACTACCTAAATTGATTCGATGCTTAGCATGAAACTATAAATAGGTTCATGATGCTTAGTGAGCGTCAAATAACGAGTATCAATGGATCTCCAGTACAGAACCAATCAACTTATGA
Source organism: Lithosia quadra (assembly GCA_963576445.1). Taxonomy (NCBI): domain Eukaryota; kingdom Metazoa; phylum Arthropoda; class Insecta; order Lepidoptera; family Erebidae; genus Lithosia; species Lithosia quadra. The sequence continues at coordinate 15,677,452 of OY754879.1, forward strand.
CATAATACTAATATTTTTTGTAATTAGTAGTCGTTATTTTATTGTAAGTAGTTCGTAGTCTGCAAGTACTAGTAGATGGAAATGATTGAATATTGTAGCGTTGCAGTTTGCAGAAACTATCTTTATTTTCTTTCCCTTTTAATTATTTAAAAGTAGATAATAACTCAAGTTACATATGCACATCTCTGCGGTTTTACATTTCCTTTGAAGTTTAGTTTCTAGATCTGTTCTGTGAAACAGTTGAAATAATTTATTGCACCAGTGACCGCTGTGCGATATAAGAGATGAGCGCACCTCTCCCGTTTTACGATTTCTTTGAAATTCATAGTTTCTAGTTCTTTAAAACAATTGTTATTGTTTGCAATAAATAACCACATGACCGCTTTGACTGTCCCTATTTCTATTTTCATATCGGTACACCCAGACTATTATTGATATTTCCAATAACCTGACACAATTTGAATGAAAACGTTGTCTTGTCTGCCTTATTTCATAATGGCAATTATTGTACGCACTGAAAGAATTATGAATACATGAATACAGGTATATTTTATTTGTTTTTGGGACAACTTCTGTATAATAAGATAGATGCCATAACAAATATGTTATTTCCTAAATTATGCCCATTGTAAGTTAGTTTTAAAGAAGGTTCGCCAAAATAAATCCTATGAAGAGACAGAGGAGTTAATGACTGTTTTACAATAAAACACACGTTCACAACCAGCATATACGTGACAGCATAATAAAATCCTGTTTGCTTCGTATCACCAACAGTGGTTCGAACCATGGAATCGGAATCTTGGTCCAGGCCTCGGATGATAATAATAAAATATTCTGAAACCTCTTTGGAACGCAATGCCCATAAGATCACTGCACGAGGAGCACGGTTAAAAGCCTTTTGGATATCTGTATGTGCCTACGTATATTTATGAATTATATTATTTCCATACCTTTAAAAAAATATGTTCAACTTCTGAAGTAAGGGGCGCTCGAGGTGCGCTGATGATAATTGAATATGCTTGATAAATATATACCCGTGATGCGTGAAAAATTGCGACGACGAAAGGACAACTTGACGAAAGGAATCTTTATTTTGCACTGAAACATTTGTGGGACTGTGAAAATTCAACAACTTACGCAACGTGGTAATAACATGATAATGACAGCTGGATTTCCACACTTCATTTATTAAAATCATGTAGTGGATTTTATGAACCTCTCTAAACTTAACAACCAGTATAATTTAAATCTGCCGTGGATCAAGACACTCACCGCCAGTATGCCTCAACACCTCCGTTCCTACCAAATGTGTGTATATGTTATTTAGAAAATTATTCTTATGTGTTAAATTTAACACAATCATTATTTTTTGGTAGGTATTTGCTTAAAATCTTCAAAGTAATGGGTGCCAGGGGAATCAACGAATACGAATTAAGATTCTCCTTCAGTTGTCTTAGTTCCTTTCATTATTGAAATTCGTTCTTATTAATACAAAAATAACGTTGCCCTTTACCGCCGTAGGCTCCAGCCTACTTAGTATGTAAATCCGCTACTGGTTGCATGCCTGTCGGTTATACTAAACTTCGTGTGAGTTCAATGCACTCATCTAGCGAATGAAAATAATATTTGACATTTCCATACGAGCTTTGAAGTAGTGCGTGTGCGTCACGATTAACCATCGTGTCTGCGTCTCCATTACCTATCTACTAAACCGAGATATTATTGGCGTTTAGTGCTTTTTCACTTCTCAAATCATCAAAGCACATGAATATTTCTCAATTTTCTTCTATTTTTAAGTGGTTTTTGACAGATGGGCTAGATACATTTTATTCATACAGATACACGGGTATCTACGGACAAATGCTGCATACAAATATCTGTATTAAGCGGGTATCGAACCCGCAACCTCTGTTTAGGAGTCGAACTGAGTCGAACGCTCTACCGCTACGTCAAAGAGGTCGTCTAATTTTTATAGAATCTTTTGTGTTCGTTATTGCCATGAGAAAGTTAATGAATTTTTTTGGAAAGTACACGGGTACGGTGCATGCACCTCGGTAGCGGGGGTTAGAGCGTTCGACTGCTACGTCGCCGTCGGAGGTCGCGAGTTTGATTCCCGCTTAGTGCAAATATTTGTATATATACAAACAACATAACATATTCATTGTTTATGCATTTGGCTATGAATATACTATGAATAATATGTATTTACAAAAAAAAAAATGTTTTTGGTTATAAATAGTCGCTGGTTTATTCGTATTCTAGAAACACAAGCTAGTTAAACTATACTGTCTTTGGCTCTAGATAGCGCTGTGTAGAATGTTGTAGAATATTTTTTTTTTAACTGCAACTGGATGGCAGTGCGCTCAGCTAGTTAGCTATAAGTAAATTACAATAACAGACTCATTACAGCACATCATTTTACATCTACTAATATTGTCTTTATGAGTCAAAATTTACTCAAAACTCTCACCTCTGTTAATATCTGCAGACACACTAAGATTTAGTATTATTATATTTCAACGTATAGTACTATCAAGTGCCATGATCTCAGCGGATCTATTCTTGAGTTCACAGGTAGTTCATTCTATTTCCAATTGATTTCCTAACACTCTGACACAGTTTTGTTGTACAATAACTGAAGCGCCTCGAAACTAAAATGTCAAAATAATGTTTTTACATATTTTATATTTACGGCTAATTACGCAAGACAATAGGTACCCATAGCCTGCCAGAAAAGACTACAGTAATGCAAATTTTAGTACCCTTTATTTAACGCCAGTGATTAAAGCAAACAAGATGCTACAACTTTAACACCAACCATGAATTACACAAAAAATAATTAGCAACTGTGGTAAGGTGATTTTGCGTTCGAATTTGAGTCCATTCTATAGAAAGCCTTTTGGATCTATGATATGAATTGAAACAATTGAAATATCACTTTCTTATACCAAGTTGGATTCTTAGTAGCGAGTCAGTTTGCCCAATGGTTTGTGGAGATTAAGTTAATGCCGTCAAGAAAAGAGGAAAGATACTCTGGTTCTACAACTTTAAGCAATCATTGCTACCATTGATAAAATTGGTTTATATTGTGTTAGGTCATCTTCGGAACCATTGCACTTATTCAAAAAGAAATTTCATCATTTGAAAGGTGATATTATTCCCGATGAACATAATCTGTTTAATTAAAATAGATTCAGTTAAAAAATAACATAGATATGAACCGAAGCGAATAGCGATGACAGTTTGCTAGTTTGACTTAATAGAACAACAGGAAGAAATTATCGATTTTCAGTTGAATGCCATTATGTGCATATTTTAAGAATCAATTGACGGCCGTTACGATAATGGCAAAGGTCAACTACAAATAACATTACTTCGACCTTGTATGGTGTTGATACATGACGGAAATCCATGGCAAACTCTAATTTGTTAACTCACGAAAAGAGTAGTAAGAAAAATAAATACTTAGCTATTAAAATATGCCACAAATTCACTGTGAACTAGTCTACGCATGCAAAACATTTGATAATAATAGACAGACATGGGAAGAAATATTGGACTGAACTGATTACATAATGTGCCAAACGATATATTCGCAATCTGGCCTATTAAAGATTGATTTAAAACAGTAGGTATAATTTAAGGACTCATTTCGCATCATCATCCTCATAGCCTATCACTCAGTTGCGTCTGGTTGCGTCCAAAGGGTGCAGTAGAGCCTGAGGTCTGCTTATTGTTTTCATTCGTATGGGTCTTTTCAGGGTGCGAGTGCTTTCTGAGCTCCTAACCTTAAGAGGAAAATCTGCAGCAGAGCTTCGTCTGTTTTATTAGCTGGAGCACTGACTTGCGGGTAAGATTGGCTTGGGTGACACCCAAGAGATATTGGTAGAGCCCTATACACTCATTCCTATTTCAACATATTATGGTAATTTGGGTTTGCAGTAAAATATGTGACGAATTTGTCATCTTCGTATAAATAGATTCACCTTTCAGCGGCTATACGCTTGTCTTTTGTTTACAGCGAAAAGTTATGTGTGTAGTACACCTTTATGCGAGAGCTGATTTTTCTCTTGGCAAAATCTCTTGTTTCAGCTTTAGTTTATTTTGGGAAGGAGAATTCGTATACCTCAGATTTTAGAAACTATAAACACTTTTTCTCAATAGCATTAAGGAAGAAATATGTTGTTTAGCTAAACAGCAAAGTGCAGACACGAGTAATAAAACGTAATACCTATTATAAATCAGCCGTTAGATGCATTAAAGTGATTTGTTTAAGTCCGATTAAAATGTACTAAAGAATCGTCCATTTATTGCTGAAATATATTCTATTTATATATCGTGATGTGAACCATAACACGTTATCTGGCACACCTTTGAGACCGATGTGGGTCAACTGTGGAAAACAAGGTGGAAAACAATGATAATTGCGGTATGGACGCACGATTTACTAACTAGCGATTAGTTGACGGAATAATTTGAATGTTGAAAAATGTATATACATATTAATTTATTATAAGTTCAATAAACTTACCTTTCCAAAGCTTCCCTTCCCCAAAACTTTGATGAACTGGAAATCTTCAACTGTATACTTCCTAAATCGAGGTATAGACCGCGCAGGCGGAGTGAACCGTCCAGTTTTTCTGAAGATATCGTAGGCAGTGGATTGTTCTGTCAAAGATAATGAATTATTTTAGTCGTCATAAGTAATGATATCAAGATTTATAATAATACAGCTCAAATAGAGTGTACAGGACCCTACCAACATACTTGAGGGCAATGCCAACTTCACCTACAAGTTGGTACCAACTTGTAGGTGTACACCTGCTAAATAACGGACAAGGCTCTGCTCTGGCCCAGGCTTTTTACTCTGCATTGGGAAGGTCAAACGGCTGTCGCTTCCTAACATTTCGACATAGCAATCAAAAACAATGAGCGGTCCTAGGACTCTAGAGTACAAACTTTAAACGCTACTGGGAAATCGCTAAGAGTTCAAATAAAACAAAAATATATAAATAAATATTCTACGACAATCTACATACCGCTGTCTAAGTATACCCAGAGTAAGCTTAGTTTAACCAGCTTATGTTATGGATTCTAGAATGCGAATAAACATACTTATAAACTTTCTTTGTAAATATATAGGTACATACATACAATAAAACAATAACAATTGCTACAGCCTCAAAAACTAATTTTAGCTGTTACGGCACAGTGTTCTCGATGTTAAAAATAGGTTCCGTGCTTGAGCTACACCATTATAAGAGTTGAAACAGTTCAGTAGGTATACATAGTTATTAATAATAACATGATAATGAATGACGTCACAGAATATACGTTGATAATATCAGGCCGTTAGTATTCTTAGAAGATATTTTTAAATTCAGCGTGGGCTTCGTCATGTGATTATCCACTATTATTAAATAATAAAGACAAATAAAAAGAAAAATATGTTGATTTAATGTGAATAAATGAGCAAAGTATTGAATAAAATTTAGATTTGGTATAAATAACACCTTTATAAAATACTAGCCGACGCTAGCGGCTCCGCCCGAGCAGATTTTGGTGATCGTCTTCGTTTTTTTTTTCACGTATCTCCACTTCTACTTAACCAGTTGCAATCAAGCATACGGCAAGTTTAAAGTCAGGAATTTTCTAATAAAAAAATCGCATCAATATTCGTTCAGTATTCTTGAATTCGTCGCGAACAAACAGAAAAGAATGCTAAACAAATTATATTTTTGTGTTCAGAATCGTTCGTTTAACATACTTAACCCAAGTAGTTTTTGAATATCTCCAATGTACGAGTCCACAGCAGGCTGATTACAATTTTATAATAGTATCTACCTATTGAAACCTCAGCTAGCTGACAAAAAGACAACCCGAACCCGAGGAACACAATCTATGTACCATTCTTAAATCAAAATCAAAGTCAAAAATCATTTATTCTGTATAGACCATTAAATGCGGCACTTACAAAACGTCAAAATCAAAAATATTTAAAACTAGAAGCAAATGGACCACGTTAGAAACGCGTCCCAGACCTGGGCGTCAATTCTGTTAAAACAATTCACTGACATGCCACTGTCACTTCAAAAAAATACCATTTAATTATGGACTTCACTGTTGTCAGCTTAAAGTCTAAAATTAAATGATATTTTGAAGAACAAAGACTTTAACTATATAATGGTAAAGTCTATAATTAAATAGCACTTTTAAGAGTTTCAGTGGCCTGACAGTGGTTTGCATTTAGCAGAATCGAGGCCCTGAGAGGACTCCGGCAAGAAACTCAGTGGCCTGTTTTTTTGGTCTTTTTTTTTTTTATACTACTTAGGTGGCAGACAAGCACACGGCCCACCTGATGGGAAGCGGTCACCGTGGCCTATGAACGTGTGTAACACTAAGGGTGTCACACACGCGCTGTCTACCCTGAAGGTAATGGGGGAGGGCTGGGAAGGAGTGGGGAGGCTAGGAAGGGATGGGAGGAGGAGGGGTAAATTGAGCTCTGGCTACCCTACTTACCGGCGGGAACACAACTCGATGGTTATTATGGCCGCGGTTTTCTGTAGGGCGGAGGTACTACCCCAGTCGGACAGCTCATTTCGGACGGGAGATACCGTCGTGTCCTACCTCCTGTTGTCTGTTTACAAAAAAAAAATACGGAGGTATAATAGTAGTAAGTACCTAGGTATATCTCTTAATTGTAGATACATCAAGAATACGAGTATGACAATAGTAATTATAAGTACCTACTGTAGGTATTCTTTATTCCGTGTACCTACTCTTCTAGCTTCATCTGAGGAAAAAGCTGACTATTACCTATCTACCTACTGATAGGCGTTTGCGTGATTTTTTCTACCGCCCAAGCTACGAGTATACCCACCGTCATGTCGTCAATTGAGATCCACTTTCAGTGATATCTAAGTACTGAATGTTTAGTTAGATTTATAGGTACCAACTGTTCTAGTGTAAAGGTAAAAACGATTTTTCTTCAACGTTCTTTATTTCTGTTAACGTTGTTCTAAATAAAATTAAAGAAAGCACTTGATACTAAACATTGGGCATTAATAGAGCACATTTTGTACGTTTCGTAAATTATTCGTCTATGGTTTCGTTTACAAATTACGAGTGTTGATCTCATTGTTAATACATATTGCGAATCTTGATCTCATTCTTAGTAAATAAAGTTTCAATCATGATATTATGGAATGAGGGTAAGTAAATAGGAGAATAGTATCTTAAAATTGTAAGACTTTTATTCTATAGTGAATGACTTCGCTCGCATTGATTTAAATTTTCAAAGTTTTGGTTTTTTAGTGCGGAACCCAAACTCTTTTGACTAAAATCGCATGCCGTCTTGGGTCTACAGAAGAGACCGGGGTGTAAGTACCCCAGCTGACCCTGGGCCATCAATTGGGCTTCTAGATGGCCTCCTCGGGTGTGAGAGCCACGGTGTCCCCATTTTTTCAGACGTTAGATTAGGTTCTCTAAATCGCGACTAATCATTTCTGTATTTTTGAACCATTTTTTATCTCCATATACCTATTGGTCAAAAGAAATTCTCCAAATTAGACCAATAAGTATATTATTTGTTTTGCCGAAATTAACTTTATACCAGATACACCACTTTTATAAAAAATATTTTTATAACTTCATGATTTTGTGTCACAAGATTTATGGCGACTGTAAGTACATTGACCGCATCCTATACCTGCAAATAACTAACAGCACTTGATTGACCCAGAAAGATACGCCATATTTCATCTGTCTCCACAATATCTAATAGTTTGAATTATTGGCACAAGTGTTTGGCATTTGCCTCTAATGATGCACATAATATACTCTGAGATATTATTGATGGTCATACTCATTTGTAACCAACACGAGCCGTCAAGCTGATTCTTATCAGACCTCTGGAGACCATCCCAAGGCGTCAGCCGACACGGTCGTTTTCATTTAGTAGCTGGCAAACTTTGTGACACTTTAATCTGCGCAGAACGAATTTTCAAATGTCTTTGGTGGCAAGCGTGCAGTGCAACGATGGGGGCGCACTAATCAACCAACCACAGATTTATAATAAACTAATCACGGACTCAAATCAAAGTAATTAGTGAATCATAGGTATATAGCAATAGGTAGCGAGGGTTCTACTTCCTACTAAAAAAAACTAAAAAATATCATGTTTATTTTATTTTATAGTTATTTAATGTTTTCTTTGGCTACGGCTACATAAGACGAGGCAGACAGCTTTGTTCATATAAACTAAATTTATGCTTCTTCTGGGGTTTATTAGGTATTTTTATAGCTATCAGAATTCGTAAATATTATGAGGTGGTTTGGTCACAAAGTCAAGTAAGTTAAAAATACCTATCCAATACTTATTTATATACGTTATGAAAAGAAATTAGAGTTTGGAATATTAAGGATAGCCACATCACTAGGGTTAAGAAATCGATTAAAAAAATTTGATAGGTATCCTTTCAAAATTTAAAAGAGCTTTGAGTGGGTTTGAGCCTGCGATTTACTATTACAAAATCGCAAGCGCCAATTCAACAATACTTATGGTATTTCGTAAACGTTCCGGGCATTCGTTTTACGACACAATTCAAGTTCATGAATGTTTACGTTGCGTTATAGTAGTATGACATAATTTGCGTACAGCATCTGTGATGTATTAAATCTCTTTCACCTCGTGAGAGATCGTGAGCGCAGCTAAAAATATTTGCTCAGACAGAGCAATATCAAGGTCGTCTCGGTTATATCTGAGGCTATCAGGATCTCGCCACTGTAAAAGGAAACTTCGGAACTGACCTCATAAAACTGGGAGCTAAGCTAATGCTTATTCATGCATAAAATAATTAAACAGTGAATGACCGATGCCAAAATATAAGACATTTACGTCCGGCTTTAGCCTAAAATCCAATTTATTTAAGTAAATATTCATGTCTTATTAATTCAATCGATTTTCTGAGTACATACCTACTCCAATATCTATCAGATGAAAATTATTATCATGACATGACATACAATGATATTATATATTATTATGTAAAAAGTGACATATGAAATGTTGTACACTTATATAGTTTTATTACCTAGCTACTTACTTAATGTTTCACATTATTTCAAATATAATTATGCAATTGATAAAAAAGTACACCTAAATTATTGTTTTACGTCATAACCTATGGTTGTAACAAGAATATTAGAACCAATGGATACTGCAAGGCCATACATTGCAGTGTCTCCATCTAGTTGGTTGGGTTGCGTACCTTTCTTTGCGGTGACCATGTTTAATTGCAAGGTTGGGATATATGATGTAGTTTACGTCTATGCTCATGAAAATAAATGGTATAGTCTACGTTTCCATATTTACTAATATTATAAAGAGAGGCCAAATTCATTGAAAAGGTTATTTTACTATAATATATTTAAAAGCTATTGAAGATGCAAACAGTAATTTTGTAACTTATTTATTTATTAATTGAGACTTACTTATGTAAGCATGTAATAACAAAATAAATTATTGACATTAAATGAAGGATTATGTATTTATTTATTTTATACATAAAGTGTCATTACAGGCAAACCCAATGCGACAGAGTAGCAACAAAAGGGTGTTTCCTATAGTAGCGTCACATTAATAGGTAACATTTGACGTTTGTCAGTTTTATATTCATAATGAGGTGACCTGTTAAAAAAGGTCGATTAAAACGAATGAATCGATACGGACTTGAAAGATAATGTGAATTTTAAAAATCGTCAGGTGAATCCCTGTCCCATTATTATACTTTCTTTCGTAAATTTAAGGAACAAAATAAGACAAATACATGATCTATACTTATAATAAAACTGTAGAGAGGTCAATTCTGTTCTTTGCATATATTTACAAAATAACTATTGGGGGATGATTGGTGATCGATACTAATGCAAAAAATGCAAACAGTAAATTTTTTGTCTTTCTATCTGTCTGTATGTGAAGAATAATAAATATATAATAATATTTTGAGTCAACCTGTACCTATACAGTAAGTTTATACTACCGTGGTCTAAGTATGTACAGTCGTGAACAAATAAAAAAGTGTAGTGGTTTTTAGAAACGATAACTTAATACCTACTTGAGTAGGTATAGGTTAGATATAGGTCTAGAAAGCAATAAATAATAAGCGTCAAAGTTGAAATTATATACTTATTATGACCAGCTTCCTAGCAATGGCAAAGCGTAAAAAGTACTGAACGAATTTTGATGCGGCTTTTTTATTAGAAAGGTCTTACTTAGACTCAAAATTTTTCGTATTTTTGCTTGCAATTGGTTAAGTACAACCGGAAATATGACCAAAAACGACCTAAAAACGAAGCGCGGGTGAAGCCATGGGTATATCAGCTTGTATAAAAAGTAGCCTATATGTTGCCCAGAAGTATGAACTATAATCGTATCAAGTTTGATCAAAATCCCTCCAGTAGTTTTTGATCCATGCGTGCACATACAGATAGACAGACAGAAAGACAAAAAAAATACTGATTGCATTTTTTGCATTAATATCGATCACTAATTATTTCCCAATATGTAGTTATTTTTTAAATATATTCAACTAGCTGTTGCCCGCGGCTCCACCCACGTGGATGTCGGTTATCGCAACCAAACATAGCCTATGTTCATTATCTAGGTCTAATCTACTCCTATACCAATTTTCATCAAAATCAGTTTAGCGGTTCAGGCGTGAAAGCGTAACAGACAGACAGACCGAGTTACTTTCGCATTTATAATAATTTAGTATGGATGTATAGAATTGACCTCTCTACAGTTAATATTGTAATATATTATGATGGATATTGTAAACGTGCGGAAAGCATTTGACGTTTTGTGGGACTATGCTATGTATTTATTGCAATGCAGGAGCTTCTAGTAGGAGACTATCCCGCAAAATACGGATGGTTGGTCACCTTACGAATTTTTGGTAAACAGTGTTGCTTCTTTATTAAAATGGCTGTCACCCACAATCTAAGAAGCGAATATGTGTCAATTTTTTTATTAATTTCTATAAATATTACTCAATTAATAATAATTGATATGTACGGTGTTCTGTGAATTTTCATAAAGCTCAACTAGAATCAAAATGAAGCTCCGAAGAACTCAGCCTTTGCGTAAATTTGACTTTGACAGGTTTGGATTGGGAAATTTTAACGTATCATGGCAATTTTAGGCAGTGTGCGAGAGAGATGGCCCCCGGCCGAGATTCAAAAATCCTGGAGACAACCGCTCGTTCGAAATGAAACGTCCAGCTAAGTACAAGGAAATTTCTAAAGTTCTTGGGTTGTAACATGGTCATGACATAATAATTCATTATTTATTTTAGTGCATCAATCTTAGAAAATTCTCTGTGGAAATAAGAAGAAAATTAAAAAAGAACTTCTCCGTTCTATGCTACGGTTCTATGAGAATAGCTGTGATTTCCACTCATTAATGTTTCCTGTGTCAAAAAACAGTGTGAAAAGAATTTAGCTATAAAACTTTTCTAAAAATTGCCATGAATGGAATCCTATATCCATGCCTAGTTCTAAGAAAAACAACGTTACCTATTTAATTTGTTGCGCATGTCTTCATTCTACATTTAGCAAATAAATAAATAATAACTTCATTTATTTTACTTAAATAATCAAATCTCTTTTTGCCAGGTAAGATTTTACAGAACACGTTAAATTGTTAAATTGACACAGTCAATGCGTGGTTTTGTAGGTATACAATGAAGTAGAGCAGAATTTGTTGAGCTGTTTCAGTAGAGCGAGTTGTTCTTATTCGATGTTTTATCGCCTCTTAACGTTCTAGTAAATAGATGTTTTAGGCGCTATAATTCTCAACAAGTAAATAATAATATAAATGTATTATTTGTACATACTAAAGTAAGATTCATAATAATTATATAATTCAATGGGTTCTAAAACCTACTAAACATCAGTATTAATATCTACTTAGTGTAAGTAATTCCTTGCAATGTTGAAAATTTATATTGCTTTTCATATTGTCAGAACTTGGCAAATGGCTTGTTTGGGTCGTTACAAATACATTATAAATACACATAATTATTATTTGTGGTCTATCTTTACATTTTCTTTATGCGGTACATTTTCCTCGTTAGTCATAATTTTCTCGAAAATAATAAAAATACATTTGAAACAAAGTGCTTAATGTTGAAAGAAAAATGGGTATTAATTTATCTTTAATCAGGTTTTACGATTTTTCGGTGTAACTAGTGGTCAGCTAGTGGTGTAGGTACTCATCTTTCTAATATAGAATACAGACATTAATAGCACTGCTTGTGTTGTTGGGAGAGATATGAATTAGGGTCAGGTGGGATACATGCGAATACTAAAACTAAAATGGCATATAGGTAACTTTGTTGTTTATCGAGTCTGCTAATAATATAAAGCTGAAAGTTTGTTTGGTTGAACATGTCACTTTCGGATCGATTTGAAAACATATTTTTATGTCGTATAGCCTATTTATAGATAGGCGACAACACTTAAGATACTTTTTATCCTTAAATAATGTCGGGCAAAGGAACAGAATTCCACGCGGGCCAAGCCGCGGGTAACATTTAGTGTGGAATAAACAAATTCTGCTTCCAGTTTATTGACCAGTTTAAGTATTTAAGATCAGTTCAGAGATTTAGTTGTGTTACGGAGTACTATTAGGTACTTAGTTATTTATTTATTATATCATGTTTATTATTTATTTTTTTGTATTATATTATGATACCAAACAGTTGCAGACAGATACTAACGCGGATACACATGATTATTTTGCCAAATGTACAGCGTCTGAATTATTATATCATCAAAGGCTGAAAGTTCTCCCGAAATAGAATTTATCAGAACGATTTATTATTTCTTCGCTGAACCGACACATCATAGTTTTCCTTGTTTGATGGTACTTGACTTGGGGAATGGAACAAACTGGTATTTTTGTGTTTATAAAATCGTCAGTATTTTTTTTTCCACGATCCTTTCAAAAGAAAACGTCGACGTATAGTCAGCGTCGAAAATAGATGATGATTTGAATGAAAACTAGTGAAGTAACCAATATTTTAAAAGGTTTTTTTTAATTTACCTAAAAGTGGAAATCATAAAATCTGAAAATGATCTTCCATTTAACTTTTACGCGTCGACATAGGAACATTGTTGACTGACCGATTGCGTTGACTCGAAGCTATTGATTAAACTTATCATTAATTTATAATGAAACATGATTTAGTTAATCATTTATTTATCCACTGTAAGAACGGTCTCTACGGAAACTGGTAGGTGTTAGCAGCTGCAAGCCAGACTACGTAACATTCTATGTACAAAATTTCGCTTAACGTTTTTACGTTTTTGAAAAGCGAAGGAATTTTGCAAAAGTACAACATATAATACAGAAGCGAATAAACACATAGTATATTACAAAAGTACAAGTCTCACCAAGCTCTTGTTCTAAGATGTCGGTGTGATTGGACTGCGCCGGCGCCGAGCTCGAAGGTGTCGCTGAAGCTTCACCACCTGTTGGAAAATTCTCTTCTCCTCAATGATTTCCACAACATTATATTGCAATATGGTCACATCAAACAACTCTAACCAAAGTCGTCGTGGGTAGGCAGTGATGAACCAATCACTCGTGCCCGTACCGTGACCATTGGTTTGGTATAATTATGCGAAATCGTATATTTTATACGAAATCACAGGCAACCAATGAGCACCACCACTAAACATAGTGTGATTGGTTTATAAGTCCCCATCCACGTCGACTTCGGTCGGCTACAGTTGCTTGGCGCGGTCAATCAATATAATCAAGAATATCTTCGCATAATTAAAATTGTGTTTGGTTTAAAGAGTATGAAAAATTCATGCTTAAACAATTTCAGAACTCATGGTAAGATGTTTAAGAGTTATTTCATAGATAATAAAAAAATGTTTAACAAAATTAATAAAAAAATGTAGGTTTTTATATTATGTACGTGTGTAATTAAATTATAGTTTTCTAATTATAAATAATATAGATTTTTCGAGTATGAAAACTTCAATGTTGATATTAGACACTTTATGTAATGAAAAGAAGAGAAAAAGTAAATCACATTACTTGAAATATTCATGTATTAGGTATAGAAGTTCAGTATTGTCATGCAATAAGGTAAAACCAAACATTTGCTTGTTAACTTTTATATATGCCTGCAAGTGTACAACCGATTATTACAGTGGCGGATTTACCAGTAGGCTGAGTAGGCTGGAGCCTAGGGCGGCAGATTTTAGGGGGCGGCAATTTTGAGCTAATTTTTTTTTCTTTCATAAAAAAAAATAATATAATAATAGGTAACCTTACACTCCGGTAATTAAGACCCGAGACTTGTGGCCGACGGGGGGGGGGGGGGGGTGTAAGTCATGGAGAATTGTATAGCCTACTGGCGGCAAATTTGTAAATCCGCCACTGGATTATTATTTATTGAAAGAATATTAGTAACCGAAATTAATTGTATTCAACGAGAATACAATTAATTTCGGTTACTAATATTCTTTCAACCCTTCAACTAAACTAAATTGCTTATGTTAGGAGTGGTTTCACATACGTACGGGATTCGAACCCATGGCATATCGATGATAAGACCGACTCCTCAACTACTGAGCGACCGTACGGGACCAAATTGATTAATCATAGAAATCTTGTGGAAAGGCCATACGCCGTCATGTTCGAAATAGAAATACATGCCGTGACGTTTGAAAAGTAGCCAAGTAATCGACGATCGGAAGAACCATCGAACCGTCTGATCACGAGACACGCGCTGGCATCAATCATCGTACGACAATACGTTGCGGTGACTGATCAAATTATAATGCCCTTCAATAATACTTCCGAAAACAATCAGTAGACATCTCTATGAATAGTAACAATCTTTAGGATTTGCAGCATTAGTCCGAATATAGAATGAAAATTCTCGACTCAAAATTAATGATTTTGCAAACAATAACTTTAGTATATTTAAATGTCTTTAACCATTTCAAGAGTTGATAAAAAAAATTATAAATAGGTTATCACGCTTCATAAACAGAAGTCCAAAAAAAATATTGACTAAATCTTTATCATTATTTACTGAGATGGAAAAATGTGGTGCTTTGCATTCAATTTGTAGTTCAATCAATTCATTGTTTGAGCTGCTATTGATTCTATTAGTTTTCGTACAGGTGAGCAAATGATTGGCCACTTTCCAGACAGCCACATCTCACACCCACGCCTGAATGTACTTCTCAACATAAACAAATACGCATAATACGTTTAAAATATTATAAATACGTACACTGCTAGAAATTGATGCTTTTTTGTCTTTAATTCAAATTGTCTTTTTTATTTAGTTGAAAAGTTGTTAAAACAGTTGTTTAGAAAAAAATACTTATAGCCTACTTGTGCTTAATTTTTTATTATTAGGGTATGCAAAATTATTATCAAATTATTCATAGCTACACTTAGCTATACATTAAAAGACACCAGTTCCTAACTAATAAAAGAATTTATTTTAAGCGCAACACATGACGTAATGGTGACGCGCATATTTGTAAATTCTATTCATGTGATGACAAAAAATCGGATTCCACCACCAACATTGATTAATTTTAGTATCTTGAGCTTACAATACCAACCTTTTTTAGATGCAGTTCTTGATGCTAAGGCTTCCACCAAAAGACGCTGGTTCACGCCACATAAATTCGCTGTCAGCTTTTCACACTTTCGATGGCAGTTAACATCACAGTCTAAAACAAACTGTCAATTGTCGCGTGGCTCCAGGCTTTTCGAGATTCTTTATTTTAAAACATACCATGCAACATTTATTATGCATGAAGCCATGCAAAAGCAGACGTGCAGTTTCCGTTCACGTTAGTGGAAAATTAGTAGGTGGGAGTAGATTTAAGGGCATTATGAAGATGTAGATATCCTATTCCGTCTTATCCTTACATTACTAACATTGAAGATCACTTACCTTTCTTTATCTGTGAAAATGTTGCAGGAGATGCAGGTGCAGAAGAATCGAATCCGGAATCATTAGAACCGGTAGAAGTTCTACCGTCAGGATTGTTTTCACACTCGTAAAATTCTCCAGAATCTTCACTTGAATCAGAATCATCACTTTCTTCTGACGATTCTTCCTCTGAAGAAGTATCGGACGAGTCTGATGAATGAATAACTTGAGGAGGTTTCTTTTGAAGTGGACGTGGAGTAGCTATTAAAGGTCTCACTGCTTTTTCTTCCTTTACAGGTTTTTTATGTGGTACTACTTCAGGTGGACTAACAATTTCTTTCTCAGGTGTTTCTGTTTTCTCATCTTTTTGGGTAATATTATCAGCCTTATTTTCCTCTCTTGTCTTTTGGTTATTTTGTACTCTATCTTCCGTCATTGCTTCGATATCTGCATTTGGAATGTCTTGTGACTTTACTACTATTTGTTTATCAGGAACATCTAACATTGTTTGTAAACTGGAATTCATTGCACTATTTTCTGTTGCTGTTTTTTGTAACATTGTTACTTCTACAGTTGTAGGATTGGCAGATGAAGTTGAGGGTACTTCACTATTTGATATAGAATCATTAAGTGCTATCTTTAAATCATCATCCTTATTCTTTTCATTACGTTTGATTGATTTATTCACTGCGATATTATCTTTCGACTTAGTTGTATTTGAAATTTTAAGAGGCACCTTCAGTTTTTCATTATTGACCGTACCCGTTGATATTGCCTTACTTTCTGATGTTTTAATCGAAGAATTTAATATCTCTTGCTCAGTCTTACTTATTTCTGACAACTTATTAACATTGTCATTTGATTTACTGTCACTGGATTCAACTGTAGGAGATTTTTTATTACAATTCTTAAAAGCGTTATTTGTACTTATAGTTTTTGTTCCAGCTTCTTTTGTTACAGTTATTTTGGATATATTACCATCTATGGATTCGCTACTTTTTAATGAAGTATTACTATCTGTATCCTTGTGGTCATCAGTGATCCCACACTTAGTCAACTGAATTATATTTGATAGTTTAGATTCAGGTAACTCTCTTTGAGATGCCTTGTTGTTTTCAGTTCCAGAATCGCAAATTGCTTTTACTTTTAGTATACCTAATGGATGTACGGGACAAGGCACTTTTGTTTTATCAGATTCTGCATTAAGTTCTTTTACTTCTTTTACTTTTTGTAAACCTTTTGGGTGTATAGGACAGCTTGTTTTCGGTTTATCTGGGTCTTCAGCGGTATTTCTTGCTATTTCATGCTTATCACTCACTACCAGAATATTTTCCTCTAATAAATTATTATCATTGGTATTTTTATTTTGTTCTAATTGTTGAATATTAGGTTTCTCTAAGACTTTATTTTTAACAGCTAACTTTGAATCAATTGGTTGAATTGGTTTTTCTTCAATATCCATACCCGTTCTTAAGATTTTCTTGGATTTTTCAGATTTTGTCTTCTTTTGACTGGGCACTTTAGATTTATTATCATTGAGTGTGTCTAGTGATGCGCTTTTGCCTATTATCGTATTTTGCTGACATTCATCTGTTGTTTTAGGTTGTAATGACTTATTATGTATTTTAGCTACTATGTCTAGTGTTGAGTCATCTTTAACACCACCTTGTACTGCATCTAAAGTTGGTGTGACATTATTAGTGGCCTCTCTTGCACATATTTTATGTTTTAAAATATCTGAATCCAATACAACTACTTCATTAGTCTTTTTATCAACACTGCTGTCCGCTTCATTTAACGTTGATTTGTTCGTGCTTATGTTATTAGTTTTATCTATGTTGGCTTCTATACTGGTATCTGATTTATTCATATTACTTGAGCTAGATTGTTCCAAATTGCCTTCTTCTCCATCTTCAGGAAACCAAAATATGGCACGTTTATATTTTTCTTTAACTTCGTTTAAATTTTGCTTTCTCTTCATTAGGTACACAGTCTCTCTTTTTCCTATCTTATCCCAAAAGTTACCATTTTCAGGCTCAGGTGAAGGCAGTTCTTTGTCAGCATCCAGAACATTACTTACAATTTTATTATCAGTATTTTGTTCTTCATCCTGTTTTACTATTTTAGCACTAGTAACCGGTACTTCTTCTACTTCGCTACTGTATATTATTTCTTTCTTTTGAGTACGAGGTTTTTCTTCTACGGTTACTTTTTCAATTATGAATTTCAATGGACTCGTTGGAGGAGATACTTCTACGGAGCTTGTTATTTTTGTTTTTAATTTAGTTTTAGCCTTCGGGTTTGTAACTACCTTCTCTATATATGGTATACTCTCTTCTATAGCTGGCAAATTTGGATTACTTAATTCTTTGGGAAGTTCTGTGATAGAATCTAATCTACGAAGGCTACTGCCTGAAGATGACCTTTTTATGCTTCGTCGCTTACAAAAGTTTTTAGAATCTTTGACGTCTTGATATGATTTCAATGATTCGTGCAATGAGTGGTCAGATTTCGTTGCTTTTATCCGATTAGGTAGATTATCAGGTTTTCGCCTTTTTAAGGATTCAAATGCTTGTAAATTATTTTTATTCTCAACAGTACCCACTTTTGTCAAATCCAGTGTAGCAGTACTAAGATTTTCACTTCTAATTAATGAATCAAATAAATTGGCTTGTTCTGCCATCAGTTCCAAAGAACATCTCCGATCAAGGCATTTACTGCCTGGTAAATTAGTTATAGATGTTGTAGGCAATATTTCAGGGTCTTCAATAACCGTATTTCGTACTTCTGTTGGTGTTTCCGAATGTTTCTCATTATTGTCTTTGACTATAAACTTTTCTACAAGTTTTGCACCCAAAGTTTTCTTTTCTTTTTTATCTTTATAAGCTAAATCATCGGAAAGCTTCTCCCTCCATTTCATAAACTCCTTTTCATCTGTTTTGCTATCCTCATTTACTATTTCTACTGCTTCTTGATTGTTAATAACTTCTGAACTTTTTTGTTCTTCTGTAGGTTTACGAGGTGAATCTCTTTCTTTTCTTTTAATAGTATAAAGTCTCACCACTGTTCTTCCACGTTTTATGGTACTCCGTTCTGCCCCTACAGGTGAATCAATACTAGTTTCTGTCTTGCCATCAACACGAGGCATAAAGGGGCTAGGTGCATTTTCGTCATTCGACTTTTCAGGGGGTGATTTGGATGGTGGCAGATTCTGTGTCTGAGCCGAATTTTCCGAATTGGTCACAGAGGGTGTATAAGATTCAACCTTATGCCGATATTTATCTCTCGAAACATCAATATCTGCAGTATTTATATTGACCGGACGCGGGGTATAGTTAGGAGTGCCGTAAGTTCTAGTTGATAGTGGTAATCGTCTTGGACTATTTATTCTAATAGGGCTAGCCGATCCTCTTTCAGAAATAGTGCTAAGCATTGGAGCATAATTTCTTCCGGAACTTGTAATCCATCTTGAAGTTAACGGTGCACGAGAATAACCTCCGATAGAAGAATGGTTACTGTAGCTTCCACCTGGATTGAGATACGAAGCACTGTACGATGATCCAATTGGGGAAACTGAACTGCTGTAACTGTAAGGTGATCCAGTGTATGGGGACGACGACCCGTAGTACATGTTCGCGATATGCTCTGAAAACAGAGGCATACTAGTGCGTTACGCAACGAGCGCGCGACAACCGGGATCGCTCGTCGGGACGCGCGCGCAGACTGCAGAGCGGCGGCGCGGAGTCGAGCGCGTGCTCCAGGTACGTCCCACCCACCTCCCCGCCCGCCCAAGCCTGCAGCCGCCCGCCTCAGGTGATTGATTGATGATGGCAAGTAGATAATAATAGAGACTAGTGACGTTTCTCGGAAGAAAGTTTTAAAAATTGAATATGATTAACACTACTTTCATAAAAACAATTATATCAATGATACTTAATGTCTTCATAAAGCAACTTAATTCTATTTACACCAAAATGAGTGAAATGATTGCTTCATGTCAGTAACAAAGCGTGTTAATAGAGTGCGTGTTATTTATTACAATCGTAAATACTATTATTGTTGCGGTAGCATCTAAAAATAATACTACTTGCGACACACTGAAACGTATTTATAGAAGCATTTTGTGTACCTGTTTAATACTAAACACATTATTTGAACGAGTGAAGAAGTAAATATTTTCAGTTTTGAAAAGGATCTTACAGGAGGTATTGCCTCACCAACTCCTTTTAAACATACATATTCCCTTACTAATAGTCCCGGGTTCTTTAAGCGGGGCGTGCAAAGCATCTGTCAAGGCCATCTGGGTAGAGGTCCCCATTCTAGGGGCATCCTTTGGGAATTGTGACCACTACTTTTAGGACTGCACCTCAGCTTACCATCAGGCGGGGTGCAGTCAATCCGGCAAACTGAATATAAAAAAACATAATTGTACGGCTAACTTCGTTGCCACTAAGCTACCGACTACTGCAATAGGAAAATAGAATTTTACGTGAATACCTACTTTAACAGAAACAAACACATTGTGCTAATAAAATTTGACAGATGGATACGTCGCATTTATAAAACGTTTTTAGGGTTGACATAGAAATAAAATATGTTGTATTGACGATAAAATATTTTGATAGACTTATTACACTGATTCCAAGTAAACAATTTGGTTTACTAAATCTAAAGTGTAATATTTTCTTATTAATTAATTTATGAGTGGACTTGTCAAACAATTACAGTCTATCCTTTTATCTGAAGTTGAACGTGAAGATTATTTTATGTATTTTTCTTTGAAGTAAAGTGCGGCTTGTCACGCTTTATGAATTGACAAAAAATAAGGCCAACAAACTTATAAAAAATACATCTATCAGTTTTCATTCAAGTGGTCACCTAGATAATAAGTGGAACGTTAAAATTAAAACTATTTCACAGAAGAAATATTTGCTCGTAGTAGATCAGTTTTAAGAGATTAGATCGGATCTCATTTTTTCAATACGTCAAATTTTTGAACGATATTTCTGTGTACTTACCTATTGCCAATAAATATAATAATTTAAAGTTAAGACTTGTGTAAAAGCCCTATGATATTATTCCTACTTTCTATTGATAATGACAGTTTCAAAAGATATTTGGATGTTTGTTACTCAATCAAGCTCAAACGGCTAAACGGATATACCTAGCTGAAATTTGGTACAGCAAAGATTTATATATGAGGGCCACTCCCACCCCGGCCAGATTGGCCGCAGGCAGCAGCGTCTAGTGAACTCCACTGCGAGTGACGTAACCTACGACAAACTTATTATTTGCGGTTGGTACAGTACTCGGGTCTAGGGATCGAACCGCAAAATTAAGTTTGTTTTTATTGCATGTACTTTGCCGGGATAAAAAGTACCCAGTGTGCTGCCCAGGATATTGAAGTATAATTATACCAAGTTTCATCGTAATCGAACCGGTAGTTTTTGCGTGATACCTGAACAAACAGACAGACAGACAGACAGACAGACAGACAAAAAAATTTTTAATCACATATTTGGGATCGGTGTCGGTCTAGTAACACCCCCTGCTACTTATTTTTTTGATATTTTCAATGTACAGAATTTTCACTTCTACAGATTTATTATAATAAGTATAGAAGAAGATGATAAAGAATAGTCTAGAATAGTACATAGGTTGCGGGGACGGGATCGGAGATCCAGGCCAGTGGGCTGCAGTTTATTGATATTTTTTCTTCTATAAAAAAATATAAGAATTTCTCCACTTCAAAAGCTTCACAGTCGCAGAATGGCGAGAGAAATAGTGAGGAAAATGGACAGAGACGTGGTGTGGCCACATTACTCGTCATGCTGCTCATCCTGCCGCTTTCGCCGGATATCCAGCAAGAGTCAACGAGCAGTGCGGCACAACGTGATAAATATCGCGAGAGGAGGAAGATGTGGCCGTTACGGCAATACCTATTCGCGAAAGCAAGGTGCGATAAGCATAGCGTGGCTTGGGCTGAGTGGCATAATAATATATGTCACTAGTCCACAACCTTGAATGAATTGCGAAAAAAAAAATTTTGTAAGATAATTTTTGAGCAATTGTCTTTCAACTTACAATGTTCAAACTGAAACACGTAATTAAATCTTCCTTTTTTTAGACGTCCTTATAAATAACACGCCCGTAAGCATTAAAATATTATCGTTTCAAATTAATAGGAGTAGTAAATAGCTAGTCGAGTTGCTTGTCACTAAATAGATAGAATAAGATTTATTAACCACTTACAGAGTGATTTTAAGACTTTCTTTTCTTCCAAGATAAATAAACACATAACTTGGCACGAGTGTGAACTGCAACAATTTACATTTAGTCAAACATTCAGATTCAGATAAAATGTCAAACGGTCGTTAAATTCTACAATGGTAGTACAGAATAGATATCACTATCCTCCAAGCATTTTCTTAACTTTTTTTGTATTGGACACGTCAATATGACTTCACCTCGCCTGATGGAAAACTGAAGGCAAAGTCTCAGGATCAGGGGTCACCACTACATACACCTATATAATAGTGCTACAGTGGTGACCCTCAGCTTGACGGCCTCATCAAATGCTTCCTCCCGCCCCGCTTAAAGGACCCGGGATTATAGGAGGAAGCAAACACATGCGCTGGTAAAGAATTCCAAGTCTTTATGGTGCGGCAAAGAAACTTCTTATATATTTTTGCGTGAAGCGGCTGCTATCTAACCCACACAACCCATTGGCGACGATGTTTTATAGTTAGACCAGTTGTCGGACTTAGGCAACTACCCGTAACGACTGCCATAGATGTTCGTATGGCAACCTGAACCAAGGGTTTATCGTGATCTCCGAGGCACGGAGGGGTCTCGATGTGTTAAGAATGGTCACCCATCCTAAGGTTTACTGACTAGTATTGCTTAATATTACAATGTGTTAACCTATACGGTTAGCCACAAGCCTCGCCCGAATATATAATAGTACTAGCTGTTGCCCGCGGCTCCGCCCGCGTGGATGTCGAAATCCGTTTCAAAAACTATCCTATCTCTCAAGTTGGATCGAACTGCACATGGTGTGCGAATTTTATTATAATCGGTTAAGTGGTTTAGGAGTCCATTGAGGACAAACATTGTGACACGAGATTTATATATATTAAGAAGATAGGTACCGTAATGAAAGTGCGATAGGGATGAACGTATTGTCTAAAGTAAGGTTACATCTAAGGATATATTTAAGGAAGGTCAGCTGGGGTGCGAGGGATATGCCTATTGGGTAACCTTACACCGCGGTAATTAAGATCCTAGACGGCGTGCGGTTTTAGTCAGTTCAATCCCGACATAACCACCCCCATCCATGTATCCATGGTGGTTTCCGATTTCCGAACGATAAAAAAAAGTTCCATCTAAGGGAATTTTCATGATATCTTAATTCACTTAAAAAAATAAGGTGAAAAGAAAATATTAGTCGTCCTCATGACCATATCCCAATTGCGCACAGAAAAGGCGTAAAGTATGCCCGTTCGTCGCCTTAAGACCCTACGCAAACGATTTTTACTTACATTACGCCGGTGATAAGCGGGAGATAAACAGAGACATATCTTGAAATATACTTCAGTAATTCACAGAGGTTGATGTTTTTTTATTTATTTGCTTAGCTCCTCTAACAAATGTTTATATTCATACAAAAATAAGCACAGCTAAATATATCGATAGGTAACAAGTCGTATTTGTATTCTATTCGGGTTTTCCATATCCGTGAAATAATATTTATTTATTCATTTATATTTTCAGCAATCGATATTATTGTTTGTTAATCTTATATGAAAAGAAAAACGTTCGCAGACGGTAAGAAATTACCAAAACACGGTTTGAGATTGTTAAGTCATTCGAGATGTGCTTATTTTTGTTTGTGTAGTACTATATCTTTTCTTGTCGTGTAGAAATCTCTACGGATATCCTCCTTCCCCGATGGCCAGCGGGAGTGGTTGTTGGAGTCCAACCGACCAAAAACCTTACTCCGTCTCGGGTCTTTAATACCGGGGTGTAATGTGGCCCAATAAGGCGTTTCCAGTATATCTGCAGTCTATAAAAGCATGGATATCATCACCATCTTAGAGGTGTTTCAGTTCGCATCCAAAACTTTCACCACGAAGCCCGTGGTGCTCTCTTCCTTTAGATTTGGCTCATATGGCTTTTATGGGAAAGACTGTCTCCCCACCTCAGCAGGAATACCTGCACCAGGGCCTCCTCCATTCATCAGCAGATGTTGTTGCTGCAGCTGGCGAGGTTGGCTTTTGCACTGAAGATATCGAGCTCCCCTTCATAAATACCTAATAAAATTATAGACAGCAAGCTAAAAAGCAACCTTCAGGACTGTAGCGCTACCTAAACAAAGAGTTTGTTGTTTAACCTGCAAGCGGGAACACACCTTCTGAGTGAAGGCAGTCTCAGGTGCAGGCTTTTTTTGGGGTTGAGGTGACAGGCGACAGTCGCTATAAGCCAAAAAGCCGTATAAGTCAAACCAAAATGAGGGAGTAAAATATGATGAGAAGTAATCAAATCCAACTGGCACGGATAAAAGGTTTAATAACTGAAGAGGAAGCTTGCAGGGTATCTAATGACAGAGGCAAATGAACGTGTACTTTCTAGATCTACTCCGAAGAAAGAAAGTAATGTATATTCTACGGCTACAGAAACATTTTGTAGCTTATCGTAGCAGCAGAGGTCTACGTAGCTACACTCGTAGCACTTTGTAGCGCTGTCTACAACACTGATCAATGTATTATATTAATATATTCTGTGCTCGTGGCTAAGCGGTAACCAAGTTATTTAACACATTGAAAGGTTAAGTAGGTAATAGTAGCCAGTTCCGTCTTCGGATGGGTGACCATCCATAACACATTGAGACCCTCCCGGTTACAATACGAATATTGGGTGCATTTGTTACGGATAGTTGGAGCCCGAAGAAGTTTGACAACTCGTTTAACTACAGAACTTCGATATCGCCAGACAATTGTGTTTAGACGGCGGCGATCGCTTCATTTGAGATATTGAAGTTCGCCCGTTTCGAAGTTGGACTGGAAGCTGACCTCATCTTACCTAACCTGACCTGAAATAGTGTGACAAGAAAGGAAGGACGAGAACTTATTATACTAATAGTTACACTATACAACTATACATTAATGATAACTACCATAATGAATAATGCTGCGAGAAGTCTTGTAGACTCTGCTACGAAGTGCTACGAGAGGAGCTACATAGACCTCTGTAGTACACGTAGTTACAAAATTCTTTGACAATTTTATCTCGCGAGCTTTAGTTAATCACGGGCTCCCATTCCTTGGCTGACATTTGCCGCAGGTGGCAGCGTGTGTCGGTGGGAGGCGCTGCCGTCTTCGCTGTCCGGGTGCACCGTGTGGAGACTATAATCTATCCGTGAATCAAATTTCAGCAAAAGCCGTAAGTGCGTGATTGAGAAGGTAACAAACTTCCAATCATCTTCATAAAGTCCATCTTAAGGTTGCCTGAAAGTGATCATTTTAGTGATAAGGTCGCCTAATTTGCATTCAACTTTAAATGTTCCTTTTAATATACTTACAATAAAGATTTATCTACCCACACGTGTCTAGGAATCCAATGACAATATCGTATATCGTATCAATATCGTGTTCGTGGGCGGAACGACAATAAATGCTTGATTGCTTATTGGTCTCACTAATATTAGCCCAACCTTGACAGCTGATCATATGAGTTGGCTATTATTGTGCATAATTAGCCCATTTTTATATTAATACCTATATTATTGTATTAATCTAGGTAAAAGCACAGACTATCTTAATATATATAAATCTCGTGTCACAATGTTTGTCCTCAATGGACTCCTAAACCACTTAACCGATTATAATAAAATTCGCACACCATGTGCAGTTCGATCCAACTTGAGAGATAGGATAGTTTTTGAAACGGATTTCGACATCCACGCGGGCGGAGCCGCGGGCAACAGCTAGTAGTATATAGGAACTTTGCGTTCGCATCTTTGATTATACTTTAGGCATTGTGCCTTTTCTGTGTACATCACGCCTTCGTTAAAATAGTGCTTCGTTAAAACTGCAAATAACTGTATTAACTATCTTACATTAAAATGAGGTAGTTAGATTGTTATCTCAATATTAGCGCGAGGTCAAAGCGCACCACACACGAATAAATTCTAATCGTTAAACGAAATTAAAACAATAAAAAATCATGCGATTAAATATATGCGATTGTTATACAAGCAAGTATTGAATAGCTCTCACACCAACGAGATATAACTGTAACTGAAAAATGTAAAATGGGTACTTATAGTTTTCATGCAATGTACAATAGAAGTAGGTACTCAGGCATAGTCAGTGTCAAAAGTAGATGATCATATTCTGATTTTCAAGATTAGTTATTTAGCAAAGTAATTTATATAGGTTAACGAAAATGCTGTTCATCTACTCAGTCCGCTATTTAATTGTTTCAAAATTTTTGATTATAACATGTTTAAACACTTTCAGTCAGATCTTTAAAATTGAAATCTGTTGAATCATTATCTACTTTCGACGTTGACTGTACTTCATGAGAACTTGCAGACAGTATGCAATCATAGTATCTAATAAAAAACGATTCGGTCTCAGTAAAGTACTACGCAGTGACATCTCGAGTTTAATTTGATAACATATGATATGTTGTTGCATGAGGTGTTTGCCTATAAGTAGTTGTTACATTGTCTGAAGTGTTTTTTCTGTATTGTTATGTATGTGTCGTGTATTAATGTAAACAACTGTTGGTAGACCTAATAAATGAATAAATAAATAAATAAACAAAAAAAACATTCGACACTGGCATCACATAAGCCACTAAAAATAGAATTCATCTTAAAAACCAATAAATGTCAATTTTTGTTTCTTATAAGGTTTAGAATCAATTATCACAAATATAAAATCGCAAAATGCTGACAGATTCCGGTGGAGCTTGAAAAAAGATTTTTGGCCGATTTCTCGGCAATCATCCACTTTTGCGCGGAAGTCATACAGACCATTATTGTAGATTCAAATTTCGGTTTTAGTCGGTTCGAGCCCGATATTATTATAACCTCCCCCGATGGCTGAGAGGGGTGGAATTCCTGGGGATTACCACTGTTTGGCTATCTGTCTGTCTGTTCCGGGTAATTTCTGAAGTGGCTGAGCCGATTTCGATGAGCTTTTCAATTCAGATAACTGATGTTATAAGACTTAACTAAGGATATTTTTTTCTTCAGAAAAGGTATTAGAGTTCCGGGAAACAAATTGAAAACCAGATCGAAAATCACGCCGACAGAGTCATGGACTCAGCTAGTACCAAATAAAATGATGATTTCTAGGTACACATCCGTTTATTTTACTTTGAGGATATGAGTGTAAAAGCGAGTGCGTAAAAGCTAATTTGTTTAAAAGCTTACGGAAGGACTAGCACAAGCACACTGTCTACAAATTCTTACAACTTTCCATGTCCAATTTATTGCAATATCGCTGTAAAGTAATTACAACTGTGAAATTATTTGACAGCGATATTAAAGTCGTTCGTTGCCTCGTGCGTGCAACGATCAATCGCCTGCATGGAGGCGCTCGTTTCGTGTAAAAACAATACTGACCGAATTTCTGTGCAAATAATTTCGTTTAAAAAATACACACAATCTGCACGAAATAAGGAGTACACACACGCACGGAGCAGCGGACGTCTTAACATACCTTGACATTTGAGCTCTTGTTTGAAGAAGCCGTAGAGCATCGCTCCGCAATGGTCGCAGAACGTGGGCGACATAAACTGGTGTGGGCGGAATCTGTGTGGTACATCCACTTTGAACCGCTCCCGCAGGTACTGTAGTGATAAATGATTATAGTTTTAATGTAATATTCAAATTTGTGAAGCCGGCTCTATCATGCAAGCAAAGTCATGCTTCATGGAAGCAAAATCATGCTTGCATGAAAGAGCCGGCTCCACCCCTGCCTTTATCAATTCCATAGTAGTTCTTACATGTTTCATGGTTTTTGATATTTAAAATTGAAATCGAATGAAAGGGAGAAATAATAAGAAATCATAATTATTGTGGCTCTGTATCGGATATTTATGGAAATACGCACCTATATTTTTTTGAATTAATATTCTATAACATTCTGCATAGGGTTATCTGTAAGGATTTTTCTTTGTTCTGTGGGTTATCTAGACCCAAAGTCAGCAGAGTATAACTAGCTTGTGTTATGGGTTTTACAATGCTTGTGTAAGTACTATTTTTATATACATACATAAAAACACCCAGATCAATGCAAATAGACATATTCATGCATACGAATATTTGCACTGATAGGAATCGAACCCGCGCGCCTTGTTGTAGCAGTCGAATGCACTAACGCTACGCCACAGAGGCCACAGACATATGTAGTTAAAAAAAGCTATTACAAACAAAAATAGAGAATATTTATCGTGTGATTGTACGTGAGATTTCTTACTGTACTGTGTTGCTAACTCACATGTTACATTGAAATATGTACAGTCTATATACAATAACTATAAATATAAACACAGAATGTGTCTATTTATTTATCATTTTAAACTTGCATGCAGCGATGACGACTGTTGTTATTTTTAAAATCTTCATCTTTAGAGCAATATAAATCACACTGTTCTTAACATAAATCTGTCCGAATAACTTATATATCAACAGCTTGAAATAATACTAATTGTGCTCACCACAGTGGACTCTGAATATGCGGATGATCCCGTACATTTTCCCAGAAGCTTGTGGTGGCATCTCTTGTGAACAGCTGTTTGGCACACGGAACAGCTGTATCCCTGCTTGCCGAAGCCCCACAGGAACTCCTTGCAGAACGCACAGAATGTTGGTTGACGGAAGAACTTCGCCACAAAACGGTGACCATTCGCCTCGTGTATCCTGTAAAAAACAAACACATAACTTCACTCAGGAGTCACTTTACTTTTTATTAGCAACCCGCTCTCGTTTCGTTTTAATTTATATGCGTTTCTTTATAAATCAAGCTTCCGTATGTGGCAGAATATGAAGAAACATAAAGCTTTGTAAAAGATTTGCCATATCCTTTTTTTTCCGTGCGGCAATCCTCATGGATACCCACCCCGCGGCCAACGGGGCAGGTTATGTCGGACTCTTACCGACTAAAACCGCACGCCGTCTAGGGTCTTCTGACGCCAGGGTGTAAGGTGGCCCAAAGAGCATTTCTTTGCCATGTCCTAGCAAAGTAATTATTTGATTTGATTTGATATGGGTGTACGGTATCTGTTTCTTCCAACCTTCTTCGGGTCGTCAGTCGGTCGGTGCACCTGCTTAAATAACCCCGCTCAAAAACAATAACCGCACCTCGGGCTCCAAAGTACAAACTTTGGACGTAACTGAAAAATCGCTATGAGAATAATGATGATGATGTATGACTTCTGTCAGGAATCGCTCTTTATTTTATTCTCCTTTTTTAGACCCTGGGTGGACGGGGCCCAGAGTGAGGGTTTGCGGCCCGTGTTCCCGGTACCGGTAAGATGCTGATGATGAGATAGCGTGGGTGTTAGTTTGCGTAACTACGAGTATACAAAAAATTAAGTTCCTGATTTAAACGGCATGTTTTTGAAAGTCATTCACCAATTTGTTCGACAAAAATAGTAACTAACTCGCTATAAGCTGTTTTTAATAGCCTCAGGACAGGACGTCTCTCATCACAAGTTTATTATGACCATTATTATTATCAAATAATATTATAAAACATCACACATAAAAGTTGGCGCGTGGTCACAACTCCAGCGCGTACGTGATATAAAAATTGGATTATTACAACGCGTGTTCCAGCTCAATTCAATAAATTTTATGTTACACCTGTCTTGTCTCATATTTAAATAGATATCAACACGTAATACGTAGGTGGTGCTGATGATCTATCGATGCTAACATGAGCCAGCCAAAAAATCTCAAACATGAAGATGCGCAGAATTAGGTAAGAGAAGGCGTGATATATTGCCGAGGAATTGTGCACCACTTGTTATGTTTCCTTCGTGACTGACGAAAAATTTCATTAGCTGACAAAAACACGTTCATTCAAAAGATTTTCCACCGTTATGTTGGTAATCTTGTCTTAATGATAGTAATTTGTCATCCCAAAGCTCTTGTTCTTTACTAGCGTAGGTATATTTTTATACAAATTAATGCTATTTTATTAAAATAGCAAAAAGTTAGCTAAATATTTCGAACCAATCTCCATGTTCCAGAGAAGTGTCTATTTTCTATTCAGTGTAAAGATTACCAGATTTTTCGTTTCAAAGTTTAGAGAGTTAGGAACTGTATCTGTTTTTTGTCTATAAGTTTAAGAGTACCTAAGTATTTACCGTGTTAATACGCAGATATTGCAAAAATTATGAGCAGTACTATATCTAAAATTTTAGATTAATTTAATTTCATCTACTCATATATACTTGTCCTAACCGGTTCATTAACGCAAAGCTTTTAATACCTTTAGTGTTTGATATTTCTTTACTGTTAATGCCTTTTATATTGGCAGCATCTAATAAGGAATGATTTCTAGAAATTTTTCCTTGAGGGATAAAAATAACGTAATTTTCTCGTGATATACCTGTACCGGCTTAAGTCAACACAGGCCCGTGAACTTTTGAGCGGTATAGATAAGTATAAACATGGGCGAATTATATCTACTTGGGATTAGGGCCTATTCAGACCTGAGGTATATTCGCTGTCACTGTGGGTAGAGGTACATATGCGCGGAAGTCACTGAAAAGTGCCGTGACTAGAGCGAAATAGTTGGTAGGGAGGTAGATTTGCAGTGAGCAGTATTACCACATAGGTACTCACTCAGTTTTCTCTACTGCAGACGGTAGCGAATTCCGCTTAGGTGTGAATAGGCCTTAAGGCAAGTACATTTAAGTTTTCTAAACTTACTTGTGGTGTTTGATGGCTCCGCGTCGCTGTGTGATACGCTTGCCACGGGAGCGGCGAACTGCGCCCTCGCCTCCCTCGCCGCAACCCCCGCCCGGCAACCACTGAAATTAACAATGAACTCATCAGCAACTTGCTTTCAGAAGATACTGATCGAAAATCTACTTCAGCATCACTCAAACTTCAGCATAATCAAATCTGATAACTCCTTGATACTGAACGATTCACCTACGATCACATATCTCTACGAATCAATTTGATTACCTATATTGTATCAGACTTCTATATGTCGATGGTCAATATGTCTGATTGGTCAGAATCGAACCGCCTAAAACCACACGATGTACCATAACGGGTACCTATTATAGAGAAATCCCAGGTCATCATTATCTTAGTGTCGTGTTGTCATGTTTATTTGCTAAAACAAATTTATGCGAGAAGATAGCACTCGCCGAGACAATACTCAGTAGTCTTTTGAATCTAAGGAAGCTATAGCCAGATCCTATAGACTACTGACATTAAATTTTAGATTAATTTAATTTCATCTACTCATATATACTTGTCCTAACCGGTTCATTAACGCAAAGCATTATGTAAAGAATAAGCAATATTACATCAGGTTGACGGAAATCAATGAGGGGCGAGGACTAACGTTAACGTTTCAGGGTTTTTCAGTAACTACACGGGCTTGTTCGGACAATCATGAACGCTCTACCGTAGTTGGTAAACATTAATGAATCATTTGTAGATGCACAATACAAACGTTAATCAACCGTTTGTTGTTTTGGTGCTTCGGGACCGATGTGTCAGTCAGCGCTAATTGCACTCGCTTGACGGATTGCCAAGTGACAACAACCCGTGCTCACGTTGTACGCTACGAAGCGACGCCAAATATATAATCTACAAACAAGAGATAACAAAACAATAACTTGTTTAAATGCTTATAAGTGAACAGGGCTGAGAATAGAGGTAATTGATGTATTCGCTGGAGATGTTAAATAATTCAACTAAAGGACAGAAGTCTTTTAGGACTTATTTTTTATCGTGCGGCAATCCCCACGGTTACTCCCAGGAACCACCCCGTTCCGTGATTATAATATTTTCTATTGTAATGTTTATATCTATAACTGATTTCCTGTGAGTCAATATTCTTACGCTGTGTAGCATTTTTTGTATTTTTTTTTATGTTTGCATCAAGACTATCATAAAAAAGATTACATGTAATATGGAATTCATTAAATTTTGTCCGTATCATCTAAGTTGTTACCTACTTTCAGTGTACGGCAGTTTGTCAGCCCGCTCCGTCCATCGCTCCGCTCGCTACAAAGCATAACGTAAATATATTTACATTATGAGGTTACATATTCAGCGATATCAACGAATGTACCTAAAGCTTTATGGAAGCCAAGAATGTGAGTGTCGTACGTAACGAGAAAATGGACATACCCGAAACCAAGATGACATCGCAAACGACTGAAGATGCGGGCGGGCGTCGGGACGCAACGCCAAATCAAACGTCACAACTACTGAAGGAGTTGCACAAAACTGTCGTCGCCAATAAACGTAAATTTTCTTACATTAATTTAACGCCCTATCAGGTGAAGGGACGCCACTAAACACACCAATATTTGTGTAGAAAGTGTTAGCGATGTAGATCTGCGAATTCCCTGGCATGGATTCGGATGACTACAGTCGAAATAAGTGCACGGCTAATGTCAAACAGCCAAAATTGATAATTCGTTTGTCATATTGTCTTGAAATGACCTCCACATGATTAATTTATTAATACGAATTCGATTTATAATCTATTGGAATGTTTAGAATGTTTTAAGAAAGACATAGGATGACTGTTGTTCGGCAATTATAAGAGATGGAGCAGGTCAAATTCCATGCATCGAATATTTGATTCATATTTGGGACAACTATTTACAAAAACCAGCAAACAGCTTTGAATTTTGATCGTCATATAAATTGCCACTCTCACTGAAAGGATATGGGAGTTGAGTCGTTCTGAATTTTATCTCACCGATCGCTAATAAATGTTATGGCCGATGTAGTAATATAATTTTCAACAGATTTACTGATGAAATCTCTTAGGTTTGAAATATTAGTCATAGTCGTCTTTAACGATTATAGACTCAATAATAATTCTAAATCATGTTTTTATCTTCATAGTTTTTTGCGTTGCATTAGGTAATTTTAATGGGCGTATTATGTTCAGCATGTTATACATTAACTGTGGTAGATTAAGTTTTAAAAACTACAAACTACTAAAGCTACACACAACTTTTCTGAAGCGTATATGAGTCTCTCTATCTGTTCTGTTCTCTCTATCTGATTAGATCGTGCACTTATTTTAGGACCTGTTGCAACATTACTTGTGGAATATCATGGATCGCGAAAGTTTGAAAGTTACGATATAAAATGGTCGTCATTAACTTCAAAGTGCTTTTACTCTTTAGCCATTACTTATGCAGGCGTCAGTTATATTTATAATGTTGAGGTTTACCATACGCGCTCAATACATTATTTAGGGCGTGGTAATACTTAACACGAGACGAAACACGAATATATTGTTACAACCGAAAATAAACCGCATTTCAGTTCAGAGATCGCCGAAAGCGATAACAAAGTTGCGACAAGCCTAAAGCGTAGGCAATAAGGTGCTCGATTTTTTCTCTAAAATGGATCGGTGTTTGGGTACCTTTTTTATACCACTTAGATGGCAAACAAGCTCACGGCCCACCTGATGAGAAGCGATCACTGTGGCCTATGGACTTGTGGCACACTAGGGGCGTCACACTCGCGCTGCCGACCCTAAAACCCTGAAACCTACTAAGTATGTCAAAGAACAATACTTAACTATTGGATAAATGATTATTTACTTGACACTACTGTCGAGTAAACTTTAACGTGCCAAAGGTTAACTGGAGAGACTCCAGTTTTCCAACAAAATAGTTAAGTTTGTCCTGACACGACAGTGTTTTATAAAATGAAGTTGATATTGACATTGACAACCAAGAGATTTTATAAACAGACTGGCTGTAGGTACAATCCAATGTAAATCCTTGATTCCTTGAAAACAGTTGTTGATATTGTGAACAAATTAGTTCCAGAAGTAAACTTGGTCGCATCTTAGCTTCGAATGAGGAGCACCGAACACCAAGGTTGAGTAGAACCGCGTGGTAAATGCACGGGTATTAATAGCCGGGACTCGAGGTACAATCGCTACTCGTATAATATTTTGTGCGTCAGCATCCATTCAGCTATCACTCACACTACAATATCATTGTTAGCAGATACAATTCGAAATCTTGAAAAATCTTGAAACGAAAATGAGAGACTAATTATACTTACAAACAAACATCCGTTCCGCACGGTTAATTTTTTTCTGGAAATGTCAGTTACATGTTTCAATTTACCTACATTTGAAATATTATATTGTTTTATAAGTACGTGGCTTTGTCGGAATCAGGCCGATTAATACGGGTTCCTAATTAAAAAGGGACTTCGTGTATACCCTAGGATAGACATTCACAAAACAAGGTGTCTATCGTGTTAAGGCAGTTTAGACAGTGCAGGAGGCCTTGCTCCTCTACTGAAAGAAATGCGCGCATAACAGGATGCGCCAACATCTGTCTTCTGCTTGGGTCACGGATAGCCCTTTGCTTCGCCCTTAGACCTGCTCTCATGGAGGGCGGTTATCTTTTAAGGAAAACATGGGCCCTATACTTAAAGGTTCTTATTTGCAAATGTGTGTAGGTATTTAATTTAGTTTTTTATTTGTTTGTACTTGAAGCTGACCAGATAGGAATTTTTATGAATTTACGAGACTGTTTTATTAGATGAACACGTCTACTCATTGAAGTACCTGCGTCGACCAAGAGATGTTACATTTTACCGGGATATTATTATTCAAAGAGATTCTAGGCAATATAATGCACCTTAACAGCTCTTTTACCTAACTTAATTGTAACATCTTCGTTAAATATTATAAGACCAGTTTGTTTAAAAATTCCATAACATATTTGTTTGTGCGAACTACAACAAATGCTTGTATTTTTAAATCGATTCGGCTGTAAACGGTTTTATGAGCACCGCGAGAAATGACCGCGTCGGCATTCAATACTCAAGGATCCGTTCCAATATCATCATTCCACAATAGCTAGTTCTGTTTCGTGTTGCGTTGCGACACCGTTTGGTTACGGCTTTATTCATTGGTAGGTATAATAAAAGATATACCTACTTAGATAGAAGCTTGACATAGAAAGTGGACTCGATTTCAATACTTATTTGAAATATTTAAAGAATGAAAACTTTTATCAACAAACATTATAGTAATATGAAGTGTTAATTTTTTCCTATAAAAATGGCAATAGGCTCGCCACCTATTACATTGGGACCTAAACATAAACTGGCGAAATGTGGGTGGTAGCACCTCTGCCTACCCCTTCGGGGATATAGGCGTGAGTTTATGTTATGTTATGTAAAGCATATTAAATCGTTAACTTAATTAATTATGATCTAGTGAATAATTCATTGGTTGGCATGGCTTAGACGTCTTTTATGGGAGCGACTGCTTTACTCTTCCAAACCCTCAGAGCAAGCCTGCACCAGAGCCTAGTCCGTCAATCGGGTGGTGTATTGGCTTGTAGATGAGGTGGGCTTGACCCCAAAGGTCTTGATCCCTATCAATACACTCAAAGAGGATGGCTGTATGAACCTAAACCTAAGTCCAGTAAAATTGCATCTTATCTATTATAAAAACAACAAAGTAGTATATAGGTATAGGTAGATCCAGACATCCTGAACGATTAATTTTAGCTTGTATTTAAACACTACTAAATCGTAGTACTTAGATAAATACATAGCTTAAGATTGAAATGCTTAATGATTTGTTAATCGAAGTGTTTGTTGAAACTGAGGTAACTACTGACTGACAGTATTAATAGTTAAAGTAATTCCAATTACGCAATAATCTCTAACCCGCACTGAGATTTGTGCAGATATGTACCTACCTAGCAACTGTTAGACAACGCTAAATATCTGCACAATAATATTATACTGATACCTAAAGATTATCAACTACTCAAAATTCACAAACACGTAACTAAACCAGACCAAATGTGCCTGTCTTGTTGTTCCCAGGATCTTCGGCCCCAACCAATCTAATCTGCAGACTGTTACATCTACTGATTAACGAGGTTCCGCCGCAGGTTTTCTTGTCGGAGTTGGAAGATCAGGCGTCGGTAGTTCCTATCCTATTTGGCAGAGACGTCCGCGTCCGGATCAATCGGTCAAAGAACAAAGTAAACCAAATATGTGAAATATGCCAACGTGATTGACGCTCAAATGAAAAAGTGGAATGAATTGGAATTCCTTCAACATATTTACATGCAATTCATCACTTTCTTTGCCCATTATGAATATGAATTGCCTGCTTGCGTAGGTACATAACAAGTACTTACCTACATAGATATTACCTATGCTGAAGTTTTCGTATCTGGCTTTACTGTAGATTCAGATAAGCTTGAAAATATTTTAGTTATTCGTGTTTATTTTTGATTGTTATGTTACAAAATGGGTTATGTTCTCGTGAAAAATTGATATACAATTATAGCTATTGGTAAATTACGTTTCAATTTTTCTCATACAGTGATGTATGAACGTAATTAATTTTAGAGCTCTCTCTGTAACTCACATCATTTTCCTACCGGGGTAGGCAGAGACAAAACCTTACACACTTCACGAACTTCCTCTACTGTCGTTAATCCTTTCATGTAAGCCGGTTTCGCGTGCTTTTAAAATGTATTTTTCAATACATCATCAACTTTTTCCTATACAATCTGCGAGGTCGACCCTGGCCTGCCTACCCACTAATTACCACTACATCATAGTGTGTCATACGCACAGTATTTCTTCGTGTCACACATGTATCTCTTTTCTTCTATTAAATTTCAAGACTTCTCCTTATCACGCTTTCGATCAGGCACCACATTTTTATTCTTGCCTATATTTTCAGTGCTAACAAACGTAAGTAAAGTAAGTATAGGTATATTGATTCCATAATCTCATTGCGACCGTCATTCAGGCTAATAATATGTTTATGGGAGATTGATGAAGGTTTCATTACGGTTTTTAATTTAAGGTTTTTGTAAGGATGTTACTATCCCAACACAAAAAGCACTCTATAACTTATCGATCACCAATCGCCAACGTTTCTTATTTTAATATTTGTATTTACATTTTAAAATATAATAAAAAAATACATTGTTACTATAGCATTAGTCAGTATGATTAAAAGTTATAAAATGTTTGAGGTAGGTTTCATTACCTTGGATTTATTGTCGTTACACATCGATCGACTAACTCCGATCATGATCGCGATTAAACTGACAGAGTATAGTTGATTGTCTTGTCTTCAGTGTAACAGTAAAGTAAGGTCAGGATCGTCGATGCACAGTAAATATAGAAAAGAAAGTTTTCAACAATAATATATAGTACTGAAATCAGTTTGTACCTATGTGTGCGTGGCAGTGTGTACGCGCTATACTCACCCGGGACTCCCGGGAGGGCCATCTCTAAACCGTAGAATCTACGGCGTAGATGGCTTAGAGTCAGTTGGGGTGCGGGGGAAATGCCTTATTGGGGCCACCTTATACCCCAGCTATAGAGACACGAAACAAAGTGTAGTTTTGGCCGGTTCGAGTGCGACAATACTATACCCCCCGGGCAGGTCAGAGGTATCCGTGAGGATGTGGGAATCCATACCAAAAAAACCCAGCCATGTGCGATTCGGAACCCAATTATTAGTATGCGAAATCATTAGTAGGTAGGTAGGTACGATCCCTAACCCCTCCAACTCGGTCTGAGCTAAATTGTTTGTGTTATTAGTGGGTTCACGTCAGTATAGCGTCATGTCGAGGATTCGAACCCGGGACCTTCCGATTGTAAGGCCGACTTCTTAACTACTAACTTGTCTATCAAGCTGGTTATCATTAGTAAAAACTGAGCTCTGACGGTTTAAAAATTCAATTGTCATATCCTGACCTTTCCTTGTCATAAATTCGATAAAAAAATCATATTTAAGAGATAATACCGCCCATTGTAGTTACTTTCATGTATTAGGTATTCTTTGTATCCTGTGTCTGGTGTACATACAATAACGAGTTTATCTATCTAACCTACCGTTCTAAAACCAGAGCCAAAACCCTTTTACCAGTTCTTGTTACCATAAGCTATTAAACAGTTAGCCCGCCATTGTAATATAAAGTGCGTCACTGCGCCAACAGCTTGTTTACACCGAATTCCACAACTGATTGTCTTCAAACGGATAACAATAGCCATCACCTACTTGAATATATCGACACACCTATTCGCCTCCTTTGGGTTCTTAGATACACTTATAAATATGAAAGATGTCCTGATTGGTACC
This sequence comes from Lithosia quadra, assembly GCA_963576445.1. NCBI lineage: Eukaryota > Metazoa > Arthropoda > Insecta > Lepidoptera > Erebidae > Lithosia > Lithosia quadra. The sequence goes on from OY754879.1 coordinate 15,715,814, forward strand.
GATAAGTTTATAAATGTCGTTGAAGTTAGGAGACTCACAAAGTCGGCATGAAGTCGCTGGGCGGGCGGGCGCAATGGTCGCGGCGCGGGCGAGGTGCGGCGGCGCGCCCCCCCGCCCGTGAATATCATCGGCGCTCGCGCATGCCGCGGACTCGCGCGTGCCGCAGAGCCCTTCGCCCCCGCTCTAGCCGGCCCAGGCGCCGCCGACCACTCGCTCGCCTCCTTCGATCGCTCGTGCTGAACAGAAACTCACTACCAAGACTCTCGACCCGCCGCGCCGGCACTCGCGTATTTATAAACGGAATTCCACATGCGCTATTCGCGGCCGGATACAACTTTTTACACGACTTTCGGCACTTACGTCGTCCGGAGCACTGAACAGGCGAGTTTCGGGCTCCTGGATTGTCTGGCGGAGCCCGCGTGAGTCAGGCGCCCGTAGCTTACACTCCAAAGTTAAGGAGTCACTCAAAAATACATTCGGTGCTTAAAATATTTATTTACATGCCTTAGGAAAACTGGCACAAAAGTGAACATGCCAACCTTTATTTATAGGCGCTTCTAATCTTCACTTTTTTCACCCAAGCAGTCTGTAGACAAAACACATTTGCTTTTATTTTATTTTTATTACTTTTCAAGGACGATGGATGTTTCAAATCTTATAGTCACCATCAACGACGCTAGTTGACTCGGCCATAGAAATATACAGCACCCTTAGAACCTGCTTCATACTTTAGGTACGAAACGAATTCAGTCATGTTCGAAAGTTGGCTTCATAAAACACCTTGTATGGCGTTTTTCTTGTAAAAGGACTTGTTTCTTACAATACATTTTCTATGGAGTTTGTCGCACAATCGAAAGCTGTCACCATTTCAGTGAATTTCGAATTGTAGATAAGTACCTAGGTATTAGTAATTTACACTGCTCATGAATACAAAACACGTTCGTGTTTAGCAAGAAATATAACGAACTGTATTTGATATCTAACAAACTCTAGAACAATGGTTTACATAGGTTGGATATTTTACTGGTGCCAGTTCGCGATTCATTCCTGACGTCTATCGTCGTCGCTGGCTATAAAACGGCAGTAAATAGACGCAATGAATCAAACGGTGGTCAATTTTACGACCGACCTCTGGGCACTGACAGCTTTGTGCTCCACAACTACCTACATATTGTACCTATAGTGGAGTCAATTTAATAGGCCACATTTGACAATTCATCAAAATTCAACATCGCAACCTTTTACGCGACGCGCCGCGGTGGGCATCAAATTATATATTTTTCGTTTTGTTAGAACTGCACAATTGCTTAACTTTTTTCAATTACTATTACATATTTATTGTAATAATGACAGATACAAGTAATTTTACGTTTTGCTTTCACCAATAAACCATTCTAAACATAATAAACAATTTTTTGATTTATAGAACTGAACGTCATTACCTTGTCATTACAATATTGTGTCAGTTAATCCTTTTTCTTTTTAAAAATTAGGCATGTTACTCTAAAAATCGAAAGCTGATAAGTAGAATCGAATGCAATGATTACTTGTGAAGAAATATCATCATAAAATTAATAACCACGTTGTGACAAAAAAAATTACTGATTGCATTTTTTGCATTAGTATCGATCACCAATCATCCCCCAATAGTTATTTTGTAAATATATTCAATGAACAGAATTGACCTCTCTACAGTTTTATTATAAGTATAGATCATGTACTTGTCTTATTTTGCTCCTTAAATTTACGAAAGAAAAAATAATAATGAGACAGGGATTCACCTGAGGATTTTAAAAATTCACATTATCTTTCAAGTCCGTATCGATTCATTCGTTTTAATCGACCTTTTTTTAACAGGTCACCTCATTATGAATATAAAACTGACAAACGTCAAATGTGGCCTATTAAATTGACTCAACTATAGGTAGGTACCTAATACATTTTAAAGGTACTGTACATATAGAGACAGAGCAACTCATCCTTCTCACGATAGAGAAGTTAATGGTAAAATTATTGTTATTTTAACAAAATTCTTGTCAGAAGTTTAACGATTGTTAGAATTTATAAAAATAAAAGGTAGGTAACTACATTATAAGTTTACACGAAGATATTTTATTATATTTTATTTTGTTTTAAAACTTATGCACGATGTGACTACGAGTCGGTAATGGACGAAATGTACAAAGGCGAACTTGAAGCCGAAGGCATTCTCTGCCGTTACTGTCTACTTTACAATAAAAAAAATACTGGTCTAATCTGTAGGTACTTACCTACATATTATATATACTCCGATTTTTAATTCTAGGCAAGAAAATGACATTTGCAGTGTTGCAGGTTTTTTGTATCAAATAAATAGTGATGTGGTTGAATCGAGTTTTCCAATTATAAGTTAGTCGTGAGTCGATATTATAATTCTTTTATTAAATATATAAATAAAATTTTTATATACATAAAAATATCTAATTTACGGTAATTAAACAGAAAACATACACAGTAAGTAATTAAATCTATATATTATATAAAATCAATTGCTGTTCGTTAGTCTCGCTAAAACTAGAGAACAGCTGGACCGATTTGGTTGAAAATTGATGGGGAGGTAGCTTAGAACTAGAAGAAGGACATAGGATAGGACTTTTTATCCTGCCACGGGGACAAAGTATGCCACGGGCGAAGCTGCGGTATTCTATAAAAAATATTTCCGTCGTGTAATGTACTAGGCGAGCATAAACTGCAAAGAGGTTCATTCACTGATAAAAATAAAGAATGACTAAAGTATCTAGTCTATTGATTGCCGAACATCACTATTGTAGCGGGTCACCCTTTTTTGTATCAGTGACAGTTGCACTTGTCATTTTCTTGCCTAGAATTAAAAATCGGAGTATACATAATGTAAACCTCTTTTACATTATCATTTCAGCATCTTTCCCGGTTGCATCTGAGGCTCTCACCTCGGAGCACGGGCTCCATTTACTTTCTTCTCCTTCTGTTTTGGCTTATATTGGCTTTTACGGGAGCGAAATAACTACAAATTAGACATTCAATTTAATTCGTAAGTTTATTTGCAAGATACTATTGAATTACAGAATTAGGTACATTCTTGGCCAACTGTTGACCATTGTGAATTTTATTACACAAAACGAACAATTGTCATCAAGTGGTCTAGAACTACACAGTAAGTTTTTGCATTACGCAAATACTTAGTGTTTAGAAATATCCTAATCTCCAATTTAACTCTTCAAGAGAGTGAAGAGCGTGTACGACGACCTCAGCACCTGGAAAATCAGTCAAAATGACTTTTTTGTTCTAACAAAATAATACTTACTTTTAAACGTTAATGTTTACCGTAATATAAGTTTCCAAGGACATCGGTATGACATAGGCAATCCGGGGTGCTATCGGTTTAGCACAACGCTGCATCATGATGAGCAGCTGTCTTTGAAATCGAGGAGACAGTGACAACCAATCACAGGAGTATATCGACTGATTTATGAACTCGCTCTATAAACAAAATATCCCTCCAAATCAATATTTCTATTGCTTTAACAATGAGCAGTATTTCGCTACATTATTAATCTATTGGCAGCCCAATTACAAATGAAATAAAGTTATTTAATAAAATTGCGTTTGAAAATTTCAATAGGTACTTGCCTCAACTTTGAGTTGCGTTCCAAAATAGCAATAGATGAATAGTTGTGCCAACATACATCCTAAATACATGGTCATAGAGACGAACTCTAGCGACAACATATTCAACTGAAAAATAATAAATTGAAACATTATAAAATTGTTTAGAAAACTAAAATTACCATAGATACGTACCTCGACAATCTTGTACATGGTCATACAGATTACCCAGGCTACCACAAAGAATTGGATGACCATTGCTTCACTAAATATTGATTTTACTTCTTCAGTGAACCTGGCGATAGAAAACATAAGATATCGGAAGTAGCTGGTAGGGATACTGCCAAAACCGGGGATCAAAATCACCACAAAATTATATAGGTAATCTACAAAAAGAATATTTAAAAATGAAATATTTTTGAACGTAAATAAAAAAAAACCTCTCTCTAATCAAACGTATGAAACCTATGGATGGAACGCGTTGAAAAATTAAACTAATGACACTAAAGTCGGCCCACTTGTTTATACTTAGATATAGGTCGGCAAGCACACACTCACACACTAGTCAGCCACTAACTTCGGGATAAACGTCATTCGATTCGAAATTTAAGCTGCAATGGTAGCTGAATGGATAAGGACGCGGCTTCTTCTCAGAGTTATCGAGTTCGGATCCAGTCAAACAGTACCAATGTGAATTTCACTTTGTGGAATTTATATGTGCTAATCACATGATTTACGTGCTAATCACATGATTTAACATCTGCTGACGGTTAAGGAAAAACATCGTAAGGAAACCCACATGTCCTAGAAGAAATTCTAAGGACATGTCCCATCCACCAACCCGCATTAGGCCAGCGTGTGTGGATTAAGGTCTAAACCCTCTCAGCTCTCTCGTTGGAGGAGAGGAGAGCCGTGCCCAGCAATGGGACTTAAATGGGTTATGGTGTAAAAACCATAGTGACAGCAAGAAAAACATCCTGGAATCAAATTTCAATCTTTGGGTAACACATTGCAACCTAAAATTCACTCATAAATGATACATGGCACAGTACATTGTGTATGGTGTACAATATGGTTAGTCGCTGCCATTTTTGTGACACAGTTTTGGCTTCAGCGCGTTCTGTCTTTAGGTTTTATACGTTCATCCGTCTATTACCTACCGTAAAATTGCCAAATAGTGTACGATGCATTTCTTTAAACGTTCCTGCATTTCAATTTTTTCTTCACCGTCGTCAATGTAATCAGACTCCTTAGACTTTCTAATTTGCGTAGTACTAACAAAGTTCAATTCGACAAGTTGTTCTAGATTATATCGGAGTATCTGTATTTGTATCCTGGCCTGTGCGTAGAATGCCACTATTGTACAATCCATTGTGACATTGCCAAAAGCTTGGAAAGTTATTAAAATGCTCATGTAAGCTAACGTCAGTAGAAATCTAAAATCCATAAAATGTTAGCTTTCAAACTGAAACTAAATATTTATAAGGAGAATCAAAGGTGCCGTTTTCATTTTTGTTTATATAATGCAAATGTAAATCTTATAATTTAATGTGTTACATTACATAGAAACCGTCAAGATATACGAACGTATGTTGATTTGATATCTGGGTCATATTATCGTCTTAAAATCTGTTAGAACTCGCAGTTTGAACATACTTTTAACTGGTCAGAGTGTTTTATAGAGCATTTCATTATAAACTGTCTGTTGTAGTATCTACTTCTAATAAAGTTCTTAAATAAATACCATGCAACAGTTACCTAATAAATCCATACTAATATTATAAATGCGAAAGTAACTCTGTCTGTCTGTCTGTTACGCTTTCACGCCTGAACCGCTAAACCGATTTTGATGAAATTTGGTATAAGATAGGAGTAGATTAGACCTCGAGAATGAACATAGGCTATGTTTGGTCGCGATAACCGACATCCACGCGGGCGGAGCCGCGGGTAACAGCTAGTTGTAAATAAAAAAGTTAAACTGTAAAGAATTCCAACTTACGCTGGCGTCTCCGTGGTATCAAACGGTATGTATCCAGTGAATTGTACGTCTTCACCCATAGCCCTATTTACAACAGGGAATGCAGTCCACAACACGGCACAAATCATTGCAGCCGAGTGATATAGTGTAAGGAGACGTGACATGATTACGGCATCAGCTTTTAGAACCTCTACATGGTACGGCTTGCTTGCTACGAAGTAGGGCCCTGCAGAAAACAGCGTCAATTTATCAAAAGAAATTAAATTTTGTTTACTAAGTTCTTGTTTTTCGTGATTAAATACATAGGTGTCACATTTTTCTCAACACGACGCGCGAAACGAGTCACTTTTTTGATGACACAAAGATTTATCATGTGGTAAACGCTTAGATCAATTACATTTAATACGACATGGAGTATGACACGAAAGTGTTAATTTTCAACTGAAATATAAATGAAGACATTTATTATGAAAGAATAGAGCAATCACAAAAATAAAAATATCATAACGAGCGAAAAATTGTAGGTACATCCTGTCGTACTACTAAGTGTAAAAATGTTTGTATGTTTGACATTCAATCACGCTCTAACAGCTGTAGGTACCTACGGATCTGACTGAAATTTGGTACAGGGATAGAATATAGTGATATAGACTGAAATAGCATCTAGGATTAATTCCAGGAATATTTTCCCATGAGTTGCGAGAACGGGATGCTCATCCCGTTACCGACACCCTTTTTTTGTCGTGCTGAAATCACCATGGATTGGATGGACCACCCCCGTCGGCCATTGGGGGTAAATGTCGGGATCGAACTGACTAAAACCGCACGCGCCATCTCGGGTCCTAATTACCGGGGTACCTGTATAATATAGGGTGATGGTTTTAAAAAATTGTAGGTATTCGCAAATCTTGTGAGATTAGAAATAAATCAATTAAAATGTATCAACCGTTAATAGTGCTGATGATGTTATCTATACGGTGGCTTCTCAGATTGAACGCAGCTTCTTTTCCCAGAGTGGTTATAGTGGTGAGCAAAATGAACAGGGTGTCAACCATCTGATCTGTGCTGTGTCGGACCTGCGGGCATACAAATTAAAGGAAAATATGTTAAGCACGTGTAGATTTTACTTGGTTTACCTAACTAGTTTTAGGATGAGCGCAATATTAGAGACACGACAGTCTCAGAATATTCCTCTACATAAACATGCAAGTGCGCACACCTCAAACAAAATAAGTTAATAATTAAAGAAAAAACAAATCAGACAACAGTTGCTCTCATAAAAGTCATATAAACCATGTCAAATAGACAAGCAAGTGGATGCCTTGGATAGTACTGACTGTGGACAATGTTAAGAGGATGATGATGACTTCAGAAAAGGATGAGGTTGCAATTCGAATGTATTTTTTTTTTTGTTACCTCAAAACTTTATTTTATACCACATAGGTGGCAGTGCTTCACGGCCACCTGATGGGAAGCGGTCACTATGGCCTATGGACGTGTGCAAAGGTGTCACTTACGCGCTGCCTACCCTGAAGCGAAGGGGGGGAGGGCTAAGATGGGGCGGGGCCTTTCGACTGGGTGAACCGATTTTGATGATTATTTTTTTATTTGATAGCTTCCCGTGTGGTCCCATTTCAATTTGGTTGGTTGAAGACGGTTTTTTTGTAAGGATTAGGGATTATACGTTAAAATGGCAGGAAATTATTCCAAAAATTTACTGGGGCCATACCATGACACTCTCATAGCACTTCAAATGGGATGCAATTCAACTCAAGAAGAGTGATGGAGCATAGCGCCAGGTCGTTCTGTCCTGGACGTAGACCTTCACCGATTATAAAAAATCTAAGTACATTATCTACTTAATATCTATAGAAATGATCTTTATCTATCAAGGCTAGGTACCTGTACAACTCGTAACAGATGCTGAATATTGTACATCAAAACCAGAAACCCCAAAATGTATCGATATGCATTATGAAAACACCGTTTTGATCGGGACAGCGGTTTCAAAACCACTTTAAAATAACCCACACTTGCTAATGCATCGAAATGAGGTCTCAACCCGTCGAATGTTGAATACGTTATTTCTCCTTGCATTTTGCCAACAGCTCGTGAATTTTGATACACTTTGTATTTTAACTGCTCTTAGTGGCAGTGTGTTCTGAAATACGTGTTGATTGTTTGTAATGAAGTTTCAACTTTGAATCGTTATGAATTATTTATTTCATTCTACAGGATGTTTTGTTTTCCATGACTATGTCAACGTGTAGGTACCTAATGTCAGTTTTAAGGTGTAGAGATGAATACCTAACTGCTCATGCCACTGTCGCTTGCAGTTAATTTGCAAACTGTGAAACGAGTTCGTTACGTGTGCAACAAAAATTATATTATGAGATTTGTTCCTTTAACGAACGATAGGGGCTGTACAAATCTCGTATAATATAATTTTTGTCGGACAGAACACAAACTCGATTCGGAAGAAATTTCATGCTCGCCCCACTGGATCCATAATTTATTCGACGAGCTCAGTGGCGTTTCGGTGTTCGACTACATACAAGTCATAGGTCACGTGTACGATTCCCGCTATGTGCAAATATTTATAAGTACCTATATGTACATGAATACATGTGTAATGTGTAGATACCTACTTGCATTGGTGTTCAAATGTATAATAAATAAATAAATAAATAAATATTCTAAGACATTCTACACATCGCTCCCTAGACCCAAAGTAAGCTTGGTTTAACTAGCTTGTGTTATGGGTTCTAGAATGCTGATAAACATACTTATATACTTTTTTTTTTGTAAATACATACTTATTATACATAGAAACACCCAGACCAATGCAAATAGACATATTCATGCATACAAATATTTGCACTGAGCGGGAATCGAACCCGCGCCTCCTGCATAGCAGTCGCATGCACTACCGCTACGCTACAGAGGCCGTCAATAATAATAATACTTAGGTATTTACAATAAGTTCGCCTTTGGAGCCCGAGGAATGTTTATTGTTATGTTACACTATGAAGTACCTATCAAAATTTTAATTAGCTGTGATTGAGACCAGAATATCGCATTGTACATGTACATACCTATCTCTATGTTTCGGTGTGTTGTGAACACCACATAACTGCACGGATTTCACGTATGTATCACCCACTCTATGCGAACAGAACAAATAATTAAATGTCTTTTCTCGCTGCAATTTTAGACCTACATCCTGTATATTAAAGCAGTAGGTACGTTAAAATATGGATTTCTATTTTGGCGACAATGGTGACACTTCAATTAGGGCTGATGAAGTACCAATTATAGCGTTTGTACTAATAAGCACTTTGAACACGATCCGATTTATACAAATTGGATATTTGTGAAATATGTAGAAAGTAATTAGAATAAATGGGGGTGTAGGCTCAAATTAAGTAGTTAGTAGTATCGGTAGTAGGTATTAACTGCTTGTTAACTACTACCAATCTAATAATGCAATACGAATATTGCTGAGGTACTTGACTAAGAGGAAGTCAAGGGAAAAATTTATGAAATGAAGATAGTTTGGTAAGATTTTTATTTTGTATGTAGGGTAGGTATTCCCACATCTGATAATGATATTTAGATTAATGAGAAGTTAGTGAGACCCTTGACCCTGCTGTCTAAGTCCGAAGAATGAAGCATCAGTGCCTATGTCTTAGGGATGAAATTAAATTGAGGGCAAAAGTGAGGGTAAAGTGACATTGCAGAATGATGTAATCAGTTGTCTCAACTGTGGCAAACTGCTTTAACCACTTCCGAACTCGTAGGTTTGGAGTGTCCGTTTGTAATGGTAGAACTACACTTCGCTATTCGCCTTTATTCACATGTATTATAAATCGAAGTGGGTAGGGCTTATCCGTGTATTTGCTTTATTCGCACGAATATTCGCCTTAGTCACTCTTCTAGGACGAATAATTGTGGAGGGTTTAGTCATCTATAAGAATTTTCCTCGAATACAATAATAATATAGGCGAATAGCGAAGTGTGTTTCCACCATAATATTAAAATAACAGCTTTATTACTAAGTGCATTTGGATGTGCACGGTACCTACGTAAAAAAAAATTGTCGGGGCTTTCACTGGCAGATACTGCTGATGTAACAAAAAGTAACTTAGTAACTGAACATACTAACTGGTCTACCCTCATTAAAAACATGATTTTGACCGCAAACAGGAAAAAGGTTATAGGATGTGTTTCAATAAAAAATTAGATTCCAATGTGAAACAGTTTATTTAATAAAAATCTATCAGAAAATAAACCACATCAGTTTTGTATTTGGTATCAGCTCGGGCCGAACGTGCTATCCTTACCGTCTTTATGCAACGATTGGAATGTGATAACAAAAATGTTGAGCTGTTACATAGCAGATTGCAACCTCGTAAGTTGAACTCAAAAATATTACTGTAATGCGTGTGCTATTGCTTCAATTACAATTTATTAGAAAGAGAACCTCCATTGGTAAGGGAACGTTTCCATACTACGTGACCTTTTTCCTCAATCTATCAACCACTGCTGGACATAGGCCTCTCCCAATGTGCGTCATACGACTCTCTCAACTCTACAACTTTTTCAGGTCGTCAGTTCATCTGGCTGGGGGAAGTCCTACCTTCCGTTTGCCGATTCAGGGTCTCCACTCGTTTGCTCCAATGGTCCTTCTAAAGATGTGGCCAGCCCATTGCCACTACAGCTTGCTTATGCGAGCTATATCGGTAACTTTAGTTTTTTGTCGGATGACCTCATTGCGAATTTTGTGGTTGAGTAGAACCAGGGATATAGTCAAAAAACGCCAAAACCAACTTTCACGCAAGCGAAGCCACAAGCATAGGCTAGTTACTAATAAGATCAGATATATTTTTGTAAATTTTTGTGTTTCTATCTGAAATGAAGGCAAACATGGGGCCTTACTCTTGAATTTAATTCCAACCGACCGGTATTAGAATTTTGAAGTTTCGTATTCTTAAAAACTCTTGAATACGACGCTAGCGCCACATTGTTTGAAAATTACGCGACTATTTTGGAAACTAATAGCACAAAATTGTGAGGGTTTTGCTCCACTGTACCCCTGCAACAAAGCTACTCTCGACTCATTTGATAGCAGCGTATTGCGCACTGCCAGGGACGTAAGGCTAACAGAAATCCAAGAGCGATTTCAATCCAATGTTGACAATAAGAGTACCAATGAAGGTGATTCCAAAATTACGATTGGATGGGGATTGTTTTTATATCGGAATTGAAATTCTGTCAATTGTGAGGCACCTGGCAGTGGCTCTATTTTGTTCTTCTAGAATCATATTCACGTTCTCTATATTGTTTACAATCTGACACTGTTGTTTATCAGTACGAGTCTTTTCTAGCCGAGACAATTATTGTCATTCTCTTGTAAACTTTTATACTTTTTCATTTTTCCTCCTTTGCATTGCATGTTTCTTCTTTCTCATTACTTGGGTCTGCCAGAACTGCGTCGTTGCAGAAGAGAGTGGCAGTAACAGGCCTTCTGAGGCACACCAAGAAGCTAGCAACCCAGTTGCACAATCATATATTTCAATATAACTCAAAAAAGCGCGAGATTTCCCTAGAGGATATTAAATACGTGACAAAATCCTAAATCCCCCTCCCTCCCCCTGTAACCAAGTGTGATTTTTGATATTCCCCTCTGAATGGATCACGTAATATGGAAACGTTCCCTAATAATCAACCATGATGTATATTAATTTAATCATAAATATTTCTACACATTATCTATTAGTTACATTTACATAAGTTTTCTATTGAACCCGGAGCTTATAGCGGATGTCGAACAAATGAACCATGTCCACATTTACATCACAAAGTTTATATATCATTATGAATATCACTCTATTAATATTTCGGGGCACTGTCTCTTGGGCGAAGTCTCGTCCTCAACGGGTTCTTTCCTCTTTAATGGCCTGGCTTCATTATCGTCTACATTGGATTCTTGATCAGTCTTGTGTACTTTATCGGTTTGTAGCCTGTCGTTGCTTGCCAGTTCGTCCGGAAGGTCATCATCGAGTGCGCTGTCAACAGCGTCAAGTTTGTCATCGGTCTTCTCTAAGTAGTCATCTTCAGTATCAGCTTCTAGTCGCTCGGCAGCCTGCTGTGATGTAGCATTCTGTGTGCCGGGATTTGGTAAGGCTGATGTTGTCCTTTTGCTTACTGAGATACGCGCTGTGAGTGCTCTGTGCAACTGTACTATGTCGGCTGGTGATCCCTGTGAAAGACAATGCTTAAATTGTTTTATGTTTTTTTTTAATCTACAAGGTGCAAAGGCCACCTTGACAGTCACAAGGTTACGGTAACAGTGAACTATTAAGTGGCTATTGGATTCGTTTGCACTTCCTAGCCAATGCGCGACCGATGTAGTCGTGGGTCTACCTACATCGATCGCGAATTGGCTAGGAAATGCAACAAAACTGGGCGCGAACAAATTCAAACCGTCCGTTCGCTGGATGCCCACTCACGGCGCACTATGGCGCAAATTACTTAACACAGCGTAGCTCCATGAATTTGCATATAACTGTACCACAAGTCAACTCAGCTTCTAGTCGGTGCAGCTGCTAAACAATGGACGAGGCTCTAGTGCAGGCTATCCTTACGAGGTTAAAATGTCAGACGGCAGTCACTCCCGGACAAGACGGCAATCAATCACAACAATAAGTGGTTTTCTAGCTTCAAAGTGCAACTTTTTATTAGTTCCAACGAAGACGCCGGCGGCCAAGCAAGTGATCAGTCATAGCTAAGTGGGCCATTTCATCCATTTCCCCAAGTGCAACTTATGGACGAAACTTTGGGATATGTAACAATGGAGCAGATGGCATCAAGATTTATGCTGAAAGCCCATTGGGCTATAGATACTGTGCAGTATTACCATGATGAGGAACAGCTTGACTTGCTGCAGCGCGTCGGCAGCAGTGATTCGCAGAGACTTGGTCCCGGCGCGCTCCACCACCATGTCTGGCCACAGCTTGGTGTTGAGCACCACCCGCAGAGAGCCCGCTACACGAGCCACTAGTCGCGCCGCGCCGCCCCCCTCGCCTCCCTCCGCGTCGTTCAGCCGCAGTACCCCGCGCCCGCGCTCCCGCCAGCTGCCCGCCTCCCACGCGAACAGACGGCATGATATCTGTAATTGCACATCATGGTCAACAATAGGTTTACTTACCGGAAAATGTCGTGAACTACGCTAATAGTCGTTACGGGTAGTTGGAGCCCACAAAAGTTCAACCAGTCTAACTTGGAACTTCGATATCGCCATTGGTCATAATGACCATTGGTTGTGGAGGTCAGATAGCAGTCGCTCCACGGAAAATATCGAAGTTCAGCCGCATCACAGTTAGACTGGAAAGCCGACCCTGAGTTGGGAAAAAGGTTCAGAGAATGATGAAATTTCGTGAACTAACGTCAAAAAATTTGCGCGTGTGCACTAACTACCCAACTATAAAACTAATCAAATATCAATTCAACTTGTAATGGTATAAAAAATAGTCTAACTACAAATCTTCGATATCGCCAATGGGTTCTGGAGGTCACATGGCAGTTGTTTCATGGAAAATATCGAGATGTAGATCGCTTTGTAGTTAGACTAAAAAGTCGTGCTGTGAAAAGGCTCAGATGATGAATACAAACCTGCAAAACATTGATCTCTCCCTCTTCCCCAGTCATTGTGAAATTAGTCGTGGGCGGAGGAGGTCGCGCGTGGGAACGCTCGTATTCAGCCGCTGCGGCCGCCAGTCCGTCGCTACTGCTTGGTGCCTCGCTCGAATTTGTCTCTTCCTAAAATAAATCAAATCAAATCAAATTCTTTATTCGCTATATATATTGATGAACAAGCTGTTAAGCAAAATTAATTTTAAAAAAAAATGATTTTAGTGTATTTCAATTGTTTAAGATGCTAAGTTGTTTTTACCTATGCCAATTTTTTGTTACATAGAAAACTGCAAAATCTTATTGTGCAATTGGAAATTAACCATGCCAATTTTTTGTTACATAGAAAACTGCAAATCTTGTTGAGCAATTGGAAAATTATGTTAAATTAGTATTCCCAACCTTACTAGCTATGCATTCTAATATCCAATTAGAATGCACAACTAGGTGGGGAAGTAGTTCTTAAAAAGGCAAATCACTCCAGAGAGGTCACAATACTGTTTTGAGTTTTGGTTTCATTATTATTGTTCAACTCAATGTTAGTTAAATCTACTACTCGCTGTTTCTTTATGTGAATAAATAAGGTGACCTTCATATAAACATGTAGGTAAACTGAAATGAGCCAAACACCTAACCACAACCTTGCCACTATCTACTCATGTACACAATCAAAGTTAGTGCATGACTTCAAAATATGTTCAAATAAAACATTATTCATTCATAAATAGAATCTACACTAATAAGAATACAACATCCATTATATGAGTATGTTATGCACAAAAAAGATTATAAAAACATTACCCTTGTTAGCGCAGTCAGGTAAAAACCTAGGACTTTGACCGTGAAAACATATGCACTTTGCAGGTATTTACTTAAGTGCCTTGATAATTACTTGCATTAAATACATAACAAGTGGCCTATCTGATTAAATAAGTTTATATTTTGGTTAATTAATGTTTACAACAAATAAATATACCTGAATAAATAAAAAAATACAAATAGGTATGCTATGTTGACATTAAGATCATAAATACAAATTAATAAAATTCATGTTTTCTGATTTATTCATTTACACACAATGAAACAATCAGTATTGTTAAAAATATCTGTAGACAGCAACAAAACATATTTGTAAATCCATATGGCTATTACATATGATCCTGAACTTTCAAACTTCACTTCTTAAGATTAAGCAAAGTGCAATAGATCTAAATGTGTGAAATAAATTTGAGAACTTCTCAGGATTTTAGAATAAGTAGTAGCACAGATCATTCTTGGACATGTATGTACTGCAATAGTGAAAATAAATAACAATGTCTACACTAAATTGTTCACACAAAGTCATTGATGAGATTGGATAACTCCAAATCATGATTGAAATGCAGATACTTAGAATTCACTCCATTATAATCACAGAATATAATCACTGGTCAAACTAACATGGCAGTGGTCATACCTAGATGCAAGACTAATTAAATACAAATAGGATCATTAAATACAAATAGGTTACAGAAAGGTCAGGTCAAGAGATATATTACTGACAAGCATGTATGAATTTAATTATGAAATTAGAAGTGTAAGGTGTGTCAGGGTCGTAGCAAGTGGAACTATGTGATCTCTGCCTGTCCTATTGGAAAACACAGATGATTTTGCTTATGTAAAAAAATTGTTTTAAATCATTAATGTAAAGAATCTTGGAACTTCGATATCGCCATTGGTCATAATGACCATTGGTTGTGGAGGTCAGATGGCAGTTGTTACACGGAAAATATCAAAGTTCAGCCGCATCACAGTTAGACTGGAAAGCCGACCCCAACTTAATTGGGAAAAAGGTTCAGAGAATGATGATGAATGTAAAGAATCTATAGAGAAATAATATCTAAGGGTTTCTGTAAACATTCATAAATAGACCTACAGACTACTACATATTTATACAAGCATTCATTATCAGCCCAAAAGTGTAACTTACCTGGTTGTCTTTAACGGAGGCTGCTGCACTAGTGAACAATAACTCCGTGCTCCTTGTAGATGACCCATTTTCTGTCAATGCAGCCTCTCCATTGTTCAATGACTCTTTTAATTCAACTCTCTCACTTAAATTCTGTCCAAACACAAATCCTGATGATGAGCTGGGAGCGGGCTGTACCGCTGAAGGAACATTGGATATTCTTGTAACATTTGCAGATCCCAGAGGTACAAATTTGGGCACATCTGCCTCCTGGGTTTCTTTTTCTTTATTTTTGTCGTCTTGCGGTGCCTCTTCTTTTTTTTCTTTTGTTTCTGTGTCATCGAGAACTGTTTCTGTCACTTTCAAAAATGGATTTACTGTTGGTTTCAACTGAGAGGGCCGTAATATTGAACCTGTAAATTAGAAAATCTCCATCAGTAATAATATTTAAAGCAATTTAATATGAAAATGCAAATTATATTATAATATTTACCTATTACTTGAAAGAATAAATAAAAAATACTCATAAACTGGAAAAATTGTACATGGAAACTATCACTTAAGATTGACTAATCCAAACTACATGTTTTTTTTTATAATATAAGACTGCATATTCGCACAGCTTTAATAATAGTAGCAAAAATGGATATTAAAATAATATCTGAAATAAATTTTAGACTTACCAAACGGATTACAAGTCCCCTTATTGGAGCTGGATGCAAAACTGGAAGAGCCAAACCCTCCAAGTCTAGGTTTTGCCAGCACTGATCTTGATTGAGATGATGTTCCATTGTAGAAATCTTCAATTGGCGATTTACCTTATAAGATACGAAAGATTAGATTTCATTTCCAAAAATAACATCCAATATTTTTAAAACTATAAATTTAAGTATTTATATCATAATATTAAACTATACTGAACGTGATATAAAAGAATCAGGCTGTTTTACGATAACACTGATAAAATAATCACTTAAATAGTAGTCAGTTGGTAAGTGTTGTTACAATATTGTTACATTGTGAACTCTTTGGTTTATCTTCGAAACGTTTTTCAATTACGCACTTAAATTACAGATTATGTGGATTATGTGTATTATATCTATATGTAAACCAATCTGTACATACCCATGGATGTTTACTTCTGTATGGGATTCGAAACCTCACAATAAGAAACACTGATGATTATAAAGAATACTTACTTGGGCATAATATTATAATTTAAGGCATATTCCCTGAGTGATATATCGCCAGCATTTATATCTAACACAGAGTCTAGTGTGAATGTGAATACAAAAACTGGAAAGTCAAATAACAAAAAGAAACTCATTGACGATGCAGCATGGACAAGATGACAAAAAGGAAATTGCTTTGTTGCTATAATTTTTAACCGCATAGGACTTTTACCTACATAAGGCTTTGCAAAAAAACAATTAATTTTCATATGGCGATGTAGGAAAATTAAGAATAATTGAAAACTTACCCTGCTTAGCGTCTGCCATTGTCGAATTTTGTAAGTTTGCTAACCATAGACAATGTACATTGAACAAGTTGCTGAAGAGGACGACACCACAGACTACAGACTACTCAGCCAAAAAACGAAATCAATCAACGCTTGAGGCGTTGACTGAGAACAACTTTATCAAACCACTTTGCCATGTTGTGACATTTTGTTTCTTACAGTTGCCAGGTTAAGAATTTTACCCATAATATAGGTAATTTAAATCTTATTTTCATCATGAATTTTTTTTTTGTATGTACAGAATTTATTTGTTACAGGTACATCAAAAGTTTATTTATACAGAATATTTATTAAACTATCTTATAAAATATTAAGTATGTACAAATTATCATGAAATACAGTATAAAAGAGCGATCTACGTAAATAACATACGAATGATTATTCGAGAATATTTGATCAAAAAAATTAAAGAAATCAAATTCTGATTTTTTTACTTAACCTTGTGTTTATAATTTTACAATTGGTTTCAGTCAGTCTGTAAACTGTGAGCCGATCGCACCCCTACACACCACTGCGTCGTTTTAGTAGTAAATTAGCATTTCTCATACTATCTTCGTTTATTCCTCTTTAATTCATAATGTTCGCTTGTAGTAATCTCGTGTGTGCGTGTCTATTTACTATACTCAGTCTACGAGTGTTTGAGTATATGATTATTTGAAATCATATCATCATCATCATATCAGCCGAAAGACGTCCACTGCTGGACAAAGGCCTCCCCCAAGGATCTCCACGACGACCGGTTCTGCGCTGGATTATTACTGACCGGATTATTTGAAAACAAAACAATAATTAAACGTGGTGATGTTGTGGTTTTTGTGCCTTGTTGTGGTTATTGTCGTGTATAGGGAAAATCCATAAATTCTATCTAGCAACCCCTCGCGGTGATGGTGAGATAATTAACAAACTTTAAGGACTTGTATCCATGGCCGTTAATTAAACGAAAAAAAAAAGTTAAAAAAATACCAAGTCGATCCAGTTTGTTTGATTTGACATGACAGTCGGTTTAAGTCAAAAGATGGAAAGGTGTTAAATTCACGAAATCAGAATAATTTTAAGTTAAACAGCACCTACATTCCATTAACAAAATTTGTGACGCAGTAACTGCGTGTTATAACTTGTTTGTGCTTTTGAATTATCTTGGAACGAAGTGTGGAATAAGATAGAAATTATGAGTTGAACTTTTTACCCGACTCCTTACAATATAATATCGTCAATTCGTCAAATTCGGTACCTGGATACGACTCGAAGAAAATATTAGGTGCTGCACCTGGGCTACGTTAAAATCACACGGCCCTTGATAATATATCAGGTATACATTTAATTTTATTGCCTGATATTTGCATGGTTCGTAAGTTTTTTATATTGCAAAGGTAATTTTACGAGAAAGTAGGTAGTATTTTTGTTATATTTGAATGCTGTGACCAAAGTTATGAAGCAGTTCCGATTTAAACATACAAGTACAGTTTATCAACTGTCTTGGATACTGCACCTCAGAAAATACTTTTTTTATAGTTGATAGGCCCGCATTTGCACTAACTATAAACAAATAAATCTTTGTTGACACTTTGTACAAAAAATCCCTGACTCCCGATCTAGTTACAAGAAACTGTATTACTGTAAGTACAACTCAACACAACACAGCTAAAAATAAGATTGAATGGGGAATGTATTGTTTTACATGTAATTATGTAATTATATCAAATAGCAATCTTCTTTACTCTAAAAATTCTCATTTTTTACCTATTATGATTATGTTAATAACAACATGAAAAAGTTTACACATCAGAAAGTTCAAAGGTATGTAAACATACCTATTGCTTATCAACTGATCAAGTATACTCTATATCTGAAGATAAGCTATCTGCCCTCCCTACGTATTATAACAACAAACGAAGAGCTTCAAGTTTCTTAAAAGTACATTTCAGTTCTTCCCGAAATATAGTATGATATGAAGTAGCAGTTGGAAACCCTGTTACTTAATAACTATTTGCTATGTATTTTGTTGTTTTTGGTAGTTGATATAGTCATAATAATATCTATTCGATAATAGCTTATAGTAATAACTTAACTTAACTTTTAAAAATAGCTGGTGTAGCCTGGTCGAAACTTTAGGCAATCCAAAGGTATGTGTATACCTAAGCCATGTCAAAGTTTAAAAGTTTTAGTTTTATTAATAATATTAATATTATTATTTAACCTTAACTGCCATACTCATAAAAATATTTTTTAATATGGCAAGCAATGCCGCAATAATATTTCGCAAGTATGATAAAACATGTGTTGAAATAATATTTGTTTTACTAGGAAATTCCCAGTAGCAGGATGCAGTTACAAAAGTCTCACCAGTACATAAACAAAGTCAATTGATTATTATGTACTCAGAAGAATAATATTTGCATAATATACCTAATTATATGATACAGAGATAAGATCATGCCAAATATGATACATGCATATATAATTTATTTGTATAGTTGTTCTATCTCAGGAAGGCGGGTGAGCAATAGTAGTATGAGTGTCTTGTAAATACGCGTGCATTTGTGTGCGAAAAGTTCATGTCACGCAATGTCACGTCAAAAGAAGTTCATGTAGCGGTAGTGGTAGTAGAACAATAATTACAAGTAATTAATTATTCATAAGTATACTGATCGTAAATTTTGTAGATTTTGCTAACCAACAATTAATAAACTAATAATTTATTAGTCCAATGCGATTTATTTTTTGGAATAACATGTTATGGGATTAGGTAAATAGGGAGGAAGGTAAATGCCAATTTTAATAATTCTTACGAAAAAAAACCGAATTCAACTGCATCAAATTGAAATGGAACCACACAGGAAGCGCCAGCTATCAAATTAAAAAAGAATCATCAAAATCGGTTCACCCAGTCGAAAGTTTTGATGTAACAAACATTTAAAAAATACAGTCGAATGGAGAACCTCCTCCTTTTATGAAGCCGGGTAAAAATCTGTAAATTCATTTATATGAATATTCATATAAATTAATTTACAGATTTTTACCCTAGGCAGTATTTCGAGTTGATACTGCCATGCCAAGCTAGTCTCTCTTTCGTGTACAGCAGGCTGTTCGCGCACAAATCTGGTTGCAATCCATTCACGCGACTGCCGACATCGGTTACGACGTCAATGTTCGCGGGCCTGCCAGTGGGCCAGGTCATATCATATGTAACCCCAAAATGCCAGGTAATTTAAAGACGCAGGTCTATACACTATTATTAGGCCAATCTTTTGGCACGGCCGTTGGTATAGAAATCGAAGCAGGAGGTACGTGTCAGGGAAAGATGTGGAGTCACGCGTAAAGTCCGAAAAACTCCACACCTAGGGTAGCCTTCATATCGGTGACATCGCAGATAAAATGAGAAGAGTCGCCTTCGCGACCACGTATTGCGGCATCCAGGTTCCCGTTTCCGGCCCCGTAGGCAGATTGAAGAAATGCTGGGTTAAGGTTGTGACGAACGAAATGCATGTCAAAGGTCAAAGACAGTGCGAAGTTTAGAAGTAAAAGCCAGGTAGCGAACCCCTGAGTAGTAGGTGATAGCCACGGATGCGATCGGAACACAATGCTGAGATGATAATAATGGTAAACTAAAAGTTAAGTAGGTATGGCAGAAAAACCTTGAAAAATTTCTTTGCGGCCTGATTGAGGTGGTTTGGAC
This sequence comes from Lithosia quadra, assembly GCA_963576445.1. NCBI lineage: Eukaryota > Metazoa > Arthropoda > Insecta > Lepidoptera > Erebidae > Lithosia > Lithosia quadra. The sequence goes on from OY754879.1 coordinate 15,736,251, forward strand.
GCATAAAATTTATCATATGGATCAAATGACAAATTAAAATACTTCAGGCAAATTATAAGCGTTCGTATTGTGTGCTGGCCGTTCGTATTGGACCGACAACCGTTAGGCGACATCGAATTTTGAAAGGAGAAAGATCACATACGACATAAACTCACAATGCACAGTTATTTTCGTGTCAACTGTCATTGTCGCTTACACCTTTTTCTTTTCAACCGCCGATATGGAGGTAGGTACTCTTTATTGCACCTCACAAAAAAATCGGTACTATTGAACTTCTTGTCTTATCGAAAAAAGCTATCTCTTGCTACCTACTCGTATTATAATATATTGTTGCATTACAATTATGTAAATGCATAGGTACCAAGCATATGCATACTTATAATATTATGCCCTTTCACCATAATATTATACGTAGTATGGTGAAAAGGGCAATTTAAAATACACATGTAAAATTTGAATGCGAAAAGGAGACTGGACATTTAAAACCGTTAAAATAGATTATTTCTAGGCAAGTGTGATTCATCGTCCACATTGTTACTTACCACCAGCTTAAATAGAGCTCAAACGTGAACCTATCGACAGTAAGATATAATTTTAGCTAAACTGATTAAAATGTAATTTAAAAATAGGTATATTTTTTTAAACCAGAAAAGATACAGAACAGGTACCTACTTATTTCATCAATGCCCTGCATTGCGAGGCCCACCCCATGTACCCACCTTTAATATCGAGGGCCTGTGTAGTAGGGCAACTGAAGACGCTGTGTCTGTGGTCAAGTTATGGGCCTATAAAATTTTAAAATCTACCCTTTATGATGATGATGATGATTATTTAAATTCGCCCATAAATAAAAGTGCACTCAAAAGTTTATTATAAAATTTAAAAAAAAAATTTCTACTTCCTCAGTTGATCGAAAATCCTTTCAAAAGTCTGTTAACCCTATATGTTTTTTTTAATATTCGAATGTGATAAAAGTGATAAAATTGTGTCTGAATGCTGAGTCACTGTGATTCGGTGAGTTCAATTTGGCGGGCCATGACGGTTGGACGCCTGTCTTGAAATACCTATTTCAGTACCGCGTATGCAGTCTAACTAAACTGTACCATATTTGCATTGTATTTTAATACACATCATGGTTATGTGTTTGTGATATTTTATGCAACAAGAGTGTGTGTGTGTGTGTGTACGTGCGTGTGTCTGTGTAGTGAAGTTACATATATTTATACATATTTTATGTTCATAATGAAACTTCTCACTGCAGACCCTGGGTTACTAATTTACCCAGACGATATAGGTAAATAATTGATGTACTTAAATAATAGTACCCATTTATTATTTGTCGTATTTGTTTTTATTCTCCTCAGTCAACAATCATATGAATTTTGTATAAATTTTGTTTATTTGTTAACTTCTTTTTGGTGGTTTTATTAAGTATGATAAAAATACAATGAAAATTAAATAATATTTACATTAAAATAAAAACTAAAAACTAAACAAAATAAATATTTACATGGCTTCAAAAAATTCCTCCGCATCATCGCTGACTGGTAATGTGCCCAGAAGGCTGGCAGCATTGCCACGCTGAATGGCAATGCTGATTCTTATTCTTATTATTTGTTCTGTTAAATATAAAATAACTGAACAAGTTGATAAATATCAGCCCGCCTCCTAGGCCACAGGCCACAGTGAGCGAAGTAGTTTTTTGAGAGTTAAATTAACTAAAACTGCCGTAAAACGGGGTGAAAATGGATCGAGGGGTGAATAGAAACAAAATGGTCAGACAAATTTTGCAGTTATTTTTTTACCAGATAACTCTGACATCGAACCTATTGCCAGGAAGTTCCTAGAGGTCTTAACCATTATTTCTGATAATATCCTCTATTTAAAAGAAAAATGAACAGCCTTTGTTCAAAAGTCCCTCTTGCTCTGATTGGTTAGAGCAACAAAGATCCGTGCTCGCCACCACAAGGCCATTTGGATGATGTCGTGAAGAGATCTTAGCTCCGAAGAGCTTCAGACATGTCAATAGTCTGTAGAAAGGTGATTGGATTAGTCGGTTATGGTATGCGTCAAAAGGAAAATCATAAATTGCAAAATAAAAAGTACCACTACAAATTTGACGTCAAATAAAATGAGCAAAGAGTTTAATTCAAATTTCAACTTTCAGTTTGACCTAGGTATTGTGTTGTAAGTTTTTATGCGGTAACTTAATCAACTAGGTAAAACACAACATAAACTTGAATATTCCGTAGTTTAAATTCGTGTAGGTGTGTCTCTACCTAATTAATTAAAACAAAATAGTAGTAGTCTTCCAAACACAACCGGTCTGATCAACTTCTTTTACAATAACGATTTCTGTTGTCTTGCTACTTAAGCATTAAAGAAATAATCTAAGGTGATAATAATAAAATTATAGTGCACGGCATCTAACTTTGCATGATTTTGGAGTAGTGTGGGCCCCACTACTCCAAAACCTTGCTAAGTTAGATGCCGTATACTACACTATATTTGTTTCTATGCGACGCGCGCATTTCGCCACAAACAAGTATACTGTACGGCATCTAACTTGGCAAGGTTTTGGAGTAGTGGGGCCCACACTACTCCAAAATCTTGCCAATTTAGATGCCGTGCACTTTACTCCTAGTGATCCGTGCTACACGTATAGATTATAACCCAATAATAAACCCATCTGCACTTGTCCCTATTATTGGTGTCGGCGCATCATGTCTTTCTCCTCCATACATTCATGTCTGAGGCCATCTCCACAGTCACTCCCTTCCTTGCAATATTCTCTTCACGCATTTTCTTAAGCCTACCTCTGCACTTAAAGTCCTCTACATACATACACCGTATAGGATACAAAGTCTAAAAATTATACCTATCAGTTAATGCTCTACTTTCTATTATCACCGAATGCACTAATCTAGCGTATATAAAATATATAGATCCTCCAAATGTGCGTCGAATTTACCTTTTTCTATAAGTACACCACATTATATTAACAAAGTATTATTACGATTATTAAAATAGGAGCTGAAAATATACAAGCATGTGTTTCCTTTTTTGAAGTCGGTAAATATGAACCTGCCAGTTTAGAATAAAATTATTACTCATTGGAATATCATGAAAGCAGGGACTTTCTTCGTCACCCTTTAAGCACGGCCTTTAAGGAAAGAAAAACACTTCAAAACATAATTCTTTACCGATTTTTGTAACTGCCTGCCCTCGGAAGATTTATTTAATATCGGTAAACTGGGTTTAAAATGCATAAGTACCTACCTATAGTTCATAAGCTTTTCTTATTTTAACGGTTATCTTACCTTGTTATGCACAAAATAATCCAGTCCCTTAGTTGACTTGCCGCCAAATCAAAAGTCACGTTATACCACTCCAGATGCTTTTGCGCGTTTGGCGACAACCACAACGCGTGTCAACACCAAATATTAAGTTATCAGAATATAATATCACGTATCCACATGCATATCATAAAAATCCAGTAACGTACCAACTTCGTGACCTATTTTGAACCTTATGCAAACTATGTCAGAAACTATAAATTCTTCATCTTTGAAGTCTGTTATTATTATAATAGAATTTGAAAAAGTTGTCCATATATTGATTTCTTAAGTCATCAACATATGCCAGGGTGTATAGGGCTCCACCAAGACCTGGGCCAGCCAACCTCACCTGTAAGAACCTGCTGAATGAAGGACAACTGGCGCAGGCTTGCCTATAATAAACCAAATAAGGAAGAGGAGTAAGCGGACTTTAGGTTTCGAGGTGAAAGTCGCGATTGCAACAAAGAACAACGCTAAGATGATTATGATCATCATCACCATCTACCTATCCTTATCCTAATTATTTGGTGGCAGAGCAGTGAAGTCATATTGACGTGACCGATATATAAAAAAATAGTATAAAAATAACAGTTTTCTCGTCATTCAGGTATGGAGACAGACGAAAATGTATCGCGGAGCCACATGCTGGACAACTTGCCGCCCATCAACTGTGATCCGTCGCTAGAGGGCGAGGTTGGGACTGGCTCTAATGACATTGGTGACATGACCTTCTGTATGGGAAACTACGTTAACGACTTTATGAAGGTGCGTACTTTTGAACATTATTTATTGACATTATGCATATACACGTGACAACGTCCTATGGCGTGTTGAATGCCACTTTCCACTTAGTTTTTGTACATAAATAGTTATGTTTACGTGTCATGATCTGTATCAGTAGGTATGTGGTTAATAAGTTATCTGATGGGCCTTTGTTGTGTAAAACTGGTTTATCTTGTCCTATTGAATTCTTAAGTTTGGAATGCATAGATTTCCTTTTATTTCATTTTTGTAAAAGACGAGATATCAAATAACTGAGGCAAACTATGTCTTACTATAAAATATTACGCGTATCTTATTTACGGTGTCATATACACAAGTTGTTTATTTGATAAATTGAACAATAAGTAAATGAGTTAAAACTACTTTTGGTTCGTTGTAAAAAAAAATTACGTTGTATATAATGAAAATGGATTTTGTAATGATAATATTACGTTTATCTACTTTATCTTAAATCCTTTCTATCTATTGAATGTTGTGAATGAACTTTGAACAAGTCTGTTTCTATCAAGCTGATACATTTCTGCGACACTCTATAATCATCAACTTGTCTTTCGCAAGAGATGTGGTTGGATTTCCTTCTATTACAATCATGAACCATGAAAAGTAGTACAGGACATAAACGCCGTTATTTCACTTTTGTGTACCACTGTACCTAAAGGTAAAGAAATGTGCGGCTGGCCCGATAGTTGGAGGTTATCGTGCTCGATTTTCAAATCACTACCGTTTTGACCTAGTAAGTTTTTGTGTACATAAATATTTATCCGCCAACCTCACCAACGAACCGGTATGCCTGCTGATGAACGGACTATATTCCGGCGCAGGCATTCCTTTCCTGCCAGCAACTGGGCACTTTTATTCAATTCAAAGCTGTAATGGATAAATTCCTAGCAAAAAAATCCAGTACCTCCCTGTAAATCTAGTCTCTTTTTGCGGGGGTGGTATCCATGGGGATTACCGCACAATAAAAAAGAAGTCCAGACATTATCGCGTTCAAACTAACTCTTTAACTTTAACATTTGTAAGATTAATGCCGAACCATTGTTTAAGTAAGGTTAGTTCTCACCGTGATCAGGCATAAAACGATTGGTCACGTACGCAATTCATATGCACGTCCTTGAGATTTGTTCTTAATGGGAAATTTACCAAGAATTGATACCAAGAGGCGAAGTGATTATTGCAGGTGCGAGATTGCCAGAGCAAATTTTAGGGTCGGCAGCGCGAGTGTAACTCCTCTGGTGTTGCACACATCCATAGACTGGGAGCCCTTTCCATCTGGTGGGCCGTGTGCTTGTCTGCCACTTAAGTGATATAAAACAATAAAAAAAAATCTCAAAAACATTGAATTTATCCTATAAAGATTATAAAAATAATTGTGCATCAATTATTACTAGATTTGTTTCAATTTGTATTATTATTATGTAAATTTATTGGTGTTCAGCTATTTCTGAGGGCGATTACCTACCCACCATAATAAAAATACGTGATAATGTTGATATACTTGTACAATATACATAATAATCACTGACATACATTAGATTAATTGGTACGATAAAGTCATTTGACGTACTTACATACATTGTTTATTCTTTGGATAACCTCATAATCTGCTACAGTGTATAATCCTACTAATATTATAAACTAGTTGTCCCACGCGGCTTCGCCCGTCACATAGGTACTTTGTCCCCTGGCACCTATTTATTTACTACATACATAGCCGTAATTTAATAGTTTTGCAATTATGTATGGATATTATCTCCGATTTTTTGACATTATGTGATAACTAATCCGCTTCCCTGGGTAGTAACATGATGATCAGCCTATATCCTTCCTCGATAAACAGGCTATCCAACACAATTTTTTTTAATTCGAACCAGTAGTTCCAGAGATAAGCGCGTTCAATCAAACTAACAAACAAAGTCTTCAGCTTTATGGTATTATATAGTTATAATAAAAGAGTCCAAATTAATGGGTGTGAGAGTTTATATTTATCTAAGTATACAAAAAAGAAAATCGAATACTCGACGCAAGTTTGACGTAGGTACCTATCAGATAACAAGTTGCTTAGTCATGCGTTATGTATGACCATGCATATTATTATCAATATCTAGTATGTAAACAATTGTTCTGTTTATCGTTCGCTGCTGTGTCTGTCTGTAGACTAGTTTTACATTTAGACGATTTTTCGCTTTTCAGATTACATAATAAACTCTATTTGATTTGAAAGCTAATACTAAAATCTTCCAGTTTGTGATAAAACTTCCCCGAAACTGCTTTACCGATGTTCATGAAATTTTGATTAGCTCGATTATGCGACCCAATTGAATTAATTTCTAATTTCACTTAATAATTATTTATCAATTCAGTTTTTCATATTAAAGTAAAAATAAAATTGTGTGTTATTTATCTTTTTGATGGTAGATACTTTTGCAACGAATTAAATAGATATACTGATTCAATTAAAAATAATCTATCAATATGAAGACGTCGTATATTTTAAAAATAAACAATGTGCTTATCTGTTTTTTTTTATTTCTTACAAATAACGGCTTACCGTGTGCAGCAAGTTATGCAATTGTGTGCGCATTCAAGGACAAACATTTGTAGGCAACTTAGGTCCTGTGGAAGTAGAGGTTCCCTCCCAAGCAGCAACTAAGCGTAATGAACACCTAAAAAGCAGCCAATATAGCACTTAACGCTGTTTTACATCTTTATAAGAGCGTTGAAAAGATATCTTAGTGTTATAATGTCGGTTTAGGAGTAATTATTCAGCTCTAACTGTATTAAGTCTGTATTAAGAGTCAAAGTACGCTTAAAGTTCTAAATCAGTGTATGATAACTGTCATGTACAGCTTTAAGTTTCCTGTAACGCTTTAATCTCATTTTAGTATTAAAGCTGTACAATAGCTGCATTTTGCACACCGTCACTTACTTAATACAGCTTAGAGCTGTATTATGGTGGTCCTCAAATCTTATTTCTGTATTATGAAGTAGGCAAACTCTCTTCTACAGCTTCTTTTTATGGTGTAATTGTACACCCTTTTACAGACTATAGCTGTCTTATTTCTGTCATTGAGAGTAATAAACAGCAATAAAAATAAATGACGCCTATAGTACAGCCTTAATCTGTATCTGTGACAGAGCTGAATAATTACTCCTAAACCGACATTATAACACTATGATATCTTTTCAACGCTCTTATAAAGCTGTAAAACAGCGTTAAGTGCTATATTGGCTGCTTTTTAGGTGTTCATTACGTCGCCATTTTATCAATACAAATCGAAAATTACGAATATGAGTACATAAAAATTAGACTAATGTTTTTATGTTTATCAATATTTTCAGTTTGTCCAATAACCTACTATGCACCAATGAGGCTCTACGTCCATTAATTCAAAAAATTTTAAATTCTAACCTACAAAAACCATATTTATTTACCTTATTTAATATATCTTCCTTGGTTATTTTGCTGGCGCGTTTATTTTTTATCACAAAACATATATATGTCCACAATAAATTTATTTTTGCACGATAATACACTGTATCCTGTGCCTAATATCGAATCTCCAAATCTTAAACACAAAGCGTTTATAATAAATGTCACTTTGATCAATATCTGATTAAATAAACGCCATCATTAATATTATATCTCTGTTTCGTTTTAATTCTATTGTAACTCTGTTCAACAGACTTTTTACAGCGTAAAGCATTACAATTGAGTCATAATGTAGTAATTGGAGAGTATTGGTTTCCTCGTACACCATAGTACAGCTACAATACAGCTATTATGCAGCCTATTTTATGCTTATACAGCTACTGTACAGCTGATATAACGACAAACGCTGTATAATTTGTGCCAATTTAAGGGGTATAAGGGCTGTATAACCGGTTATACAGCCTTTATGCAGCCAAGAAATACAGCATTAAGAGTATAAACAAACTTTAATACAGCTGTTATACAGCTTGTGATGCTGCTTGGGCTGTAACTAAGTCAAGCTTACAAAACAATAGACATGAGTTGTATTCGGTAAAAGTCGTACTTACTAATTATCTAATCCGCATAAATTAAAATATCATTAAATTGAAATTCTACACTGTGCAACGATTTGCCGCCATCATCTAATGCAGTGGTTTCCAAAGTTGACAGGGCTCCGACCCGTCTAGCGAAATTTCCAAAATAGATTGGCTTAACGGTACAGAAAAATAATATTCAACGAATTATTTCCTAAAGAGGAAATTTTTAATAAAAGTTCCAACCAAGTTGTTTATTGCTTTTAAAGGTGTGAATAGAGTAACATGTGGCCGCTAGAGAGAGAGAGAGAGAGAGAGAGAGAGAGAGAGAGAGAGAGAGAGAGAGAGAGAGCACATAATTCATTTATAACTTATTTCTAAATAGGACATGGTCATTTACATAAACATTATGATAAATTAAAAAATAATCTAGTATCGGTGTATTGTTCAAAATTTCTGAGACCACTCAATATTTGCTTACGATTTACGGGGTGGTGGGTCGCGGTCCATTCTTTGGGAAATGCTGATCTAATACATAAAGTACATTTGTCGAACGATTGTACTACGTGTAGTGAACAAGTAAAGCGGAATATTCACCACAACTTCAGGCGAAAGCGCCGCTGCCGCTGGTTCAAAGTTTGCGATACCCAAAACCACCGTTCCGCCCTGGCAGCTCGACACTATAAGGTGTTAGGTGGCCACCTATATAATCTGGTGAACAAACATTGCAACATTTATGAACTCCTTAAATCACAATGTAGAAGAAAAGTATTAAATTGGATTATGGATAAATCTTACTTGGATACCGAAGACTTTCTCAAGGTGTCCATTTTATAGTCCATACATTATACATGCACACACATATATTATGCCTCTTTCACACACAGACGCATGCATACACACGCAAACACACACACACACACCCACACAAATTGTAAATTGTATATTTATAGCTTGTATGCGCATTTTTATTGTTAAATAACTCCTGGGGCCTGGTTACCCACAACACAAGTTAAATCTTATCGTGGGTACCAGGGTGCTAACTTGTTTTTATGGCTTTTTATTTTAATTATGTAACCTCTATTGATTTTTAATGGTGTATCTTTTTGTTGAATAAAATTATTATTATTATTATTTTTGTATTTTTTATTTTAAGTCTCCCTTTTTATTAGGGGTGCAGTAACAGACGCACGGGCCTTGACCAAGTGTGCCAGTTAAGATAAAGACATGTTAACATGATGTGGGTGAAGCTAGGAATTTACGTGTGAGACGACATGTGTTGAGTAGAGCGGCTTTCTGTACGAGTGCTAGGGTAGATTTAGGCATTTGAAGTGTGTTAAGGTTGGTTTGGAGAGTCTTAGGGACTACTCCAGTAGTAGATATGATGATGAGTACAATTTTGACTGTTTCTACCTGCCATTGTCTTTTGATTTCTGTAGCTAAATCTATGTATTTCGACATTTTTTCTGAGTGTGTAGTGATAAGGTTGTGTGTGTTACAAACTGCAATGTCTATAATAAATACGGACTTATTAATTTTATCTAGAACTGTTATGTCAGGCCTATTGTAGTGTATGGTTTTATCTGTAATGATAGTTCGGTCCCAGTAGATTTTATGTGATGCATTCTCTAAGACAGTGTTGGGTTTGTATTTATAGTAAGCTATTTTTTGTGGAATTAGTGAATGTTTATGTGCTAAGTTTTGATGAATGATTGCGGCAACTTGATCGTGTCTATGTTTGTAGTCTGTTTGGACAATAGATTTACATGCACCAGTAATATGTTGAATTGTTTCTGAACTACTTTGGCATCTTCTACATAAATCAGTGGGTAAGTTAGGTATTCGGGTAATGTATTTTTGGTAATTACGAGTATCTATGACTTGATCCTGAATAGCAATCATGAAAGCCTCCGTTTCAGGAAACAGTTCACCTCGCCGCAGCCACTCGTTCGATGCTTCTTTATCGACGTGTGATTGACTGAGATCGGTGAGGTGTCTCCCATGCAGAGACTTTTGTGACCATGTATCTATTTTCTGTTGTTTGTTTATAATTTTCGGTACGATATTTCTGTTATCTAGGTTGAGAGGGGTTAGTTTTTTATCAATGTCTGTAACAAATTTATGTAGTTGTGATTGTTCGGCTTTAGTGAAGAAGTATTTGCGTAATTTATCTACGAGGCTATTGTGTAAGTTTGTAATGTCAATAAGCCCTCTGCCTGCATCTTGACGTGATAAGGTGAGGCGTTGTGTACATGATCTAGGGTGGTGTTTTCTATTGGCTGTCATATGTGTGTTAATTGTACGTTGTAGTTGCATTAAATCACTTTGGGACCAGTTTATAATCCCAAAAGAATAAGTAAGGACTGGTATAGCAAACGTGTTAATGGCTTTTATAGTATTGCGTGCATTTAGTTGACTTTTTAAAATTTGATTTAATCTGGCCTTAAATTTTTTGGTTAATTCTAATTTTGCTTGCTTGTGTTGTATCTGTTTAGACTGTTGGAAACCTAAGTATTTGTATGTAGTATATTCATCCATGGGCTCTATGTGTTCCCCTGTATCAAGAGTGTAGGTGTTACTTTGTGTTTTACCCCGATGAATAGAATGAATCTTGCATTTGTCCACTCCAAACTGCATGCCTATATCTGTAGAGAACGATTGAGTGATGTCTGTCAGTTTCGTTAGGTCAGTGTTGGTAGTAGCGTAGAGTTTAATGTCATCCATGTACAGTAAGTGTGAAATGATATGTTGTGAGTTGTTATGTTTGAGTTTAAATCCTACATTAGTGCTATTGAGAAGTTCAGATAATGGATTAAGGGCTAAACAGAACCAGAGTGGACTGAGAGCATCTCCTTGGAAAATTCCTCTTTGTATCTTAATCGGTTCAGTAGTTAATGCGGTGCTATTAATTAATTTCAGTTTAGTTTCCCATTCGAGCATAGTTGCACTTAAAAATGAGATCAGGTTGTGGTGTATTTTGTAGTGTTCTAATATGTAAATTAACCAACTATGGGGCACGGAGTCAAAAGCTTTTTTATAATCAATGTACATTGTATGAATGTTTCTATTTTTGGTAAGAGCCTGTTTCATGACTATTGCATCTATTGTTAATTGTTCTTTACATCCCTGACTATTTTTTTTGCATCCTTTTTGCTGTTCTGCAAGAATACTGTTTTGTTCAAGGTGTTTGTAAATTAGTTCGCTAATGCATCCTGTTATTATTTTGTATATGGTTTGTAAACATGTGATAGGTCTGTAGTTTGCAGGTTCTTTTGGGTCTGAACCTTTTGGTAGCATGTAAGTGATTCCGTGTGTTATGAATGTTGGCATTGTATGTGGTGACTGTATGAAACGACAGATATGGTTATGAAGAAATGGGTGTGTGCAAGAGAATTTTTTGTACCAGTAATTATGTATATTATCAGTGCCCGGTGCTTTCCAGTTGTGTGTGCGTTTGATGATTTGTATGAATGTGTCGATTGGGATGTTTTCGAACTCCATTTGGCTAATGTGTGTTGTGTTTGCTGTCTTATGTAACCATTCTGCATTAGCATTATGATTAACAGGGTTTTCCCAGATGCCAGCCCAAAATTGGCGTAAGTTTTCCGGTGATGGTGTGTGTTGTGTTGTATGCGGTTGTTGAGTGTGACCTAGGGTTCTATAAAACTGTTTTTCATTGTTAACAAAAGTTGCATTTTGCTGCTTACGTTTGGTGCAGTTTAGATATCTTTGTAGTCTGTTGGATGCGGCGTTTAATTTTTGTTTCAGGGTGTCTAGAAAATGTTCCGGCTCTGTGTTAGGTTCTTCATGTTGAGAATGGGTTTTATAGTTGATTTTTATATTTTCTACGGTATTAAGTACTCTCTGGCTTCTGTTTCCTAGTATATACTGTGTTAGTCTACCTATTTCTAGTCTGTATTTGGTTATTCTGTTCTCAATTCTTTTCTGCCAGTTAGGTTTTCTGTTTTTGGGGTTTGTAAGTCTACTTTGTTCTGTGTTAAACTTGGTGCCATTACAAGTTGCAGCTGTGAAAGCTGCTGAATATATCAAAGAGTGTAGTGTAGCAAAATCTAGATCTTGGTTTAAGTATTTGGGAAGAATTTCGCAATTCAAGGATTGAACAATTTGAGCAAATTTTCGTGATGTCTTTTGCTTTGGGATGTATGGTCTTGTTTCAGGTTCAGTAGTATTAAATCGTGCAATAGCATTCATAAACTCTAGTTCGATTACATTCGTTTCTATGGTTTCTATGTGACTTTGACTTTGGACTGCGTTATTGGAGTTACTAAGATTAGTTTGGGTGAGAGTTCCTGAAAGTGTAAGTGTGCTATCTATAATGTTTTCGTGTGAGGAGTGTAGTGTGGGCGTGAGTGTGATGCTTGTTGTGCATTCTTGTTGGGTATGTTGTGTATATTCTATTGTGTCTTGAAGACGTTGGTTATTAATCTCTGTTCGTTTTAGTTCTATTTCTCTTTTTAATATGTTAATTTTGTGGGTGTATGTCTTATTATTGAATATCAGTCTTCTTTGGTCTGCAATTCTTTGTTCAGTAAGGTGAGATAAGTGTGGGTATCTTTCTGTGAATAGTTTGTGAAGTTTTTGCCGGTAGGCTGTCTTATTTGACTCTAATTCAGTTATTTCAAAGTAGCATCTAATAATGTGTTCATTCATTTCATCCGACCATTTCATTCTACTATTGGTAGTGGTGTTTATTCGTGTGTGTTCTAGTGTTGTATGATCTAATGTGGGTGGATGGTTTGTATTTTCATTTTGTAAAAATTCTTTAACTTCTGTGCCTATTTCGTGTAGTACGCGTTCTGGGAGTAATTTACTTCTTAATATGGCTCTTCTTTGGTCTCCTAATCGTTGTCTAGTGGCTTGCATTTCTGGATATCTGTTGTTGAATTCTTGGTGTAGAGATTCTAAGTAGTTGTTCATATGTGTTGTCTCACATTTTGTAATAATTAGGTATGTGCGCCAGATAAAGCGATTCATATCTTCAGTCCATTTCTTTCGCGCACGGGTAGGGCCAACAGTGGGTACAGGGTTAGTGGCTAATGCCTCCTGCACAACAGCTGAAGACCTTGTAGAATAAGCTGAACAAGTGGATGATGGTGAAGAGGTAAGTGATCGAAAAATGGTATGGGTTGATGATGGTGATGGGATATGAGAAAATAGTGATTGATCTGAAGATGAAATAGATGACGGTGATCTTGATGGTTCGGCTGTAGTATTTTGTTCGAGGGGAACCCGCCTGCTCAGTCCCCCGTCGCCAACGGTTCGCATACTGTGGCACCCAGCGTCGGCTCCAGATGCGCCCCGGCGGCCCCCGGGTAGCGGCCGTAAACTATATCTCTTTAATTGACTTTCCATAATATTCTCCATTAGATGGGTTTGGGGATCGTTAGTTTGGGTAGGTTATTTTATAATGACAAGTTGGTAATGCCATTCATCCAGTGCCAAGTATCCGTAAGCCCCCCCACCACGGCAAGGTGATCCCCCGGGGGGGTATTATTATTATTATTATTCAACAGTGTCTGTCTCCACAGATGATGTTCACAATGCGGTCGCACCATATGCTGACAGATGTGGTGCTGGAGGTCGGCAACGAGTTGTTCCATGTACATAAAGTTGTATTAGCAGCAGGCAGCCCCTACTTTAAAGTGAGTATTGTCTTACACTACTGAGACCATATTGTATCTCCTTTTATTTGTATTAAAGGCATTTTTTTAATTAATTATCATATTGACCGTTGACTGTATGAGTATTTTTTTAAACTACGCTGGTTGCCTAATAGGATGTTTTGAGTCAACCAAATTTCCAAGGCTACGTCAACCTCACCTGCAAGCCGGTTCAACTACTGGTTGACTGGCGCAGGCTTTCCTTTCGGTTTGGCAGGTCAGACGGCAATCGCAACCGGCTCCGGCTGAGGCGCAAGTTCAAAGGGGAATATATACGTTAAGATTATCATCTCTGCTGACAGTTGTAGACTTCAGAATTATTATCAGTCAAATTTATAACATAGCTGCAAGCCTTGACCTTTGACCATGAGCTATGTTCCATTAGCATAATGAAGCAGACAATATTCTTGTTTAAAATAAAGTGTAAATAAAAAAGAGAGATTTAAAAAAGCAAACGACAAGTAGTGATTTAAAAAATAGTATAACATAACTAAGAGTTGAAGGCAAACGAAAATGACTATACCTATCTTTTTTTTTTTTTTTTTTATTGTTAATAGGCTCGCGTTTGACCACGATCTCACCTGTTGGTAAATGATGATGTGGTCGACGGTGGACCTATCCATCGAATGAAGTTACATCTGCAAAATCTCTCAGACTTTAAACATTTAAATCATTATTAATGGTTAGCAACAAAATACAAAAATGTTATTTTAGTAAGTACATAATCACATGTAACTTTATTCTATGCAAAATTCAAGTTAATAAAGAAATCTCCTTTAATTTTTTAAAACTCAATACAAAATGATGTTCACGAGTCAGTAGATGAATAATTCAAGACAAGCAATTCAATTTACCTGACAGTTGTGTATCTGCCGTACACAACAATGATTCAGCAGTTTTAAACAAGATGGTTAATGCATTTACTGACTTAACTTGTAACACGACACTGCTACATGGTCATGAAACATATTTGCATGACCTATTTCCTCTCAGGTGTTGAAGTGATCATTTTTTAACTAAGTAGTCTAGATTCTAGAACCTTGGTGAAATCACGCATTACCATAATTTATATCATAGTTCTTATCTAAGTGCAGTTCTAGCTATGCAAGAAACTAGGTTATTAAGAATAATAGGTCTAGCTAGGCTCGATACATTATTTTATCTAAGCGTTGTGAGACCTTTCTTATCAGAAGTAAAACACGTAACGGATACTACGTTATCCTGATTTGACACCTTCTTTGACCCTTGTAAAAAATAATGAATTACTCTGACTCACCCAAAATTCAATTCAGTTACCAATTCCCAAATTACGCTTAGTGATGTCAGTTTTCGATATTTTTTGACGCGGAAACCTAACTATTAAAAAAATAAAAGAAAACTAAATTTTTCAATAAAAATCCCGTCAAAATCAGACAAGACACATTGGAGAAAAATAAACAAATATTTATTTTACCTAATATTTCGGAAGGAGAAGATATTTTATCAAAAAAATATAATTTTATTATGAGTTTTAAACTTACGACGACCAGTATACATTCGTAACCTAACCATAATAAAGTAACGTCGCGCTTCGCCACCCATTGTAATAAAATACATGCATTTGACATTGGCAAGGCGGTTATTTAAAAAGATATTGAATAACCTCTGTAATACATCTGTTGAAGTTCAATAAACTATATAGAATTAAACTACGTCACCGCAACAACCCAATTATACTTATTGCCTACTCATACGAGTATAAGTGTTGATTAAAAATTTGCAAATCATCCTCAGTATTATACGACTCGGCTTGTGCGTATATAAATGTACCTACTCAGTACATTTTGTACATCGTGATAGATAATATCTCTGTATTACACCTACATAATAATAAAATAACCTCCGCAAATAAAGTGATCCGTCTTGGACCACTAAAATGGACAGGAACGGCAACTGTAAGAAATATCAAAAAAATAAGTATTAAATTTATCACCACAATTGAACGGAATGTTCTTCTGAATTAAATCGGTAATCCAGTTATTTCTCCACCTTCAATTCTTGTTGTATGTCAAACCAAACACATAGGTACAAAAAAAAATATTCCGACAAATTGAGAACCTTTTCCTCTTTTGAAACGGTTCAAAAGTCCACCAACCTGGTAGTCAGACCAGGTTAGCTAACTTTTTAACCGATCTACAGATCTTCGATGTCTCCAATTTATTAAAATTATTGCCTAAAATACGTCATGAGCATGTTTGTATCAACAGATAATTTATTGAAATCCATATTTGTATAAGGCAAGTTTATACTTAAATATCTATACTTATAGGTATTTTGTTTCTAGATTCATAAAATTAACCATCTGTTTAAACTTTTTTGGATACGCTTTGAAATGACAATATATGATTTATACATTTTCTGTAAACACAGCAAATGAATGGAGTTAATCATGCCTTAGAAAAATGTTAGTTATATGCGTCATCAAAATGAGCTGAAGGTAATCAGCGCTGCTGTACCAATTAATTGCTGAAAAATACGTCAACCTATGCATTAAATAAAGTTACATGTGCTTATGAATTTGAACTGTAACTGAACTGGCATGCTTTAAATGTATATGTAAAAGAATAATTACACTAAAAAAAGATAAAAATGACACTAAGTTTCGCCCTTCGAAGCACTGTCTTGTAATTTTTGCAGAAGCGTCCTTATTCGATGGATAGGTCGTCATAAACATTACAACAATGTGCGTTCATTCACCGTTGTTATCTAGGTATCTATAATTCCGCTTTATACAGATATCAGCTTATCAGCAGGATATCACGTGGGTTGAAGGCATCACACAATTGCAAAGTCATCCTCAACAAGCAGTTTTAACAGTGACAATAAAAATAATTCTGCAATCTAAACATACAATTCATTTTATACTTACAAACAAGAGACCACTGAATAATAAATCTGAAAGGGGAATCCTACACAGATTTTACACTTATGTATCACAATGCAACATTATATCGGGGTATTATACGTGGTCCAACTGCAATATATAAGAAATCTATATATATAAAAGAAAGTCGTGTTAGTTACACTATTTATAACTCAAAAACGGCTGAACCGATTTGGCTGAAAATTGGCAGGGAGGTAGCTTAGAACCAGGAGACGGACATAGGATACTTTTGTGAGTTCGGAGAGTGAACAGAAGTGGACAGTGGAGTGAAGAGTGGAATACAGTCGAGTGGAGAGTCGTTTAATCGGTGGCGATACCGACTTCCACAGGGCAAAGCCGCGGGCAATACTGGTTGTTTAATAAAAAATGCTTCAACTGAGTGATTCGTCGTGGTTTTCCCGTGAGAGCTAAAATGACCCGCTTAACATTAGAGCGCACTTGCGGCTAGCAATGAGGCCATGATTTTAAGGACCATCTGACTTTACTGTATAAAGCGAATAAGTGGTATACAACTTTTTAAACAATTAACTTCCCGAATTTTTTTTTAGTTATACCATTGTTTTTTTAAATTTGAACAAATAAAACTAAACTTTAATATTTTCAATGATTTAAGATTACGATCGGAAGAAGTAAAACATCCAGGACGGGATTTCCCCTCCAAGAGATTGGTCGTGGGTTTAAGTCCCGTCCGGGATGTTCCCTTTACCGATTAAGAAAAGTTAGTATGCTGATGATTAAAAAAATTTATGTAATTATTTTTTCTTAAGCGGCTTCGGCCTAAACACCGTATGATTTTTTTGCCATCATAGTGGTATTAAAATGATTGCAGTTAATCAGTGTTTTGAACTCAGAAGTAATTAACTGTAATTTTTCATAGTTATCAGTATTCTGCCCCAGATTACTTGAAGCTTACATCACGCTTATCGATAGCAGTATCTGAATTGTACTGCCAATAAATACTTTTAGCGATAATCTGTCCGTCCTTATATCACTTCTTTTATTTTGTTCTACCAATTTTTATCACATTCATGTACTTCCCCTTTTTATCACATTGTATCAGGTTAGTGACCTGCATATGACAACATTGTCACATACTTGACTTGACACAATAACATACATACTCCATTAAATGAAAGTGGTACATATTGTTTTACGCTAGTGATAATAAGAGTATAACAATATGGTTGTGATAATAAAAGAAAAGTTATCATCATCATCAACCTGGAAGCGTTGTTCCCGGTTGCATCCGAGGCTGTCACTTCGGAGCCCGCTTATCCCTTCTACTACTTTTATGGCAACGAATATCGTCTGACCTCCCAACTCACTTTTCCACAACTCGATACACATAATAACCATCGTGTTGTGTTCCCGCCGGCCGGTAATAAGGGTAGCCAGAGCTCACTGTACCCCTTCTCCCCCCACCCCTTCCTAGCCTCCTCACTCTTTCCCACCCCTACCCTTTCCCTTCTGGGTCGGTAGCGCGTGGGTGACGCCCTCGGACCGAGGGCGTTGCACACGTCCATAGATCACGGTGACAGCTTCCCATCAGGCGGGCCGTGTGCTTGTCTGCCACCTACGTGGTATGAAAAAAAAACTACCTAGCTATTTATCTTGCAATACTGATTGTTTAAATAATGCAGAAGCAATAATATTGACGTTCACAAATTGTGAACTCAGCGACTATAGTGAACTGCATAATAATTTGATTTGATTTTAATGACAAAATGCATCTATAAATAAAAATCAGCAGATAGGCGTTATTTTTTAAATAAATTAAGTAGCTATCGCGCGACACATTTGAAACCCTACTTCAAATCTTTGCTTCCTCAAGCCTAAATATCGCTGCATCATCCATGACTAAGGCCTCCGTTCACTGCTGTAGCAATAAACTAATCCATTGTTACAGGCGATGTTCACAAGTGGTCTAAAGGAATGCGAAATGTCGCGAGTCCGTCTTCAAGGCGTGTGCCCTTCAGCAATCGCGTGGCTGGTGTACTTCCTATACACCGGCAAAATCAGAATAACAGAAATAACAGTCTGTCAGCTGTTACCTGCCGCTACTATGTTCCAAGTAAGTAAATATATTCTATTGACAGTCACGCATTCTTGGGCCCGTATTAATAGAAAGATGACACCTCTGAGTCCGTTACTTGAGATGCTTTGCGCCAATGGCGTAATTCGCGGAGCATCTCAAGTGCACACTTGAGAGCTTGAGACATATCTCAAAGGTAAGTGTCATCTAATAATACGGGCCTTAGTGACCAATGCTTGTTCAGGTTTGTTTGTCTGTCACCTGTCGCTATATCCGTTAATAATAGTTTTATTGAAATGTTTGATATTCCGGCTCTTTTTTCGATTAATATCCTATTTATTATTCGCTTTGCTTCTATTTGTATAAGTTTTTTTTAAACTCAAGCTATCGTAATTTGCATGTTATTAAACGGTTTTATTTAACTTAACCTGTTTTTTTGCGTCAAATTTAGTAATTGAAATTTGCCCCCTTTCAGTTGTCTAATTGGTCTGATATTTGGCAGAAGTCTTTAGTTCTGATGACAATACAATTTAAAACCGTTTAACTTGAAAAAAAATCACAATTTATATAGCCTAGGTCAGGGTAGGCGAACCAATGGCACGCGTGCCATTAGTGGCACGCGGCACAATATTATGGGCACGTCGCCGATCATACAACTTGTGTAAAAATGTGTTTAGGTATTTTGTGACAATCTAACGAGAATGATCCTATGCTACGGAGTGTTCAAATATGTTATAAAATGTCGTATGACACTCGTGAGGTATGAAAATTACTTAACCTCGGCTTCTTATAACCCTCGCCTACGGCTCGGGCTAGCATATTGCTAGCCCGAGCCGTAGGCGAGCCTCTGCCTTACTTTTCAACTTACCTCCCTTGTATCATAATGTACTATTATGTTATGCGTGTAATAAAAACATTTCAAAAATATATCTCTTTTGTTTATATTATTTCATAAAGAGTTTTGATGGCACGCCAGTGACCCCATAAAACATGTTTTAGAAAAAAATGGCACGTTGATGCATAAAGGTTCGCCTACCCTGGCCTAGGTCCATCGTTTCAAAGAGTGAAATTTTATCCGAAGATTACCCCAAACATTACTCTCTTTACAATATTAGTATAGGCATCATTTGAAGTAGATTGACCTCACCACAACCCATTAATAATATCGAAGTAGAGTAGACCATTTGTCCAACTACCCGTAACGACTGCCATAGATGTTCGTACATTAACCGACGACTGTTAAACTTGTCATGGATGTATCTCAATGTAATGATCTAAGACTGACTGGCTAGTATTGCTTAACTTTCCTATTCCGTTACCATTTAACCACGGGCCCCATTAGATATTCTAGTAATAATGACTTCGCTGTTTTCGAATGACGTTAAAGAGATTCTACGTCATTATTGAAGTTTTCCTTTTACTACAATCGAAAAATAAAAAAACAGCAACTTTTTTATATCTATGCCATTATATCGTATACTATACACTACACTACAGACAGTGGCTTATTTGAATCAATGCCTTGACAATTGTGGCGTCGATCAGCTGCTAGGTAGACCCATAACATAAACTTAAAAGTAAAATACTTAAGCAATCTACACTTATTCTAGAATTGTCCCGACAGATATCGAACGTGATAGACGCGTGCTGCGCATTCCTGGAGCGACAGCTGGACCCGTCCAACGCCATCGGCATCGCCAACTTCGCGGAGCAGCACTGCTGCATAGATCTTAAGAAGAAAGCCAGCCAGTTCATTGAGAGGCATTTTACGCAGGTGATCAGAACTTACGATTTCAGATAATTTTCAAAGCTCTGTAGCATAGCGGTAAAGTGCTCGACTGCTACGGAGGTCGCGGGTTCGATGCCCGCTCAGTGCAAATATTTGTATGCATTGGTCTGAGACTCTGAGTGTTTTAATTTTGAAAAATAGTATCTTAGTCTTTTTACGCGCATTCTAGAACCCATAATATACCTATTCTGGGTCTAGATAGCGCTATAAAGTTTGTCCCGAAATCTTTATTTATTTAATACTTTAGTGTCGTTAAAACTAGGTTTACAATATGTTTTCAATTTAATCAAAGTTAATGTATTTTGCAGGTGTGTCAAGAGGAGGAATTCTTGCAGTTGACGCCTCAGGAACTAATTTGCCTGATCAGGAAGGATGAACTGAACGTTAGGGAAGAAAGGGAGGTGTACCAAGCAGTATTGAATTGGGTACGTAAATAACATGTACACATTTCTATTGAAAAATACTCGTATAATTAGTTGCAGGTTTATAAGTGCCCGGTTAACGGTAATAGGCTCGCCACCTATTACATTGGGACCTAAACATAAACTGGCGAAATGTGGGTGCTAGCACCTCTGCCTACCCCTTCGGGGATATAGGCGTGAGTTTATGTTATGTTATGTTATGTTATAATTACTTGCGAAAGTGACGTAGTATATTGGTAAGTTTTTAATTGAATTTGAATTGCATTTCTAACGAAATTATTCAATTGTGATTCTGACCCTGCCTGACTTATTAGTATAGTGACCGGCTAACTTCGTAACACAAATGTAATCGGAGAATTTCGAATATCTAGGACGCTTCCAGGTAGCTCAGTCTCCGAGGTGCGAGGGAAATGCTCTATGGGCCACCTTACAACCTCAGAAGACCATAGACGGCGTGCGGTTTTAGTCGGTAAGAGTCCGACATAACCTGCACCGCTGGCCGCGGGGTGGGTATCAACGAGAATTTCCGCACGAAAAAAAAAGATAGCTCAGTCTAGAAAGTACTCTAACTGAGCAGAACCCGTTTTTAGGGCGCTTGGTGGTAAGCGCGGGGTGCGACGGCGGCGGCCGAAGCGCGCCAATTAACCAATCTTAATTATTTAGGGCTCAATGGCTTCTTGTCATTTGTGGTTTTTTGGCTGACCAGTTACTACACATTCGACATGATGCCTACAGCCACTTTCTATCATCGCACCGCACGCCACAGACAGGGAATTCATCCTCACGTTGCATCCGCCTGCAGTGCGCACTGTGAGGTATGAAAAATATTTCATTCCGCGCACGCTTAGGCTATGGAATGATCTCCCTGCTGTGGTTTTCCCTGGCGACTACAATATAAGGTTCTTCAACAAGGGCATTAGAAGGTTTTTACTGGGTCGGCAGCACGAGTGTGACGCCCCTGGTGTTGTGCACGTTCATAGGCCACGGTAACCGCTTTCCATCAGGTGGGCCATGTGCTTATCTGCCACCTAAATGGTATAAAAAAACTGAAGTTTAATTCACGAAGGTTGCCCAATTTCTTTATCCGCGCAGTATAATTTTTTTAGTGAAACATCGTAGCACTAAAACCTATCAGATTTAAAACGCTGTCCAAATGATAAAGTTTGTTGTGTAAACAGCTGATCACGAGGTCAATCCGTCGCGCGTACACGTAGTTTACCTACTTTGAAATTATGATTTATCTGAAATATATGTTTTCGTGATAGATGCAGATATCCAGTGACTGTGTAGTTTCGCCAATCAATTAAAACACGCCACATGTTTTGTTTCATGGCTCTGATAAAACGTTCATAAAATTATTTGTAAGATGACCCTATCTTACCCTTTTCTTATTTTTATAAGTACCTACTAGTAGTGTCCACGACTTCGAAATTGCGTGATTTTAGATTTTTAAGGTTATAATTTTTTCACGCGGTATCCTAATTATTTTCCAAAATTAAAGTAGCGTAAGTTACTCTTTGTTACATTATCTAATCTACCAGTGAAAGTCCCGTCAAAATCGCTCCAGCCGTTTCAGAGATTAGCCGGAACAAACAGACAGACAGATAGACAAAAATAGAAAAAAAATAGTTTTGATATATTATGTACCGTGTTCTGTTTGGTATTTTAATATTACAAACAGTCAGTTTAGATTTGGAAACTCGAAATTATTTTCTTGTGCAGATCTAGCCATCTTCATATTTATCAAAATTGAAGTAACATAGATCGGTGTATAAAATGCGTTGAACATAAAAATAGTTAGCACACAATGCTATTTTCCTGGATTGACTAACGTAATAGTTAATAATTGATTTGCAGATTGACAATAAAATATGTAATAACAAGTTTATACTGATAAACACACATGTTTTAACATATTATATCTTCTATACTATAATAAAATTGTTAAGTTGTGTTGCACACGTCCATAGGCCGCGATAACCGCTTCCAATCAGGTGGGCCGTGTGCTTGTCTGCCACATAAGTGGTAAGGTTCTAAGTAAATAACATAGTGTTAACTAAACACTGAGAAGTAAGTTATATGAGTCACCTGATACCTACAGCTGAAGTTACTCAGAAACTGCAAATCATGCTCTCGATTTTGCCATACTTAGTTAGTAAATATAGTTTTGCGTTGTAGTTGGTAACCAATTCTGGTACAATGTTTTGCAGATAAATAATAATAGACTTGCACGTTTAGGTAATTAATAGAATTTTAACTTGTGTGTGAAAATTCATATTTGTATTCAAATTAGGTGACGCCGACCGATAATACCTATATTTCACCAGCAAATATTAGTGATTGTGTCAATTTTGTTGTTACAAAAACTTGATTCAATTAGTTGGACTGGACAAAAAGTGTATAACCATCATTGTTTTACTTTGAAAGATGAGATAAGAATATAAAATTCGTCAATTTCCTTGTCCGAGGTGTTTGACCGATTCATCAACGCATAGTATAAACTACTGGTAGTATTTATATTTCTCGCAGTTAATAATACGTCTATTGTTGTAAGCATCCATTTAAGGGCGAATTTTCGCAAATTTCACTACTAAAGGGCTAAAATAAGGATTGAAATTACTTGTGTTGGAGTAAGTATGTCTTTGATTTCACATCCCGGTACCCCTAATAGATGCTTATTTTTGCGCATACGCGTACTTTCCGTCATTAAAGTTGGCGCATTAAGATGCCGACTTCGGTTCAAGATGTTAGTCGGAAGACCTGAAACGGCGTGCGGATTTAATCGGTTCGAGTCTGACATAATGCTCCCGCCAGTCAGCGAAGGGGTATCGTGGTCCCGCACACAAAAATTGAGACTAGTACCTATGGTAGAAAGGTGCAGTAGGTAGTGTATAACTTACGTAAAGGGTTTCCTTTTTTTCACAGGTGAAATTCGACGAGGACAAACGTCACCCGCGTATGGAGCACATCCTGCAAGCGGTGCGGTGTCAGTACCTCACGCCGAGCTTCCTCAAGGAACAGATGAGCACTTGTACGGTGCTCAAGAAGGTTCCCGCCTGCAGGGAATACCTCGCTAAGATATTTAAGGTAAATATCATGATTAGCTAGTAACTGGGCCTCGATTCTGCTAAAGGCAAACCACTGTAATACCACTGACACTCTAAAAATGCTATTTAATTGTAGACTTTACGGTTATACAGTTAAAGTCTAAAATCAAATGAAAAGAATTCCTTTTGATTTTTCCATTCGCTCAACAAAATATCATTTGATTTTAGACTTTAAGTTGATAATAATAATGTCTACAGTTAAATGGCATTATTAGTGTCAGTGGTATGACAGTGGTTTGTCTTTAGCAGAATCGAGTTATAATTACCCATTTAAAGCAAAAATTAATTACGCCTGTGAAAAATCAGAATAATTCTGAATTTCCTTTTTAGCGGCCATCACAGAGCAAATAGAGATAAAATACCCACACCTCATGAGCCGTATTTAGACAAAGTACCTAATAAGGTCCCATGCATTTGGATTATGCATTAAAAATAAAGAAAGTAGCTGAAGTTTATTGACTGAGACTATTTTTTTTACTAGTCGATAGTTTAGTTTATCCTGAAGGTCATAATAATAAAACCTGCAGATTCTGTCTCTACCACTTAGGTAATTTTACTTAGGGACTGTCGATATTTTGTATCTTTAGAGTTGTAAATATCTAGGATAGTACCAACACATTAAAAGGCCCATCGACTGTCGATTAGTTTAGTTAAAGATAGTTTCATTTAACAACCTTCCACCCCTTAGTCACATCAGTGGGATGTGAACTTGTGAACGAAAATAGCAGTGATATTATAAAAAAATATAGTTGAACGACCTTTTTTGCCTTATCATAAAACAGCTACTATTCGTGACTTGCTATTTTAAGGATATAAATTATGAGCTATGTCTCAGGAAGCTATAGTGTTCAGTAACCTTGCTGGAGGGGCAGTCCAGAGAAAGAAATGGTTCGTTATTGTTTAAATACTAGGACATCACCGCGGTTCCGCCCGTGCGGAGGTCGTTTTTTTTATCAAATCTCCGGTTTTACTTAACCAATTGCAAATATAAACAGATTTTATGTCTGGTAAAGACAAAAACAGCATCAAAATCCGTTCAGTAGTTTTTGCAACTGTCGCGACAGACAAGAATTACGATTTCTTTTTGATATCCAACGTAGACACTACTAATTTACAAGTTTATAGTACCTAGTATAGATATCAATGTTTACCTGGTCCTATTGATTTAACTTATACGGCTTTTATGGGAGCTACTGCCGTCAAACCTTTTATTCGACGCTTATACCATTTATCAGACTGTGACATAATTTTGTTAACTGCTGTAGCCATTAATAAAAAGAAGAAGAATAATTTTGTTAACTTGTAACTTACATTTGCGAAAAAATTATACGAGTAGGAAAATTTGTTGGGTATTTTTTTCTACTAAATGATTTCACGCTAACCCTGTCTCTCAACGAAAAAACAGTCTCCATGTAGGTATTTTTTGCAACAATTAGCAGAAGCGACTGTTATCAATAAAAGTTCAATAAAGATAATTTTGTTATCACCTATTGAGTGATGTTCCGTTATCTCTGTGGATACGTTTAATTAAGATAAAAGATGACGACACAATAATTGAATGTTGCAATTAATAATGTATACAATGACCGACAACTTTGTGACAATGTAGGTAGAGACAGCGTCAAAAATTAACATTTTCAGTGTTTCAACACAATGGGTTTTGAGCAAATTAATTTATATATTTCTTAATGAATCTGCTGTTTAACTTAATTTTTTTTTTAAATTATGTACCTACCTAACTCATCTTACTCACTTGGCATTTTAAATTTGAACTTTGTGTTATCATCATCAACTTTTGACGCTGGTTGTACCTACTTTAACCGTGCAGAACTAATTTTTAGGTGCTTTGATGGTACATCGATAGTCCGCGGTAGCCTAGTGTTCTGGGTAATGAACTGCTGAGACGAGATCTCGGGTTCGATCCCACGTTCACCATGGCACACACCAATGACTTTTCGATGCTTTTCGAATTTATGTGTGTATTTATCGCAGGTTTATAAGTGCCCGGTTAATGGCAATAGGCTCACCACCTATTA
Organism: Lithosia quadra; assembly: GCA_963576445.1. Taxonomy (NCBI): domain Eukaryota; kingdom Metazoa; phylum Arthropoda; class Insecta; order Lepidoptera; family Erebidae; genus Lithosia; species Lithosia quadra. The sequence continues at coordinate 15,762,370 of OY754879.1, forward strand.
CATTGGGACCTAAACATAAACTGGAGAAATGTGGGTGCTAGCACCTCTGCCTACCCCTTGGGGGATATAGGCGTTAGTTTATGTTATGTTATGTTATGATGGTAAATACGGGGAGCCACTCATCTAATCATAGATTATATTGCGCCAATCACCAGCTAAAAGGGCTCAGAAGTTTAGACGTGAAAGCTTACAGAGTAACTTTCGCATTTATAATAGGATTATAGTTCACGGCATCTAACTTGGCAAGATTTTGGAGTAGTGTGGGCCCCAGTACTTAAGAACCTTGCCAAGTTAAATGCTGTACACTATACTTGTTTGTGGCAAAATGCGTCGCATATAAACAAGTATAATGTACAGCATTTAACTTGGCAAGATTTTGGAGTAGTGGGGCTCACACTACTCCAAAATCTTGCCAAGTTAGATGCTGTGAGCTATACATAACTTCACCTAGAGGGGAGACCGCGCATCGGCATCCGGAAGGTAGGGCGACCCACAGCACGATGGACGGATGACCTGTAACTTGGATAGACTGGATGCGTAAGGCTGATTATCAAGTACTATAGCGCACATTGGGTGAGACCTACGTCCAGCAGTGGACTGCAATAAGCTAGTTGATTGATTGATGTAACTTTGTTCCAGGATCTCACATTACATAAGAAACCGGTGGTGAAGGAGCGAAGGCCGAACACCCCCCGCATCATCTACGTGGCGGGGGGCTACTTCAGGCATTCCATAGACTTGTTCGAAGCCTTCAACCTCGACGACAGCAGTTGGACAACGCTACCGAGGTTAACGGTGCCAAGATCTGGATTGGGAGCTGTATTTCTTAAGGTTAACTTTTATTTATTTACTTTACCGCCGTCGCGTGGACGTCGGTTTTCGCGTTTTTTGACTATATTTCCGGTTCTACTTAACCGATTGTGATCAAGATTTTAAGTCTGACCTTTCAAAAAACCGCATCGAAATCCATTTAGTAGTCTTTGCGTCACATAACCCAAGTTTTTTTTAATATCTCCAATGTACAGACACAGCTTTTTTACAACATTATAAAGTACTAGCTTCCAACCGCGGCTTCGCCCGCGTGGATGTCGGTTATCGCGACCAAACATTCCAAATCACTCCTATACCAAATTTCATCAAAATCGGTTCAGCGGTTCAGGCGTGAAAGCATAACAGACAGACAGACAAACAGAGTTACTTTCGAATTTATAATATTACTAGCTGTTGCCCGCGGCTCCGCCCGCGTGGATGTCGAAATCCGTTTCAAAAACTATCCTATCTCTCAAGTTGGATCGAACTGCACATGGTGTGCGAATTTTATTATAATCGGTTAAGTGGTTTAGGAGTCCATTGAGGAAAAACATTGTGACACGAGATTTATATATATTAAGATAGATACTTTGGTTACTCCATTTCTACCTGCAAGTTCGTGCAAAATTAAATCACTAATAGTTGAAGTTTACACGTGATTAATATCAATATGATTCAAATAAATTAAGGAATGAAATTGTCATTGCTAAAGTCGATCACATACAAGAATCAATTATAATAATTATATAAAAATACTAAGGACCTACTCAAGTTATAATTTTGATTAGACGCGTTTCCGAGCAATATAATTTTCCAGATTTAATAATAGCGAAAACCCGTACTAATTTTATAAGGACAAAATAATAATATTACATCATACTATTTTGTTTCAATTCAATATGCATTCTCAGGATGACTGGTAGAATTTAACACTTAGTGCGCATAGCGCATCTATCCTGTACCGTGATAACGTTCATTCCTGTTAAACATGGTAACGCGGTTTTCCCGCGTAAATCCTGATCTCGTGGGAATATCGGGATGAAAAGTAATCCGTCACTCTGGGATAATGTAGCAATCTAAAGGTGAAAGAATTTCTGAAATCGATTCTGTGGTTACAATTTACAATACAAATAAATGACTATTTTAGTTTTAGACCGTCCCTAAGTATAATCACCTAAGTGGTAGATACGGGATTTGCAGGTTTTGTTACCAAAATTTTTTCAGGATACTCTAAACTATCGTCAATAAACTTCCGCTGCTTTCTTTAGGACTAATTCCAATGCATGAATAAGTTATAAATGTATTCAGAATCGTTCATATAACAAAACCCATGTATTTTTTTTTTGTTTAAATATCTACGAAATACAATGTAAATTGTAAGCTCATTTACAATTTACACACAGAACATAAATAAATAATAAAGTTACATTTATTTATTGAGACTTGTATAAAGGCGGGTTTAATGCCTTAGGTATTTTCTACCAGTCATCCTTATTATTTCTTTTCACTTCTCCGTATATACACCGCTACGCATCTAAACTTGCCTATCTAAATCTCTTAGTATTCGAGTCAACATAAAAATTAAACTGCGGTGTCATGCATGTCACTATTACTATGCACTTCCATATAATAATTATGCTATATTTTTGAATTATCCAAGTTGTTCCACGCAGTACTATGCCCTATTTTTTTCCTAAACAGTTGAGCCTGCGACTTCGCACGCAACTTTAGATTTAAATCTTTTTTAAACTTAAAGTAGCCTCTTACCACCGGTTACCTAATAGTTGGTTGTTACTCCTTGTATGTTTTACCGAACTACCAGCGAAAGTCCCGTTCAAATTGACCTAACCGTCTCAAAGATTACTTATTTAAAACAGACAGATGGACAGACAGAAAGAAAAAAAAAATTCAACGACTAAATCTCACTTATATTATTTAAACGTGAATGCGTTTCAGTTTAAGCATAACATAGTACGGATCATAGCAGCAGTTCGGTTAAGAAACTTGTTTTTGTTTGCTCTGAACCTCAAGAGAAAAATCTGTGCCAAACTTTTCTCCGTCAATCAGCAAATATACTGTACCGACTAGCAGTTCTTAGTGATGCCCATATATCAAGTCAGTAAAATAAGATATTTTGTAATATTCGCAGGGTTTATTCTACGCGGTAGGGGGCCGCAACACGTCGCCGGGCTCTTCGTACGACAGCGATTGGGTGGACGTGTACAACCCCGCAACAGAACACTGGCGACCCTGCAGTCCTATGTCCACACCTAGACACAGGGTAAGTTGAGCAACGTTTACTCGCGATGATCCCCGTAACATAATTAACATATCATGGAACATGAAAGTTCAAAAGTTAGTAACGTTTACTGTATTTTTAATACCACTTAAGTAGCACAGTAGTTTCAGTAGTGACCGCCTGATAGGAAGCGGTACGTGGAAAAATTTCAAACAAAAGTATCATTTCAAATAAATAGTACCTACTTAGCATTTATCCCGCAAGCGGGCCAGAGACGGCACGTGACAGTTCATAGAAGTGGCCATCCTGTCATCCTGTTTGTTAAAAAAGCGTATACAGTTACCCCGGCAAGAATTACTAATTTTTTGGATACAAGATTGTTTTTGTACCTGGTATTTATATTGTGCCTATCACAAAGTCTTGAAAATTGTGAAATATTTTTCCGCACATACATTAAAGTTTCAAATATAAATATGCTAATAACCGCTTGGAGATACCAGCCTACGCACCCAACTTCATTAAATAACACTTCTTTCGTTCATGTTTTGTGCGGGCCTGCAATTGCGAATGTACGTTTCATGGTAGACGTACTGTTACACACTCAATTTGTGGACGTTTCATGGTAGACGTACTGTTATACAGTAACTATTACTCAATTTGTGGTAGAGGTTACAAGATTTAATGTAACATTTTGTCCACAGTTAGGGGTAGCAGTAATGGACGGGCTTTTGTATGCTGTCGGCGGTTCAGCCGGCTCGGAATATCATAAATCCGTAGAATGGTAAGTTGTATCATTAACTGCGTTTAAGACGCGATGCGACCTCAAAATCAATTAAACGTTCCAGTACAAAAATTAAAACTAAATATTAGTGTTAGAATTTCGCATAAATGAACTTAAACTAAAGAAAAATACTCATCCACCTTATCTAAACAAGATGAGTTGTATGATTTTAAACTTTCGTTAAATTGAAATACCACCGCGCCTTAACTAGAAAACTTTACTATCAGTTAACAAATTCTACAATTGTATATCTAATCCAATACTATTATCGAGCAAGTCTTGTACATTTTTACATTACTATCTCAGAAACCGCTCGACTCTAACAATTTGCATGCAAATTTTTATTCAAGTAGATAAAGTTTTGCTACATTAAATTTACCCAAGTCGATATGACACATTTTTTATAAAATTAGTAAAAGCAATATGTTATATTATAACGCATAATGTTATCTCAGAAATCTAAATAACACCACCCTCAAAGTCACCCTTAAACGAGTACTAAATTTTTTTTTATACTACATAGGTGGCAGACAAGCACACGGCCTACCTGATGGGAAGCGGTCACCGTGGCCTATGAACGTGTGCAACACTAAGGGTGTCACACACGCGCTGCCTATCCTGAAGGGAAGGGGGGGAGCGCTGGGAAGGGGCGGGGAGGCTAGGAAAGGATGGGAGGAGAAGGTACAGTGAGCTCTGGCTACCCTACTTACCGGTGGGAACACAACACGATGGTTATTATGGCCGCGGTGTTCTGTAGGGTGGAGGTACTACCCCAGTCGGACAGCTCATTTCGGACGGGAGATACCGTCCGTCGTGTCCTATCTCCTACAACCTCCATCAAAATGATGTTTGCCGCGTAGTGGCTGACTTGTACGTATAAGAAAGTGGGCCGACTCGAGTGTTGTCTGTGTTTTCTTCAACGTTGATGATTGTGTCATTGTAACATTGTACTTGTGGGGGCAGTTACGACCCGGAGCGCGACACGTGGACGTCGGTGGCGCCGATGGGCTGCGCGCGGCTGGGCGTGGGCGTGGCCGTGGTCAACCGCCTGCTGTACGCCGCGGGCGGCTTCGACGGCGCGCGCCGCATCGCCTCCGTCGAGTGCTACCACCCCGAGAACAACTGCTGGGGCGAGCGGGCGCCCATGAGCGTCGCGCGCAGCGGGGCCGGTACGTCTGCACCCTAACTTATTTTTTATTCATGATAGGCTTACGTTTGACCTCAATCTCACCTGATGGTAAGTGACGATGTGGTCTACGATGAATCACACTTGCCTAGAAGGAACCTATTCACTCGTGACTTGAAAACTCCTAGGTTATAGCTTTCCGGAAACACAGATTGCAGAGGCAAGGAATTCCACTCCTTAGCTGTACGCACGATGAACGTGTCTGCAAAATATAATCACCTAAGTAGTAGATACGTGATTTGCAACTTTTGTTATCATGGTCTAAAAAAACAAGTTTAGCTATTCCGGGAGCGACACATGCTTACGTCACTATCACAATGCCACTTTCTTGTAGCAAAACACGAATCTGGGAACAGTTTCAATCACCGCACCGGTCTGTTAAAAAATATGTTTATCTGATTTTACGAAAAAACTCATATTAATTGAAACTTCATTGTTTTGTCAGATTCACATAGGTTGGTGATTATTATTTTCCTCTACTGGTAACAATATTGTTGACAAAATGAGTTTGTGTCTCCTTTAAAACGCTCTCCTATAAAATGTGTTTTGTAATTAGAGGTTTGTACGTAGGAACTACCAAGTGTTAGTCCCGGTGATATCCAAAGCTTATTTATTTTCTACAATTTGTAATATCAACAAAAATAACGAAATTCATGTTGGTGATGGCAGGTGTGGCAGCGATGAACCAGTACATCTACGTGGTAGGCGGGTACGACGGCACGCAGCAGCTAGCGTCAGTGGAACGATACGACACGGAGCGTGACGTATGGGAGGCCGTCACGCCCGTACACACGGCGCGGTCCGCGCTCTCGCTCACCGTGCTGGACAACAAGCTGTACGCGTTAGGTGAGGCCATAAGATGACACGGAGCGCGACGCCTGACCAATGTATGAATGTGTGGGCGTGAGGTTTATCTCAGCTCGAAGGCTCTCCACGGGTCCCTCTGACTGGCAGACGGCTCGCCCCTCCTCCTTTCTGAGTATTTCCCCTGTAAGAGACTGGTTGCAAGTTCAAATCCCTTCCTGGGTGTTCCCTTACCGATCTAAATAATTAGAAAATGTCAATATACTAATTACTCGGAATAAACTTCATGGATTCCTTATGTCTTCCAGTCCATATTTGTATAGAGATTTGAATGTCTGATGTCTGCTAAATAGTAACATTCTAGAAATCAACAAATATTTCTCCAAAGAAATGTCAATACATTGCTTATCCGATAAGTTAGAGATGGGTAATTTGATTAAGTACGCATTGTCCTCAGGTGGTTACGACGGTACATCGTTTCTGGACATAGTGGAGGTGTACGACCCGGCCACGAACGCGTGGTCTCGCGGGCCCTCCATGCAGTCGGTCCGCTCCGGTCACGCGTCGGCCGTCTGCTACCAACACTGCGCGCCATTAACCGACAACACTCCACGCGAACCAGCGCCGCCTCTCATCCGCAAGATCGGCAAGCGCTCCGCCCCCGCCACCTCCGCCTCCACCTCCAGCCGCACCGACGACATTCCCTCCGCCAACAGCATTATAGGTACTTTATCCAATCCACGGCCCTCCAACGACTTCATGTAGCCCATCTACATGTGATCACCTGACAAGGTTAAACTCGATTAATAGAGTTTCCCTATAAAATGGTGTGACATATGACCCAGGAGTCGCCTCGGTGCGAGCGCGATATGTGGTCTGAACGACGATTGATAGCGCTTACGCTAATCGAGGCAGGACCCGCCTCGACGATGTCGTGTTCGGCGCAGCAGACGGTTGAACATTATGCACTGTGATAGGCTTTTACTATACAAAAATGACGTCAGCAGTCGATCGGTTGTAGTATATGAGCCTGGATGACGGCGCCAAGAGTCCGCCTGTTCTGGAAGTTTCGGCAAAGGCGTAGGTTCAGCAATGAATATGATGATAGTAAAATACGAATCCACTTCAGAAATCGGCTATTTTTAATCACATACCTATTTATTTCATGAAATTTTGAAACATCAACGACATAAGAATTGTAAATATGTATCAGTTCATTCAATCTCAGGATGTGGGTTTAATTTATTAATATAAGTTATACATGATAAGGTTTTATATGTTTACAACACTTTTTTGATATGGTTGTAACTTGCGCCATAATAACGAATAGTCATTTTTGCATTCCGTAAAATATTACCGTTAGCCATTTCTTGACATCAACATTAAAATATTTAAATGATTTAAAGGAGCAGATATAATTGTTTTTGTTGTCCGATGTAATTAGGAAGTTGTCTGTCGAACACATTGGTTAGTTACAAAATATTAATTCACAAAAATGTAAACAACAAAATTACTAAAAAACTAAACATACTCGCATTTTATAAGTCCATAAAATAAATCTTAATTTTGAGACTGAACTATTAATCACATCACACTTTACATACTTCGTTGATACGTTAATTTGCCCATTCTCTAATAATACACCTTATAATACTTCCTCGTTTCAACCATTTTGACAGGTATTTAAACTAAAGTATTTATTATGTTTTACTTTGTGTATTGACAAGAACTTCCAAGGAAAATCGCTAAAAAGACTTCCTAGATATAATATTAGTGAATTAAATGTAAATTAATTATGTATAAATAAATGTAAAAATGTTTAAGCATAAGTGTATCTTTCCAATGTAACAAGTTAAGAGATATTTTGTGTAAATATAATTTAGGATTATTTTTAAGGAAAATAAAGACTGTTATGGGAATATAATAAGTTGTTTTATTAACTGCAATAACGGGCCTTATAAAGGCGTATTTACATGAAGTTACAGAACCGGATTAAATAAATTTACAGTATGTACAACTAAATGAATAACAGCATGATCGTGTCATTATTGCCTCAACCTTCAAAACGTCTAGTTCACATAGTAAAATAAAGTTATAAATACACTTGGAATAAAAAGAGGGTTTTGTTTTGAACAATACTTTATATTTAAACAATATTATTTCAAACGAAATAATAATAGACAGACAGAGAGAGGGTTAGGAGAAATACAACTAATATTTCTTCTAATATTCTTTAAAAAATAGCTAAGGTAAAAATTGCACAATTGCAGAACCCATACTGATCAGGAGACGTGAATTGTACAAAAAGCCGTAAGGCATAATAAAAGCACGTATCGTCACGATCGCAAGGAAAAATCGCGTCGATATGTACTATTTTCCTTTATGCCTAACGCCTTGTGTACAATTTACGCCTTTTACAATAAATTTGTACCATACATTTCACAGAAGTTACAAGAAGATAAACACCACATAATATAGATAGATAAATAGTATTTTATTATATATATCGGATATATAATTGGCTTATAATTCTTCAATTAAATACAAGAGCATTGTACATTGAGCTAATTTACAGCTACATTGATTTTTAAAAACTTGGTAGGTACTCGTGGTCAAAGTTCCTAATCCCAATTAATCCATAAAATTCCTTAATTCTATCACCGTTTTAATAATAACACTGGGATCGATCTATTAACACTGACAGGAATATTGTATCCAATAAACCTGATAGTGGTGATAGATCGATTAGAGAGGCTTGCAATGATTGTTGATATCACCATCCCTCATGACAAGAACCTCATGAAAGCTGAAAAAGATGAACAAATTTAAGTATTTGGCTTTAGCTCATGAGGGTGCTGGCATGTGGAATGTGAATTTGGCGATCATTGTTTGCGAGCTAAATTAACATCCTGTACTTTTATAGCATCAATTGATACGGTCAAATATGAAGATTAAATCTCTCAAAAATGCTAAATTAATTCCTCTGGGCATCCATGTGGCATCGCTGTGGGACATCCGGTATATCTAAAGGTGCGTCCACGCTAGACGAGCCGAGCACGAGCGGAGCGCGAACCGAACACAATTCGTCTAGTGTGGACCGGCTTACAAGCCTCGAACGAGCGCGCTGCGAGTATTTCGTTTGCGCTCGGCTGCGTTCCGCCTTTTGTCGGTTTTTTGCGAACACTAGGGATTTCGAAGACAGTGATCGTTGTAGATTCGCTGTACGTCCACACTTGACCCGCGAACGACGAAGCCAAGAACGGTTTCGCTTGTGCTCGGCTCGTGCTCGGTTCGCCTAGCGTGGACCCACCTTAAGATTGGTTAATTGGCGTGGCGCGCTCCCGCCTTCGCGCCCCGCCACAGAGACCTAAAATCTAATTCTACGCATCTGATCAGGCACATTGTCCAGTTTCTTACCTATTGTTATAATTAGTTGATTACTTACACCAAAAACTTACTAAACAAAGCCATTATAGTTTAAAATGTGATAGTTTTTTGGATTAATTGGGATTTCTATGTTTAACAAACGTTTGGTTTTGAGTTTAGCGTCACAAGACGCACTTAACAATAGTTAACACTATTTAAGTACTTACTAAGTACACTCCCATAATGAAATAATACCGTTTTAATTAATAATCTCAATTTGAATCGTGTATTGCGACCTTTTTTATCTCAACCTGTTAACACCATTGTTGAGACTTACTTCAGAGAAGTAATTTTTTACACCTTTTTAGTCACTACATAGTAATATCATTATCAAAACTTAACACTCTGGATAATTTTAATGATCATCAACTTTTGATGCTGACAGTTGTACTTAATCTGTGTAGTGACTGGAATACTAACAAATCAACTCATACTTCATTACACAATTTTTAATAAACTATACTTACTAAACCTTATTCTAAGTTTTCTTAACGCCTTTTCTTCGCCTCCTTACAAATATTCTTACATCTGGTGCGTCATGGGATTCTTGAGTATTAGAATGATCAGTTATCGATTGTTTTGTATCTACACTTTCACTCTTGCTATCATTAGATACACTCACACAATCGGAGGTATCTGTCTCCATTTTCTTTACAACAGAAAATTCTTTATGGGGTGTTGATGTAGCCAATGCTTGCAAAGGAATTTGTTTCTTAAACTCCGTACTAGCTGGTAACTGACTAGCATCAACAACATTCTGTTTATTTCTATTTATATTTTCAGTCAACATTTCCGTACTTCCTTCTGCACTATCCAATATAAATTGAGGTTGAACACCTGATGATATAATGACAGTTTTAACAACATCAGGTTTACTTATTTCTTCTTCAGCATTCAGGTTTTGGTAAAGTGCAATGTTTGTATCTACATTGGGACTTGTAACTGGTTCCTCAATTCTCTCCGATATTTGAACTTTCTCTTTTGCACGATCAACATTACAATCTTGTGGTATCCCTTCACTTTGTGGAGTCCTAACAATTTTTTTTATGTTTATGTCAACAGCATCTTGAGCATCTTCACAAAGTGGCACACAAACGGAGGGTAGTCCTAAATCTTCTGGTGTTATTAAACTACTACTGTCACCAAAGAGATCTGTGAACTTATTCTTATTTACCTTCGGTTTTGTTTCCTTAACTTTTTTAGATTTACTCTTCTTTTCGGTAACATCAACATCATCATTACACTCACCCACATCTTTGTCTTTGGTTTTAGTTTTCCTTTTTTTATTCTTATGCTTCTTATGACCATCGAAGTCTTTTAACTTGACATCAGTCATTATATTTTCTGCATTGTCAATATTTTCTCCATGAATATCAGGTGTAATTTTGAAATCACTAACTTTTGCTTTAACAGCAGATTCTGTTTGACGAAACACCTTCTCTGTTGCTACTGGCTTGTGAAATTCCATATTATCACTAGTTTCGTCGCTTAGCTCTAAATCACCTTGCACCATCGCCATATTTTTGTAAAGATTCACATTACCAAAATTGCTAGGTGTTAAGTTTTCATGTTCATCAATGTGAGGTAATCTGGATTGTAAGGTAGTTGAGCTCTGGCTATCCATCAAATTATTTTTGGAAGTGCTAGGTACTGTATTCTCATCTACATTAGTCTGTCGTAATTTTGATAGTAGCATAATTACGTTCTGTTCATCTATCGAAACATTTTTCACAATATCCTGTGCTAAGTTCAAATCTGGTAGACTTGCGATCTGATCAACTTTTGAAACACTGACAGTAACATTTCTGTCTGAATCTTTGGTAACATTAGGATTATTTTCAGAACTTGGTAGTACTTTGGGATCACTATATATCTCACTAATTTTCTGGACTTGTTCTGGTTTTATTTTTTGAGTAGATGTTATGTTATGAGCAATTTTATTCACTTCATGAATTTGTGAGTCTTTTTCAATTCTTGGTTTGTTAACATCATCAGTTAAATTATCTTCAAATAACTCACCAGATTCTACAGACACATTAGATTCAAAGTTATCGATATTTGTATACATTTGCTTGATAGTTTCTTCACTATATTCTGCCTGGGGTTCATGTAACAATGCGTCAGGTATAGGGACAGATTCAATATTCCACAATGACTTATCTATTGGTTTAATATGAATATTTTTGCTCGCTATAGTGGATAAGGTTTCAATTCCATTTTCAGTCTGTAGAGTATACTTTCTATTGGTTACACGCGGATCTTCCAATTGTGTGGCTGCTGTGTTTTTAATTTCTGGAATAAAATAATAAAACATAATAACATGATCATGATATTAAATAAAAGATACATAGTGAAATGTTGCAATTTGTTTTTCTTTTTGGAACACTGCCCTGCCACTATTTCGCGCTTATCTCGAAACCATAAAGGAGGGCAGAGTAGACAATATAAGTTGTCGTAACCTCATAAATTTACATTCATAAAATAATAATCATAATATATTTTACCTCTAACAGTATGAACAGGTGTTGAATCTGGGTGTGAGTCTGGTGAAAATGCGGCATCAGGGGATTGGCAAGATGCATGCAGCATATCATATTCATTTAAACCAGATACTCTTAGTGCAGGGTTTCTGTCATGATATCTTCTATCATCAGGAGGTACTTCATAATCAATTTTCTGACGTTTCCTACTAGGTTCATCATGGTGATCAAGTGATAGACTATCTGGATGTCTTAATTCAGTGCGATGTTTGTGTACATCACTTTTATGTCTAGGCGCTTCGTAATTTAAATTATGGTTTTGACTTCTTTGGTGATAGACATTTTGCGTTTCAGGAGAAGGGCTGGACAGTACTCTATATTTTCTGTATTCTGGTCTATGATCATCTTGACATTCTCTAAAAGTTCTCTTGTAAGGCCTGTCCGGACTATAACGTCTTCTGTGTCTGTGTGATGGATCAAATTTTTCTCTACTTCTAAATTTCTCAGGGTCTCTATATTTGTCGTCTTCTTTGAATTTATCATTCTCTCTAATTTTATCACCCATCCTGTATTTGTCACTTTCCCTGTACTTGTCACTCTCCCTATACTTGTCATAATCTCTATATTTGTCTGTTGCCCTGTACTTGTCACCCTCCCTGTACTTATCGCTTTCCCTATTCTTGTCACCCAACCTATATTTTTCAAACGGTCTACTTTTATCACCCTCTTCATGTTCGTCGTTCTGTTTAAATTCCCTGAATTTAACATCCTCTCTAAATTTACCACTGTCTCTAAATTTGTAACCTTCTCTGAATTTATTGCTTTCCCTGTATTTGTCACCTGTGTCTCCTTCTCTTGTTGGCTCGCCCGGTCGAACATCATCCTTTTTGTCTTTATGACTAACTCTAAACTTGTCACCCTCTCTGTGTTTGTCACTATCTCGGAGTTTGTCATGTTCCACAGTTTTGTCACTAAATCTGCGAGGCCCTCTATACCCATCATTCTCTCTAAATCTTTCAGCGTCAGAGGGTCTGCTCGACTTGGGTTTGGTACCTTCTTTAGCCAGTTCTTGGTGGATAGAACTCCTTCCACTCACAGTTGTTGTTTCTGATGCTTTGCTACTAAGTCTCTCATGTGCGTTGCCAGTTGTAGAAATTTCTTGTGGCGGCATTTCTTTTAAAAGTTTAGTATTGGTGGGTTTATCGGAATCACAGTCTTCATCTGTACTAAATTGTGAGTTGCTGAAATCATTAGAACAATACACAGTTATTTTATCATATTATTTTATATCTAGAAGCTCATTCTATTTATTTATTAGCATAATGGTGGAACCACACTTCACTATTCGCCTTTATTCACGTGTATACATCGAAGTGGGGCTTATTCGTGTATATTTTGCTTTATTCGCCTAAGTCTCTCTTCTATGACAAATTGTGGAGGGTTTAGTCATATATAAGAATTTCTTCGAATACTAGGCGAACAGCGAAGTGTGGTTCCACCATGAAAAAAATTGTACAAATCTTACCTAGCAGCTGGCATTGACTTTCTTCTATTCTTAATGCTACAAGTTGTTGAGCTGTCTGTATGAGGAGGATTACAGTGTGGCACATTTTCTTTAAGTTCACCTTTGCTAATACATGTGTCTACATTTGTCATAACCTTGTCAAGGATGTTTATCAACTTTGTATTCGTATCAGAGGCAGGCACAGATGCATTTGATGATCTATTGGATTTACACCTAAAAGTATGAGATTTACAGATAAGAACATTACTACTTAAACAATGTACAACATTATACAGTATGCATTAGGCTATCCATTGGGATCAACTGCAAATGCAACAGCAGTTAAGGTGTTGGGAGACTAGTTTCAACATCAACAACAGTAGGAACATCTACCATAATCATATTTTAATATTATACCTTAATTTGAAACAAATAGCAACATACCTGTCACTTTTATCATCACTTGTATTGTGCTGTGGGTCAGTCTTTGTTTTTTTAACTTTACTCTCTACATTGCTTGTTTTCACTGGGTTCTTATTACTAACTTGGAATCTGTTTTGAAACTTATTATTACCAGTTTGAAATGATTTTAATATCATCATATCTTTACTGAAAGGAAAACATAAAAAAAATTGTTAGTAAATAGTATCTTCCAAGAATACTATAATTTGTGGTAAGAAATCCAATACTGTTTCATTCATATTAATTATTATACCTTGTCTAATCTAGGATGATAATTTTGACAGCTCCAAGTAGGGTACCCCATATAGTGTAATCGAAAATGGTTCTTTCGATTTTCGATTATCGTTCCCATAGAATATGGAATCGATAGTTACAAAAATATAAAAATATTTATTTTTTATTATTTTACGTAACTTACTTCAGGATGACGAAAGAGAAGTTTTATGGTATAGTATTTATGTTTCGTATCATATTTAGCTAATTATATCACAAAAATTTTAGTAGTATATTGTACTTAATAATTTCAATAAATTATTTTAAATTCGATTCATTCGATTCATTTGTGTAAAGTCAATTGTGCTATATTCTTGCAAGACGCTTCACTATGACAAGTGGGCGGGGCTTGTCTATGAATTACAATAATTTTATGGGTTTAATTTTGTATAAAAAAATACGATACTTCATAGACATGAACTGTCATTATTATCATCCTAAATTAGACAAGGTATAAATACAGTGTATGCTAAGATCGTAGCAAGCGGAGAGATATTGTCTCTGTCTACCTCAATTGTGAAAAAGGTGTGATCCATATGTATTGTATGTTTAGAAAGGAGTTTGATAAAAGGACCAGTCTCCTTGAATGTGTCAATAGGCATAGTCATCACCATAAACCATGCTTAAAAAACCCTTCATGTACCCAACAGCTAAGCTTTACAAAGAAAGTAAAGTATTGACTGTGCGTCAGCTGTTTTTACTAAAAACTACACTGAGAGTCCATCGTACAATAGTTAACACCGAGAGATACAGTAAACTGCTTGAGCGTCGCGTTTATAGGTTACCATTGCCAAACATCAAAACCAGTTTCGCTAGACGGTTCAGCCCCTACAAGGATCTATATATATACAACAAATTGGCAAAGTGTTGCAATATAAAGCTATGTTCCACTGGGGAGGCTAAGTTTACTGTCACTCAATGGTTACTCACTTTAACGTACAATGATACTGAAAACCTAATGGTACACCTGGTTTGAGAATCAAGTACTCCATTTCGGGGACACATTTTTGCACATAACAATATCAGTAACTACATTGCACTATAGTACATTACACTCCACTGCAACCGCATTACACTGCATAACCAATACACCACACCACACCACACCACACCACACCACACCACAGCACACCACACCACACCACACCACACCACACCACACCACACTTCACTACACTGCACTTCATTAACCTACTTTTAACTTAGGTATCTACATTTACATATTATTTGTTTATATTATATAATAAAGTCTTTAGCAATAACCTCATATTGAACTGTTCAATTGTTTATAAATTGTCAAACTGTAACACTATTTTAACTTCAACTGTAAATAGCGATAGCAACAGAATACCGAACAGCATACCTTTAATGTTATAACGTAATTGGCACCCACAGGACAGGCTTGCCTAGTGTGGGGTCACCGGCAATGAATGTAACCTTTGTGTATTTTTGGCAATAAATTATTATTATTATTATTATTATTATTATCAAATTCTATTATTATTATTCAGTTATTCTATAAAATAAATATTTTAGACAATTGTTAAACTAAAAGTCTATCATGAATGTGTACATAAGAGATAAATGTATAAAACTCTGTTCCTCACTCACTCAAGGTTAAGTTGAGTGATCATCTGAGCTTTTCTTCCCACCTCTGCTCGAGCTGTTACCAGAAGAGATGAATAATTGGTCTGCAAACTGTTGAACTCGATGACCAGCTTATCATAATCCTGCAATAAGCTCTACAATATCAATGTGTCAGCCATCCTTGAACATAATGCCGAAGTGCATAATAACCAGGGTAACATGATCACAGGCATCAAATTACATAGTACTTAACTTTTACTGGATAATGCTAACTTGCTTTTGGAATCAAGTTAGGAGACAAATATTTGACTAAGCAGATATGCACTTTTAGAGTTTGGCATCGAGAAATTAGCTAAATAATCGAAGTGAGAAATTAATTATATATAATATTTAGTTTTTAACAAGATACTCACTTTCTGAAGTTTACCGATAGCCGTTTCATATTCTGCAAGCTTCAATTTCAATTCCTTGTTTTCATTACGCAGCTATAAAAAAGCAATCACAACATTTATTTAAGAACAAAAATGTTTATATCCAAATGTAAATCAAATTAAAAATTAATAAACACGAAATTTAATTAGCTAGATATATTGACAGTAATTTTTGGCGCTAAATCACTGTACCTCTTCAACAACGTAGACTTCATTATAATTCTCTAAATCATTGTACAAGTTATCCATTGGGATTATATTTTTAAAATGAATATAATACGAGCCGTACTCCTTTGTAATTCGCTTAAGCTCTGAGAAATATATATTATTCTGCGAGCTCAAAAAACAAAACGAATCCAATACGAAAATTCTATTTTACAATGACGTATTTTTTTATGAACGACCACAGACACAGAACACATAAAACATAAAACCATAGATGATACATCTGTACAGGGTTCAAATTATCTACATCATCAGTGCATTAAGTTGAAATTTTATGACCTATTCACTATCCTGCAAGTTGTGCATAGCATGTTCCGATTACGATGTTTCGATATTAGATATAATTATTTTATTATATTTAAACACCTTCCAGGGTTTCTTTTTACTAGTCTAACTTAGAGCTTTTAGTACTACATCTACAAACGCCTTATTAAATCACCACTGAATGGTAAATAAATGGTATAACTATACATAATATAACACTCTCTATAACACTCTCATAAATTTGCCATGGGGGTTGATTATAGGAGATTTGGACTGACAATTCCGCACGCCATTTCAGGCTTACAGACGCCAAGTTTCATAAACCTCGCAGCCCGACTGACCTGACGCCCATCTTCAGTTTCGAGATGGATCCCTTGGAGCTTGGAAAAACTACGATGTCCGGGCGTCGTAGTACCCCCGGAAATGATGCACTTTTGTTGCATGGAATTAGTAAGGATAATATTATGTCATAATTTATGATACTATGAAGGAAAGCATAATATTATTATATATATATTATACTCTTTGATCACAATGATTACCGATTACCCACCCAATCACCCAACAAAGTGTCCAATTTGCTGCCTATTGAATAGTATTATTATAGCAGACCATTATCTGTATTCGGGTCAATCCGCGGAAAACCAATAATTGCGAATATATGCTAATAATAAATTAGTTATCATAATAGCTTTCTTTTTTTACTTTGCATGATATTTCCTACATATTTTCACGTAAGGCGCCGGTATTTAAAATAGTACACATCCTTTATTTAATTTTTTATTTCAATAAACACGCACCAAACGTCATCACCGTTTATAAAAAAAAGTCGAGTAATAAAGTTACACAATTATTTCCCAAAAATTGTACTAGCACTTTCCGTTTTTTCTTTCATACTTCGAAAGTATACATTATCTACAATAACATAACGAACCATGATGTGATTTGATATCAAATATCATATAAAAATAAATTAAATAGATTTTGTCACGAAAATTCGTCATCACCGTTGCGGCACCGTCAACGTTGTATTCCTCGAAAATTCTATCTACCTAGCCCGATCTAGACGCCCTAGATCTCCTTTCCCAGTCTCTCTAATGAAGCGGAGCGCAGCGCACTTCAATTTTATCCACGCAGGAGTCTTAAAATTTTCAACTTACATTGCTTACTGGCAGTGTGTCACGTATTTGCATCATCACCATTATCAGAGAAATTTAGGTAAGCACTAATTACTAGATCTTTTTAAAATACCCACGCTAACCGTAATTTATGTACAATACCATAAAAATGGTTGGTTGTGCTCTCTGCAGCATGGTATATAGTTTAAAAAATCATAAGCTATCAAACGTCATTACCATTATCATCATTACCATTTGTTTTCTGTTAATGGTAATGATAATATGTGAATGGTAATGATTACACTCTATGTGTTTTGTGTGTTTATCTCATGTAAATTCTGATTTGGGTGATATTGACTGACCCTAGGCCACCGGGAAAGGGGGGTGGGGCAAGCATCGCCCGCAGGGTGCGTTCCTGGTATGGGCGCGAGTGGGCAGAGGCTATTCACCAGAAGCAGATAACCGTGATCCAAACGTAGGCCGGTTTAAAGCAGCGTACATCAAAGCCACAAAGTAATGCTGCAAGAAGGCTTACATCAGAGCGTATCCCAGTGCATTGCACGGCTTGGGTAGGCTTGTGGCGCACCCCACGGGCAGTTGTGGCTACTGGCACCTGGCCAAGGCCGTGCAACCACATCCTTATCAGGCAACGCCATATTCGTGCAGTGCAGCAATCACTCGATGTACGGCAAGCCAATGGTCCCAATGGAATTCCAGCGGTGGTTCTACGTAAATGTGCAGCGGAGTTGTCTCCATGCTTACGCGTCTGTACTGCATCTCTTACACTTCGGGCGCACGACACGCTTTCTCTATGCCGACGACCTGGCTCATACGTCACAGGTTTCCTTTGAGGAGGTAGAGGCAAACTTGAATGCCGCACTCGAGGACTTGAGCTCCTATTGCGACAGCTATGCGCTGAAGCCCAACTCCTCAAACACCTCACCTTAGCAACGGGCAGCGTGAGCTTGACATTCGGTGGCGTGGTATCAACATCGTCCACTGCAAGCACCCCAAATATCTGGCAGTTACTCTGGACAGGTCCCACAGGTTTAGGAAGAACTGCGAAAACCTCAAGCAGAAGGTCTGCGCTCGTAATAACCTTCTTAAAAGGCTGACGAGTACAAACTGGGGGGGCCGCACTACACGTGCTGCGGGCAACGGGTCTCGTTCTGTGTTATTCAGCTGGTGACGCTGGGCTAGTGGATGTAGCACTAAATGAGGCCTGCCGGATAATAACTGGCTGTCTAAAGCCGACTCTGGTACGGCTGCTATACCCACTGGCTGGCATTGGACCTCCCGGCGTTCGCAGAGACGTGGCATCATCCATGGAGAGGGGCAAACTGGAAGCGGACCACCGACACGCCATGCATGGCCACCCTTACGTTCCACAAAGGCTGAAAAGCCGAAAGAGCTTTCGGGTATGCATCGCTACCGCTGACAGTGAACCCTCTAAAGCCAGAGTGACTCGCTGGAGAGCTCAAAGTCCGTTACCGACCCCTTTTGTTCCGTGGGCGGAAAGCCTCCCACCTGGACACGACCTTCCCTGGACCACGTGGAAGTCTCTAAATAGACTTCGGACACAGGTCAGCCGAAGCAAGGAGAATCGGTCAAGATGGGCGTTCTCGGGCAGTGCAAGCCTGCGGTGCGAGTGTGGAGTTTCCCCGCAGACTATGGCCCACCTATTAACGTGTGCTGCATGCCCATGTACTTCTTGCACACCAGAGGAACTCATGGGTGCTTCTGAGGACGCAATCCAGGTAGCAGCACACTGGGAAAGTAAAATCTGAGAGCAGAAATGCCATCGATACGATAGAAGAAGAAGAACACTTCGGGTACAGTACCGCCAGCGAAGCGAATGTGCAGCCGATCCCCAAGGAAGGGGATCGGTCAGACCCGGGCAATTATCGACCCATAGCCGTCACCTCAGTGCTGTACAAGGTTTTTGAGCATATATCATTAACGCACAGCTCATTCGTCACCTAGAGGATCATTCCCTAATTAATGGTCGGCGATATGGCTTCAGGCCGAAACAGTCAACGGGTGATCTTCTAGCATATGTCACCCATCTATGGGGTGAGGCTTTGGGCAAGTATAGTGAGTCATTGGCTATCAGTCTTGACATCGCCAAAGCTTTCGATAGGGTCTGGCACAAGTGGATGCGGGGCCGGAACCTCCACGTGGTGCACCTGGGCAACGGAGGCGAGCAGCGCCTCCCACTCGCCACGGGAGACGCTACTGCCTGCGACCAATCCGGCCGGGGTGGGAGCGGCCGTCTAGAGGGCTGCTCCGAGGCTCTCCACGTGTCCCTCTGACTAGCAGATGGCACAGTGGGGAGCAAGCGGGGGGCGAGCTGATTGTCTACGCGCCGACGGTTAGGTTACAGGACGGCCGCCTGTCACCCTACACCCCACCATCGGCGATATGCCGCGATGCTTGCCCCACCCTTCCTTTCGGGGGGTCGAAGGGGCCATCTTAAAACCGTAGATGGCCCGGGGTCAGCTGGGGTACGAGGGATATGCCCATTGGGTAACCTTACACCCCGGTAATTAAGGCCCGAGACGGCGTGCGGTTTTAGTCGGTTCGATCCCGACATAACGACCCCCGATGGCCGATGGGGATGGTATCCATGGGGATTTCCGCACGATGAAAAAAGGGTCTGGCAAAAGTCGCTTATTTCCAAGCTGCCTGCTTTTGGTCTATCTCCACTGTTATGCAGCTGGATTGAGAACTTCCTGCGCCGCATTCGAGTGCTCTGTGATAGGCGCAGGGGTCCGTTTTGTTGCCTACTCTGTTTCTTCTGCATATCAATGACATGCTGTCAGTAGGCAGCATTCACTGCTATACAGATGATAGCACCTTACACGGACGATATCACGGTCACCCTGTGAACAAGCAGGCTGACGTAGGGGAAAATAGACAGCTTCTTGTCACTGAGCTTGATCGGGTCCTGAATTACATTTCGCAATGGGGCTCTGAGAACCTGGTCGAGTTCGATGCAAAGAAGACGCAGGCTTGTGTATTTACAGCAAAGGTCTCCTTTCCTCCCCCTCCCTGCTCTTCGGGACACTCCACTGCCACTTCAGGATAACCTAGATATACTCGGCATGGAGGTTCGCTGCAATCTGACTAATAATAACTACATCGAGAGCATCATCAAAACGGCCTCGCGGAAACTCGGAGACCCAAGGTGAGGCGGTTTTTCACGCCGGAGCAGCGGTATTTTCTATACAAGACACAAATCCGTTCCGGCGTAGAATACTGTTCTCATCGCGACGTACAGGCCGTATTATTGGGACTCCTCAAGTTACCAACGCTCTCGAACTGTTACAATTACGTCGAGACATAGCCTCTTTGGCAGTTTTCGGAACACTCACCATGGTAGAGGCGGTACCTCTACCATGGTGAGTGTTCTGATGAGCTCCACCAACTAGTTCCATCCTCTCCTTTCCTATACAGAACAATACGTGCAAGGCTGAGATGTCACCCTCATACCGTGCTGAACAATCAAGAACTAAGAAATTCGGTGCCTCTTTTTTTGCCGCTCAATAAAGACCTAGAATTCTTTACCAGCCCACGTGATTCCTTCCTCCTACTGCAGTCCCGGGTCCTTTAAGCGGGGCGTGAAAAAGCATTTGATAAGGCCGTCAAGTTGAGGGCCACCATTATGGCACTGTCGGTGTATGTAATGGGGACCTCCTTCCTGAGACTGTGCCTTTAGCTTACCATCAGGTGAGGTGAAGTCATATTGACGTAACTATTGGTTACGTCAATATGACTTCTACTAAAAGAAAAAAGTTTATTTGCAATATTCTATTATGTTTATAGTGATTTAACAAAGGAGAAACAAGTGTTATTCAGTTTTTCATCATTCCCATTAACATATCGTCATTACCGTTATAGAAAAATCATTACCATGCTATAGACGTCATTACCATTTCAATTAAATAACTTTGAAGATCAATAACTTCTGATTCTCTTGTTGGATTTTAGTGCCTCCAATAGTTTCGTAAAGGTTATTAAAAAACCTTCAAATTTATAGCGTTTCACACGCATTTCCGACAAGTTTCAAAAAAAGTTCAAAATAAATAAGAAAGAATCAAAACGGCGGATTCACCCATTCAACCGATTGCCCGTACTGCGGCTGCGCCGCCGCCGCCGCGCCGCCCGCTGCCCGCCTTCCTTCCCCTTCATTCCAGTCTCTCCCCCGCATTTTAGATGAAATCGTTTTGGACGTTGTTTCGTTTAGCTTCGCCGTCTGGCGCCTAGTTTGCTCGTGGTGAAGACTCGAATACTTTTGTGTTTATTTTAGATGGCTATCATTATTTTTCTGTAAATGTTAGTAATAAATAATAGTTGGTAGATTAGTGTCAATAACTATGTTTGTGTATATGAACTGAATTCGAAATTACTTGATTTAGTGCAACAGGCGATTATAAGTCGCAAAGGGCTCGTGTAAACATAACGAGAACGTTATAAATTCAATATGCCTACAGACTCCGAATGTGATTGCGACTTGGTGTCGAAGGAGTGGTTGTTAGCAAAACTACGATCGGATGAGAGAGATACGGTGCTAATAGACTGTCGGGGGTCTAACGAATACTCGCTGTCTCACATCCGTTCCGCAGTAAATTTCTCGATACCGAGTATAATGCTGCGACGGCTGGCGGCGGGCAAGATCGAACTCGTATCGACAGTGCAGTGTAAAGAGCTAAAGGCAAGGATTTCACATTGTCGAACCCGAGGCATCTTCATCTTGTATGCGGACGGAGCACCTCGGGATCCAGACTCCGTGCATGGGATTCTGCTGAGAAGGCTCAAGCAAGATGGCGTGCAGGTCGTCTGTCTTGAAGGTAAAATATGCATTTATTTTATATCTACAGTGTCCCTGCAGAATAACACGCCAGTGATCGACAGTGATGATAATATGAATGTTTGATTCTGTACTCATGTACCTACTGTGTCCACAGCTAATGTGGTTGGTATTGATAAACTTTAAACTTGAATTATTTATGTATGTGAGATGAAGTGTCACTTCATTTCAGTTGTATTGCATCTCATAATTCAATACAGTGAAATACCTCTGTAAAATGTAATACTCTCAATGGAAATAGTTGTAACTACTTTTTACATGACATTATAACAAACATGTTTACTGTAAGTGAGCAAACAGCAGAGGGTACTTTACAATGTGTTCAACTTAAGATTAGAATGTTAAGAGTCTGTTTGCGATATACGTTTAATTCACTAAAAAATTGTCTTATCGTATACACATGTAGCTCTTTGGTTTTCATGGATGACTTGTATGTTCGTATGGTGAAAAGCCCACTTCAAAACCCTCACAATCAAAGTTTAAGACAGTTTGATTGGTATTGGTCAGAAGCAGACTGAATAGTGTTAATATAGTGTTACTAAGTACTTGCATCAATACTTAATAAAGTCTTAGTAATGTATGATATGGTAATATGGTTACAATGATGGATCTATGTATCGTACGATTATTGAACATATCTCCGGCTAGATTACTGGTCCACTGAATAACATGGTCTCTGTCATGTAAAACAATTGGTAGGCCCCATTATTGGTGAGATTAGAGACTACAAACAGGAAGACGGACCTATCTACAGTAGTTGTATGTTATAAAATGAAGAAGTAATACATACCTACTAGCTTGCTATTTTATCCATAAAGACCAATTAAAATCTGAAAAACGACATTAGTTACTACTATTTTTAATAGTGATTCTCTCTAAACAATTTCCTCTCACAGTGGTTAAAAATATTGTTTCAAATAATGACCATTTTCCAAGATATATACCTACCATAGATATTTATTATTTACATACTAATCATTATTATACTCTGTTATCAAATTGACATGAAACCTGATTTAAATCATAATGTTGTAAGATGTAGTGTTACTTAAAATTGATAACCCAGTCTTTTTTGAAGTCAGTTAAAATTGTGCTTACCTATATTATAGTCAAGTTAATATAATGTCAGATTTACAGAGGTTAATTAACCAAACAACAAAGAAGTACTTCATAACAGTGTATACATTAACATCACATAATTACAGCAACTGAAATCCCTGTTATGAATAGTTATTCTTAAATAGGTACCTACAGTTTTAGTACCAAAAATAACATCAAAGCTTTAGAAAAAAATTGCACACAGTAGGTAATATGAGAATAGGCAACCATAACCAAATTATATTATGAAATAGAATATTATAGTACCTACTATGTTTATAAGTATTTAAAAAACTATTTTTATTTTTGAATAAACACAAACCACCTTTTTTTTGAGGTTCCAGGTTTAGTTTGTTGATGTAGATTATCGAAAGTACATGATCATTTTCGAAATAGTTTATGAGCAAAGTAATTTCTATTAATTCATTTTTTTAGGTTTGAAATAATATTATTAGGTACACATTATGTACAATCATTATCAACTTTTGGCGCGACTGTACCTAGTATTTACGTGGAGAGCACTTTTCTCGAATGCACGGCATGTAGTAGTTTACAAATCATACCTATGCCTGAAAAATAATAGCATAATTTCAACACTAGCAATAGAATAAGTTGACGTCGTAAATCATAAGTTGCAACTTAATAATATCGCAGTTTAATATTACTATTTAATTTAGTGAAACCATAGGTGAGACTACAAAAATAACAAACCAACGTGCCTCGGAGTGCACGTTAAGCCGTAGTCAGTCCCGATTGCCATACTAACATCTATGATAGTCGTTACAGATAGTTTGTGCCCTAAAAAGTTCGACAGCTAGTCTAACTACTGAACTAGATATCGCCAATGGGTTGTGGAGGTCAGATGGCAATCGCTTCTCGGAAAACATCGAACTTTGTTCGTAGTTAGATTAAAAAGCCGACCCTAAAATTGAGATGGTAAAGGATTAGTAGACGGAGATGCCAGGATTTAGTGAAATCGAAGTTAAGGAATTGATAAATAGGTAGATACCTAATACAATAATTTATATTCAGGTGTTACATTCTACTTAGTCAGGTATATATTATACTTTATTCTCACGTCTGTCTTCATTCAGTAAATTATTACCTAACCGTTGTGGCACACGTAATACCGGTTGCAACGCCGAGGAATCGTTTCATAATATTCATTGACAGAAACCTCAATAGATATGTACGGTAGGTGAGTAAAATTACTTATAAGAAAGTATCTAAATAGGTACTCTAGGAATTATTGCATACTGTATTCAACTTTCTGCTTACACCTTTTTGACTCGGCCCAGTTTGTTTAGTCCTCGCATCATTTCCGATTAGGTAGACTTAATGATATAGCTTTTTAAATGCTGATAAGCCTCTATGCTCTATATTTTAAATATCAGCTGTATATTTAAATGTGCCTATGTACGATTTCTCATTAGCGTCGAAAGTTTGCACTTTGTGGTCTACTATTATTTTTGATTGGAACGTCATATTTTCCGGGAGACGCTGCTGCCGTACTCTGACATCCCAAACCGGAGAGCATAGCGCCAGAGCCTCGTCCGACGTTTAGCAGGTGCAGCGACTTACTGGTGATGTTAGCTTGGGGCTCAAGTTAGTAGGACCCTGTACACCCAAATAACATACATACCTAATCTAAATCAAAAAATTAACTTACCTAAATTTAGCTTTCATACACACTTATCAGATTTGAAAAAACTTCCTTAAGTTCTCCATTACACGAACAACCTATCGAAAATTTCATGCTTTAAATTATTATAAATACATTTTTATCTTAATAACTCAATTCAGCCTTGAGTTGTTTAGCGTGCGTGTTCTCAAATAATAGTTATTACTATGACGTAGAGCGATTCATTGAAGTGTTTTAGTTTTAATATGTGTGAGGGGCGTAACTGGTAAGAAGCAAGCCGGAGGTCGCGAGTCGAGGCATCCGCTCCTCCAAACGTGGGAGAGGAAGTCGACTACTTATTGTGCTCCTCAATGCGAGACGATAGATTATAATCACAGCACAGTCTCGAATGCGCTTGTTTGTGCCGCCTCTGTGTTATTTTCTGGACTGTTAAATGAGTACAATCACAACTATAAGTAGATGTTATACGGTCAATTTATTTCTATGTAATTTATCGAACAATGGAATGAAATGGCTAGAATGAAACGTGTTGTTTTTGTAAATAACACCATCAAAATGTTGAAAACTGTCTTAATTAATTAAAACTTACAGTTAATCAAAATAAGATGATGAATAAGATGTAGGCACCAACAAGCAAGATACACGAATAAAGAATATACACACACTCAATTTCATGGCACCATTCTAAAGACTTAATTGAGAAATAAAGATACGTATTCATTATAATCTGTCAGTATAAACTGGAGGATGATCAAAGCAGACCGGACGTACGGAGCTACTGCTTCGGTCTTCGTCCAGCGGACGGAAGAGCGCCGCAATTTTATTAATAAGTTCCCGTTTCATTCACGTCCTGTCTGTATAACCATGTGCTTGTAAACTATATAAAAATATAGCATAACACTGATGCGAACGTACCTACGTAAAATCCATAAATAAATTGCCACTACCACGCTTTTAATTAATTTAAAGAGATACGTAAATATTTTACAGCAAAGATTCGCTTATCTGTAAGTGAATCTTTGCTATATTATAAGCCGACTTTTTGCTCAAACTTTATTACTCACCCTGAAATTCAAAGTTTATTGAACAAATTTCACAGGTGCCTGTAATATGCTGTACATAACTATGAAGGCTATAATTAGTACAACATTGCCTTAAGTTAGTTAGTTTGTGCACACCCAGAACAAACTTAGTCTTATTTTATTATGGACAGCATTGGATTACTCGTACCTACCTGTATTTGACACTATTTTTTTCAGTTGACACCTAAGTGACACGGGCTCTTTTATTTAAAACTACTCTGATGTCATAGCAATTGTATACCTAGTACCTCACTGACTAACCTAAAGTAATCTATTCAACAATCATATTAATGAATAAATTATTTCCATTGATCTATATTTCGAACTGAATTGCTCATTTGAAGTGTGAGTAAAGAGCTTGCCGATCGTAAAATTAATGGCACGTGCTTGCGAACAACAGGATGTTGTAAGCTCTGCTTTGAATTTAAACTCTTTCAGACTCACATTTATAATCGTAGAGGAAATTGTGTGCATCTGGCCAGGGTGGTCGGCGTGCGCGCGAATATTATACGGCTAATAGAGGAAAACGAAATGGGAAAGGGAAGCGGACTCTCGTAAAAGTGGATCGCTTCGGAATTAACCCAACCGCGGGCCGATAGCTATTATGTTTACTTTATGTGGCAGTTATCAGCTAGTCATAAAGTCTTTTGTTACGATGCAGCGTATCCTGCAGTGACTCGACTGATAACGAAAAGAATATCATTGATAAAATGTGAAGCGCGAGACATTGAATGGAAGTGTGTATAAACAAGTACCTAAATAAATCTGAAGGCGTAACATTGGCATTGACAGTTTTTATGTGCTGATGTAATGTCCAATCCGTGGATTACTATTTTGTGCTGCGTATTGTATTCTGATTTTATTTATGTCTCGTTTCGGTACAGCGATTCCGAATGAAAAAAAAAGAGGTAACTTGTTACGCCGTAAAAGCACGTAAAGGCCACCAATTTGTTAACACTCGCATTCATTTGAATAGGTACAGTAGAGTTTATGGTCCATAGTAGATATAAGCACATAAGTAAACATTGTTGTGTGGATGTGAGGTCGGGTGCATGTGATGTAGCCCTGTACAGATAATGCGATTATCAGACACATTATCTGCGAGCAGCGGACAGCGGCGCCACTCATTAATTGGCTTGAAACCAAGCCGACCAACAATTAATTCAACATTTATAATTCATTACACTGTTTAATACATAAACAGGACATTTGAAAGACTTTATTTAATTATATACTATACGCAATATACCTACAACATATTTATACATATTAGGTTCATTTTAATTACAGATATTAACACTGTTTGTGGCTAACATACGCCATGTCCAACAGTTAATGATTTCATTGTATAGTTAACCAACAATGAAACTTGCATTATTAGGTATATTTCCTATTTTTCCTGCTTATTCTATTTACGGTCGCTACTTTAAAACAAGCACTTGACCCTTGTTAAGAACGTGTCTATTAATGTGGGCGAAGCCCTACTCCAGAGCGACTTCACTCGGCCTTTTCGCAAAATTGCCCTTCTGCACTATCCGTTCAAATTCATTTCATGTTCAAATTCTTTTTTTTTTATATAGGACACGTTAAAATTCGATCCTTTCAAATCATACTTGTTACTTTCAAGCATACCTACCTGTCTCAATCGTCGTCACTGTATTCTCTTTCACATCCCAAATCTGTCACTAAATGTATATTTCCCAAAATGCAGATGTTAGCATTTATCTTACCATAGTTACCATCACTTGTAAACATAGGTACTTCTTGACAAAACGTGTTTCACGGATTCTCAATTTTTGCCGCCACCATTGATCGTACTAGGTGCAATCAGAGATGCGGACAGTACCTTTAACATTAACTGAGGAGATGACATCTGACAGGAATTTATGGAGGAGAATGACATGTTACTAACACAAACGGGACAGAAGCATGTACCTGGATGACGTTATTTTTTCCATTTAGTATGTCTAATATAATATGTTGTAGTATCGCCTCAAGAAATCTCCCTCTAGCCGTGCTATTAGTAATAATTCGGCCTCTAGCCGTGCTATTAGTAATAATTAAATCTGGGAATCTATTAAGTTGTCTTCCAATAATGTTGTTATAAAACGTATAGTTTACATGCAGTATTATTTTGTACTCTACCTTATAAGAAACGTGTTCTATGAAATTGTCTGAAACTCTGTAGGTAGGTAGGTATATTTCTAAGCACAACCTCAAGTCTATTTCGAGCATTCCGCATGAAATCCAAAACTTCCATCACGTTGATTCGGAGAAACAGATTCGAATTATATCCAGTGACGTCAAGTTACTAGATTCCGGGAACCTGGTCGAGCCGTATTTTATTTATAACTCTTTTATATCTTCATTGTTTCACTTCACCTTTTATATTTAACCTTTATGTGATCCAGGTACCTATGCACAATTCATATGAAATATAACGTACCTAATAAGTGAATCATTAATATGGTACTTCTGTACGTACAACGTGTAACTTCTGATAGGTTATGTAGGTACATGTTTAGTAGTGTTATGTAGTTAACTGCGTCCATGCTCGTTTGTCATGCAAGATTTAATCGAGCCAACTTAGAGCGGTCAATATAGGCCGATGTGCAATCATATTTACAAGTACAAGTCGCTCACCAGCCTTTGTAAATTGGTTCAAATTGTTCCAACAGGCTTGATTAAAGTCTATTTAAAGACGTGAGATATTACAGTTTTACTATACTTTTATTTAGATAATCATAGAATATTGATACAGATACACAAAGTTTCTTATAAAACAGTTATAACAGATAGGGAAATACGTATCGCCCACCTAAGTCCATAATTTTCGACGGTCGTTGGTTGACGTAATAACGTTGTTTAGTTCGATCCTATTATGAATATTTTTGGCGAAATTTCTGCCAAAACGAAGAGAAATAGTAAGTGATTCCATTCTTTTCTGATGAAATAATATTTAGGGTTGGTAATAGTCTAGTCTACATAATGATATAGTAGGTGGTTTAAATCGCACAAGGTTGTTGATAAACGCCGGTGGAAGGACGCGGGACGGGCCAAGGCCTCCCCATCCGCACCTGCCTCCCACGCTCTGCCACGTTCCGCTAGCCTCCCCGTGTACCTCGGCCGCCTCTCGCACCTCACGTATGCTGTCCGTGCCTTTTCATCATGCTTTATGCTGCACTATATTTATTTATGGTCTTTGGAAACTTGTATCTATGTACTAATTCCATTAACTCAAATTATATTAGTTTCACTAAACAAAAGAGTGTTGCATTTCTCTCGGTGTGCGGTTAACAGTCATAATCTTGGCTAAATATTATTAGTAAAACGGTCGCATGTAGAATTGTGTAGGTGTAACGGGATGAAGGATTAAGTTTACGCGACGAGAGGGGAGAATTTTATAAAGTCCTTGCTACCGAGGACGCGCGTGGAGAGGAGGGGGAGTAGAAAAAGCAGGAGGAGGGTACGGCGGGTTCATTGAGTGCGGCGAATGAATGGGCCGCTATGAGTCACCGGATCGATGCTGATCCGCCGGCCGCCCCCCGCGCCCTGCTGTCGCGCGTCTGCGTGATGCTAGTCTGCCTGCTACCCTTGCAGCATTTCTAATGGCCCACTTTTAATGTGAAAGTGGTAAATAGGCACTTGTGCTCTATCAGATTGCCCAACGTCGTCATGGTTACGATAATACAGCGTATCAGATACGGTGATCAAGGTTCTAACGAAATTGGATTGCGAACACATAAAGCGCATACGCAAATGTAGATATAGTACATAATTATTATTTTAATTAAACTGTTTAAATACTTAGAATTTAGTGGACCAAGTATAGAAAATATGTCTACCCGGAGTATAGAGGCAATATTTTATGAAACTAAATTTTTGGGGGCAACCGTTTACGATACATCTAGAATAAAGCCTGCCATTTAGTTATACACTTATTCCTCGATGCTTGCCTTGTATATTTTGTGCGGAAATCTCCGCAAATACCACCCCAATCGATCATCGGGGGTGATTATGTCGGATTCGAACCGACTAAATGCACACGCCGCCGTCTAGGGTCTCAATTACCGAGGTGTAAGATTACCCAAAAGGTATTTCCCTCGCACCCCAGCCGACCCTGAGCCATCTGCGGATTTAGGATGACTCCCTCGACCCCCAAAAACGGGGTGGGGGAGCATCGCACCGCCGCGCGCCGCATCGACGGTGTGGTGTAGGGTGACAGGCAGCCGTCCTATCACCCACTGTCTGCCCCATTGTGCTCTCTGCTAGTGAGAGGGACACGTGGAGCGTCTCCGAGCAGACTTCTAGAGGGTCACTCGCTCCTCGGCCGGCATTTGCCACAGGCAGTAGCGTCTGTTCTGCGAATTTTAAAACAGCTAATGCTCGATGTTCTGTTGCAAGTGAATGCACAAGTCTATTAGCATCATAACACGACGTAGTATCATTTGACAAGCTTACCACAAACCACTAAACTATCCGTCTACTAAATCATTAAATGGACAGAGCTAATACGGAAACGTTTGATCATACACGGTTACGGTAGGCAATAGGTAATAAGGGCCCATGTCTGATTAATGGTCGTGACGTCCCATCCTATCATTGTATACGGCGTCAATAGTAATCTGGCGAGTATTGGATATCTCTTATAGGAGTACTGATGGACATAATGGGAGCGTTATTAACATCACAATTGTGGACACGAGCCGCGGACAGGAAACGGCACGTCACGATGGAAGCGCTCTAGGCATCTAGACAAAGTGATATTCTACTGGCGATAACGCTACTGGAAAAATTTCGAAATTTATGCAAGAGATATTATTTGTCGACATGTTCCGTGTAACAAATAATGTCACTTCCATACATTTCGAACTTTTCAGGGTTTGCTTCGAAGCAAGGTCACTTTGTCTACAGGTCCTGTCAATTCTTTGTAGGTAAGCAAAAGCACCGTTAGAACTAGTAGCTTATTTAATAATTATTATATTAATACTTTGACAGCCGATAACGTGTGACTCGTGGTCCAAGGTTCAAATGACTTCACACGGGGCGGGTAGTGTCGAGCCGCTCACATTTCTATTCTTTGTAGTACATATTACTTCTTAAAACGATTTTCAAGAATTACATATTACATAGTACTATTATTATGATTAAGAATTCTACATTAGATGGCATCAATTTGATAACTAAAGATACACGTAGGTACCACACTTAACTTCAGTTGCAAGAGTGATCGAACGCTATGTCGCCAACAGATTATATTCTGGGTTTGAACTCCCGCTCTGTCAAGATTATCACATTACTAATACAAAGCAAAGATATTATAAATACTTACGTATTATATTCGTCAGATAAACGTATTATATTTTATTTCTATTCATAGCCTTAATATCGTAGGCGTACACCTACAATCTCTTACTCCTACACCATCCAACGGGGAGATTTTTGACGTAGGCGTAACGTCGACAGCTTGTTTCTCAAAATGTGTAAGTATTGTTAACCTTTAGACGTAAACAAGACCCTTACCTGTAATAAAATAATCAGCATCTAACATTTAACAGTACAAATAATAAAATGTGACATTTCTGAACGTGACGTGGGCCCGTTTGAGTAAAATTATGTTGTACTTACGAATCGATTTCAAAACTTACGATATAATAAAAAATGTTTTAGGACATTCAGCACAGTGCTATCTAGATGACCTAAAGTAAGCTTTGCTTGAGCTAGTTATGGCTCCACAATGGCTCGATCATTTTCTGTCGATGGTTATCCTCCAACTACAGCAATATTTATCCCAACGGCCCTTTTAACTAAAACAACTTGCTCTACGATTCGTATTACTTCCGGCGTGTTTTGATCGTTGTGTCTATGATATAAAAACACACAGACAAAAAATTAAAATTCCAAAATCGAATTGAAAACGAATCAAACTGAAAGTTTAATAACCTCACGAAAACGTAGACAGGTTTTGTTTTGACAGATCATACGGACTATCATAATGCTATCAAAGTATTTTCTTACGTTTTTCCTAACCGAATAGAAATCACGCGTTTTTAAAACGTTGTGGTACTTAACGGACCCCAGTATACTGGATAAGTTTTTCTAAAAATTACGAATACAGCAGAATACATTTATTAGGAACACTAGGCTCGTTCGTTCGTTACGGCAGACGTCAGACGTCTATCAAGTTGAATGAAAGAATATCAATGAGACAGAACAATGAATGAACGATATAAACTTGAAGCCGAATTAGCGCGTACACCTACACTAGTTTGCACCAATAGTTATCGCGAGGCGTGTAATTGCTGAACTAACCATTATTCTTGTTAGTGGCCGAATGAAATATTCACCACATTAGCTTCTAATTTTCTTTTCAACGTTCAAGTTTCCATGACTCACGCTGACAAATAAAAATGCAATAACTAATCTCAAGAGATTAGTGAAAGATTAACAAGTAATCTTTCACTAAAAACTTCAATATCGTTTAAATATAATATATATATTTTTATAATTACGATTGAATTTTGACCCCCAATGAAACATGAATCCGAATATTATAAATGAATGAATGAAATGTAACTACAAAATAGCGTCCAGTCTTTACGCTATTAAATCGAATTTACAATGTATGCTGAAGGTCTATATTTCATAGTAGGTACCAGGTACCCAATACTATCTTACTTTTTTCATGATGTTTAATTAATAAGTAATGATGAATTGATTGCTGGTTACTGTATAAAGAGGAACAATTGAATAGGATCTAATTATGACTTGTGTTTTGTCTGCAGGTGATTTCGCCGAGTTCCATCGAGCGTATCCAGAGTGGTGCAGCGAGGCGGGCGCGCAGCAAGTACCACATGCACATCTGCCCTTAATGGGATTACGGTCAGTACTTAAGTCTAAATATATTGCATTCTCTAGTTTAAACCTATGGGCTCACTTCGTCGGCCAGGTGTTCTTAACGATTAATCGAAATCGTTCAAGTATTTAGTCAAAATATTGAAAATAACACTAATCCGTTTGAGTTAGTTTATTGAAGATACTGTTACAGGGTGCAGTGAGTACTACCCTTGAAGAACACAAAAACTAAGTTCTTGTGTTATAATAGAGACAACAAAATGCCAGTGGGCACATTCTTTCCTCTGTAATTTTTTTTGGAAATTAAGTTAGTTTTTTACTTGTTAGCCTCAAGGTTAGACTGTGATTGTTATAAGGTAACCATTCATTTACATCAAAATGAAAAAAAAAGTCAGGATATTAACCATAATATAAAGTATATCGTTTACTTTGATATAGTAACAGGTATTGTTACTGTTGAATACCTATTACAATATAGCCAAGTGGCCTAGGTTTTGAAACAGTCCGTCAGACTAGTTAGGTATATTTCGCAACACATTTTAACAGAATATAATGTAACCTTTTACTGAAAATGTTCATAAATGTCACCTTTTATACTCGTTGTGTTTTAATTGGAGGCCGAGGCCGGGACCTCAGCGGTGACTTGCGAGATAACTACAGCGCTATAATGGACTTTACATGTTTTCCTCAGGTACAGAACAAGAGTACCATTCTCTCAAAGGGCCGGCCATGATATGAATGTTATGTAGGTAGACTAGGTAGGATATATATGGTCGCGTCCACTGAGTGACTGCGAGAACTTTAATAACCCACGTACATTTTACTGTTACTTTGCCCACTTTATAGCCACCTTATAAGTATGTACAATTTTGTTACGGTAGGATTAATTGATAAATCAAATTAAAATTAAAAAACACATCACAATAAAAGAAACAATCCATAAACAATTATTCATTGTTTCTGAGGCCAGTTAGGCCTTTTATTTTTGCTGACCGCCCACGTAAGTTTATTTCCTTCGAAGTACTTACCACAAGATCTTAAGATATGAAAAGACATTTTTATTTAACCGATTGAAAATGCAAACTCATAAAAAGAAGCTTATAATGAATATATAATTCTGAGTATCCGTATTATGTCAATTATGTGTTTGTGTACAGACTGAACTCGCCATAAATCCAGCAGTCTTGAATCTTCGAATTTACACCACTGATGTTCACGTGTGTTCAAATTATAATCCGAATGTTTTTATGTGGTTATGAGTTGCACACACTCATAACATTCTGGCCTAGGTAAAAAGCTAGCGAGCTCACAATATAAATGTCAGTATTGAAGTATAACGATTGTAAGGTACATATCTTGGTATCAGTTTATTATCTTTGAATAGGTTCTTGCAGCTTAATAATTGAGAGAACAAGGAAACTCACTCGTGGGAACCAGATTTCTTGCCGTGAGACGTTTTCCACTTAGGTACCGACAGAAAAACGACCGTAATCTGACCGATTCCGGCACGACTGGATACACCGACTTTCTCAATGCTGCCTTGATGAGAATAAGACTCGCCTGAGAACTTATTCAGTGACGATATATAACTGATTTTCCGTTTATCGTGGAATACTGGGTATTTATTACATAATACTTATATCATTCAACGATATGTATACACCAATATTTTATAGTCGTTTTGGAGCGAAAAGTTTTGAGCACAGATTCGATAACTGGCCCCTCTGGAAGTGTTTATTTCAAAAACAAAAAATATTTTTTTATAAGAATACGAAACTTTATCACATTTGCGCAAAACAAATGCGAACTCGTAGTAACTCCTTTAAATTTAACGTAATACGCTTTACTACACTTTACGCAAAGATTTTCATTCACAAATTGATGCATTTGGCAAACAAAGACGTGCCGCGCTGAATTATCCAATCACAGCGCGTCCCGGTCGCGGCGAGACCGACACGTCGCTCAAGGACATGCGTTACCAAGCAACCACCAACCACCTTCCCCGCGCGGCTGCGCCAGCGCCACCCGCTCTCTCTTTCTCCTATCTCTTTAGTACGGCAGTGACTCTCGCGCGTAAACATGTACCTAATTTCGTTCGTGCAAAAATGAGTCGCCATTACGAATTTACTGACGGAGAGTACTTAGCAATGATGCAGCTTTAAGCCATTACAATCTTGAAGAGGTCAGGCGATTGTATTCCTGGCCGGAAGACTTGGATAGGTTACGGCTACGAGGGATTGCCAATCCCCAAGTTCCGTCAACACCGGCCATCTTGGTTGGTACCCAAACGCTTACTAGACCACGGACAGTTTCGAACACCGCGGTACACGCACAAGGTCATCGAGTACTTCGAGCAAGATCCCGGCGAAGTACTAGTATGGTAGCACCATTGTTCAACGTATGCCAATACTTCGTTTGGCAGACATTGGGCTCATGCGATTTACGAGAATGATGGCCCAGCAAAAGGATCACCATGTGTCAGTGGTCAGTGGTTTGGTTGGTGAGAAACAGTGAGAAGTGAAATAGTGAGAAGTGGCAGAGACATTTAATAAGTTAAAGACAATACCTAACATGAAACGTGCCCTCTTACGTAGGTATCAAACGTGTTGGTGGACTGCATTTCGAGCAGTTGCTTCGTACAGGGAAGTGTAAATAAACTGTTAATTAGGTACGTAAGACGTAAGTTATTCTTTGTAAATAGCTGCAATTTTTTAAATACACGTGAATACCTACTCGCAGTTTGTTATTGTTGTGTTTCATTTTATTACTACGTCATAAAGTTTAATAACATCCTAATTAAAGTATTTCCGACGTTCCTAAGCCCGTATGAAGTAATGAAGTATGAAGGAGAACTGCAGGAGTAGTTTATTTCATATTGTTTTTGCGCGCGTGTGGTCAGTGATCCTTACAGCTGTTCATGCGGTCACGTGCTGCGCCGCCGCGCGCCGCTGCGGGCCGAGCGGCTCGTTGCGGCGCGTCGCTTCAAATTCAAAATTGCCGCGCAGACAAGAACAAGCCAATTCATTGACAATTTTGAATGAATAAAAGCGTTTATTCATTCAAAATTGTCAATGAATTCTTCAGAGCGCTAATAATGTTCATACTCGAACGCGTGAAAAAAATTACAGAAAGTCAACTTTTTTATTATAACCGGTACAGCAATTTAGACATCTCAAAACCATACCATATATTATTCCGAGTAACCCCCTTTCGGGTCCAAAACGACTATAAAATCATGGTGTATAGAAAATGTAAACTAGCTATATTAATGATTCAATCAATCAATAAGCCTATTGCACGCCAAAGCACCCGATCCTCCGCCATGCACATTGCACATCCAGCCTATCCCAGCTACTTTTTCAAGCCGTCTGCCCGTTAGTTATTGGCCACTAATATTTTTTTCTGTGGTATATGTACATTATATTTATCTATCGTTGAAGTGTGTGTAGATCTCATATTATATGCAAGCAGATCGACTAATAAAAAGTGGATTCTTAGTATCGGCGGTGACGAGATTGAGGATGTTAGTCATAAAGAGCAAACACAGGTTCCTTCCTACCGCGTAGCCTTTGTTAGTCAGCGTGTCGATACTTGATAATATACGTAAATAGCCATTACACGTTGCCGTAACTGATCAAGTTTTGCACGTGTGCGTGGAACACCATCAATGTCAAATATTCCATTCATGTGATTGCGAGATTTGTTCAAGTCGAGCCGTATCGCTTAGAGCGAGTGTGCTAATTTTCGCTATTTGCATGTGCCGGTTAATCTAAAGCACTATTATACCTAAACTACAATAGAATACTTAATTTGTAAACAGTTTCTCTCGCCTTACACGAAACCTGTTTAAGGTGAATTACTCGAAATCGATCGACGTTCTAGAGCAAAAAATTGCGCCACATTGACGCATTGCAGGCGGTTCAATAAAAGAGTTGGTTAATAAACTCATTCATCATTTTCATTGGCGGTGGTGGACACCGTCTGCGTCGCTGTAGTGTGCAGTCATACTAGCAGTTACCTAAACAAGTAATTGGCGTATTGCATTAGAGGCGGTGAAATCGAGAACTGCGCTCAATGGACTGTGCTCCATTCATGCAGTGAGCGCGCATGCGGTAAGTGCGCCGTTCACTCAAGTTTTTCCATGAGCAAATTGCTGTAGGTATTTGGTACATGATGTTAATGAACCGATGATGTTGAATGGCGACTTGTAATGCGTGACATCAGCGTACGAGTATGTTTTTCTGCAAGTACACGTTTTTTTGCATGTCGATTTTATATCCATTATATTTTTGTATTTACCTAAGCTCTTGATGAATATCCTCTTTATTCGGCTATAAATATACAGGATGTTACATCCTGTACATATATATTTAGAGATTTATTTTCCTGTAAATGATTTGTTAGCAACCGTTTCTCGTTGCGTGGGCGGTTTGACTGTGTTACCTTTCACGATAAAATAATACCTTAACGAACTATAAATAGGAACGTTCGGATTAATGCCAAATGTAAGGGTGCCCACGCTTGGGTGCTACCGCTCCGTTTCGTACCGCGCTCCGGGCCCCCGGCCCCGGCCGCAGGCCGACTTACAACGAAGCAAGGAATTACGTGGGCTCTTGACTGACTTACCTGTTCTACAACTTATAACAATTTTTATTTTCAAGCTTCATATCATGAAAATTATGATTAATTCGGCCACATTGCCTACAGCTACAAATATAATTAATTACTTACTTATGAAAAAAAAAACTATCCATTATTAAAAAAAATCAATTAGGTAGGTATTCGTTGGCAAATGTTAATAATTGCAAACCAAAGTATGTCATTATCTAGTAATTAATAATAATAAAAGGAGATATAAATATACTTCGCGAAGGGTGGGTGTAATAATAAAAATACACTTCAGCCTACATGCCTTCATGAGGGACCTACGTATGGAACGGAGCTTAGCAGTAAATATACTTATGTAATGAAATATCAATTAAATCATTTTATTGTTAAGTTAGCAGGTAGGTAAGTGAGTAATTTAATTTCATACTAATATTCTACGTCAGCTTCTTGTTTCTCCAGTACTTATTTGTTAAGATGTGTCCTCCACCTCCCAAGTCCAAATGAAGTAAATTATTTTCAACATTTTCAAGATATAGCTATAAATCCTGGTTGACGTGACCGTCGTCGGTGACAGGTTATCGCTGACGTGACGTCAGTTTCTCTGACGTCAAGGCGTTCCTCGCTCCGCGTGAGTTCATTCACGAAATAATCCGTACACGGCCATGGCCGATGACACTTATTTATTTTAATAATAGGATAGAACCCTCAAGTTAAAATTTCTGTATGACATGTTTGGCAATGAAGTTTAGGTTCGTTGAAGTGTTATTCTCGCAAAAACATAATCCGTTGTGTATTTTAGATTAGAATATGTCAATAAACAGTTCAATATTTTCTCAAGATTAAACATGTAATACAGAGAAGTAAATGAAGGCAACTACTAGATACTACATACATGCTACTATCCTGAACATACTAATAAACAAATTGCTAGATGTTCTAAACAAAGAAGAAAAACCAATCGATACCGCGAATAGATTATTTTTATATCTATGCTTCATGATTCTTAGTAAGAAATTAAACGGTACTCAAAAAAACCTGCTCACTCAAAATAGAGTTAGCTATTTTACTCGACTTCACGTGCAGTGGGTGCTCGAGTGGTCTACGACCTCGACACACTAAAGTACAATACCAAATACTCATCCATAACACCGGCACATACTAAACATACATACAACGTTTAATTTGAAGTCATCATACCGCAAACGCAATCCGCTTTGTCCGGACGACTCAACTCATTAAAACTGTGGCCAGGATGGGAACTAGCGAGTCGACCATTAAAAAAACCGTCCCTTGCAGGCGGTCATTGGCAGCGGGTGGGTCGAGCCGCATTCCTGTGCGCCAGCGCACCGCACGCACTCGCACGCCCACACGCACCGGCTCTCCAATGTGCACACTGTTACCCGACCAACTGACGTCGATACAACTGCCGATGACTGCAAACCTTTTCACTTGTCTCTGGTATTTGGTCGGATAGCTTGGCTTCGAGGAGGCACCGGCCGCCCATACATATCGGAGTCGTTCATTAATAACACTGCCGACCGTGTCACGGCTTCCGGCGTCCGCCTCGTACACGCCGCCGCCATTCAAATAGGAATTGTATTCGCATGAAACTGACGACACCGTCACTTACACAATGCTACTACAAGCAGCTAGTATGCAAGCATTTAAATGAGCGGCCTGCGTTCATTGTATTAACGGAATCACATTACCCGCGAACAGACTCGCTATTACACCTGTGTATTGGATATTTAACGCTCTCGATGCGTACTTGCGTAACAGACAAGGTTCGGTTCACCCACATGTAGGTAAAAAGCCGTGTAAGTGGTATTGTTGATATCATGAGACCGGCCGGAATGGCGTCTGCTGCGTGGGCGAGTCCAGGTCCCCTGAATGGACGTATCGGATGGTCGTCGCCCACGCGTCGGCCCACGCCGCACGCCATACTACCTACTATGAGCCTACTAATGCCTGTCTGTGTTGTACTTTAAGTACAAACTGTCCTCTATTGACTGTTCATAATTACTTGAAGACATCAAACATTGATCCAATTTGACGAGGCGCTCGTTCAGCGCCTTCAAATATATTATAAATAAATCTTTCTACGAAGATCTCTACCCAATTTGGATTGTAAGGTCAGACGGACAAACCTGTTTTCTACAAAAACAGCTGTTCAGGCTGATAAATTTTCGGTATATTTGTGTTATTCACATCTCTGACACTTGTTCCAAATACAGGATGATGTAAATTATTCTCACTACATTTGACACTTGACACTAACTACAACAGTGGTGGTTAAAAATGAAATGTATCATTTATATTTTACATATTCTAACTAAGATTTTTGCAGGAATACATTATATTACGAGTAGTAATAATATTTATTTCATATTAGACACCTAACGTTTTGATAA
The DNA here is from genome assembly GCA_963576445.1 of Lithosia quadra. Lineage (NCBI taxonomy): Eukaryota > Metazoa > Arthropoda > Insecta > Lepidoptera > Erebidae > Lithosia > Lithosia quadra. The sequence goes on from OY754879.1 coordinate 15,802,526, forward strand.
CAGTACTATTACTTACTTACCATTTTATAACGTGACCCCAATAAAATCGTAATAGTAGGCTACATATCGCTTCAGAATGTCTGTAATAATCCCGTAAGTACCAGTAATGAAATCATTTACTTATCATTTTTCCTGTAATTTATATTCTGTCCGCATAACTTAACCACTACGTACTATAATATTAAGTCCGCTTTCCGGCTTTTACTCCACCTCGCACGGCTTCGGCATCCCTAGTAGTAAGACCATTACCATTGGCACGCATATCGCCTTCTACAACGTTAAACCAGAACTTCACGTCATCACAAAATGACAGCACACTATATCTCTTAAGACATCAAAGTATTAAATCAGCATATTTTGGGTCTTCCCCTCCTACTTGCATGGTCAGATATTGGTCCACGTAGCCAGTTCGGTTGCTGAAAGTATGGTGTGCAGAAAGTATGTATGCAGTATTATATTTGGTTTGGCTGTACCAGCGAGGGCGATTCTCCTCCATTTTATCTGCGATGTCTGAAACATGAAGGCTGTCGCGGATGCGGCGGTTCCTCCCGCGGTCTTTACGCGACTGCAGGATTGTGGATAAAGATAATACCTACATTATTTATTATTATAAGTACATAAGGAGTCGCTCTATTAGGATACATGTTTTCAGAACTTGACATTGAAAATGGTGAAGTCTACATAAACGTGAATAATATTAGAGATTTAAGCAAGTTGTGCTCGGGATTGATATGGATCAATCCAATCACTAGTTTTTATAAGTGATATAAATATTTTATAAATCAAAGTCTTCTTGGTACTTGTCTGTAAAACCATCTGGATCATTAATACTATTTATGGGCGAACTTCAAAAATTAGCACAAATTACGCATTTGGAATAGTTCTTATTATGGCAAGAGACGTTCTGATCCTTTCAAGGAGCGTAGATCGTAGCGTAGGTGACGAGTTATTCAACAGCTTTAAGAAACGATGGCCGCTCCTAATTTGATTGCTGTCGAAACAACAAACTGAATGGCGGTGAGACGATTCACAGGGCGAATTTGGAAAATTGTCGCGTGGAGTGCGTCGGAGGCGGGGGTGCGGGGGGTCATGCGGGGGCGAACACGAGAGTAAGGACGAGCGCTGCGTGGGCGGCCATTGAGCCGCGGGGGCAGGTGAATGGGGCACCCCTGGGCCTCCTCCCCCATTGAGCAGCCCGCGATCGATAGCGCCCCCGCGCTCGGTGGGCGGCACACACGGTTAGCCGGGGACGTTTGTTAGATGCGCCACCTCCACATTACTGTAACGTCATTATATCGGTATATCAGTGCTGAAGGTCGATGCGGCTACTTGCAACTACTGATATACTTCATTGATCCTAAATGCAGCCATTTTAATGTTCATATTTTGACATAATTATTACGCTCAAAGTTTATTCGTATAATGTCAGGTCTTTTGAAATGAAAATCTTTTGTACTGAAATGTATTTTTGTATGTACCTACGCTATTGAAAACTGTGATCATTTCGCAGGGTGAGGGGTATTAAGTAAATCGGTTTGCTTGTAGTTTTATTACTGTTTTTATAGGTATGTTTTACATTAGTCGACGTTGTTAATATTATTGGTGCTAATTTTAGTTCACCGCGTGGGATGGAGCACCTCCTGTTTGGATCATGACGTGTTATCTATATACGTACAGATTAGAGAGTTAACCTGTAATACTTTATTTTTATCAATGATCATACAACATCGAAGGGAAGTGACGTATAGTTGCGGAAAAATCCTCAAAGGACTACATAACATAAACGCACGCCTATATCTCCGAAGGGGTAGGCAGAGGTGCTAGCACCCACATTTCGCCAGTTTATGTTTAGGTCCCAATGTAATAGGTGGCGAGCCTATTGCCATTAACCGGGCACTTATAAACCTGCGATAAATACACACATAACTTCGAAAAGCATCGAAAAGTCATTGATGTGTGCCATGGTGAACCTGGGATCGAACCCGAGACCTCGCCTCAGCAGTCCATTACCCAGACCACTAGGCTACCGAGGTTACATGAAATTGTTGTCTGAATATTGCATGTTATATGCAGGATCATACACGCACACTTGAAAAGTTCCCTACACATACAAGGTAATTTTTAAAGAGGGTTTCGAAACTATGAGTAATAGCGAAAAGTTATCAAAGGAGTCTTCCGGTCCTATTTCGGCGTTTAGTATTCGGTCATTCACGCCCACATGAAAAATTAATTCTGTTCATTTACTAGCTAAACGTAACAGCGATTTGTTTTTGTTATTTCGACCTTCATTTTAGCCTATAAATGTTAACAATAATTCACGAATTTCTTGGTTCTTATTGAAAACAAATTCAATAATAACTACATAGCCAAATTAACGGTACATTCAGTAGAAACCCACATCATGTTACAGGTCTCTACGTATTTCCGGATCGGGCTGCGAGGAGGCGCTATCGTCGGGTTCGTCCTCCGAGTGCGAGGACACTCACGCGCACGTGCCTCAGGACTTCCCCATCGAGATCCTGCCCAACCTGTACCTCGGCAACTCGACCAACAGCGAGGACTGTAACGCGCTCGCTAGGCACAACATCAAGGTAATAAAAAGAGATTTTATGCTATATACCCATATATATGCTAAGAATAATTTACGACAAGCAATAAAGATAGCTTCTTAAAAATAAATGTTAAGTCGAATTGAAAACCTCCTTTTTGAATTCGGTTAAAAAGTTGAACTCCTTTCAATGCAAAAAGCACGAAGTTATTCCCCTGCTTTCAATAAGAAACCATGGAGATAGAATCACATTGTATTATTAAAGCGACCTTCTGTTGTGTGAAGACACTTCTTTCAACAGATTTCGCTATATATATTAGCTCTCTTAGGCCGCCCGCTGCCTCATGCAGGCGCCTATCTTGTGTAAATAGTGCAAGTTTTGTGCAAAAATATTTGCAATTTGCACGGAATAGTACGAAGTGCTGGCGCCGCATGCGTTTATATCCACAAGACCGTCCGCTGTCTCATTTGTGCAAGTATTAGGTACTGATTTTGCACGAAAAAGGGCGCCCTGCATGCATATGCTTATGGCACCGGAGGGCCTTATGTGCAGGGTAGAATTCTGAAAGCACTGCCATGCCATACCGAAACTAGGACGCTTGCTCTTTACACAGAATATAATTATTTTTAGTGTACATAATTTTTAAAAAATTTGATTTCTGGATAGCCAATTTAGATGACAAAACTGTAAGATTATATAATAAGATATAAAATATTATGTAATTAGTGCATTTCTTATTTTTCGAATTTTTTTTAAAGAATGCATTCGCACTTTTAAAATTTTATGCAAAAATATTTTTATTTATAATTATTTTTTATTGTTATCGCTTTTTGTGTTTTCAATATTTCAAAGTTTATTATAATTAATGGTATTAAATTATATTTTTTCAGTACGTATTGAACGTGACTCCTGACTTGCCTAATACGTTCGAAGCGGAAGGCTGCGGCATTAACTACCTAAAGATCCCCATCGCTGACCACTGGAGTCAAAACCTTGCCGTACACTTTCCACAGGCCATAAGATTTATTGGTAAAAATCTTTATATACATACTAGCCATTAGTGCGAAATTCAGCTTCTGAAATCTATCGTGATTCTGTTTGAACTATGTAGAAATCGGTGGTAGTGCTTTAGTCCATTCACTATTTACATACATACTTATGTGTGTATGTATGTATATATTTCATGTAGTCACGCCTTTCTTTCCATTGGGGTAGGCAGAGAACATCGCGGAAAGCTCGTTCACGATACGAAAAACTAAAAAACCAGGGTCAAAAGGGTTTATCAACTAATGACGTCAGCCCTTTAAGCTCATAATATCTCATAAATCACGAGTGAAGCAGAATTCTAGGTAACCTAACAACCTAAAAGCATTCAAACCTTAGAATGTTCCTTTAAAATTCTAAGACATAGTAAGAAAGTGTTCTTTAATTACGTAATCACTTGTTTGTGTGAGATAGGTCACTGTACTCGCGCGTAATCCCACGCTGTTAGTATTGAATAAACATTAATTAAGCCAATATTTAAATTAGAACTTGAACTCATGCCGTTATCGTCCGGCGTAATTCTGTTCGAAACACTATTATAAAATTGTAAATTAGTTGTGTCTGTAACTTGGAGATATTTAAAAAAATACTTGGGTTATTTTAAATGATCGATTCTGGACAAAAAAAAATAACTTGAAAAAAATTTATAAAATCTCAGTAGTAAAAAAATTAATAGTAATGCTAAAAAAACTATTGAATTTGGAAACTCTTGGTAGAACCGGAGATAAGACCAAAAAACGATAATCGACTTCTGCGCGGGTAGAGCCACGGGGATCAACTAGTAGTAATTAAAGTAGTAGTCCGTTCAGTGGCCCTATAAAATACCAGTAGAATGTGTCAGATGACGTCATCAAGTTAGCTCCTTTATTACGGCACCAGTAGCGCATAGTTAGTGTGTGAATCAGCGGGGATTTTATGTTCCTGGTAGTAACACTGATATATCCGTTGAGACGTACTCGGGTGACCGCAATATTGTTAAGCTAGTTTTCTGTTTAATTTGTTAGCCGTTGTGATTCGTTGGGGGCTATGTATTAGACGAGTCTTCTTCATGTCTATATTGTGTTTATGAGATTATAATTTGAAAAGGTTTCTTTTTATGCGGGCACTTGTATTCTTATAAGTTTTTTTATAAATTTCAATTGGAAAAGTCAATATCTGTTTGGGAAACGAATATCAAGAAAAACGTATCTTTTGGGTGAAACACATTTTGGGAAGCAAAGATGGTGATGGGAACGGATGTTTTGGGAAACGGACAGAACGTTCCGAAAGGATTGTAACCTGTTACTTTTCCCTGTGATGTGAGTCATGGTCTTTGGTGCGACAATTAAGTAATCAAAGATTATATTAAATTATATCAATCACGAGTTGGTGCTTGCGTTTTTTGGTTAAAAAGCCAATAGAAGGAACGATTCTTTCTATTTTTATTATTTTTTGGTTAGTTCGAAGATTAAAATATATTAATCAATCCTGTTTCGTAATCGTCTATGACCCTTTTATGTCACTACGTTCACGTTGACTTTTGATACTAATGCTGAGATAAGTTAAGTCAAGTTAAAAATCATTTATTCTGTATAGACCATTGTAAGCGGCATTTACAAAACGTCAATATTAAAGTTATTTAAAACTAGAAGCAAATGGATCACCGGTTCGAAACGCGGACCGGACCTGAGAAGACTCCGGCAAGAAACTCAGCGGGCTGTTTTTTTTTGGTCTATTTACAACCATTATCCTTAGTCTAGATACAGTGTTAGTTCGAGTAACATAGTAGAGTTGTAACGTTGTGTGTTGCGCGTGCGCAGAGGAGGCGATGTCGGCGCGCTGCGGCGTGCTGGTGCACTGCGTGGCGGGCGTGTCGCGCTCGGTGACGGTGACGCTGGCCTACCTCATGCAGCGCCACCGCCTGTCGCTGCGCGACGCCTTCGAGCTGGTGCGCAGCCGCAAGACCGACATCGCGCCCAACTTCCACTTCATGCGCCAGCTGCACTCGTTCGAGCGCGACCTCGGCCTGCACGAGCACAGCGCCAGTCTGAGTAAGGTCCGCACCGCGCCGCCCGCCCCCCGCCCGCCGCCCGCCCCCGCTACAGCGCGCTTGTGCCCCCAGGTGCTGCAGGCGCTGGGCGAGCCTGAGGCGGCGCCCCCGCGCGCCTGCCCGTGCGCGCCGCCCCACCACCCGTCGCCCGACTCCGGCATCGAGTTCGACCGCTGGAGCGCCTCGCACCACACGCCGCAATGACACTTCTTCACGCCGCGTCCGCCCCCGCCCGCGCCCCGCTGATGCATTCCCCTTGTACGTCTTATATGTCTTAGCTTCCGTCGCGCTGTGCGCGCGTGCTACGTGATGGCGGCACTCCGGTTAGCTATGTTAGTTGCTACTGAGTATATAATTGATCTGACAAAACATGAACACCGCTCGACGCCTAATATCCAAGTGATGTCTGCGATAGATATGATTTGGTCGTGAGGTAATAGATTTCCAATAAATTTAGTCGCACGTCAAAACACTATATCGTTCATGTATACGAGCGATTACTTCCCTACCGACCAACTAGCACACACTAATTGTGTAGTTAAGAATACCAATCGATACAACCTCCCCAAACCAATGTGCGGTTTTCAAATTTCAAAGAAAACGAAAAAAAAACGATACTTATTTGTTTTTACCGTTGCTCGTTTGTTTTTATCGATACTTATTTATTTTCACCATTTTTTGGAATTTGAATTGGAAACTTGAATTTGATTGGAAAACCGCACAACTGGTCAATTAGCATTCCAAACCGCACAACTAATTGTTGGTGTAAGTCGGTTGGTGGGGGAAATACTCGTTGTCTAGCGGTGCACGTTCACGTATAGATTTGTAACGCGACCGATATGTAGATGATGTTGTAATCTATTTCTTCCAAATGATATACAGAAAAGCCCACGTTCTCACTGTGACGTATTATTTGTCATTTATTTTCCAAACAGACGCGACAGTAATTTGCATTACACGGCAGTGCCGCCGTAACGTAAGCACGCGCCCGCAGCGGGCGATTCAATTGGGTTCTTTGAACGTTGTAAGTAGCAGTAGCCGCGTTGTGTTGTCCGAGAGCCGCCGGCCTCTGTGAGGACGGCGCCCCCCGGCCTCGCCCGCCGCGTGCGCAATACAAGGTATTATTTGTTAAGATTCGACTTATGTTCCATTCATATATTTGCGTTAAGTACATTACGTTTCTCATTAGAAAGTTGTAACGACACGGGGCTTCTGATAACTCTTCCATTGTTGTTGATATGTGTAAATTGTACTTGTATGAGTGTGTGCGCGAACGTGCGTGTGATATTATGATATAGTCGTAACTATTGGTCGTATAAATACTATATTTACGTGATGAGGAACTCGCCGACTTCGCGACGGCCCTCGAGGCATGAGTCGCGAGGCTGTCTCAGGCGCTTTCTTACTACAAAATGTTATTAATATTTTATACGATAAAAATGTAAAGTTAAACTACTTCCATTTATTTTTCTATTGGTTTACTACTATCTGTGTTACATTCATATAGCAGGAGAGAGTTATACTATTATATATATTGTAGTGGTCAGTAACAGAGTGAGGACTGTTAAACTCACACGCTACTATGTAACAGTTCGGTAAGTAGTCGCGATATGACTATTTTTATATGGGTAGACAGACAGTGTATGTACTCTAGCTAGTTAGATGCATATTAAATATGCCAAAAGCAGTTCAAAGTCGGAATTTCTTTTACAAAAATATTATTTTTGCACTTGTATTAGGGTAGGGACTGTTCATAAAATAAGTTCACTGTACCCCTCCTCCCACCACCCCTTCCTAACCTCCCCACCGCACTTAGCCCAATTATTTGGGGTCATGTCATTCTCCTCCATATATTCCTGCCAGATGCCATCTCCTCAGTCACTACCTTCTTTTCATATCGTTTTTCACACAGTCTATCCATCTTTTTTTAGGCCTACCTCAGCCTCTAAAGCCCTTTACATTTGTAGGTTATCAGTCGATAGGCTCCGCGACTACTATACTGATACCTACTTACAACACTCAAGGTTCACGCGAGAATCGAACTCGCGACCTGCTACTATGTCCACGTTTTGGACAAGTGAGGGATAACTGAGGAACTACTAGGGTCACGGCACTCGTCCGACAGAAAACACCAATTGTACAATTAATAAATTTTGTTTATTACACGAATTCCCAATATAACTTGACATGTGAATCATGAGTTTAGTAAGGCAATGTGATATTCCCCAAATTACATTACGCAAGCTCTACGACCTAGCGCTTTGTCGGACCAGTGCACAGCGACTGGCCGACTCTGCTTCCATACGATCTGATTTGCACATGCACACATACATAGGTACCGCGCAAAAATCTGTCCTAACACGTTCATACTCTGAACCTTTTTACCAACATTACCTTAATCTCTTCTTATAACATGTCCATACCACCTCAATGTTTAATTCACTGGTGCAACTTTCAATCTGCCTCTAATATACTCTTTCCTTATTCTCTCCATAATTCATCTCCATTCGCAGAACCGGTACATGCATTTTTTTTGAAGGATTTTTTGAATGGTCCCTCACATTTGAACAAACTAGAACTTATTCATAGATAGTCATTTGATAGACACTTAACTTCAGAACAAAACGATTGATGTAATGTTTCTATAACCTTTCAAATATGAGCCAGTAGTAACTTGTAAGGTAATTCGGCTTTGAACTGCAGATACAAATCCTCCGCCTCGCAGTTGGGCAAAGACAGTTAATTCGTGATATTTAATTTTATTATATGAAAGTTTCCATTGGTATTTATCATTTACTGACTTAACCATAATTATATATTTTTCTATATGTTACGTAGTTTCATGAGTTAACGTTTAGTATGTAAATAAATGGCAAGCTTTAATGTTAAGTATGTTAATTATGATTATGAGAATGTAGAGAAGTTGTTACAATGTAAATTTGTTGTAGACTTAAGACTTAATTGAGATTCTGCTTCCTTAACAATGAATGCCAATTTATTATGTAGGTTTGGAACGCGAAACCAAATTAGTTATTTCATTTTGTACTTGTAAAATGTAAATCTTATTTTTGTAGACTCGCGATCTTCCACGTTAAGTAAAGTTAATAGAAATGATGTCCCCTACAAGTTTTAGCGAAGTCGTAATGTTAAGTCACATTTCCTAACCTAACTAGTGGAGTGAGTGGAAGGTTATGCCAAAGTTCACTGTCATTAAATTGCGTCACAATATAATATATCCACCGTTACAAACTAATAATATCGTACTTTAGTGTAAACATACAAGTTTAGTTGTTTGGTACAAACCGCCTTTACATTCTGAATGTTTCTAATTGCACTATGTATTGTAAAGTTTTATATTTCTAGATATATCTTATTATTATAATTGTAGTGCACAAACTAATGTCAGGCCACGTGCGACGAGTACGACACGTGTGGGCCGTAGGTGGACCGTAAACATGTGTATATAATGTCGTAACATTCTGTTATGATATAACTCACTGTAACTGAAGATGTTGATAATGTTTTAGAAATCTTTTAGTGCTTTCCTTAAAGGTACCTAAAGCCACGTGGCACACGTAATATTAACCTCAAAACAAATATAAACACTGTTAATCTATTACAAAATGTTTTTTTATTTGACCTCGTGTTGTTGCGGTGAGTAAATCAATAATAAAAAGTGGTGTACTCAAAATTCAAATATTTCATTCATCTAGATTCTAGAACACAATGCATACTAAATTTACATTTTAATGCCCAGAGTAATGCAGTAAGAAGTCCAGCATCACTACTTCTTTCGTGTCAAGAATTCACAGTATTTAAATTGGTCGGGCATACCATTCTGTTGAGGTCGTCATCAGGGCAGGGGTGCACGGAGGTATAAGGGATTCGTATCCCTTATACCTCCGTGCGGTACGGACTGCACAAAAAAATATGAAAGCTTCACGAAGTCGTGGTCATTACAGCAGCAACACCATCGCGTACACGCTGCGGTCTTTTAGGAATTAAGACCGCCTATCAAAACGTAAGTTTGGATGAAGTCTTAGTAGGAATTATAAATGAAACAAGGTAATCATTGTTACTTTATTTATTTTTCAAAAGAAAGGAAGTACAATAGCTACCGTTAATAACAAGTATAATTACTTTCTGTAATAATCATTCGAATTACGATCTTAAATATTAATAATGATATTTATGTTGACATTTCCAAGCGTAATTATATACAGTGCAGCTATTAAAATTATAAAAACTTCTTTCTAAAATTAATCTCAATCTTTCGCTAATTGACTATCGTTGGGTGAATACTGGGAATCTACATCATTTAATTCCCAAGAACTAATCTAACTCTACCCTCACGTAGGCCTCCCGTGCTGTCCACTCGTCGAACACTTCAAACCGCATCTTTCAATAAACATTTACATATACAAACGGGTGTACAAAACCTTAATATAATCACAAGGATTCCACTACCTACATTATGTACAGTAATTGGTGCTATGAAAGGTATACGACAATAATCATAATATAACTATAAGCAGCAACCTAAGTCCCGATCCGATGAATACGGCAAACCCGAGTGATAGCTAACTAATTGTATAAGGTGACTAATGAGTGTTGTGACCGAGCACTCGTAGCTGCCCCTCAGTAAGAACACACCCGCCGTTCAGTTTTGCCACAATGGAATATAATAATTTTGGCACAAACACGTGCTTAATTAAACTATATACTTTATAATTTGTATTAACAATAAGGCTTTCACAATATCATATTGCTTTTTGTTAAAATTCAAATTGATATAACAGGTCAATTTTTGAAACACTATCGTACAGATAACATCCGCTATAGCGGCACACACAAAATATATGTTTTATAGGAATGCTTTATAACATACATACAACAGAGTTAAGAAACTTGTGTTCTTTGGAATGTAACGAAGTTTCAAATTTAGACAATGAAATGCATACAAACTTCATGGCGTGAAAATATGATGGATATGTAATATTACTTCTAAGGTACACGTTAAGGCACCCTCCGATGTCGATTCTATATTGGTCCTCCCTGAGAATAAAACATTTTATAATAATATAAACGGCAAAAATGCAGTACATAATATACTCATACAATGGCACAATATACTCGACTTATTTCATTCATTAGATGCTGCCGATAATGCCACTAATACCAAAAATATGAATAGATTACTTTCTGGGTATTTCCACAATACAATCCCTATAATGGATAGGTCGCTATGTAGATCTATAAACATCATTGCACTAGCTGCTAAAGCGACATTTTATAAATACTATTCAAATATCATAATAATAAAAAATTGTATTGAATAAATTCTTATCTACTATGTATGATATACAAAATTGGTGCTGTTTTGTTACAAGGCAAATTATGGAGCTCGAACACGTCTCGTACGAAGTTCTCCTCGCTCACTTCTTAACTTTATTTCTATAATTGAATGTAATAACTGTAAGTCAGCGTAAGCAAAAATAATGTTAATTACACTGCCGAGGCTCTCCCGCTCGCGTCGATAAGTACCACTACCGGACTAGTGTATATAGTTATGTGTTATTTAGCTGCACCCAAAGCTGCAAGGCAATGTTACGTCAACCAGTTAATTATACATCATTTTTGCTTTCACTCCGCAGTAAATAAACTGGAATATAAATATGTTAATATAATACTGTAATACAAAACGTAACGTTTCGCTACAACTTTGTTTTATTAAATTACTATAGAATTTTTAACGAATGTCGAAAATAGCTCGTTCGCGTACAGAACGAGTACGACCGCGCGTATAACAAGCACGATGTATACGGTCATCGTGCTAACTAATGCACTGCATCTATGTCTCGCTGCGCGCGCGATATTTTAACCTGCAAGTAAAATTTACAAATTATCGTCAGGTCGAGTCAATTTTGAAATATGATGCAATAAGTTCGCTCTGTAGCGAACGACAAAGGTTGTAGGAGTGAGGCGTGAGTTAGTCGGCGAGCGGTGCGGTGTAGCTACGGTAGTGCGGTAGTACTAGTGGGGAGTGGTAGTGACCTTGTCCTTGGGCGTGGAGGCGTCGCCGGCCTCGAGCGCGAACATCTTCATCTTCTCCTTGAAGGACAGCTGCTCCGGCACGGGCGCGCTCGGCAGGCGCGCCTGGGCCTCCGCCAGGCGCCGCGCGCGCGGGTCCCTGAGGCAAACAACACATTCACAAGCTGACCAAATTTTCACTTTGGGATCACAATATCGATCTTTGGTCATATCGTTACGGAGATTAAACTACATACTGTTTTTCACCATTATGTACAATGAAGTTTCTCTATAGACAAAGCCAAGTTCTGAAGTGAAAGTATGAGGTATTAGAAGAGGGTTTAGAGGTCGAGGAGGGAGGTGGTTCCGTACCGGTAGACCTCCTGTGCGCCGATGACGCCGGGCGTGTGGGTGAGCGGCGACGGCAGGTTGAGCGCGGGCGGCGACGCGGGGCCCGCCAGCATGCTCTCCGCCTCCTCGATGAACCGCTGCAATACACAACCGTGCTTTATAAAAGCGATGTACTTGGCTCTATAGTGCACGGCATCCAACTTGGCAAGATTTTAGAGTAGTGTGGGTCCTACTACTCCAAAATCTTGCCAAGTTAGATGCCGGCACTATACTAACGTGTTATGGAACAGACGAGAATCTGGTGCAGGCATTCCTCTCAGGGTTGGGAGGTCAGATGGCAGTTGCTCCCAGAATTTCAAAAGAACTTAGAGTTCCAATTTACACGCAACTGGGAAAAGTTACGCGAATGATGAGTAGCAAGTGGACTTACGTCGGGATCCTCTCGGGGCACGTGCGGGGTGGGGACGGGTGCGGGCGGGGGCGGCTCGTGCAGCGGGGGCGGCGAGCTGGAGGGCGGCGCGGGCGGGGCGGCGCGCTCGTGGAACGATACGCGCTTGTCACGCAGTGCGCTCACCGGGGACCTGCAGACACATAAACACACACACAACATTTTAGACCCGTATTAATAGATAATAATAATAATATTTAATTGGCGGAGAGCATCTCAAGTGTACGGACTCGGAGGTCATCTACAAATAGGTAAAGTGCCTTACTAGTGCTGATTACATTAATTATTATTGATACACTTGTACTCGTAACGTAACGGTTGCTCTGTAACTCGGTCGCCTTTTACAACAACCACAAGATAACATGGAATGGCCATTAAGCCCGAAAACCAATCCTTTTCGGCATGAGTGTAACCAATATAAAACAAGTATATAAACAGAAGTGTGATACTGACTGTGGCGCGTTCTGCGCGTGCGCGGCGTGTTGCGCGACTTGCGCGTGTTGCGCGACGTGCGCGTGCTGCGCGAGCGGCGCGTCAGGCGCGCGCAGGGGCGACAGCGTGCGCGCGCGCTCGGCCATGACGGCGAAGGACGAGCCGCGCGCGGGCGGCGCCGGCGCCACCGACAGCGCGCCCACCTCCGACACTAGGCTTTCCTCGTACGTCACTTGCTGCCAAAGGATTAGTGCACAATGTATAGTATACCAACAACTATTTACCCAGCGGAGTGCTGTCAATTAACTTCACCCACTGGATGGTAACCGTTTCGTCGCATTAACAAGCTAGGGTAAAGTCCAGAAAATATGGCTCACCATTTCAGATATAGTTCACAGCATCTAACTTGACAAGATTTTGAAATAGTGTGGGCCCCACTACTCCAAAACCTTGCCAAGTTAGATGCCATGAACTATACAATATCGATCCTCAAATGGTGGTCCTAAGTAAATGAACATGTCCAGGTAAAACATTCCAGTTACACTTAAAAAAACCAACTTGGTTCGAGATTGTATTTTGTATTGTTTCTTGTGAATGACACCACAATCATGTTCATGTGCCACTTTTTAATTTGTCCACTCACCGTTTCAGTAGAGTATCCGTTGATGACCTCGGTCCTGGTGTTCGTCTTGAGTATAGACTTGGGTGGGTGCGGGGAGGGCTGCGCGACGGGCGCGGGCGGCGCGGGGGACTGCGGCGGGGGGGACGCGGCACTCACCACCGACTGGCCCGAGTCGTCCACACCCTCCTCCGTGTCTTCTGAACCCTCCGCGGCGTTGATTTCCTCCTATGATAATATACGTAATATTTATCTTATTAAAAACATTGAAATCAATAAATATAGAGAATTTATTCAATTTATTCTATGCGATGGGGGTACGTTGTTTTACCATCATATTTGAAACGCGTATTTGAATACGAAATAACTCATTTTTTACAAAATCTTTTATATTTTTTTACGTTTGCTTACATTCTGGGTGGGTAATAACATAAGTACGTCAATACTTCCCATAGGTAATTCGTTCCTTTTTAGAAACACATTTATACAGTATGAAATAGCGATGATTCAAAATATCCAATGATGTAGTTTTAGTTTTCACCAAAATCGAACCCCGAGACGCTTTTAAGTACTTTTGGCAATCACTCCCAGTTTCGAATTTCACCATAAAAAAAATCGTCCTGTATATATAGTAACCGAAAGTAAAGCAAACTACATCATTACTTTTAGAATAGAACTCACCTGATCATGTTGAGCCCGTAATTCGAAATCTCGTTCAAGTTGTAAGGAGCGAAGCTGCTGATTTTGTACTGGGGTCCTCGAAGCACCCAAAGATACGAGTTGTGCTATCGCTGCGTCCCTGTAATACAAATTGGTGTTAGAGAGATACGCAACAAGACAGAATCGATGGATCTTTACATTCAATATTCAATAGTTTCACCAACGGGTAATAAAAAGACGTGTGAGTGAATTTCGGGTTGCAAAATTGTACCCAAATTCCTGAAATTTTTTTTTGTTGTCACTACGGTTTTTACATTATTTCACTTTACAAGACATGCTGTATATATGTTTTCTTTTCGCTACTTCAAACTGACAGAAACAAACGACGTTCGCCGCGTATTGGCTGACTAGTGTGTGTACGTGCCGACTTGTTCGTGTACGAAAGTGGGCAGACTCTATAGTCTATTTTTTAATTGGAGATACTAAATAGACATTAATATATTGTAGCCAAACCACTTGTATCCAGGCAACAAACATTGCCGATAGTTTCGAGTACACCACTAAACACAAAGCTGGTATCATTATTTCACAACTTGACATTTGCACTTGTCTATTTAGTATCTCCAATTAAAAAACAGACTATAGTGTCGCCAGTTTTATTGTTCAACGTGTTCCATCCATAGGTGTTTTTAGGTATAGGAAGTAGGAGGGAGCTGTGTGTTACCTGCGACCGCGGGCGGCGGCGCGCCTCGCCTCGGCCTGCCGCTCGCGTTCCTCGCGCTGCCACGGGTTGTGCGGTGGGACGCCCCGCCCCGCGCCTGCCGCGGCCCCCCCACCCGCCGGGTACACCGACACCGCGGGCGGCTCCAGCGCACTCGCTACGTATCGCTCTGTGGACAACAAACGAACTGTTGATAATTCAACAATAGCATAGATGTGAAGTTTATTGTATACCAATCAAATAAATATATACATAGAATATGCTATATAAAAACAAAGTTATGTCTATGTACAAGGCCTTATCGCAGCAAAGATTACAGTAGAGAGTTCATATAGTTTTCATCTATCTATACTATTATAAAAGAAAGCACCTGTGTCTATACATTGGCGATATTTAAAAAAAGTACTTGGATTATGTTATAGAACGATACTAAACACAAAAATTATTTCAAAACATCAACAACCAGAGAGCACTCAAACTTACCGTCTTCTGGCTGTACGCTCCCGGCTGGCGGCTGCTGCGGTTGTGGTTGCGAATGCAGTTGCTCTTCTGATTCCATTTCTGTTCTTCTAGCGCCCTATCAGTGCAAATATAACACGGATTTTAAAAATAAAT
Source organism: Lithosia quadra (assembly GCA_963576445.1). Lineage (NCBI taxonomy): Eukaryota > Metazoa > Arthropoda > Insecta > Lepidoptera > Erebidae > Lithosia > Lithosia quadra. Next base: position 15,818,024 of record OY754879.1, read on the forward strand.
TTTGATTAAATTATTGTAAATAATAAAGAATAAAAACATACACAGATTTACATAAAATGATTAATTATAATTATTTTAACCAAAAATTAAAGGAAATTTTATAAAACCCATTAATAGTATTTTTGGAGAGAAAATAAAATCATTTGCACTAAAATAATGATGTAAAATCTGAAAATGATCATCTATTTTCTATGCTGACTATACATAGAACTTATGAGGGTCTAGTAATGTAAAACTCACCTGAGGTTTCGGAGCGACAGGGGGCTGTGATCTTTGCGGTGAAGGAGGGCCGGGCGGTAACCATTCGTACCTATAAACATCACACAATATGGTGACTATCGCAAGATTGCGCACTAAATTATCTTTAGTAATAAGGCCGTCTGCTGTCTTATACGGGCACTTATTTATTGCAAATAATATAATGGGAACTTTAGTAACTGAGGCTACTACACTCTCCAATGGTATTAGTTCAATGTTACTCTCGTACTACTATAGAATGAATGATTGAATGAAATGTCGAAGTTCGTCAGGATAATGTTATGTGGTCGAACAGTCTCTCCTATATAATCTGATGTGGAAAGTCACAGAACACAAATATCCTGATAGACGACTACGGTCCGAGTCGGATTCACACTATGAAATAAAGTAAGATTGCAATGATATTGCTTTAGGCATCGAGCACACGAAGGCGAGGGCAGGGCCGGTCAATTTCACCGCGAACATAGCGCAAAAGCAATCCTATACTACCAACGCACACGAAGGGCAAAAAGACCGCGCCGCGAGTGCCCGCCGGGCGCTGGCGGCGCTTTGTTTTCGTGGTAAGGGCAGTCGCGTGTATCCACGGGCAGACGCGGTCAAAAAGACCTGCCCGACCCGCCGTCTGCTTAGCGCCTTAAGGGACCACCAGGCCGGTAGTGTAAAGGCCAGGATTCGAACCAGGGACCTATCGATCGTAACTGACTCCTTAACCACTAAGCTGACGCTTATTGACTGCAAAATAATATAATGTAGGTTACTCACCTCTGCGGTGGCATATGTTGATTGTGATAGATCTGCTGTTGTGGATGCATGTGTTGTAGCATGGGGGACATGGGCGACATGGGGGGCATGGGTGACATGGATCCCATGGCGTTCATGGGTGCGGCGGCGTGTTGCGCCTGCTGCGGGTAGTGCTGCGGCTGCGCTTGCTGCGTGTGTTGCATGTGTTGGAGCTGCTGCGGGTGCTGCGCTTGCTGCGTATGTTGCGGGTGCTGCAGGTTCTGCGCTTGCTGCGTATGTTGCGGGTGCTGCGCGTGCGGCGCTGGACCTGTTCCATACATACAATTAACGCAATGCTTTGAAAATCGATAAGTGCCTCTTTCCTTTGCCGCACCATCAAAACCTGGAATTCTTTACCAGCTCACGTGTTTCCTTCCTCATACAGTTCCGGGTCCTTTAAGCGGGGCGTGAAAAAGCATTTGATGAGGCCGTCAAGCTGAGAGCCACCATTTTGGCACTATCGGTGTTTGCAATGGTGACTCCCATTCTAGAGACTTTGCCTCAGCTTACCATCAGGCGAGGTGAAGTCATGTTGACGTGACCGACATAAAAAAAAAAAAGTAGTATGTGGATTATATGGATTTACTAGCTTCCGCCCGCGGCTTCGCCCGCGTGGAGGTCGGTATCGCCACCAAGTCTATTTTAATAAAACAACTCTCCATTCTACTCACTCCTTCACTCTCCACTCTCCACTCCACTCTCCACTCCGGTATCTACTCCACTCTACAGTCCACTCTTCGTTCCACTCTCCACTCCAATCGTCTAACCAATACCTTTCTAATAAAAAACCCCATCAAAAGTCGATAATTGCGATGGACGTAAAAAGCTACTTAACGAATTTTGATGAGGTTTATTTATTAGAAAGGTCTTGCTTAGACTTACAATTTACCCTATGTTTGGTTGTAATTGGCTAAGTAGAACTGGAGATATAACCAAAAAATAAAGACCTACCTTTTTTTTCGTGCGGAAATCACCACGGATACCACCCCCGTCGGCCATCGGGGTGGTTAAGTCGAGATCGAACCGACCAAAACCGCACGCTAGGGTGGGCCTTAATTTTATTACCGGGGTGTAAGGTTACCCAATAGGCATATCCCTCGCACCCCAGCTGACCCCGGGCCATCTACGGTTTTAAAATGGCCCCCTCGAACCCCCGGAAGGGAGGGTGGGGTGAGCATCAGGCCACTTCGCCGACGGTGGGGTGTAGGGTGACAGGCGGCCGTCCTGTCACCCAACCGTCGCCACGCAGACAATCAGCTCGCCCCCCGCTCGCTCCCCACTGGTCCCTCTGCTAGTCAGAGGGACACGTGGAGAGCCTCGGAGCAGGCAGCAGCGTTTCTCGTGGTGAGTAGGAGGCGCTGCTCGCCTCCGTTGCCCGGTGGTGCACCCACGTGAAAGTTCCGGCCCGCACCCAAAATGAAGACCTACCTGAAACGACGCGTGGGCGGAGCCGCGGGTATCAGCTTGTATAAAAAGTGGCCTTTTTCCGTGCGGAAATCCTCATGGATACCCACTCCACGGCTGGCGGGGCAGGTTATGTCGGACTCTTACCGACTAAAACCGCACGCCGTCTAGGGTCTTCTGATGCTAGGGTGTAAGGTGGCCTATAGAGAATTTCCCTTGCACCCCGACTTTCAATAAAAAGTTGCCTGTATAATGTTGTCCTGTAAGCTATGGTAGCTGAATGGATAAAGACGTGGCCTCTTCGCAGAGGTATCGAGTTCGAATCCGGCCGGACAGTAACCAATGTGAATTTCACTTTGTGGAATTTATAAGTATATGCTAATCATATGATTTACCATCTGCTGATGGTAAAGGAAAAACATCTTGAGGAAACCCACATGTCTTAGAAGAAATTAGGCCATGGTGTGTGGATTAAGGTCTAAACCCTCTCAGCTCTCTTGTTAGAGGAGAGGAGACCCATGCCCAGCAGTGGGATATAAATGGGTTGCTATTATTACCTATGTTGTAAAGAAGTATGCACTATAAATCGTACCAAGTTTGATCAAAATCCCTCCAGTAGGTATTTTTGATCCATGCTTGCACATACAGAAGATAGACAGAAAGACAAAAAAATTACTGATTGCATTTTTAGCATTGTTATCGATCACCAATCATCCCCGTTTCATATTATCCCTGTTCAATAGTTATTTTGTAAATATATTCAATGCACAGAATTGATCTATCTATACTCCGATTTTTAATTCTAGGCAAGAAAATGACAAGTGCAACTGTCACTGATACAAAAAAGGGTGACCCGCTACAATAGTGATGTTCGGCAATCAATAGACTAGACACTTTAGTCATTCTTCATTTTTATCAGTGCATGAACCTCTTTGCTATTTATTCTCGCCTAGTACGTTACACGACGGAAATATTTTTTATAGAATTTTATTAGTTAAAGAACCTCGACGCAGTTTTATTTATCTTGCAATTTTTCCATATTTTCTCACCGTATAAACCTTCTCTGGACTTCCATGAATATTTCACGACTAAAATTAGCCAAATCGGGTCAGCTGTTTTCTAGTTTTAGCGGACTAACGAACAGCAATTGATTTTTGTATAATATGTATAGATTTAATTACTTACCGTACAAGTTTTCTGTTTAATTACCGTAAATTACATATTTTTTTTTATTTATATAAACGCGGTTTGATATTTAATAATAAGAATTATAATCTCGACTCACGACTAACTTATAATTGTAAAACTCGATTCAACCACATCACTATTTATTTGATACAAAAAACCTGCAACACTGGAAATGTCATTTTCTTGCCTAGAATTAAAAATCGGAGTATACAGTTTTATTGACGTAACCTACGACAAACTTATTATTTGCGGTTGGTACAGTAATCGGGTCTAGGGATCGAACCGCAAAATTAAGTTTGTTTTTTTATTATTTATATTAACGGTCTAAGTTACTTACAGTGTGAAGCTAGCTTATAGCATGGTTAACATAATAACAACATTCAAATATGTGTCGTTAGATTACACGTTGTTACAGAATGCGTTGAAGAAATAAAGGTTCACTGCTCGTTCCCCGTACGTGATGGCGTGATAATATGTAGCCTATGTGTTGACCCGACTTATAAGTAATATTCGTGCCAAATTTGAAGTAAATCCATGCAGTACTTTTAGAGTTTATCCCGGACATACATACAGACAAACAGATAAACAGACAAACAGACAAACAGACAAAAATTCTAAAAACTATATTTTTGGCTTCGGTATCGATTGTAGATCACACCCCAAGTATTCTTTTAAAAAAATATTCAATGTACAGTTTTGACTTTTCTACCATTTTATTATATGTATATAGATAATAGACAGGACGTAGCAACGTGGTATTCTGTCTGAATTGATTCTTACAGAATCGGTATAAGGCACATTTTTGAAGGTTTCTGTGTAGTTATCTCGATTGTGGCATGTGTGTAGATTGGATCCTTGTTGCGTAAGTAGGTATTTTACATCTAATGTGTACATACGGATGGTGGAATTTGATACAGAAGTAGATTATAATCTATAGATTATAGTAGAATAGCAAATAAGCTACTTTTTTTCCCGGGAATAGGTTCCATGGGCGGTAAGCGGATCAGTACTTCACGCGGGCGGAGGCGCTGGAAACAGCTAGTATTAAATGAAGGTAAACTTACCCATGCATACCATATATCTGAAGACAATTATGACCGTAGAAGAAGCGACTACCATATGCCAGGATCGGCACAAGTGGCAAGATGTCTCTACCTACACCAATGAGCCAGAAGGCGTAATTATATATGTGTGAACATACCCATGATGTGTTGGTGGTGCTGGGGAGGCGCGGGCTGCTTGTGGTGCAGGTGGTAGGCCTGCTGCCGCCGTGACACCTCCTCCGACATCTCCGCGAGTTTAGCTGCGCGGACGCTCATGGCGTTGGATTGCTGGACAACAAAACATTTTTTTTTAATAAATAAATATTCTACGACATTCTACACAGCGCTTCTAAAACCAAGGTAAGCATAGTTTAACTAGCTTGTGTATGGGTTCTAGAATGCTGATAAACATACTTAGATACTTTTTTTTTGTAAATACATACTTATTATACATAGAAACACCCAGACCAATGCAAATAGACATATTCATGCATGCCAACTTTTGCACTGAGCGGAAATCGACCTGCACCCCCTGCGTAGCAGTCGCATGCACTACCGCTACGCCACAGAGGCCGTCCAACTATAGTTTAGTTTAAAAATATAAAGGTGTAATTTGAAGTTGGCTAGCCTAGTTCTGTGCCAAGTACAGATTGAGATGTTAGAAGGTACCTGGTGATGTAGTGGTGAATCTGGAGGCTCAGACTGTCCCGCCGCGAAGTGTGCGGACTGCGGCCGGTTGCTGCCCGTGGAGCTACGTAGCGATGACCACCTGTACACAAACGCAAGTCACAACTCTGTATAGTACCAATTTCTAGCGTGAATATTTTAAGTATGCATCTATTTTAAAGTTACGCGCTTCGTACCAATTCTCGTAATATAATTATATTCTAAATTCAGTTTCAGTCTAGTCTCAATCTCATGTCGATCTCACAATTTTTTTATATATTTAGTCCGCCGGATTGACTGCACCCCGCCTGATGGTAAGCTGAGGTGCAGTCCTAAAAGTAGTCGACACCATTCCCAAGTGATGCCTCCAAGAATGGTGACCTCCACCCAAATGTCATAAAAGGTTTTTTAGTTAAAAGAATACCTTTTTTGATATTAGGGAGATCAAGACTAGGTTGAAACTGAATTTTGAACATATTTTTTACTGGAATTGACCCTTCTTAGGAATCAGTCGTATGAGTTAAATGCAGTTGGACCTGTCTTGCAGGGCGTGCTGCTGCGAGTGCACGGTGGAGAGGTTCTGATAGAAGCTGTCATGCTGCGGCGCCGACAGGTTGTGGCTGCTCCGCGACTTGCTGGGCCACGCGCCCGCCGCTCCACCCGCCGCCGCGTTAACCGCCGCGCTATTAGAACCACACGTTGGGATATTAGCAGTCTATATAATGGAGTCGAGGTTCACATATTTTCAATCTGGGCAAGATCAAAAGGCAGTCACACATCCAGTCACGGTTATATTTAAATGGTGTGTCATTTGTGATACTGCACGAAGAAATAGGAGCCCCGGAACGGATCTCCATCGACAATATTGCTCTTGAATCTATATATAAAAATAAGTCGGGTTTTCCTTCCTGACGCTATAACTCCAGAACACAAGAACCGATTTCCACGGTTTTGCATTCGTTGGAAAGGTCTCGGGCTCCGTGAGGTTTATAGCAAAGAAAACTGGAATTTACACCCGGGCGAAGCCGGGTCCCGGGTCGCTAGTTGAGTACAAAAGTGTATTTATCACTTTAAAAAAAATTACGAATTTAGCTTTTTCAGTCTAACTACGAAGTGGTTGTTGCACTAACTTTGATATTTTCTGTGAAGCGGTTACACTTTAATATTTTCCGTGAAGCGACTGCTATCTGACCTGACAACCTATTGGCAATATCGAAGTTGTCGGACTTTTAAAGACTGCTACAGATATTTATGTGGCAACCGGGACAGACGGTTAACGTGCTGTCTGAGATACAGAGGGGTCTATATTATGTCAGAAGAAAAAAAAGCAAGTAGTAACTTACGTGTTAGGCGGAGGGTGTTGGTGGTGCGGGTGGTGGGGGTGCGGGGGCGGCGAGGCCACGTGGTGCAGCGCAGGGGTGCTCTTGCTGGACTTGACGGGCTCGGCTGCCAGACGCGCCGGCAGGTCGCGCTCCGACGCGCGACGAACCGCTCCGCCCCCCGCTGCGTTAGCGCCCGCCGCGCCTGCCCCTGACACACACAGGATCATGCACTCTACTGTATACGGTGACTGTACTTGCTACAGCTCTATAGTTACGCAACATGCCAATGTAAACAAATAGACGAGGTATGGACATCTGTAGGCATACTATGAAACTTCCAAAATTGTTGACTGAAGTTTTGAGCAATCGGTTCCATGGAACACATTTATTTCGCAATCACCACCTGTAACTTCATTCGGTTTAAGTCCTATTTGAAGAAATCATGGTATTATATAACTATAGTGTTTCTTGGGGACCCAAAGTTTCAAATGTTTCATGGTAGCCCTGTAATATGGTAGGGGAGCCCATGAAGGGATTTGAAGAGTTACTCGAGCGCGTCAGAAAACTATATGAGGAGAAACCTTATTACTTGTAATGTACTCCTACCAAATATAAACCCTTTATATAAGGGCGTGCTCCGAGGACAGCCCGTCAGATTAGTAAAAAAAAATCAAACCTCAGAAAAACTCGAGCGCGTCAGATTAAGGCCAGGTAAGTTAAATACATACAGAACAGACTATATTTCAATAATCTGATGATTTTTGCGTGGCATAAGGAAATGGGTGAGTGGCAAAATTGTAAAAAAAAAACGTCGCTGTGAAATACTCGAGCGCGATTAATTTTTTTTTTATTTTGAAGGAAATCCTATGAGAATTACAGAATAAAATAATCTGACGATTTTCATGGGGCGATGTAGCTTAAAGCATAAATAAAGTGTGGTGTTATACAGCTGCTGAGAACTGGATTGAAACTCCGCGCTTCTGTTTCCTTCTCACTTTTTCTTTATATTTCACTCTCTCGCACCATCACATCACATAATCATCGCACGTAGCTTGGCCAGGTTTTGGAGTAGTTCGCGCATCGTGCACTTTGAGCCAATCAAATGATTCAAAGTACGAACGAACGGAACGTTGATTCGCTACAAGACGTCTCTCGGAGACATCTGATTGGTCCGTCAAGTGACCTCACTTGACGGACCAATCATATGCTCATACCTCAAAGGGGACCTAAAAATCGACCTTACATATCAGGAGATACTGTAGATTCAGGTACGTTTATTTTAATACTATAATACAAAAGAAATAGAAAATTATATTATATTATTATATTATTATATTATTATATTATTATATTATTATATTATTATATTATTATATTATTATATTATTATATTATTATATTATTATATTATTATATTATTATATTATTATATTATTATATTATTATATTATTATTATATATTATTATATTTATTATATTATATTTAGAAACAGAAAATGAAGAAGAAATTGACCAAGGAGGAATCAATTTTGAAGATCAATCCAGTGAGGATGAAGATTAAAAAAAAATAATTTATATTTGTAGGTGTAATTTCACCTACATAATATGCGTAATAATTTATTCCATTCAGGAAAAAAAAATTTTTCTTTCAAATTATCAGATTAAGAATATTCCTTCATATATTTGTCAGATTATCATTTGGGACGACTAGAACATCAAGTTGAACCGTTTGTGTAAAAATCTGACGCGCTCGAGTATTTCAAGGTCACTTTATTTTTTTACATTTTCAAAAATCTACCATAACTTTTGACCACATCCAAATCGTCAGATATTTTAATAAGACACTTTTTTGAGTTTTCTAAATATTCCCTTCAAATATCTGACACGCTCGAATAACTTTTTTCTTATTTTTTTTTCTACCCTTTTCTGCAGCCATCCTCCCCTATATACTCGTCAGAATAATATCTCTCGGTTGTTAGAAAAACAAAGCGGGTAAACACCGTGAATGTCTGACGCGCTCGAGTATTTTTATGTGAATGATTTTTTTAACATTTTTGAAAATTAGCACACGTTCTCCTCCTCACTAAAATGGCAAAATGAATAAATTATTTTTCGTTTTAGGCCTAAATCTTCACAATCTAATCGGTCCCCATGACGCTTTAGTAACTGCAAATTTAGCGGGCCGGCCTCCCCTACTAATACGGCTATTCAGTGCACGCAACATGCTACGAACTCAACTTATTTTTTTAGAGGATAAGTGTCCAAAAGTAACCTTAATTGTTAGTCTTTGGTCCAATACCTCAATGACTTTCAATATTCAATAGTACTACTTGAAAGAACTGTGCGGACCTTGTTATTAAATAAGGAAGTTGACATAAATAAGCAGCATGTTTAATACAGTAATTCTGTATACTTAAAACAATTCTGTCAACTTACCTATTCTCAACATAATCAATATGAGAAATAAAATTCAAAAATAAAATTATATACTAAGGACGAAACTGAAATACAAATGAGTGCGGGTGAAAAAATAGGTCAAAACAACGATTTCTGTAAAAAGACGACAAATAATTGCTCAACTACAATCATGCACCTATAAAACGAAAATAATCTGTGAAGTAACGATAAGAAATAAACGGTGCGTCCGGCTATAACACACCTATCGTCATGCGTGTGAGAGGCCTTACACGTTGTGCGAGCATCGTCTTCGCCGCTGATGTCGGGGCAACTGCGCGCTAAGTCCGTGAGCCGTGACGTCATTGCCCTGGATACGTCCAGTGAGGATGACGTAGAGGGAATCATTGCTACGACTCTTGGTAACCGATTCGCAAGCATTTTTTCTAAACTTTCTGTCCTTGTAAGTGATTCTTTACTCTTAGCCTGATCCGAATTCATACTAGACTGATTCGAACGCAATTTAATATTATCTAGCGTAATTCGTCTAGGTTTTTTATCGATTATTTCATTGAAGACGTATCCGTTCGCTGTGCTTTCGGTGGGCTCCTCGGAAGGTAAGTTTGGTATTTCGAATTCGTTACCGTGAGCCAACGTGTCTTCACTACCGCGAGATCCATATCTAGACCAGTCTTCTAACTGAATCAATATACTTTTGACTTCATCGTCCGACATTTTTTTATCTTTAGTGTCAGTAGATTCCGTTTTATTGAGTTCGTATTGTATGTCAGCAAGGCTGGTACTAATAGGAAGATTGTCTGTTATGTTAATTGGTTTATCGTCGCGATCACGAACGCTAAGGTTCGGGCTAGATTGACAATTTCGTTTATATATCTTTGCGCAGTACTTTAAATTAATATCATTGAAACGTTTGGTCAACTCTTTGACTTTACCGAAAGCAGGTCTGTATTCATCTGGAGATTTCCACGACTTTCGATTAACACTATCTAATATTTGTTTAGCACCCGGTTCTGAAGGAGTTTGAGCTTTAACTTTCTCTACATCAATCACTTCATTTGTTGTCTGATCAAAGGAATCTGACGTTGAGTAAGTAGACGGTATTTCAGTATCTTCCGATTTGCCAGAAAAAGATGTTGACGCACTGTATAGTGCCCTTTTTAATCGGCTTTGAATGTTGCCTATCCTTTCACAATCCTTTTTAACATTTAAATTGAGTTCGAGTTTTTTATTATTTAGTGTCTTTATTTCTTTTGGTTCCCGATATAATGGGGAAGAGGGCGTCTGACACACGGCGTCAACAGTTTCTGGTTTATAACCAGACTCAGACTGGTCTAGAGACAAAGAGGGTAATATCCGTCGTATCTTCGGCGTCGCAACTTTATTAGGTGGGGCTTCGTTCTCAAATATGAATGGTTCTGAATTCGGTTCATCAATAAAGGGTATCGGTTGAGTTTCAGGCTGTGGAGTCCGACAGCATTCGCAAGCAGATACACATTCCTCAACTCCAGTACACCTGCGTCTATAAAAGTCATTCTCCTGGGTACGCGACTTGATCAACTCTAACGTGAGTTTGGTGTCGATAGGCCTCATTTGTGGTGGTAAACAAATTGGTTCTCCATTATCGCTTGATATATCATAGTTTGTAGGAGGATCGGGTACAGGGGGTGGTTCATCCTGAGACGATTCTTCGCCTTGAATAATACAGTCACTCACATCGTCACCCGCAGGGTTGAGTTCATCAAAATCTTCACAAGTGAATGTGAACACAGGAATGGGATGAGGGGACGCCGCTTGACACTTAAGTTCTATCGGACAACCCGGAGTATCAGGCGATAGATCATCCTGTAATTGGTTGTTTTCCCTATCCAACGTCACTATCAACCTAGGTATAGACCCGTGGTAATACGGTGTCCATTCATCACTCTCATCGGTACTAGATTCCGTAGATTCATCTCTCAAGATTTGACATCGGTTGTGACACGGCCGGCGACCATATCCTGCAAAAATACTTACGTAAACTTCGATTCGGTATAGTAGACATTTCTAATAAAAATACTATCGTCAACAAAAATATCCCATAGAAACAAAATATTCAACTATAGGCTACAACATATAAAACATCGAGGCAGCAAATGAACAAAATTGAGATACCATAGACGAAGCTAAGTAAAAAAAAAAAGCGGCCAGTAATCGAGAGAGGTTACCGAGCGTGTGGGTGGCGGGTATAAAAGGCGGGTATCGGCGATGTGTAAAAGGGCCAAGACATAATTGCCTGCAGTGGCGAGCTCAGTGAGCGGCGACGTCGGCTTGAGCAGCGCGGGGTGCGGGTTCGTGAACGTGCCGGAGTTGCGCCGCAGCCGGTCCTCGTACTGCACCTCCTCGTCTGACGTCACACCAAGCCGGATAGACAACACCATCACGAATTAATGTATATGTTACGGCTAATACCCGAAGTGCGGCTGCACCTAGTTTTAGCCGGTTAGGTTAGGTTAGGGTAAGTGGCTACACCTAGTTCTAACCGGCTAAAACTAGGTGCAGCCGCACTTCGGGTATACTAGGTTTAACCAAGAGTAAGTGGCTACACCTAGTTCTAACCGGCTAAAACTAGGTGCAGCCGCACTTCGGGTATTAGCCATAACATATATATTTTTTATAGATTATCGATAGACCCGCGTTTGACCACTATCTCACCTGATGGCGAGTGACGATGTGGTCGACGTTGGAGCACGCTTGCCTAGAAGCAACCTGTTCACTCTAGACTTACAAGACTCCCAGGTTATATCTTTCCGCAAACACAGACTTAGGCAGGGCATTCCACTCCTTAACTGTACGCTTATTGAACGTATTGCTAAAGCGATTCGTACGTATTAGCGGAATTTCCACCATATAAATAACGATGGCGCATCGCCGTATTTCTGGTCGTTCGGTGATGAAAAGATATATAATATATATATTATTTAGGTGATAGACAAACACACTGATGGGCAGCGGTCACCGTGGCCTATGGACGTGTGCAACACTAAGGGCGTCATACTCGCGCTGCCGACCCTGTAAAAACCTTTTAATGATTTTGGTAGGGTACATTATACAATGCAGGTCAGACATAATGTATACGACGATAATAAATAATAGCAAATAATAGTGATGGCATACCTTGTCGTTGGTTGTAGGCGGGTTGGTGTAATAGTGTCGCAAGTCCGTGAAGTAAGGCACCTTGCTTGGCCACCTCCAGAGTAACCGTTGGTCCGGTGCGTACTAGATATTCTGCTGCCTATAAAAGTATTAACAATTGTATGATTTCATTGTATCAGACGATGTAAGAAACATTATTTCTTTCTGTTGACTAAAAAACCCTTTCAACATAACTCTAATTTTTTGTCATGTCTCGATTCTGCAATTTTGTGTTAGGCACTGTCATTCCACTGATTCTCTAAAAATATCATTTAATTTTAGACTTTAATATCATGCAGTTAAAGTTTAAAGTAAATTACATTTTGTAGAGTGAATGAAATAGTGTAATGTGTTAAGTTAAGTTATAATTTTAGACTTTAAATGTATACGTAGAAAGTCTATTTTAGAGTGATCATTATAGAGATATTTTAGAGTGATATACTCTAACATAAAATAGTAAAATCGAATCCTGCGCGTAAATTTATCTTATGGTCTTGTATCACTGTCAAAATACCTTCTCCTGAGTGATGCCCACAAGGGACTGTCCATCAACTGACAGCAGCTGGTCTCCCGCCGCCAGACGCCCGTCTGCAGCGGCCGCGCCTCCCGGCACTACCGACTTGATGTATATTCCCAGTTTCGTCTGACCCGCACCCTGTATTCAAAAGAGATATGGGTTTATTTATGAGGTCTATTAAATTGTGAAGATTAGATGCTAAAAAGGAAAAATGTTTAAAGATGAAAATAAAAATAAATTATAAAAAAAATTAAGTTCAACAGTTTTAAATTGTATTGTCATCAGAACTAAACACTTCTGCCAAATATCAGACCAATCAGACAACTGAAAGGGGGTCAAATTTCAATTACTAGATTTGACCCAAACAAACAGGCCAAGTTAAATAAAACTGTTTATTAAGTTCAACAGTTTTAAATTGTATTGTCATCAGAACTAAAGACTTCTGCCAAATATCAGACCAATCAGACAACTGAAAGGGGGTCACATTTCAATTACTGATGACCCAAACAAACAAGCCAAGTTAAAAAAAAACTGTTTAATAAAACGTATGTGCTTTCACTGGTGGGTTTAGCGTGTATAGGTATACAAAACTTTAAAAATAAGTTATCGGGACATTCTCGAGGGCGTAAGAGCGTTGGGGAGCTAAAGAATACAAAATGAGCAAAAAAAAAGAATATATTTGGGCGCGTTAGATATTTAGAAGGAATGTTAAATGAATTCTAAAATTTTTCGGATTGACATTCTTCTCCCTTGCAGAGAGGTGCGCAGATATACGACGCGTCGCCACCCTGGGCCTGCCACTGCTAGCCCCAACCATCACCCCTAGGCCCGCGCTCATGTAGGACGGAGATCATCCTGCAATCTCCGCGGCCAGTGCGCCTCCTGCGGCATGAGAGCGTGCTAGCCCTCTCTTGTTCCGTGTTGGAGTATGAGAGTATTGGAGCGTACCTTGGCAGCGACGATGCTGAGCCCCATGCCGTTGCAGTTCTTGTGGAGGTGGATGATGTGCGTGGCGGGGCGCGGCGCGGGCGGCGCGTGCGCGCTCATGTACACGGTCCACACGCCCAGCGCGTGCGGCTGGTGCGCCAGGCGGCACAGCCCGCCGCGCTGCAGGGGCGCTACGAACTCCGCCAGCCCCGGCGGCACGCCGCACACCACCTCCGCGCTGAACCCGTCGCTGGGGATCAGCAGCCCCGCGCCCAGCCACGAGCTCTCCTCCAGCCGGATCTGACACACATTACACTCATCATCATCATCATCATCATCATCATTCTCTGAACCTTTTTCCCAACTCAGTTGGGGTCGGCTTTCCAGTCTAACGACTAGCGACTGCCATCTGACCTCCACAACCAATGGTCATTATGACCAAAGGCGATATCGAAGGCGACATTACACTCTTACATATAAATCTATGGACGGACAACTGATGACACTAGAGTCGGCCTACTACACTGCATAGGCATCCTCACGTGCATGAGCTCACATGAGTGCCTCTGAGAACGCAATCACAAGACAAGAAGAAGGTAGCAGTACATTGGGAAAACAAAAATTAGACCTCTTATTGGCTTTCTGATTAACCAGTTAGCGCAAACTAAATTTTCAAGATTTTTGTCTCTTCCCATTTTTTTTATAAGGACACATCAAAACGACTTAACCTCGCCTGATGGTAAGCTAAAGGTAAAGTCTCTGGACTGGGGTCACCACTACACACACCGGTAGTGCTACAGTAGCGGGCCTCAGCTTGACGGCCTCATCAAATGCTTTTCACGCCCCGCTTAAAGGCCCCGGGACTATAGGAGGAAGGAAACACATGCGCTGGTAAAGAATCCCATACAAAAGAAACACTATTGGATAGTACAGATACACGGTTGGGTGAAATAGTGAAGCACTGACCTCTCTACCGTCGGCTCGGTACAGTTCGTCAGTATGCGAACGCACGTAGGCCACGCCCGCCTCCACCACATCAGGCGGCGCTAGTGGCGTCAGCAGCGCACGCGCCTGCACCGAGTTCAACTTGAAGCACGCCTTGAGGGCGGCGCGGACATCGTCCTCTGTTCGATACTCTCCTTGGATTAGCCGAGCTGAAAATATCGATTAGTTAGCTACTATACTTATATCAGTTACTAAAGATACTTTCATTATCATCTGATGTTCCGTACAACAATTTGGTCCTTCGAGCCGGAGTAATTTTGGTTACTACTAATCTTTTTCTGTGTTTAGTTTTTGCAACGTGCTCGTTATAGTGATATTTGATTATGCAATAATTTATGGAACTGGTTGGTAATATTATTACTATAACTGTTTGTTTCTTAAGTAAAAATAATAATAAAAATCGTTTACCAGCTTGGTTCATGCGCGCGAAGTGACACTCTGCGGCCAGTTCGAGCCCCTGGCGCTCTGCCCACGCCGCTAGTACCTTGAGCCGTGCCGCCAGAGCAGCGCCCCACCGCGCACCCACCATACCCGCCTCGCTCACCAACTACACATAAAAATACAGTCATTAGGCCATAAACCTATAAAACCTATCGACGGAACGCCTTGAATGATACAACTGACGACATTACGTTCGCAGACATCACGGAACCCAATCGGGCTCTTGGAAGCGACTCCGAGCGTATTTCCCCCTGCCTCCCTTGCCCTCGACCCCTAAAAATGGTGCCCGATGTTGGGTTATGTTTTTTTTACAACAAATTTGCATTCAAATTTTTTCGAAAACTCACCACATTCGGCAATCAAACCCAATAAAATCCGAAAAAATAACATCCTATAATTTTATGATATCAATTTAACATGGCTACTTTTTTATTCTATTTTTATAACATTGTGTTGAACAACATGAAAGTTAACATTATAGTGTTTGGTGAATGTATAACCCACACTTATGCCTACTACATTATAGTTGTCACAAAATAAAAGGCCCACTTTGACAGTTCGTGCCCATGAAGTTCTTAATTTTTTATCAATTGAAATGTTCTAAAGGTAATGACATTTTTTATTGACAGGTACCGCCCACTCGGCTAAGTGCTGTGCATAACGATTTTTTCATGTAGTCCACAGACTATTAATAATCAGTTAAGGAAAGAAAATATCGAGTGAGATATTTTTTTTCAAGCCCGGCGCGCACTTTTATTTTTATTTATTTTAATACTTGTGTTTAGATTCTGAAGACTGATTTAATTATTCTTGTTGTTTTTATAATTGAGTGAATGTTATTGTAAAAAAAATATTAAATATAAGTAAATTGACCTTTAATAACATTGTATTGTTTTAAAATACCTACAAAATCAAAGGTTAAGCAAATTTTTTTAATCAGAACTTTAATCAAATGCAGTTTACATACATATTCAAATCGATTAAATCCCCATGCAAACTGGATTCGATTCATCCTGAGTATCGAATACCGAATCGTATTACATAACTAGTTACGCCACGAAAACAAACGTCAAAACGGGCCTTTTATTTTGTGTTGAGTATAAGTAGTAAGAAAAAAACATTAGAATTGTGCCAATCCTATTAGAATTGTGCTAATAATAAGGATCAAATCTCTCTATCAAAGTTTTATATAAAATATCGTTCCAAGTCTATTCTATCACTTACTTTGTTGAAGCAAACTGCGTTGATATAGTGGAAGAGATGCGAAAACAACTGTATAGTAAGGGCGGCATTCACTCGACACCTCCGCAACAGAACAATGGCGGCCGCGAGTGCCTGCAAGGTGGGCGCGGTGGCTTCTTGCGCGTCCGCTACGGCAGCGCTTGTCAACGTTGCTAAGCCTCGAGATAGCTCTTCTTGGAAGCACGTTACTAGGTTACTAAGAAAAAAAAAAACAAAAATGTGGCAAAGT
Organism: Lithosia quadra; assembly: GCA_963576445.1. Lineage (NCBI taxonomy): Eukaryota > Metazoa > Arthropoda > Insecta > Lepidoptera > Erebidae > Lithosia > Lithosia quadra. The sequence goes on from OY754879.1 coordinate 15,834,632, forward strand.
GGTAACCGAGTGTGTTTTCACATTGCAAGGTTAAGTAGTTAGCCTTAGGGTGGATAACCATTCTTAGCACATAGAGACCCTTTGTGTCGAAGAGCATATTAAGTCCTGGGCCCCGATTCAGCTAAAGCAAGCCACTGTCATGCCACTGACACTCTTAACAAAACGCCATTTAATTGTATACTTTACTTACATACAATTATAGTCTAAAATGAAATGAAAAGAGTTCATTATACTTTTTAATTTACTCTACAAAATACCATTTGATTTCAGTCTTTAATATCATAGCAATAAAGCCTAAAATTTACTGTGTCAGTAGATTGGCAGTGGCTTGTTTTAACAGAATCGAGGCCCTGGTAGACATACGAACAGCTATGGCATTCGTTATCAGTAGTTGGAGCACTAAAATTCCAACTGGTCTTACTACAGAACTTCGATATCGCTAATGGGTTGTAGATGTCAGATGGCAGTAGCTTCATAGAAAATATCGAAGTTAAACCTGACAAGACTGACAGTCGACCCCAACTAAATTGTGAAAACGCTCGGCGGATGAAATATTCTGGTGATGTTAGGCTATATTAAAACCGTTTAGCCTCAAACTAGGCAACCCTGTCCTGTGGTATGGATACCGTAATGATTGATATTTATAATTACATTGCTCGATCCATGGTTTTAATAATCAATTTACTACCGATATAGCATATGCATTTTGGCACTATCGGTGTTTGCAATGGTGACTCCCATTCTAGAGACTTTGCCTCAGCTTACCATCAGGCGAGGTGAAGTCATGTTGACGTGACCGACATAAAAAAAATGCCTATTAAATATAGTGAAGATATTTCTTGCACGTTAAAATTAAGATATTAACTGTAGGTAATGCAAAGCACTTAGTTGGGTGTTAACGTAAGTGCGTACCGGGATGTTTAATTAGATTTCGTGTGAAAGCTCACCTAAAAGCATTCTGTACAGTTATTGAGAGCAGATCTTGAGCCTGGGTGGAGAACGATGATATATGTCTGTCGTATTTGAGGAAATGTAACAGTTCACTGGCGTTTGTCATCCAGAAAGCCTGTGCTGCTGAGTCAGTGCATCGTTCCTGTAAAATCAAACACATTTGTAAAGTGCGTAGTGTTTACGGAGTTATACGAGTTTGTTTACCTAATTTTTACGATGCGCGTAAACTGCGGCGCGCGTAGAGTTAATAACTTTTAGACGCAAAACTAAACTAATATTTATTTTTGTATGAAAGTAAAATTTTACGAATTATAAAAAGTCGTAGAACAAATATGGTCAGTAATGATGTCAGCTATATACCCTTGCGAGGATGCTAGTTAATTACAAATGATCCTGTATAGAAAGTTATTGTATAGCTAATATTATTACTTTGAAATATCATAATTATTTAATTACTATAACGTTTTAATACCAGGACACTAATTATGGTTGATACAATCGCGATGTTGTATTCTCATAAGGCCGTCCGCTGTCTTATGCACACGCACTAATGCGGGTCGCCCGCATTGCCTTCTGTTCATTGAGTGTGAATACGTGCGTATTTGTACGAAACAACACCTATAACTCCTATATTGCCTTGATAAAATAGTCAAATTCAAAACAAATAATAACTTTATCGATGAATATAATGTTGTAAGTTTTAGAACGTTAAAGGCAAACTTGTGTAAGAGTGACTTGCAATTACCGTTTATCAGTCCGGCTAAACTAAATAGTAATTAAAAACACAAAGCCTTTATTGCGACCCTACAACATAATCATAGTCTCAATACTACCCTAAAACTTACAACCCACGCTGAGAGCCACCATTGTGGCACTATCGGTGTTTGAAATGGTGACTCCCATTCCAGAGACTTTGCCTTCAGGTTACCATCAGGCGAGGTGAAGTCATGTTGTTGTCAAAACAACCCAGTTTAACTAGACAATACGTTTGCTATTCAGATAAAGACAACAAACCTGTACGGTGGCGTGAATGAGGGTAGCGACGTGGTGTAAGAAAGCGGTCAGCTTGTGAGCACGTTCCGTCGGCGTCAGTTCAGGCCGGTAGTGAGTTGATGCGCGATACCTGCAAAGTGAATTAAAATGTTTCTTGCTTTCTGCTGTACTCCATCCGCTAAGTTTCGAAGTTTATTGAAATAAAACTAATAACCGATCTGAATACGGATATTTGGAGTCAAGATCAGTAGATGTCAAAAAAAAATTTATACTACTTCGGTGGCAGACAAGCACACGGCCCACCTGATGAGAAGTAGTCCCCGTGGCCTATGGACGTGTGCAACATCAGGGGTGTCACACTCGCGCTGCCAATCCTGGAGAGGGGAGGTTTGGAGGGGGAGGGGCGGGGTTGGGAGATGGGGATTGGGGGATGAGTGGTTGTGAGCTCTGGCTAACCTACTTACCGCCGGGAACACTATTACTACTTATAGCTGCATTTAATTTCTTTCTATATTATATTTTCAATCACAAATCAAATAAATTTCTAAAAATTATATAAAATAATGTCGTAATTATTAATCAATTAATAATTAATTACGACATTATTCATAAGGTATAATACTTTCAGACCTGTTCTAATATTTTTTAAAATATTGTACACAGGTTTTTCAAGATCAAAAATTATAATTTTAAGTACACTATGTTCTATCATTAGGTACTGTGTATTAATATGTATTTTACCAATCAGGTTAAAGAACTCCGAAAATGAATTGGTATTAACACTGAACAAATAAGGAGAGGTCAAACAAAACCTCCATCCCCGAGCGGCAAATGAAATCGGACGGAATGTTCCGCCACATCGCCTTTTCGATCGCTTATTGAATCGGAACTAGATTGGCAATTCTGTGTAAAAGACATCTGATATATATGTGTCTTTATATTTTTCAATTTCTTTTGGCATAGTAACGTCAGAATTTTTTTGCTCGACCCTAGGGCTTTTGTAATTTCAGAAACTGTCCATGGGAAATATAAGTTTTTTTTATAGTCGACTAGCTGTTGCCCGCGGCTCCGCCCGCGTGGATGTCGAAATCCGTTTCAAAAACTATCCTATCTGTCAAGTTGGATCGAACTGCACATGGTGTGCGAATTTTATTATAATCGGTTAAGTGGTTTAGGAGTCCATTGAGGACAAACATTGTGACACGAGATTTATATATATTAAGATAGGCTCGCGTTTGACCACAATCAATCATTTCATCTCACCTGATGGTAAGTGACGATGTGGTCGACGATGGAGCACGCTTGCCTAGAAGCAGCCTGTGCACTCTAGACTTAAAGACTCCCAGGTTATAGCTTTCGGAAGTCGTGGAAGAATAAAAAAATATTGGAATAATTAAGAAATATTCTATCGCGGACACTTTAGTCGTGAAATTCTTCGTCATGGTTTATCTTTATTAGAAAGAAAACATACTCTATACATATACATACTAAAAAAATCGATGGCAGCTGGCGTTACAAGTTCCCATAGGCTATGCTAATCGGTTATTCATCAGGTGCATTATGCATATGCCTTTTGGCACCTGCATTATACAGAAAAGGCGTAAATCCATTCCCAATGCAAGCAATTTTTTTAGCTGACGGGCGAGGAGATGGGGAGCTGTAGGGAGGAGGGGATAAGTGCATACATACTAGTAATTTTGATTGCCAATATTCTTAATAAAATATGTGGTTGATTACATTGTTCGTTATTAGGAGACCTTTTTTATACGACTTAGGTGGCAGATAAGCACACGGCCCACTTGCTGGAAAGCCCAATACCAGGGACGTCACTGCACTGCCGATCCTGTAAAATCCTTGCCCTTATTGAAGAACCCCATATTGCTGTAGAGTTAATTAATAATTCTGAAAGGATTGAGGGCATTTGTAGTTGAAATCTTACCTAGCGCATAAATATAGCGTATATACAGGAGCTAGCTTGAACGCGGGTGCGTGAGGGTCTAGCCTTGTGATGACAGCTGCAAGGAACTGTGCTTGACCAGCCTCCGGGAACTCCAGGACTGCCGGCAGGATCGCTTCTTGACACTGACGAGCCCCACCACCAACTACACTGCTCATCCTGGCCATAATAGTCAAGCGTTACTTTGCTAATTTGGAATAGTAGTACATCGGTACAGTGAGCGGCAAAAGTTGATGGTGATTGCAAAGATGCACGTCTGGGTACAGGCCTCCATTCTAAGGGCATCCCTGGAAATGGTGACAGCTACTTTTTAAGCTTCACCTCAGCTTACCATCAGGCGGGGTGCAATCAATCCGGTGGAATAAATATAAAAAAATTAACAAACATACTTTAAAATCTGAATGAAGATTGTTTGCATGCAGTTTCATCAAAAAACATAAATTATATTACCCAAAAATCATTTTTTTTAATCTGAAAATTTTTATCTACTTTTGACGCTGAATAAGCATTACTCAAATTATAAAGTCAATTAACATCATTTGTTAATTAACACGGAATTTATAAATATTATTATAAACAACCTTTCTATCAAATACACGAATAAGCTCGCTTCTCATTTCAATAAAACATAAACTTCGAATGTTCTGGAAAGTTCTGAAAGGATTGAAGTTCTTCAAAGTTAACAACAGGCGAAATTTCCTCATACTAAAGTTGGTGTATAAATTATAAAGAGAAATCTATACTATTATAAAATTGTAATGTAACAGTGTCTGTACATTGGATATATTTGATAAAAAAAATATTTTGGTTATGTTATAATAAATGAATTATTCTGAACACGAAAACATTTTTTTTGGAATTCCAGTCTGTGCGCGATGGACGCAAAAACAACTGAACGGATTTTGATGCGGTTTTTTTTATTTGAAAGGTATTGATCAGACTTAGAATCTTAGGCATGTTTGATCTAAATCGGTTAAATAGAACCACAGATATAGTACTAGCCTACGCTAGCGGGTGGAACCGCTGGCGTAGGCTAGTACTGTATAATTTTGAACCTCATCTTACCTGTTATCGTGCCCAGAGCCCCCGCTCTTAGCGCTGCAGATACTCTTGGTCTCGACATTCCCGTCAAGATCAAATGTGGTCTCATAATTGTCTTTGTACTGTGAGTTAGCGGTGCGGTTCACATTATTGCTCTGATCTTGATCATTGTACACCGAGCTCGAGTGGTCATCTTTCACGTATTCATCTTTCGAATCACTCAAATGCTGTGACATTATAAGCGACTCATTATCGAGTTTTAGCGTGTTGTTATTGTACGGCGGTATTGTGTCGTTGGCGTCTCTATAGTACGTGTCGTGTGACACTGGACTCATAGTTCTATGATACTCTGTGTCGTTGTTGGAATTCGCGTTCGGGTCGAGTGTGTCGGGCTGGTGTGAGGACATCGATGTCGGCGACATGGCACCGCTATTCTCGCCGGGAGATGTCGGCGATCTAACGTAAGGGTAACGTACACAAGCGGATATTCGTGAGCCAGTGATAGAAACATGCAAAAGAAAACAAACAATGATACATGAAACAACATAAAATCATGAACGTAATAAAACCTATGGACGGAACGCGTTGAACATGAAGCTGAGTCAAAAAATAGCGGCGACTAACCATGTGAATAGTGCACGGCATCTAACTTGCCGTTAAACGTTGTATTGTTGGCCCCACTACACTCTAAAACCTTGCCAAGTTAGATGCCGTGCACTATACTTATTGGTGGTAAAATGCGTCGCATAGAAACAAGTATAGTGCACGGTATCTAACTTGGCAAGGTTTTGTAGTAGTGGGGCCCATACTGCTCCAAAACCTTGCCAAGTTAGATGCGGTGCACTATAAGATAATTTTGGGTTGCAATTTTCTACCAAAATTTGATTGAAATGTGATTCCTGAATATATTTTTCTTGCAGTCTACGGTTTTTACATCATTTCACTACACAAGACAGCCTGTTTTTTTTCGCTATTTAAACTGAATTAATCGAAAGACGTTTGCCGCGTAGTGCCGTGTGTATGCCGACTTGTACCTATAAGCAAGTGGGCCGACTCTAATATCGACAGTTGTATTCTTCAACGCGCTTCATCCATAAGTTTATACATTCACGCATAAAATATACAGAAAGTGATTAGGTAAGCAACGGTACAGAAGTGTGTACGAGTATTTACTGAATTATTTCAAATTATAATTAATACAATAATGCTGCATTTGTGCCATGAGTTCCTAATAACTATAGATCAAACAAATACTTAAAGGGTCAGGTTGTTACTACACTTAACTATAGGGTCGCAACTACCCACAACATATATTAACGAGCGGTTAATGTAGTCTGTTCTCACCTGTCGTATATGGAGCCGGAACCGAAGTGTTGTGATTGTGCCAAGTTTCTGTTAATGAGGTTCTCTTGTGCGGGGTCCACGAAGCGGAATGTTGAAACCCGCCCGAACTTAAGTAGGCAACCGTGCTGTGAGAAAATAAGTAATTTTAATTGGAGTACCTACCTATTTACAATTAATTAGAAGCCTTTGCGTCGCTGCGTGTGATTTGTATGTTCACAAAATAAACTTAACATTAATTTTGTTAATATTTAAAATGGAAACGTTTTTGTTTGACTTAGTATATTTGTTATTTATACACGCTGAAATGGCTATATTAATTTTTTTAACCGTTTGAATGTAGTTGTTATTTTTTACTGCTAAGGCGGTAAAATAGGCAATAACCGGTTGTATGGAAAGTCCGTCATTTTCAACGAAAAAAAAAAACAAAATTTTGATAAAGCTGCTTCCGGTTAAAAATAAGCGTACCTGTAAATCGGGGTTTTTCGAAATTTTATCCCTAAGGGGGCAAATAACGGTAGAGCGGTTGCATGGGAGGTCGTTATATGAAAAGTGCTTATATTTTGAAGAAGTATGAAATTCAATATTAAAGCTTGTTTTAGTTCACATTAGCAATTGGACCTGGTAGGTGGCGGTGCAATCGGGTTATAGAATATTTTAAGATTTTATTCCCAGGCGAAGCCGGGCCCCAGGCTAGTACTTAAATATTCTTAACATTTTTATATTCTACGTTGCCAAATATACACATGTGAATAATTATGCCATTGGTGGTTAAATGGATATGAATGTAAACTGATGTCATTATGTGGGTGGTGCTACGAATGCTTTACAAATAATAACTGTAACCCATTTATAAAAACATCGAGGGCAACTGAATAACCTTGGTCTACAAGTTTAACACGTGGCTAGAATATATTATCGTACACGTATTGGGCTTACAAAAGCAATACACTTAACACCCTCCCTAAAAAAATTCAGAGAATATAAGACTGGATCATTTCTAAATCTTGATAAATAACTTACTTTGGAACAAAAAACAGACGTGGTGGGGCGTCTGGTAGATTGAGATTTATAGTTTATTCCTAGTTTTAGACCAGTTTTATACGCTAATAATAAATATTCTACACAACGCTACCCAAATCAAAAGTAGCATAGCTTCATGAGCTTGTGTTATGAGTTCTACATTGCGGATATATGTACATACTTAGATACATTTTCTTTTGTTAAAAAATATCATTATTTTTTATCACTTGAGTGGCAGACAAGCACACGGCCCACCTGATGGTCACCGTGACTCCATTATATTCTGTTATCCTACCAAACTACACGCATTTAATTTACAACGTGGGTATAGAACTGCTCTGCTAATGAAACAAGTCCATTCAACACAACGTAAACATTTTGTACGTGTTTTCATTAAGCAGACGAAACAATGTGTTCGTTCCTGCACCTATACATAATGAACTAGCTATGCCCCGCGGTATACTTCGCTCCCGTGGCGCTCATTCACCTCATACATGTTCGTAATAAATTAGTTCTACAATAATTTATGGAAAACCCGATTTGTTGACGTTTATGATTAATGTTCCGCTAACCTGGGTAGTAGCGTGATGATATATACCCTATTTAACCCTATAGCCTTCCTCGTTAAATAGGCTATCCAGTACAAAATGAATGTTTCAATTCGAACAATAGTTTCTGCGATTAGCGCGTCCAAACAGACTTCTTTTTGGGTTAATCTTGAAATTTTGTGGGTTCAGTTGATTCTCCAGGCGCCCACCACTACTTCGAAGATTTTTAATTAATAAAAATAATGTGTTAACTTTTTAGTCAAAAATTTTCGAAGTTGTGGGCACCAGGGGAAAATTCGAGTTTCATCCTTTATAATATTAGTAAATATAGATGAAGCAGGCTTGCTTCATCTAAGTATGACGTTGGGTTTGTGAAAATATATTTTAGTCGTAAGAAAAGGGTTTTCTCAAGACAATATCCGAGCTAGAACATCATCCGACGGATATGAACGTCTTTATCTTAAGTGCCCCATTTAAGGAGATGTAAAAAGGAAAATAAACTTCGTAATGTTTGTTGTTATCGGGCGTATACATAGAATTGTAAATCATATGCTGTCGTCTTTTATCCGGGCTGCCAAGTTGGTTTTTGCGCGTATCTTGTATGTTTATAAGTTACTTTATTACCGGGTATCTTCCAAATGAAAATACCAACGTTGAGCAGTACAAACTCCTATTGTTCGAGTACTGAGTGAGTGTTCGAAAACTGCACGCTGTCTCGGGTCTTCCAACGGCAGAGTGTAAGGTGACCCAAATGACATTCCTCTCGCACCTCTGCGCCGTTGATCCTAGACCACAAGGAGGACGTCAGTTTTCGACTGGATACCCAACAACCCACAAAATAAATAATAAAAAAAATCGGACGTTTGTTCACGAAGTTTTCCGGGTACTAGATCCACAATTACTGCAATTGTGGAAACTATGATCCACTCCATGATATGTAAAGATGTAAATAAATTAAGAAATTTCCAATCGACCGACATTGAGACACCACTTGAGATATCTCTTTCTTTGACGCCGGAACGTCGCGAAATTGTAACACATCGCGATGAATATTAAAGCCTTTTTCAGAACTATAGCAAGCACACTGACCGTTTTCTTATGTTGGATTCCTTACTTGAAATTCAAATCTGCAATTCCCCTTTTAACGTCGAACTAAAGACAGTTAATTTACCTGTAATCGTTGCGTGTGCATAATCCGGCGTCCATTGACGTACACGTGCGCGTCGGTGTGCAGCGGCGTGACAGTGTAGCCGCCGCCTTCGCCCGGCGCCACCACGCAGTGTCGCGGCTGGATGGAGGGTCCGTACAGCTGGAGTGTAGTACCGTTGCCCGAGCCCACCTGTATTATTACTTACTATTATTATATATTTAGAAAATATATTAGTAACTGAAACCGGCTACGAGTAAGAATCCAGCTAAGTTAAATTGCTTGTGTTAGAAGTGAGTACGACAGTGTAATGACCAGAATTACACGTAAGTGAAGTCGCGGGCGATAACTAGTATTAAACAAAAACTGAAACACCCAGATCAATTCAATAATCATGTTCATGAATACATATAAATATTTTCACTGAACAGGAACCAAACATGCTGATTTAGAAGTTGAACGTTTTACCGCTACGCTAGAGGTCATAATAAAATTTATTGAATCCGGTAGGGTAGACGGGTCTAAAATTGGGTTATAGATTTTTGCCGTCCGTCTCCGAGACGGGTCAGCTAACAGTAAATAAAAAATAATCTAATAAATTCTAACTGTAGAGTATAAGCTATAAAAAGTGGAAAAATATCACATTTATAAAATATGTTGGATATTGTAAGTAATAAAAATATAAGAATAGTTAATCTCATCAATAGAAAAATTTCAATTTTTAAGTTTGAAGTGTCTAGGCGTCTGTGCATCGTAGCCCGTGAGCGTATAACCCGATTTTTGAATTTGTTTCTTTTATTGTTTGAAGGTGAATTAGTTGGAAGTGTTCTTAGCTATGAAGGGTTTTTTTTTAAATTTTAATATTATAAGATAAAAACTCGGCTGTGTAATATCAAAATCCAGAGACTGTAGTAAAATAAATTTTACAGGAGAGCTGAAAAACGTTTTCGTGTCCTTTACAGCGTGTCATTTTAAAAATACTATAGTCATAGTTTCTGTTAACCTGGTACGTGGAGGATCTTTAAGGATGTATGTATGTCAGACTAGCCGGCGACCCGGGACCCGGCTTGGCCCGGGTGTAAATTCCAATTTTCCAATAAAATATGACCTATGCCTATGACACTCACGAATGACGTGGCTTTCTATTGGTGAAAGAATTTTTAAAATCGGTTCAGTAGATCCCGAGATTACCCCTTACAATTTAACAAATATACAAACACACAAACTTTACCTCTTTATAATATTAGTATAGATATAGATAGGTTTTTAAATTGAACAGTCGAACCGTGGCGTCCGTGACAGACCAAGCTTTTATTGCAAAATCGTGGTAAGAATGACAACGAAGTATGACTACTTATATAAACATCACAAGTTTTCTAAAGCTCTCCCTAAAATGTAGCTATATACACTCGAGAGCAATGAATCCGGGTCACTTAAACGAAGAAACTGGTTCTAACCTACGCAGACCAGGAACGGGCAGAACCAGGTGTACCACAGCACGAGAAGACCGATACTTGGTGAACACCATGCTTCGAAATCGCTTTCTCACAGGAACTGAACTCACCAATCAGTTTCGACGCCTCGGAGGAAGTAACCCAAGTGCATGGACAGTAAGACGTCGGCTTGCTGAATCTAACTTAAAACCCTTAGACCTGCAAACGGCCCTAAACTGGAGCGTGGGCATCGTATTTCGAGACTAAGATATGCCCTGTTTCCTATTTTTGTTTTAAGGAGAGATCAGCAGTTTTTTTCTTTATGTAATTTTGTGTTAATAAAATGTATGGTGACTCATATTTTTTTTACTTTCATTTAAGGAGTATTACATTGTCTATTAAATACAATTTATTGCATTAACCTATCATTTTTAGTTTCCGAGATTTTTAACATTCTTTAAGTGACCCGGATTCATTGCTCTCGAGTGTATTAGCTGACATTGAGCGCGCGTGGAACAGACGCGACAAAGTATAAATTCATTAAAGTGTTAAGTTCTGTCGTCGCGTTAACAACATAATTCAATTAGCGTTGTGAAAATTGCGCTAGTTAACTGATTCAGATTTGTGATTTCTAAATTTGTATTTTATTTATTTAGATGAAGTGTTCAAAATTGAATCGCGAATTCAAACATAGGTGACAATGGCATGGAATAAAGCAGTTATGATTAATTTATTGTTGTATCGTTTTATACATGACTCAATTTGGATTTAAGTATTCTTTTGTGGTTTTTGGTAGCTTTTAATATAAATGTAAATAGGAAAAAGTCAATATATAGGATGGGATTTCAACCCGCTCCCTCAGACTATTCCTAGGGGGATACTCTGACCAAGAATCGGTATCGAGAATACATCTAAGCAGATTTCTTTCACTCTTTCAAGAATCGCTCAAGGGATTCCGACTTCTTGTATGAACATCTAGTCATACTAAAAATCGGAAGTTGCTGGAAATAAACTTTACATTTTACAGACAAGCTGACCTGAATCACAAATCGATATATAGTTCAAACTGTTCAAAGATGACCCACATTTCTACATAGTAAGTTCGAATATTTTGGACATTTTGCTAGAAAGCGGGACGAATATTCGCAAAACTAAACACTGAAAAGATAGAATTGAAAGCCAGATAGACACCCTTTATTGTATTGCACACCCAACGTAGGATACAAACGAAGGATAATACAATCGACCCAAAGGATGTATATGAAGTAGTATTGCGGACCCTTGGGGGACGGTTAGACTTTTCGAGGGCTATTATGAAAATTTACGAAGATTTTTGTAGTTTGTTAGTCAATCACGCTCAAACGGCCAAACGGGTCTGGCTGAAATTTGGTACCTACATAAATAGTAACACATTATTGTCTGAAATACCAATTAGGTTACTTTTATCCCTGGAATCCTGGAATGGAAGGAATGGAACAGGGTCATTCCATGCGGATAGACCGCAGGCCAGCTGATTGTAAAGTCTAATCTCACAGAAATGTTATTAATGATAGTAGTGATAAAGCTGACATGGCTTTATAAGTACTTTGTATTGTTAGCGTCGCATTGTGCGCTGTCTTACGGTCATTACGGAAAGGTCTTTACTTAAAGCTCTGGTTTAACAGTCGTGAAACACTTCCATTGAGGACACTATACATAATACAGTGATCTATTATAGAAACAACACTATAAACCTCTACAATGGCTGTGTTATCTAGTATTATTTTTGCCTATGTGTTATTCTAGACTCTATGTGTTATTATAATTATAATTTCTGTACCAAATTTCAACCAGTATCTACCGTTCATCCATTTTTGTGTGAAAGAGTAACAAACATCCATAGTAGGATGTAATCGTATAATGTCCACACAATTTCATGATCTCATTTCTGAGCTATAATTTTTTTAAATTACGAAATTTTATTCTGGTCGAGAGGTAGAAAATGAATATGGGAAGTCCTTTATTTATAAATTGAAAAGCATTCAATATTAAAACTTCTTATTATTCTAAATTGGACACAGCAGGTGGTGCTGCTCTGTTATACGTTAATCTACGTTATACTCCAGAGCTTTTCAACAGAATTCATCCCTATAAAAACTCTTCAAAAACCTTTAATGTGAAGGACTAACAGACAAAAAGTTTAGAACCTTTTTCGCATCTGTTTATGAACAAATTTTTTGCCATGTATGAAATGGATGTTGTCAGAATAATTCCAAGTTCCGGCTATAGCCTACCGCCTCACACTGATCGATGATAACATCTGGCTTTTCTCAAACGAGTCATTTCGTCTAATCGATAACGCCAGTTCTATCTGAATTTGTGTCTTTCAAAGGGATATAATTATTATTATGTCCTTCAGGATTTCAAAGGGATGTAATTATCTACGTTCATTTGATTGTCGTATTAGCAGTTCCGCCTGCGTAAATACTTAGGTACTTATTGATGTTACTTTTAGTGTAACTCAAACAGTATCACGTTTCGAGTCTTTTCACAACTCAGTTGGGGCTTTTCGGCCGAACTTTCCGTAAAGCGACTGCCATCTGATTTCCACAACCCATTGATGATAAACAATTAATATTACAAAATAAAAATATTTAACTTTTGTTTCATTTGCCTATAAACTTCAAACGGAATAAGCAACAATTTTTTATAACTCAAAATTACCAGAACAAAAATGTTGGAATAAACGTACCATGCTTTTTTACAGTAGCTTCCCATATACTTAAATCATCCTTAGCAACCAACTCTAGCGTCTATAATATGGTCAAAGTCAAAGTCAAAAATAATTTATTCTGTACAAACCATTAAACGCGGCACTTACTAAACGTCACAATTAAAAATATTTAAAACTAGTAAGCAAATGGACCACCGCCAGTTCGAAACGCGGCCCAGACCTGCGAAGACTCTGGTAAGAATTCCATTTGGTCTATTTACAATCATTTCCTAGATTTTTTAGGTATGGGGTTCTTCAAGAAAGGTATTATAAGGTTTTTACAGGGTCGGCAGCGCGAGTGTGAACCCCCTTTTTTTTTTTTTTATCGTGCGGAAATCCCCATGGATACCACCCCCGTCGGCCATCGGGGGTGGTTATGTCGGGATCGAACCGACTAAAACCGCACGCCGTCTCGGGCCTTAGTAACCGGGGTGTAAGGTTACCCAATGGGCATATCCCTCGCACCCCAGCTGACCCCGGGCCATCTACGGTTTTAAGATGGCCCCCTCGACCCCCCGAAAGGGGGGGTGGGGCGAGCATCGCGCCACTTCGCTGACGGTGGGGTGTAGGGTGACAGGAGGCCGTCCTGTCACCCAACCGTCGGCGCGCAGACAATCAGCTCGCCCCCCGCTCGCTCCCCACTGTGCCATCTGCTAGTCAGAGGGACACGTGGAGAGCCTCGGAGCAGCCCTCTAGAGGGCCACTCCCACCCCGGCCGGATTGGCCGCAGGCAGCAGCGTCTCCCGTGGCGAGTGGGAGGCGCTGCTCGCCTCCGTTGCCCAGGTGCACCACGTGGAGGTTCCGGCCCGCACCCAGTGTGAACCCCCTAGTGTTGCAGAAGTCCATAGACCACGGAGACTGCTTCCACCTAAGTGATATGAAAAAATCTTCCAAACTGTTTCAGCAGCGGTAGGTATTTTAAGTTTTTCATTTTGTTAACTGTGCCATAGCGAAATTATCGGGTTTTTAAGGCTCTAAATTAAATGATTTCATACCGAATGGCTCTACACTGTAGAGCATTTAATTTAGAATAAACAAGATAATTTGTATACTGTAGAGCAGGGTAGGCGAACCTTTATGCATCAACGTGCCATTTTTTTCTAAAACATGTTTTATGGGGTCACTGGCGTGCCATCAAAACTTTTTTTTTATACCACTTAGGTTGCAGACAAGCACACAGCCCACCTGATGGGAAGTGGTCACCGTGGCCTACGGACGCGTGCAACACCAGGGGCATCATCATACCTCACGAGTGTCATACGTTTTATAACATAGGTATTTGAACACTCCGCAGCATAGGATCATTCCCGTTAGTTAGATCGTCATAAAATTTCTAAACACATTTTTTACACAAGTTTTATGATCGGCGATGTGCCCAAAATATTGAGCCGCGTGCCACCGATGGCACGCGTGCCATTGGTTCGCCTACCCTGGTCTACAGTATACAAATTATCTTGTTTACGTATATTAATTACGCAATGAAACCTTCAACGCACTACGTGTTATGAACTCTGTCACGCGATCGACCGACTTTAATATTGAGTTTTGTCTATTAGTTTCACGGTTATAAAAGTGTGTGAGACGTACTGTACGGCTTTTTATAACCGTGATGTGTTCTATTAGCTACTGTAACAGTACATATATTATAACATCAAAGTCAAAGTCAAAAATATAATATAATAAAATATAATAAATAATTCTGTAGTTATAGACCTATTAAATGCGGCACTTACAAAACGTCAAAATCAAAAATATTTAAAACTAGAAGTAAATGGACAACAAGTAACACAGCCGGTTCGAAATGCGTCCCAGATCTAAGAAGACTCTGGCAAGAAATTTAGCGAGCTGTTTTTTTTATCTATTTACAATAATTTCCTTAGTCTAGATACAGTTATTAGTTTGAGTACCATAGTTGAGTGAACAGTTCATTTCCAAGCTTACATATATGACAGAACATATATTTACATTTAATTTATCAGTGTTTTCTTACGTATCTCACCCTCCTTCTTCTTGCAACAAAATTGCTTTTTGTTCAACATAGTCAATCATTTTTAAGACACCTAAGCAGCAATATTCGTACTGGGTATAAGTCTTTTGGAACTCGTCGAAAATTTATGTTTAATTATTACTTAACAGTTTGTAATTTATGAAAATTAGGAAGAAGGGAAAGTTTTGGGAACTTTATAACACTCAAATTTTAGCAATCGATTTTAATTTAATAATGATAAAAAATTAAAGTTACGATAACAACAATGGTGACGTATAAACGCTTGTGACGCTCGCGTAACAATATAGCATCGGTAGCTTAGCGGTTAAGGCCTTACTTACGATCACAGAACAAAGAAAAATCCTAATGTTCTGTGCTTACGATGGAGGTTCCGGGTTCGAAACTTGAACGTTACACTATTGACGTGGAGACCCACTTCTGATACATACCTAAGTTAACTTAGCTGAAGGAACTTACTAAGTGATTTCGGTTACTATAATTCTTTAGAGAGAAAAAAAATACCTCAACGACATCATTGATTCTGAGGCGACGGCCGTTTTCAAGGGGTGTAGCGTCGGGTGCCATCTCTACAAGCATCGGTTCGTTGCTGGGCCGGCCGCCAGCAGTACCGGCGCCCACCTTTTTCTTGCGCCTGCGAGGTTGAACATCCGCTGGCCGCCGCCGCACGTGAAACATGATGGAGCCTACAACAAAATTAACATACGTTATCCATTTGTTGAAACAGTGAATGCTGTAGAAGAAAGAGGTAGTTACAAATATTTGCAAACTGAAGCTCAAGGCTAGCGTGATAAGAACAGTATGTCTTCAATGGCAGTTGCAGCTTCCGAAGTATGATGGATGGTACTTCATGGCGAAGGATAGATTTGAAATTATTGAAGAAGCGTCTAAAATGCCAAAAATGTATCACTTCTAAATTAATGAAAGAATATGTAACCTAATCCCGAGATGATGTTGAAGATTTCGTTGTTTAATTATCCAAATTAAGACCTAAACGTGGAAAGCGTTCAATGGTTGCTAGAGCGCTTTCCACGTTTGAGTATAAATTGCCATTGTTATGAAGTTATTTTAGGTCTTAATTTGTTAAAATAATAATTATAGGCTTATTAAACCTTTACTAAATATGTAAATGTTAATTGGAATGGATAAAATATCACTGTGCACTGCAAACACCATCTTGTTTGCTTGTTGAATATAGGTAAGTTCATTTTGTATGCTGATTATGTCAACCTGTAACCACAGGCAGTAGTACCATCTGTTAAGAAAGTCATTAAAAAAAGGAGAAAATCTATACCTACCATAAATTGCCATAAAATTAATTGCATATGCATAAAAAAAGGCAATAGGCTCGCCACCTATTACATTGGGACCTAACCTAAACATAAACTGGCGAAATGTGGGTGCTAGCACCTCTGCCTACCCCTTAGGGGATATAGGCGTGAGTTTATGTTATGTATGTTATGTTAAGTAAAATTAATGAATATCTTGGAACCCAGTTATAATATCAGTGGTCTAGAATATACGTGCTTAACGTAAAATTTTTGCACGTTGCATGTTAACCTTTTGTACCCACGACATTAAGTTCATATTTGAACGTGAAAATTTTCGCACTTAGCATAATATTATGTTTTTCTTTAAGATCAAAGAGGGTCTTATGTTTTCATATCATAATCATAATTTTGCATAATATCTACGATTCTACGTGGTTGGATTACAGGTGAATCTTGAAATTTGGTGTATTCACTCCATTGCCCTGGCGCTTTTGCACGCTTAAGATTTAAAATTAACATAATAATAATGAGTTAAAATTAACATTCAAAAATTAAAATCATAAATCATCACATTTGTTAAAAACCATCAAATTACTTCGCCATCACCCACTAAAGGCAATAAGCCAAATTTCAAGATTCACCCTTCGGTACCTTACTATTGTTTATCATTAACGTAATATTTTTATGTAGTACGGTTGTGGAAGGTCAATTTTTGTTTTTTGTTTACCAGATATATTATTAGGTATGACAATAATGTAATTAAAAAGCCATTTTACGTAATACTACGACACTGTTGCCCAGCAGGGGCGGTTATACGCCGGGGAGTAGACTCATAACTGATACTTATTCGATTTTCGTACTCAAATTGTATTTTCAACATCATTGCGTAGAAAATGAAATACAAAACCAACTACAGCCTGCCGATCGTAGCCAATTTTAAATCAGCTTTGTTTATAGTGAAATAAAACAGATATTCGCTCGTCGATATAAAATATTTATTACCTTCACCCCACACCGCAAGTCGTAGGAAGAGAAATTAACTAACGACGTATCTAACAAAACAAACCATGTCAGTCTGTTTCTTCTTTAATATGCGTAGTACGGGTGTTAAATGTGTAAAAGATGAAATTAGAAAGCTATTATTGTAAACCTCACTAATATTATAAACGCGAAAGTTACCCTTTCACGTCAAAACGGGTAAATGGATCTGGCTGAAATTTGCTGCAGAGATAGATAGAAAAGATAGAGTCCGGAATAGCACATAGGTAAGCTTTCATCCCCTTTATTTTATTCCGGGAAAAATTCCCTATCATGGGTTGCAGGAATGAATGGTATTAGAATTCCATGCGGGCGGAGCGGCGGGCAACACCTAGCGTTGCATAAAAGGTCGTCACCATCATCCTTACGGAGATTTCCCAGTTGCGTCCAAATTTTGTAAGTATTTCGGAGCACGAGGTCCGCTTATTGATTTTGACTGGTATATCAATTTTCCTGGAGCGACTGCCATCTAACCTTCTAACTCTGAGAGGACAGTCCGCACTAGAGCCTCTTTTGTTGTTTAGCAGGTGCAGCGACTTGCAGATGCGATTGGCTTGGGCCTCCAGAATTGTGGTTAAATATTTGATCGAAGCTCAGTTAAGTTACTGTGTCTCCGATCAATAGAATCGAGGGAAACATTAATATTAAGGCCATAAAAGCCTTATATTGAGATCTATGGTCAACGGATAGATTTATCAGGTGTAACAGATCTGACGAATGACCAAGGGATTAGTAATTTTTATAGTTAGGTTTATTTTGATTGCCAAGACGAAGCAAAATATCAATTACTTAATGTTATTCTTCAAACTAAACTAATTATTTTTGTAAACGTTAAGTCTCTAAGAAATAATGAAACCAATTTGGTTAGGGAATGGCTTGGGAATTAGGGACTATGTGCCAGCAAAAAGAGTTACAATCAAAAAATCTTGTGGGAATCCACGCCACTGAACTCTTAGTCTGTTGATATTCCATTCCATATGTAAATATAATAGCCTTGGTATACGGTGAACACAATAAAATTTTCTGTTACGGCACGTACTTACGGGTAATGCGACAACATAAGAACACGATAAAAATGGCTTAACACAATTTGTGAAAATTTTAGAAGCATTACTTTTAGTAGAGTCTTGTGTAGGTAAGTGTACTCAAGCGCGTGTTAGGTTGTGTGGCGTGAAGCAGGATAGGGGGGCAAGGGGGCACCGGTAAGAATGAGGCAAGCCCGCTTCTAGTGTCAACATCATTAGTGTCTACACTGTCCCGTCGCTTCGCTCTACAGAAGCTACGAGAGCGTGCTGCTACGAGCTAAAAATTTTTGTACACCACGGAAGATCTGGTTTTATAGTGACTATCTCCGGTAAAGGATGGTTGTTACTGAAAATATACTGGAGGCGGAAAGCGTGACAAGCGAAACACTGATAAGAATGTGCTGTACGTACCTATAATAAATGTGACTCAGTGATAGAATTGAATGGAAAAAAGGTTACTACATCCCTAGTAATTAACTAGTTTGCATCTGTTGGTATGTTCTTTTTTTATACCACTTAGGTGCCAGACAAGCACACGGCCCACCTGATGGGAAGCGGTCACCGTGGCCTACGGACGCGTGCAACACCAGGGGCATCACACTCGCGCTGCCGACCCCGCAAAAACCTTCTTACAGGGTTTCTTTCCCACTTTCGTGGCAAAGACTTAGGGATCGTATTTAAATCTTCGTATATTATGTCTAATATGATAAGCATTTTGGAATAATCTTCAAAGCATGAAAAGCTGTGTTTCGCAAAAACTGTAGACGTAGTTCAGTGTTACTCATTCGCAACATAAAAATACATAAACAAACGTTATAATGAGTGGATGACCGTCCTTGTAATAAAGTTGATTGATTGTCAAACAATGTAATTAAAGAATTTATGATTAATTGACATTCGACTTAAAAGCTATTGGCACAGAATAGATAATTGCTATTGGGCTATATTGATTTAGGTGAAAGCGGCATGTTTAATTAGCTAGGGTCTGCACTTACCGGGTTATGAAGCAACGTTTTCAGACCTGGGCATAAGCCAACACAAAGTTATACATTAGCACTCATACAGAACAATTTGACGAGTATACGATGTATCGAGATGTAGTTCAAATGGAAACCGGGTCAACAGTCACAAAATTGGCGAAGTAAGCCTCGTTCGAGCTCAAATGTACAATGGAAATGTGGTTTATGAGATCGTTTGGTGGGACATACATAATACACGTATATTAACAATGCACTTGGGTTCAACAGAATGGCAAAATCAATATACCCACCGAGCAATGCTACCTATATTAACTATTCAGGTGCCAATAAATCCATAATGTACTGGTTTGATCACTCGACGTTATAAACGTCTTTTGAGTAGGTATAAAATCTTGAAGGTTTGTGATACCTTGAATTTATCCACGGAGATTACTATCATTTTGCAGTTCTGTTGACCAAATTATCATAGCACATCAAACATTTAAAAAATTACAAAAACTTTAAAAGCGCACTTGAAACATCACCTAATACGACTTCTTTATGCTTATTTCGCAATCGTGAACTAAATGATCTGCTAAATAGCATATCTATAGGTGTCCTAAGCCATTACCCGGTTGAATAACAAATAGTAGCGCGTGGTAAGTTCAAACCGGCCGGCGGTCTAATTGTAACTGGACTAACTGCCACACTACCACGAGGTACGTCATAGCGTGCCACCAGTGACCGCGGCCGGCCTGGCGACATTGTTTAGCTAATAATTGCAATACAAGTTAAGGACTAACTTGTCTAACGTTAAGCGTTTGTTTAACACTAAATATCATACATACACATACATACATATGCTCACGCCTTTTTCCCTCTGGGGTAGGCAGCGACAACAGCCCGCCAGAACAGAAGCACATTAGTGCTTCTGTCCTTACATACTTCCCGCGCATCCTCGTGGAGAGAGGAAATATAAACACGTTGGTAAAATAATTTTGGCTTATAGTTACCTGTCTACGACAACAGAACCTTAGCGCGACACCTAAGGTTTCTGCTAAATCGTGTGGTGCATGTATGGAATTGTATGTTTTTAAAACGCCAGTGTGTCTCCGCCTCAGCAGAAAATTGCCCGGAAGCAGTAAGTACTTAAATTTTTCAATACACGCCGCTGGTGTTACTAACCAATTTTTTGTTACAAACTTTATTCCATATTTTACCAACAGGAGCGGATCATTTTCTAATTCAAACAACTTTTGGAGACGCTTTATAAGCTACCAATAAATCATTGACGGCACGAAGAGATCTTCAATATTGTGAGTTTAATTAATTTTAAGTCATAAATATTTTCACCTCGGCGAGTCAGGTAAGTGGTTTTATTCCGCGAATTATAAGAGCTGACAAAGATCAATACCGTCGGTAGCTTAGCGGTTAAGGAATCTTAAGATTGAGAGGTTACGAGTTCGAATCCTGGCCATTAGAACTATCGACGACGTGAACTAACTCCTAAACAAACAATTTAGTAGCTGGAAGGGTTAGGGTGAATATCTACTAGTATTGTCGCCTACCAATATATCCTTTTCAAACAAAAATAAACTCTGAACACTTACATGTAGGTACCGATATCAGATATAAACTGACATATTCATTAAAACACTTTAATAAAGTACTCCACTTCAATTAAGCGTCTAATTATATTTTAAGAACGATGAGACAAGGCGTATAATTTGACATACGACCTATTTTTTTTTTTCTAAAACAAAAGACGGTTCACGGTGACCATCCGACAGGACGTGTATAAAGGTTATGGTGATATTAGTTTCCGTCGCCTGTAGTTGCTGTAACGCCCCATCTCCCTGCGTGTTTGCGTGACTTACTAAATTTGTATAATCGCGTCACTTGTTGCTTGCTGGTCCACTATAGTGAATTATTAAAACTGACGGTATCAGCTCCCAAATTTGACGTATGTAATACATCAAATGCGATAGAAGTAGATAAATAAATTGTGGAAATATTTTCTGAATTTTTACAGCAGATTAATTAACATAGGCAAACGCTACGCTATCACCCTGATAGAATTAAAATTATTTTTTGTTTAATATTGGATTTGAAATCTTTTAGTTAAGTTAAAATTGGTGCCGTATAAAGACTTCTGTTATAATTTAATCGTCGTAATTCTAAAAATGTTGAGTAAAACTGCTAGCAAACAACAATAGTAACAAAGCACGGCCTCTGGGGCGTAGCGGTAGCACATGCGACTGCTACGCAGGGGGCGCGGGTACAATTCTCGCTCAGTGCAAATATTTGTATGCATGAATATGTCTATTTCTATTGGTCTGGGTGTTTCTATGTATAATAAGTATGTATTTACACCCTAGAACCCATAACACAAGCTAGTTTAACTAAGCTTACTTTGAGGGAGCGCTGTGTAGAATGTCGTAGAATATACATATAAAAGCAGACTTTTAAGTAGGATATTTGGTAGTTTGTTTTGTTCACGATTGTACCTGTAGTACCTACCTAAAGGCTGTCCCGATAGATTGTTCAGACGAAACGCCACTCCGCATTATACGCTAAATGTATGGGTCGGCCGGGTTCATGAAGGAGAAAATCTAATTTTCTAAAAGGTCGCAAATCTATTATGTGAATTGCTGTGTATATTACCATCACACCTTACACTTTCATTGGCCTATTTGTTTAAAAGAACAAATAATAGTGCTATTTATATTATTCTCGTGATATAAGTAAAATGGAAAATGCTATAATGAGTTCTGTAGTTCCCAACGTTCGGTAAGAGCACACTTTATTACAATGCTTTTAGTCAGTGGCGGATTTACCAGTAGGCTGAGTAGGCTGGAGCCTAGGGCGGCAGATTTTAGGGGGCGGCAATTTTGAGCTAAATTTTTTTCTTTCATAAAAAAAAATAATATAATAATAGGTAACCTTACACCCCGGTAATTAAGACCCGAGACTTGTGGCCGACGGGGGGGGGGGGGGGGTGGGTGGAAGTCATGGAGAATTGTATAGCCTACTGGCGGCAAATTTATAAATCCGCCACTGCTTTTAGTACGACCTTCCTTTTAGTTTCCCGAGTAATAAATACCATAAACCATAAAGAAATATAATGTTAATACTTTAGTCTTAGCTAAACAGTAAAAGGAAGAATTAAGTCCACAAACTCTATAAATAACACACCAGAACCTAGGGACGCCTAGAGACTTATTCGGAAGACCAAAATTGTAGAGAACAGACGCGAGTATGGGTCATTAGAAATTAGAAGACCACATTCTCAAAATTTAGAAATCATTCTACTAATATTATTAAAAAGTATGTGAGTATAGATGTATCTTGTTTGTTACTCTTTTACGAAAAAACGAGTAAACGGATTTGGCTGAAATTGGGTCTGCTATAACAATAGCCCATTTTTTTATCCCTAGAATAGATTTTCATGGGAAGAAAGAAAGAAAGAAAGAAAATGTTTTTTTATCTCAAAACAAAATTTTAAAAAAATATATATAATAATAACAATAACAGCATCTGAACGTGAATTTTTTCGTTTTTTTTTTATGCGACCACAGACAAGACAGACAATCAGAATATAATATATAAGCAGAATATAATTCCACATATTAATAAAATGATCATAATATCACATGAAATTTCACATGCATAAGCTTGCTAAACGCTTCCACATTGACATTTTAAAAAGCAATTTGGATAAGACAATCACATCCACAGCTATTGTCTTTGACGTTTTTCTTCCTTTATTCATAAGTCATTTAAGCGGGAACAATACACAGTACATTAGAGCCACATGTTGTTTTATTAAATCGTGCGTGTGTATAAGTACAGTGATAACATCAAGCGGAGGTGGGTGCAGCGATATATATGACATGTTGGCAACTATGTCCACGGCACGCAATACGACGACGGACCTTGCGTAAACATAACAATGGTAGGTATATGGGTATGGGCTAGGCAGGTAGACATGTGCTACGCTGTGTGCCGTGGACCAACAATGCTCTAGTGACAGTACATCTAAGGAGTATTTTACATAATACTAGCTGTTGGCCGCGGCTCCGCCCGCGTGGATGTCGAAATCCGTTTCAAAAACTA
Source organism: Lithosia quadra (assembly GCA_963576445.1). Lineage (NCBI taxonomy): Eukaryota > Metazoa > Arthropoda > Insecta > Lepidoptera > Erebidae > Lithosia > Lithosia quadra. Next base: position 15,858,232 of record OY754879.1, read on the forward strand.
TCCTATCTCTCAAGTTGGATCGAACTGCACATGGTGTGCGAATTTTATTATAATCGGTTAAGTGGTTTAGGAGTCCATTGAGGACAAACATTGTGACACGAGATTTATATATATTAAGATATGCATAGTGCCTATCAAAAAAATCAATTCTGTAGTGTAAGTACTCAAATACGGTAAGAAGAAGAACGAACTAAACGCCTAATGAAAGACGTTTTAATTTTTATTGATTGCTATGGTATGGTACTGCTTCAAAAGAGCATGTTGTTATATTTTGTGCAAGTAATGGGGTCGAAACTTGGAGGTCCTACGGGTACGTCGCGTCGCCAAATTATCTCTCAACTCCCTCAAGCTTGGGTTCATAATTAACCCCTTCTTTCAGATTCTTTAGAAATAACTTTATAGAATAATATTATGTTAAAATTTTAGCCGTAGTTGAGCAGTAAAATAATAAATTAAGTCCACAAACTCTCATTATTCATAGCTCACTGAAACACGATCAGATAAATAAATAAATATTATAAGCTAAATTGGTTCCAAATTTTGATAAATTTGAACATCAAAATTCACGGGTACTTATATAAAACGTGAAAAAAGGAATTGTTCATATGGTAATTGCTCATCCACGTTGGTTTTATTTGAAATTAAATAAAAGGTCTTGCATGAAAAAATATTTGATGACAGTATTGTAGAGTTTAAGTGTGAATTGGAAAATTATTGTTAATTATCTTATCCAACATGCGATCAACGCAGATACGAATAACTATTCCCAGAAATCTCACTAACACACAATCCTTCATGAGCGGTGTATCAGGTGCATTAACTTACTTTCAGATTGTTTACAACGAGTATGTACTGAATCTAAAGCGCTCATATAGTGCACGGCATCTAACTTGGCAAGATTTTAGAGAAGTGTGGGCCCCACTGCTCCAAAACCTTGTCAACTTAGACGCCGTATACTATACTTGTTTCTAAGCGACGCATTTTGCCGCAAACAAGTATAGTATCCGGCATCAAACTTTGCAAGGTTTTGATTGTTAAGTTAGATGCCGTACACTACACACGCAGTTATAAATTTTTCATCCAGGCAAAATGGATGCAAACATCTAGATCTAAACATCTAGCCTCGAGTTGCATTGCAAGCATCTAAAATATATGCAATTTATTGGTGAAGAAATAGTTTATTCTCTATAAAACGGCTTATACGAAGATGAGTAAGCATTATCATAAATTTGAATGGCAAACAAACCTTTGATTTTGAAAACATCAAAGAATGTTTTCCTTTGAAGCAAATGTTTCAAAATTAAAATTTCAATAGTCTTGTTGAAAATATCTATCCTTTGTATGTTTAAAACGTATAACAAGCCTGCCCGAAGGCGCCAAGCGAAGATCAAATCTTGAAACCCTTTTAGAAATGATTTGTCTTTTTACAAAGTTTTAGCACAATAATAAATGTATTCAAGATATACTTTTCAAGATTAATGTTTCTTTTATCCTTCGCTAAGGTTTATCCTTCAACGTCACAAAGGTTAAAAAAGAACCAGCCTGTGAGTGTAAATGGACAGAGGTAAGGTGACAGTTTTGATCGAATCTGAGTATTGATTGGGCGCGGGGCAGTCAATCCAGTGTTAACAAGTTTGATATGTAGGGTAGTGACCTCGAGCAATGCAATCATAACTTTGAATTGAAGGCAAGTCAATAATAACATTTTCTATATCAATAAAAGACCATCAAAGTTATGTTTACACTTTATGGTACTGTCGTGTCGTACAGTTATACTTATAGGGTCTATTTCAGGCACAGAGTAAGTAACAGTGTGTGTGACAGTGTATAGAGAGCATTTACTACCGTTTACTACCTAGAACCAACAGTATGTCTATGAATGTCGGTTGTAGTACTTACAATAAATCTACATGACTTGGCATAAACATGTAAGTCATTGTACAGAAAATGTTTAATTTTATAAGCACTGAGTATAATTATATCACCAAATATTCTACTTATTATTCCCACAAGTGAATATAATAAAGGTTTATTTATTTGTTTATTTAACTGGTTTTCTTTAATAGGTATTTCTACGGGATACGTAGATTTCGAACTGTTTTAACTTATAAAATTGTCCCTAAGTTAAGTGTAACTTGTTATTTTCTTTTATTTTTGAAATATTTATCAGAGGAACAGTCGATTTTTCCCTTTCACTTGTTTTTAAGATTTAAAAAGAAATTTGATACCACCTATATGCCAAATCCTATCATGTGCAAATCACTCTATATTTGTGTTATAATAAAACACTATATCGGAGGATATAGAACATATTACGAGTTTTATGTTATGACATAGCTGGCTTGACCAAAAACCATGTTCTTAAACAAAGCAAGAGTTACCGAAAGCACATCTCACATATTATCATACAGTTAGATGGGCTCGACACATTAATTATTCAAACCGAAACAAAATTTCAGCGGCGCTTCAGGGATTTGATGTAAACAGGTTTATATATTTTGTGTGTTGAGATTTCAAAAGAATGTACTAAAGCTGAAGTATACTTTCAAACTTCAGAATTGTATAAAATATTCAAACCGAAGTGGAGATGTGTGGCGTCAACACAATGGTTAATATAGGTTAGTATAATAAACAATTTATTTCCCAAATTTTCTTGTTTACAGATTACCCAATTTGGAAACAAGAGTATTTGGGAATGTAAAATGAAAAATCGATTCGAAACAGAAACAAATCATGTAGGTATAAGTAATAACGACTATTTAAAGATAGGTACAAAATTTGACTATCGTATAATTACGGTGGCTTGTGCATCTTCAGATGACAATAGAAAGTAGTAACAGTACAAATAAATAGCAAAATTAAATTTAGAAAGACGTAAACAGACTGGGTTTCAAACTGCATTCTAATTGGTCCGGCCAGTAACTGTTAGAAGTTCGTTTCCTGTAACGTCAATCACAGTTTGAAACCCAAAGTAGTTAAGGCAGGCTAAAAATACTTAATGTATGCTTTAACCATTTCAATATACGCTTCCACAATGGTGAAATTCTGCTATAGGTCGATGATTTTCATTACAAATTTAATGAAAACAAGATAACTTTTGCTTTTGTCATCTATACTAATATTATAAAGCTCGTGCCTCGGAGAGCACGTTAAGCCGTCGGTCCTGGTTACCATACAAACATCTATGGCAGTCGTTACGGGTAGTTGGAGCCCTAAAAAGTCCAACAATAACGGTCTAGCTGCAATACTTCGATATCGCCTAATGTCACCATTGGGTTGTGAAGGTCAGATGGTAGTCGCTTCACGGAAAATATTGAGGTCCAGCCAAATCCGCAGTTAAGACTGGTAAACCAGACCCCAGACTCCGAGGTGAAAGCTTAGGATTCGACTGGGATTAACGCTAGGTTGAAGACTAATATTATAAAGCTGAAGAATTTGTTTGTTTGAGGTAAGTACTGGTTCGAATTGAATTTTTTTTGTGTTGGATAGCCCGTTTATCGAGGTAGGAGATAGGAGGAAGGAAGGGCTACATATTATCACGGTACACCCAGGGAAGCAAAGTAGTAATTATGTTAACAAATCGGGCAAATTTCCATACATCATTGCAAAACTAACAAAGTACATGTACGGGTTAAATAAGTGCCACGGGGACGTGGTATGTCACTGGCAAACCGCGGGGACAGCAGCTAGTTCTTCTATAATATGAGGCCGTGAAGCTAAGGGACACCATTGTAGCGTATTATCGGTGTCTGTAGTGACCACATTCCTGAGACTTTACCTTTAGTCCACAGTCCTTTACCATCAAGGGAAGTCATATCGACGTGACAATTATAAAACAAAAAAATACTGCTGCAGAATTTTACAAAGTTCATGAATTTTCATAGAATTTTTCTTCAGAAACACGTTCATATCTCTATGAAATGATATACGTAGTTACAAGAATATGTCATACAGGTTGTTGAGCACCATAAAAATGAGCCGTACAATATAGCGTTAGCTAATAAAGACAGCAATAAAACAGACTGGAGTCAGACAGATGTTATGTTGCGTTTAATGTTAATAATGAAAGTCGTGGTGTATTATTTTATGGTAGAACATTTCAAGGGAGAAAATACGTGTGCTGCACGATTCGAGGATCAATATTTATTACATTAACTGGAAACTACTCTGAAGACAATTATTATAAGAAATACGCCTGCTACAGATTATGTTAGAATAACGTAGCAGGGACTTTAGACATAAGTCACATACTACCAGTGGAATGGCGGGGAAAAAGATGGAGCTTTACACTGTGCATAACTCCATCCCCTGAGTTGAACTGCATCGCATTTAAATCGCTATAAGAGCGTCATAAGACCCCAGCACATTAAGAACTGTTTTTTTTCTGCTACTGAAAATAAAAGAAATTGGACTTTTTTTTTTCATTTGGTCACGTCAATATGACTTCACCTCGTCTCATGGTACACTAAAGGTAGTCTCAGAAATGGGGTCACCATTACCAACACCAATATTGTTATAATGGTGGCCCTCGGCTCTAGGGCCTCATCAAATGCTTTCAAACGTATGCATAATTCAGGTAATATAGAGTTACATGTTACATGTAGGTTACATGTTAGATTATGATCTGTGTCACATTTTATTTATATTTATTGCTAGTGTTACCCATACTAATATACATACTACATGACATGTAGGTATAGTATATTTCTTTATAAGATAAAGAATATGTGTAAGACAAATTTCAAATAGCTGTTCAGTGGACATTTTGTAGAAGTAAAGTTACTTCCACAAAATCTTGAAGAATCTCGAAGTCTCGAAATTGTAGCACATCCCACGATTACCATTTACCTTACCATTAGCTCTGTTAGGAGTTATAAAAAGAGCTCGTCGAGGCCTACTTAATCCGCCAAAGGTAAGGTGATGATAATAATGCGCTTTGTATTCTAATCCGTCGAGCAGAAAACATGATCTAATTTAAAATACCTGTTCAGACGCTGCGCTGCGAGAATTTTAACTTAATATTTTTGAGTGTAACGGATTAAGCACATGTTATATTTATCTTTAAGGGTCATGACAAGATTTAAAAAAAAACTGAGTTAATTCTATAAAAGGTTTCTCTATATAGTAGATACCTGATCCTGAGTTCTGTTAGTTTACAGCACTTCTATTAATTTTCAACATAAATGACAGGTAATTTGCGGTGCACGCAGTGACCTTATCAATCAAATCGTTCATCTTCAATATCCAGTCGCCTTGCGGGATCATCACTATCACTACATAGTATAAAACAAAGTCGCCTTTTCTTTCCCTATATCCCTATGTGCGCTTATATCTTTAAAACTACGCAACGGATTTTGATGCGGTTTTTTCCAATAGATAGAGTGATTCAAGAGGAAGGTTTATATGTATAATACATGCATCATATACTAAGGCAACATTGCTAATTTTTGAGGTTTCTAACGTGATGTCGTAAAATTAACCTATTTTTTTGGGCTTATTTAGCAATTTAGCAAAAACGCTGCCTAAACCCTACGAGTTAGATCAAATTAATGTACTACAGTATTGTACACCATAAAAAGGTCTACAAAAAAGTCCGCGATGGTATATGTTTATCTTTTAGGGATAACCCACATTAACCATTTTTATTGTTTACTTTTTACGTGAAAAAATGGCTCATTTACGAAGCTATTTTAAGCAATACGGCATTAATCCTTATCGAATTAAGTACCTTAAATACAGTGTGCAATTAATATAGATCAATATGGTTCCTTACAGCATGTAAATTAAACAAATATTTTCGGAGATATTACAAATTTAAAATTTGCGTTTGCGGCGGGCGGTACCGGTCGGACGGGGCAGTGCGGGGAGGCCGCTATGTTTTATATACAACGTTCATAGTTTTTCTGTAGTGTATTTAATTTAGTATCAGCATTGCACCCGTGCGAAGCCGGGGCGGGTCGCTAGTTCTCAATAAAGAGATAATGTTAAAGGTCAAATTACACATAAAAAGAAAGGCAAACCACTTTATGTCTAGTCCATAAAGACTCTTTATCGCGACATTATCGCGAAATGTAACTTACTTAGAGACCACAGGACTGTCTCCGAATTATTATCGGTGGCGAAACAACATAATTTAGAAAGTGAACTTCCGCCTTGCACGACAACGATGAAGGTAGCACAAAGTTAATGACAAAACAAGCTTGCAACTTACAGTCGAGCCGTTATATATGCGCTAGGACATCAATTGCTGAACTCCTGACAAACTATAAACTCTATTTAATTAACTCTTGCAAAAATGGACATTTTCAAGGACGGTATTATGCATATTGATTCCACGAATGAACGGACATCGAACCGCGAAACGAGTTAAAAATACCGGCACCGGCGGTCGGTCGACCGGCATCTGTGGGCACACCGGTCGGACTACTCTGTCGGGCCACATGCGTTTGTTTACTATCTGTTCCGATCACGTTTGCGGCGCCGGCGGTGGCCGCACTGGATCTAGTTGGTGGTCACATTGCTTATTTCGAGCAAAAAGTTTTTTCGTACGAACTTACGGCGGAGGCCCCAATCCATGTCGAGGCGCACGGAATGAGAGGCGCGTGGCGCGGCGTCTGCGAGGCGACTGCCGCGTCCTGCGCCCGCACGCTCCCTCTCATGTATTCCTATTGTATTGTAAGTCGCATAGAACATTGTCCGCGCCAAGAGGAACCTTGCGGGTACCATGGACTCTCCGATACACCACAGACACACGGGCTAATGGCTCTAACTACTACGAATGAACTTTTACGAGGTTAGTCACTTAATTAGCTCTCCTAAGTGAACGCGTTGTTAAGTAGTAAGTTTAGAAAGTACGTTAATACCTACATGTAAAATTGAAACTTAGTTACTTTGATCTTTAAAAAAGGTATCTACGCGACAGATACAATGTTTCATTATTAAAATTGTAATACTTCTTAGTTATCATTTCATTCAAAGTCGGTCCAGTAATGACGTAAAAATTAGTAGGTCGTTTCTGATGAAAAGCGCTATCGGACGAATCGCGACGGCCTCATTCATTTCCCGTCGGAAATCCAATTCGTTTCTTTATATTTATAATGCACATATAGATATAGGAGTCCATTAGATTTGGCAATCGCCAAATCGATAGAACTGATGCGTTACTTGACAGCGATTGAGTGTCCATGGTAGTGATGAATCGTGCATGTGTAGATTATTACAAAACAAATAACGTAGTTTATAAATGTTCTTGATTGCTAAAGGTATAACTATGCACTTGGCTACTTACATGAAATATTTGATATTGTGTTTTATGACATCGGGGTAGAAATGGTTAATTAAAACCTTACAGGCAATTAGGAGTCCATCGGTCAAAGCGTTATTTGCGAAGCTGTAATGTGACTGGTTCAATACAATTTGTGGACTGAAGGCCAATTCACTTATCTTAGGTACTAGTTAATCTGAATATCTTCGTTGCATGTAGAAATCCCATGGGCGTAATTTTGTTTACTTTTGTTAACACGGCTTTTTCTAAACAAAATTGGTTATTGGTTTTTGTTAACACGGCTTTTTCTAAACAAAATTGGTTATTGGCAATACCCAATAACCAACTTTGTTTAGTATAAATATATATAGATATAGTCTCCGACTAGAAGAATCTGAGAGTTATAGTATAACTATATCATGCTAGTCGTAGAAATTGCAAGTATAAATTAAGGGTTGAGTGAGAGAGCTTGTCTGTACCTACATAATACTGTATACGCATTTCCTGTATGAATGTAGAACCAACTGTAGTGACGATAACATACGCAGTGTGTACAGAGGCTTTAGAACTAATTATAATTCCAAAGCAGTGTGCTGAGGATTATAAACTTGATATATTTCACAATATGGGCACATTATGCACATACATTAAAGTTCAATTTAGGAAATGTACACATGATGGATTGTTTTTGTTATTTTAAGGAACCCTAACGATGTGTGGAACATAATAATAATAGTTCGGTCAAATTACATCAAAAATAGGGGTGAGGTTACAAAGATACATAACCACCCTCGCTGGCTGGGGGTGGTATCCGTGGGGATTGCCGTAAGAAAAAACCCCTCCCCACTTCCCTTCAGGGTAGGCAGCGCGTGTGTGACACCCTTAGTGTTGCACACGTTCATAGGCCACGGTGACCGCTTCCCATCAGGTGGGCCGTGTGCTTGTCTGCCACCTAAGTAGTATAAAAAAAAAAAAAAAGTTACCGGTAATTGAGACCCGAGACGGCGTGCGATTTTAATCGGGTGGATTCCGACATAACCACCCCCGATGGTCGACGGGAGTGATACCCCTACGGATTCCCGCACGATAAAAAATACAAAAATTCACTCTGCTGAAAATTGGTAGGATTCTTCAAAATACTATAATGAATGAAATGTGAAAAATCCTCATCCATCCGAAACCTTGAAAATATCTCGGGGTCAAATGTCACAAAAACGGGTTATCGCGATTTTCAGCAAAATGGTAAGTTTTATCATAAAATTAGCCCAGATAAAAACTGTAGGTACATCAGATAATTTATTTACAAAAAAATGTGCTAATACTTTTTTTCTTAGCCAGAGAGCCGCTGCTTTAGAGATATGACGACGCAAAACTGTGATCGACATAATAGGCACACACGTTTCCACGTCCAAATGTAATGACACAATCCAACTAAAGTTACAAATCGAGGTCTTACTAGTAGATACCTAACCGATGAAGAGTTCCGTCAGAAAGTTCCATTAACCTGGATGCGCCTAGATCAGCCCGACGATGCGACGGTCTCAAATTAATGTATTGCCATCCGGATACTAGATACCTAGGTACTTGCAAAGTTTGAGATCGATGCATCTATTAGAAGTTAGGTAATTTAGACTTGCTAAGATTTGTTTAGGTAATAAATATATACGTACATCTTCTATTTATACATACATACACATACATACATATGTACAGGTGCATACTTATTAGCTTAGCTTTTACCCACGGCTCCACCCGCCTAAAAATCTGGTTCCATTCCTGCTTACAATGGGAAACTACCCTAGGGATAAAAAGTAACATAGTTGTTATTTCATATCTATCTCAACACCAATTTTTTGCGTAAAAGAGTAACAAACATCCATTGATACATTCATACTTTAAAATTTTCATGTTTATAAAAGGATTAAATACGTTCCCATTCCCCGATCCTGTTCCCAGCTTGCGGGAACAGGATCAGAAATCTACGCGGGCAGAGCCGCAGTCAACAGCTAGTAGATACATAAACACAGAGAAAGTAATAAAAACATATAGGTGGAATTAGGTGGGTCCCTATAACTCGGGTTCAGCGAATCTGAGCATGAATCACGTTGCGAAGAATGTGTGGTTTTATTAACTGACGAAGAAATATTGAACACTATATTACATGGCGTGTTCTTAGTACAGACTAGCCCATCATGTCTCGTAGGTGTTGTAAGGGGCGATTGTCTTAGATTGATTGGCAGCAACATCTACGTATTTACACTATGGAGCGGTTTAAATGACACCCACTCATTTTATAATACCACTAGCTGTTGCCCGCGGCTCCGCCCGCGTGGATGTCGAAATCCGTTTCAAAAACTATCCTATCTCTCAAGTTGGATCGAACTGCACATGGTGTGCGAATTTTATTATAGTCGGTTAAGTGGTTTAGGAGTCCATTGAGGACAAACATTGTGACACGAGATTTATATATATTAAGACTAGTAACGCTCGCTTAGCTTCCGTTTATACGAGTTTTGTTTAATTCAAACCACATACGAGTGCAAAGAGCCTATGTAAATCGAGGCATATACTCGTACCTTGCAAACGGTGAAAGAACTTTTCAATAAGTGCAGTAGTTGTAATTCTTTTATTTAATAAAATATATTAATAGCTACCAATTAAAGTCCAAATCGATCCACCCGTTTCAAAATTACCTAATCTAAACCACAAGCAAGACATTTTATTTTGTTATTAGCACCGCGTATACATTAACATGCAATCCAATCTTTAAAACGCTGTACTTATTACACACAGACAATTAAATTTTATCTATTTGTATAAATGTAGCTACAGTTAAATATATATTGTCTCTACGTAAGCGAAGGTAGGAAAAGGTAGTCACAGTCAGTCAGGCGTATAAAACACCTATATTGTTGTTCGACCCCCAAGTAAGGGTGCGTTGCCCTGAGGCAACCTCGTGTCTCCATATCCGTGTTTTCGTGGTTATGAAAACACATCCTTATTGACTAATCATACCTATTTATTCAGCTCTGTTCAGCTTTTGTCAATAGAAAAACAACTATGTTAAATGGAGATACGTACGGTATACGCTTAGTTTCCGCGTCTATTCAGTTTTCACGGCGAACAAGTAAAAATTGTGGATAGATTTTTATCATACGAATGCTAGTTCAGCGCTGTTCTGCGTTGGGGGCTGTACGCGATAGTAACTTGTCTCCGTGGAGTCGAGAACAGTCCACAGTCAGCGCTGAATTTATTGTAATAGCGCTGAACGCAGCGAAACATCACTAAACTCTATTATAGCATTCAGAACTCTATGACGGCTTTTCACAATCTTACAATACTGTACGTGACTGATAGAGCAATTACATGGAAGCGCAAATGGATTTGAATAAATGTGGTTAGTCATTTAGTTGACGAGCCTATTGCAGACACATTCTACTCGACCCAGAAATCGAACTCGGGACCTTATGCACGACCTCCGTTGCAGTTTGATATCAGACTAAAAAAATAATTCAAACTACCTGCTTTTATGGGGTAGGTGCAGTAGAGTAGATAGTTTTGTGTTATTCTCTACAACTTCCTGTGTCCTAGCTCCTAGCACAATGGAATCTATTGTGAGCAGCTGCACAATAATAATAGCCGAACTCGATATTCAACAATTTTCAATCTAGTCCAAAGGTCTTTGAGAAAATACCGTTCCTAAAGTGTGCAGAATGTCAGATAGAAATGTATGAATGAGAGTTTTTGTTCACGGGCGGGCACTATGCGGTTGAACTCCGGAGGCACAATTATCGCAATAAAAATATGTTCAAAATTTTGTCTCGGTCTAGTCTCGGTCTTATATTGATCTATTAAATGTCAAAAAATGGAATTCTTGAAACCAAAAGAATAACTCTTTTGACATTTGGGAGATCGAAATGAGATTGAGGTTAGACTAAGACTGAATTTTGAACATATTTTTAAACGAGAATTGACCCACAGGACTTGCAGAAGGTCTTCAAGTGCGTTCCTTGCGCGATACGGAAGAGTTTTATGCATACTTTTCCATAGCTACTTAAAACTTCGTAATTAAAATATATTGCCTTTGACAAAAGAGTTTGGCGACTGCGACGGTTGTATAATTGCCCGTATTATTGAACCTTTCTCGAGTGTTCCGAAACACAACCCAAAACAAGTAGGTTTTATATTTTAAGATGACACTTACCAAGTTTTAAGCAGTATATTACATCACTGGTTTTAGAGAACACGAAATTAATTTTTTATGGCAAAGCAACTTTATAGGTAAGTTGCCTTCACATTAAAAAAAGTTTTTAATTGTTTTATCTTGTTTAGTTAAGAAGTTGCTATGGACACCTGCCGATTCCATCATCAGACCAGCTTCACAGTACCATATTATCGCATTGCATCGCATCGCACCAAATTCGAGTTTCATCTAACGTCAGAAGGTGCTTGCAATTGGGCTTCAAAAATTTGTCCCATACTAACAAACAAAAGAGCAAGTAGAAATTAGGCTTGTAAAAGATCATAATAACCGTTCCCATGATAGGTGAAGTCATCGGGAAATTGTTTCAAGTACTAAACGATAACGCGCTGTCTTTAATTTTATATAGGTAATACATTCGTCATCTATGAAGAACATTACGTTTATGTGTATTTTATTAGCACTCCGTTTTTACATCCTACTTCCTCTAGTATTATAAATGTGAAAGTTTGTGAAGATGTTTGTTACTCAATCACGCTCTAATTACTGAACGGAACTGGCTGAAATTAGGTACCGGGATACATTATAGTTTGAATTCAGTGAAGCCGCGGGCAACAGCTAGAAATGTATAACAACAAATACTGACACAAGTTGATTGCTCTCTGGCAGGTGGTTCATGACACATTCATGAAATAATATTAAATATTCAATGCAAAGGTCTTTGAAATACTCGCAGGTGAAATGTTGAAATAATTATTATGTTCCGAATCAAAGCGACAATGTACCTACCTAGGTATACTGCCGCTTCGATTTGGAACCTTGGCTTTATCCCTAGAATAGGTTCCCATCGGAACCGGGAATTGGATAAGAATTTCAGGCGACGGCGATTTTTATATAAAAGAGCTTCTCTCGTGTCGATGTTGCTATCGTGGTGTAGTAATAGTTTTAACAGCAATACCGTTACTGACGGCAAAGGCCCCAATATAGGTATCGCTCTTCGAAAAGGCTTACTACATCCCTTCATCCCTCCTATTAAAGAAAAGAGCTACTTCCGAGTCGTAGTGATGCACCCAATAATGGAACGAAATCAAACTAAGAACACCTTACGGAACACACAACATACCGACAGAATTTTACAGCAAGTTTTACGGTTTACGCTTAATGCATTGTTTGAAGACTATTTTACGAGCCACATATACGCACGTATATACAGAGCAATGTACGAACATAAAAGGTAGTACGTCGTTGCAATACGCAAAGAGCATTTTGTGGACTCAGGACATTCGCACAATAAGGAAATGCAAATCGGCTTAACAACTGGGAAGAGCCCGCTAGCTTAGACTGTGAGCAAGACCTTACGGTTTAAGAAAATTACAAGGACTTCAGAATTTAAGCTCTCATGAGGAATATTCTCCGTATAATATTGTAGCAAAAATTACATGAAGATTCACAATAAAGCGGCTATAGCGGGGCGAGGTGGGCCACTCAAATATGGATGTCGACGTTTAATTTTTGTAAAATGTACCTTTTTTAATAAAATAATGGACTGCTAAAAATATTTTAAAGATATTTGATTTTTAAATCTAATTTCTCAAGCTACCCCAAAACAGCACGATTTTGTGTGAAACAAAATCGTGCCAATCAGTGACGTAACCGCGTCTTGGCTCGCAGTGTACAGAGTGCCAGAGAAAAAAACTTCAAACTTGAGAATCTGAATATAAATTGGTTAATGATCAATATAAGTTTTAAAAATCTTTAAAAGAGCATTTTAAGTAGTTAACCCGCATTTTCATAAGAAATTTTATTGAAATGGTTCAAAAAATAATTTCTAAAATATGAAATGATCGTCTACTTTTGACGCTACTATCTATCAATGGTAGCTGAATGGATAAGGACGCGGCCTCTACTCAGAGGTACCGAGTTCGAAACCGGCCGGACAGCACCAATGTGAATTTCACTTTGTGGAATTTATATATGTGCTAATCACATGATTTACCATCCGCTGACGGTGAAGGAAAACATCGTGAGGAAACCCACATGTCCTAGAAGAAATTCTAAGGACATGTCCGATCCACCAACCCGCATTAGGCCAGCGTGTGTGGATTAAGGCCTAAACCCTCTCAGCTCTCTCGTCAGAAGAGAGGAGACCCGTGCCCAGGTTGCTATTATTATACATCTTCGGGAACATCATATTGCTATCTTAGTAGTAGTATTCAAGTATAAGTTACAACAAAGAGATAACAGATGCAGGCGGGTGTCAGCTAACTAGGTCTCACTCTAAAACAGTACTAAAATATTATGGGTTCAAAGTTCAAATACCGCTCGGCATGAACTTTCGCAATATGAGTGCACAAGAAACATTCAAAAGTTAATCAAGTGTGATATTGCAGCTAGATAAAATAGAGCTACAATGATACGCAGTTGTGATGGAGATAACGTCATAAGGTTTGTCCCTCACTAACTGTCGCAAATATGGAGGAATATGGCTTCAATGAAACAGTCCAAGATAACTAAATAAAGGGGCTCGTGGCTAAGTGGTAACAGAGTAGGTTAACACATCGAAAAATTAAGCAATATTGGCCAATATTAGATCCACCTTTCCTGAGACTGACCTAGGTGACCACAATTGACATATTGAGACCCCTCTGTTTCTCAGAGGATGTGTTAAGCTGCTTGCCATACAAGTCCGACAACTGAGGGCCAATTCAAAATTCCATCTTAGTCTAGTTTCAAATTCATGTCGATCTCCCAATTATTATGTTTTTACAGCTGATAGGTAGGAATGTCAAATAAGGTATTCTTGTAACCTAACGCAATTATTTTGCAAACTTTTTGACATTTCGGGGACGGATCGAGACTACATTGAAACTGAATTTTGAACATATTTTTCTACGAGAATTGGCCCTCTAGTTCTAGTCTAACTCTTCGAATAATATGCGGCGACGAACGATAGAAGAGTCATATAAAGTGTGACGTGCTTTTCTAGAATATTATGTTTCATGCCAACCATGTCCCATATTGAGGTCGAGTGGGTCGGCATGCCATGTCATCTCATTTTTATCTATACAAATAAACAAAATTGAAGTGTGTATGTAATATTAAAATAACCGGTTTTTATTAAGGGCATTTGGATTTATACACGGTACATAAATACCAAAACAACATTTATTACAATTTTTGTTCGTGCTAATCTCTGAAATAGCTGGACCGACTTTGACGGGACTTTCACTGGCAGATAACTGATGTAACAAGGAGTAATTTAGGGTACTTTAATTTTGAAAGAAGAATTAGGGGTCCGTTGAAACCTTAAAAATCTAAAACCGCGCGCACGAAATCGCGAGCACAGCTAGTTTCGTACAAAATCGAACAAGCCATTGTTTGCACACTATCTGGTAAATTCAGAGTAGTCCTTAGTAGCTAGCTTACTTATGGAATCCTACTTCCTTCCTACTAATATTATAAACTTGAAGTAAAAATAAAATGTTGCTCTATTACGCAAAAACGGCGTTCTGAGCTCATCTGGCTGTTTGGTACAGTGATAGATTATAGTCTGGAGTAACATATTTTTATTCCGGTAACAGGTTCCCGTGGGTCACGGTAGCGGGAACAGACTTTCACGCGAGCGGAGTCGCGGCCAACAGGCAGTGCATGAAATAATGCTTAATTTTATTCATTAAAGTCTTGTAAGCTCTAATTTAGTTCATTACAGCTGAAGTTGCCAACAAGATTATAATAATCTTTCATGATAAAGCTTTAGGATCTGAAATTAAATATTGTTCTACCAGCTATTGCTCGCGTAATATTCTGATCTCTGATCTCTCTCGCGAGATAGAATGTGCCTTACGTGTTATTCTTTTTTTTAAATATTCAGTCCGTCAATTGACTTTACCCCACTGGATAGTAAAGCTAGGGTAAAGTCCGGGGGTTACGGGCCGCCATTCTAGACACCATTCTAGACTTAAATATATCCCTGTACAAAATAGGCTATTTGACAACATTAAAAATATACTACAAATTATGATCATCCTATCAGAAAATAACGTAACAAGCCTCATGAGACTATAATTTACACTCAAATATGCATATTTATTGAGAATTTCAACTAGAAAGATGTAATATATTTTAGATTTATTGTCTGTGGTGAAAACGCTCTGTGTTTGGTGACAGCGCTGGTGACGTCATGTGTACGTAAACACGACTTACATGAACAGACACAAATACGTTTTCTGGGATTTATATACAGATATTTATGCAGTGTGACACTTTATACATCACTTGGCTCACTAAAATATTGAAATTACTTTTTTAAGCAATCAAATTCAGTATTGTTTACAAAAGTCACCTAGCCAAATGACGTCACGTACGCCATTTTTTCGAGAATGGCGTTTTGCCCGCACTTTTGATAATTTAAACTTTATTATTGATTTTTCAACATAATGCATTGTTTTTTAACTGAAATATTAATGTGGTATGTTTATAATGTTATAAGGAATCATTTTAAGTAGTTTTATAAAATTAGTCAAATAGCCTATTGCAGCCAGTTTCGTTCAGTCGTTCTTGCGTGAAAGCGTAACGAACATCCATACATCCATACTCAGATTTTCTCGATAAAATATTATAAGTAGGTTAAAATCTTAATGTTTTTTCCGATCGCATCAAACATCTCAATAGACGATAAACTACAAAAGTGTAAAATAACTTCTCTCATTGATCGACTCAAACTGAAAATGGCTACGTATTTTCAGTTTGTTCAGACAGAAGTGTAGTTACAAAGTTGTAGCTACCCAGCATCAAATATTTACCCACGAACCACACAAGTTGAACAGTATTTGAACAATGTTAAACTTTATCTGTAACATTTAATTGTTCTGAGTTTACCACGACTGTGAGGGAAGAGATTTTCAATATTATCAAACGATAGATAGCAATTTTTTAAATAATACATAGGTACATACATACATACATACATACGAATCACACCTTTTTCCCATTGGGATAGGCAGAGATTAATTATTTTTTTAAATAACTTACATTTTAATTTTACATTTCATCTTAGAAATTCGTGAAGTATTTGAAGACGCTGTCAGGGTGTTGCCTCTGAATACCCGGAATGAAAAAGGCATGAGTTTATGGTATGAGTGAAGTATGTACGGACATTTTCAGGCTGTTGTTCTGCCTACCCCGGAGATAATATGTATGCATCATAGAATATCGAGCAAGCTCGAAGTTGAGGCTCTCATTTCTTAACCTACTTAAATCGATATACCTGCATTGTGCAAAAATCAGAGGTATTACGAATAATATCCGTAATTTGTCCGCATAAAAATAATTTCATGGTAGTCATTGATTTATCGATTTATTTAATTTTGAAATCTATCATATTTATCATCTACTTTTGCACGCTGACTGTACTTATTTACTGACGAAGAGCAAGCATTTAGAACTTTACAGGTTCAATTACACTATATATAGGGCAACAAAGGCGACATCGTAAATTTTTGTTTTTTTTTTCATACCTGCTGCAATTTATTATTTTTATATCTAAGTAAGGTACCATGTATGGTTCCATAACTGAGTTGTTTGTAGAAAATAATCCCGTGACATAGCTATAAAGTAAAAAAAAATTGTCTTAAAGTCAAATTTAACATTACTTTCTTGACTACAAGGTACTTCAGATTAGCTTTGATTAAACATTTCATCCCTTTTACGGCGCGTTGTGTACCAAGCTAATGACGTCGTAAATCTGGGAGAGGGTTAAATAAAGCACACACGTAGATATTTTATATTGATCTTAAGTACAACCCAGGTGAACTTTAATCTTGCTTTAGCAGATGAACTTAATGTTTATTAATGTAGAGTCTATACCCGCGGCTCCGCCCGCGTGGTGTTCAGTTGTCGCATTTCTTTTCACTATATCTCCGGTTCTACTCAACCGACTGTGATCAAATATATGCATAAGATTTTAATTCTAACCAAGAGCTTTCAAACAAAAAATCGCATCAAAATCCGTTTAGTAGTTTTTTGCATCTATCGCGAAAACAGACAAAAATTTCAAATATTTGTGTCTAGAATCGTTCATACTACATAACCTTGTTATATTTCCATTGTACCTACAGACAGCTACTTTACAATTTTATAGAAGAGATAAAAGATCCATGTATATTATGCTAAGCTAAATCTCAGCATAAACACCGCATATAAGCCATTAAGTATGCATAAGTATCGTTAATACACATACTTAGTATGTGTATTAACGATATAAACATGGCGAACATCTGGTATAAAATTATAACTATCAAGATTAACAGCGGTAATACGAAATAAGCACTAAGGCGCCAAAACAGACATCTATAATAGAATCATTGAAGGAATGCGTTCCTGACAGGTTGTGAGCGAACGGGCGATGTAACTTTGAACTGTTGTACAATTTACGGCAAAATTTTAAATCATCAAATCAAATCAAATCATTTATTTGCATAACACAGGTTACAGAAAGTTCGTAAGTTAAATATCGTTTATTGACCTTATTAACGAGTGATAACAATAAAAAATTAATAACTATGCCAATTTACAATACACAGATTATTTTGGGCTAATATTATTAACAATTAATTAATTAAAAAATATAAAATCAATAGTTTTTAAAAGTCACGTCAAACTGCGCTGTTTCAAGGTTATGTCAACTGTTTGCTTTCATAGTAATGAGACAAAATAAGTAAATAAGAAGGCAATTGTAACCGCATATTTTTGTAATCTTAATAATAGTAATCTGTTGATTAAAAGATATGAAATAGAACGTTATAATTTTATATTATGTAATTTTGTAATAAGCCTCTACTCAAGCTAATAGAAAGAATGAATCATATTTTTATAATGAATGAAATTAATATGAATTTTTTTTATTCTTTCAGGTAATAACCCATCATTACAATTAATAATCACATAAAATTAAGAATAAAACAAAATTAAAAAATAAAATTGGAAAATCAAATAGGGCAGATAGATAGCCAAATTAGAATAAAATTAAAATTGAATTGAATGAAATCAAATTGTCACAATTGCTGACTGTGATTATTATTTTGGTATTGTAAGTTGGGAACAGGTTTAGAGAACGGTTCTAGGTACAAGTTATTTATTGTACATAACTAGTCATGACGAATTGACATGCGTCAGGAACGCATACTCTCATTTTCCGGACTGTAGGTTAAGAGAAAACATAATAATACGATTGATACGAGTGAGCGTGATTCTTTTTTTTTTCACTACTTAGGTGGCAGGTAAGCACACGGCTCACCTGATGGGAAGCGGTCACCGTGGACTATAGACGTGTGCAAATCAGGTGTGTCGTGCTGCCGACCCTGAAGGGAGGGGCGTTGAGAAGTTGGGGTAGGGGGTTGCAGGAGGGGATGGGTAGGTGGGGAGTGGGGTTTTGAGCTCTGGCTACCCTACTTACCGGCGGCGGGAACACAAAACGTTGGTTATTATGACATTCGTTACATACGACGACATACAAACGTTCAGTATGACAGTCATACTGAACTTCGAACTTTGAAATACCGATGTACTGTATTCATAAAATAAAGTTCATGAGTACGAATAACGTTTGTATGAAAGTATGCCATGACGAACAACCTAATTAAGAATGTTTACTATCGCAATGCACGGAACTTCGAAAATTTGTTTTGACGAATAACGTTAATGAGAATGATTACTAATGCGATGCACGGAACTTCGAAAGCCTATTATGGTGAATATCTTAATTACAGTATTTTATCAGGCTTTCGAAGTTCCGTGTATCGCATTAGTAATCATTCTCATTAACGTTATTCGTCAAAACAAATTTTCGAAGTTCCGTGCATCGCGATAGTAAACATCTATACATTATAATAAATCTGTAACTGATCGGCGTCTGTACATGGAAGATATATGAGAAAAAAAATATTAGGGGCCTTTATGAATGTAATAGAAGCCAAAACAATGATTTTTAGAATTTTTGTCTGTTTGTTGTCTCTGTGCTTCTGTGCCTCTGTTTGTCCGCACTAAATTTTGTTCACGCTAAAATCAAAAACTAGTGGAGGGATTTTGATCAAACTTGGTATGATTATAGTTCATAGTTCTGGGCAACATATAGGCTACTTTTTATACAAGCTGATATACGTGGCTTCGCCCGCGCTTCGTTTTTAGGTCGTTTGTGACCATATCTCCGGTTCTACTTAACCAATTACAACCAAACATACGGTAAATTTTTAGTCTAAGCAAGACCTTTCTAATAGAAAAAACCGCATCAAAATCGGTTTTAATGCGGCTTTTTTTATTAGAAAGGTCTTGGTTAGACTCAAAATCCTACGCATATTAGTGAACCGGTGATATAGTAAAAAACGCGAAAATAGATGTCCACGCGGGCGGAGCCGCGGGCAACATCTAGTTCTTAATAAGGTTGTTCGTCATAGCATACTTTCATACTAACGTTATTCGTACTCATGAACTTTATGAATACAGTACATCGGTATTTCAAACTTCGAAGTTCAGTATGACAGTCTACGGTCTTCTATAGGGCGGAGGTACCCCAGTCGGACTGCTCAGTTCGGACGAGAGTTACCGTCGTGTCCTACCTCCAACACTTCTTTCCACCCGTTAATATCATTATGGCAGCTTGCTTATCCTGCTTTTATGACTAACCGTCATAAAAGCAGGGTAATTGGATATGGGTTTTATTGCATTTACATTCATTTTCTTTGCTAAGGAAACTTAAAGTATCTTGAAGAATTATGCGTGGTCCAAGAGAGTTGTTCTTTCAATAGGCTTTGCGCTTTTCTGACACGTTCATCGTGCGTACAGCTAAGGAGTGGAATTCCTTGCCTGAGTCTGTGTTTCCGGAAAGCTATAACCTGGGAGTTTTCAAGTCACGAGTGAATAGGTTCCTTCTAGGCAAGTGTGATTCATCGTAGACCACATCGTCACTTACCATCAGGTGAGATTGAGGTCAAACGTAAGCCTATCATGAATAAAAAAAGGGCTATATTGATAGCCACGGTCGCAAATGGCACGTGTAGTATATAAAAAGCATGCGGCACTTACTTCTTGTCATATTCATCAGCGCGAGCGGGCACTCGTCGTCTTCCAAGATGTATTCCGAATTATCCGTTTTGTCTTCCTGATAATAAATAAAAAAAGGGATTTAAAAACATAATTCAGTTTTTTCGTTAATATATGCATTGTTGTATCAAAATAAATCAAACGCTCAACGAGGATGAGGCTCCGGCGCAGGCTTATTTTTGGTGTTGTTAGTCGCTCTCATATAAGCCATATAACACCGAGCTACGAGGTGAAAGCCTCAGATGTAAAAGGGAACGAAGCTTAGATAATGAATAACAATATTTATATGATATTGTAAAGAATACGAAGAGTATTGTGAAGAATACAACGAATATGGAAAAGAATACAAGGAATATTGTAAAGAATACAAGGAATATTGTAAAGAATACAAGACACATTGAAAAGAATACAATGAATAACATAACATAACATAGCATAAACTCACGCCTATATCCCCGAAAGGGTAGGCAGAGGTGCTAGCACCCACATTTCGCTAGTTTATTCGCCAGTATACAATAAATACTGAAATCAATTATATTAACAACCTGTTCCATATTCAAAACAATAGTTCACATCTCACCTGTACAATACAAAACTGTAGCGGGTCTTGATACGACATGCCATACTTGTCGAGTGTCTCCCGGAGCACGGTCGCCGCGCTGTCGTTGACCGACAGTAGCAAAGTGACGTAAGACACGTCTGGCCGTAAAATCGAACCGTACACCCGCAGAGTGCCACCTGGAACAATAAACACGTTATTACGTGGATCATAATATGGCCATTATTTTTGAACGTTGGTATCGGGTATTTATTGGTTGTTAAGAATAGATAATCAGCTCATAAAGCTGGCTCGAGACGAGTGTAACGCGTAAAGTAATATATCGTGTAATGTAACACAAATCGTGCGAGGGGCTGGCACTAAAAGCATTACATGTAACGCTCGCACCGGCACCATAAAGACTTGGAATTCTTTACCAGCGCATGTGTTTCCTTCCTCCTATAGTCCCGGGGCCTTTAAGCGGGGCGTGACAAAGCATTTGATGAGGCCGTCAAGCTGAGGGCCATCATTGTAGCACTACCGGTGTATGTAGAGGTGACCCCACTCCTGAGACTTTACCTTTAGCTTACCATCAGGCAAGGTTAAAGTCATTTTGACGTGTCCTACATTAAAAAAAACTGGCGCTTGCCGTGATCCATCGACTTCTTGAGAGAGTTTTTGTGCTCACAACGCAGGAGACTAATCTCCCCGCTGACAGCACAGAATCCCTCCAGTGAGCTCTGGCTCACAACAACACGATGGTTATTATGGCCGCGGTCTTCTGTAGGGCAGAGGTAATACCCCAGTCGGACTGCTTAATTCAGACGGGAGTGATACTGTACACTGTATAACAATTTTATAAAATATTAGTATCCTATGCCTATGTATATAATTTATCGCATGTTTATTAGTGCCTCGGAGAGCACGTTAAGCCGTCGGTCCCGGTTGCCATACAAACATCTATGGCAGTCGTTACGGGTAGTTGGAGCCCACAAAAGTCCAACCAGTCTAACTTGAAACTTCGATATCGCCATTGGTCATAATGACCATTGGTTGTGGAGGTCAGATGGTAGTCGCTCCACGGAAAATATCGAAGTTCAGCCGCATCACAGTTAGACTGGAAAGCCGACCCCACCTAAGTTGGGAAAAAGGTTCAGAGAATGATGAGTAGTATCCTATGCCCGCGGCTCCAATCACGTGGACGTCAGTTCTCGCGTTTTTTAACTATATCTCCGGATCTACTCGAGATTCAACCGATTGTGATCAAACATGCGTAAAATTTTAAGTCTGACCAATACCTTTCAAACGAAAAAAAAAAACAGCATCGAAATCCGTTCCGTAGTTCTTACGTCCATCCCGCACAAACAGACAAGAATTCCACAAAAATATTTTTGTGTTCAGTATCGTTCCTATAAAGTACGGGTCCCACCTGATCTACCACAGGCCAGACCGCGCCAGGCCAGGCCAACAGGCCGTGGGAACCGACGCATCGGAGGCCCGTTGTCGTCTGTTGTCGCCCGTTCGATCCATCGGGAGTCGGTAACTTCAGAACGGACCACAACAGGCCGTGGGAATGCTCAGTACGGGCCGGCACGGGCCACGACAGGCGCATCGACGTCTGGCGCGGCCTGTCCTCCGACAGGCCGTGGGACCGCGGCTTTACATAACCCATTTTTTTTCAATATCTCCAATGTACTGACACAGCTCATTTAAAATTTTATAATACTATAGATAGATAGTTACCCTAGCTCTCTTTCATAC
Organism: Lithosia quadra; assembly: GCA_963576445.1. Taxonomy (NCBI): domain Eukaryota; kingdom Metazoa; phylum Arthropoda; class Insecta; order Lepidoptera; family Erebidae; genus Lithosia; species Lithosia quadra. The sequence goes on from OY754879.1 coordinate 15,881,092, forward strand.
CTTGCCATAAAAAAAACATGAAATATAACCTCGAAGATACAAAACATTCGTGCTAAACTTTCAAAACGCATAACAATTGCCATTAGGTGTATAAGTTAAGTTTCGTATGATTCACGACAATCTAATGATCCGTATGAATTGTTTTAAGTAGAGCTACTGATGCAGGGTCAAGGTTGTTATCGCTGTCCTACATTCTAGCACGCTAGTCAATCAGTGAGTTTGTATCGGGTAATTGGTAAAAGATGATCTACGATATACATCAATATACACAAGGTCGTTGTAGATTCGCTTAAGTGGTTTAAGCAAGTCACATCACACAATACTCTGTCTAATATAGGATGATGATTTTGACAGCTCTAAGTAGTATAATCGATAATGAATCTTTCGCGATTTTCGATTATCGTTCCTGTAGAATATGGAATCGATAGTTACAAAAATTTTTGATTTTGATTTGATTTGATTTTAAGCACATAATAATTTAAATTTTATACTAGTCTATATTATATTGATATGAAATATCTACATGTCGCCAATAAGAAAAATTAAAAAAAGACTAGTGTGGGGCGAAACAGAGAGAGCATTATTGTTTATCTTATTGGCGATATTAATAATTTAAATTAATTAATTTAAATACGATTCATTCAATTCATTTGTGTATAGTCAATTGTCGATAACCGACATCTACGCGGGCGGAGTCGCGGGCAACAGCTAGTTATATCATAAAAATTCTAGTAATATAAGCACATACTAATATTATAAATGCGAAAGTAACTCTGTCTGTCTGTTACGCTTTCACGCCTGAACCGCTGAACCGATTTTGATGAAATTTGGTACAGGAGTAGATTAGACCTCGAGAATGAACATAGGCTATGTTTGGTCGCGATAACCGACATCCACGCGGGCGGAGCCGTAGGCAACAGCTAGTAATAATATAAAATATCTACATATCGCCAATAAGAAAAATTTAAAAAAAAAAACTAGTGGGGCGGTATAGCGAGAGCATTATTATTTTTGTTATTGGCGATATTAATAATTTAAATTAATTAATTTAAATACGATTTATTCGATTCATTTGTGTATAATACTCGTAGTCAATTGTGCTATATTTTTGCAAGACAGTCAAGGAATGATATTGTAGCGTTTTGTAAAGTAGACTTATTGACAAAAGCCATTTTTTTTCTTAAACAAAAATCAAGCTCAAAATACTTGTATCCATGGCCGTTAAATAAATTAGTGAAAAAGTCAAAAGTTCCATACTATGGCAATACTCAAATAGAGCAGTTGGAAGTTGTACACTGTTGTGCTAACACTTTGGCGACAAACAAATAAAGAAAATAATAAATTTCAATTACAAATCCTATCGTGAATTCGTAATCTAGTGTAAAAACGTGAGGACAATGGCTCCAAATGCGTTAACGTTCCTATCTGAAACATATACCGATTCCGAAGGTGAAGAGGATACGAAAGTTCCGGCGCCTGAAAAGGAAGACCTTATAAAGACTCAGTCTGCCCCTACAAGTCCTAAGAAGTTAGAAGAAAGCAAACAACCTGCTTCCACTGAAATATATACCGATTCAGAAGGTGAAGAGGATATGGAAGTTCCGACGCCTGAAAAGGAGGAGCTTACAAAGACTCAGTCTGCCCCTACAAGTCCTAAGAAGTTAGAAGAAAGCAAACAACCTGCTTCAGCACCTGTCTCTCGGAAGAGAAGATTAGTTTCTTATGAGGATGATACGAAAGCAGAAAATCAAGATAATATGCGCCGACTATCGATGGTAACCGACACAGACGAAGCCGTCCCATGCTCAGTTCCTGATGACTCGGAGAATGGTATCGCTATACCCCCAGAACCAAAGGGCAGATGCCCCAAAGAAATACAAGAAACTATTGCTAAATATTATAGCCGTATGTTAAATGAGGGCCTAGATATAAACAGGATTATGCAAGAGAATAGAAATTTTAGGAACCCAAACCTTTATGAAAAGCTTGTCCAGCATTGTGATATCAATGAATATGGTACAAATTATCAACCAGAAATTTATGATCCTCTAATTTGGGGAAAAGAATCATATTATGATGAACTACATCGGGTACAAAACTTAGAAATGGATAGAAGAATAAAGGAAAAAAGAGAAAAGTTAGCTAAGACATTTATTGGAGGAGTAGGAACAACATCTAAATGGGATCCGGCAGCTTCAAATGTATCGAAGAAACTGACAATCAAACAACCTGGCCTGGTTCAGCAACCGCTCACCAATAATATCACAAGGATGGATGGCACTATTATCTCAGCCTTTGGGTCTTTGCCCAAGAAACGAAAAATATGATTGTGACATAGTGTTGATAAAATATGAACTCGACGGACTGAAAAAACTGTAAAAAGTGTTTTTTAGTGTTATTTCAAATCAAAACTTATTGTAAGATAACAATAATATAGGTATTTCAGTATAATGTTACTCTTATTCTTGTATATTGTTTAGTCTGTAATTAAAACTTGATTTATTGAAGTATAATAAACATTTAATTTTATTTCAAAGTGTTATTTCAAATCGAAACTTATTGTACGATAACAATAATATAGGTATTTCAGTATAATGTTACTCTTATTCTTGTATATTGTTTAGTCTGTAATTAAAACTTGATGTATTGATTTAATTTTGAAACATTTAATTTTATTTCGAAGTGTTATTTCAAATCGAAACTTATTGTACGATAACAATAATATAGTTATTTCAGTATAGTGTTAGTCTTATTCTTGTATATTGTTTAGTCTGTAATTAAAACTTGATGTATTGATGTATAATAGACATTTAATTTTATTTCGAAGTGTTATTTCAAATCAAAACTTATTGTAAGATAACAATAATATAGGTATTTCAGTATAATGTTAGTCTTATTCTTGTATATTGTTTAGTCTGTAATTAAAACTTGATGTATTGATGTATAATAAACATTTAATTTTATTTCGACGTTTCATTTCTTTATCTCGTTTCATTGCACATAACATAGCATTAGTGTTGATTGCATCCAAAGTAAATATTTTAGAGTCATGTGTTGTATGTGCACATCTTCCTCATGATATTACTCAACGTTAGGACTGTGAGTGAGGGTGACTGCTGTCTGACCTAGTCTGTGCAAGCCTAAATTGGGGTCGGTGACCAAAATTATGTTTTCCCTTATTATACTCTGTCTAATTTAGGATAATAATTTTGGCAGCTCTAAGTAGGGTACCTCATCGAGTATAATCGAAAATGAATTTATTCGATTTCGATTATCGTTCCCGTAGAATATGGAGTCGATAGTTACAAAACCACGAAAACTTTTATTTTTTATTTTAGGAAACTTACTTCAGGATGACAAAAAAAAGTTTTATGGTGTATATGAATATGGTTTGTATCATACTTAGCTAATCCATACTAATATTATAAATAATGCGAAGTAAACTTTGTCTGTCTGTCTGTCTGTCTGTTACGCTTTCACGCCTGAACCGCTGAACCGATTTTGATGAAACTTGGTATAGGAGTAGATTAGACTTCGAGAATGAACATAGGCTATGTATGGTCGCGATAACCGACATCTACGCGGGCAACAGCTAGTTGTATCATAAAAATTCTGGTAATATAAGCACATACTAATATTATAAATGCGAAAGTAACTCTGTCTGTCTGTCTGTTACGCTTTCACGCCTGAACCGCTGAACCGATTTTGATGAAACTTGGTATAGGAGTAGATTAGACCTCGAGAATGAACATAGGCTATGTTTGGTCGCGATAACCGACATCTACGCGGGCGGAGTCGCGGGCAACAGCTAGTTATATCATAAAAATTCTAGTAATATAAGCACATATTAATATTATAAATGCGAAAGTAACTCTGTCTGTCTGTCTGTCTGTCTGTCTGTTACGCTTTCACGCCTGAACCGCTGAACCGATTTTGATGAAATTTGGTACAGGAGTAGATTAGACCTCGAGAATGAACATAGGCTATGTTTGGTCGCGATAACCGACATCCACGCGGGCGGAGCCGTAGGCAACAGCTAGTAATAATATAAAATATCTACATATCGCCAATAAGAAAAATTTAAAAAAAAAAACTAGTGGGGCGGTATAGCGAGAGCATTATTATTTTTGTTATTGGCGATATTAATAATTTAAATTAATTAATTTAAATACGATTTATTCGATTCATTTGTGTATAATACTCGTAGTCAATTGTGCTATATTTTTGCAAGACAGTCAAGGAATGATATTGTAGCGTTTTGTAAAGTAGACTTATTGACAAAAGCCATTTTTTTTCTTAAACAAAAATCAAGCTCAAAATACTTGTATCCATGGCCGTTAAATAAATTAGTGAAAAAGTCAAAAGTTCCATACTATGGCAATACTCAAATAGAGCAGTTGGAAGTTGTACACTGTTGTGCTAACACTTTGGCGACAAACAAATAAAGAAAATAATAAATTTCAATTACAAATCCTATCGTGAATTCGTAATCTAGTGTAAAAACGTGAGGACAATGGCTCCAAATGCGTTAACGTTCCTATCTGAAACATATACCGATTCCGAAGGTGAAGAGGATACGAAAGTTCCGGCGCCTGAAAAGGAAGACCTTATAAAGACTCAGTCTGCCCCTACAAGTCCTAAGAAGTTAGAAGAAAGCAAACAACCTGCTTCCACTGAAATATATACCGATTCAGAAGGTGAAGAGGATATGGAAGTTCCGACGCCTGAAAAGGAGGAGCTTACAAAGACTCAGTCTGCCCCTACAAGTCCTAAGAAGTTAGAAGAAAGCAAACAACCTGCTTCAGCACCTGTCTCTCGGAAGAGAAGATTAGTTTCTTATGAGGATGATACGAAAGCAGAAAATCAAGATAATATGCGCCGACTATCGATGGTAACCGACACAGACGAAGCCGTCCCATGCTCAGTTCCTGATGACTCGGAGAATGGTATCGCTATACCCCCAGAACCAAAGGGCAGATGCCCCAAAGAAATACAAGAAACTATTGCTAAATATTATAGCCGTATGTTAAATGAGGGCCTAGATATAAACAGGATTATGCAAGAGAATAGAAATTTTAGGAACCCAAACCTTTATGAAAAGCTTGTCCAGCATTGTGATATCAATGAATATGGTACAAATTATCAACCAGAAATTTATGATCCTCTAATTTGGGGAAAAGAATCATATTATGATGAACTACATCGGGTACAAAACTTAGAAATGGATAGAAGAATAAAGGAAAAAAGAGAAAAGTTAGCTAAGACATTTATTGGAGGAGTAGGAACAACATCTAAATGGGATCCGGCAGCTTCAAATGTATCGAAGAAACTGACAATCAAACAACCTGGCCTGGTTCAGCAACCGCTCACCAATAATATCACAAGGATGGATGGCACTATTATCTCAGCCTTTGGGTCTTTGCCCAAGAAACGAAAAATATGATTGTGACATAGTGTTGATAAAATATGAACTCGACGGACTGAAAAAACTGTAAAAAGTGTTTTTTAGTGTTATTTCAAATCAAAACTTATTGTAAGATAACAATAATATAGGTATTTCAGTATAATGTTACTCTTATTCTTGTATATTGTTTAGTCTGTAATTAAAACTTGATTTATTGAAGTATAATAAACATTTAATTTTATTTCAAAGTGTTATTTCAAATCGAAACTTATTGTACGATAACAATAATATAGGTATTTCAGTATAATGTTACTCTTATTCTTGTATATTGTTTAGTCTGTAATTAAAACTTGATGTATTGATTTAATTTTGAAACATTTAATTTTATTTCGAAGTGTTATTTCAAATCGAAACTTATTGTACGATAACAATAATATAGTTATTTCAGTATAGTGTTAGTCTTATTCTTGTATATTGTTTAGTCTGTAATTAAAACTTGATGTATTGATGTATAATAGACATTTAATTTTATTTCGAAGTGTTATTTCAAATCAAAACTTATTGTAAGATAACAATAATATAGGTATTTCAGTATAATGTTAGTCTTATTCTTGTATATTGTTTAGTCTGTAATTAAAACTTGATGTATTGATGTATAATAAACATTTAATTTTATTTCGACGTTTCATTTCTTTATCTCGTTTCATTGCACATAACATAGCATTAGTGTTGATTGCATCCAAAGTAAATATTTTAGAGTCATGTGTTGTATGTGCACATCTTCCTCATGATATTACTCAACGTTAGGACTGTGAGTGAGGGTGACTGCTGTCTGACCTAGTCTGTGCAAGCCTAAATTGGGGTCGGTGACCAAAATTATGTTTTCCCTTATTATACTCTGTCTAATTTAGGATAATAATTTTGGCAGCTCTAAGTAGGGTACCTCATCGAGTATAATCGAAAATGAATTTATTCGATTTCGATTATCGTTCCCGTAGAATATGGAGTCGATAGTTACAAAACCACGAAAACTTTTATTTTTTATTTTAGGAAACTTACTTCAGGATGACAAAAAAAAGTTTTATGGTGTATATGAATATGGTTTGTATCATACTTAGCTAATCCATACTAATATTATAAATAATGCGAAGTAAACTTTGTCTGTCTGTCTGTCTGTCTGTTACGCTTTCACGCCTGAACCGCTGAACCGATTTTGATGAAACTTGGTATAGGAGTAGATTAGACTTCGAGAATGAACATAGGCTATGTATGGTCGCGATAACCGACATCTACGCGGGCAACAGCTAGTTGTATCATAAAAATTCTGGTAATATAAGCACATACTAATATTATAAATGCGAAAGTAACTCTGTCTGTCTGTCTGTTACGCTTTCACGCCTGAACCGCTGAACCGATTTTGATGAAACTTGGTATAGGAGTAGATTAGACCTCGAGAATGAACATAGGCTATGTTTGGTCGCGATAACCGACATCCACGCGGGCGGAGTCGCGGGCAACAGCTAGTAATAATATAAAATATCTACATATCGCCAATAAGAAAAATTTAAAAAAAAAAACTAGTGGGGCGGTATAGCGAGAGCATTATTATTTTTGTTATTGGCGATATTAATAATTTAAATTAATTAATTTAAATACGATTTATTCGATTCATTTGTGTATAATACTCGTAGTCAATTGTGCTATATTTTTGCAAGACAGTCAAGGAATGATATTGTAGCGTTTTGTAAAGTAGACTTATTGACAAAAGCCATTTTTTTTCTTAAACAAAAATCAAGCTCAAAATACTTGTATCCATGGCCGTTAAATAAATTAGTGAAAAAGTCAAAAGTTCCATACTATGGCAATACTCAAATAGAGCAGTTGGAAGTTGTACACTGTTGTGCTAACACTTTGGCGACAAACAAATAAAGAAAATAATAAATTTCAATTACAAATCCTATCGTGAATTCGTAATCTAGTGTAAAAACGTGAGGACAATGGCTCCAAATGCGTTAACGTTCCTATCTGAAACATATACCGATTCCGAAGGTGAAGAGGATACGAAAGTTCCGGCGCCTGAAAAGGAAGACCTTATAAAGACTCAGTCTGCCCCTACAAGTCCTAAGAAGTTAGAAGAAAGCAAACAACCTGCTTCCACTGAAATATATACCGATTCAGAAGGTGAAGAGGATATGGAAGTTCCGACGCCTGAAAAGGAGGAGCTTACAAAGACTCAGTCTGCCCCTACAAGTCCTAAGAAGTTAGAAGAAAGCAAACAACCTGCTTCAGCACCTGTCTCTCGGAAGAGAAGATTAGTTTCTTATGAGGATGATACGAAAGCAGAAAATCAAGATAATATGCGCCGACTATCGATGGTAACCGACACAGACGAAGCCGTCCCATGCTCAGTTCCTGATGACTCGGAGAATGGTATCGCTATACCCCCAGAACCAAAGGGCAGATGCCCCAAAGAAATACAAGAAACTATTGCTAAATATTATAGCCGTATGTTAAATGAGGGCCTAGATATAAACAGGATTATGCAAGAGAATAGAAATTTTAGGAACCCAAACCTTTATGAAAAGCTTGTCCAGCATTGTGATATCAATGAATATGGTACAAATTATCAACCAGAAATTTATGATCCTCTAATTTGGGGAAAAGAATCATATTATGATGAACTACATCGGGTACAAAACTTAGAAATGGATAGAAGAATAAAGGAAAAAAGAGAAAAGTTAGCTAAGACATTTATTGGAGGAGTAGGAACAACATCTAAATGGGATCCGGCAGCTTCAAATGTATCGAAGAAACTGACAATCAAACAACCTGGCCTGGTTCAGCAACCGCTCACCAATAATATCACAAGGATGGATGGCACTATTATCTCAGCCTTTGGGTCTTTGCCCAAGAAACGAAAAATATGATTGTGACATAGTGTTGATAAAATATGAACTCGACGGACTGAAAAAACTGTAAAAAGTGTTTTTTAGTGTTATTTCAAATCAAAACTTATTGTAAGATAACAATAATATAGGTATTTCAGTATAATGTTACTCTTATTCTTGTATATTGTTTAGTCTGTAATTAAAACTTGATTTATTGAAGTATAATAAACATTTAATTTTATTTCAAAGTGTTATTTCAAATCGAAACTTATTGTACGATAACAATAATATAGGTATTTCAGTATAATGTTACTCTTATTCTTGTATATTGTTTAGTCTGTAATTAAAACTTGATGTATTGATTTAATTTTGAAACATTTAATTTTATTTCGAAGTGTTATTTCAAATCGAAACTTATTGTACGATAACAATAATATAGTTATTTCAGTATAGTGTTAGTCTTATTCTTGTATATTGTTTAGTCTGTAATTAAAACTTGATGTATTGATGTATAATAGACATTTAATTTTATTTCGAAGTGTTATTTCAAATCAAAACTTATTGTAAGATAACAATAATATAGGTATTTCAGTATAATGTTAGTCTTATTCTTGTATATTGTTTAGTCTGTAATTAAAACTTGATGTATTGATGTATAATAAACATTTAATTTTATTTCGACGTTTCATTTCTTTATCTCGTTTCATTGCACATAACATAGCATTAGTGTTGATTGCATCCAAAGTAAATATTTTAGAGTCATGTGTTGTATGTGCACATCTTCCTCATGATATTACTCAACGTTAGGACTGTGAGTGAGGGTGACTGCTGTCTGACCTAGTCTGTGCAAGCCTAAATTGGGGTCGGTGACCAAAATTATGTTTTCCCTTATTATACTCTGTCTAATTTAGGATAATAATTTTGGCAGCTCTAAGTAGGGTACCTCATCGAGTATAATCGAAAATGAATTTATTCGATTTCGATTATCGTTCCCGTAGAATATGGAGTCGATAGTTACAAAACCACGAAAACTTTTATTTTTTATTTTAGGAAACTTACTTCAGGATGACAAAAAAAAGTTTTATGGTGTATATGAATATGGTTTGTATCATACTTAGCTAATCCATACTAATATTATAAATAATGCGAAGTAAACTTTGTCTGTCTGTCTGTCTGTCTGTTACGCTTTCACGCCTGAACCGCTGAACCGATTTTGATGAAACTTGGTATAGGAGTAGATTAGACTTCGAGAATGAACATAGGCTATGTATGGTCGCGATAACCGACATCTACGCGGGCAACAGCTAGTTGTATCATAAAAATTCTGGTAATATAAGCACATACTAATATTATAAATGCGAAAGTAACTCTGTCTGTCTGTCTGTTACGCTTTCACGCCTGAACCGCTGAACCGATTTTGATGAAACTTGGTATAGGAGTAGATTAGACCTCGAGAATGAACATAGGCTATGTTTGGTCGCGATAACCGACATCTACGCGGGCGGAGTCGCGGGCAACAGCTAGTTATATCATAAAAATTCTAGTAATATAAGCACATATTAATATTATAAATGCGAAAGTAACTCTGTCTGTCTGTCTGTCTGTCTGTCTGTTACGCTTTCACGCCTGAACCGCTGAACCGATTTTGATGAAATTTGGTACAGGAGTAGATTAGACCTCGAGAATGAACATAGACTATGTTTGGTCGCGATAACCGACATCCACGCGGGCGGAGCCGTAGGCAACAGCTAGTAATAATATAAAATATCTACATATCGCCAATAAGAAAAATTTAAAAAAAAAAACTAGTGGGGCGGTATAGCGAGAGCATTATTATTTTTGTTATTGGCGATATTAATAATTTAAATTAATTAATTTAAATACGATTTATTCGATTCATTTGTGTATAATACTCGTAGTCAATTGTGCTATATTTTTGCAAGACAGTCAAGGAATGATATTGTAGCGTTTTGTAAAGTAGACTTATTGACAAAAGCCATTTTTTTTCTTAAACAAAAATCAAGCTCAAAATACTTGTATCCATGGCCGTTAAATAAATTAGTGAAAAAGTCAAAAGTTCCATACTATGGCAATACTCAAATAGAGCAGTTGGAAGTTGTACACTGTTGTGCTAACACTTTGGCGACAAACAAATAAAGAAAATAATAAATTTCAATTACAAATCCTATCGTGAATTCGTAATCTAGTGTAAAAACGTGAGGACAATGGCTCCAAATGCGTTAACGTTCCTATCTGAAACATATACCGATTCCGAAGGTGAAGAGGATACGAAAGTTCCGGCGCCTGAAAAGGAAGACCTTATAAAGACTCAGTCTGCCCCTACAAGTCCTAAGAAGTTAGAAGAAAGCAAACAACCTGCTTCCACTGAAATATATACCGATTCAGAAGGTGAAGAGGATATGGAAGTTCCGACGCCTGAAAAGGAGGAGCTTACAAAGACTCAGTCTGCCCCTACAAGTCCTAAGAAGTTAGAAGAAAGCAAACAACCTGCTTCAGCACCTGTCTCTCGGAAGAGAAGATTAGTTTCTTATGAGGATGATACGAAAGCAGAAAATCAAGATAATATGCGCCGACTATCGATGGTAACCGACACAGACGAAGCCGTCCCATGCTCAGTTCCTGATGACTCGGAGAATGGTATCGCTATACCCCCAGAACCAAAGGGCAGATGCCCCAAAGAAATACAAGAAACTATTGCTAAATATTATAGCCGTATGTTAAATGAGGGCCTAGATATAAACAGGATTATGCAAGAGAATAGAAATTTTAGGAACCCAAACCTTTATGAAAAGCTTGTCCAGCATTGTGATATCAATGAATATGGTACAAATTATCAACCAGAAATTTATGATCCTCTAATTTGGGGAAAAGAATCATATTATGATGAACTACATCGGGTACAAAACTTAGAAATGGATAGAAGAATAAAGGAAAAAAGAGAAAAGTTAGCTAAGACATTTATTGGAGGAGTAGGAACAACATCTAAATGGGATCCGGCAGCTTCAAATGTATCGAAGAAACTGACAATCAAACAACCTGGCCTGGTTCAGCAACCGCTCACCAATAATATCACAAGGATGGATGGCACTATTATCTCAGCCTTTGGGTCTTTGCCCAAGAAACGAAAAATATGATTGTGACATAGTGTTGATAAAATATGAACTCGACGGACTGAAAAAACTGTAAAAAGTGTTTTTTAGTGTTATTTCAAATCAAAACTTATTGTAAGATAACAATAATATAGGTATTTCAGTATAATGTTACTCTTATTCTTGTATATTGTTTAGTCTGTAATTAAAACTTGATGTATTGATGTATAATAGACATTTAATTTTATTTCGAAGTGTTATTTCAAATCAAAACTTATTGTAAGATAACAATAATATAGGTATTTCAGTATAATGTTAGTCTTATTCTTGTATATTGTTTAGTCTGTAATTAAAACTTGATGTATTGATGTATAATAAACATTTAATTTTATTTCGACGTTTCATTTCTTTATCTCGTTTCATTGCACATAACATAGCATTAGTGTTGATTGCATCCAAAGTAAATATTTTAGAGTCATGTGTTGTATGTGCACATCTTCCTCATGATATTACTCAACGTTAGGACTGTGAGTGAGGGTGACTGCTGTCTGACCTAGTCTGTGCAAGCCTAAATTGGGGTCGGTGACCAAAATTATGTTTTCCCTTATTATACTCTGTCTAATTTAGGATAATAATTTTGGCAGCTCTAAGTAGGGTACCTCATCGAGTATAATCGAAAATGAATTTATTCGATTTCGATTATTGTTCCCGTAGAATATGGAGTCGATAGTTACAAAACCACGAAAACTTTTATTTTTTATTTTAGGAAACTTACTTCAGGATGACAAAAAAAAGTTTTATGGTGTATATGAATATGGTTTGTATCATACTTAGCTAATCCATACTAATATTATAAATAATGCGAAGTAAACTCTGTCTGTCTGTCTGTCTGTCTGTTACGCTTTCACGCCTGAACCGCTGAACCGATTTTGATGAAACTTGGTATAGGAGTAGATTAGACTTCGAGAATGAACATAGGCTATGTATGGTCGCGATAACCGACATCTACGCGGGCAACAGCTAGTTATATCATAAAAATTCTGGTAATATAAGCACATACTAATATTATAAATGCGAAAGTAACTCTGTCTGTCTGTCTGTTACGCTTTCACGCCTGAACCGCTGAACCGATTTTGATGAAACTTGGTATAGGAGTAGATTAGACCTCGAGAATGAACATAGGCTATGTTTGGTCGCGATAACCGACATCTACGCGGGCGGAGTCGCGGGCAACAGCTAGTTATATCATAAAAATTCTAGTAATATAAGCACATATTAATATTATAAATGCGAAAGTAACTCTGTCTGTCTGTCTGTTACGCTTTCACGCCTGAACCGCTGAACCGATTTTGATGAAATTTGGTACAGGAGTAGATTAGACCTCGAGAATGAACATAGGCTATGTTTGGTCGCGATAACCGACATCCACGCGGGCGGAGCCGTAGGCAACAGCTAGTAATAATATAAAATATCTACATATCGCCAATAAGAAAATTTTAAAAAAAAAACTAGTGGGGCGGTATAGCGAGAGCATTATTATTTTTGTTATTGGCGATATTAATAATTTAAATTAGATAATTTAAATACGATTTATTCGATACATTTGTGTATAATACTCGTAGTCAATTGTGCTATATTTTTGCAAGACAGTCAAGGAATGATATTGTAGCGTTTTGTAAAGTACACTTATTGACAAAAGCCATTTTTTTTCTTAAACAAAAATCAAGCTCAAAATACTTGTATCCATGGCCGTTAAATAAATTAGTGAAAAAGTCAAAAGTTCCATACTATGGCAATACTCAAATAGAGCAGTTGGAAGTTGTACACTGTTGTGCTAACACTTTGGCGACAAACAAATAAAGAAAATAATAAATTTCAATTACAAATCCTATCGTGAATTCGTAATCTAGTGTAAAAACGTGAGGACAATGGCTCCAAATGCGTTAACGTTCCTATCTGAAACATATACCGATTCCGAAGGTGAAGAGCAGAAAATCAAGATAATATGCGCCGACTATCGATGGTAACCGACACAGACGAAGCCGTCCCATGCTCAGTTCCTGATGACTCGGAGAATGGTATCGCTATACCCCCAGAACCAAAGGGCAGATGCCCCAAAGAAATACAAGAAACTATTGCTAAATATTATAGCCGTATGTTAAATGAGGGCCTAGATACAAACAGGATTATGCAAGAGAATAGAAATTTTAGGAACCCAAACCTTTATGAAAAGCTTGTCCAGCATTGTGATATCAATGAATATGGTACAAATTATCAACCAGAAATTTATGATCCTCTAATTTGGGGAAAAGAATCATATTATGATGAACTACATCGGGTACAAAACTTAGAAATGGATAGAAGAATAAAGGAAAAAAGAGAAAAGTTAGCTAAGACATTTATTGGAGGAGTAGGAACAACATCTAAATGGGATCCGGCAGCTTCAAATGTATCGAAGAAACTGACAATCAAACAACCTGGCCTGGTTCAGCAACCGCTCACCAATAATATCACAAGGATGGATGGCACTATTATCTCAGCCTTTGGGTCTTTGCCCAAGAAACGAAAAATATGATTGTGACATAGTGTTGATAAAATATGAACTCGACGGACTGAAAAAACTGTAAAAAGTGTTTTTTAGTGTTATTTCAAATCAAAACTTATTGTAAGATAACAATAATATAGGTATTTCAGTATAATGTTACTCTTATTCTTGTATATTGTTTAGTCTGTAATTAAAACTTGATTTATTGAAGTATAATAAACATTTAATTTTATTTCAAAGTGTTATTTCAAATCGAAACTTATTGTACGATAACAATAATATAGGTATTTCAGTATAATGTTACTCTTATTCTTGTATATTGTTTAGTCTGTAATTAAAACTTGATGTATTGATTTAATTTTGAAACATTTAATTTTATTTCGAAGTGTTATTTCAAATCGAAACTTATTGTACGATAACAATAATATAGTTATTTCAGTATAGTGTTAGTCTTATTCTTGTATATTGTTTAGTCTGTAATTAAAACTTGATGTATTGATGTATAATAGACATTTAATTTTATTTCGAAGTGTTATTTCAAATCAAAACTTATTGTAAGATAACAATAATATAGGTATTTCAGTATAATGTTAGTCTTATTCTTGTATATTGTTTAGTCTGTAATTAAAACTTGATGTATTGATGTATAATAAACATTTAATTTTATTTCGACGTTTCATTTCTTTATCTCGTTTCATTGCACATAACATAGCATTAGTGTTGATTGCATCCAAAGTAAATATTTTAGAGTCATGTGTTGTATGTGCACATCTTCCTCATGATATTACTCAACGTTAGGACTGTGAGTGAGGGTGACTGCTGTCTGACCTAGTCTGTGCAAGCCTAAATTGGGGTCGGTGACCAAAATTATGTTTTCCCTTATATTACTCTGTCTAATTTAGGATAATAATTTTGGCAGCTCTAAGTAGGGTACCTCATCGAGTATAATCGAAAATGAATTTATTCGATTTCGATTATCGTTCCCGTAGAATATGGAGTCGATAGTTACAAAACCACGAAAACTTTTATTTTTTATTTTAGGAAACTTACTTCAGGATGACAAAAAAAAGTTTTATGGTGTATATGAATATGGTTTGTATCATACTTAGCTAATCCATACTAATATTATAAATAATGCGAAGTAAACTCTGTCTGTCTGTCTGTCTGTCTGTTACGCTTTCACGCCTGAACCGCTGAACCGATTTTGATGAAACTTGGTATAGGAGTAGATTAGACTTCGAGAATGAACATAGGCTATGTATGGTCGCGATAACCGACATCTACGCGGGCAACAGCTAGTTATATCATAAAAATTCTGGTAATATAAGCACATACTAATATTATAAATGCGAAAGTAACTCTGTCTGTCTGTCTGTTACGCTTTCACGCCTGAACCGCTGAACCGATTTTGATGAAACTTGGTATAGGAGTAGATTAGACCTCGAGAATGAACATAGGCTATGTTTGGTCGCGATAACCGACATCTACGCGGGCGGAGTCGCGGGCAACAGCTAGTTATATCATAAAAATTCTAGTAATATAAGCACATATTAATATTATAAATGCGAAAGTAACTCTGTCTGTCTGTCTGTCTGTCTGTCTGTCTGTTACGCTTTCACGCCTGAACCGCTGAACCGATTTTGATGAAATTTGGTACAGGAGTAGATTAGACCTCGAGAATGAACATAGGCTATGTTTGGTCGCGATAACCGACATCCACGCGGGCGGAGCCGTAGGCAACAGCTAGTAATAATATAAAATATCTACATATCGCCAATAAGAAAAATTTAAAAAAAAAACTAGTGGGGGCGGTATAGCGAGAGCATTATTATTTTTGTTATTGGCGATATTAATAATTTAAATTAATTAATTTAAATACGATTTATTCGATTCATTTGTGTATAATACTCGTAGTCAATTGTGCTATATTTTTGCAAGACAGTCAAGGAATGATATTGTAGCGTTTTGTAAAGTAGACTTATTGACAAAAGCCATTTTTTTTCTTAAACAAAAATCAAGCTCAAAATACTTGTATCCATGGCCGTTAAATAAATTAGTGAAAAAGTCAAAAGTTCCATACTATGGCAATACTCAAATAGAGCAGTTGGAAGTTGTACACTGTTGTGCTAACACTTTGGCGACAAACAAATAAAGAAAATAATAAATTTCAATTACAAATCCTATCGTGAATTCGTAATCTAGTGTAAAAACGTGAGGACAATGGCTCCAAATGCGTTAACGTTCCTATCTGAAACATATACCGATTCCGAAGGTGAAGAGGATACGAAAGTTCCGGCGCCTGAAAAGGAAGACCTTATAAAGACTCAGTCTGCCCCTACAAGTCCTAAGAAGTTAGAAGAAAGCAAACAACCTGCTTCCACTGAAATATATACCGATTCAGAAGGTGAAGAGGATATGGAAGTTCCGACGCCTGAAAAGGAGGAGCTTACAAAGACTCAGTCTGCCCCTACAAGTCCTAAGAAGTTAGAAGAAAGCAAACAACCTGCTTCAGCACCTGTCTCTCGGAAGAGAAGATTAGTTTCTTATGAGGATGATACGAAAGCAGAAAATCAAGATAATATGCGCCGACTATCGATGGTAACCGACACAGACGAAGCCGTCCCATGCTCAGTTCCTGATGACTCGGAGAATGGTATCGCTATACCCCCAGAACCAAAGGGCAGATGCCCCAAAGAAATACAAGAAACTATTGCTAAATATTATAGCCGTATGTTAAATGAGGGCCTAGATATAAACAGGATTATGCAAGAGAATAGAAATTTTAGGAACCCAAACCTTTATGAAAAGCTTGTCCAGCATTGTGATATCAATGAATATGGTACAAATTATCAACCAGAAATTTATGATCCTCTAATTTGGGGAAAAGAATCATATTATGATGAACTACATCGGGTACAAAACTTAGAAATGGATAGAAGAATAAAGGAAAAAAGAGAAAAGTTAGCTAAGACATTTATTGGAGGAGTAGGAACAACATCTAAATGGGATCCGGCAGCTTCAAATGTATCGAAGAAACTGACAATCAAACAACCTGGCCTGGTTCAGCAACCGCTCACCAATAATATCACAAGGATGGATGGCACTATTATCTCAGCCTTTGGGTCTTTGCCCAAGAAACGAAAAATATGATTGTGACATAGTGTTGATAAAATATGAACTCGACGGACTGAAAAAACTGTAAAAAGTGTTTTTTAGTGTTATTTCAAATCAAAACTTATTGTAAGATAACAATAATATAGGTATTTCAGTATAATGTTACTCTTATTCTTGTATATTGTTTAGTCTGTAATTAAAACTTGATTTATTGAAGTATAATAAACATTTAATTTTATTTCGAAGTGTTATTTCAAATCGAAACTTATTGTACGATAACAATAATATAGGTATTTCAGTATAATGTTACTCTTATTCTTGTATATTGTTTAGTCTGTAATTAAAACTTGATGTATTGATTTAATTTTGAAACATTTAATTTTATTTCGAAGTGTTATTTCAAATCGAAACTTATTGTACGATAACAATAATATAGTTATTTCAGTATAGTGTTAGACTTATTCTTGTATATTGTTTAGTCTGTAATTAAAACTCGATGTATTGATGTATAATAGACATTTAATTTTATTTCGAAGTGTTATTTCAAATCAAAACTTATTGTAAGATAACAATAATATAGGTATTTCAGTATAATGTTAGTCTTATTCTTGTATATTGTTTAGTCTGTAATTAAAACTTGATGTATAATAAACATTTAATTTTATTTCGACGTTTCATTTCTTTATCTCGTTTCATTGCACATAACATAGCATTAGTGTTGATTGCATCCAAAGTAAATATTTTAGAGTCATGTGTTGTATGTGCACATCTTCCTCATGATATTACTCAACGTTAGGACTGTGAGTGAGGGTGACTGCTGTCTGACCTAGTCTGTGCAAGCCTAAATTGGGGTCGGTGACCAAAATTATGTTTTCCCTTATTATACTCTGTCTAATTTAGGATAATAATTTTGGCAGCTCTAAGTAGGGTACCTCATCGAGTATAATCGAAAATGAATTTATTCGATTTCGATTATCGTTCCCGTAGAATATGGAGTCGATAGTTACAAAACCACGAAAACTTTTATTTTTTATTTTAGGAAACTTACTTCAGGATGACAAAAAAAAGTTTTATGGTGTATATGAATATGGTTTGTATCATACTTAGCTAATCCATAATAATATTATAAATAATGCGAAGTAAACTCTGTCTGTCTGTCTGTTACGCTTTCACGCCTGAACCGCTGAACCGATTTTGATGAAACTTGGTATAGGAGTAGATTAGACTTCGAGAATGAACATAGGCTATGTATGGTCGCGATAACCGACATCTACGCGGGCAACAGCTAGTTATATCATAAAAATTCTGGTAATATAAGCACATACTAATATTATAAATGCGAAAGTAACTCTGTCTGTCTGTCTGTTACGCTTTCACGCCTGAACCGCTGAACCGATTTTGATGAAACTTGGTATAGGAGTAGATTAGACCTCGAGAATGAACATAGGCTATGTTTGGTCGCGATAACCGACATCTACGCGGGCGGAGTCGCGGGCAACAGCTAGTTATATCATAAAAATTCTAGTAATATAAGCACATATTAATATTATAAATGCGAAAGTAACTCTGTCTGTCTGTCTGTCTGTCTGTCTGTTACGCTTTCACGCCTGAACCGCTGAACCGATTTTGATGAAATTTGGTACAGGAGTAGATTAGACCTCGAGAATGAACATAGGCTATGTTTGGTCGCGATAACCGACATCCACGCGGGCGGAGCCGTAGGCAACAGCTAGTAATAATATAAAATATCTACATATCGCCAATAAGAAAAATTTAAAAAAAAAAACTAGTGGGGCGGTATAGCGAGAGCATTATTATTTTTGTTATTGGCGATATTAATAATTTAAATTAATTAATTTAAATACGATTTATTCGATTCATTTGTGTATAATACTCGTAGTCAATTGTGCTATATTTTTGCAAGACAGTCAAGGAATGATATTGTAGCGTTTTGTAAAGTAGACTTATTGACAAAAGCCATTTTTTTTCTTAAACAAAAATCAAGCTCAAAATACTTGTATCCATGGCCGTTAAATAAATTAGTGAAAAAGTCAAAAGTTCCATACTATGGCAATACTCAAATAGAGCAGTTGGAAGTTGTACACTGTTGTGCTAACACTTTGGCGACAAACAAATAAAGAAAATAATAAATTTCAATTACAAATCCTATCGTGAATTCGTAATCTAGTGTAAAAACGTGAGGACAATGGCTCCAAATGCGTTAACGTTCCTATCTGAAACATATACCGATTCCGAAGGTGAAGAGGATACGAAAGTTCCGGCGCCTGAAAAGGAAGACCTTATAAAGACTCAGTCTGCCCCTACAAGTCCTAAGAAGTTAGAAGAAAGCAAACAACCTGCTTCCACTGAAATATATACCGATTCAGAAGGTGAAGAGGATATGGAAGTTCCGACGCCTGAAAAGGAGGAGCTTACAAAGACTCAGTCTGCCCCTACAAGTCCTAAGAAGTTAGAAGAAAGCAAACAACCTGCTTCAGCACCTGTCTCTCGGAAGAGAAGATTAGTTTCTTATGAGGATGATACGAAAGCAGAAAATCAAGATAATATGCGCCGACTATCGATGGTAACCGACACAGACGAAGCCGTCCCATGCTCAGTTCCTGATGACTCGGAGAATGGTATCGCTATACCCCCAGAACCAAAGGGCAGATGCCCCAAAGAAATACAAGAAACTATTGCTAAATATTATAGCCGTATGTTAAATGAGGGCCTAGATATAAACAGGATTATGCAAGAGAATAGAAATTTTAGGAACCCAAACCTTTATGAAAAGCTTGTCCAGCATTGTGATATCAATGAATATGGTACAAATTATCAACCAGAAATTTATGATCCTCTAATTTGGGGAAAAGAATCATATTATGATGAACTACATCGGGTACAAAACTTAGAAATGGATAGAAGAATAAAGGAAAAAAGAGAAAAGTTAGCTAAGACATTTATTGGAGGAGTAGGAACAACATCTAAATGGGATCCGGCAGCTTCAAATGTATCGAAGAAACTGACAATCAAACAACCTGGCCTGGTTCAGCAACCGCTCACCAATAATATCACAAGGATGGATGGCACTATTATCTCAGCCTTTGGGTCTTTGCCCAAGAAACGAAAAATATGATTGTGACATAGTGTTGATAAAATATGAACTCGACGGACTGAAAAAACTGTAAAAAGTGTTTTTTAGTGTTATTTCAAATCAAAACTTATTGTAAGATAACAATAATATAGGTATTTCAGTATAATGTTACTCTTATTCTTGTATATTGTTTAGTCTGTAATTAAAACTTGATTTATTGAAGTATAATAAACATTTAATTTTATTTCGAAGTGTTATTTCAAATCGAAACTTATTGTACGATAACAATAATATAGGTATTTCAGTATAATGTTACTCTTATTCTTGTATATTGTTTAGTCTGTAATTAAAACTTGATGTATTGATTTAATTTTGAAACATTTAATTTTATTTCGAAGTGTTATTTCAAATCGAAACTTATTGTACGATAACAATAATATAGTTATTTCAGTATAGTGTTAGTCTTATTCTTGTATATTGTTTAGTCTGTAATTAAAACTTGATGTATTGATGTATAATAGACATTTAATTTTATTTCGAAGTGTTATTTCAAATCAAAACTTATTGTAAGATAACAATAATATAGGTATTTCAGTATAATGTTAGTCTTATTCTTGTATATTGTTTAGTCTGTAATTAAAACTTGATGTATTGATGTATAATAAACATTTAATTTTATTTCGACGTTTCATTTCTTTATCTCGTTTCATTGCACATAACATAGCATTAGTGTTGATTGCATCCAAAGTAAATATTTTAGAGTCATGTGTTGTATGTGCACATCTTCCTCATGATATTACTCAACGTTAGGACTGTGAGTGAGGGTGACTGCTGTCTGACCTAGTCTGTGCAAGCCTAAATTGGGGTCGGTGACCAAAATTATGTTTTCCCTTATTATACTCTGTCTAATTTAGGATAATAATTTTGGCAGCTCTAAGTAGGGTACCTCATCGAGTATAATCGAAAATGAATTTATTCGATTTCGATTATTGTTCCCGTAGAATATGGAGTCGATAGTTACAAAACCACGAAAACTTTTATTTTTTATTTTAGGAAACTTACTTCAGGATGACAAAAAAAAGTTTTATGGTGTATATGAATATGGTTTGTATCATACTTAGCTAATCCATACTAATATTATAAATAATGCGAAGTAAACTCTGTCTGTCTGTCTGTTACGCTTTCACGCCTGAACCGCTGAACCGATTTTGATGAAACTTGGTATAGGAGTAGATTAGACTTCGAGAATGAACATAGGCTATGTATGGTCGCGATAACCGACATCTACGCGGGCAACAGCTAGTTATATCATAAAAATTCTGGTAATATAAGCACATACTAATATTATAAATGCGAAAGTAACTCTGTCTGTCTGTCTGTTACGCTTTCACGCCTGAACCGCTGAACCGATTTTGATGAAACTTGGTATAGGAGTAGATTAGACCTCGAGAATGAACATAGGCTATGTTTGGTCGCGATAACCGACATCTACGCGGGCGGAGTCGCGGGCAACAGCTAGTTATATCATAAAAATTCTAGTAATATAAGCACATATTAATATTATAAATGCGAAAGTAACTCTGTCTGTCTGTCTGTCTGTCTGTCTGTTACGCTTTCACGCCTGAACCGCTGAACCGATTTTGATGAAATTTGGTACAGGAGTAGATTAGACCTCGAGAATGAACATAGGCTATGTTTGGTCGCGATAACCGACATCCACGCGGGCGGAGCCGTAGGCAACAGCTAGTAATAATATAAAATATCTACATATCGCCAATAAGAAAAATTTAAAAAAAAAAACTAGTGGGGCGGTATAGCGAGAGCATTATTATTTTTGTTATTGGCGATATTAATAATTTAAATTAATTAATTTAAATACGATTTATTCGATTCATTTGTGTATAATACTCGTAGTCAATTGTGCTATATTTTTGCAAGACAGTCAAGGAATGATATTGTAGCGTTTTGTAAAGTAGACTTATTGACAAAAGCCATTTTTTTTCTTAAACAAAAATCAAGCTCAAAATACTTGTATCCATGGCCGTTAAATAAATTAGTGAAAAAGTCAAAAGTTCCATACTATGGCAATACTCAAATAGAGCAGTTGGAAGTTGTACACTGTTGTGCTAACACTTTGGCGACAAACAAATAAAGAAAATAATAAATTTCAATTACAAATCCTATCGTGAATTCGTAATCTAGTGTAAAAACGTGAGGACAATGGCTCCAAATGCGTTAACGTTCCTATCTGAAACATATACCGATTCCGAAGGTGAAGAGGATACGAAAGTTCCGGCGCCTGAAAAGGAAGACCTTATAAAGACTCAGTCTGCCCCTACAAGTCCTAAGAAGTTAGAAGAAAGCAAACAACCTGCTTCCACTGAAATATATACCGATTCAGAAGGTGAAGAGGATATGGAAGTTCCGACGCCTGAAAAGGAGGAGCTTACAAAGACTCAGTCTGCCCCTACAAGTCCTAAGAAGTTAGAAGAAAGCAAACAACCTGCTTCAGCACCTGTCTCTCGGAAGAGAAGATTAGTTTCTTATGAGGATGATACGAAAGCAGAAAATCAAGATAATATGCGCCGACTATCGATGGTAACCGACACAGACGAAGCCGTCCCATGCTCAGTTCCTGATGACTCGGAGAATGGTATCGCTATACCCCCAGAACCAAAGGGCAGATGCCCCAAAGAAATACAAGAAACTATTGCTAAATATTATAGCCGTATGTTAAATGAGGGCCTAGATATAAACAGGATTATGCAAGAGAATAGAAATTTTAGGAACCCAAACCTTTATGAAAAGCTTGTCCAGCATTGTGATATCAATGAATATGGTACAAATTATCAACCAGAAATTTATGATCCTCTAATTTGGGGAAAAGAATCATATTATGATGAACTACATCGGGTACAAAACTTAGAAATGGATAGAAGAATAAAGGAAAAAAGAGAAAAGTTAGCTAAGACATTTATTGGAGGAGTAGGAACAACATCTAAATGGGATCCGGCAGCTTCAAATGTATCGAAGAAACTGACAATCAAACAACCTGGCCTGGTTCAGCAACCGCTCACCAATTATATCACAAGGATGGATGGCACTATTATCTCAGCCTTTGGGTCTTTGCCCAAGAAACGAAAAATATGATTGTGACATAGTGTTGATAAAATATGAACTCGACGGACTGAAAAAACTGTAAAAAGTGTTTTTTAGTGTTATTTCAAATCAAAACTTATTGTAAGATAACAATAATATAGGTATTTCAGTATAATGTTACTCTTATTCTTGTATATTGTTTAGTCTGTAATTAAAACTTGATTTATTGAAGTATAATAAACATTTAATTTTATTTCGAAGTGTTATTTCAAATCGAAACTTATTGTACGATAACAATAATATAGGTATTTCAGTATAATGTTACTCTTATTCTTGTATATTGTTTAGTCTGTAATTAAAACTTGATGTATTGATTTAATTTTGAAACATTTAATTTTATTTCGAAGTGTTATTTCAAATCGAAACTTATTGTACGATAACAATAATATAGTTATTTCAGTATAGTGTTAGTCTTATTCTTGTATATTGTTTAGTCTGTAATTAAAACTTGATGTATTGATGTATAATAGACATTTAATTTTATTTCGAAGTGTTATTTCAAATCAAAACTTATTGTAAGATAACAATAATATAGGTATTTCAGTATAATGTTAGTCTTATTCTTGTATATTGTTTAGTCTGTAATTAAAACTTGATGTATTGATGTATAATAAACATTTAATTTTATTTCGACGTTTCATTTCTTTATCTCGTTTCATTGCACATAACATAGCATTAGTGTTGATTGCATCCAAAGTAAATATTTTAGAGTCATGTGTTGTATGTGCACATCTTCCTCATGATATTACTCAACGTTAGGACTGTGAGTGAGGGTGACTGCTGTCTGACCTAGTCTGTGCAAGCCTAAATTGGGGTCGGTGACCAAAATTATGTTTTCCCTTATTATACTCTGTCTAATTTAGGATAATAATTTTGGCAGCTCTAAGTAGGGTACCTCATCGAGTATAATCGAAAATGAATTTATTCGATTTCGATTATTGTTCCCGTAGAATATGGAGTCGATAGTTACAAAACCACGAAAACTTTTATTTTTTATTTTAGGAAACTTACTTCAGGATGACAAAAAAAAGTTTTATGGTGTATATGAATATGGTTTGTATCATACTTAGCTAATCCATACTAATATTATAAATAATGCGAAGTAAACTCTGTCTGTCTGTCTGTTACGCTTTCACGCCTGAACCGCTGAACCGATTTTGATGAAACTTGGTATAGGAGTAGATTAGACTTCGAGAATGAACATAGGCTATGTATGGTCGCGATAACCGACATCTACGCGGGCAACAGCTAGTTATATCATAAAAATTCTGGTAATATAAGCACATACTAATATTATAAATGCGAAAGTAACTCTGTCTGTCTGTCTGTTACGCTTTCACGCCTGAACCGCTGAACCGATTTTGATGAAACTTGGTATAGGAGTAGATTAGACCTCGAGAATGAACATAGGCTATGTTTGGTCGCGATAACCGACATCTACGCGGGCGGAGTCGCGGGCAACAGCTAGTTATATCATAAAAATTCTAGTAATATAAGCACATATTAATATTATAAATGCGAAAGTAACTCTGTCTGTCTGTCTGTCTGTCTGTCTGTTACGCTTTCACGCCTGAACCGCTGAACCGATTTTGATGAAATTTGGTACAGGAGTAGATTAGACCTCGAGAATGAACATAGGCTATGTTTGGTCGCGATAACCGACATCCACGCGGGCGGAGCCGTAGGCAACAGCTAGTAATAATATAAAATATCTACATATCGCCAATAAGAAAAATTTAAAAAAAAAAACTAGTGGGGCGGTATAGCGAGAGCATTATTATTTTTGTTATTGGCGATATTAATAATTTAAATTAATTAATTTAAATACGATTTATTCGATTCATTTGTGTATAATACTCGTAGTCAATTGTGCTATATTTTTGCAAGACAGTCAAGGAATGATATTGTAGCGTTTTGTAAAGTAGACTTATTGACAAAAGCCATTTTTTTTCTTAAACAAAAATCAAGCTCAAAATACTTGTATCCATGGCCGTTAAATAAATTAGTGAAAAAGTCAAAAGTTCCATACTATGGCAATACTCAAATAGAGCAGTTGGAAGTTGTACACTGTTGTGCTAACACTTTGGCGACAAACAAATAAAGAAAATAATAAATTTCAATTACAAATCCTATCGTGAATTCGTAATCTAGTGTAAAAACGTGAGGACAATGGCTCCAAATGCGTTAACGTTCCTATCTGAAACATATACCGATTCCGAAGGTGAAGAGGATACGAAAGTTCCGGCGCCTGAAAAGGAAGACCTTATAAAGACTCAGTCTGCCCCTACAAGTCCTAAGAAGTTAGAAGAAAGCAAACAACCTGCTTCCACTGAAATATATACCGATTCAGAAGGTGAAGAGGATATGGAAGTTCCGACGCCTGAAAAGGAGGAGCTTACAAAGACTCAGTCTGCCCCTACAAGTCCTAAGAAGTTAGAAGAAAGCAAACAACCTGCTTCAGCACCTGTCTCTCGGAAGAGAAGATTAGTTTCTTATGAGGATGATACGAAAGCAGAAAATCAAGATAATATGCGCCGACTATCGATGGTAACCGACACAGACGAAGCCGTCCCATGCTCAGTTCCTGATGACTCGGAGAATGGTATCGCTATACCCCCAGAACCAAAGGGCAGATGCCCCAAAGAAATACAAGAAACTATTGCTAAATATTATAGCCGTATGTTAAATGAGGGCCTAGATATAAACAGGATTATGCAAGAGAATAGAAATTTTAGGAACCCAAACCTTTATGAAAAGCTTGTCCAGCATTGTGATATCAATGAATATGGTACAAATTATCAACCAGAAATTTATGATCCTCTAATTTGGGGAAAAGAATCATATTATGATGAACTACATCGGGTACAAAACTTAGAAATGGATAGAAGAATAAAGGAAAAAAGAGAAAAGTTAGCTAAGACATTTATTGGAGGAGTAGGAACAACATCTAAATGGGATCCGGCAGCTTCAAATGTATCGAAGAAACTGACAATCAAACAACCTGGCCTGGTTCAGCAACCGCTCACCAATAATATCACAAGGATGGATGGCACTATTATCTCAGCCTTTGGGTCTTTGCCCAAGAAACGAAAAATATGATTGTGACATAGTGTTGATAAAATATGAACTCGACGGACTGAAAAAACTGTAAAAAGTGTTTTTTAGTGTTATTTCAAATCAAAACTTATTGTAAGATAACAATAATATAGGTATTTCAGTATAATGTTACTCTTATTCTTGTATATTGTTTAGTCTGTAATTAAAACTTGATGTATTGATTTAATTTTGAAACATTTAATTTTATTTCGAAGTGTTATTTCAAATCGAAACTTATTGTACGATAACAATAATATAGTTATTTCAGTATAGTGTTAGTCTTATTCTTGTATATTGTTTAGTCTGTAATTAAAACTTGATGTATTGATGTATAATAGACATTTAATTTTATTTCGAAGTGTTATTTCAAATCAAAACTTATTGTAAGATAGCAATAATATAGGTATTTCAGTATAATGTTAGTCTTATTCTTGTATATTGTTTAGTCTGTAATTAAAACTTGATGTATTGATGTATAATAAACATTTAATTTTATTTCGACGTTTCATTTCTTTATCTCGTTTCATTGCACATAACATAGCATTAGTGTTGATTGCATCCAAAGTAAATATTTTAGAGTCATGTGTTGTATGTGCACATCTTCCTCATGATATTACTCAACGTTAGGACTGTGAGTGAGGGTGACTGCTGTCTGACCTAGTCTGTGCAAGCCTAAATTGGGGTCGGTGACCAAAATTATGTTTTCCCTTATTATACTCTGTCTAATTTAGGATAATAATTTTGGCAGCTCTAAGTAGGGTACCTCATCGAGTATAATCGAAAATGAATTTATTCGATTTCGATTATTGTTCCCGTAGAATATGGAGTCGATAGTTACAAAACCACGAAAACTTTTATTTTTTATTTTAGGAAACTTACTTCAGGATGACAAAAAAAAGTTTTATGGTGTATATGAATATGGTTTGTATCATACTTAGCTAATCCATACTAATATTATAAATAATGCGAAGTAAACTCTGTCTGTCTGTCTGTTACGCTTTCACGCCTGAACCGCTGAACCGATTTTGATGAAACTTGGTATAGGAGTAGATTAGACTTCGAGAATGAACATAGGCTATGTATGGTCGCGATAACCGACATCTACGCGGGCAACAGCTAGTTATATCATAAAAATTCTGGTAATATAAGCACATACTAATATTATAAATGCGAAAGTAACTCTGTCTGTCTGTCTGTTACGCTTTCACGCCTGAACCGCTGAACCGATTTTGATGAAACTTGGTATAGGAGTAGATTAGACCTCGAGAATGAACATAGGCTATGTTTGGTCGCGATAACCGACATCTACGCGGGCGGAGTCGCGGGCAACAGCTAGTTATATCATAAAAATTCTAGTAATATAAGCACATATTAATATTATAAATGCGAAAGTAACTCTGTCTGTCTGTCTGTCTGTCTGTCTGTTACGCTTTCACGCCTGAACCGCTGAACCGATTTTGATGAAATTTGGTACAGGAGTAGATTAGACCTCGAGAATGAACATAGGCTATGTTTGGTCGCGATAACCGACATCCACGCGGGCGGAGCCGTAGGCAACAGCTAGTAATAATATAAAATATCTACATATCGCCAATAAGAAAAATTTAAAAAAAAAAACTAGTGGGGCGGTATAGCGAGAGCATTATTATTTTTGTTATTGGCGATATTAATAATTTAAATTAATTAATTTAAATACGATTTATTCGATTCATTTGTGTATAATACTCGTAGTCAATTGTGCTATATTTTTGCAAGACAGTCAAGGAATGATATTGTAGCGTTTTGTAAAGTAGACTTATTGACAAAAGTCATTTTTTTTCTTAAACAAAAATCAAGCTCAAAATACTTGTATCCATGGCCGTTAAATAAATTAGTGAAAAAGTCAAAAGTTCCATACTATGGCAATACTCAAATAGAGCAGTTGGAAGTTGTACACTGTTGTGCTAACACTTTGGCGACAAACAAATAAAGAAAATAATAAATTTCAATTACAAATCCTATCGTGAATTCGTAATCTAGTGTAAAAACGTGAGGACAATGGCTCCAAATGCGTTAACGTTCCTATCTGAAACATATACCGATTCCGAAGGTGAAGAGGATACGAAAGTTCCGGCGCCTGAAAAGGAAGACCTTATAAAGACTCAGTCTGCCCCTACAAGTCCTAAGAAGTTAGAAGAAAGCAAACAACCTGCTTCCACTGAAATATATACCGATTCAGAAGGTGAAGAGGATATGGAAGTTCCGACGCCTGAAAAGGAGGAGCTTACAAAGACTCAGTCTGCCCCTACAAGTCCTAAGAAGTTAGAAGAAAGCAAACAACCTGCTTCAGCACCTGTCTCTCGGAAGAGAAGATTAGTTTCTTATGAGGATGATACGAAAGCAGAAAATCAAGATAATATGCGCCGACTATCGATGGTAACCGACACAGACGAAGCCGTCCCATGCTCAGTTCCTGATGACTCGGAGAATGGTATCGCTATACCCCCAGAACCAAAGGGCAGATGCCCCAAAGAAATACAAGAAACTATTGCTAAATATTATAGCCGTATGTTAAATGAGGGCCTAGATATAAACAGGATTATGCAAGAGAATAGAAATTTTAGGAACCCAAACCTTTATGAAAAGCTTGTCCAGCATTGTGATATCAATGAATATGGTACAAATTATCAACCAGAAATTTATGATCCTCTAATTTGGGGAAAAGAATCATATTATGATGAACTACATCGGGTACAAAACTTAGAAATGGATAGAAGAATAAAGGAAAAAAGAGAAAAGTTAGCTAAGACATTTATTGGAGGAGTAGGAACAACATCTAAATGGGATCCGGCAGCTTCAAATGTATCGAAGAAACTGACAATCAAACAACCTGGCCTGGTTCAGCAACCGCTCACCAATAATATCACAAGGATGGATGGCACTATTATCTCAGCCTTTGGGTCTTTGCCCAAGAAACGAAAAATATGATTGTGACATAGTGTTGATAAAATATGAACTCGACGGACTGAAAAAACTGTAAAAAGTGTTTTTTAGTGTTATTTCAAATCAAAACTTATTGTAAGATAACAATAATATAGGTATTTCAGTATAATGTTACTCTTATTCTTGTATATTGTTTAGTCTGTAATTAAAACTTGATGTATTGATTTAATTTTGAAACATTTAATTTTATTTCGAAGTGTTATTTCAAATCGAAACTTATTGTACGATAACAATAATATAGTTATTTCAGTATAGTGTTAGTCTTATTCTTGTATATTGTTTAGTCTGTAATTAAAACTTGATGTATTGATGTATAATAGACATTTAATTTTATTTCGAAGTGTTATTTCAAATCAAAACTTATTGTAAGATAGCAATAATATAGGTATTTCAGTATAATGTTAGTCTTATTCTTGTATATTGTTTAGTCTGTAATTAAAACTTGATGTATTGATGTATAATAAACATTTAATTTTATTTCGACGTTTCATTTCTTTATCTCGTTTCATTGCACATAACATAGCATTAGTGTTGATTGCATCCAAAGTAAATATTTTAGAGTCATGTGTTGTACGTGCACATCTTCCTCATGATATTACTCAACGTTAGGACTGTGAGTGAGGGTGACTGCTGTCTGACCTAGTCTGTGCAAGCCTAAATTGGGGTCGGTGACCAAAATTATGTTTTCCCTTATTATACTCTGTCTAATTTAGGATAATAATTTTGGCAGCTCTAAGTAGGGTACCTCATCGAGTATAATCGAAAATGAATTTATTCGATTTCGATTATTGTTCCCGTAGAATATGGAGTCGATAGTTACAAAACCACGAAAACTTTTATTTTTTATTTTAGGAAACTTACTTCAGGATGACAAAAAAAAGTTTTATGGTGTATATGAATATGGTTTGTATCATACTTAGCTAATCCATACTAATATTATAAATAATGCGAAGTAAACTCTGTCTGTCTGTCTGTTACGCTTTCACGCCTGAACCGCTGAACCGATTTTGATGAAACTTGGTATAGGAGTAGATTAGACTTCGAGAATGAACATAGGCTATGTATGGTCGCGATAACCGACATCTACGCGGGCAACAGCTAGTTATATCATAAAAATTCTGGTAATATAAGCACATACTAATATTATAAATGCGAAAGTAACTCTGTCTGTCTGTCTGTTACGCTTTCACGCCTGAACCGCTGAACCGATTTTGATGAAACTTGGTATAGGAGTAGATTAGACCTCGAGAATGAACATAGGCTATGTTTGGTCGCGATAACCGACATCTACGCGGGCGGAGTCGCGGGCAACAGCTAGTTATATCATAAAAATTCTAGTAATATAAGCACATATTAATATTATAAATGCGAAAGTAACTCTGTCTGTCTGTCTGTCTGTCTGTCTGTTACGCTTTCACGCCTGAACCGCTGAACCGATTTTGATGAAATTTGGTACAGGAGTAGATTAGACCTCGAGAATGAACATAGGCTATGTTTGGTCGCGATAACCGACATCCACGCGGGCGGAGCCGTAGGCAACAGCTAGTAATAATATAAAATATCTACATATCGCCAATAAGAAAAATTTAAAAAAAAAAACTAGTGGGGCGGTATAGCTAGAGCATTATTATTTTTGTTATTGGCGATATTAATAATTTAAATTAATTTAAATACGATTTATTCGATTCATTTGTGTATAATACTCGTAGTCAATTGTGCTATATTTTTGCAAGACAGTCAAGGAATGATATTGTAGCGTTTTGTAAAGTAGACTTATTGACAAAAGCCATTTTTTTTCTTAAACAAAAATCAAGCTCAAAATACTTGTATCCATGGCCGTTAAATAAATTAGTGAAAAAGTCAAAAGTTCCATACTATGGCAATACTCAAATAGAGCAGTTGGAAGTTGTACACTGTTGTGCTAACACTTTGGCGACAAACAAATAAAGAAAATAATAAATTTCAATTACAAATCCTATCGTGAATTCGTAATCTAGTGTAAAAACGTGAGGACAATGGCTCCAAATGCGTTAACGTTCCTATCTGAAACATATACCGATTCCGAAGGTGAAGAGGATACGAAAGTTCCGGCGCCTGAAAAGGAAGACCTTATAAAGACTCAGTCTGCCCCTACAAGTCCTAAGAAGTTAGAAGAAAGCAAACAACCTGCTTCCACTGAAATATATACCGATTCAGAAGGTGAAGAGGATATGGAAGTTCCGACGCCTGAAAAGGAGGAGCTTACAAAGACTCAGTCTGCCCCTACAAGTCCTAAAAAGTTAGAAGAAAGCAAACAACCTGCTTCAGCACCTGTCTCTCGGAAGAGAAGATTAGTTTCTTATGAGGATGATACGAAAGCAGAAAATCAAGATAATATGCGCCGACTATCGATGGTAACCGACACAGACGAAGCCGTCCCATGCTCAGTTCCTGATGACTCGGAGAATGGTATCGCTATACCCCCAGAACCAAAGGGCAGATGCCCCAAAGAAATACAAGAAACTATTGCTAAATATTATAGCCGTATGTTAAATGAGGGCCTAGATATAAACAGGATTATGCAAGAGAATAGAAATTTTAGGAACCCAAACCTTTATGAAAAGCTTGTCCAGCATTGTGATATCAATGAATATGGTACAAATTATCAACCAGAAATTTATGATCCTCTAATTTGGGGAAAAGAATCATATTATGATGAACTACATCGGGTACAAAACTTAGAAATGGATAGAAGAATAAAGGAAAAAAGAGAAAAGTTAGCTAAGACATTTATTGGAGGAGTAGGAACAACATCTAAATGGGATCCGGCAGCTTCAAATGTATCGAAGAAACTGACAATCAAACAACCTGGCCTGGTTCAGCAACCGCTCACCAATAATATCACAAGGATGGATGGCACTATTATCTCAGCCTTTGGGTCTTTGCCCAAGAAACGAAAAATATGATTGTGACATAGTGTTGATAAAATATGAACTCGACGGACTGAAAAAACTGTAAAAAGTGTTTTTTAGTGTTATTTCAAATCAAAACTTATTGTAAGATAACAATAATATAGGTATTTCAGTATAATGTTACTCTTATTCTTGTATATTGTTTAGTCTGTAATTAAAACTTGATTTATTGAAGTATAATAAACATTTAATTTTATTTCGAAGTGTTATTTCAAATCGAAACTTATTGTACGATAACAATAATATAGGTATTTCAGTATAATGTTACTCTTATTCTTGTATATTGTTTAGTCTGTAATTAAAACTTGATGTATTGATTTAATTTTGAAACATTTAATTTTATTTCGAAGTGTTATTTCAAATCGAAACTTATTGTACGATAACAATAATATAGTTATTTCAGTATAGTGTTAGTCTTATTCTTGTATATTGTTTAGTCTGTAATTAAAACTTGATGTATTGATGTATAATAGACATTTAATTTTATTTCGAAGTGTTATTTCAAATCAAAACTTATTGTAAGATAGCAATAATATAGGTATTTCAGTATAATGTTAGTCTTATTCTTGTATATTGTTTAGTCTGTAATTAAAACTTGATGTATTGATGTATAATAAACATTTAATTTTATTTCGACGTTTCATTTCTTTATCTCGTTTCATTGCACATAACATAGCATTAGTGTTGATTGCATCCAAAGTAAATATTTTAGAGTCATGTGTTGTACGTGCACATCTTCCTCATGATATTACTCAACGTTAGGACTGTGAGTGAGGGTGACTGCTGTCTGACCTAGTCTGTGCAAGCCTAAATTGGGGTCGGTGACCAAAATTATGTTTTCCCTTATTATACTCTGTCTAATTTAGGATAATAATTTTGGCAGCTCTAAGTAGGGTACCTCATCGAGTATAATCGAAAATGAATTTATTCGATTTCGATTATTGTTCCCGTAGAATATGGAGTCGATAGTTACAAAACCACGAAAACTTTTATTTTTTATTTTAGGAAACTTACTTCAGGATGACAAAAAAAAGTTTTATGGTGTATATGAATATGGTTTGTATCATACTTAGCTAATCCATACTAATATTATAAATAATGCGAAGTAAACTCTGTCTGTCTGTCTGTTACGCTTTCACGCCTGAACCGCTGAACCGATTTTGATGAAACTTAGTATAGGAGTAGATTAGACTTCGAGAATGAACATAGGCTATGTATGGTCGCGATAACCGACATCTACGCGGGCAACAGCTAGTTATATCATAAAAATTCTGGTAATATAAGCACATACTAATATTATAAATGCGAAAGTAACTCTGTCTGTCTGTCTGTTACGCTTTCACGCCTGAACCGCTGAACCGATTTTGATGAAACTTGGTATAGGAGTAGATTAGACCTCGAGAATGAACATAGGCTATGTTTGGTCGCGATAACCGACATCTACGCGGGCGGAGTCGCGGGCAACAGCTAGTTACATCATAAAAATTCTAGTAATATAAGCACATATTAATATTATAAATGCGAAAGTAACTCTGTCTGTCTGTCTGTTACGCTTTCACGCCTGAACCGCTGAACCGATTTTGATGAAATTTGGTACAGGAGTAGATTAGACCTCGAGAATGAACATAGGCTATGTTTGGTCGCGATAACCGACATCCACGCGGGCGGAGCCGTAGGCAACAGCTAGTAATAATATAAAATATCTACATATCGCCAATAAGAAAAATTTAAAAAAAAAAACTAGTGGGGCGGTATAGCGAGAGCATTATTATTTTTGTTATTGGCGATATTAATAATTTAAATTAATTAATTTAAATACGATTTATTCGATTCATTTGTGTATAATACTCGTAGTCAATTGTGCTATATTTTTGCAAGACAGTCAAGGAATGATATTGTAGCGTTTTGTAAAGTAGACTTATTGACAAAAGCCATTTTTTTTCTTAAACAAAAATCAAGCTCAAAATACTTGTATCCATGGCCGTTAAATAAATTAGTGAAAAAGTCAAAAGTTCCATACTATGGCAATACTCAAATAGAGCAGTTGGAAGTTGTACACTGTTGTGCTAACACTTTGGCGACAAACAAATAAAGAAAATAATAAATTTCAATTACAAATCCTATCGTGAATTCGTAATCTAGTGTAAAAACGTGAGGACAATGGCTCCAAATGCGTTAACGTTCCTATCTGAAACATATACCGATTCCGAAGGTGAAGAGGATACGAAAGTTCCGGCGCCTGAAAAGGAAGACCTTATAAAGACTCAGTCTGCCCCTACAAGTCCTAAGAAGTTAGAAGAAAGCAAACAACCTGCTTCCACTGAAATATATACCGATTCAGAAGGTGAAGAGGATATGGAAGTTCCGACGCCTGAAAAGGAGGAGCTTACAAAGACTCAGTCTGCCCCTACAAGTCCTAAGAAGTTAGAAGAAAGCAAACAACCTGCTTCAGCACCTGTCTCTCGGAAGAGAAGATTAGTTTCTTATGAGGATGATACGAAAGCAGAAAATCAAGATAATATGCGCCGACTATCGATGGTAACCGACACAGACGAAGCCGTCCCATGCTCAGTTCCTGATGACTCGGAGAATGGTATCGCTATACCCCCAGAACCAAAGGGCAGATGCCCCAAAGAAATACAAGAAACTATTGCTAAATATTATAGCCGTATGTTAAATGAGGGCCTAGATATAAACAGGATTATGCAAGAGAATAGAAATTTTAGGAACCCAAACCTTTATGAAAAGCTTGTCCAGCATTGTGATATCAATGAATATGGTACAAATTATCAACCAGAAATTTATGATCCTCTAATTTGGGGAAAAGAATCATATTATGATGAACTACATCGGGTACAAAACTTAGAAATGGATAGAAGAATAAAGGAAAAAAGAGAAAAGTTAGCTAAGACATTTATTGGAGGAGTAGGAACAACATCTAAATGGGATCCGGCAGCTTCAAATGTATCGAAGAAACTGACAATCAAACAACCTGGCCTGGTTCAGCAACCGCTCACCAATAATATCACAAGGATGGATGGCACTATTATCTCAGCCTTTGGGTCTTTGCCCAAGAAACGAAAAATATGATTGTGACATAGTGTTGATAAAATATGAACTCGACGGACTGAAAAAACTGTAAAAAGTGTTTTTTAGTGTTATTTCAAATCAAAACTTATTGTAAGATAACAATAATATAGGTATTTCAGTATAATGTTACTCTTATTCTTGTATATTGTTTAGTCTGTAATTAAAACTTGATGTATTGATTTAATTTTGAAACATTTAATTTTATTTCGAAGTGTTATTTCAAATCGAAACTTATTGTACGATAACAATAATATAGTTATTTCAGTATAGTGTTAGTCTTATTCTTGTATATTGTTTAGTCTGTAATTAAAACTTGATGTATTGATGTATAATAGACATTTAATTTTATTTCGAAGTGTTATTTCAAATCAAAACTTATTGTAAGATAGCAATAATATAGGTATTTCAGTATAATGTTAGTATTATTCTTGTATATTGTTTAGTCTGTAATTAAAACTTGATGTATTGATGTATAATAAACATTTAATTTTATTTCGACGTTTCATTTCTTTATCTCGTTTCATTGCACATAACATAGCATTAGTGTTGATTGCATCCAAAGTAAATATTTTAGAGTCATGTGTTGTACGTGCACATCTTCCTCATGATATTACTCAACGTTAGGACTGTGAGTGAGGGTGACTGCTGTCTGACCTAGTCTGTGCAAGCCTAAATTGGGGTCGGTGACCAAAATTATGTTTTCCCTTATTATACTCTGTCTAATTTAGGATAATAATTTTGGCAGCTCTAAGTAGGGTACCTCATCGAGTATAATCGAAAATGAATTTATTCGATTTCGATTATTGTTCCCGTAGAATATGGAGTCGATAGTTACAAAACCACGAAAACTTTTATTTTTTATTTTAGGAAACTTACTTCAGGATGACAAAAAAAAGTTTTATGGTGTATATGAATATGGTTTGTATCATACTTAGCTAATCCATACTAATATTATAAATAATGCGAAGTAAACTCTGTCTGTCTGTCTGTTACGCTTTCACGCCTGAACCGCTGAACCGATTTTGATGAAACTTAGTATAGGAGTAGATTAGACTTCGAGAATGAACATAGGCTATGTATGGTCGCGATAACCGACATCTACGCGGGCAACAGCTAGTTATATCATAAAAATTCTGGTAATATAAGCACATACTAATATTATAAATGCGAAAGTAACTCTGTCTGTCTGTCTGTTACGCTTTCACGCCTGAACCGCTGAACCGATTTTGATGAAACTTGGTATAGGAGTAGATTAGACCTCGAGAATGAACATAGGCTATGTTTGGTCGCGATAACCGACATCTACGCGGGCGGAGTCGCGGGCAACAGCTAGTTACATCATAAAAATTCTAGTAATATAAGCACATATTAATATTATAAATGCGAAAGTAACTCTGTCTGTCTGTCTGTTACGCTTTCACGCCTGAACCGCTGAACCGATTTTGATGAAATTTGGTACAGGAGTAGATTAGACCTCGAGAATGAACATAGGCTATGTTTGGTCGCGATAACCGACATCCACGCGGGCGGAGCCGTAGGCAACAGCTAGTAATAATATAAAATATCTACATATCGCCAATAAGAAAAATTTAAAAAAAAAAACTAGTGGGGCGGTATAGCGAGAGCATTATTATTTTTGTTATTGGCGATATTAATAATTTAAATTAATTAATTTAAATACGATTTATTCGATTCATTTGTGTATAATACTCGTAGTCAATTGTGCTATATTTTTGCAAGACAGTCAAGGAATGATATTGTAGCGTTTTGTAAAGTAGACTTATTGACAAAAGCCATTTTTTTTCTTAAACAAAAATCAAGCTCAAAATACTTGTATCCATGGCCGTTAAATAAATTAGTGAAAAAGTCAAAAGTTCCATACTATGGCAATACTCAAATAGAGCAGTTGGAAGTTGTACACTGTTGTGCTAACACTTTGGCGACAAACAAATAAAGAAAATAATAAATTTCAATTACAAATCCTATCGTGAATTCGTAATCTAGTGTAAAAACGTGAGGACAATGGCTCCAAATGCGTTAACGTTCCTATCTGAAACATATACCGATTCCGAAGGTGAAGAGGATACGAAAGTTCCGGCGCCTGAAAAGGAAGACCTTATAAAGACTCAGTCTGCCCCTACAAGTCCTAAGAAGTTAGAAGAAAGCAAACAACCTGCTTCCACTGAAATATATACCGATTCAGAAGGTGAAGAGGATATGGAAGTTCCGACGCCTGAAAAGGAGGAGCTTACAAAGACTCAGTCTGCCCCTACAAGTCCTAAGAAGTTAGAAGAAAGCAAACAACCTGCTTCAGCACCTGTCTCTCGGAAGAGAAGATTAGTTTCTTATGAGGATGATACGAAAGCAGAAAATCAAGATAATATGCGCCGACTATCGATGGTAACCGACACAGACGAAGCCGTCCCATGCTCAGTTCCTGATGACTCGGAGAATGGTATCGCTATACCCCCAGAACCAAAGGGCAGATGCCCCAAAGAAATACAAGAAACTATTGCTAAATATTATAGCCGTATGTTAAATGAGGGCCTAGATATAAACAGGATTATGCAAGAGAATAGAAATTTTAGGAACCCAAACCTTTATGAAAAGCTTGTCCAGCATTGTGATATCAATGAATATGGTACAAATTATCAACCAGAAATTTATGATCCTCTAATTTGGGGAAAAGAATCATATTATGATGAACTACATCGGGTACAAAACTTAGAAATGGATAGAAGAATAAAGGAAAAAAGAGAAAAGTTAGCTAAGACATTTATTGGAGGAGTAGGAACAACATCTAAATGGGATCCGGCAGCTTCAAATGTATCGAAGAAACTGACAATCAAACAACCTGGCCTGGTTCAGCAACCGCTCACCAATAATATCACAAGGATGGATGGCACTATTATCTCAGCCTTTGGGTCTTTGCCCAAGAAACGAAAAATATGATTGTGACATAGTGTTGATAAAATATGAACTCGACGGACTGAAAAAACTGTAAAAAGTGTTTTTTAGTGTTATTTCAAATCAAAACTTATTGTAAGATAACAATAATATAGGTATTTCAGTATAATGTTACTCTTATTCTTGTATATTGTTTAGTCTGTAATTAAAACTTGATGTATTGATTTAATTTTGAAACATTTAATTTTATTTCGAAGTGTTATTTCAAATCGAAACTTATTGTACGATAACAATAATATAGTTATTTCAGTATAGTGTTAGTCTTATTCTTGTATATTGTTTAGTCTGTAATTAAAACTTGATGTATTGATGTATAATAGACATTTAATTTTATTTCGAAGTGTTATTTCAAATCAAAACTTATTGTAAGATAGCAATAATATAGGTATTTCAGTATAATGTTAGTATTATTCTTGTATATTGTTTAGTCTGTAATTAAAACTTGATGTATTGATGTATAATAAACATTTAATTTTATTTCGACGTTTCATTTCTTTATCTCGTTTCATTGCACATAACATAGCATTAGTGTTGATTGCATCCAAAGTAAATATTTTAGAGTCATGTGTTGTATGTGCACATCTTCCTCATGATATTACTCAACGTTAGGACTGTGAGTGAGGGTGACTGCTGTCTGACCTAGTCTGTGCAAGCCTAAATTGGGGTCGGTGACCAAAATTATGTTTTCCCTTATTATACTCTGTCTAATTTAGGATAATAATTTTGGCAGCTCTAAGTAGGGTACCTCATCGAGTATAATCGAAAATGAATTTATTCGATTTCGATTATTGTTCCCGTAGAATATGGAGTCGATAGTTACAAAACCACGAAAACTTTTATTTTTTATTTTAGGAAACTTACTTCAGGATGACAAAAAAAAGTTTTATGGTGTATATGAATATGGTTTGTATCATACTTAGCTAATCCATACTAATATTATAAATAATGCGAAGTAAACTCTGTCTGTCTGTCTGTTACGCTTTCACGCCTGAACCGCTGAACCGATTTTGATGAAACTTGGTATAGGAGTAGATTAGACTTCGAGAATGAACATAGGCTATGTATGGTCGCGATAACCGACATCTACGCGGGCAACAGCTAGTTATATCATAAAAATTCTGGTAATATAAGCACATACTAATATTATAAATGCGAAAGTAACTCTGTCTGTCTGTCTGTTACGCTTTCACGCCTGAACCGCTGAACCGATTTTGATGAAACTTGGTATAGGAGTAGATTAGACCTCGAGAATGAACATAGGCTATGTTTGGTCGCGATAACCGACATCTACGCGGGCGGAGTCGCGGGCAACAGCTAGTTATATCATAAAAATTCTAGTAATATAAGCACATATTAATATTATAAATGCGAAAGTAACTCTGTCTGTCTGTCTGTCTGTCTGTTACGCTTTCACGCCTGAACCGCTGAACCGATTTTGATGAAATTTGGTACAGGAGTAGATTAGACCTCGAGAATGAACATAGGCTATGTTTGGTCGCGATAACCGACATCCACGCGGGCGGAGCCGTAGGCAACAGCTAGTAATAATATAAAATATCTACATATCGCCAATAAGAAAAATTTAAAAAAAAAAACTAGTGGGGCGGTATAGCTAGAGCATTATTATTTTTGTTATTGGCGATATTAATAATTTAAATTAATTTAAATACGATTTATTCGATTCATTTGTGTATAATACTCGTAGTCAATTGTGCTATATTTTTGCAAGACAGTCAAGGAATGATATTGTAGCGTTTTGTAAAGTAGACTTATTGACAAAAGCCATTTTTTTTCTTAAACAAAAATCAAGCTCAAAATACTTGTATCCATGGCCGTTAAATAAATTAGTGAAAAAGTCAAAAGTTCCATACTATGGCAATACTCAAATAGAGCAGTTGGAAGTTGTACACTGTTGTGCTAACACTTTGGCGACAAACAAATAAAGAAAATAATAAATTTCAATTACAAATCCTATCGTGAATTCGTAATCTAGTGTAAAAACGTGAGGACAATGGCTCCAAATGCGTTAACGTTCCTATCTGAAACATATACCGATTCCGAAGGTGAAGAGGATACGAAAGTTCCGGCGCCTGAAAAGGAAGACCTTATAAAGACTCAGTCTGCCCCTACAAGTCCTAAGAAGTTAGAAGAAAGCAAACAACCTGCTTCCACTGAAATATATACCGATTCAGAAGGTGAAGAGGATATGGAAGTTCCGACGCCTGAAAAGGAGGAGCTTACAAAGACTCAGTCTGCCCCTACAAGTCCTAAGAAGTTAGAAGAAAGCAAACAACCTGCTTCAGCACCTGTCTCTCGGAAAAGAAGATTAGTTTCTTATGAGGATGATACGAAAGCAGAAAATCAAGATAATATGCGCCGACTATCGATGGTAACCGACACAGACGAAGCCGTCCCATGCTCAGTTCCTGATGACTCGGAGAATGGTATCGCTATACCCCCAGAACCAAAGGGCAGATGCCCCAAAGAAATACAAGAAACTATTGCTAAATATTATAGCCGTATGTTAAATGAGGGCCTAGATATAAACAGGATTATGCAAGAGAATAGAAATTTTAGGAACCCAAACCTTTATGAAAAGCTTGTCCAGCATTGTGATATCAATGAATATGGTACAAATTATCAACCAGAAATTTATGATCCTCTAATTTGGGGAAAAGAATCATATTATGATGAACTACATCGGGTACAAAACTTAGAAATGGATAGAAGAATAAAGGAAAAAAGAGAAAAGTTAGCTAAGACATTTATTGGAGGAGTAGGAACAACATCTAAATGGGATCCGGCAGCTTCAAATGTATCGAAGAAACTGACAATCAAACAACCTGGCCTGGTTCAGCAACCGCTCACCAATAATATCACAAGGATGGATGGCACTATTATCTCAGCCTTTGGGTCTTTGCCCAAGAAACGAAAAATATGATTGTGACATAGTGTTGATAAAATATGAACTCGACGGACTGAAAAAACTGTAAAAAGTGTTTTTTAGTGTTATTTCAAATCAAAACTTATTGTAAGATAACAATAATATAGGTATTTCAGTATAATGTTACTCTTATTCTTGTATATTGTTTAGTCTGTAATTAAAACTTGATTTATTGAAGTATAATAAACATTTAATTTTATTTCGAAGTGTTATTTCAAATCGAAACTTATTGTACGATAACAATAATATAGGTATTTCAGTATAATGTTACTCTTATTCTTGTATATTGTTTAGTCTGTAATTAAAACTTGATGTATTGATTTAATTTTGAAACATTTAATTTTATTTCGAAGTGTTATTTCAAATCGAAACTTATTGTACGATAACAATAATATAGTTATTTCAGTATAGTGTTAGTCTTATTCTTGTATATTGTTTAGTCTGTAATTAAAACTTGATGTATTGATGTATAATAGACATTTAATTTTATTTCGAAGTGTTATTTCAAATCAAAACTTATTGTAAGATAGCAATAATATAGGTATTTCAGTATAATGTTAGTCTTATTCTTGTATATTGTTTAGTCTGTAATTAAAACTTGATGTATTGATGTATAATAAACATTTAATTTTATTTCGACGTTTCATTTCTTTATCTCGTTTCATTGCACATAACATAGCATTAGTGTTGATTGCATCCAAAGTAAATATT
Organism: Lithosia quadra; assembly: GCA_963576445.1. Taxonomy (NCBI): domain Eukaryota; kingdom Metazoa; phylum Arthropoda; class Insecta; order Lepidoptera; family Erebidae; genus Lithosia; species Lithosia quadra. Next base: position 15,923,147 of record OY754879.1, read on the forward strand.
TTAGAGTCATGTGTTGTATGTGCACATCTTCCTCATGATATTACTCAACGTTAGGACTGTGAGTGAGGGTGACTGCTGTCTGACCTAGTCTGTGCAAGCCTAAATTGGGGTCGGTGACCAAAATTATGTTTTCCCTTATTATACTCTGTCTAATTTAGGATAATAATTTTGGCAGCTCTAAGTAGGGTACCTCATCGAGTATAATCGAAAATGAATTTATTCGATTTCGATTATTGTTCCCGTAGAATATGGAGTCGATAGTTACAAAACCACGAAAACTTTTATTTTTTATTTTAGGAAACTTACTTCAGGATGACAAAAAAAAGTTTTATGGTGTATATGAATATGGTTTGTATCATACTTAGCTAATCCATACTAATATTATAAATAATGCGAAGTAAACTCTGTCTGTCTGTCTGTTACGCTTTCACGCCTGAACCGCTGAACCGATTTTGATGAAACTTAGTATAGGAGTAGATTAGACTTCGAGAATGAACATAGGCTATGTATGGTCGCGATAACCGACATCTACGCGGGCAACAGCTAGTTATATCATAAAAATTCTGGTAATATAAGCACATACTAATATTATAAATGCGAAAGTAACTCTGTCTGTCTGTCTGTTACACTTTCACGCCTGAACCGCTGAACCGATTTTGATGAAACTTGGTATAGGAGTAGATTAGACCTCGAGAATGAACATAGGCTATGTTTGGTCGCGATAACCGACATCTACGCGGGCGGAGTCGCGGGCAACAGCTAGTTATATCATAAAAATTCTAGTAATATAAGCACATATTAATATTATAAATGCGAAAGTAACTCTGTCTGTCTGTCTGTCTGTCTGTCTGTTACGCTTTCACGCCTGAACCGCTGAACCGATTTTGATGAAATTTGGTACAGGAGTAGATTAGACCTCGAGAATGAACATAGGCTATGTTTGGTCGCGATAACCGACATCCACGCGGGCGGAGCCGTAGGCAACAGCTAGTAATAATATAAAATATCTACATATCGCCAATAAGAAAAATTTAAAAAAAAAAACTAGTGGGGCGGTATAGCGAGAGCATTATTATTTTTGTTATTGGCGATATTAATAATTTAAATTAATTAATTTAAATACGATTTATTCGATTCATTTGTGTATAATACTCGTAGTCAATTGTGCTATATTTTTGCAAGACAGTCAAGGAATGATATTGTAGCGTTTTGTAAAGTAGACTTATTGACAAAAGCCATTTTTTTTCTTAAACAAAAATCAAGCTCAAAATACTTGTATCCATGGCCGTTAAATAAATTAGTGAAAAAGTCAAAAGTTCCATACTATGGCAATACTCAAATAGAGCAGTTGGAAGTTGTACACTGTTGTGCTAACACTTTGGCGACAAACAAATAAAGAAAATAATAAATTTCAATTACAAATCCTATCGTGAATTCGTAATCTAGTGTAAAAACGTGAGGACAATGGCTCCAAATGCGTTAACGTTCCTATCTGAAACATATACCGATTCCGAAGGTGAAGAGGATACGAAAGTTCCGGCGCCTGAAAAGGAAGACCTTATAAAGACTCAGTCTGCCCCTACAAGTCCTAAGAAGTTAGAAGAAAGCAAACAACCTGCTTCCACTGAAATATATACCGATTCAGAAGGTGAAGAGGATATGGAAGTTCCGACGCCTGAAAAGGAGGAGCTTACAAAGACTCAGTCTGCCCCTACAAGTCCTAAGAAGTTAGAAGAAAGCAAACAACCTGCTTCAGCACCTGTCTCTCGGAAGAGAAGATTAGTTTCTTATGAGGATGATACGAAAGCAGAAAATCAAGATAATATGCGCCGACTATCGATGGTAACCGACACAGACGAAGCCGTCCCATGCTCAGTTCCTGATGACTCGGAGAATGGTATCGCTATACCCCCAGAACCAAAGGGCAGATGCCCCAAAGAAATACAAGAAACTATTGCTAAATATTATAGCCGTATGTTAAATGAGGGCCTAGATATAAACAGGATTATGCAAGAGAATAGAAATTTTAGGAACCCAAACCTTTATGAAAAGCTTGTCCAGCATTGTGATATCAATGAATATGGTACAAATTATCAACCAGAAATTTATGATCCTCTAATTTGGGGAAAAGAATCATATTATGATGAACTACATCGGGTACAAAACTTAGAAATGGATAGAAGAATAAAGGAAAAAAGAGAAAAGTTAGCTAAGACATTTATTGGAGGAGTAGGAACAACATCTAAATGGGATCCGGCAGCTTCAAATGTATCGAAGAAACTGACAATCAAACAACCTGGCCTGGTTCAGCAACCGCTCACCAATAATATCACAAGGATGGATGGCACTATTATCTCAGCCTTTGGGTCTTTGCCCAAGAAACGAAAAATATGATTGTGACATAGTGTTGATAAAATATGAACTCGACGGACTGAAAAAACTGTAAAAAGTGTTTTTTAGTGTTATTTCAAATCAAAACTTATTGTAAGATAACAATAATATAGGTATTTCAGTATAATGTTACTCTTATTCTTGTATATTGTTTAGTCTGTAATTAAAACTTGATTTATTGAAGTATAATAAACATTTAATTTTATTTCGAAGTGTTATTTCAAATCGAAACTTATTGTACGATAACAATAATATAGGTATTTCAGTATAATGTTACTCTTATTCTTGTATATTGTTTAGTCTGTAATTAAAACTTGATGTATTGATTTAATTTTGAAACATTTAATTTTATTTCGAAGTGTTATTTCAAATCGAAACTTATTGTACGATAACAATAATATAGTTATTTCAGTATAGTGTTAGTCTTATTCTTGTATATTGTTTAGTCTGTAATTAAAACTTGATGTATTGATGTATAATAGACATTTAATTTTATTTCGAAGTGTTATTTCAAATCAAAACTTATTGTAAGATAGCAATAATATAGGTATTTCAGTATAATGTTAGTCTTATTCTTGTATATTGTTTAGTCTGTAATTAAAACTTGATGTATTGATGTATAATAAACATTTAATTTTATTTCGACGTTTCATTTCTTTATCTCGTTTCATTGCACATAACATAGCATTAGTGTTGATTGCATCCAAAGTAAATATTTTAGAGTCATGTGTTGTATGTGCACATCTTCCTCATGATATTACTCAACGTTAGGACTGTGAGTGAGGGTGACTGCTGTCTGACCTAGTCTGTGCAAGCCTAAATTGGGGTCGGTGACCAAAATTATGTTTTCCCTTATTATACTCTGTCTAATTTAGGATAATAATTTTGGCAGCTCTAAGTAGGGTACCTCATCGAGTATAATCGAAAATGAATTTATTCGATTTCGATTATTGTTCCCGTAGAATATGGAGTCGATAGTTACAAAACCACGAAAACTTTTATTTTTTATTTTAGGAAACTTACTTCAGGATGACAAAAAAAAGTTTTATGGTGTATATGAATATGGTTTGTATCATACTTAGCTAATCCATACTAATATTATAAATAATGCGAAGTAAACTCTGTCTGTCTGTCTGTTACGCTTTCACGCCTGAACCGCTGAACCGATTTTGATGAAACTTGGTATAGGAGTAGATTAGACTTCGAGAATGAACATAGGCTATGTATGGTCGCGATAACCGACATCTACGCGGGCAACAGCTAGTTATATCATAAAAATTCTGGTAATATAAGCACATACTAATATTATAAATGCGAAAGTAACTCTGTCTGTCTGTCTGTTACGCTTTCACGCCTGAACCGCTGAACCGATTTTGATGAAACTTGGTATAGGAGTAGATTAGACCTCGAGAATGAACATAGGCTATGTTTGGTCGCGATAACCGACATCTACGCGGGCGGAGTCGCGGGCAACAGCTAGTTATATCATAAAAATTCTAGTAATATAAGCACATATTAATATTATAAATGCGAAAGTAACTCTGTCTGTCTGTCTGTCTGTCTGTCTGTTACGCTTTCACGCCTGAACCGCTGAACCGATTTTGATGAAATTTGGTACAGGAGTAGATTAGACCTCGAGAATGAACATAGGCTATGTTTGGTCGCGATAACCGACATCCACGCGGGCGGAGCCGTAGGCAACAGCTAGTAATAATATAAAATATCTACATATCGCCAATAAGAAAAATTTAAAAAAAAAAACTAGTGGGGCGGTATAGCGAGAGCATTATTATTTTTGTTATTGGCGATATTAATAATTTAAATTAATTAATTTAAATACGATTTATTCGATTCATTTGTGTATAATACTCGTAGTCAATTGTGCTATATTTTTGCAAGACAGTCAAGGAATGATATTGTAGCGTTTTGTAAAGTAGACTTATTGACAAAAGCCATTTTTTTTCTTAAACAAAAATCAAGCTCAAAATACTTGTATCCATGGCCGTTAAATAAATTAGTGAAAAAGTCAAAAGTTCCATACTATGGCAATACTCAAATAGAGCAGTTGGAAGTTGTACACTGTTGTGCTAACACTTTGGCGACAAACAAATAAAGAAAATAATAAATTTCAATTACAAATCCTATCGTGAATTCGTAATCTAGTGTAAAAACGTGAGGACAATGGCTCCAAATGCGTTAACGTTCCTATCTGAAACATATACCGATTCCGAAGGTGAAGAGGATACGAAAGTTCCGGCGCCTGAAAAGGAAGACCTTATAAAGACTCAGTCTGCCCCTACAAGTCCTAAGAAGTTAGAAGAAAGCAAACAACCTGCTTCCACTGAAATATATACCGATTCAGAAGGTGAAGAGGATATGGAAGTTCCGACGCCTGAAAAGGAGGAGCTTACAAAGACTCAGTCTGCCCCTACAAGTCCTAAGAAGTTAGAAGAAAGCAAACAACCTGCTTCAGCACCTGTCTCTCGGAAGAGAAGATTAGTTTCTTATGAGGATGATACGAAAGCAGAAAATCAAGATAATATGCGCCGACTATCGATGGTAACCGACACAGACGAAGCCGTCCCATGCTCAGTTCCTGATGACTCGGAGAATGGTATCGCTATACCCCCAGAACCAAAGGGCAGATGCCCCAAAGAAATACAAGAAACTATTGCTAAATATTATAGCCGTATGTTAAATGAGGGCCTAGATATAAACAGGATTATGCAAGAGAATAGAAATTTTAGGAACCCAAACCTTTATGAAAAGCTTGTCCAGCATTGTGATATCAATGAATATGGTACAAATTATCAACCAGAAATTTATGATCCTCTAATTTGGGGAAAAGAATCATATTATGATGAACTACATCGGGTACAAAACTTAGAAATGGATAGAAGAATAAAGGAAAAAAGAGAAAAGTTAGCTAAGACATTTATTGGAGGAGTAGGAACAACATCTAAATGGGATCCGGCAGCTTCAAATGTATCGAAGAAACTGACAATCAAACAACCTGGCCTGGTTCAGCAACCGCTCACCAATAATATCACAAGGATGGATGGCACTATTATCTCAGCCTTTGGGTCTTTGCCCAAGAAACGAAAAATATGATTGTGACATAGTGTTGATAAAATATGAACTCGACGGACTGAAAAAACTGTAAAAAGTGTTTTTTAGTGTTATTTCAAATCAAAACTTATTGTAAGATAACAATAATATAGGTATTTCAGTATAATGTTACTCTTATTCTTGTATATTGTTTAGTCTGTAATTAAAACTTGATGTATTGATTTAATTTTGAAACATTTAATTTTATTTCGAAGTGTTATTTCAAATCGAAACTTATTGTACGATAACAATAATATAGTTATTTCAGTATAGTGTTAGTCTTATTCTTGTATATTGTTTAGTCTGTAATTAAATCTTGATGTATTGATGTATAATAAACATTTAATTTTATTTCGAAGTGTTATTTCAAATTGAAACTTATTGTACGATAACAATAATATAGGTATTTCAGTATAATGTTACTCTTATTCTTGTATATTGTTTAGTCTGTAATTAAAACTTGATGTATTGATTTAATTTTGAAACATTTAATTTTATTTCGAAGTGTTATTTCAAATCGAAACTTATTGTACGATAACAATAATATAGTTATTTCAGTATAGTGTTAGTCTTATTCTTGTATATTGTTTAGTCTGTAATTAAATCTTGATGTATTGATGTATAATAAACATTTAATTTTATTTCGAAGTGTTATTTCAAATTGAAACTTATTGTACTATAACAATAATATAGGTATTTAAGTATAGTGTTAGTCTTATTCTTGTATATTGTTTAGTCTGTAATTAAAACTTGATGTATTGATGTATAATAAACATTTAATTTTATTTCGAAGTTTCATTTCTTTATCTCGTTTCATTGCACATAACATAGCATTAGTGTTGATTGCATCCAAAGTAAATATTTTAGAGTCATGTGTTGTATGTGCACATCTTCCTCATGATATTACTCAACGTTAGGACTGTGAGTGAGGGTGACTGCTGTCTGACCTAGTCTGTGCAAGCCTAAATTGGGGTCGGTGACCAAAATTATGTTTTCCCTTTTTATACTCGGTCTTATTTAGGATAATAATTTTGACAGCTCTAAATAGGGTACCCCTTTAGAAAATAATCGAAAATGAATCTATTCGATTTCGATTATCGTTCCCCTAGAATATGGAATCGATAGTTACAAAAACTTTTATTTTTTATTATTCGAGGTAACTTTAGGATGACAAAAGATAAGTTGTATAGTATAGTATTTATGTTTTGTATTATGCTTAGCTAAATATATTACAAAAAATTGTAGTAGATAAGTACTTAATAATTTCAATAAATTAATTTCAGTTCGATTCATTTGTCTAAAGTCAATTGTGCTGCATTCTTGCCAGTTGCTTCACTACGGCAAGTGGGCGGTACCTGTCTATGTGCTAGGTATTATTTTGTATGTAAAATATACTTCATAGACATGAACTGTCAAAATTATCATCCTAGATTAGACAGTATAATTTTTTGAACGCGAAGGTTTGTATGAATGCTGGTTAGTCTTTCATGGAAAAATAGCTGAATGGATCTAGCCCGTCCCTGCGTCCCATGGGAACCTATGCTACGTATATAAAGTAGTCTACATGTGTGTTACAAACTATAATCTATCCCTGTGAAAAATTTCGACCGGATCCGTTCTGCTGTTAGAGCGCAATTGAGTGAAAAATCATAACGTCAACTCTATCAATAATACGATGAAGCGTATTGCTTAACAACCTGTATCAGGGCCGCCATCTTTCGACTTGAACTGCTGCAGCTTCCGGCCAAGTTTCTGCTGCCGCCGGCGACGCATCACCGCCTCGGGGTTGCTGATGCTGCGCATAAACGACGTCTCCGGCAGTTCTGTGGAAATAACAGCAAAGCAATTCACGTTTTTGTATAGTTATTTGCAAACTTCATAAAGCATTGTTAAGAATGTTGCACGCGTCCATAGGCCACGGTAACCGCTTTCCATCAATGTGGGCCGTGTGCTTGTCTGCCACCTAATTGGTATAAAAACGACGTCTCCGGCAGTTCTGTGGAAATAACAGCAAAGCAATTCACGTTTTTGTATAGTTATTTGCAAACTTCATAAAGCATTGTTAAGAATGTTGCACGCGTCCATAGGCCACGGTAACCGCTTTCCATAAGTGTGGGCAGTGTGCTTGTCTGCCACCTAATTGGTATAAAAAAAAAAAAAAGTTTGCACATGCGCACTAACCGGCCAACCAAAAAAACAATAAAAAATGGCTGATCAACCAAACGCGAGGTCTTTGAACCCGTGATTGATTTAATATAGTCTATTGAATAGCTGGTGAGAAAATAAAACATTATTATTATTATTATTATTATTGATTACCTTGATGATAGCGCACCATCGCGTTTCTACGCTTCTGTATATTTTGTCCTCGATTATTTCGCGTTTGGTTGAACCTATTTTGATGCAGTTTTCAGAAAGTCGGTAGGCATTATGAGACTTACCCTTTTTAGGGTTCCGTAGCCAAATGGCAAAAACCGGAACCCTTATAGATTCGTCATGTCTGTCTGTCTGTCCGACTGTCCGTCCGTATGTCACAGCCAGTTTTGTCCGAAACTATAAGGCCTATGCTGTTGAAACTTGGTAAGTAGATGTATTCTGTGAACCGCATTAAGAATTTCCCACAAAAATAGAAAAAAAGCATAAAATTTTGGAGGTCTCGATACTAAGAACTGAAACTTTTTTTTATTTTTTCATCAAACCCATACGTGTGGGGTATCTATAGATAGGTTTTTCTAAACAGAACAGTTTGCGGGAGAGACACTTCCAAAGTGGAAAAATGTGTCCCCCCCCCCCCCCCTCTAACTTCTAAAATAAGAAAATGATAAATCTAAAAAATATATATAATGTACATTGCCATGCAAACTACCACCGAAAATTGGTTTGAACCAGATCTACAAAGTAGTTTTTTTTTTTATACGTCATAAACCGCAATTAATTGAAAATATTTTTGGTTTAAATATTTCTTGTGAAACTAGTATTATATATTAGCTTTTTTAGCTATCACAAGTCTATATGGGCTCGTATATAGTTACTTGTTGCTACGGAACTCTTCATGGGCGAGTCCGACTCGCACGTGGCCGGTTTTTTACATTGTAGAGGAGGTTATTTAGTGTAATTTAGTGAACTTGACTAACCTAAAACAGGAGGTAAGTATGTTCTATGAAAATTTGGCTTGTTCTGTTTATTTTGTCCTTGGATTGACTGTCATCTGACCTCCCAATGCCGAGAGGAAAGCCAGCACCACACGAGCCTATCACCAAACTTTATAGAAATCGCTATGATGTTGATGATGACTCTTGATGATGGCTAATAAAGCGAGGGCAGCGAATATGTGACGTCGAATTCTCAATTTGAACACGCAAAATACCTGTGTACAATTTTTCGGCGACCGGTCTATTTTCATCGTTAGTATCAGATTTGAGTCTCGAAAGTTTCTCCTTTTTCTTCAGTTCCTTCTTCTCTCGTTTCGATAGTTTTCTCTTGAAGTTCTGGTCACCTTTATCGCCTACCGACGACAACGGGACCTGCTGAAAAATAATGTTCAAGAAGATACTAGAGTACTTCACAGTTAACAGAATTAAACAGAATTTAATACTAGGTTTCTAGGCACAAAATAAGTAGTCGTACTGCACGTAATAATTTCACATTGGGACGTAACTTAAACTTGAACATATAAAAAGGTATCACAATGTTTGCTATCAATCTCCTCCAAAACAGCTTGACCAATTCTTCTGAATTTACACTACAATATCTTCTTCAACCTAGCGTTAATCCCAGTTGCATCCAAAGCTTTCACCTCGGAGTCTGGGGTCCGCTTTACCAGTCTTAACTGTTGATTTGGCTGGATCTCAATATTTTCCGTGAAGCGACTGCCATCTGACCTTCACAACCCAATGGTGACATTAGGCGATATCGAAGCATTGCAGCTAGACCGTTGTTGTTGGACTTTTTAGGGCTCTAACTCCCGTAACTGCCATAGATGTTTGCATGGCAACCGGGACCGACGGCTTAACGTGCTCTAAGAGGCACGACCAGACCAATGCAAATACCAATATTCATGCATACAAATATTTGCACTGAGCGGAGATCGAACCGCGCCTACTGCGCAGCGGCGGTGTTCACTACCGCTACGCCACAGAGGCTGTTTACACTACAATATGTCTTAGTAAATACCTCGCTGTTGCTAAGGCACTTAAGTAGGAACCGCCCCTCTCTATCATCAGCGTGCCAGTTGAGCTGCACTAGTAGCGGTTTCTCGTGAGGTTCCAATCTTCGCTCGTCGTCAGGCCCGTGCGTCTCCCACAGTGAGTACGAGCCCAGAGACAACATACGCATGTCTGGACGGAATTTCTCGATCAATGTTTCTGTTGGATAAATAATTTGTTATTTGTCATGATTATTATGTAAAAATATAACTCATTTGTTAAGGAATCGGTTGTAAAGTCGAGAGGTCCCGGGTTCACTATTGACGTGAACCCTCTCCTAACACAAGTAATTCAACTTAACTGGTGGGATTAGGGGGAATACTATTTTTTGTACCACTTAGTTGGCAGACAAGGACACGGCCCTCCTGATGGGAAGCGGTCATCGTAGCCTATGGACGTGTGCAACATCAGGGACTTCACACTCGCGCTGCCGAACCTGTAAAAATCTTCTAATGCTCTTTTTGAAAAACCTCATATTGTAGACGCTAGGGAAAACCACAGCCGGGAGAGAGAAATAATTTTGGTTACTAATATTCTGAAAAAAAAGCAATGATTACATAAAATCAAAATTTGATCTAAATATTATATTATCAGTTAACGTATTACTGTGGATATTTAAATATAATATTGTGTTATGTATCGTGAATCATGTGAGTCAATAAAACATGATTAGGATCACTTTGAACTCAAGGCCCTCAACGAAGTAAAGCGGTGCCTATTTTTCTGTACAGCCAAAAGTCCTTGTTGATAACAGGGATTTAGAGGCCCTGGAGTAACAATGGAGTGAAGCCCCTTGACCCCAAATTATTTTCTCGTAGAAATGAACAACTTTTTCATTTTTTTTTTTTGATAAAAGTATAAATTGTGAAGCCAAGTAACTTATATTAGTATAAATTCGGAAAATTTTACAATGAGCCAAAGAAATCCGAGGGTTGTAGCTTTGGATGCCCTACCCTAAATCCGGCCCTGAAGACTAGAATAGACATGAAGTATGTTTAGGCCAAACAGAATTAATAAAAATACTCGTTAAGTTTTTCTAACCGAACAAAAATCTGCATACACAGACTAAAAATAAAGATAATTTTCTAGATCTAGGTCTGTACTGTACTGTGAAGTTGTTTATATTTTGTAATAGCAAGTTATCAATCGCGTTATCAGGTCACAGGCAGTCTCCTTATAATGACCAAGTATGTTGGTATGTTAAGGGGTTACTGGCTAGTCACAGATATTTCAATAAGTAACTCTTAACGACGTGGCTTCTCAAGCGTGACCTCTATACCAAGATCGTTACAATCTTCGCTAAACTTAGGGCTACCACACATTAGAGATATTTAAAGTTGGGTCTTGGAGTGACTTTGAGGTAGGTAATTCGACAGCTTTGTTATGTTCTAAGTGCGTGCACTTTCAAATATTTCTGTAGCGCAATGGGCAGTCTGTTCTGTACACTGTCTTGTCTATAATGTGCGCTCCGCCTTACTTTAAAGTTTCTGTTCAGCTGGCGACATATTTCATAAGTAACTAGTGAATTATAGAAATAGAACAAACAAAATAGTGGCCACCCACACAAAAGTATTCAAAAATAATTTGGCCGCGATAATGGAATTCTTGGCTTTTGCCGTCCAGTATTAGACCACAAAAGGGTAATTCCAGTCCATTAATGGACATAGAACCTTGATAGAATGAAATAGAATATCAGTTCTAAGAGAAAATAGAAACGGTTGTCGTCCTGTGTCAATGACAGAACTAGGGTTCTTCGCTAATTGGACTCTTTCTGGTATGCTGTTTACTGTAGGCTGAAGGAAAGGGTTTCGTCTTATTTATACGATACTCGTAGGCAGACATGAGGTGACCCTGTATATTAATTTGATATTAAGTTATCGGGAAAACAACAACAACAAGAGTTGAAACTTTCACTCAAAGGAAAAAATGTACAAAAATTTTGAAAACTATGTCATCTCATCATTCCATTAGCGAAATTTGTTACGCCACTTCGTCATTATTCAAAGGCGATTCAGTTCAAGAAAGTTTACATTAGTCTGAAATTATTGTGGGAAAGCATCTTTACGAGTTATGAGACTGTCGTAAGAGTCGAAAGCTGGCTGTTTGCACAAATTGTGCGTCTCACCTATGACATCGCTCACAGTAGCATCGGAGGCGACGCGAATACACTTCGTCGCTATCTTCTGACCGGAATCTTGGAAATAGAAGCGCATCACACCGTGAAACTCCAAATTCTGTAACGTAAAAAATATATTGATTGTTTGTTTAATAATCTCAGGAATTGGTTTAAATTGTAAAATTCTTCTTATGTTGGATAGCTCATTTGTTGAGGAATGTTATAGGCTCTCATCATCACGCTACTTGCAGTGGAGCAGTAATCATAAATATCAACAAATTGGACAAATTTCCATTCATTATTGCATGTATGGGATAAATAGGTGCCATGGGGGTGAAGCATGCTACGGACGAAGCGGTGGGGCGCAGCTAGTGTATTAATGCAATGAAAAATGACAATGGACCGGAACCACCATCACCAGTTATCACCAGGTTCTTTGCACGATAAAATGTCCGGTCGATGAATTATCTTATTTGCATGATGACATCAAATTCTATAAATACAATGCAGTCGAGTTTAGTTGTCCTAGCTTAGTTCTATACTACTAATCCAGTTTCACAATCTCCGGACCATATAATTATATTAGTGGTTTTACCATGAAAGGAAATATTTGTACAATGCTGATAAAGGCACAAAGATTACGTTAAGAAGGACGTTAAATATAACCGATGGAAAAATGCTTTGAAAAAAACCTTACTTGGCGTCAAAAGATTTTTTGTCAGCGCAGGCATAAAAAAATCAAGTGGCGAGTCCGAAAGCAGAGCAGTGAAGTATCATTAAGTGCTCATTCAAATGATGTAGATCCTGCCCGGAAGTATTACTTGCATATATTACCGGAAGAAATATTACAAATTCGATATAATGGTAGTAATAAACTAATGACATAAATGCAGCAAAACCTGTCCATTCCATGATGTGATTATGAAAATCATTAAAGGCGTGAATCATGCGTGACGTCATAGTTCACTAGAATTTGTAACATTCTATTATTTCTTTGTCAGTAAGAATAGTAGATTGAAGACGATAATGGATAAAATGAAGAAAGGCAGTAATCAGAGAGCTATTATCCTTGGTATGGATGTTCAATGCCTGAGATAGCAACTGATAACGTAGTGAATGATTAGAATTGCAACCACTACGAGACAATAATATGACTGTGAGTGAGAATCTTACTATCTACAATCTTACTAGACATTACTAAGTTATTCCGTAACCACCTCCGTTCAACATAAACTTTTTAAATTCCTCAATCATTAGAAAGTTAATAGTTTCCTTCATAGCCGAAAGTGCTTATAACTTCTGTGGTGCCATGCCAAATGTTATTGTATTGTAAGTATAGTGAGTGACGTATGACGTGACAAAGGAAGCAAGCTATAATGTGTAGTGTAGGTACTTCATTGGGTTCACTGAGCGCGAACAGATCAAGGCGATTGGCGTTCCATTGCTGGATCATATTGCGGAGCGCCTCGCGCTCCAGCATTCGCTTGTCCGCCGCGTCCATTGTGTCACCGCATCAAGACCGCCTGAAATAAATACAAAAACAATCATTATAATCAACGTTTTAATGAATGAAAACATCTAAACTGCAGTGCCTACTGAATGAAAATAGAATAGATGCGATCATTGCTACTATACATATTATTTTATGGTAATTGTTTAATAGGCACTACCGAATTATTCCTTTTGAAGTAACTAAAGGATAACCTTTCGTTATCTGTCGACCCAAGACATTAATATTAGACTTTTTAAAAGTTGAGTTGGTCTGAATATCGGCAATTTGCAAAGTAAACTCCGCTAACTGCCGCTAACATATTCGTATCATTCAATAAAAAAATAATTGCGTAAGAGAAATGTTTTGTAGCGTTTCTAATTGATTTCACAGTATCACGGCATATTGGAATGTCAACAATCAACCGCACCCAAACAGGTCGTTATTATCAGTTCAAAGAGCGATAAATTTACCAAACAAATACCTAGTACGTGGTATCTAAATCTCACTCACGAATACTGAATGCCGTAACGCAATGGGACACTCGCTTTCAGCAAAAGACCAACGACTCAAGAGTCAGCCCAGTCCTGGTTGCGATCAGCTCAGCAGTCATGCTCTTCCGCTCATGTGATGCAACATAAATGTAACAATCTTACAACACAATGAAATCTGAACACTCGTGTTCCCGTAACGTGTTTCGTTAGGTATGTGCAGTAAACATTGATATTGAACAAAATAAACAGTGACTATGGTAACCATTCAATATCATGAATGTAGGTCAAACGGCTAAGGTTGCCAGGTAACTTTCTATTTCCGAAAGATACTATATAATTGCCGATTATTTTTAATTACAGTAGAAAATTTGCTGCAAAAATAATGATTATTTAGTAAAAGGTCGATGTGGGCGGTTTCTGGTATTTATCAAGAGCCAGCGCGGGCGCAGCGTGCGGTACACAGGCGCACATCACTGTAGGTATTTATATCGTAAACATATGGCCCAGCGGTCATGAAACGACCGACCACCTATGCCCGTAATTTTTTTCTCCTAATAAGGTAAGCATACAAGTGTTTTAGAGTTTAGGCCTATATTGCGTCATTTTCTCATTCATGTTTGAGTTAAAAGATATACTGATAAGAAATATGTAGCTAGCTCAAAGTAAAACAAACAGTGTTCAACCTGCAGTGGGCCTAAATCGAGAGTCACAGTCAGTGGTGATATCTTATTCACCTAGAAATCCTTAAGAATGTAATACCTATCCAACTTTACATTTACCTATATATTGAAAACCTAACTTTACATGTAGGTACTATTGTAAAGTAAAGATTGTTAGATATTTTACGAATAAGTATGACAAATATACATAGTATGAAGAAATATATACATAGTATATTATCTAGTACGTGTTTACCATTGCTTTTATAGTACCTATGTAGAAGTTTTTTTCACAACTTGCGATTAGTTGTAGGTACTTCGAGAGCGAAGTACTTGTCAGTATGGCCGTGTTAGATATTTTATGAATAAGTATGATAAATATATATAATTTGAAGAGATATTATTATACAAGTAAAATAACATACAACGGGTATTAGTACCTAATTATTCTCCTAAGCAAGTAGGTAGCTAGCTCACTTGGAGAATTAAATCGAAGACCCATAGTATGTTCAAAGCCAAGCTCTTGCCTACATAACAATTATTTTGTAAGAGCAGCCCTACTCCCTAAAAGTACTCGGTACATAAATAGAATTACACAGAAACATGTTCCTATTTCATTTTAGTTTTCATCTGAAACCAGTTTATTAGTGTTAACTGTCAGAAACCGAAACAGCCGTCAGCGTTGTTATGGTTCGGCTCGCTTCCGCTATTTGCCTGACTGCAGCTTACGAGCTGCTACCGAACCGAACGAGGAACCGCGAACCATTCAAAACATGGAGCCCTCCCTCACTCGTTAAAATAAACACGCATCAATAAACGTTACTCTGGCAACGCATTTTTTGTTTTCAAGATACTATCGACTAAGTTAGACAATTGCATTGAATGAATACGGCACGCTACGCCAGAAGAAGGCCCGTATTCTAGAACGATACTTAGACATGAATCGCGACTGTACTTAAAACTGTTCCAAGTGGAGATCCATGACCCATGGCCGTGCTCTAGAATGATACTCACTCAGGCTTGAATCTCTGATTGCTTGTTGTCCAGATGGTATTTTAGAACATAACAATAGTAGAGACAATATGGACGCAAATCACCTGAGCGTTCATAAAATCTTATTCAAGTTCTAGAATACAATCTGTCAATCTGTACTGTAATATATCTGTCTTTCTTGACTGTGTATCGTTCAAAATACGGGTTAAGTATGTTTGTGACACAAAAATACTTGGATGCGTAACTATAGTTGTCACAAAATAAAAGGCCCACTTTGACAGTTCGTGCCCATGAAGTTCTTATTTTTAATCAATTTAAATGTTCTAAAGGTAATTACATTTTTTATTGACAGGTACCGCCCACTCGGCTTAGTGCTGTGCATAACGATTTTTTCATGTAGTCCACAGACTATTAATAATCAGTTAAGAAAAGAAAATATCGAGTGAGATATTTTTTTTCAAGCCCGACGCGCACTTTTATTTTTATTTATTTTAATACTTGTGTTTAGATTCTGAAGACTCATTTAATTATTCTTGTTGTTTTTGTGATTGAGTGAATGCTATTGTAAAAAAAATATTAAATATAAGTAAATTGACCTTTAATAACATTGTATTGTTTTAAAATACCTACAAAATCAAAGGTTAAGCTAATTTTTCTAATCAGAACTTTAATCCAATGCAGTTTACATACATATTCAAATCGATTAAATCCCCATGCAAACTGGATTCGATTCATCGTGAGTATCGAATACTGAATCGTATAGGTACATAACTAGTTATGCCACAAGGACAAACGTCAAAACGGGCCTTTTATTTTGTGTTGAGTATAGTTATTTGTTTAGCAAGTAGCACAGTATAACACAAAGTTGTCTTTGAAGGTGGCACTTCACGCTTGGACGCCGACCTTGCCTTTTCCTGTAGCATAGCATAGATGATGACAAAATGAGCCTCAGGCAAATGTTAAATATAGATATATTATCTAGTGTCGATGGTTTAATAGTTAAGAAGTCCTGAGGTAGCACCTGGTTACCTCACACTGAACACAAGCAATTTAGCTAAGCTTTCGGGGTTAAAGGAAATATTAGTCATTTTGATATGTCCTACATAAAAAAAAACTTATATTCTTTAAAAAAGTTAAAAAAAAAAATAATGCCCTGTGTTTTGTAAAAACTAGTGTAGTTCCCCTAAATTACGGTCAACGCAAAGTGAAATACTTCACGGATTTGTTTTCAAAAACATACATTATTTCTTTTTTTTTTCCTTTTTTAAAGTCGATAGGCTCGCGTTTGATTACTTCTTCTTTATCTTATCTTAATTAGAATACCTATATATGGACCCAAAAGTCAGCGATAGGGAATATCCCAATCGTTAACACTCTTATTCCTAGAAGCTACTTATATAGTATGGGAAGCAGTTACGCGAATATAGTTTACGAGTTCCTAAGCGTAAACATTTTAGTTTCCATTGAACAGGTTAATTCTGACAAGTGTACCGTGGGAACGTGTGGAGTTAAAATAATAAACCGGGTGCAAAAAGCGTGAGCATATCGACCCCTGCACCAAGTGCATAGGGGCGGAACAAGTGGACCTATCCGCAACACGACAAACATTATCATTACAAAACACCGCTGACTAGTATAATATTCTAGTCGGTTATTAAAAAAAAAACAATAATTTTGCCTCCTCACTATAGTATAATCTAGGTATACTTCAGTAATAAAGAGCTTGTAGGGGGTAATCTCTGTATTCTACTGAACAGATTTTGAAAATTATTGTACCGTTTGTATCAATAGAAAGTCACACTATTTAAAGTGTCATAAGTCTTAAGCTATACCCAAGGGAGCGGAGCAGTAGTCATAAATATCAACAAATCCAACACTTTCCTATAAAGTAATATGTAAAACTGATATGCATAATATGGGTTGACGAGTGTGATGGGGGTTCGAAAACGCCTCGAGCAAAGTTGGGGAGGATTAACTAGTATTTTATTTAAAGGTAACTGTTACCCGTATAAAATTTTGGTTCCGTTACCGCTTCCCATGAGAACCCAAGCAGCATCACAAGCTGTATAACAGCTGTATTAAAGTTTGTTTATACTCTTAATGCTGTATTTCTTGGCTGCATAAAGGCTGTATAACCGGTTATACAGCCCTTATACCCCTTAAATTGGCACAAATTATACAGCGTTTGTCGTTATATCAGCTGTACAGTAGCTGTATAAGCATAAAATAGGCTGCATAATAGCTGTATTGTAGCTGTACTATGGTGTACGAGGAAACCAATACTCTCCAATTACTACATTATGACTCAATTGTAATGCTTTACGCTGTAAAAAGTCTGTTGAACAGAGTTACAATAGAATTAAAACGAAACAGAGATATAATATTAATGATGGCGTTTATTTAATCAGATATTGATCAAAGTGACATTTATTATAAACGCTTTGTGTTTAAGATTTGGAGATTCGATATTAGGCACAGGATACAGTGTATTATCGTGCAAAAATAAATTTATTGTGGACATATATATGTTTTGTGATAAAAAATAAACGCGCCAGCAAAATAACCAAGGAAGATATATTAAATAAGGTAAATAAATATGGTTTTTGTAGGTTAGAATTTAAAATTTTTTGAATTAATGGACGTAGAGCCTCATTGGTGCATAGTAGGTTATTGGACAAACTGAAAATATTGATAAACATAAAAACATTAGTCTAATTTTTATGTACTCATATTCGTAATTTTCGATTTGTATTGATAAAATGGCGACGTAATGAACACCTAAAAAGCAGCCAATATAGCACTTAACGCTGTTTTACAGCTTTATAAGAGCGTTGAAAAGATATCATAGTGTTATAATGTCGGTTTAGGAGTAATTATTCAGCTCTGTCACAGATACAGATTAAGGCTGTACTATAGGCGTCATTTATTTTTATTGCTGTTTATTACTCTCAATGACAGAAATAAGACAGCTATAGTCTGTAAAAGGGTGTACAATTACACCATAAAAAGAAGCTGTAGAAGAGAGTTTGCCTACTTCATAATACAGAAATAAGATTTGAGGACCACCATAATACAGCTCTAAGCTGTATTAAGTAAGTGACGGTGTGCAAAATGCAGCTATTGTACAGCTTTAATACTAAAATGAGATTAAAGCGTTACAGGAAACTTAAAGCTGTACATGACAGTTATCATACACTGATTTAGAACTTTAAGCGTACTTTGACTCTTAATACAGACTTAATACAGTTAGAGCTGAATAATTACTCCTAAACCGACATTATAACACTAAGATATCTTTTCAACGCTCTTATAAAGATGTAAAACAGCGTTAAGTGCTATATTGGCTGCTTTTTAGGTGTTCATTACGCTTAGTTGCTGCTTGGGAACCTATTCCAGTGATATTTTTTTATACCTATTAGGTGGCAGATAAGCACACGGTCCACCTGATGGGAAACAGTGGAACAGTGATTGAGCCCCAAACATCCAAACTTTCGCATTTATAATTAGTAGGATACGATAAATATACGAGTATAATAGAAATTAAAAAAGAAATGCGCATAGAATAACTTAGATCACATCAGTCTTAAAACTAAGTATTCGCAACTCGTTAGATGCGCGGTAACGCCTGAGAACTTGGTCCCCTTATGTGAATGCTCCCATGTCTGTTATGTAATGCGACAGTACTGTTATTCTGTCATGCAACAATACTAATTGACGGCGATTTAAGTTCATCTTCACATCGTCTCCGGCCACGGTCTGCTCAGACGCACATGCTGTCTGCTATCGCTCCTCACAACACATTTCAAAACCGGTTTTCGTGTCAACGCTGTCCTCGTTGCGAATGGACAAGTTCTTAGAGCATCGTAGAGTGACTGGTGTCAAGCGCTATTTTCTATAACAAGAATTATGTACGTAAAGTTGAAGGTCACTAAGGCACAATTCATACGAAATACGTTATCGAATACCGTCACACCGCAAACGTTACAACTCACGGTTTAGGAATTTAATAAAGTGACATTGGTAACTTTTGCATGGTAGGTATTTTTATGTATCAGAAAATATCACTATAGAACTTTGTTTTCGTCACGTTTGTTTGAGCATCATACAAATACTGCCGAAATGATTTTTTTTGCAGCTGTTCTAAGATCAAGTTCAGATCAAGTGAAGATCAGTTTCCATTTTATTAATTGTAAAAAAAAAACTACGACGGTAATATGCGTACAGTCTATTAAAAACGCCCGGTTGGCGGCAATATTGTCCTCCTAATCCACACAAAAAAAAATTTGTAGACAAACAATGGCTATCTTTAGCTATCCCTGAATAATCTACAGGCGTGAGCATTAATATTAAACAGCAGTAACTCAAAATAATCAGTGACTTGAAAATTATAGTCTGTATCATCTGCATGTTATTGTATTTAATGCGGAATGCAAAAGCACCAACTTAAGGTATTAGCATGACTCACATGGCAGGCACGCGAGGCTCGCCAACGATATAACTACGAAGCTACCCTACCAACCAACTGAAGTATTTAAGGGGTTCTATCTACTTATAACTTACAAAAAAAAGTGTAGAACAGTTAAACGATAGGACATTTTAACCTTTAAAGATTAGGGTCGTTGCACAACGACATGCATGCAAGTGTATGTACACCTGCTATACTCACGTACATTCCTCATTAACAGGACGTGACTTTATTATATTATTATTGCATCTCTATATTCAAGTATGCAGGTTATTACTATGTTATGTTTCATTGAACTGGAATTTAAGCACAGTGAATGTAACTGCACAAAATCAGATGGAGAAAAAACGTTAGATATCTGTCATTGAGTAGTATCGAATAACATACGATTTGGCCGTTCATCGGCTAAGTGATAGTAGGGCAATAGTACAGAGAGTGCGACAGAGAGAGAAGGACAAACTAGCACTTGGCAGCCGGCCGGTGTCGGGTGCCACGTCCAACACCCAGGTATCGACGAGACGAAAAGTGTGACTCCACGGTCACCGTCAGTATTCGCGTTCAAAATGACCGTGACCACGACGCATTCACTCTCGACAAAAACGGGACCGCGAACAAACGCGATTCTATCAGATCGATGATCAATGTTCAGTGAAATGTCGCCGTAATTATAATAGAAAAACGTTTGGAATACACAGGTTGACATACAATCGTATCGACCAACGGCACATAGACACAGGGGGTCGCTGGAGCCTGGCACCGAGTGTGCCATGCAATGGGAACCGTTTCACCTCACGCAGGGTTCCCTCTATAGTGTAATGACTCGAAAAATGTTCATATTACCCTGATTTCACTATCGCAACCTTGTTTTGGCCACCAAAATAACAAAGGATTTGATTCAATGTTTAAAATATATTTTTATAGCGAAAGCTACAAGGTGGTTTAAGCGACACTGGAACATGTAATCAGGTGAATCTAAATACATTAATCGACTTTCCACACGTGCGCTTCTGACCCGGCTTTTAAAGAGTACAGAAGCGGTCAAGTTTTAAAAATAAACAGATGAATCTCTATTTTTATCGATACTTCATTTCAATTTCATAACAGCCAAAAAGGCAATCCAACCGGATTTTAGAGATAATCTCTTACAATAGCACAGTTGCGCCATTGATGTGCAGACAAAGCGAGATGCCATTACAAGCTATTGTTTACTAAATCAGTTTTGCAAGTCGATAGTGTTCAATGTTAAACGCAGGTACAATTTGCGTATTTGTATATAAACTATCCATTTTGTGAGCAATATTTAAGTGTTTTCTATTCCGTACCATTAATCAGCAAATTTTACATTCAGCACATATTGCTCTGATGATGCTTTAATCTTCCATACCTACCTTAACTTTACATAGTAGGTTTGATGTTATGATAATATATGGCAAAAAATTTGCATGGTACTAGTAAGAATGGTTTTCACCAGAGACAGGCACTTCCTATCTCTGGTCCTCACCTCAATAAAAACTAGACAAATTTATCGAGTTTTACTGAAAGATTTTCATTGAGTAAAACATGGAAGACCTAGATTAGGTGAATGGATTATCACTGACTTGTAAACGCTATTCAAAATGTCAAAAACTGTGAGAAATGCCACAATACACATCATATTACCTCCCAATACACGCATTTGGCTTAGCTAGAGGTGGCTAGAGGCATCTGGCTAGAGGCGAGCAACTAGAATATAAACCTACATTATACCTCTTGTGATTTGTACACATGAGGTGTAGGTATTTCCAAGTCGAAAGATAAGATCGTTTGTTTCTTACTTTCATTAGTTCGGACAGTTCCATACTCAGTATGTTCGTAAGTTGAATATTGGACTTATTGAGTGTGTAAAGCGGTCATGTGCGTTCAACACGTTCCACTTGCAGCCGCCTAATTAAATTAGAAACAATCGGATCTGGTGCCGACGTTACTGCGCCAATCCTAGTGCGGTGCCGCCCCCCTTCTGAGCGCCCTAAGGTCATTGTTCCTCCCACTCATAACCAATACGTAATTAAGTGAACTATAACGTCATCTTTTCGAGGCACATTTCACCAGTACCACTCTCGTTAACGTATTTGTAAAATGACCGTGTTAAATTAGAAACGCCCTTAGGGATCTTTGCTACGGGTGATTTCAAAGGTAATTCTGTCAATAAGTACCATTTTATAAGTTATAATCGTTCAATACCCCTATCATTGAATAATTTTAGTGGCCTAATGTGCAATGCTAGTTTGTTAACTGGCAAGGCCGTAATAAAATTCAGGATGTAGGTAAACAACGAATTAATGGCATATGTCAGAAACTTGTGAGAATAGAGCGAGAAATAGTCTTCGGCATTTGGTAAATCTATAGTCATACAGATTAGGTACAAGCTTCGCCGCTGTAAATAAGCAATATCCTGCATTTAAAGGAAGTTGGGCATAAGATTGCTTGTAGATACTTAGCACATGAATTATTAGTATTTCTCGATGCAAAAATCTTGAACGAAATTCAAAAAGTTCGCGCTGCAAATGAAAGAACCTCTCAACCAATCACGCGTCGCCCTTTGAAACCTTGATTTGTTTTAGAGATGATAGTACCTTGTAGTCTGAGGATAGTACCCTACATTAATATAATAGAAGATATGATTGATACAATATATTTTTGCCCCTATCTATACTCAGTATAAAAATGCATGTCATTATAAAATGACAATAACAAATCTATCCTTTTAACGAAAGATACCGTAATCATTTTCTACAGATCCCGCGGCCATTATCAATGAACTTGTACCTAGCACATAATCAGTACCTACACTAATACTCGTATATCTACGGCTAACGGTGCTAAACAGGTTTATAAGATAGGTAAGTACCTACTAAGATATATTGTGTTTTTTTTTTGCACGGAACCCTAAAACTGCTTCCAAAATAAAAGTAGGTAGTCTAAATTCCACATTATAATTTATAATATCAGATATCTGCAGTAAAATCCCCTCAAACATGGCCCAGCCACTTCGGAAATTATCCGGACTAAACAAATAAAATGTCGCATGAATGTACTAAAAATCTGTTATTTCAACATTACAAATAGACACTTCAAATTGAATTGTTTATATTAGATTAAATTGTTTCTTGTTCACCACCCGAGCCCAGCGTTGTTATCAGTTACCTACTTTCCGGTATGAGAGCGTAGCCCTGCCACACCACTCTAATGCAATATGATCCGAAGGTGGCTCCTTTGACGAATGCCCCTAAAGCCGCAAGTTGAAAAAACTGGTTCTAAGTAGTTAAATGGCATTTATTGCGAGTCGTGAAAGTTTTACCGGGCTTAGAAAACTGGCTACTTCGTTTCTGACCAACAAGTTTATTGATAAGATGATTATACACTTCTTTATACTTTATTGCTTGCTATGTTCAGAAGAATTTTATTAACTATTGCTCCTGAATTCTTAGAACGATATCGGAAATATGATCGCAGGTTTGAAATTACTTTAAATACTCCTTACGTTCAGGCAACGGCTTACTTTAGCTATAGCTTTGAGATAGAAATACATTACACATTTTAAACAGGATGTAATGAAATAAACCGTAACACACAGTAGACTAGAACAAATGCATACATTCAACGCTTTGGCATGTATATTTTGATTTTGCAACCTGTAGCTAAATAACATCTCACTTATGAAGGGTCTATTAACAGCGCCAAAATTATCGAAAGTCCGTGAATTTCGAAAGTGAAACAAAATACTCGCCAATTACACAACATGAGTTGTTAACGAACTGAACTTCTTTCCATCTTAACATGTTAATGCTTTAGGAGTTTGAAAATATTTAGCGTTCGTTCGTACAAAGAGTCGACTCAAGTAAAGTTTAGCTATATCAGCCAACACGGGCTTAAATTCTTGAAGCGAGACAGCGAGGCACATTAACTGCGTTGATATAGCGGCCCCTTACAGTGAAAACTGCCATGAGAACGTAAAAAGACGCAATCACCGAGAGAAAAGCGCACAGAAACTGACACAGAGGCGCAAGCAACGCCTTAATGAAGTACTTAAAAATTCAGGACGTCTACCATAGCTGTGACCTACTAAAGTTTAGAATGGCATTTAGCACCGCTCCTATACATGTTTTCCGTTGCACAATAAAAATGTTTTTTTTTATCGTAGTGAACATATACAATTTAACTTACAAAAAGACAGTGCACTTGAAACACGATTGGTTGCGACAGCAAGTTATGTAGAACAAATCTACGCCATGCTATCTGAAACAAAAGAAAGACATTAAATATCTGTTTCATTACTATAAGAAATATTATATACCAGCGCTACGATGTCATTCAAGTACAGTTACGATTCCAATTGTGGCAATTGTGAAGCGAAACCAAAATAATAGTGTGACAGTACACTTTTAATGTCGCAGACAGTTATGACGACAACTCATAATTTTCCACTATTGCTTAAATAATAAATTACTATGATGCGAAATGCCTATAACAATGCATTTTACTCGGAGAACGTTTGTTTGTTTTCAGTTAAGTGTTAAGCAATTGTCCTTATAATACTGCAGGAGGTAGAGACGAATTCTATTGTAAACAGTAAATCTGAATCATCGAAAGATCAATAGCCGATGAAGCAAGCAAGTCCTAGAGTGAAAACCGCGAATCGGCAAACCCTAGTAAAATGAACGGACGACCTGAAAAAGGTAGCTGGGATAGACAAGGCAAGGTAAGGTGGATCGGGTGCTATGACTATGACACGCATTGGGAGTGCCTATGTCCAGTACTGGACTGCAATAGGCTAATAGATTGATTTATTATTTAGGCCATGCCTGTAAACTTCATTTTCAAAACTATATTCCACGTTCCTATTACGACTGATTGGGCAGACTGCGGACTGCTATATACTGATTGATCAGAATGAAGCTGAAAATTGAGCATATTAAAACTATTGGTCACGTTGACCGCGTAGATTGTTGAGCTAATTGGGGCTCTGCTCCGATACGACGGAGATAGGCTATTCAATCTCTGAAAATTACGATTCAAGATTGGGTATCATTATTATTTTATTATGTTAGTTTCAGTTAAATTTTTCGTAAATAATTGCGTTTTTTCTTCTATACACTATGTTATATTAAACTAGCGACCCGCCCCGGCTTCGCACGGGTGCAATGCTGATACTAAATTAGCCTTAGTATATGATGCATGTATTATACATATAAACCTTCCTCTTGAATCACTCTATCTATTGGAAAAAACCGCATCAAAATCCGTTGCGTAGTTTTAAAGACTTAAGCGCACATAGGGATATAGGGACAGAAAAGGCGACTTTGTTTTATACTATGTAGTGATGCACGCTCAGGTTTTGCACGAGAAAACCTTCGTAACGGAAATTCTTTGCCTTGATTGTATTGCCACCCAACCTGGGATCAGAAAGCCACTCGGACGGAGCTACGGGCATACAGCTAGTAAAAAATCAATAAGGTATGTCAGTCCCCTAATAATAGACTAGGGGAATGTAGATACATACCTACCAGAAAATATGATTTCAGTTCAGTTTTATAGTATCTAAAACGAACTCGTGCAAACTATACTAAAACACTGACTCATCAGGTACCTTATATTAACCAAATATGCCAAGAACATTTTCAATGTGCCGACATAATCGTTTTCTATAAATCTACTAGATATTTTCGCCCAGATGTACCTAAATCCTCCTAAATCATACAATTAAATCTCGAAAGAAGTGGGTCAGTAAAAAGCTTCATCGAAATTAGTACCTGAAGTTATTTGCGATGATTGTATTCAACACGGAGTCAACTCACCGCGTGCATCAATGAGTCATTGAGGCAACGACCGGGTGGTACAGAGTGGCTCATCCTTCACAAAGTAGATATGGTTTTGAACTTTCAATCATTACACTGTCAATTCCTCTATTGAGTATTACGATACTACTACGTAGTTATCATACCCTTAGAATAATCTGTAAATCTAGTAAGTATGCATGTAAGTACTCGTGTACCACAGTTTTCTACTACGGAATTCCACTACGTACCTATGTAGCGCGTTATTTATACTTTATTCTATTGATGTGAAGGTATTAGGCGCTGAGCGAAGGCTGTATGTATTACAAGCAAGTATGTACCGACCGCATAAACCCATACAAAGGTAATTAGAATGGTAGTCTCGTATTATAGTCAATACTTCAATAGGCAGTCGACACTCAGCTAGGGCAAACGCTGCATACGTGTGCGTACAATCATGGCACGTGTCACGATTGTGAGGCTACGAATCGTTATTGTACGGGAATCATGATTTCCTTAAGAAATTCACGCACATGACACGATTACTATATGATATTACTGCTTTCTGCTTTTAACTTTTATAAGCATAAAGGATTGCTTCTTACTTTTTTCTGAACGTAAATATTATGTGGAGAATTAGCAGGCTTCAGGTTTTCTCTTGTAATTTTGATACTGTTTGAGATGAAGATTTGCTGTATTTTAAAACTATGATAATACCTCAAAGGCAACAACAAGCTGATGTAGCTGGTGATATAAAAAGATATACCTGGTTAGGTAGACGTATTCGATTCGATATTAAGAGAAGAGGCACACTGTCTCGATTTCGTCTCGTCCTGGGACGTTGGCGTCAAAGATATCGTATCTTTGACGCCAAACATTCGATTCTATTATGCTATACCAATTCTCTAATTTTAAGGTATATTGTAAGTGGTGATTCCCTGTGACGATAGGAAATATAAAGTAGGGGGTAACTTTTAAATTATAAAAATTATGCTATAAAATCTGGAAGTTCGCGAAAATTTAAATCCTAAAGGCCTTTCAAATTACATGTTTAGCCTATTGCGGTCTACACTACAGCTGAACATAGGGTGAATGCCGTACATCCGTGCAGTCTTACGCCCAAATTGATTCATTCCATCAAATCTACTCCAGCTACCCTTTTCAGCTCATCAGTTCATCTGGCTGTCGTTCCTCCATTCGATTACGAATTGGCGGTTTGATTCTAGGACTCGTTTGCGACCATCAGATGGGGTTTCAGCAGATGTGGCCATCGCATTGTAAGTTCAGTTTTCTTATTCTACGAGATACACTGATAACTCCAATTTTCAAACAGCAACGTTAGGTATGTTCCGTATGTTCCTCAATAGTGTTGTTGCGATAGCGATAGTCTATCGATAGTATCGTGATACTATCGTGGCCTTGAGAATCAGTCATACTATCGATTGTCCTATCGAAAATATCGACCCTGGACGATACTATCGATACTATCGATAGTATCGATTGATAATAATAAATAATACTATTGCTTTAGATCAATAGTATCGATACTATCGATAGTATCATTACAGACACAAACGATAGTATCGATAGTATCAATACTATCGAACGAAAGCGTGTCGATAGTATCGATACTATCGATAGTATCGATACTATCGATAGTTTTGCCCTATCGATAGTCTAACATTTTACGATACTATTGCTTGCTCTAAAAAGTAATATGGCTGGTGATTACATAGTTCATCTATCACATTATTCATGTTATTTTATGTTCGCAGTTCATTATAAGTTCCTTTATTATATTGACAATACTTAGTTACGCGTTTTATTCTCAATCGATAGTATCGATAATACATCGATAGTTACTAAACCATAACTATCGATACTATCGAAGCGCGTAGATATATCATGATAGTATCGATAGTATCGACTAATTTGACGCGATACTATCGATACTATCGATAATATCGATAGTATCGTATTTCGATAGTATCGATAGTATCGACAAAATTCAATAGTATCGCCTAATTTTCACTATCGATACTATCGATATTATCGATAGTATTGCAGAATTTCGATATTTTCGATAGGCTTATTCGCGCTATCGACTATTTTTCAAGGTCAACTATCGATAGCTAAACTATCGCTATTGCAACAACACTATTCCTCAATCCAATGTTGTACGGAACTCGCAGTGCGCGAGTCTGATTCGCGCTTAACCGGTTTTTAAGACGCTTTTCACTACAACCACAGATTAGATAATAGATACTGCTTGAGGTTGGTACTGCTATAAGCATTATGTCGGGGCAAGCCTAGATAATGATAATTGCTAGATTTCTTGTTCGCTATTAAAGTTTATTAGGTAGAGTAATATTAGGTACTTAATTGAAAAGGAAATATACTTCTGCGATGATGAAAACGGTATAAATATCGTGCAATTGATATTATAATCTAATGCGCTAGAAAGAAATGAGTAAAGAAGATACAACTTTGCCTGTTATTTTATTTCGCGCAGATAATTTATTGCTCATTGTTATCGTAGCCATCGCTATTTGAAGCACTTGGTAAAAGTTAGCAGCTCAGCTAAAGAAAGTTTTGGCCGACAGTAAAACAAATAAAATTGCCGATTGCGTGTCTTATACATGCAATGTTTCTTTGTTTATTCTGCCCCGATGGTGCAGCGGCAGGTAGTGCGAGATAGGTAGTGTGTTCTAGTTCAAAGTGGTTCCAGATAAGAGTTCAAAAATAATTCGTATTTTACACTTATTTGTGAAATAACTTAACATTCAAAGTTTATTTTGTGTCCAGATGTTTCCATAATTCCCTCTCTAACTACCCTTAGGTTTTATGAAGGCAACTGCTGTCTGATCCTCCAACCAAGAGAGGGAAGCCTACACCAGAGCCAGATGATGTTGATTTGGGCCCAAATGATCTTGCCTTGCCTTGTTGAGGCTTCATTAAATACCCATAGTTATAGTTTCTATTTTGGTTAGAAAAAGTTCATGCTCTATTCATGGCGTTTTGGTATGTTATGCCAGTATTTTTGTGCAAGTTTTAGTAAGAGCCCAAATTCATTCTGGTCATTACACTACCAATTTGAACCAGTAGGTTACCCTGCTACCTAACTCAAGCAATTTAACTTTTCCAGCTTGTTACTTGTTAAGAAAAAGTGTTTTTACTAGTAGAAAAATGTCATTACAAAATGTGGTATCAAAAACATCTCTACCTACCCCGGAGGGAAAAAGGCGTGAGAATAAACTAAAGTCATACAAGGTTATTTTTATTAACATGTCAATAATAAAAAATAGACTAATGAGATTTACTTGCTATATGCATATCAAAAGGTAGTGCTCAGGGCACTTTCTCTTGATATGGATACAGTCAGTTTTTTTTAGCGGTAATATTGTAGCACAGTGGCTCAAGGTTCAGGTAAAATATAGTAAATAGCAGACAACATACTAGGAGAGCTTAGTGGATACCAGAGCATAACCTGAACTGGCTTTTGAGAGCAGCTAGCAAGAATTTTTTTTAGCTGCTGAGGCAGTAAAGTAAGTGATTACCATAATCATATTAAGTAATACTTGCAAAACTAGAGTTGGGCCTCCAATACTCAAAGTATTGGTCAATATTTTTATTTCATTTTATTTTATTTTCATATTTACAGAAAACTTAAACTTACAGCTTGTAGAGTACAATAGATGTATTATAAAAGTTTATATAAAAAGGTCAGTTACCAGTAGTTTGCATATCAATAACAAGAAAGTTATATTTTACCAAAAGTAGCAAAATATAGTTCTTGTTCCTGGCAGCACATTTTATACAAAGATGTAGCTCTGTTTACTCAGGCCCTGATAAATAGTTCGTTATTTTTAATGAGTGTGTATCTAATTTGAAAAGATAATCAGTCAATATTAGATGAGAAGGTAGAGATGTTAATGCAGTCCACCAATTCATACTGCTAGAGTACTGGAGAAATGAAAACAGACAGGAAATTAGAGTTATTTTGTATTAAATACAACATAAGGTATTGAATATTATCATTAGATAAGGTTAAACATTACTTAACCATCAGATTATTCATTATGGTTTAATTTTGTACACAGATAGAGTTAAGTTTATTTAATATGATATTTCTAAACCTTTATTCAGTTTCTTAGGTCTTTCTACAAGAATATTTTTTTATAAACAAAGAGGGTAACAATGTATTGTCATGCAAAATCTTATGTTTACATAAAAAAACCTTTTGAATGAACGCTTAAATAGGTATGTTTTATTTCTTGTTGATTGAAAGGTACTTGCAGAAATATTAGATTAAGATTGTAATTTTACTGCATAGGTAGGTACATAAAATGTATAGCAAATTAATTATAAGATCAGGTAATTTAATTAGTACTAACTTTAATGATAGCGGAGGAAACTTGTGAATGTGTATGGGGATAAAAGTAGATGGCGTGCTGCTATCTTTGCCTATTCCGGAGGGCAAGAGGTAAAAAGTAAAAAACACTTGAGCAATGTATTCTAGGCTATTTTAATAGCCAGTAGATGGCTTCTTTGAAACTGAACCTTAAAATAGACATAAGTACTTACAAGAATTTAGCTTCTTAAATTCCAAATTGACAATTTTTCCAGTCATTCAATGAAGTTCATAAAATTTCGAACACATTAACAAAGTTGGGATATTTAATCACAGTTGCTTTGCTAAAGGATTTAAAAAAACGTTTCTATATTTTATAACGAGAAAACAGAATTGGTATAAAAAAGTTCACGAAATTTATTTCCACAGGTATTCTTTGGTAAGTACACTTTCTTGAACTTTGTAGTGGGATCAATTGTTTAGGGCATTGTGGTGTGTAATGTAATCACAGAGATAACGTTACGTGATTACCTGTGTCACAGCATTCCAACCAACAATGTTAATTTCAAAACTCCAACGTTAAACTGCACAAACGTACTAACCTTCTCTTAAAATTTGCAGATCCGGTGAAAAAGGGTTCACACATTACTATATAAAGAATAGTCATCGAATTCACTCCAAAAACAATCACTTCATAACTTTTAAAATTTGATCAACAACTTTTCGACGTACTGCGCGACACGGACATCAATGTAATTTACACAAGTTTAAAAGTTCACAAAAGTTGTAAAAACATAAGAATTCGCTTAAAAATTATCTCAACCCTGCTAAAAGTAACTTTACGTAAATCAAATTTAAGCAATGCAATTTACATCACCAAAAATAATTTTACAACACCATCCATTCACGAGAATGACGCTGACAGACAGCAACAGAACCGAACCGACCAAACGCCCAGAAATCTACATTCTCAACTCAACTCAACACAAAAGTACTTTTCAAACCAAACACACACAGGAAATGAAGGAAGGACAATCGGCACAGAAAGGTTTAAAAATCCTACTAATATAACTAATTAAATTCTTAAGATTTAAAGAAAAAAATAATATGTTAATTAAAAGAATAATGTCAACAAATTATTGTTTAATCTAATTATTTTTTAAATTAAATGGGTAGGTCTATCATTTTCTAGCCACCCAACACCAGTGTTGTAAGTTTAATTTTTAAATTTATTACTATTCTGTCGTGTTGCAGACGTGTTGCAGTCATGAAGCTATATGCAGTCATGCAGTTTGCAGTGTAATAAAAATCATTTTAATGATTTTAATTATTTTTTATGTGATTCCAGAAAATCATTTTCTTAACCGACATTCAGATCATTGAATTGTTAAGAAGGTCGAGTGAGGTAAAAATAGTAGAAAGTTTGGAAAATGTAATGGTAGAAAATGAAGTGGAAATTTATTATGGCGTGTTTGGGTGAATCCGCCGTTTTGATTCTTTCTTATTTATTTTGAACTTTTTTTGAAACTTGTCGGAAATGCGTGTCAAACGCAATAAATTTAAAGGTTTTTTAATAACCTTTACAAAACTATTGGAGGCACTAAAATCCAACAAGAGAATCAGAAGTTATTGATCTTCAAAGTTATTTAATTGATATGGTAATGACGTCTATAGCATGGTAATGATTTTTCTATAACGGTAATGACGATATGTTAATGGGAATGATGAAAAGCTGAATAACACTTGTTTCTCCTTTGTTAAATCACTATAAACATAATAGAATATTGCAAATAAACTTTTTTCTTTTAGTAGAAGTCATATAGACGTAACCGACAGTTACGTTAATAATATGACTTCACCTCACCTGATGGTAACTATGGTAAGCTAAAGGCACAGTCTCAGGAAGGAGGTCCCCATTACATACTTACATGCCATAATGGTGGCCCTCAATTTGACGGCCTTATCAAATGCTTTTTCACGCCCCGCTATAGCCCCGCTTAAAGGACCCGGGACTGTAGTAGGAGGAAGGAATCACGTGGGCTGGTAAAGAATTTTAGATCTTTATTGAGCGGCAAAAAAAAAGAGGCACCGAACTTCTTAGTTCTTGATGGCATTGTTCAACACGGTATGAGGGTGACATCTCAGCCTTGCACGTATTGTTCTGTATAGGAAAGGAGAGGATGGAACTAGTTGGTGGAGCTCATCAGAACACTCACCATGGTAGAGGTACCGCCTCTACCATGGTGAGTGTTCCGAAAACTGCCAAAGAGGCTATGTATCGACGTAATTGTAACGGTTCGAGAGCGTTGGTAACTTGAAGAGTCCCAATAATACGGCCTGTACGTCGAGATGAGTACAGTATTCTACGCCAGAACGGATTTGTGTCTTGTATAGAAGATACCGCTGCTCCGGCGTGAAAAACCGCCTCACCTTGTTCAGTTCTCTGAGTTTCCGCGAAGCCGTTTTGATGATGCTCTCGATGTAGTTATTATTAGTCAGTTTGCAGCGAACATCCATTCCGAGTAGATCTAGGTTATCCTGAAGTGGCAGTGGAGTGTCCCGAAGAGCAGGGAGGGGCAGGCAAGGAGATACTTTTGCTGTAAACACACAAGCCTACGTCTTCTTGGCATCGAACTCGACCAGGTTCTCAGAGCCCCATTGCGAAATGTGATTCAGAACCCGATCAAGCTCAGTGACAAGAAACTGTCTTTTTTCCCCTACGTCAGCCTGCTTGTTCGCAGGGTGACCGTGATATCGTCCGTGTAAGGTGCTATCATCTGCATAGCAGTGAATGCTGCCTACTGACAGCATATCATTGATATGCAGAAGAAACAGAGTAGGCGACAAAACGGACCCCTGCGCCTATCACAGAGCACTCGAATGCGGCGCTCCTGCAGGAAGTTCTAAATCAAGCTGCATAACAGTGGAGATAGACCAAAAGCAGGCAGCTTGGAAATAAATGACTTGGGCCAGACCCTTTTTTTATCGTGCGGAAATCCCCATGGATACCACCCCTGTCGGCCATCGGGGGTCGTTATGTCGGGATCGAACCGACTAAAACCGCACGCCATCTCGGGTCTTAATTATCGGGGTGTAAGGTTACCCAATGGGCATATCCCTCGCACCCCAGCTGACCCCGGGCCATCTACGGTTTTAAGATGGCCCCCGCGACACACGAAAGGAGGGGTGGGGCGAGCATCGCGCCATATCGCCGATGGTGGGGTGTAGGGTTACAGGCGGCCGTCCTGTCACCCAACCGTCGGCGCGCAGACAATCAGCTCACTCCCCGCTTGCTCCCCACTGTGCCATCTGCTAGTCAAAGGGACACGTGGAGAGCCTCGGAGCAGCCCTCTAAACGGCCGCTCCCACCCCGGCCGGATTGGCCGCAGGCAGTAGCGTCTCCCGTGGCGAGTGGGAGGCGCTGCTCGCCTCCGTTGCCCAGGTGCACCACGTGGAGGTTCCGGCCCGCATCCACTTGTGCCAGACCCTATCGAAAGCTTTGGCAATGTCAAGACTGATAGCCAATGACTCACTATACTTGTCCAAAGCCTCACCCATAGATGGGTGACATACGCTAGAAGATCACCCGTTGACTGTTTCGGCCTGAAGCCATATTGCCGATCATTAATTAGGGAATGATCCTCTAGGTGACGCATGAGCTGTGCGTTAATGATATGCTCAAAAACCTTGCACAGCACTGAGGTGACGGCTATGGGTTGATAATTGCCCGGGTCTGACCGATCCCCTTCCTTGGGGATCGGCTGCAATATTCGCTTCGCTGCACAAGCTGGCGGTACTGTACCCGAAGTGTTCTTCTTCTTCTATCGTATCGATGGCATTTCTGCTCTCAGATTTTACTTTTCCAGTGTGCTGCTACCTGGATTGCGTTCTCAGAGGCACTCATGAGTTCCTCTGGTGTGCAAAAAGTACATGGGCATGCAGCACACGTTATTAGGTGGGCCATAGTCTGCGGGGAAACTCCACACTCGCATTGCAGGCTTGCACTGCCCGAGAACCCCCTTCTTGACCGATTCTCCTTGCTTCGGCCGACCTGTGTCCGAAGTCTATTTAGAGACTTCCACCTGACCCAGGGAAGGTCGTGTCCAGGTGGGAGGCTTTCCGCCCACGGAACAAAAGGGGTCGGAAACGGACTTCGAGCTCTCCAGCGAGTCACTCTGGCTATTGGGGGTTCACTGTCAGCGGTAGCGACGCATACCCAAAAGCTCTTTCGGCTTTACAGCCTTTGTGGTACGTAAGGGTGACCATGCATGGGGTGTCGGTGGTCCGCTTCCAGTTTGCCCCACTCCATGGATGATACCACATCTCTGCGAACGCTGGGAGGTGCAATGCCAGCCAGTGGGTATAGCTGCCGTACCGGAGTCGGCTTTAGATAGCCAGTTATTATCCAGCAGGCCTCATTTAGTGCTACATCCACTAGCCCCGCGTCACCAGCTGAATAACACAGAACGAGCCCCGTTGCCCGCAGCACGTGTGGTGCGGCCCCCCAGTTTATACTCGTCAGCCTTTTAACATGGTTATTACGAGCGCAGACCTTCTGCTTGAGGTTTTCGCAGTTCTTCCTAAACGTGAGGGACCTGTCCAGAGTAACTCCCAGATATTTCGGGATGCTTGCAGTGGACGATGTTGATACCACGCCACCGAATGTCAAGCTCACGCTGCCCGTTGCTAAGTGAGGTGTTTGAGGGGTTGGGCTTCAGCGCATTGCTGTCGTAATAGGAGCTCAAGTCCTCGAGTGCGGCATTCAAGTTTGCCTCTACCTCCTCAAAGGAACCCTGTGACGTAAGAGCCAGGTCGTCGGCATAGAGAAAGCGTGTCGTGCGCCCGAAGTGTAAGAGATGCAGTACAGACGCGTAAGCATGGGAGACAACTCCGCTGCACATTTACGTAGAATCACTGCTAGAATTCCATCGGGACCACTGGCTTGCCGGACATCGAGTGATTGCAGCACTGCACGAATATGGCGTTGCCTGATAAGGATGTAGTTGCACGGCCTTGGCCAGGTGCCAGTAGCCACAACTGCCCGTGGGGTGCGTTACAAGCCTACCCAAGCCGTGCAATGCACTGGGAATCCGCTCTGATGTGAGCCTTCTTGCAGCATTACTTTGTGGCTTTGATGTACACTGTTTTGAACCGGCCTACGTTTGGATCACGGTTATCAGCTTCTGGTGAATCTCGCTCACTCGCGCCCATACCAGGAACGCACCCTGCGGGCGATGCTTGTCCCACCCCCCTTTACCGGTGGCCCAGGGTCATTCAACATCAACCAAATCAGAATACATGAGATAAACACACAAAACACATAGAGCAAGATCATTACCATTCACTTCTTATCATTACCATTAATAGAAAACAAATGGTAATGATGATAATGGTTATGACGTTTGATAGCTTATGATTTTTTAAACTAAATACCATGCTGCAGAGAGCACAACCAACCATTTTTATGGTATTGTGCATTAATTACGGTTAGCTTGGGTATTTTAAAAAGATCTAGTAATTAGTGCTTACCTAAATTTCTCTGATAATGGTGATGATGCAAATACGTGACACACTGCCCCTAAGCAATGTAAGTTGAAAATTTTTAGACTCCTGCGTGGATAAAATTGACGTGCGCTGCGCTCCGCTTCATTAGAGAGACTGGGAAAGGAGATCTAGGGTGTCTAGATCGGGCTAGGTAGTTAGAATTTTCTAGGAATACAAAGTTGACGGTGCCGCAACGGTGATGACGAATTTTCGTGACAAAATTTATTTAATTTATTTTTATATGATATTTGATATCAAATCACATCATGGTTCGTTATGTTATTGTAGATAATGTATACTTTCGAAGTATGAAAGAAAAAACGGAAAGTGCTAGTACAATTTTTGGGAAATAATTGTGGAACTTTATTACTCGACTTTTTTTTGTAAACGGTGATGACGTTTGGTGCGTGTTTATTGAAATAAAAAAATACATAAAGGATGTGTACTATTTTAAATACCGGCGCCTTACGTGAAAATATGTAGGAAATGTCATGCAAAGTAAAAAAAGAAAGCTATTATGATAACTAATTTATTATTAGCATATATTCGCAATTATTGGTTTTCCGCGGATTGACCCGTTTCTCTCCCCAGCCGGCCCCGTACATGTATGCTCTCATTTCGTACGCACCTCCTACGAGTACTTAGTGTACTTACTCACAACAGTCACTCTTCACTACATGACGCTTTCCATTGCTAATCTTTTCACCCACCTATACTAGGCATACTAATCATCATTATTTTGCATTCTGCGATCCTTTAGGTATCCAACTCAGTTAGGTTAGGGTCTCCTTTTTCCGCATAACCACAGAACGGCCAAACTTCGATATTTTTAATGATGTGACTGTCATTTGATGTGACTATCACAAACCACTAGCGAGCGATATAGAAAATAACACACTTCGAGGGACCGAGGGGTCTGTTAAAAATGGTCACCCATCCTAAAATCGACCTGGCTAGAATTGCTTTACCTTACAATGTGCTAATCTTCACCATTACCATTTACCGATCTAGGTTCATCTCAAGCTGCGTAGGTATAATTTATCTCTTGTTTCTTGGGGCAACCTGTGGCATTCCTCAAGCATTACGTTTCACATTTCGCCGAAATCGATGGAACCACTTGCCTCCTTTCTAGATTTCAGGTTTATTTTTAGCAAAGGACTTGTTAAAAAAAAGCGTTCTATCTAAATCTTGTGCTCCATCGAATTCATATACTTATCAGGGGAGTTCGCTGGCTTCTCTTCGGGCTCATTTCCTATCAAAGTATCCGTGATTATGCCGAGTTCTCTCCATAAAACTTCGTGCCATCTCCCAAAGATCCGGATGAAGTTAACATTTTGTCTGTCTTGTTAAATTTGAAAAAATTCAACACTTCGGCTTCGGTGAAGAATGTTATTATGTAAATTTTGATGTGAATCCCAAGATGAATGATCAGTCGATTTGTACATAGGTACCTACGATGCATCTTATTCATGGGTGTACTAATATCAGGTTTGTTTTTGGGAGAAGGTACTAAGAAAACAAAACAACAAAGATGTTCATGCTACAATAAAATTATTGTTAAAATACCTAGGTAGGGAGAACTTCGCTCAAGTAATTTAATTGAATGTTGCTCCCCCTCCTAGTACCAAGTTTTAATAGGAACTAGGTTCCATAGCATGAAGCTATTTTGCAAATCTTGTAATAAACTTTTGGAGCTTGCACGGTGTTCAGTCCTACGAACGTCGAACGCGAAATTGCAAAAAATCTGTAGGTACTTCATGTAGAAATTTACCTAATTTTCTCTTTAAAAAGAATTTGTCAACCTTCGGCCGTCTCGGAAACCGTAGTTTGGTAACTGGTTTCGATAGAACTTTCCTTCTTTTTACAAAACCACGGCTACGTATCATGGTTACGTACAAAGAATTTATTTATTTCGCGCTGATGCCAATCAAACACACGCTGAGATGGTTCTAAGTCGGGTATATTTAAAATTGGATGCTTGTTATCAAACAAGATGGCTTTAGATCTAAACAAATGAAGTTGCCAAATTATTGATCAGTGGTTTAGTTGCACAAGCAAATGATCCTGTCCTTCATGAAATACAATAGGTACTTAAAAAAAGGCGCACATTGACCAAATGTGTCTTTTGCAAATAAAGTAAAATAATATTGATTTCATAGATTTATTTATATTTTGTTCTAAACTTGTACATTCACGCACATACACACAATAAATGTCAATAAAAACAAGTTCTCAGTCTGCCAAATATAAAAAGAACAATACAAAATGGCACTACTCATACCACTACATGATACTAGTTCAGTGACAAAGTAAATTACCAAAATTGTTTCAGTTATCGATTTTACATACAGATAACACCTTGCACAAAAGCTGCCCAGTGTTCTACAAATAATGTAATGATACAGAAAAAGTAAAGAAAATAACATCATTTCAAAAGTGAACATAATATTTATCACTATAAAATAATACTTGTCTTAGAAGTCAAAAATAATCTACAAAATTGCATGAATCATAAAAATCAGGAGATTACAAAATACCTATACGAATAAACTCTACAAAAAAAGGATCTTACAAAGTAATCTTAAAGTTGTACGTTTCTAAGGAGAGCTAGATCATCCCAAATTTATTCAAGTGAGATTATTATTATTTTCCTAAGTATATATTGAAGTAAATGCACAGTAATCACACAAGAACATCATAAGCAGCTATTACACCAGAAATAATCCTTAAATTCTCACATGATTAAAATTTGGGTAGACAATCTCAATTGAGTTTTGATTTGTCAGGATAACACTTTGTGTTGTTAAAGAGGGTGTAATACCCAGCATAATGCAATAGTGTAAAGATCTACAACAAAATGAATATATTGCCGTAACCCGCACAAGAGTTATCATGACAAACAAATTACACTAAAAGTGAGTGTTATGTTAAAAACAACAGATTTTACTGCTCCTCAGACCCTTCATCCTCATCATCTTCGTCCTGTTCCTCTTCGGTGGAGGCAGCATCTTTTTTCGGTGGTGCTGGGTCTTTGCGTGGTCGTCCACGTCCTCTTCCTTCAACCGGCGCACTCTGAAGTCACAGAAATATTTATTTTAATAACTATGAACATCATAATTCAAACCATATCACTTTAATTTAGTGGTTTATTACCTTTGCTTTTGATGCCTTTTTCTTAGAACCCTTTGGCCTGCCTCGCCCTCTTTTCGCTACTGGTGCCTGCTCATCATCAGATGATTTAGCAGATTCTTTAGTCCTGGTAGGCGCTGCAGGTCTGCCTCTTTTCTTGCTATCAACTTTGGCCTCCTAGAAGGTAATTTTTTTAAAATTAGAATAGGATTACTTCCACTTCCACACTAAAATCATTAACTACGACAAAGTACTTACTGCTTGTGTACCATTGGCTTTCGGTCTGCCGCGGCCTTTCTTCTCTACAACCGTTGAACCGTCATCAGACATTTCCGACAATTTTTATAGGCTGCTAATAAGATAAATCTGAAACAGATTAACAATTCTTGTATGAAATTTATTGATGCTCATTTAGAAAGCTGACTTCATAGTAGAGATAATTCAAGTGACGCCAAGACCTGCTTATTAAAAATTACTCAAACCCAAACCATAAAACTAGCCAGAATTGGATATAACACATTTAATTAATGATAACGTTAAAGCTAAAAGAAACAAAACAATGAATGATTCAGAATGTCAACTGCATAAATTGGACGCTTTTATATTTCCAATTCAAATAAAATAGCTTTGATACAGACTATTTACTACATCCGTTAAATTGGAATTTGTTAGCAAATACGAACACAGTCAAGATAACAAATAGAAAATGGAATACTGTTCATAAAACACAAAGAATTTTATTAAAATCTGTAAGCGCCCAAAGTCGTTTTATGAATAGGTACCAAACCAAGCTACTACAATGGAGTCTGCTTACATTACTTCAAGAGGATTTCATGTAAATTCATCTCCAATATATTATTGCTTACGAATATTCACAGCAATATCCATATGGACTGTAAATTATTTCTTAAAATAATAAGAATATTTGAAAATTACAATATAAATACTTACAGAATTGTTTACAGCAAACGTTAACGCGAGAGCCAAAGAGAATTTTATGGCGGGCAGCGAACGAAGAACCGGTGTTTGTTTGGCGTCTGTGTAGAGGGCGCTTAAGTCGTTGATACTAAAAAAATAAAAACAAGGCAAACGGATATTTGTTAGTGTACGCACTAATGTTAAACTAGTGGGAAATTTAAAAATGGATGTAATACATATTATGTATAATGTGTAGTTAAAAGTTAAAAGTACTATAATTTTGTAATTATAACATCCCGAGATTATAAATATAATACAAAATATCTAATTTTATTATTAATAGAACGGATTTCCTAAATTATACTCACAACCTAAATTAAACTACGTTTTAACGTAAGGGTTGACTTTAGTTTGGACTTAACGCAAATATTGTCATTCGTGGAGCATTAACTTGTCTAATCATTGGTGTCTCCCATCATAAAAAAATAAGGTAGTAATAGAACACTGTGTTAAATTTAATTCAATTATAATACAAACAAACTTTAAATCTAAATGAACAATAATTCTCTAGCGCTGAAAAAAAAGAACAGTCTTTTTGGGCGGCATTTGGGAATGTTGGGATCGAATGTGTTCTATGCAAATTGAGGAATTATCAGTTATGAATATTATGAACAAATTAAGGCGATAAAGAAAATCAAAACTTACGAAGATCGATCAATAATAATAAAAAAATGTAAATACGATTGTAACTTCCTTATAAATAAAGTCGACTGAGGTGTAAACTCGATTGGTTACGCATTAGGACATCACTCACATCACTGTTTGACTGTTTGATAAAAAAATGAGCTGTCAAAATTAAAATAATTAAAGATGAAAAAAGTTTATAAACAAAACAAACAAATGAAAATTAGTTTAATTTAATTATTGCTTTAATATGTTTATGTACTCTTTGAAATCTTTAATTATAGGTAACTGGAAAAATAATCCAATAAGTAAAAATGATAAAAGTTTATTGAACACTAATTGTTATACTGTACTAACCTTAAATGAAAGTATAAAACCCATTAAAATCCGCAAGCACGTTGAATATGGCAAAATTGACAAAGCCTGTTGAACCAAATAAAGAAGATTGCTGTAATAGTGGTTGCAATCCTTGCATATTTGAAATATACGAGAAACAGTTAAAAATTTATGAAAAACATTTAGATGATGGAAAATATGTAGAATCCAAAGAAAATGGTATCTTACAATTGGAATATACAAACTTTATTGTCACGAAGAATTTAAATTTGTGCAGTGCACATAATCTTATTGCCTTTAAAAGGCAATCACCAGGTTGTGAAAGGGTTTGGTGGAAACCGGGTGATCACTTTCTTTTTAAACATATTTCGAGTGTTGCATCATTTACTCGAGCATACACTCCAATAATAATCCAGCAAAATCTAATAAACGAGGAATATGATTTCTATATCATTGTAAAAAAATATGACAGTGGAGTTGTTTCTACTCAATTATGTAACCTGGATGAAGGTAGTGTTACATTATGGAGAGGACCTTACGGACATTATAATATAATTCCAAACAAATTCCACAGTATAATCATGATTGCCCAAGGAACTGGCATAGCACCATTTATTACAATCATCAATAGTATTTTAACTGATGAAGATGATATGACTAAAATTATATTATTATATTGTTGTAGATCACTGAATACAACATTATTTAGAGATGAGTTGTATGCATATAAGTCATATTGGAATTTTAAATACGAAGTATATTTGAGTGAACCTTCTTTAAGTAAAGACATCAAATATCAGGAACCAATAAAAAACAATAAACTGAAATGTGAAGATTTAACAAAATTGAAACCAACAAGTAATGAGCAATTTTTAATTTGTGGATCACCAGAATTTAACAAGGATTATGATATTTATATAAGGAAAGAGTTTTTATCAGTAGATAATATAATACTGTTTTGAAGATTATTAGTACTATTGTATTAGTTACTGCATTCAATTTAATAAGATCTCTTCGGTAGAGAGCCCATGCGCATGGGATTCCGCAGCTTTATTTTGTGAAGATCTGATGAACCCAAAAGAGGCGCCGGAAACAATACGGGCGAGTATTAGCCCTCTCCTATCCTGTAGAGGGAGTACCAGGCGTTAGAGAGCGTTAAATGATCTCCGTCCGCCATGAGCCGTATGTGTAAGTCTCTGGGCGAGGGGCACCACAGTTCAATTTTCTCTTCTCAATTTCCCAGGGCTGCCCGCCGCCCGCCTGTTATCATCCCCCCTCCTCCACCCTCCGCGGTCGAAATTTCATACTGGTAACTCCAAACAGAGTAGAGTTACTTTTGCATTTGTACCTAACATTATTATGGAATAAGAAAATGGGATAACAACATAATGGCAATAATGGTTGTATTAAGAGATGTGTAAGTTTATGCCCTGTCACTTTGGGCGTAAATCGGGCGTTTATTAAATCCGCCCGATTTACGCCGGGCGTAAACCCATCTAAATGAGTGTATAAACCCATCTATAGTTGTATTGTAATAATTATTCAGCATTAATGTATTATTTCGACACAATTTGCCGTTGTAAACTGCTATCATTGTCCGTTAAT
This sequence comes from Lithosia quadra, assembly GCA_963576445.1. Classification (NCBI taxonomy): domain Eukaryota; kingdom Metazoa; phylum Arthropoda; class Insecta; order Lepidoptera; family Erebidae; genus Lithosia; species Lithosia quadra. The sequence continues at coordinate 15,965,447 of OY754879.1, forward strand.
CTCTTGTCGATATATTTCGCAAAATAGGTACAATTATTTTTATTATCTACTAGCTTCCACCCACGGCTCCGCCCGCGTGGCGGATTTCTTATTAGAAAGGTCTTACTTAGACTCAAAATTTACCGTATGTTTGGTTGCAATTGGATAAGTAGAACTGTCAAAAACTACCTAAAAACGAAGCGCGGGTGAAGCCATGGGTATCAGTTTGTATAAAAAAATATAATTTACAAAATTAAAAACCCGACTGCGTAAAAAACTAAAAAGAAAAAAACAAGCACTCAGATGGTGGTGGTCTAGAAACTTAACAACTGAACAGTCGGGATCCATTATTCGACAGTCAATCTAATTTTTCAATGGATCCCGACTGTAAAGTTGTTATGTTTCTAGACCACCGGACATCTGAGTGCTTGTTTTTTTCTTTTTAGTTTTTTACGCAGTCGGGCTTTTTAATTTTTTTAATTATATTTTTTTATTTTAAACTTTTTAGTTATGAGTAGGACGGTACCTAGCTAGCTTGTACCCGATTGGACTTTCTACTGTCTAATAAAAACCCCTTTGTGAAAATGGTTGTTACGCAACTTTAAATCGATATATATTCTAAACGGTCAATCGAATCGAAAAATGTTGAGAGGAAACTAAAACTAATTTTTAAATACCTATTCAACGATACCCCACTTGACATAGTTTGTTGAATTTCATTTTTTTGATTTTCCCAATATGGCGTCCAGTAGTCGCCATATTGAATTTTCACTAACGTCATGTCTTTAGTGACACTCGCCGGACTAAGAGGAATCGATTGACGTGTGTATCATAAAAATCGGCCCGAAGTATGAACTATTATAATCGTACCATGTTTGATCAAAATCCCTCCAGTAGTTTATGATCCATGCGTGCACATACAGACAGGCAGACAGACAGGCAGAAAGACAAAAAAGTTAGGTACTGATTGCATTTTTTTGCATTAGTATCGATCACCAATCATTCCCCAATAGTTATTTTTTAAATTATTATTCAATGTGCAGAATTGACCTCTCTACAGTTTTATTATAAGTATGGATAGATTGAGTGTTGTTTTTTGAATTTTCTTCAAAAGGAGAAACTAAATCATAATAAATGAAATATTTAATAACTGGAAAACTGGAATAAGATTTAAGAGCTTAATGAAATGACAAATATTTTAATAACTGGAATATAAGATTTACGAGCTTAATGAAATGACAAATGGTATATTATATAGAAAAGAATAATCAAAGTAACCGTGATTACTATAATTGTTTTGTCGTGTACCCCTCCAGCTGAGCTAAATTATTTGTTGGTTGGTTCACGTCAGGATTCGAACCAGGGACCTCTCATTCAGGCTACCGACGCTATACTTACCTATGCAATAAATATAGTTTGAATATTAGTTATTTTCATATAATACATTACCTAATGTGAGACTGAATGCTATTGTAGTACCTAAGAGTAACGAACACTCATTAATTACATTACTGCTCTGTCTGTATTTGTGAGAGTAACCATGTTAAAAAATAAGGCAAATGTGGGCAAAAGTTAATAATAATGTTACTCATCTATACTGTTTGGTACCTACATGATTATCTGTGGCAGACGCAGCCACGTGGCATTGTTGTATAAAAAATTAAAACATTTTATATAGTTGGACACAGCAAATAGATTGGTTTCTTGTTTTTATTAAGGGCAACACTGGCATGAGTTCGATATGGATTTTTTCGCGCCGGCGCGAAACGTGTTTGCTTCTAACTTACACTTGTATTTTTCACGTATCACAAAATTAAAATGAGAATAATTCGTTAAGATAGATGTTTGTTTCATTTAAATACTCATATGAAATCCGTTTTTAACATAGGGAACAGTCATGTTTAAAACTTAATCGAAAATAAATTCCTAAATACAAATATATTACAAGAATGTTCGTGGAATAAAGTCAGTGTCTAATATTGCGATCATTGCAGTGGTTCCTTTAACAAATAAATTAAAATGGGTTCTATAGTGTTGAAAAGTTTATCCATCCTTTTAGGAGTGTTTTTTATTTTCGTTGGGATTACGAAACTAACCCCATTCATTTCCAAGGAATTGCACAAAGATTTGGTGAGTATTTCTTATTTTATGAGTTACCCAGTAGAAGTAGAAAAAGGTCGCTAGGTGCATTTAGATTTTTGTGGCACAGCGATGTGGATTGCTATTTTGGTATTTGGCCTGCCGCCTAATACCACCTCCAAGACGTCTTGTTGCGAGTTTGCGACAGCGTGACTAGATCGCGAATGCCCCCTCCGAGTAGATATTCAATAATTGTGTATTCATTTAACTTTGTTATATACCTATAGGTTAGCTAATTAGGGTACCTATGCGAATCACGAATGTGCCTTACCTAGATTATATAGGTGCCTATAACTACCCAGGTAATGGACAAATATTAAAGTCCTACGTACGCACATACATTTTATTATGGTAGACTTAACTTTACGTACACGGTTAAGATTTAGATTATTGCACAGGAAAACAAAAATACTCTTTAGTTTACATAAAGGTTCCGCAACGTTCATTATCTAGTTTATGAAAATTATCTTCATTATTTAGGTGTTTATGAAGATAATTATTTTAAATTTATGATACCTACGAGTACAACATAGTTATCTGGTGATTATTTATTTGTAAACATACACTTTAATATATAAATTATTATAAAATAGGTAATAGGTATATCTTCACCAGATACCTAGGTGACTGCTTCGTATACCTCTCGAATGGTACCTATTTCTAATAATTTATCTCAATTTATCCTATTAATACGCATAGCGTCCACCAATTCTTTCTACAGCATTCTAAACTTAATTATGACTAATGAGTTGCACTGCAACTGCCCCTTTATCGATTGTCGTAATAACTTGTGTGTGTTCAAGATGGAAGGGGCTGCGTCGGCTGCGTCGATTTCCATTTTAAAGTTCAGTGACCACGTGCGTGGGGTTGTAGATGATTAAAGTTACAGAAACCCACTAACTAAGTATAAGGTGGAACAACATTATGCTTGTTTAGTAGGTACCCATTGGGCTTGGAAGTAAATGTTTACTGGTAATGTTACTTGGAATTGGAAGTATATAATATTACTGAATGTAACACTTTACCACCCAAGCCATACTAAAGCTACTGATACACATGCTCTAAAATAGAATGCTAAAAAGCATTCTATTGAGTATGCTCAATATGAGCATGCTTATGAGCAGTTTACATTTGCTAGCAATAGGCATGCTAGTTTTAAGTATGCTCCTGAATAAGCATGCTCAAAGCAAACACTCCAAACACACGTGCCATTTTATAGCTTGCTCTCTCACAGTTTAAACAAAGCCATGGACAATCAAACAGCTATTCGTATGGAGCTGAATAAAATCATACTTTTGCTGGCGATGCATTGCACCCAGAAGCTTATATCAGCTCAGCAAGAAAAGAAAAGAAAGAGAAAGATTTGGGTTCGTGATTGGATATCTAGAAGACAGGACTTAGGAGCAAGTGCGCAATTGCTTACAGAAATGCGAGTAGAGGATGCTGCGGGTTACAAAAACCATTTGAGGATGCTACCGCATCAATTTGACTTTTTACTCTCTCAAGTTGAAAATAGTGCACGCGCACCTGTTGCGAACGACCGATCGATACTAGCATGCTCAATAAGCAAACCTGTTCACACGCGCTAAAAGCACGCCCCCCGCCACCCGCGCTGTGCCCGCGCTGCAGGTAGCATGCCCAAAAATCGAACGACCGTTGATTTTTGAGCAAACTCAAAATGAGCATGCTTATTATTAGCAATGCTCCGACACACATGCGACTAAGTAGCAATTGCTCAATAGTGGCATGCTTTCGTGCTAGTAATCAGCATGTGTAACAGTAGCTTAAAGCGCAGAAAATTTGAACTTGACGACTATTTCAATATTTCACGCGGGCGGAGCTACAGACAGTGAAAATATTTTCAAGGTCTAGTGGCATTGCACTATACACATAACATGACCAGTGATGGGTTTATTCTCAGGCTTTTCGGGTATATTGGGCGGATTGAATAAATGCCCTAATTGCCAAGGCATAAACCTATATCACTGGACACCACAAATTTTATGTGTCATGATGCTGAGATCTATGCCTTTTTAACCTTGGAGAGCTGAGATGCCTTTTAAATTAACCACTTACCTACTGGAGTGCGGCAGAATCCTAGGAGCCTAACATAAACATAGGTACATTGATCACCGCAAGACTACTTACGATTGACGCGTAGGTAACTTTCCCATTTTGTTGTCATTGATCCATCAAGTTGATTACACCCAGACTCACCTTCGTAAGCTTGGGTGAAGTCCAAAAAGTATAGAACACCATTCCAGATGCTATCAATTCTAAAATAGAGGTTTTGACGACGGCGCACTCAATTTAGTTTTTATAGTTCCGTTTACGACAAACATCCAATAAATTACTGAAATATTTTGCCGAAAATAAAGGTAATTAAAACAATACCTTACCAAAAAAGCGTTAAAAGCGTTCTTCCATGTATATTCGCTGGGGCATTCGAAATGGTCTATGAACACGCTGCTCCTACCTGCTGAGTAAGCAATATGAATAGGGCAATAGGTTTAAAAAAATCATGCGTTTTTATTAGAATTCAGTAACTACGAGTATGTACAAGCTATCGTTCTTTTGATAGACTGCTTGCTCCTGTTAGTACTTACTACTTATTATGTAGTTATTCTGTGCTCCTGTTCTGTGTCACAGAATAATTACTAATAGTACCTACCTACTCTTGTGTTCATCGATTTTATTACCAAATCTCACTCACTTACAGGATTACAAAGAAATTCTTTTGAAATAATGGACTATTAACGAACTTATTTAATGATTACGCTCCGTCCGTGCTATTTGTTAGTGCAAAGATTTAAAAGCGGATGTATTCATCATTTATTAAAATATGTAAACAGAGGTATAAAAAATCAAGGCTTAATTCATTACCTATATTTGATAAATCGCTGACTTTGATCGTGCCGATAAATGCGAATAGGATGGATGTAGAAAATGTTAGTTATATTGGGAGTAGCTATAATAGAAACTTCCTTGAAATAGTTTGCGCCTTGATGATGGATGATCATGTAAACAGTAACAATCAAATAACATTATTGGAATAGAATGGTAAATTGTAAGGCAAGCTTTATATCTATTCAACAAAAAGATGTATATAGTTAGGTACCTACGTAATCCACTAACCCGTTAATTGATTTGAGGGGATCCTAGCGTTACGTAAGCAAATTACCTATACCACAAGTACATTTTTTTTCTTAATTTATAGGTATATTTATACCTTTTTTATCGTGCGGATACCAACCCCGTCGACTATCGAGGGTGGTTATGTTGGAATCGAACGGACTAAAACCGCACGCTGTCTCGGATCTTGATAACCAGGGTGCAGGGTTACCCAATGGCATATCCATCGGCATCGCACTCCAGCCGTCTCCGGGCCATCTACGCTTTTAAGATGGCCCCCTCGAGATCCTATATGATATGAGTATACCTACCTATGACACGTTAGCTGGACCTGCATCAAAAAAAAAGTTAATAAATTAATGAATGAAAATGAATGTCCTAAAACAATTGTCCTAAGAAAACTTATGTACTGCGATCATGTTATTATTGTGACGATTTGTGCAAAATGCTAAAGATTTTATATTTATTTATTTCAGAGAAAAGAATATGTGAGGTATGCCAAAGTGTTTCCATTAACAGAAACTTTAGACTTTAAATTACCTTCAAAGTGGTACAGAAGAGCTGTGGGCGGTCTTGAAATACTGTTCGGGCTGGTCCTTGCACTTGTGCCTAGTCGTGAGTATATTCCTTTCATTATTTTTGGACTTTTTAGGTACATCCTAGACATAAATTGACAGCATGCCAACGAATTATCATAATGACTGGTGCAACATGCAACATTCAATGGTAGAAAATTTGGCTACCTAATCTATGGACCAAAATAATGCGTTAATGAGTTATGTTCTTTTTATGCCGGAAACGGCCGGAAAGTATGAAAAGTAACAGCGTTATAACTGCACGTTGCCGTAACGTTGTGCCGGAATCGTATGGAATAGATCACTATTATTCATCTGAGATATAATTTATATGTTCTCATATATTATTAACATAGCGTGGACGACCTCCAACTGCCTGAAATAAAATATTGTGTTCGGTATGTCTCTGGTTGCGTTAAATCTGGTATCTGGTTATTGAAACATTTACAGGCTATTTTCTCCATGACTATTTCTGCATTGGAGTAGGTAGAGACCATTACGATACTGGGAAACTTTCCCTTTTTCTACTTCCACAGGGTCGTCTTTAATTGAATGGAGAGATATGCATTATCAATTCTTGTCAGTTTGTCCTAATCCTACGTACTCAGTACCTACAGTAGGTATCAAAAATCTGAAAGCTGTGAAGATGTTTGGATGTTTGTAACTCAATCACACTAACGGCTCAACGGATCTGGCTGAAATGTGGTACAGAGATAAATTATTATAGTTTGGAAATGTTCTGTTTGGAATAAGTCATCACTAGAATTTCTGGAATCGGTTTTCATGGGTTGCGGGAACAGGAACAATTCCACACGGCGAATCCACGGGCTAGTGACATAATAACATAACAAACATACAAACCTAGATGGGCGTTTATGGGCAATTTCAAATTTGATAAATAAGCTACCTATATATACCATAAAGGTAGCTAAAAGCTTAATTAGCTAGCCGTACCTTAAGCAATAATGCAGGGTCTTTTATATGGTTGCAGATAAAATCAAGAATACAGCAAACGTAGGGTTGCTATTATTGATGATACTAGCAGCATATTCTCACGTGATGGTCGGCGATCCCTTCGACCGCTGTGCGCCAGCATTGGTATTCTTCTTCATGCTAAGTGGACGACTTGTTGTCTGGTGAGATCTTTAAATGCTTCTTTTATATAGCTTATTCATTGATTTTGTTGATAATTTCACAGAATCAATTTACACTACCTACCTGTCTTCACGCGTCTAACAAGCTAGGGCTTGAAACTCCTGTTTGAAGTCCTAGTTTGTTAGACGCGTGACCAGTGGATCGGACCAGTGGTATTGTTTATATTGTTAAAATTATAAACCAATTTTGAGAGAGTATGATTTATTTAAACATAGTGCAGTTTCAATAAACTTTACATAGGTACTTAATCTACTATATAAAAATAAGTCGGGTTTTCCTTCCTGACGCTATAACCCCAGAACGCACGAACCGATTTCCACGGTTTTGCATTCTTTGGAAAGGTCTCGGGCTCCGTGAGGTTTATAGCAAAGAAAATTACCCGGGCGAAGCCGGGTCCCGGGTCGCTAGTATTCTATAAATATTTTGTTTGAAGTTGATTCAAAAATCATTGTTAAACCACGCGTGGAATCACATAAGACCTAAATATTACTTAGATAATCACATAGGCATTAGCTGAACCATCTGTCTCATTCCAAATTCATATATTAAACACGATATAAACTCCAATGGAAATAAAAACTGTTAAAAACATCTCACCTTAGCAATAAAAACGCTATTATTTCCCAGACCAACTTTTATAGCTGTATTCAAGTCGTATCTTGGTTACAATTAGATGCTCAAAACGTTACTAGATAATATATTTGCAACGAAGTATTGATTTACAATTGCGTAGTGAAAATAAGGGTAATGCACCTTGAACCAATTTTTATGTGATATAAACAAGAGTTACGAAATAAAATTAGTAGGTACTATCGCGCCACTCTTCCATTGCTCTGGCAACCGGCCAGAGAATCCGCCATGACGAACCAGTGTCGCGCAAATAACACATTTTTCAGAACGATTGCAATATAAATGATACAAACATTTATCAATATTTTAACCTGCCCTCATGCGGTCAACTAGTCGCTCTGAATAGTCAAATGCAATACAAAGATCTTAATAAACTATCTTGTAGATACATTCAAAACCCTGATAGCAAGCTATTTATATCTCGCTGGGCAAGGGCCTTGGATTTAAACTTACGGCATCGTTCTGTGTGTCGTGCTCATTTTGATAATACTAAATTTATATAAAATATATAAAAAAATAAAAAATAAATAAATTGAGAATACTAAAAAAAATATTTAGTTTCTTTTAATACTTTTTTATACCACGTAGGTGGCAGACAAGCACACGACCCACCTGATGGGAAGCGGTCACCGTGGTCTATGGACGTGTGCAACAATAAAGATGTCATACCCGCGCTGCCTACCCTGAAGGGAAGGGGGAGGGCTAGGAAGGGGTGGGGGGAGGAGGGGTGCAGTGAGCTCTGGCAGTGACTTAGGTGGCAGACAAGCACACGGCCCACCTGATGGGAAGCGGTCACCGTGGCCTATAGACGTGTGCAACACAGGTGTCACACTCGCGCTACCAACCCTGGAGGGGAGTGGTGTTGAGGAGTTTGGAGGGGGGAGTGGGTGGTTGGGGAGATGGGGTGGTGAGCTCTGGCTAGCCTACTTACCGGCGGGAACACAACACGATGGTTATTATCGGTCTTCTGTAGGACGGAGGTACTACCCCAGACGGGCTGCTCAGTTCTGACGGGAGATACCGTCCGAACTGAGCATTAAATACCTATAGATCTACAATCCATGTAGATCTATATTAAATAGATCTACATGATTGTAGATCTATATTTAATGCTCAGTTCAGTTATATTAAATAGATCTACATGGATTGTACAGATTGTCTATATTTACTATACAACTTAAAAGATAGGACTAATGAGCTAATGACCTTATTTCAGGTATCAGATTAGCCGCCGAGGAGAATTCGAGCGATCAGCGGCAACACAGAACGGGAATGGGCTCAAGAGAGAGTAATCAATTTAGTGTTTGGAAATTATGTTCTTTGTCAGTACTGAATCATGTCTTTGCGCCAATATTATTTTTGAAATCAGTCGGTTACTATGCCGCATGTGATTTGAAATCACTCTCCAAATTATACGATGTAAGTTTTTTTACTAGGTGTTCGGTATCCTGTATAATATTGCTCTGTAGGTAAATTAATTACACTGTGATTCTAGAGAAACCTCGACCTATGCATAGAATAATATCACATGTGATTGTGAACTGTGTCACTTTTTTGTACTTTTGTCATTAACCTATAGGTACTTGTTGTACTAATAATACTTGAAATATTCATATAAAAGAATCATTTCTCTAGAAGATGCATCACCAGCGCATGTGTTGCCTCCCGGATGCTTTAGGCGGGCCGTGACAAAACATTTGATGAGGCCGTCAAGCTGAGGGCCACCACTGTAGTACTATCGGTGTATGTTGTGGTGACTCCCGATCTTGAGACTGTACCTTTAGCTTACTATCAGGCGAGGTGATGTCATGTTGACGTGTCCAATAATAAAAAAAGAAAAAGGTATATTTTGTGTAAGACAAGACTTCAAATAGGTTTCCTGCAGAAGTGTCTTTGTTCGATAGATAGCTCGCTATGATTTATTAACATTTTTTACATTCATCAGCTTATTAGTTTATAAACATTTTAAGTGCTATTTAAGAAACGACGTTTATTTAAATATAGTCAAGAAACACAATTTAGTTTGTACTATTTCTCTAAGTGAGGATGCTCCTTGAGAAAATTTGTTATTTGTACCTAAAAGTGATATTAATTTAAGCGATACATACTAGATTCATTTTGTATGTGTGAGTGATGTGTGTGTGTGTGTCACGTATATTATATAACATAGATTCATAAAAATAACTGCCACTGCATATTGATATGTAGGTAATCATATTTATTGCACTGGAAATACTGATTAAGGTAGAGACCTGCAGGCCTGCAGGTATCTGTCTATATAAAAGACCACCTTAATCTTAAATATTATTTGCTCAAGCATAATTATTATAATACGAGATAACTTCAAAGCTTTTTAATAAACATATTTTTGTTGTTTAAATTAGTAATACGTTATTTTCTTCACTACTCATTCATTACATATCTAAAGCTTGTAATAATGATTTAAATCTCATGTTTAATAAATCGTTAATCTAACTGAAACAAAATGTATCGTCTTCTAATGTAAGTTACTAAATAGGTATGTGATGTGTAGATAATTATGTGTTTCGAGTGATGATCAATGAATAAATGAAAGATTAGTAGAAACATTGGTTTTATTCTCAATAACTATCAGCTATACTTATACCTGTATCTTTCATATCTTATCTAAGCATCGGTAAAACAAATCTGTGCAACAAAACGAGCAACAGTAAAAACAAAAGAGCTTGGGTTTTTTTGAAATTTTGCAAGGAAATCGGCACAACCGGTTGTGCCGTGGGGAAGGGTATTTAATAGGCATTCTCGATCGCACAGCTAGTTAAACGGTGGGGAACCTAGTCAAATTTATGTTTCTATATCGATACAATTTTTTCATGTAATGCCGCGAACGTGATCTAGTTAAAGGATAGTATCAAAGTACCAATAACAACTATTACTTTTAATAATATTTTTTATTCAGTATCAGCGCGTGCAAGCCTAAAAAATATACTTATTTATTATAAGTTATAATATATTAGCGATTGTGTGCTACCAACATTCTCGTAAAATTATTTCATAATAGTACAACAATAAAAAATACCGATCGATAACGAAAACGAACGATAATATACACATACAAATATCTCATGCAAGTTACTGCAACTCCTCAAGCAGGATCACGGCCAGTTTGTAGCAGTTCCAGTCCATTCTTTAAATTCGTAATGGCTGTTTTAATATCGTCATAGTTCAGAGCGCTGCTGGCCCACTTGCAATATTTCTGTGCTTTAGCGATTTGATCTGGAGTAAGTTTAGCCACAGATGAAATATCACCATAGTAAGTGGATGGTTGCGCTGGCTGTGGTTGTACTGATGGATCATAAGGTACGAAGCCACCTGGATTAGGATCAGGGGTATATGGTACTGGGGGAAGTTGTGAGGCCGCTCTGATCGCAGCGTTAGGATCGGGTAAAGAGTTACTGAAACTGGATGGTGCTACAGGTGGTGTTGATGGAAAACCTTGCGGGGTCGTAGCAGGAAAACCTTGTGGGGTCGTAGGAGGGAAACCTTGCGGGACTGTAGCAGGATACCCTGGATGCACGTCTGTCGGGGCGGGAGCTGGCGGATCATCACTTGTTGTCTCCTCACTAGTTTCGCCTCCGTCTTCTGATTGCATTGGCCCTGCAATTTTCAAACTACTATTAGAAATACCAATTAAAAATGTTTTTAATGTTTAAAATTTAGCGAGATTTTTTTAAAAATAAAAAGAAATAAAGAAAACTGTAAAAAAAGAGATAATGTCTTGGCAGTAACGTTTAGGAAGTACATTCATCGTGCGTACTGCTAAAGAGTGGAATTCTCTGCCTACAGGTGAGATTGTGGTCATACCCTAGCCTATTATCAATAAAAAAAAATCTGTGCATTGGGTTGAGTTGAGAGAAACATAAATTATTATGTAGAGGTTCACCTTCGTGCCAGTGATTATGCCTAGGTCACAGATTAAAAACAAATGTGAATAATTTAAAAAAAAAGAAACCACAAATTGAATTTAAAGTTATTTTTTTTGGATACAATGCATATTATTTTACCAAAAGGAAGTCAATACCTGGTACTGGTGTTTCTCCATTCTTGAGACAATTGTGGATATACGCAGCCTTCCATTTAGCATACTTTCTATTCTGAACAGCTTCATCAGTAAGCTCACCAAATGTGGTAAGTACATCGTAAACCATGCCTGCTGTGTAGAAAGCTTTCACTATATTTCTGAAAGAAAGGGAAAGATATATATATTATTTAAATGAAATACAATAATTAAGCAGTCAAAATGCTAAATATATCGACAATTATTAAGTTATTGGCTGTAAATTTTCCATACACAAATAACTACATAACTTATTTATTTATCTATATATCTTCACAAATAAATAAGATTGAAAAGCCTGTTTCTAATATTCAAAAAATACGAAAAATTAAAGCCCATTATCAGGACTGTCAGTATAGGTATGATAATAGTGAGATTTCAAATTTAAATGAATCATTTGATGGTCATTATGCAGTAAAAAGGATAGAATAGTTTGGAGACCCTAGTTTTTATACTAATGAGGTTTAAGAGCAGTCATGCCTTCATAGTCAACCTTCATATTTACTTTTATTTACTGTAGTATAGTATAAATAGTATTCTACTTACTTTCCATAATTTTGTTCCCGATCCTGTTTGTCAGCATACAAAAACAATTTCAAAGCATAATTCTCAAGATGTGCTTGGGCTGCAACTTCATTTATAATTGCATCATTATCCTTGTTAACTTTCTTAGCTTCTTCTAACCAGTCCATTAAAGCTAAAATTTTGTAATAAGAAACAATATATAGATTATCTACCTCAATAATATCTCTTAAGTCTAACATATCTACAAACAGAGGATGTAATCACGGATTGCAACTCTATTTCACTGATGATATATAAAAATTCTATATCAGTGTTTGCACACCTCTAAAATTACTCCATCAATTTTAATGTGAGTATTTTTGCATTGTATATTAAATTTGGAAGGTCAATTACTCTACGGACCAAGAAAGTAGCAGTTTGTTTTGTACTATGAGTATAATACAGCATAAATAAAATCGTAACTATCAATTTCAAGTTCTACATACATACAATCACCAATCTTTGTCTTCGGTTTCATGTATTTCAAACTCTCGGAGAATAATTCGGCTTAATTATTTGGACGAAAGAATGGATGGAATATCAATAATTATCATGCAATGCTACCTTATGTAATTAGCTCACTTACCAATTAAAAGCGCAGATTCTTCTCGAGTTTTCTTCGTAGTGAGTTTAAGGCCAGTTTGTAAAGCATGAAGCCTGCACCAATACGCTACCACTGGATCTCTGGCGTCATGTTCTGCAGCAGTCTTCAAATAATGCTGAATAGATTTCAAACTTGGTGGACATTCCGGGAAAGACATTGTAACTACACTATCACTGAAACAATAATTATCACAGATGATCGTTTAATAATTATTATTGATAACAAAAAAAAAAGATTCACTATGCAGGTATACGATTAGGTATATGATAGTAAGTGAGACATGCTATTGTATATATATTTACATACACTAATTCAACGGTGTTTCTAATCAATTATGATAGAATTGTAACTTTTGAACAATTTAATATGCAGCAAATAAATAAATTTCGTCATTGATTAAAATAGCAAATATACGTCATGTCTGTCAAATGTTGTCATTGCTGTCAAACAATACGAGTGATGGTGAATAGCGAGTTTAGTATAATTAAAAAGTAATAGTCGATTACAGTTAATTTTTTATTATATTTTTCGTAAATACGTGATATATTAAATTTCTCTTTTTATCTTAAGTCCGTAATGCTGATAGCCTATTGCAATGTGATTTTTTTAACCTTTTAACTTTTCTTAGAAGGCGCATTTGGTAAACGCATTAAATTTTTTGATGTAGCCCAAGAGTGTAGTGTAGCCTAAGAACATTTCCTTGTACCCTTGAGTGTAGCCCTTAGATTATTACATAATAATCTAAGGTGTAGTGTAGCCAAACAAAAACTTACTATTATAACATGATTATACCTAAAATTTTAAAATAAAAAAAAAAAAGGATTATTAAAACGTAGGTGTAGGTAACACTTACGAAGAATAGTTTATCAAGTTATCAAAAATACAGCTCACAATAATTATAGTACAGTCTGCTGAAATGGGAACGTATAATAGGAGAAAACAATAAGAAACAACATATATAGTCACGAATGCCTGGTTCTCTTTGGGGGTTTTCCACCTACTACGAGCCAAGAGGTCAAGAGTAAAATCAATGGGTAACCTTTACAGGGTTACCCATTGATTTTAATGATTTTTGATCGGAAAAAGTGAACATCCATGACGGGACTCGAACCCGTGACTAGTCCCTCACAGGGGGAATGCTCTGACCAACTAAGCTACCTAGATCCGTCCTAGATGTTCCATTTGTTCCGATGTATTTATGGCTTATGGCGCCGCCGATGGGACTGGTCGCGGGTTCGATTCCCATCCTGGATGTTAACTTTTACCGATCAAAAATCATTGGGAAAAGTTAGCAGAATAATTGTTTTAAAATTTTATTGATTTTTTTTTGAAAGGTTTTAAAATCTGACATAGAGATTTAAATTCTTACAAATGTTTGATCACAATCGGTTAAGTAGAACCGGACAGAAAACAGGAAAACCGACGTCCAAACGGGCAGAGCCGCGTGCGTAGGCTAGGGATCCTTTCTTATGACTCTGCACATCCACAACAGTAGGTACCTACCTATATTAATTTCTGTGATTTACGCACTCAAAGTGCTCACACACATGAAAACCTACGCCGTCTTGATAGAACGGTACAGCTATTTATTTAATTCTTATTCTTTTAATAACTACTAATTTTTGATGGCCGACAAGCACACGGTCCACCCGATGGGATTTGGTCACCGTGGCTTATATGGACGTGTGCAACAACAGGGGTCTCTTACTCTCGCTGCCAACCCCGTAAAACCCTTCTAATGCCCGTCGTCAAGAACCCCATATTGTAGACACCAAGGAAAAACTACAGAAGGAAAAGCACAGGTAGGTAATATTTTGTTTCAATCAATTTCAAATAATTATTATTTGTATTATACATTTATGTATATTTATTATTCCTTTAAACAATAATTTAATTGACCAGGTTTTTAGTCAATTTTCATCAGCAAGGCAAGCTAGTGAAGTGTAGCTACACGTAGGATGGCTGCTTGTTGTCCCAGCCTACCCCTTCAGTTTCAATTTGGCGTATTCAATTGATTCCCCTGGCACCGAATACTTCAAATTTGTTTAACATATAACAATAATGTGTTAACTTAAGTATAATAATATGTTTTAACACATTATTCTTATTTGTTAAATAATATGTCGCATTTGCTCTCTTGCCCACTGTGTCCTTCCACCGACACTATCGAGGACTTATGTGAAGTAACGGACAACGCTGTGGCCGTAGCCAATTATTGGATTGGAAAAATTTGGCAGGAAGGAAAGATTTTTATTAGCCATTGAATGGGAAATCAACTGCATACGCCAAATTTCAAGATTCACCCTTAAACTTGCTATCCATAAAAAATTAATTAGATTAGGTTGTAATCTTAATAAAGTTAAGTCTTATTTGTGTAGTTAATTTATACTCTTTATTCCCCAGCACGAATACTTTTCCTCCTATTCGTTTTGAGAACTTCTTTTGTCTTAGCTTCTTTGGTAACTTCTATCTTCTTAGGTTTAGCTTTTATATAGTTGTGATAGTAGAATTTACTAAACATATACGTTAGCATAGAGGTATTGGCTATGATGAAGATATGTACGAATTTCGGAAAGTTACAATTGTGATAAAGAGCCAATGTGTTGTGGCTAATAATTATACCAAACTGGATCTGAAACAACAAAAAAGAATTTGTAATAAATAAATATTTAACGACTTTCTCCACAGGCGCTTTATAGACCCAAAGTAAGCATAGTTTAACTAGCTTATGTTACCTATGGATTCTACTATAAATAATCTTATACTATATAATTCAAAGTCCTGACTGACCTAGAGACAACGCACAGCCTAAACCGCTGGTCGTAGAGACTTGAAATTTGCAGAATATGTGTGTTTTGATGCGTAGAGGTGTACTAAGAAAGGAATTTTTAAAATTCGAACCCTAAAGCCCTAAAAAGGGCTAAAAACGTGCTTTTGCCAGTACTCAAGAACGGCTGAACAGATTTTTATGATCTATGATTTTTTGGATTTGTCTCCGCCTCGAATAGCATATAACATAATTAAAAATATATGATTCATTCAGGAAATTTAGTAATAAAAAGAAAATTAGATGTTGCAAACGTTTTTATCGCCATCTATAATAGTTGTCATAGCAACAGGAACTAAAATTGACTTTGTCTAAATTTTCATAGAGTAATATCCTTTACTTCTTTTTCCTCAAAAGTAAATATGTAGAATGTATCAATTTTTAGGGTTCTGTGCCTGATTAGGAAAAAAAACCTTATCTCTTCGTTATCCGTCTGCCTGTCTGTCAAGACCTCTTTCTTAAGAACATGTAGAGGCATCAAGTTGAATTAGATAGAAGGAATGTTACGGATAATGCTTGGCATTACACGAAGCGTAATATCCAAACTGTGTTCTCACTATCGACTAATAGGTGGCTTGACCTACCATCTCCTGGCCTGCACTCATGGAGGACGGAGGTCGTTAAGTTACCTTCGGCGACGTTAGTGAGTCACCTGCACCGCAATCGGAGAGTTTTAGGAAGCCGTACCTTATTTTTCGTGCGGAAATCCCCACGAATCTATCCCCTCCTCTGGCCAGTAGGGTCGTAATATCGGACTTGACCGACTAAAGTCGACCTCCATCTTGGGTCTACAGACGCCGAAGTTTAAGGAAACCCTTGACCCTGAGCTATCCAAGGCTTACTTATGGGCATGGCTGTTTTGGTGAGTTCCTGCATTGCGTAGGCAGGGTGCTGACGTTTGAATGCCACCATTGCCGGGGCTGATCCGTGGGCACACCACCTCTTCATACACTGGTAGAGTCTCCAGAGTGGATAGAGTGGCGCCATGTCCTAGAAGCAGACGTCGGTGGGGTAAGCCTCATGGTGAGGTCCCTGGTGCCGACCATGGTCACCATAGAGAGTATGTGGAACGCCACCGCTTTTTTTGCGAGGCAGTAATGCGCGCAGAAGTGGTGGTGGAAAAGCTACGGGAGAGATCTAGCACTCCCCTGTGCCGATGAAGGCGCACCGGGCGGCGTAGTTCGCAGAACCATCTCCGTCCTCCATGAGTGCGGGCCTAGGGTGACGGTCGAGGCTAACCGTCACCCTAGCAGAAGCAGACCCAGGGTGGCAGGGTGTTATATTTCCACGCGCGCTTTTTTATAGAGATGGATGGGGATTTAGATTCCTAATAACACGTCGAGGTCGCCAGTGCTGGTGGCCGGAATCGGTTGGGGTTTCTGATATATCCTTTCTAGGACACACCAGATTCCTCGATCACACAGGCATTGGTAGAACTCCGACATACCAACCTCTCGGTTGGCTCCGTTGAGGTGAAGCCCGACGGGGTTTTTGCGCACGAAAAAAAAGGGGTATTTCCCTTTGGGCTAGAATCCAGATATTTTGCAGAAAGTAAAATCTTATAGCATAAGTACAGGGAAAAGTTCGGAAAGCACAAATATTACCTACTTCACCAAAAAAAAAAATTATGTCTGTCATTCAAGACAAGAAGCACTGCAACCCCTTTTTTTGTCGTGCGGAAATCCCCCTCAACCCAATTTTGTACGGAACCCTGCGTGCACGAGCCCAATTTGCACTTGACCGGTATTTATTAGTATATCCTCTTTCTTTACTTTCATGAACTTCTTGAATGTTAAATCAGGTTGTCAAATGTCAATGTCTGTAGCAAGATTTTCATAATAAAAAAAACAGATTTTCGGAAATAAATAATGTTCACTAATTTGAAATAGTGCATCGAATGTGAAAGTGCAATGCAACTAATGATGAAAGGGTTTTTCAAAGGGCCTCTTCCGAGTCATACATACCTACTTTGGCCAGAGCAGCTATCTAATCCGGGATACTAGAAGACGATGAAAAAGGATAATGATGGTAAATAAACGGGCTTTGGCCGCGATGCATGGCACTGTACTTTGAAGGGTTTGATAGAACTTGAGATGAAATGAATACGTTTAGCTGCAACCACTGATTGCGAAGGAATATACATTGAAAGTTAGTACGGGCAGTGCCTCAGCTTAAAAAAGACTTGGTGGCGATAGCCAACATTCACGCGGGCGGAGCCGCGCGCGGGTACGCTAGTACTGCTATAAGAGTTTGTGGTACGTCCCCAATCTGTCGTAGTTTGCCACTTTTCGAATTGATGCTCCCACTATTATTCATATAATATTAGAATCTATAATAATAATTAGTTTCATTTTTTTATACCACTCACGTAGCAGACAAGCACATGGCCCACGTGATGTTAAGCGGTCACCGTGGCGTATGGACGTGCCAACCCTGTTTCTTAGTTCGTAACCGCAATGATCTTGTAGTATTTTTCTCATCTTAAAATGTGCAAAATGTTGTTTAAATAAAATACTTACTAGTTGAATCAAAGTCATATGTTTCTTCCACCACAAGTATTTTTGGTACTGAGGACCAAGACCAGCCAGGAAATAGTAGGTGTACATAAGTACGTGGACAAAGGAGTTTAAGGTTCCAACTAAAACTAACGGCCCACCTGCAACAAAAACAACAATCTATAAGTGTTGTCCAGTGGGGCGAGCACGAATTTTCTTTCGAATCGAGTTCGTAACGTGTGCGATAGAAATTATATGAGATTTCGTACAGTTCCTTTTACGCACGATACAAGTTTTATACAACTTTTGTCGCACACGTTACGAACTCGATACGAAAGAAAATTCGTGCTCGCCCCACAGTATGTAATTTTAAATTAGAAATAGTTTTCAATTTTTTGATTGGTCTATTTTAAAAGTTTAAAATAATGTTAATTATTAATGATGTTAAAATTAAACACCGGCTTCCTTATTTCGGCGATTATTTTTGTAAGCATCACTAGGGAAAGAGTTTTTGTTTTTTAAAGCAGACAAGCATACGGCACAACCCTAGAGGATAAACTGAGGGAT
Organism: Lithosia quadra; assembly: GCA_963576445.1. Taxonomy (NCBI): domain Eukaryota; kingdom Metazoa; phylum Arthropoda; class Insecta; order Lepidoptera; family Erebidae; genus Lithosia; species Lithosia quadra. Next base: position 15,984,210 of record OY754879.1, read on the forward strand.
GCACCGAGCACCGTTATAAATGTAATTAATAGTTCACCATTTTCTCCGTGTATTTTTATGCGTTTAAACATGTTACCTGGGAAGTACTTAGTTGCAACCCATGCGCTTAGGATGACCATAGTGTGATGGTACAAGTGAAGAGTTGAGATTTGCCTGGTTTTCTTCCTCAACACGAAAAATATAGTTTCCAACAACTCTGTGTTCTTCGCGAAGAAATACACCCATGATCTTCTTGCTGTCTGTTGAGATAAAAAACATTTGAGTGAATCTTGAAATTTGGCGTATACAGTTGATTCTCCTGGCATTTACTTTCTTGATCAATAAGAGTAACTTTAACACATAAATTGATACATAACTTAACACATTTTTTTTTGTTATTTGCAATCAGTGGCGACACTATGATCGGATATGTTGCAGGAGAATGATTTGCGAGCATGGCCCCCATTGAGGCCACAACTCTCGGGAAATAGGAGTCACCGGAGCAACTCCATGCTGGTGATTAGTTGGAGCACATACACATAAATACACATAAATAAATAAATATTCTATGACATTCTACACAACGCAATTTAGACCCGAAGTAAGCTTCGCTTAACTAGCTTGTGTTATAGGTTCCTGAATCCGGATACACATACTTAGATACATTTTTTTGGAAACTTTTTGTGCCCTTACATAGAAACACCCAGACCAATGCAAATAGACGTATTCATTCATACAAATATTTGCATTGAGCGGAATCGAACCCGCGCCCTCAGCTGTCGTACGCGTACCAGTCGAATGCACTACCGCTACGCCACAGAGGCCGTCAGTGATAAAGAATAATCGTCACGTTTAACACAAAATACATAGGTATCTATAAACACGCAATTTAACTCATTATTATACAGAAAGTGAGAGAAAACTTACCCTATGCACTCGAGTGTCGTTTGTCTCAGTAATCGGATCACAAACAAGATTGTAATCCTTAGAAAGTAAATAGTTGAGTCCCTGTAAACAAATCCATATACTTGTAAATATAGAAAAAATAATGGTCATAACATTTATGTTCTTTTTAAATTACACATACAACATAATACGTTTAGATGTGTACCCCTATATCATCTCCGAAGGGTAAATAAAGAAATCTCACTCGTTATATTTTTCAGTAGGTAATAAGTATAAGTAAGGTAGGAGGCAAGTGCATTAATTAGTCAATATTGCACTGAAAGGGCAAACTAAAAGGGGATATTCTTTCAGTTTAAGTATTTGGGACTTTGCAACCTGAAAAATCTGGATTGCAAACTCGTAATCTGTGCTAACATTCTGAGAATGTGCTGAATACGAAACTGGCGATGGCTAACCATGTGTGAGCGAATTTTGGGTTGCTAGGTACGTTATCCAAATTTGAAAGAAAGATTGAAATGTGATTCCTGGATATTTTTTCTTGCTGTGATTATGTAGTACAACACATGCTGTATTTTTTCTTTTTTCCCTTCTTTAATTGACTCGAAGACGTTTGGGACACAAATTCTACGGACACTGTCCCTAAGTGTACTTTCAAATTTGTTTATTTTTCGAAGTGGGTCGAATGAGTTTTGTAGTGGCTGACTAGTGTGCGCGTGGTGACTTAGGAAGTGGGCCGACGCGCGACGTCGTCTAAAATGGCACAAGGCGTTCCGTCCATTAGTTTCATACGTTCGTGATTCTGCCCACATTTTTTGGTTTCTATCGCCCGAATACTGAACTGCCACTCAAAAATTAAGTTGCACTTAAATTTAACAGACCCTCAAATTTGTCATTTTCTGTATACGAAATTATAATGTAAGAGCTACTCAAACATATAAGTAGCGCTTATATGTTTGAGTGGCAGTTCAGTATTCGGGCATATGTGTTATATGTATAAGTATTAGGAAATTACAAACTAATATATTTTGTAACAATTATGCCAATTTATTTTAAACTATTCAGTACGGGTATGTATAATTACCAAAATAATTTTAGATATATTACAAAGTATAATGTGATTTAATTTTAATAATTTTGTTAGTAATGACTGTTGACGTTAAAGTAAATAATTTAAAACCTATTTTGATGTCCAAAATGACAAACACTTTTTATATTTTCCAATGACGTTAATGGCAACTTGAAAAATTATACGTATCATCACGGTACTACACAGGAGAGCGGAGCAGTAATCTTATTATGTGCACTATACATTATTGCTTATTGCAAAACTAATAAATTACGGCCATGTAGGTATGGGAAAAATGGGTGCCACGGGTGACGTGCGAAGCCACGAAACATAGTAATACTATAAACTTACCTCATACGTTAAATATAAACTTATAAGTATTTGAAACACGTTGTACAACATTATAACGTTCTTTAATTCGTAAGCTTTTCTATTGTTCATTATACGAGGTCCAACTGACGTACAGAACTTCAGGTAAAGAGAAACAATGATCAGTAATGGCAGTGGAGTTGATATTAAAGGAAGATCTGCTGTCCTTTTGTCTGAAAAGACAGAAAAAAAAAATAAGAATCACTGTGCGTACTGCTAAAGAGTGGAATGCCCCGCCTGAGTCTGTATTTCCGAGAAGCTATAACCTGTGAGTCTTCAAGTCTAGAGTGAACATGTTACGTCTAGGGAAGAGTGCTTTACCATCGACCACATCAACACTTACCAACAGGTGAGATTTTTGTCAAACGCGAGCCTACCAATAAAAAAAGAGTTTACTGCGGGCTACCTAACCATGGCGCGCTTATAACAATTCAATTTTGGGCAGCGGAACTGAGGAAGAGAGATGGAGCTATATCGTGTATTTGGTTAGCCCACATGTGCCCGTAATGACAGGGTATTCTATCCTACTAACTAATCATACTAATAGGTATTATAATTGTGAAGAATCAGCTAATAATATTGGTTATACTATACTCTGCAATCTTATATAACTTAGGAACGGCTGAACCGATTTGGCTGAACATTGGTGGGGAGGTAGGGAGGTAGCTTAGAACCAGGAGACGGACATAGATAATTAATATCCTTTATTTTTGGAGTGGAGTGTAGTGGAGAGTGGATTGGAGTGGCGAGTGAAGTGTAGAATGGAGTGGAAAGTGGAGTAGAGTGGAGAGTGGAGTGGAGAGGTTTAATTGGTGGCGATACCGATTTCCACGTTGGCGAAGTCGCGGGCAAAAGGTAGTACTTAATCAATATTTAAAAAAAACTTATTTATATAAAACAAATGCTTACCCGCCAAATCATAGTTTATGTACGTATATGTACTTGTTATTTTATTTAAAATATCTTCCATGTTTGTTTGTTTCCTGTATAATTTAAAATATACAAAACAAATAAATAAAAATTAAATATAAATGGTCAATCACGCCTTCAAGGCGTAACCACCGGTTCGTTAATGCTCTGTTAATGTATAAGCATGTGTAAGTAATATGTCATGTAAATTACCTTACAACTTATCTATATTTATATAAAACTAGCTGTTGCCCGCGGCTCCGCCCGCGTGGATGTCGAAATCCGTTTCAAAAACTATCCTGTCTCTCAAGTTGGATCGAACTGCACATGGTGTGCGAATTTTATTATAATCGGTTAAGTGGTTTAGGAGTCCATTGAGGACAAACATTGTGACACGAGATTTATATATATTAAGATTGTAAATTAGCTGTCTGTACATTTGAGATATCAAAAAAAATTACTTGGGTTATGTTAATTGAACGATTTTGAATACGAAATATTTTTTGGGAATTCATGTCGGTTTGTTCGCTATGGATATAAAAACCACTGTACGGATTTTGATGCAGTTTTTTCTATTAGAAACTGCATCAAAATCCGTTATTTTGATTGCAATTGGTTAAGTAGAACCAAAGATATGATAGAGATATATATGACCAAAAACGATAACTAAAAGCCATGCGGGCTAAGCTGCGGGTATAGTGTACGGCATCTAACTTGGCAAGATTTTGGAGAAGTGTGGGCCCCACTACTCCAAAATCTTGCCAAGTTAGATGCCGTGCACTATACTTGTTTCTATGCGACGCATTTTGCCACAAAGAAGTATAGTGTACGGTATCTAACTTGGCAAGGTTTTGGAGTAGTGGGGCCCACACTACTCTAAAATTTTGCTAAGTTAGATGCCGTGCGCTATATCAGCCAGTATGTAATACAATTATGTATGAGGTACCTAGGTAACACTGATGAATCATCATCATTATCCACCTGCCCTTGTCCCAACCATTTGGAGTCAGCGCAACATGTCATTCTTCTCCATACATTCCTGTCAGCTGTCTTCTCCTCATTCACGCCCTTCTTTCCATATGAGGTAACTGATGAATAGTTATATTTTATCTTTCAGGTTAGGGTAGGCAGAACACATTCCACTTTCTATGACCTAGATTCCTGGCATAAACCTTCAGTTAAGCCAAAATGTGTATGAGATAAGAGATATGAGGACTTTAATGATGTAGCGGTAGAGTTCGACTTCTATACTGGAGATCGTGGGTTCGATACCCGCTCAGTGTAAACATACTATGTATTCATATTTACAAGTATGTACTTATTTACATAATGTAAAACATTACATAATGTAACACACTGTAAAATCATTGTTAAGTACGAGTATATGTAATACGTTTAACGACCTCTGTGGCGTAGCTGTAGGCCATTTGACTGCTACGACGAGGTGCGGGTTCGATTCCCGCTCAATGAAAATATTTGTATGTACGAATATATCTATTTGCATAGGTCTGGGTGTTTCTGTGTATAATATGTATGTAGACCAGTGCCGATAGACTTTGAGACAAAATAAATTTATAGTAGGATGAAACCTGTTGTAAAAGGAAGAGAATATAATAAAAATGATAGGAAAAATAAATTACGGGTGATCTGAGCTCGGGAAGGGGGGAGGGGGGTGAGTTTTAAGGGTAAAAACGGTTTATCTCGATTTCCGGCAAAACTACAAGTCCTATGGAAAAAAGTTAAATGACAAAGTTTTAGGTAATAAAGAGACCTACAACTTTTCTATTTACACTTTTTTCACATAACCTCAAAAAGTATGTGAAAAATTCAAATAATCAAGTTTTTGGTTTTTTATTTTTATCTTAAGCAAAACAAATTTGTTTTCCACGAAATTTGGTGAAAACTTAGCTTTTTATGTCCCAAAGACACTGTAATTTTTTTGATTTGAAATACTCTTTTTTTCAGCTTATTTTGACTAAATATCGAAAAACCACCCCAATTTTCAATCGAAAAATCTCACGTCAAAATATCAGCTTTTTAAAAAAAGTCAAAGAGTTTTTTGTTCTTTGAAATCTCGTCTTTCTGATAATGTAAAAATATATATACATTGCTATGGTAAATGTTCTCAGAAAATGCAAAGAAGAAAAACTCGAATTCGAAATTAACATTTTTGTATTTCGTCATTTCCTCGTTGAGGTGGGATGAAAGTTACATGTTGCACTATAACTTCATGGTTGCACTCGAGTGCAAAGATTTTTCACCTTGTGCTCTTTTGATTCCCTCGCTAAAGCTCAGGGTTCTATTTTGTGAATCGCTCGCTGCGCTCGTGATTCAAATTATGAACCCTTCGCTTGCTCGGTCATCAAAACTGAGCACGCGAAGGGTTCTAAAAATTGAACCCAGATCTTTAACGAGGGAATCAAAAGTGCGCAAGGTGAAAAATCTTTGCACTCGAGTGTAACTATGAAGCTATAGTGCAACACGTAACTTTTCATCCCACCTCAGCGAGGAAATGACTAAATACAATAATCACAAAATAGAACCCTGAGCTTTAGCGAGGGAATCAAAAGAGCACAAGGTGAAAAATCTTTGCACTCGAGTGCAACTATGAAGTTATAGTGCAACATGTAACTTTTCATCCCACCTCAACGAGGAAATGACTAAATACAAAAATGTTAATTTCGAATTCGAGTTTTCCTTCTTTGCATTTTCTGAGAACATTTACCATAGCAATGTATATATATTTTTACATTATCAGAAAGAAGAGATTTCAGAGAACAAAAAACTCTTTGACTTTTTTTAAAAAGCTGATATTTTGACGTGAGATTTTTCGATTGAAAATTGGGGTGGTTTTTCGATATTTAGTCAAAATAAGCTGAAAAAAAGAGTATTTCAAATGAAAAAAATTACAGTGTCTTTGGGACATAAAAAGCTAAGTTTTCACCAAATTTCGTGGAAAACAAATTTGTTTTGCTTAAGATAAAAATAAAAAACCAAAAACTTGATTATTTGAATTTTTCACATACTTTTTGAGGTTATGTGAAAAAAGTGTTAATAGAAAAGTTGTAGGTCTCTTTATTACCTACAACTTTGTCATTTAACTTTTTTCCATAGGATTTGTAGTTTTGCCGGAAATCGAGATAAACCGTTTTTACCCTTAAAACTCACCCCCCTCCCCCCTTCCCGAGCTCAGATCGCCCGTAATTTATTTTTCCTATCATTTTTATTATATTCTCTTCCTTTTACGACAGGTTTCATCCTACTATAAATTTATTTTACTTTTTACCATTTTCATAGCTATCTGCACTGGTCTAATGTATTTACATACATACATAAAATATAATATATAAATATTTAATTTGTACATATACCTTATTATTGTAAACAACAATAAAATTTCGTGTGACGGCTTCGCCGATAGTGTTGTGGAAACGAACCACGCTCTTAAACATTTCGTTATTTTATAATAGTGGTTGCGTAGTGAGGTACTAAACTTACACCGCGAGTTCAGATGAAAATTTGTTGTTCTATCGATACGTGCATATCAATTCTTAAACACCCGCATTTTCCTTCTATTTCTGTGCTATTTCTTATTGTGTTTCTATTTCCTAATATTCCGTACAAACTCACTCTAGTCGGTTTATCGGAAAAATTGATCATCCAGGGCGAGACTTGAACCCGTGACTAGTCCCTTACAGGAGGAATACTCTGACCAACTGAGCTACCTGAGGCCTCGATTATGCTAAAGGCAAACCACTGTAATACCACTGACACTGTAAAAGATGCCATTTAAATGTAGACTTTATTATTATCACGACTTTAAGTCTTTAAGTCCAAAATCAAATGAGATTTTGTAGAGCGAATGAAAAAGATAAATGAATTCTTTTCATTTGATTTTAGACTTTAACTGGATAACAGTAAAGCCTACAATTAAATAGCATTTTTATAGTGTCAGTGGTATTACAGTGGTTTGCCTTTAGCAGAATTGAGGCCCTGGACCCATTCTAGATGTTCGAAATTTTTCGATATATTCTACGGCTTAGGGCGCCGGTGGAATAGTTAGCATGCAATTGCTTTTAAATTTCACTCTAGTCACTCTTGTATATCTCATATTATTTTCTCCTTCTATAACTTTCATACTTGTATTATGTGTGCCTACCAACTGTGTGATCGAATTATAAGCTACATTCTTTACGTAAGTAGACTTTTATTTGGTCACCTGGAGTATTACTCGTACCTCATAACATTATTACAAATTAATGTAGGTGTTTTCTTGTTTTTTTGTGTGTTTCTATGAATGTTATTTAAACATTTGGAAAAAATAATCATTTGGTATGTTAATGTGCAATCAAGGATTCATATTACAGGCGATTTTAACTTTTCGTGGGACTTTTCGAACTTTTCGAGTGTTATTATACTAAGTTGGGTAAGAGCTCGAATGATGTTGTAATATACAGCCGATCTCGGAGAAAGTGGATTGGTCAGACTCAGGCATCTATCGAGTATCGACCCTTAGCCGAAGGTTTTGATCACATCATTAAAATAAAGTTTGTGCGTCAACTAGAGGATCACTCTTTAATTAATGATCTTCTGGCATTATGTTAATCATCTATCTATGGATTGAGGCTATGGGCAAGCATGGCGAGTAAGTTTTCGATAGAGTCTTTTTTTATATACCTAGTACACGTCGAAATGACTTCACCTCGCCTGATGGTAAGCTAAAGGTAAAGTCTCAGGACCGGGTTCACTTCTACATACACCGATAGTGTTACAGTACAGCGTTCAGCTTGACGGCCTCAACAAATGCTTTGCGATTAGAGTAAAAAAAACTCATAGGAACCGAAGCGAAGGAAGGCTGGGTGTTTACATAAATGGAAAAAATGATAGACATTCTATTTCAAGAAATTTCAATTTACTTGCAAAAAATTTCATTAACTCCATTTGCATTTTTAAAATTACATACATAATTTATAATCAATAGCCATATTCATATTATTCATCGGGATTTTTCTGAAAGTTTTTTCCTGGTGTCTAATTTGTTAACTTTCGTCGTTAGCGAGGGGACTTTTCTTGTCTCCAATGCTGCTTTGCTCTTAGATTTCTGATTATAACTTCTTAAGTAAAACATGCCAAACATGTACATGAAAGCAAGGCTGTTCAAACAGCACAATGCGTTCAGATGCTTCGGGAAGTCACATTTGTAGAAGAACACCGCAAAGTTATGGGCAAAAACAATAACGAATTGAATCTAAAAACAAAAAAAAAACAGTTTATTGTCACACTTATATATGAGATTATTTGAGACTAGCTGACGCCGGCTTCGTGCGGAGGTCGGTTATCCTTTTTCGATCATATCTCCGGCTGTCCTTAAGGAATTGCTATCAAAAATTTGCCGTATGTTTTGATTCAAAACATATGGCAGATTTTAGGTCTGAACATGACCTTTCTAAAAGAAGAAACTGCATCAAAATTTGTTAGGTAGTTTTTGCGTTCAACGCGAAGTAAAGTAACAGGCAAACAGACAAAAAATATTTTTGTGTTCAGAATCGTTCATTTAATACAACCCAAGTATTGGACAGACATTTAATAATTTCACATACAAGCTACTCTTACCGAGCTTTTAGTATACTAGTTTTGTACAAGCATATTCGAAATTATTAGTCTTCTCTTGTAATACCTATAATGGCCAGGATTCGAACCCGGAACCTGTCGACCATAAGACCGACCTAGCGACACTTCATTATTGTTAATAATAGCGCTGAATAATAATTCATATTTAAAAAATATACGCACCAATTGAATCAGTGTGACATGTTTTTTCCACCACACATATTTTTGGTACTGAGGTCCAAACCCAGAGATCAGATAATACGTGTACATGATGATATGGACGATGGAGTTCAGGAATCCCATAAGAATAGTATGCCCTCCTATCAACATACAACATAATATCCATATAAATAAAAATGAATCTCCAAAATGCATGTTAGTACGGGTATAACTTCCGAATGCCTTACGACGATCGAACTTATATCCTAAACAAATTGTATTAGGTTCTGCCTATAATTAAAAAAACAGCTATACTTTTTTTCTTCTCATACTCTGCTGTGGTTTTCCTTAGCGTCTACAATATGGGGCTCTTCAAGAAGAGCATTAGAAGGTTTTTACAGGATCGGCAGCGCGAGTGTGACGCCCTAAGTGGTTAAAAACAAGACTCCTGATTTCCACACCATTCACTTCAATTACGTGTTCTTCATATATTTAAACAACACCTAAATTCTTAACAAGAATATTCTTCTTCTTCAACCTAGCGTTAATCCCAGTTGCATCCAAAGCTTTCACCTCGGAGTCTGGGGTCCGCATTAGGCTTGACCTCGATATTTTTCGTGAAGCGACTGCCATCTGACCTTCACAACCCAATGATGACATTAGGCGATATTGAAGCATTGCAGCTAGACCGTTGTTGTTGGGATTTTTAGGGCACCAACTACCCGTAACGACTGCCATAGATGTTTGTATAGCAACCGTGAGCGACCGACGGCTTGACGTGCTCTCCGAGGCACGACAAGAATATTCTTAATAATCAAAATGGTTCAAACCTGGGAAATACTTGACTCCATACCAAATGACAAAGGACATTAACGTATGATGGTACACGTGGAGGAACGATACTTGATTATATTTTTTTCTTAGCACAAACAAGACGGTGTCGAGGAGCTCGGTGAGCTTCGCTATATAATATAACCATGCTGCTGCTGCTATCTGTAATAAATTATACTTTTAGGTCCTGTGGTCATGTGTTTACAACTTATTCCCTTAACACTTGCATAAATAGGTAAACTATATACGGTAGAACTATATTTATTATAACGATAAGAGTGCGTCCTGACGCTACGTTGTACGCTACGCCGCTACACCGTACGCTACGCCGTACGATACCCCGTACGCTACACAGTACGCTACGCTGTACGCTACGCCGTAAGCTACCCCGTACGCAACCCCGGTCGCTATAATATATTTTTATATCGTTTATATATCGTCATCTAAATCTGCGAGGCGGCGCGATGCCAAAAATGTAGTGAATTTCTGAGGGGTTTTGGGAACCACCTTACGACGACGGAAATACATTTTGGGTAACTTTACACCTGGGCAGTTGAGACCCGGGACGGCGTGCGGTTTTGGTCGATTCGAATCCGACATAAGTCATAACTACTCCCGATGTCCGACGGGGGAGGCTATGTTGGATTCAAACCGAGTAAAACCGCACACCGTCTCGGAACTAATGCCACAGATAATCAAAGGCAAGAGGCAAGGAGAGGTCTCTCAAAAATAGAGATCTTTTATAGAAACGCATAACATAACATAAATATATAACATAAACTCACGCCTATATCCCCGAAGGGGTAGGCAGAGGTGCTAGCACCCACATTTCGCCAGTTTATGTTTAGGTCCCAATGTTACCGGAGATGGCCTGGGTCAAGCCGGAGTGCGAGGGAAATGTTCTTTGGGCCACCTTACACCCTGGCGTCAGAAGACCCTAGCGGTTTTAGTCGGTAAGAGTCCGACATAACCTGCCCCGCTGGCCGCGGGGTGGGTATCCATGAGGATTTCCGCACGAAAAAAAAAAGGCCCAATGTTAAATAGTTGGCGAGCCTATTGCCATTAACGCCAAATAGAAACGCAATGCTATTAAATGTTACTTACCCTTAGTGCTCTCGGGTTTTGTGAATAATCTACGGCGTCACAAGCAAGGTTATATTCTTTGTGAAATATATATACTCCACCCTGGAAACAGAAACGTAATCAATGAATAACGTTACTTATTTCTGTAGCTGTTTAGACGTTTAGCATAATTGAGTTACAAACATCCGAACATCTTCACAAACTTCCTCATTTATATGTATATAGCTATCCCCGCGGCTTCGCCTGTGACTTATTTTTTTTTTATACCACGTAGGTGGCAGACAAGCACACGGCCCACCTGATGGGAAGCGGTCACCGTGGCCTATGGACGTGTGTAACACTAAAGGTGTCACACACGCGCTGCCTACCCTGAATGGAAGGGGGGAGGGCTAGGATGGGGTGGGGAGTCCAGGAAGGGGTGGGGGGAGGAGGGGTACAGTGAGCTCTGGCTACCCTAATTACCGGCGGGTACACAACACGATGGTTATTATGGCCGCGGTCTTCTGTAGAGCAGAGGTATTTCCACAGTCGGACAGCTCATTTCGGACATATTTCATTCCTTTAGCACTTATTTAACACATACATGTCAGTAATTTATTATTTTTGCTATAATGTATGTATGGTGCAGGATTGATTGACATAATTATATGCTTGTTGCTCCTCTCCTTTGGAAGTAGAGCGTGATAATATATAGCCTATGAACCTTCCTCGATAAATAGGCTATCCAACACATTTTTTTTTCAATTCGAACCAGTGGTTCCTGAGATTAGTGCGTACAACCAAACAAACAAACCAACTCTTTAGCTTTATAATATTAGTATAGATTAGAAGTATAACTTTGTTACATATCTCTATTAATACAAAAAACGTTATTTTAACTAGGACTACCCATTAGGTAAGTAGTTTTTATAACAAGTTGAATTCATTAAGCATAATATTAACTGCGAAATATATAATACCTGTGCCATGACCTCTCGGTCAACTAAGTAATTTATAACCAATTATTTAAAAACATTTAGGAAAATAATTGTTAACGTTTTTTAAAAGTACATATTGTGTAAGAATACAAATATTAATTTTGTATAGAAAAGTCCGTTTTTTGTGCATGCGTCAACCATACCCATTTATGTCACGTTATTGTTTCAAGTCTTCCCAGAATGTACCGATATTCGGTAGCCAAACAATGTAGGTAAGTTTTTTGATCATTTTTAGGGTTCCGTAGCCAAATGGCAAAAAACGGAACCCTTATAGATTCGTCATGTCTATCTGTCTGTCTGTCTGCCTGTCCGTCCGTATGTCACAGCCACTTTTCTCCGAAACTATAAGGCCTATGCTGTTGAAACTTGGTGAGTAGATGTATTCTGTGAACCGCATCAAGAATTTCACACAAAAATAGAAAAAGAGCATAAAATTTTGGGGGTCCCCATACTAAGAACTGAAACTTTTTTTTTTATTTTTTCATAAAACCCATACGTGTAGGGTATCTATAGATAGGTTTTTTCTAAACAGAACAGTTTGCGCGAGAGACACTTCCAAAGTGGAAAAATGTGTGTGTCATATTTTTGGTTTAAATATTTCTTGTGAAACTGGTACTATATATAGGTATGCTAGTTTAGGTATCACAAGCCTATATGGGCTCGTATATAGTTACTTACTGCTACGGAACCCTTCATGGGTGAGTCCGACTCGCACTTGGCCGGTTTTTTTTGTATAACATCGGGGTTACGGAGATGATGGTTTTCAGATGCTTTCATGGTATCGAATTGGAATCCAGCCGGACAGTACCAATGTGAATTTCACTTTGTGGAATTTATATGAGCTATATCACCTTTATTTACCACCTGCTGAAGGTGAAGGAATATATCGTGAGGAAACCCACATGTCCTAGAAGAAATTCTAAAGACAACATTTCCGTCTGTCCGATCCACCAACCCGCATTAGGCCACCGTGTTGGCGGGCTGTTGTCTCTGCCTACCCCGGAGGGAAAAAGACGATAGCAATAAGTTATCAACAAAAAGAATATCTTACCTCATAAGCTAAAAAGCAACTGAAGCATACTTGAAATAAATTGTATAACATGAGGACAGTTTTCAGTTCGAAGGGTTTTCTGTTTTCCATTAACCTTGGACCAAGCGATTTGCAGAAGTACAGATACGCTGTCACTATAGAAAGGACTACTAAAGGATTTGATACTCCCCACCATGGTGCAGTTCTGGGATCTGGAAGTGCAGGTAACAATGATTTATTAACAGAAAATGTACGAGTAGCAATAGTGTAAGAGCGATGCGCTATCTAAAAAAAGTTGATGCTTTACATTTTAGTTTAAATATTCATTATCGGGTGATACTCGACTCGACTAGGAAAGGGGCGAGGGGGAGGAGGGCTACAGTGAGCTCTGGCTACCCTACTTGCCGCCGGGAACACAACGCGATGGTTATTATGGCCGCGGTCTTCTGTAGGACGGAGGTACTACCCCAGTCGGACTGCTAATTTTGGATGGGAGATACTACCGTGTCCTACCTCCTGCATGTTCCGAAAGTCACATTCGTAAGCGATGTCAAGTGTAGCTGAAACACGGGCGGAGTCCCAGGCATCAGATAGACATTCGTGTCATTGAAATAATCGTTGCAAATAATACGTATCGTTAATCTTCCAATGAAATTTTAATAGGTTCAACACAAGAACTATTATAAAATTGTTATTGTAGGTATTTAACAAAATATGTTTGTTGTATTAACAAGTCTGAATACTTATATATTTTTTTGCAATTCTTGTCTATATGCAAATATAATCATGAGAATGTACTACTTTGAATTTGCTGTTTTATTGTTTTGCTATTAAATTTAAAGTATACGTAACTGGGAATGACTGTGACTTTTAACGTGATACCTAGAGCACTAAATGTTAATGTAGTGACGTGCGGTCAAAGTTCGAGTTATTCAAATATTCAATTCGTATATAGTACAGAATTTATTTCTAACTAGCTTACGCCCTCGGCTCCGCCCGTGTGGAGGTAGGTTTCGCGTTTTTTGACTATATTTCCGGTTCTGCTCAATCGATTTTGATCAAACATGCCTAAGATTCTTAGTCTAAGACCTATCCTACAAAAAAAAACCGCATTAAAATCGGTTCAGTAGTTTTAGCATACCGTCCTAACGCACAAATAGACGGTCCATAGGCCACGGTAACCGCTTCCCAACAGGTGGGCGGTGCGCTTGTCTGCCATCTAAGTGGTATAAAAAAATGCAGCCCACGACGATGGTGTGGTACGTTCTACACGCCAATTATGAACTATGTGCTATTCTTCGCGTTTGCAAAACACTGGTTTATCCATAAAATAAGAAAAAAATAAGAGTAAGCGTTTCTCAAAGGTCAGCGAGTATGTATTACTAGCTGATGCCCGCGACTTCACCCGTCGTATCCCCGGTTCTGCTTCACCTGTTGCAATTAAACAGATTTTAAGCCTGACTAAGACTTTTTTGATAAAAAAAGCATAAAAAACCGCATCAAAATCCGTTTGGTAGTTTTTGCGTCCATCGTGAACAAACAGACCAGAATTCCCCAGATCGTTAGACCTCCGACGACTGCGGCGTCTGCGCCCGTCGCCGTCCGGGAGGGCTCTATGTAGCCTCTCCCGGATCCTTTCCGCCGCCTCCTTCTCGAGCATCACTTGCTGGCAGAAGGAGGCGGTGGCCGACCACGCGTCCGCGCGCTGCACCATCGCTGCGATCAACACCGGCAGTGTGATCTGGGTGGAGGCCCTGAATAGCCGTAACTGGCGTACGCTGCGTGCGCCGCAGCGCGTTATGGCTATCAGGGTCATCAGGGGGTACCGCACGATCTCCTTCGAGGCTGCGAGTCTCCTTGCCGGGACTCCGCCGTGGGACCTGGAGGCGAGAGCCCTTTCGCGCCTATACTGGTGGCGAAAGGAGGCGCAGGAGCGGGGACTGGACCCGGAGCCTCGAGTAATCGGGGCCGTCTACGCCCAGCTCCGCCGAGATACCGTGGTGGAGTGGAAGGACCAACTTGGGCAACCAATTGCGGGGCACGCCGTTATAGCGGCGGTAAGACCCGTCATGGAGGACTGGCTGGAGAGGCCTTACGGGGGCCCCTCGTACCGGCTGACGCAGGTGATCTCTGGTAAGGGGTGCTTCGGGGATCACTTGTGTCTGATTCGGAAGGAGCCAACGCCCGAGTGCCATCACTGCGATGCGGGCGAGGACTCAGGGCTGCACACGCTGGCCGAGTGTCCGGCGTGGGAGGTGCCAAGACAGGCCCTCCTGGCAGCCCTCGGGGTGGGAGTCCTCACACTGCCGGTGCTGATCGCAGCGATGGTGCAGAGTGCGGACGCGTGGTCGGCCGCCGCCTCCTTCTGCGAGCAAGTGATGCTCGAGAAGGAGGCGGCGGAAAGGGTTCGGGAGAGGCTGCACAGAGCTCTCCCGAACGGCGGCGGGCGCGGACGCCTGAGGCGTCGGAGGTCTAACGACCTCCGTCCTCCATGAGCGCTGGCCTGGGGGTGACGGGTGGAGCCGCCTGTCACCCTAGCAGAAGCAGGCCGAGGCGGCGGCGCGCGAATGCGCGCCTCCCCCCTATTCCGGGGGTATGACGGGAACCACGCGGTTCCCAAACCCGAGGGGGCCATCTCGAATCCGGAGATGGCCCCCTCGCCCACCGGGTCAAGCCGGGGTGCGAGGGAAATGCTCTTTGGGCCACCTTACACCCTGGCGTCAGAAGACCCTAGACGGCGTGCGGTTTTAGTCGGTAAGAGTCCGACATAACCTGCCCCGCAGGCCGCGGGGTGGGTATCCATGAGGATTTCCGCACGGAAAAAAAAGAGGAATCCCGGGCATCCGGATTTTATATTTTTTTATGAGGGCACGTGGTGCACCCGGGCAACCTAGGCGAGCGGCGCCTCCCACTCGCCACAGGAGACGAGAAAGGGTGCGAGGGATATACCTATTAAGTAAACTTACATCCTGGTAATTAAGACTCGAGACTGCATAACTTTATGAGCAGTCATCATTCTCTGAACCTTTTTCCCAACTCAGTTGGGGTCGGCTTTCCAGTCTAACTGTGATGCGGCTGAACTTCGATATTTTCCGTGGAGCGACTGCCATCTGACCTCCACAACCAATGGTCATTATGACCAATGGCGATATCGAAGTTCCAAGTTAGACTGGTTGGACTTTTGAGGGCTCCAACTACCCGTAACGACATAACTTTATGAGCAGTCAGAACAGAAAATGTCTAAAGAGGCACGACTTGCTGTTCATAGAGGAGTTCTCGTTCCCACATCGATGTATGGGTATGTATGGTAGTGAATGTTGGGTGTGGCAGAAGAAGCATGAAAGTAGATTGACTGCTGTAGAAATGAGAAGTCTAAGAAGGATAGCTGGAGTAAAGCTGATGGACCGAGTGAGGAACAGTGTGATAAGGGAACGTTGCGGTATAGTTGAAGATGTAGTGACCAAGATAGAGAAAGGGATACTTAGATGGTTTGGACATGTAGAGAGGATGGATGAAAGAAGATTGACAAAACAGATACCTATATGAGGTGAGGGTGAATTGGCAACCCGGTAAAGGCCGACCTAGGCGTACATATTTTAATCAGATCCAAGACGTTTTGGAGAAAGGCCTAGGTCAAGAGTAGGTACCCGCAACCAGCGTGCGTGTTTGAAAAAAAATATGAAAGTTGAAGAGGCGAAAGGGGTATGCTAAGATCGTAGCAAGTGGAAAGATGTTATCTCTGCCTACCCCAATGGGAAACAGGCGTGATTTGTATGTAGTATGTAGGTATGTATGTAAAAAAGGGCCAAAGTCACGAGTGAATAGGATCCTTCTAGGCAAACGTGATTCATCGTAGACCGCATCGTCACTTACCATCAGGTGAGATAATGGTCAAACGTAAGCCTATCCTGAATAAAAAAAAAAATAGGAACTGACTGCGTATTCTTTGTGTAATTATTTTGACATTGGTTTTGGTTACATAAATATTAAAATTAAACTGAGTACAATGTGACGAGTTTTACTGATAGGGCCCCATCAACAGAATTTGCCACGGGCCCCAGATGGTATAGTTACGCCACTGGTAAAAAGTCATTTTAGGGATGATTTGCTTCGAATTTAATATCGATACTCTTGAGTGCTTTTGATTTAAATTACATTTGTTTGGATTGTTGAAGTTGGCGCCGTGTGTTCGATAAATTCATTCACACAATGAATTTATCGGATAATATTATAATATTATTACGCACGTAAACTATACAGTTTACGTGCGTTGTGTAACGAAAACGCTATTTGGTTTCCTAAAGAGTTAAAATAAATTCATGTTATTTTTATTATTGTAGGTTTTATGTTGTTGTATAATTTCAGTTTCATCCAATATCTTGACAAGGTCTAACAAGATATTTCAATCATCCCGTATATTTGAAACTGACCGAGACCCACGTGAATGGGAAACGACCGCGTGGTCCGGCTGATTGGTCGACGTGGATTTTGTTTTCCTGATTGCCGATGAATTGGACTATTTCCTTAGAATCAATGGGTTTGAGTCCTGGCTAGGAAATTGATTTTGAAAATAAAACACATCCTGTATTATTATGCCATTCGATAGTACCGCTAATGAGAAACGAATACTGGGAAGTAATAACGTACCGCAAACTTAAGTATAAATATCTTATTTGTATACCAGTATAACTCCGGCGTGTTACCTGTAAGTACTATTGATGTCAATTCCAGATGACACACTTGTACTAGTGGGCAAAATCCATGCCAGTTGTACCCATTCGCGGCGGCGTCAATTTTGCATGTATAAATTATATATTCAGCAATTGTACAGAAACAACATTAATTAAAATTACAAGTCTATAGTAAATAAACTTACCAGCTAAATCGTGGATTAGATAATTGTATTTTTGAACTATACTATCTACTATTCCAGACATATTTAAAACTGAATATTGTGCACTAATAAATAATAAATCCCCACAGAGAGCTCAGGCGAGCTGCCTTGCCCACTTCTGTTGTGCTATAAAGTAAACAAAGGCAAGTCTTTCATTATATTTTTACGTGCAATTTAAGTGAGCACATGTCGCATACATTACGAATACATATCACGGCGCCGTGATTATGTGGAATCATTAGGGTCAAGAGGTTTGATTTCCTTGAAATTTAAATTACTTATTTCGTTGTTATTAATAATGTCCATCAATTATTTTGTCTATAGGTATTAACTAAGAAAACATGTGCACATTCTGTATTTAGGAATATAAATAAATACAGCGTCTATTTTACAGAAATCGGTTACAGGCATCAAGAGATCGATGGTAGGGGCTCTTGAGAGAGGGTCTCCCCAGTCTCTTCACTATACCTACCTTTTGGATCAAGTCCTATACAAAAGTCTTATACGAAAAGGCGTAAGGCGATGGCGAAGGCGTAACATACGTGGCACGGATATGACGCGGACGTGGTTTTGATTTGATTACGCCTTTTTTTTTTTTATGTCGGTCACGTCAACATGCCTTCACCTCGCCTGATGGTAAGCTGAGGCAAAGTCTCTAGAATGGGAGTCACCATTGCAAACACCGATAGTGCCAAAATGGTGGCTCTCAGCTTGACGGCTCATCAAATGCTTTTTCACGCCCCGCTTAAAGGACCCGGGACTGTATGAGGAAGGAAACACGTGAGCTGGTAAAGAATTCCAGGTTTTGATGGTGCCTTTTGGATCAAGTCCTACACAAATGTCTTATAGGAAAAGGCGTAAGGCGATGAATGGCCGTGTAATATACGTGGCACGGATATGATGCGAACGTGGTTTTGATTTGATTACTTACTTTTACCATATCTCTTCTGTGTAAGTCACGCCTAACGCGAAACTCTTCAAATATTAATCGAGGGTCTTGGTAATTAGTTCATTTATATTTGTTATCTAAACTAGCTGACGCCCGCGGCTCCGCATGCGCGTACATTGGTTATAGTTTTTTCGCCATATCTTCGGTTCTACTTAACCAATTGCAATCAAATATAAAAAAATTAAGTCTGAACAAGACCTTTGTAATAGAAAAAAAACCGCATTAAAATTCGTTTAGTATTTTTGCGTACACCACGAGCAAACAGGCACACAGACAAGTATTACAATAAAATATTTATTTGTGTTAATTTAATAAAACCCATACATACATACATACCTACCTATAACTCACGCCTTTTTCCCTCTGGGGTAGGCAGAGACAACAGACCGCCATCTGCCTCTGTCCTTGCATACTTCAAACAAGCCCTTTTTGCAATAAATCATTAATTTGGTCAGTGTACTGCCTGCCCACTTACATGTGCCTTACATATTTAGTTTGTCATTCGCTCAGTATTCATTCGCTCCACGTGTCCAAACCAACTTAGCATACCCTTTTGAATTCACGAGGTTCAGTGAGGCTGCACGTCACCGCCCTAGTAGCACATGAATAGCTATGGTACTGTTTACTCATGTGCTAGTAGAGATGCGTCCAAAATAGTTACCTGATGCAATCCATGTGCGTCATTATGTCAAGAATAAAAAGCAGTCCCTTGTGCGTCTTATGGCGAAACCACTTCAACGGATCCTACTTGTGTAAGTGCAAGAATTATATTTTTTAAATATTGAACACGTCAACATGACTTCACCACGCCTGGGCCTCGATTCTGCTAAAGGCAAACCACTGTAATATCACTGATACTCTAAAAATGCTATTTAATTGTGGACTTTGCCGTTATACAGTTAAAGTCTAAAATCAAATGAAAAGAATTCATTTAACTTTTTCATTCGCTCTACAAAATATCATTTGACTTTAGACTTTAACATGATAAGAATAAAGTCTACAATTAAATGGCATTTTTTAGAGTGTCAGTGGTATATCAGTGGTTTGTCTTTAGTAGAATCGAGGCCCTGATGGTAAGCTAAAGGTAAAGCGTCAGAACCGGGGTCACCACTATATACACCGATAGTGCTACAGTGGCGGCCCTCAGCTTGACGGCATCATCAAATGCTTTTTCACGCCCCGCTTAAAGGACCCGGAACTATACGAAATAGCGCAGTCACTCACAAGGTTTCTCTTAGGTCATTAAAATTCTTTTGATGAGACAAACAGCACACAGAATTAGTATATATAGTCGCTGGTTACAATGGTTATAATGTATAATGTATGCATAAATATGTATATTGTAAAACGTCACAGAAATTAGCTTGGAATTTATTGACGTCTGTGCAAAGGTTGAAGGTTAGGCATTATAATGTACCTACATGACTGTCTGGAATAGTTCACGGCATCTAACTTGGCAAGATTTTGGAGTAGTGTGGGTACCCCACTAACCTTGCCAAGTTGATGCCGTGAACTATACTAGCTGTGCTCGCGGCTTTGCCTCGTGGAATTCTGATCCCGTTTCTGCCAGTCTTTTTTTTTATATTAAGTTCGTCAGTTGACTTAACCCCGCTGGATGGTAAGAAGCTAGGGTAAAGTCCAGAGGGTACGGGCCGCCATTCCAGACACCATTCGTCCCAAAACGGCGGTCCCTACCTTGACGGCCTAGACAGATGCCTGTTCACGCCCCGCTTTAAGAACCCGGGATTGTAGGAAGAAGGATACACGTGTGCAGGAAGTGCATTCCAGTTTTTAATTGTGCGACATAGAAAGGAAGCACCGAACCGCTTGGTTCGAGCCGTATGGTCTCGACTGTGTGCGGGTGGCACCTCAGCCCCTCTCTCTTTCTGTATGTATGAATGAGGTATTCTATGAATCGGTGAGGCCGATTTTGACGGGATTTTCGTGAGCATAACACCTATAAGGTGTTGCAGAAAAAGAATTGGGAGATCCTTAAAAAAAGTAACAACATTAAAAACTAAATTCAAGCGGGTGATGTCGCGGGAACCGCTAGTCATTTATGTTTTAATGTTTTCAATGTCCCTACAGATATCGCTTTACAAGTTTATAATAGATGATACGTTGCGACGAGATGGGTTTATGCCCTGGGCCTCAATTCTGCTAAAGGCAAACCACTGTCATGCCACTGATATACCACTGGGGTGATATCCATGAGGATTTCCGCACAATAAAATAAAAAAAGGGGAGCTCCTATACCACAAACGAGATAGTTTTGCTATTTTTTGCAATTAATAAAATTGCAATAGTGTTTTTTTTATACTACGAAGGTGACAGATAAGCACACGGCCCACCTGATGGGAAGCGGTCACCACGGCCTATGGACGCGTGCAACACTTAAGGGCGACACACACGCGCTGCCTACTCTGAAGGGAAGGGGGAAGGCTAGGAAGAGGTGGGAGGCTAGGAAGGGGTGGGGAGAGGAGGGATATAGTGAGCTCTGTTGTGAGTGTTAGCGTGTATCGTATCAGTATAAATATCATAATTATATATTTAGAGATATTCGTACAAATATATAAATACTCTTTGGTATTACATTATTACATCTGTCTGTGCATCTGTATTATCGATGGTTTTATTAACTATTAAAAAAGTTCACACTGTGACTGATTGTCTTTTTATTTTAGGACTTGAGGTTATAAAATAATAATTATATTTTCCAATATTTATAAATGGTTAATAACATTGAATATAATATTATAAGAGAACTCTCATTGAATTGTCGCGAGCATGTAAGTAGTAGTTAGAAATTATATAATATTTACTAGATGGAATAGGAAAAGGAATGGAATAAATGCATTCATTTGTTTTATTATGAAAAGATTCTTATATTATTCTCGTATTGAGACACTTGAAATGTTCACAGAATATTTAATATTAAATTAAATAAAAATAAAATAGATACGAGTATTTAAGGGAGCTTCCATACAATAAATGTGATTCTTTTGACGTTTTGCCGTACGGAACCCGTAGTGCGCGATTCCGACCCCTCGACCCGCACTTGGCCTGTTTTATTATTGATATTTATTTATTAATATTTTTATGTATTTAGAATTAATAAAGGAAATTAATTTATTCTACTCTCCTATATCAACGGAACCCTTAGCTGATAGTGTGATATTTGTGAAGGTCAAATAAATTAACATAATTACATAGGTACATTATCAAACAAAACAGATTTAGAAAAATTTGCATAAATCAAGAGATAAAAATAAAAATGCAAATGGTACATGTGTTTACTTGTGCCTAAAGTATGTATACTAGTGGCGGTGTATCATTATTTTTTTTCCATTACACAAGAGGCAAAGTTCAGACGTGGTAACAAGAAATAATTTATAATAAAAGTATAAGTGATTATCAAATATATGAAAAAATGATTCTTGCAAAGTTGAAAGGCACATACGACACAGTGTTTTACGAATTGGCCGGTATTATTTTCATGATAATTTTTGTTATAGTCAGCGTGAAAAGTAATAGATGATCATTTTTCTGTTTTTGAAAATTAGTTTTTGAGTGAAATGTTTAGGTGATACTAAAATAAAAATAAAATAAATAAAAATACTAAAATTCTTAGTGGGCTCTACAAATATGTTATAAGTTTTAATTTTTTTTAAATATCGGTCACGTCAAAATGACTTCACCTCGCCTGATAGTAAGCTAAAGGTAAAGTCTCAGGAAATTTACATACAACGACAGTGGCATAAAGGTGGCTCTCAACTTGACGGCCTCATCAAATGCTTTTTCACGCCCCCCTTAAAGGCCCCGGGACTGTAGGAGGAAGGAAACACGTGGGCTGGTAAAGAATTCCAGGTCTTTATGGTGCGGCAAAAAA
Organism: Lithosia quadra; assembly: GCA_963576445.1. Classification (NCBI taxonomy): domain Eukaryota; kingdom Metazoa; phylum Arthropoda; class Insecta; order Lepidoptera; family Erebidae; genus Lithosia; species Lithosia quadra. Next base: position 16,006,861 of record OY754879.1, read on the forward strand.
AAAGGGAACGAACCGCTTAGTTCTTGATGGAATTGTTTGCACGGTATGAGGGTGATAATCTCAGCCTTGCACGTGTTGTTCTGTATAGGAAAGGAGAGGGTGGAACTAGTTGATAGAGCTCATTGGAACACTCACCATGGTAGAAGCGGTAAAAAACTGCCAAAGAGGCTATTATCTCGACGTAATTGTAACGTTTCGAGAGCGTTGGTAACTTCAGGACTCCCAATAATACGGCCACTCGACTCCCAATAATAATTAAAACATAATTTAAATAATAACTTGCTGTGCGCGTAACTAACTTCATTTGCGTGGACTTAGATCTGGGTTTAATATTTTTTGCGCGGAACCCTAATACTTTTTCTAACATAAAAGTAGACTAAACCTTAGAACATCAGCAATCTAGATAGAAATAGGCCCAGCCATTCGGAAGTTACTCGGAACAGATTACTTATACGTTGTATAGGTCACATGTTTTCATTTATTTTTATGGAAAATAATATTCATGCAATTTTTTTTTTCGAACTGAAAATAACTATCTAAGTTTGATAGTAATTATACTATGATTCACGAAGTAGAGTCAGTGAGACAAACCTCGAATCATAAACTCGAACCTTGTTTTTAAAAGCATGAAAACACTAAGGTATTCAGTACAGTCATTTTATTTATCAAAACAAAGGCTACCTACATTTCGGGAGGTTATTAAACCTTAAGAATTACATATAATTTGATTCCATTTTCAATCTAGATTTGTGTAATTAATTGTCTTATTTGGAAGTTTAGAAATCACTCGTTTTAACAACGTAATTTTACAGAATCAGGCCCCTGAGTAGTTTTGATGCCGATATGCGTTTCGCACGGGTTTCGATCAGTAGTATGAAATTCAGGGGCTGGAGCGAAATTATTGATGTCATAGTAAATAGTGCCACATGCGAAACTCACGCGGTACTATTTCCCTTACAAAAAGATGGCGAAATCCGCTTTGGTGTGGACAGTAGCATTACCGCATACGTAGTCGGTTTTTTCTACCTCAGATGGTAGCAAATACCGCTTAGGTTTGAATAGCTTTGAAAGAAATTTTAATACTAAATGATGTTTTTTTTTTTGCAGATGAAAGAACTAAAGACTTATTCCCCACCGGATGGTTTATGTTAATTGCCATGCCGTTCTATTTATATTTTACTTTAAGTCTTGGACCTAGACTGATGCGGAATGTGAAACCTTTCAAGCTGAGATCTTTTATGTTTGTTTATAATTTGTTTCAAATTTTCATTTGCATGTATATACTTATTCTGGTGAGTAATCATGTTGATCTGAATTTAATTTTAACTATTTTTCATTTTTAATGAGATTGAAAACTTTGCACTATATAATCATCATCAACCTGCCCTTGTCCCTTCTATTCTATTCTGTCTATTCTGTCCATTCTTGTCACACCACACATCCATCTTAACATTCGCATCTCCGCTACATGTACCTGGCGGCAGGTCTGATAATGGTTTTATAAATTTTCCCCTTAAGCTTAAGGGGAAACTTTGCACTATATAAATTACTATTTAAAAGAGCTCTAGTGTCGTCAATCATATTTTTCGACGCGTTCCATATCCCGTTAATAATTGACTAAATCTTAGTTAATAATGACTATTTTATTTACTTTTAACAGGCAGTAAAAGGTGGATGGCTGACCGGATACAATGTCCTATGCCAGCCTCTTGATCGGACTGAAAATCCTCAATCGAGATCTGTAAGTATTTTTCCATTTGCTAAGGTACCTACAAGTGTCTTTTACCTTTTAGGGCTATGACAGTTACCTCTTAGCCTTGAACCAGGAGCTATTCAAAGTGTCTGCAGTGTAATAAATAACTAACCCGCGAGGGTAACTTTGAAGGTGAGCCCTTCAAAGACAAAGTCAAAACCCTGGTGTTATTCAATTTTTTTTTTCGTTTGGAAATCGTGTGTTCCGTGGAGCCTCCAAGCAGCCTTTAGAAATTGTTTTGTTTTTGTTATAGGTATCGTACATAATACTCATAAGTATTTATTTAAAACCTTTGCCTTTAGATTTCCATCAGGCGAGGGGAATGTCCAATAAAAATACCTGTTATTTTAATTGTATTTATTTATATATATTTAAATATGAATTAATGGCATATCATAACAAATCATTGAAATTCTTCAAAGTTGAAGGAACCTCAAGGCGCTGCGCAAACATAGACACTTTTGTTTCTTGTGTCAGATACAAGCTACTGCTGAATATTTGAATTCTATAGACCAAGTATGAAATCATTCAACTCCCTGCGCATACGTGAGTCCAGTTGCTTCTATTTAACACTATATTCAGGACGATCAAAAAGTGTTCGGTGTCGGTAACTGGAAACTAAAAGTCGTCAGTTGAAGACACAAGCAACATTCACAAACGTCCATCATGAGACTACGGAAAACAAGCAGATACAGCAACTACAGCTACATTTCTTGTGTGTGGTGTGCCGTGTCGGTGACAGGGAACCGGCAACTGTGTCCGATTGTCGATACGGGACACAGCAACTACGGTTTCCTGTGGCGGTGTGCCGTGTCGGCAACAAAAGTGTCTACGTTTGCGCAGCGCCTAATTTCACCTCGCTTTTTAAATTATATATTTCAGATGATAAACGCAGTATGGTGGTATACTGTTGTGAAGCTTATTGATTTGATGGATACGGCGGTTTTCATTTTAAGAAAGAAAGACAGACAAGTCACTTTTCTACATGTCCTACATCATTTTGGGATGCCAATTGCGTCTTTCATTATGCTAAAATATCACCCAAGTAAGATTCACTTATATGAAATAGTAAACGTTAGCTGAATGTATGGAATGTATCCATATTATAAAATTCTGTTATACGCCAGATGCCGTTAGATATTGGGTATACGAGTATGTCGTGTCACCACAATAGACCCAGAATAATTCTAGACCATTTTTTATGCACTTCAGACCTCATTAGAGTAGGTACTAAATGCGGTACCGAGTTTTTACTGTACAAATTAATTTATAAGATGTGTTGGCGACCAAGTTTGTCAACAGTTAAAGGTGAATCTTGAAATTTGAATTGAAGTATTTTAACAAATAATAATAATGTATTAAATTTAGCATTATCATCCTCATTTGTTAAACATTTTCAAAGTATTGGGCGCTAGGGGAATCATCTGCATATTTTATTTAAAATTTCAAGATTGACCCTTAAAATACAAAAAAATCAAAGAAATTAGTAACAAGTGGTAACAAGCTTGAGGTGATGATTGTCGCAGCACTTGTGGGACCAGTGGGTATTGGCGTAGTCTAAACCAATTTCTACGCTTTTTCACGCAGTGTTGCGACGACAATCACCTCTTTTTTCACTAGGCCGCCAAGTTGTGGGTGACCATCATGTCACTATCGGTGTATGTAATGGGGATCCTCTTCCTGAGACTTTACCTTTTGCTTACCATCAGGCAAAATGAAGTCATATTGACGTGAGCGATATAAAAAAAGTATTCCCAAGGATATATCTTTGAGTAGATGAGTAGGAAACTTAGAGCATGGTAGGTTAATTTTGAAATGCAATTATAGATAATAAATAAAATATTGATCGTATAGTTTCTTATAGCATTCATATTTTCAGATGGCCATGGCACACTTATTGGAGTTCTTAACTGCATTGTCCACATGGTCATGTACACTTACTACCTTATTGCTGGACTCGGTCCTAAATATAAGAAGGTGCTTTGGTGGAAGAAATATCTAACTGTAATGCAAATCGTAAGTGAACATTCTATTTATTAAGGTTTATAGGTTAATTATAATTTCATTTACTGGATAATCAAAACTTGTACCGAATTTATTTGAATAGCTATTCTATTGTTAGGAATTGTTTTTAACTTCTAATCATATTTTGTTATTTTTCAGGTACAATTCTGTATTATTTTCATCCACAACGTGATTGCGCTAACAGACAGTTCCTGCAGTTATCCAACCTGGTTATCCTTCTTATCCTGTTTCCACGCCACCCATTTCATATTTATGTTTAGTCAATTCTACTATCTCAGTTATATTAAGGCGTCTAACAAAATTACTGATAGAAGTTCTAACGGCACTGCTATAGCTTTGATTAGCAAACCAAAAGTGCAGTAATATTTTTTTAGATGTATAAAGGCCTATTCTTAACTTAGCGGTATTCGCTACCGTCTGTGGTAGAGAAAACCCAGTGGGTGTGGTATGCAGTAATACTACTGTGCACTACCAATGTATCAATTATTCCACTCTAGCCGTGGAACTTTTGAAGGTGAATCACGAAATTTGGCGTATTAAGTTGATGTGAAACCCGTGCGGTATGTACTTCTACTCACATCGGTAACGAATATCGCTTAGAGCTTAATAGGGCCTTTATTTTATTTGCCAAATGTATCAACTGCGATCGTATTATATTTGCTGTAAAGATATATTCTGTAAATGTAACAAGATGTAATTAAATAAAAATGCAATTAATAGTCCTTTTGTGCAAATAAATGCAACGTAATTATGAATACAATGAGGTGTTATTGCGGTGGTATAAACGGGGCGTCTCACGGCGATGCCACTTAAAGAAGAAGCAAGTATATTAAGTAGTGTAGATAGACAAATTTACCGAAAGGAGATAGAATCATTTTCATTTTAAAAATAACTTTGACACAAATAAATTATTAACGAAAACAAAATTTAAGAACAAATTTTTATACTTTTATACTCGTATCATATATTCCTTTTTATTTTTAATTAAGCATGTTTGTAAGAGACCTTTGATCAATCGATAGGGTTAATCATAAGGATTGATCCTATCGATTGGTGCCATATAACTATAGGATGTTATTTTTACGAATTTTAGCCGGGTCCATTATCGGGCGTTCCAAGCCAATTTTGAATGCAGTTAAAGTTGTTTTCAAAATCAAAAACTAGTCTTCTGTCTAGAAAATTGTCTATTTACATTATTTAAGATACTCGCCGTCCTTGCGGCATCGCCGTGGGACATCCTGTATACGAGTATGATCAAGTATGATACACGAATGTGCAGTAGGATCGCCATGACAGCTGCACTGACTAGATATTATGTAAATAATAAACAATAAATATACTGTATACGTACGTACACGAATAATTTTAGTTATTTTCAGATGAATAATAAAATAAAATATCATAATGCTTTAGTTTTTTTTGCGCCTTATTCGTCAGCATCCTCATAGCGCTTGCCCAGTTCGTTCAAAATTTGCACTTTGCAGCAATGGAAGAAAGTGAAATTAATGAAATTTGGATTATGTGCAAGCTCAAATATTTACGTTTCCGCAAGATAAAGGTTTACAATGTTGTTTAACATAGATTTTGCATGTTGTTGTAGCGTTCATATTGTTTCTTTAGATTGATTTTATCTGAGTGAGAAGGCAATGCCACCTCTACAAGAGCTGTTTCTAAACGTTATGTTGGATTCTCTATTCTCTCTCAACACCCACCATGAAACCTGGCTAGAGTTTTGGCGCCAACGCGGAAAAATCAACATCGGGGCATTGTATCATTTTCTAAAATTAGTGTAAAATGACTACATTTTACACTAATTTTAGAAAATGATTGATGATTATTACCTATGTGTAAGAACGGTGGATTTTTTAACATAATAACAGCTTCGACAACGGCCACAAGTTTGGGAAAGTGGTATATTACCGTGAATTGTGCTTTTCAACGTTGATTCCAAAACTTCATAGAAGCCTCTAGTAAAGTCTCCACTATTTTACTGCGGCAAGACTGTGAAGGAAGACTGACTTGACTATTGACTGTGAAGACCTTGACTGTGACTAAATGACGAAAACGCTGCATAATATATTTATATGCAAATTATAATACTTGTTTGTGGCAAAATGCGAAGCAAAGAAGCCGCTTTCATCACCGAACGACCAGACGTACGGCAACGCGCCACCGGTACATGGTGGATATCCCACTCATACGCACACAACGTTTTGGCAGTACGTTCATCGTGCGTACTGCTAAGGAGTGGAATGCCCTGCCTGAGTCTGTATTTCCGGAAAGCTACAACCTGGGAGTCTTCAAGTCAAGAGAGAATAGTTACTTCTAGGCAAGGGTGCTCCGCCGTCGACCACATCATCAGTTACCAACGTGCTTACCAACAGGTGAGATTGTGGTCAAACGCGAGTCTATTACCAATAAAAAAAAGAAAAAACCTCGCTAGACTAGCCTCGAGGAAGGAATGAAAACTGAACCACGGACGCGTCTACTCTCAAAGTCTATAAATCTCCGTCAAATAGTCAGTCTGTAAACTTCTACTGTTGGCGAGTTTTTTTTTGGGCATGGAGAACTATATTCCGTACACTGTTGTCACTGGTCCGTGAGTTGATACTGGCAGCTAATACTTATAATATTACCAAAATCAGTACGCACATTGTAGCGAAAGTATTCAATTTATATTTGTATACATTTTTATGTAAATCACAATGGCGCGACAGTTCACTATTTAAGGTTAATTATGCTTACTGTATTGTTAAAATAAACGTTTGAAATGATGTGAATATTATATCGAAGTCTGGATTTCGCAAATGTGGTTTTGGGGTACCTATCGTTTTTTTTAAATACCTACCTATGCAGTCTGTCAAATTGACCACATGATTTTAACAATATAGGATTTTAAATAAAATTGACATTTTAAATGACTATTGTGATAGTTGACGGGATATTTAACAATCATGTTTGTTTATTTTGTTGAGTAGGTATCCCATATTTTGGCTCTGTTGCAAGTGCCATGATGGGTCGGTATCAGAAACTCTGGATCGCAAATTGACCATGTCGCCCTTAGTCCACATCTCAAAATGTCTATATCTCAAAACACCTAAATCGCAAGACAAATAGTAAACCAACATAAAACAAATATAATTTACAAACTATATTTTTAAGACAAATAATTCTACTTATGAAATTAATTCATCTTCAAGCGATATTTGAGTGATTTTTTTTTATATAGGACACGTCAAAATGACTACCTCGCCTGATGGTAAGCTAAAGGCAAAGTCTCAGGACTGGGGTCACCACCACGTACACCGGCAGTGCTACAGTGGTGGTGCAAGGCGGTGGTGTCAAGGGTCCAAAAGGGCGGCCCTCAGCTTGACGGCCTCATCAAATGCTTTTTCACGCCCCGCTTAAAGGCCCCGGGACTATAGGATCTTTATAAGTATCAGTCACGTCAATATGACTTCAACTCGCCTGATGGTAAGCTAAAGGTGACGTCTCAAGAAGGGGGTGGAACGGATTAGACGCTGACTTGAAAATGCATGCAGTCTCCATAATACGTATTTAACAAATTTATGAACTTGGTTTTCACTAATGGGCTGCTAAAATTATTGTTTCATTTTCTATTCCAACAACAGCAATAACAATTTTATTTTAAAAATGGTTATTGCTGTTGAAAATAAGTAGTACATTGTTATCAATAAACAATAATGTAGTACCTACATGTAGTACCTACATTATTGTTTATTGATAAATTGATAACAATGATAAACACTTTCTGTTTGATGGTACAAAATCTTAAAGGTTGAAGATGTAGTAACCAAGATAGAGAAAGGGATGCTTAGATGGTTCGGACCGTAGAGAGGATGGATGTAAGAAGATTGACGAAACAGATATATGGGGCAAGGGTGAATGGGCAACCCGGTAAAGGGCGGGCGGAAATCCCCATAGCCGTCGGCCATCGGGGCTGGTTATGTCGGGATCGAACCGACTAAAACCGCTCGCCGTCTCGGGTCTAAATTACCGGGGTGTAAGGTTCCCCAATAGGCATATCCCTCGCACCCCAGCTGACCCCGGGCCACCTATGGTTTTAAGATGGTCCCCTCGACCCCCCCCCCGAAACTTTCTTTTTATACGGCAGACAAGCACACGGCCCACCTGATGGGAAGTGGTCACCGTGGCCTACGGACGCGTGTAAAACCAGGGGCATCACACTCGCGCTGCCGACCCCGCAAAAACTTTCTAATGCCATTCTTGAAGAACCTCATTATGTAGTCGCTAGTTGTTTATACCGTATGTGGATGACAAACACATTCCAGCATGTGTATGTCTGTCCGTCTGTTAGTCTGTTAGTCATCGCGACTTTTGGTCATACCTCCGGTTCTACTCAAGCAATTGCAATCAAACATTTTAAGGCAGATTTTAAGTTTGATCAAAATCGCATCATAATCCGTTCAGCGGTTCATCGTCGCGAGCAGATTAAAAACAATGTAAAGACGTAGTTGTGTTTTAATTTTATAATAGACTAGCTGTTGCCCGCGGCTCCGCCCGCGTGGATGTCGAAATCCGTTTCAAAAACTATCCTATCTCTCAAGTTGGATCGAACTGCACATGGTGTGCGAATTTTATTATAATCGGTTAAGTGGTTTAGGAGTCCATTGAGGACAAAGATTGTGACACGAGATTTATATATAATATGTGGCTATCTACGAAAAAAAAAGCGATTTAATTAAATTATTTCAAACAAATAATTTTATGCCATTCCGTCACTTTGCCTGGAATAATACTCGTAGTATGCTTCCGCCTTCCATACTATTGGAGGTATACTTAAGATTATAAATTAGCTGTGTCTGTACATTGGAGATATTAAAAAAAAAACTTGGTTATGTTAAATGAACGACTAGCTGACCCACCCCGGCTTCGCCCGTGGCGTATTTCGAACCCCGATGCACCCTTTTTAACTCACATAATATGCTCATAATTTATCAGTTTTCCTAAAATGTATGGGAATCTACCGGAATTTATGATTATTGCTCCGCTCCCTTGGGTAGTAGCTTGATGATATTCAGCCTATGACATTCACGGATAATGTGGCTTTCTATTGGTTAAAGAATTTTTAAAATTGGTTCAGTAGATCCCGAGATTACCCCTTACAATTTAACAAATATACAAACACACAAACTTTACCTCATTATAATATTAGTATAAAATGAATTTGAATGCGATTTTATTAGTTTGAAAGGTCTTGTTAATATCAAACAATTGGTTGAGTAGAACCGGCGATATGGTCAAAAAACGTGAAAACCGAGATCCAGGCGGGTGGAGCCGCGAGCTTAGGCTAGTTTCTATATAGTTGTTGAAATTACCGATTACAATTGCAACAAAATAACCTTTAATTGAATTACATACACAATAATAGAATTAGATTTTTATTTTATTTCTGTTTGTCTTGAGTGCGGTGGACTTGATTAGCTCGAAGTATAGTTTAAAGGGAAATTTAGATAACTGAATGAAAAATGGCGTTAATAGTGGCTAAGTTCATAGAGAATTATGACTATTTGTTTTCTGAATTAACAGGTATTATAATTTTAATTATTTTTTTATACCACTAAGATGGCAGACAAGCACACGACCCACCTGATGTGAAACGGTCACCGTGGCCTATGCACTCACGCTACAGTGGGAGAGAGGGACTGGGAGGGTTCTCCGGGCGCAGACGGAGTGGTGACAGGACGGTCGCTTCTGTCACCCTGTCCGTCGGCGAGGCCTTTCGAAGGGTCGAGGTTTAAGGCGAGGGAAAAGGCTCGCCGGGTGATGATGATTATAGTCTAGTCAAATTTTAATTACCAGAATAGGTATGATTATTGTAGGTTTTTCACTCTATATTGGACAAACAAACATTGGGCGCTTGACACCTTGGTGTCAAACGACGATCGCAAATAGTGCCTAAGTAGTGCCTCTGGGCGGGGCGATTGTAACAAATACTTGACTATAGAAATCCATGGTATTTACCATAAGTATGATAAAAAAATGTTTTAAAAGACAATTAAGAACAAAATAGGTAATCAAAAAGATAAAAGAAAAGTTGATAAGACAAGTTAAGCTGAGGACCACCATCGTAATACTATCACCTATATAAAAAGATAGATATTATATTCTTTTTTCTTCCAGATGAAAGGACCAAGGCCTGGTTTCCTGCTGGGTGGTTCATAATAGTTCTTATGCCTTCGTATGTGTATTTCTCGTTAAATCTTGGGCCAAGACTGATGCGGGATCGGAAACCTTTTAATTTGAGATCTGTTATGTTTGTCTATAATATATTCCAAATATTCATCTGCATATATATTTTAAGTCTTGTAAGTATTTTTATTTATTTACTTTGCCAATGTAAATAAAAAAATATATTAAATTAATAACTAGGTAAACAAAATAAAATAAATATTCACATGGCGTCATAAAATTCCTCCCCATCATAACAGAACTGACTGGTAATGTGCCCAGAAGGCTGGCAAGATTCTTTGTGCAAGATAGAGTCCAGCCTTCTGGTCACCTGTGGCGTCGATCAGCTATCTTGTAAGTTAATAATGAAAATGCCGAAGGACTGATGGTCGTTGGAGCAAACGAGTCCTAGAGTGGAGACTGCGAATTGGTAAACGGAAAGTAGGACGCCTCTAAGCACGATGGAAGACGACCTGAAAAGGGTAGCTGGGTTAAACCAGAGATAGCCTTGGGTCAGCTAGGGTGCGAGTGAAATACCTTGATGGCCGCAGTGGTGATATCCTTTGGAATTTCTGCATGACAAGGAATTAAAGAAAGAAAAGACCAGAATTTTCCCTTGGGAATCAGCATATTTTCATTATTTTGCAAAATTTAGAGCATATTAAATTGTACTCGAAACCAGTGTTGGTTTGTATGACTTTTATTTGTACTTTCAACAGGCTTTGCAGGGAGGATGGCTAAACGGATATAATTACTTATGCCAACCGATAGATTGGACGGAAAATCCTGTTTCGAGAAATGTAAGTAAAGATTTTTTCCTTTGGCGTCCAGGGTCCGCTTACAACTACTCCTTCTGGTTTGGGTATTACTTTTATTTATCCTTTGAACTCCTAACCCTGGAAGGAAAATCTGCGCCAGAGCCCCGTCTATCAATCAGCAGGTGTACCAACTTGCGGGTGGACCATACACCCAAAATTTTAGATTTATGACTTCACACTTTGATTTACAATTTATGATTTCGGAATACTTTAATATTTCAGATGGTAAATGCAGCATGGTGCTACACTATAGTGAAGCTTATTGATATGTTGGATACGGTATTTTTCGTTTTAAGAAAGAAAGACAGACAAATTTCTCCTTTACACGTATTACATCACAGTGCGATGCCCCTCGCAGCTTTTGCAGGACTAAAATTTTTCCCAAGTGAGATAAGATTTCGAAAAGTTTAACAAATTTTATTACATACAGTTGGTCTCCCCGCTGACAGCTCAGAATCTCTCCAGTGAGCTCTGGCTACCCTACTTACCGACGGGAACACAACACGATGGTTATTATGGCCGCGGTCTTCTGTAGGGCGGAGGTACTACCCCAGTCGGACTGCTCAATTCGGACGGGAGATAACGCCGTGTCCTACCTCCATGTTATCTGTTTGTTCGCGATTAAAAAGAACTTGGTCAGTAAAATTTGCCGTTCCGATAACCTACATTCACACGGGCGTAGCCGCGAGCATCAGCTAGTATGGTATAATTCGATTTCTTTGTTAACTTGCTCTCTCAGGAAACTACTTTTATGATAATAAAGAATTTATCTTTTCAGCTGGTCATGTAACATTAGTTGGACTCGTGAACAGCGTAGTCCACATTGTCATGTATACCTATTACCTCATTGCCGGGTTGGGGCCAAAATATCAGAAAGCGGTTTGGTGGAAGAAGTACCTTACTATAATGCAAATCGTAAGTTAAAAATGCTATTTATGTATTCTATTTTATTGTTATTTGTTAACTGTAAGTTTTCCGAAAGATGTAAAATAAAATAAAATAAAATAATATTTTTTCAGGTGCAGTTCTTTATTATCCTCATGCACAACCTAATTGCTATAACTGATAGCTCCTGTGGTTATCCCAAATGGATATCAGCGATAGTCTGCGCTTTCTCATGCCACTTTGTTTATTTGTTTAGCAAATTCTATTACCACAACTACATCAAGACGTCTGACAGGACTGTCAAAGGGAATATTAACGGGACTGCTGACAAATTAAAAATACAGTGAAATTTTGCTACGTACTTTTATTTTTACATTCTATGCAAATGTATTGTCCACTATTCACTCCTACCATATGGACATCAGTGAAAGAAAATTAAAACATACGTACATACCTACATGATTTTTTTTTCGTGCGGAAATCCCACAGAACAAAGAAAAATCCTTGAAACCTTGAAATCTTTAAAACCGTACGCCGTCGCGGGTCTTCAAATGCAGGGTAAGGTGACCGAAAAGGCATTTCCCGTTACGGAATGTGAATCTGACTTTTAGAATTGAAATGATCTATCAATATGACTGACGCTGGAAACAAAAGCATAATACGCTTTATGAAGAAAAGAGCGCCTGAATGATAAACATCCGCAATTTTTGTCATTAACCTTTAAGTAGGTGAAAAGATAAAATATTCTTTAATATACACCATTATCCGTAATTGAGTTAAAGTTAACATTTAGTTTATATTTAATGTACAATTTAGAGTACAATTTCGCAATAATAGGGGCTTTAGAAGACTTGTTATTGAGAATCTCAATGTGAGTATTTAATTCTTATAGAAATTAAGGCGCTAAGCAGACGGAGGCGCGGGGCGGTCAAAATGATTGCGAAGCACTCTTATTATTACTATATTTAGATCGTATTTAGCCCGCGAATGTCTGACAAGCGACATGAGCTATTGCGCGGACAAATGCAACCTTATAATCTTACAAATAAGAGTGCGTCGCGGTCATTTTGACCGCCCCGCCCTGCCGTCGGTATCGCCCAAGAACATTAGAAATTTCCTTGTTTGGTATTGCCTAAGCATACTTTTTTTATCTAGATATGAGTGCTAGAACATAGAAAGGGAAAAGGAGAAGTTGTCAACATACTTTTTCAATAACACTAAGTTAAATAGTTAAGTACAATTGTCTTCACCCCAAAAATATATTTCTCAATCAATTGAGTTAAAAATGAAACCAATTAAAATTCAAAAAATATTTTATTATTTTGCATTATATTTATAAGTTTGGTTCTTTTCTTTTAACTACATATGATTATTTATATCATGGAACAGAATAATATTGTGAGTCTTAATACTATTTTAAATGGTACTAATTTAGCAACACATTAATTTGACTTTAATGTATTGCTAAACTTAAAATGCAACTCAATCTCATATTCACTAAGTTGGTTTTTCGATTCGAGTAGCTTTATATTGTTAAGCAATTGCAGATCAAAGACGAGTTATCATATCGTCTTTGTTGTAGATATAGCTTTTATCGCGGGCTTTGAGGGGACCGAGTCAAGAAATTCCGTAACGAAAATAAAAACCTAACACCTCCCATTGTCGCTCAAGTTTCACCCTTGTTTCAAGTGTAGTAACAACCATAATTGAGTGACTTTTTGAATGAATGAATGGAAATGTGGCACGTTCAAAAAGTCACTCAAACATATCACTAGCGACGCACTGCGGCGAGTAGTGTCACTGAACTATACTCCGATTTTTAATTCTAGGCAAGAAAATGACAACTGCAACTGTCACTGATACAAAAAAGGGTGACCCGCTACAATAGTGATGTTCGGCAATCAGTAGACTAGATACTTTAGTCATTCTTTATTTTTATCAGTGAATGAACCTCTTTGCAGTTTATGCTCGCCTAGTACATTACACGACGGAAATATTTTTTATAGAATCTAGTATTCTATAAAAAATATTTCCCGCGGCTTCGCCCGTGGCATACTTTGTCCCCGTGGTAGGATAAAAAGTATCCTATGTCCTTCTTCTAGTTCTAAGCTACCTCCCCATCAATTTTTAGCCAAATCGGTCCAGCCGTTCTCTAGTTTTAGCGAGACTAACGAACAACAATTGATTTTATATAATATATAGATATAATTACTTACTGTGTATGTTTTCTGTTTAATTACCGTAAATTACATATTTTTATTTATATAAAAATTTTATTTATATATTTAATAAAAGAATTATAATCTCGACTCACGATTAACTTATAATTGGAAAACTCAATTTAACCACATCACTATTTATTTGATACAAAAAACCTGCAACACGGCAAATGTCATTTTCTTGCCTAGAATTAAAAATCGGAGTATAGTCAACAATTTACTGAAACAATCGAAGTTACATTATAAGTCGGTGCTGCAACGAAACCATACCTTGCAAAAAAATCGGCATAACGCCATCTATCAAGCACGCGTAGGTACAACTTGACAAATAAATATATTTCGCATACTTAGGGCTCTTTTCCTGTCATGCGTGTTTTCGTCCGCACGCGGATCTGGTCCGCATGCGTGCTGCCCGCAACCTATCATTTCATACATGTTTTTCCTATCATGCGGGTGGCACGTGAGCGATATGCGGATCGGCAGCGGGCGCGCAGCCCGCGCGCGTTCTACCCGGATGCGGGTGGCGTCCTTCTACTCTCAGTGTTGTTTTTAGTGTGACGCGGATCGCACGCATGGTCATAGTACGCATGCAATTCTAAAAAAAAATGAAAATTGACACAGAGAGAGTTATTTTTGAAGTGCACTTTCGCCCCGCATTGTGGGACAAACAGAATGCGGTAATTACTTTTTTATTCATCTTTGGCACGAGTTTACTACTGGCGACCAGTCTGTGCTGGCGACACGCACAACACTGCTGCAAAAATGAAATCTTTGTCCTGTGCGTGTAACCAGTAGCGTGCTATCACCCGCATGCGGACCAGATCCGCGTGCGGACGAAAACACGCATGACAGGAAAAGAGCCCTTAGAATAATTAAGGTTTTGAAGAGTTAATCTATGCATGTTGAATAATATGGTATACAATAGCTTTACCGCGACAGTCTCCGAGTGCCACACGTATTTTTTTTCAACTAAATAAGTTGAAAAAAAATACGTTTATTTATTAAAATGAAAATATATAAAATAGAGTTACCATATTCATTTGTAAGCGTAGTTTTCGCAGTTTTGTTGTGTGATTCTACCTAGCACGACCCCGGATGATTATCATAGTTTTCATGTAGTACAAATTCATGAAAAAAAATGTACTTTTTTGTACCATAGAATAAAATAAATGTACTCTGATATTTTCGCTGATAAAACGTAGGTGCCCTAAAAATATCTGTAAAATAGAGTACAATTAAGTACAATTATATTTATAGTATTTTCCACCATAAAGTTGATATAAAACCTAAAATGTGTAGGGGTCGTGCCAGAAAGGTACTACAGGGCACCTACGTTTTATCAGCGAAAATATCAGAGTACATTTATTTTATTCTATGGTACAAAAAAGTACATTTTTTTCATGAATTTGTACTACATGAAAATTATGATAATCATCCGGGGTCGTGCTAGGTAGAATCACACGTTTTGTTAAGTGATGATGCTGACACTAATCACAATATTTAACCGACTTCCGAAAAAGGAGGAAGTTCTCTCTGTGGCCGACAATTTAATAGCGCCACTAGACGCGGTGACTCCCCTAGCTTGTCTTCGCGATTCCGCGTCTCTGACGCAAAGTGTGCGAAGCTTAGAACAAAATATATGAAATTCTCGGCCGCAGCCTGTCAGTGTGCGCCTAGTGTAATATTTTTTTTTATACCACTTAGGTGGCAGACAAGCACACGGCCCACACTGATGGAAAGCGGTTACCGTGGCCTATGGACGCGTGCAACACCAGGGGCGTCACACTCGCGCTGCCGACCCTGCAAAAACCTTCTAGTCACATTTTATCCTTAAACTAACATTAGATACATAATAATATCACTATACTTTATTAATATCACTATTCATTTATAAAACAAATATAATATATCTACATAAATAAAAAAATTGGAGTGTCTGTTTGTAAGATTACAATAAACGCTTTTTACTAAGTGCATTTGGATGTATACGTTACCTAATAATGTCAATAAAACAAAAAAAAAGTCCTTAAAAATAAAACTGTAGATCATTGTACTTTTCGTTTTTCACTTGAAATACTTGCATGATGGTTGGCACTTCCATTGGAGATGTTTTTAGGCTTCTGAATATAGTTGACATAGTAGAAATTTCCGAATAAATATACAAATAAAAGACTATGGAGCATAAGCAAAATTGATATCCATTTTGGGTAGCCGCAGGAACTGTCTAGTACAGCAACCAAGTTGTGAATGAACACCATTCCAAATTGCACCTGAAAATGAGGAAAAAAACCATCAAAATATTTAATTTTGTATTAATCCTATTCTACTAAGGATAACATTAGGTACCAATCACTAACTATCACATTTGTAATATTAGTTTTTTTTTATATAGGACACGTCAAAATGACTCCACCTCGCCTGATGGTAAGCGAAAGGCAAAGTCTCAGGACTGGGGCCACCACCACATACACCGGTAGTGCTACAGTGGCGGCCCTCAGCTTGACGGCCTCATCAAATGCTTTTTCACGCCCCGCTTAAAGGCCCCGGGACTATAGGAGGAAGGAAACACATGCGCTGGTAAAGAATTCCAAGTCTTTATGGTGCGGCAAATAAAAGAGGCACCGAACCGCTTGGTTCTTGATGGAATTGATGCCACCGTGTGCGGGTGATACCTCAGTCTGTCACGTGTAGTTCTGTGTAGGAAAGGAGAGGGTGGGATTAATTGGAAGAGCTCATCGGAACACTCGCCATGGTAGAGACGGTATTAGTAGGAACTAATATTATAAATGTGAAAGTTTGTGAAGATGTTTGATAAAACCAAACACGCTCCAACGGAGAACGGACCTGCCTGAAATTTGGAACAGACATTATAGTCTAGAATAATATATAGGCTTTATTTTTATCCCGGGAATAGTTTCCCATGGGTAACAGTAACAGTAGGCCGGTGCTGACAGATCAGGGCCTCGATTCTGCTAAAGGCAAACCACTGTCATGTCACTGACACTCTAAAAAATGCTATTTAATTATAGATTTTACCGTTATACAAGTTAAGGTCTAAAATCAAATGAAAAGAATTCATTAAACTTTTTCATTCGCTCTACAAATTAACATTTAATTAGACTTTAACCTGATAACAATACAGTCTACAATTAAATGGCATTTTTTAGAGTGTCAGTGGTATATCAGTGGTTTGCCTTTAGCAGAATCGAGGCCCTGGTGTATTGAAGCGTAAGTAATCATCGCCGTTATACTCCTCCCTTTTTTGGAGTCGGTTCAAAAGCAAATTTGGTATCATCATCGAGGACTATTACAACAGGACATAATGGTTTATGTATACAGCGAAGTTTATACTCACAATTTGCATCGAAGTAAGATGCTTTTTCCACCAAAGGTATTTCTGATATTCAGGCCCAAGTCCTGAGATGAGATAGTAGGTATACATGACAATATGGACCACGGCATTAATCATTCCAACTAAGGTTGCATGGCCATCTGGAATATTAAATAATGATTATAAATTACATTTTACAAAGCTTTTTCACATTTTCTTTGTTTTAACAACGCTCTAATCTTAGGAATTACTGGTTCAAATTGAAAAAATATTTTTTGTGCTGGATAGCTCATTCATCGAGGACGTCATTATTCTTTATCACGCTACTACTGAGGAGAGAGCAGCGGTAATCATAAATATCAATAAATATCTATAGATTGGGTAAATTTTGGGTGGTTTGTCATTGATTGCAAACTGACTACGACGCGTGCGCTCGTGACAACTTGAAACAGCGTACTGACTGAACCGCGTATCAGTCAAAGGATCCGCCAAAAAACCGACAGTTGAATGGAGCACTCAAAACGAGCAACGAGCGGCTCGTTGCTCGCAGGTTTTCCCGTAATACGACGTACTAACTGCACGAATGTTCGCTCTGTAACACGTTACATTACACCTCGTAACGTCGGTCAGTACCAAGCTTATCACAAGAAGTAGATTCGATTTTCTTACTTGGGAAATATTTCAGGCAGACATAACTTGCTATGGGCATCATGAAGTGGTGGAAGACGTGTAGCGACGAAATTTGCCTGTCTTTCTTCCTTAAGACGAAGAATACTGTATCCATCAAATCTATTAGCTTTGTCAGAGTATAAAGCCATACCGCGTACAGCATCTGAAATGAGAATACAGAAATTTTAGTCTTACGAATTCTCTACTACTAACGTGACGTTAGAGCGTACGACTGGTTCGTCAGAGGTCGCTTGGGTGCGTGGGCCAGAACCTCCACGCAGTGCACCCGGGTAACGGATCCTAGCAGCCCTCTAGAGGGCTACTCCTGCTTCAGCCGGCAGGCCCGTATCCAACGGCAACGGAGCGTCTCCCACTCACCACGGGAGACGCTGCTGCCTGCGGCCAATCCGGCCGGAGTGGGAGTGGCCCTCTAGAGGGCTGCTCCGAGGCTCTCAACGTGTCCCTCTGTTTAGCAGAGGGCACAGTAGAGAGCAGACGTGGGGTGGGCTGGTTCTCCTAGCGCAAGCGGGGTGGGACAGGAGTGCCCCTGTCACCGCAGCAACCAAATTCATACCGGGGACTCTATAAAATGCTTGTCAGAGCGACTAGACAAAATTCACGGACGTAAATCTCGGAAGGCGCGGTGACCTCTATGGGGTCGAATACCACCCATAAATGAATGTAAATCAGAATGAAAAGTAAACTATTGTTTTTTTGCAAATATGTAAATATATGTAATGTTAGTAAAATATATGTAAATTCAAAACCAAATAGGTACATGGACGAGTATGTATGTAGCTTTACTGTTTGACTTGAATGTACCGAGGGTTCCAGCGACTGGGACCGCAATAGCTGGGACCGCGGTTCCAGTTGCCGGTTCTATTAAATTTAAATATTTTTCTTCCGGCAACTGGGACCACCCATAAAAAAAGCCAAAAACAGTACAGTCAAACGAAAAATTGTTAAAGATATAATTGGGTATGGCCACCAGGATCCCCTAACCCAATCCCCAGGGGATCTCAGTGAACTCGTCGGTTCACCAGAATCCTCTTGAAATAAAAATTAAATTGAAGATGTTTTCACAGTGTTTTCTTTCACAATTTCTAAGAAATGAAATGTAAATGATTTCTAGTATGTTTTTTTGAATATAGTTCCACCCTTCAGTAATAAAATTCGTAGGTAATAACTACACAACAAAATTAGTCTCCTAGTATAGAGGGTGAATTTTTCAAAAGGAATTGGATGGCCAAATCCGAAACTATAGGGAATAGCGAAAAATGCTCAACGGAGTCACGAGCCCGATTTTGATGAAACTTAAAACCTTATCATTAGATTTTGAAAAATCAATAATACTAGCTAGGAATCGAACCAGTTAATTTTGAAAAAAAAACACACCCTATATTATTACACCATACGATAGTGTTGCTATTAAGGATCTTATTTTGGGAAGTAATGACATACCGCAAACTAAAGGAAAGAGCTCATATTTAACAAAATACATTTTATTTTTCTTACATTAATAGTATATACTGATTAATAGTTCAAAATGTAGATCATTGTTTTCAATACATAGCTGGATTTGAGACCTCAAGGATCGTACTAAATTCAATATTACAATGTTATTGATTCCGTTTAGAATATTCTCCAAAGAAGGTTTCACGTCATCAACTGTATCTCTATATCATAATGTGTCGTTGTAAATTTCGTTTTTGACATATCCCCAGAGAAGGTAATCTAAGGCAGTAAGATCCAGGGTGCGGGCCGGAACCTCCACGTGGTGCACCTGGGCAACGGAGGCGAGCAGCGCCTCCCACTCGCCACGGGAGACGCTGCTGCCTGCGGCCAATCCGGCTGGGGTGGTATTGGCCCTCTAGAGGGCTGCTCCGATGCTCTCCACGTGTCCCTCTTAAAACCGTAGATGGTCCGGGGTCAGCTGGGGTGAGAGGGATATGCCCATTGGGTAACCTTACACTCCGGTAATTAAGGCCCGAGACGGCGTGCGGTTTTAGTCGGTTCGATCCCGACATAACCACCCCCGATAACCGACGGGGTGGTATCCATGGGGATTTCCGCACGATAAAAAAGGAGTTAGATCCAGGAATCTCGCTGGCCAAGGCACAGGACCATGCCATGCAAAAATTGTCGTCACACTGCTGAATCAAAATCTCTTTTACGGCTATTATGGGCTGGAGCTCCACCTTTTTTTCATCAATTAAAAAGACATCAATAATTTATAATCATTCTGAGTATCATTTAAAACACGGAATAGTTGCGATCTTTTCTGGGATTTCGAACGAAACAAATAGGTACATGGAACATGAATTTTATTAAATTCCAAATTTTCCTTAAATTTGCCGTATATCATTACTTCGCAGAATTTGTGCCTTAACAGCGACACTATCGTATGGTGTAATAATAAAGGGTGTGTGTTTTTTTTTTTTCAAAATCAACGGGTTCGATTTTCAGCTAGTTTTATTAGTTTTTCAAAAATCTAATGATGAGGTTTTAAGTTTCATCAAAATCGGGCTCGTGACTCCTTTGACCATTTTTCACTATTCCTTATAGTTTCAGATTTGGCCATCCCTTTTGAAAAATTCCCCCTCTATACTAGGAGACTGGTTTTGTTGTGTAGTTATTACCTACGAAATTTATTACTGAAGGGTGGAACTACATTCAAAAAAACATACTAGAAATCATCTACATTTCATTTCTTAGAAATTGTGAAAGAAAAAACAGTGTGAAAACATCTTCAATCTAATTTTTATATCAAGAGGATTCTGGTGAGCCGACGAGTTCACTGATATCCCCTGGGGATTAGGTTAGGGGATCCTGGTGGCCATACCCAATTATAACTTTAACAATTTTTCGTTTGACTGTACTCTTTTGGCTTAAACTACAGATTTTTCATAAAATTATAGGTGGTCCCACTCGACGGAAGAAAAATATTTAAATTTAATAGAACCGGCAACTGGAACCGCGGTCCCAGCTTTTGCGGTCCCAGTCGCTGGAATCCTAATGTACCGAGGTGGCCATATACAGCCGTACCGTACCGCGACGTACGTAGTCGTGAATACGATAACGCATGTATAGTTTTAATTCATTGCGTTTTCTCTGCGATGGTGTTTGCCTATGCGTCGAACTATAACAAGCAATGTACCTATATTGATTTTTAAAAAATCACTAAGTTTATAAAATTGATAATACGATGGCGAGATAAGCAAACTTCTCGTCGGTTCAGATTCAGACGGAAGGGCGCATATTCTTTCTTTATTTTATACCCATTACTACTTTTGAAGTTCGGGGGCTACGATGGCCCAGATAGACACACACGCACACACACACACACACACACACACACACACACATACACATAGACACATCAGACTTAATAATACCCTGTATTTTTGAGTCGGAGTTCAAATTGTTCAGAAATATAATGTATTATTTTTATATTAATTAAATATAATATAACTTACGTTTCTTGATTCAGGGTTTTCTGTTAAATCCAAAGGTTGGCACGCATAATTGTATGTATTTAACCAACCGCCCCTTAGTCCCTGTTAATTTAAAAAAGGTCGATTAATTTAATTTTTGCATAGTACCTCATTCAAAAGATCAGTATATTTCTTACCACAACGAATGCATGGGCGCAGATGTATATTTGGAATAAATTGTAGTAAAATATAATACTCTTCAATTTGAAGGGTTTGTGATTCCGCATCAGCCTTGGTCCGAGACTTAATGAGAAATATAGATAGAATGGCAATAGCGTGAGCATAACCCATCCAGCAGGAGACATATCTCTAGATCTTTCATCTGTAAGAGGAATGCTAATATTATTAATATTACTTTATTCACTAGCTAATGTCGGCGACTCCGCCTGCCCGGAGGTTGGTCACCGTATCTTGGTCATATCTCCGGTCTCCGGAAACATACGGCAGATTTTAAGTTGGGCCCAGACCTTTCGAATACAAAAGGCATGGTGTTGCACTGGAGTAAAGCCAGTAAACGCAGCTAGTAATATTTAATATTGTAGGAGGAAGGACACAACGGTATCAAATCTCCCGTCCGTAATGAGCTGTCCGACTGGGGTAGTACCTCCGCCCTACAGAACACCGCGGCCATAATAACCATCGTGTTGTGTTCCCGCTGGTAAGTAGGATAGCCAGAGCTCACAGTATTCCTCCTCCACCTCCAGCCTTCTATTCAGAGTAGGCAGCGCGTGTGAGACACCCTAAGTGTTGCACACGTCCATAGGCCACGGTGACCGCTTCCCATCAGGTGGGCCGTGTGCTTGTCCGCCACCTACGTAGTATAAAATATAATTATAATGCTGAAGATGTTTGAATGTTTGTTACTCATCACGAAACGAATCTGATTGTAATACAGGGATAGATTATAGTCTAGAATAACACATAGGCTACTTTTAAACCCAGAAATAGATTACCAAGGTTAGCAGGGACACATAAATTAACATTTTTTCTTTTTCTTCAACCTAGCGTTAATCCCAATCGCATTCAAAGCTTTCGCCTCGGAGTCTGGGTCCGCTTTACCAGTCCTAACTGCGAATTTGGCTGGACCTCGATATTTTCTGTGAAGCGACCGCCATCTGACCTTCACAACCTAATGGTGACATTAGGCGATATCGAAGCATTGTAGTTAGACCGTTGTTGTTGGACTTTTTAGGGCTCCACTATCCGTAACGACTGCAATAGATTTATTTGCTGAAAATCTTCAAAGTAGTGGACGCCAGAAGAATCGACTGAATGCGCCAATTTTCGAGATTCACCCACCAATGCTCACTTTGTTACTCTCCATTACACTAAAGTCTTAAACTTCAATTAAAACTCAAATTAATTACCAGCTAGATCGTAAAATATATAATCATATGTGCTTTTCATTTTTGCTAGTAGAGCCGCCATTTTCCCTTATCGTTCAATTATTATATTTCACTTAAAAACAACCTTAACTTGTAAATATAAAATGCTAAATAAACTAAGGTAAAAAGATACAACATTTCGGTTTTATGCGAAGTTAAATACATTCAAATTGAATTCTGAAGTATGTAAAGGACAAATACTATCATGACTTGCGAAACAGTGTGGTTTCGATTAATACTAATATTGACGCGTAATATACACAAGCAAATAATAATGTTAACCGTATGATAACCTTCATATACTCGCGTCAAAAGCCGGTAGGACCAAATATGAAAAAATAAATAAATCCAAAACTAAGATACAGAATCAAAAAGTACTTTAAGTCACAAAGCTCGCTCAACACGAAAATCAGAACATATATTATTATCATAGCAAGTGGTAAATCAATTAAAAAATGTATATTTCGCGGTTCATAGACAGTTAAAAAATTTAATTATAGGAATAATGAAATTTTGACAAAAAAAACCACTTCAAAGCACTTTGGTGCGTCGAAGTGTTAAAGTGCTTGTGAAGGAATCGGGAAGCGTCAGCTATTAAATACAAAAAGAAACATCAAAATCGGTAACAAACATCTCCTTTTTGGAAATCGGTCAAAAAATCTGAGAAGATACAAACGGACTATCGGTTCACAAAACTACTTTCTACTAATTATTATTATAAATCTGAAAGTTTTTGAAGATATATGGATGTTTGTTACTCAATAACGCACGAACGGTTGAGCAGATCTGGCTGAAATTTGGCACAGGGGAATTTTTTTTATGCTTTGTATCCCTGGAATAAACTCCCCTGGAAGCAGGAATGGGAACAGAATTTCACACAGGCGAAGCCGCGGTCAAAATCTAGTGTCATATAAAGGTATTCTTGTAACCCAAATAATACTTTTTTTCCATTTGGGAAACCGACATGAGATCCTGACTAGACTGAGACTGAATTTTGAAATTTAGTGTTCAGTTGTCCAACTAAATATTTGAACAGTAGAACAGCATTACATACAATGAGCAGTTGACTGTTAATAACACATTGCGGTAACCACGATGTTATTGTTACATCTAATTAATGCCTAATTAAAATTTTTTGATAAACAGTTTTAATATTGTTATGATGATTAATGATTCAAATGATTAATTATAATAATTAGGTACTTTACGTTACTTGTACATTAATTTATCTAAAGCAAAATGTTAAAAGTTTGAAATTTCAATTCACATTGCAGAAATAAAATTGATTGAGGTCAGTGATGATATAAATAATAAATAAATATTCTATGACATTCTACACAGCGTTCTCTGGACCCAAAGAAAGCATAGATTAACCAGTTTGTGTTATAGATTCTAGAATGCGGATAAACATACTTATATACTTTTTTTGTAAATACATACATATTATACACAGAAAAACCCAGAGCAATGCAAAACAAATATTTACATTGAGCGGGAATCAAACTCGAGCATCCTGTCGTAGCAACCGAATGCACTACCGCTACGCCACTGAGGCCGTCAATAATGTCAGAATTTTATCTAAAACTAAGTAAATTTCCTTAGACTTTAATCAAGGCCGGCATTACAAAGATTGGTCGGAAATAACAGAATTCGATTCCCATTCAGTACATGAATTTGTATGCATGAATAATTATGTGTGTTTTGTGTGTGTTTCTATGAATTTTAATGCTCATCCTACGGGATTCAAAAAGTGGTCTTGCTCGTCAATGGATATTATGGACATTGCTCTGTCAATTGCTCTGATGGCCTGGCCGACTGATACCCACCACGCCGGAGCTTTACTGCTGCATCTCCCTAATCTTGGAAAGGCTCATCGTGCGTACAGCTAAGGAGTGGAATTCCTTGCCTGAGTCTGTGTTTCCAGAAAGTTATAACCTGGGAGTTTTCAAGTCACGAGTGCAGTGGTTCCTTCTAGGCAAGCGTGATTCATCGTAGACCACATCGTCACTTACCATCAGGTGAGATTGAAGTCAAACGTAAGCCTATCATGAATAAAAAAAAAGGCGTGATGTTATTCTATCGTAATAATAATAGTCCAGCTAGACCTGATGTAAACTAAAAAAAAGGCAAATAGCTGTATGAAGTGATGAATAAATATATTTAATTCACGGATTCTATAGCAATATTTTATTTATTATTAACTAGATGTGCTCCGCGGTTTCACCCGTGGCAGGATAAAAAGTATCCTATGTTCGTCTCCTAGTTCTAAGCTCCCTCTCCACCAATTTTCAGCTAAATCTGTTCAGCCGTTCTTGAGTTACAAATAGTAACTAACTATAATAAACGTGAAAGTTTGTATTGATGTAATGTTTGTTGCTATTTCACGCAAAAACGGCTGAATGTTTCTAGCTGAAATTTGGTAGTCTGACTATAATCTATCTGATTATAGTCAGACTAGCGACCCGCCCCGGCTTCGCACGGGTGCAATGCTGATACTATTTCTGCATGTATTATACATATAAACCTTCCTCTTGAATCACTCTATCTATTGGAAAAAACTGCATCAAAATCCGTTGCGTAGTTTTAAAGATTTAAGCGCACATAGGGATATAGGGACAGAAAAGGCGACTTTGTTTTATACTATGTAGTGATATAACACATAGGCTACTTTTTATCCCGAGAATAGGTTTCTGTGGACAGTAATCGCGGGACCACAATTTCACGCAAGTGGAGCCGCAGACAACAGCTAGTTTATATTTAAAGATTTATTTTTTTATATTGGTAAGTAGACAAACAGTTGACAACTGGTTAAATAGCCATAAACTATTTATGAGCCATCGCATATGTATAATATATACATTATGATTATGCATTTATTTAAATTTGAATACTTTCTCCATCACAGATAAGATTTAAATCACTACTTACTTCCCTTACCGACTCGTAGTCACACCACATTATCACACCAGTAGCAGTGTGACAAACGGTATTTTTTTTCTCGTTTGTCACACTGCTGATTTTTACACAACATGTATATCGTAATTGCTAGTGCAGTGCCAACATAATATTCGGGCATGAGGCCGTGTCAAGACTTGTGTTGAACAGATCTAAATTAGAGAGGTATTCACTATTTAAATACTTACAACAGACAACTTATTTCTGCTGTGCACTCTTAAGTGCACAGTTAGTTGTTGAGTGTTATTTAGTGGTTAATTTCCTTTCGGCCACTTTCATAACTGTTTTTTCTTAACTGGTTAAGAAAAAATACCTTTTTGTATTTTTTCTTAACCAGTTAAGAAAAAACAGTTATGAAAGTGGCCGAAAGGCTTCATTATTTAAATTAAAGGTTAAAAAAAAATTATTTAACTGCAAAAATCAATATGGCACTGAAAAGTGAAAAATAACTTTTTGGTTTTCGTAGTTTCGTCTTAAAGCAGTATTATTTCAATATTATTTAACTTTCATTGTGTGAATCGGACCATCGACGTCGACGAATACTAGTGTTATAATTGTGGTCTAGCATTGTCTTATTTACTCATGTTGTGGATATTATATTTATTTCATTAAATTGGTTAGTAGATTCACAAGACACAGAACGGTTATTATAACGGACGACGTTTGACTGGAGTCCGATTCACACTATGAAAGTTAAGTAATATTTAAATAATACTTTAAGAGTTTTTGGTAAGGCCCCTGTTCTATATAGTTAGCGCCAAATTCAAATGACAAACTCATTAAGTAACTTTTGAATTTAATCTGTAGGTAGCTACTTACGTAACTTGTACTTGCTATGTACCATCGGCAGAAAAAAACAGACATTTTTTTGATTATGATTTTATTTCATATTGATATCATTTTACAACATACTACTATAGTGAAGTACCCGGTTTTGTTTGACATGTCGTCGTTAAGAAGATTGAGACCCCGTCGATGAGATGGACTTGTCAGGAAGTCGATCTTACGAGTACTTTCTTATATTTTTATTGTACAGTCTCTATCGGCATTTGCTTAATACATTCCAAGGACAGATTACCTCAGCACTCAAACTTAAAAAATAGACTAAAAATAAATCTATTTTAAACAAAAATTGGCAAATTATTTTAGGTATTTAATCAGGGTCGGCAGCGCGAGTGTAACGCCCCTGGTGTTGCACACGTTTATATGCCACGGTGACCGCTTCCCATCAGGTGGTCCGTGTGCTTGTCTGCCACCTAATTGTAATAAATAAAATCTATCATTGTCATCATCATTAGTATTAGAGTCCATGAGATATTTATCAAGTTGTTATTTTGATTGTCCAATGCGTCGCGATCATGGACCCGAATCAACTGAATATTTTACACTCAAAATAATTCCGTTGACTCTAACTCTAATGTTGATACGTTTAAAAAAAAAGATTAAAAAAAATATAAACGATTTTATTAATTTATTTCAATGTTAAGATCTTTCGTGAATTTGCTAGTGTTAAGCAACTTCTGAGGGCGACTGTACATAGTGTACACCTGTGTACACACACAATAACAATTATTAAATACTACCAATACGAAATTATATACCTCACAGTGCACCTACCTATTATATAATGTATTAAAAATATTAATTAACACAAAGTGTAATCAGAAATGAATAAAATACTTATAATAATTCATACTTATATTCTCGTTATTCTTACTTCTAAACTCATTTGGCGGGAATAAAATAGTAATTAATTATCTAATTTTTATCTTAATTCTATTCTATACTTAACCTATAAGTGTGTAGGATTTTTGTATCATACATATTACATAAGTAGTTTCAATAATTTCTTTTTCGAAACATAAATATTATAACGAGAAAAAATAACTATTATACATAAAAATAAAGTTAAAAACAAACTAATAATATTTATAACCTACACATAACAAATATAATGAAGGAACGCAATCTCGCTGTACTGATAAAATGTAATAAATATATCACAAATAAGTCTAAATGATAGATGTACAGTCAGCGCCAAAGGTTGGTTAACAAATTCTAATTTTTTGACCACCTTAGCTCTAAGACCTTTAATATAACAATAAACAAGACATATAAAACATAAGCTTTGTCCTCTGGAGATTATAAAACTACATATAAATTAATGACTGACCTATTTATTCCAATGTAAAAAGGAATTGTAAATATTTTAGTGTTAATCGACTTTTGGCGCTGACTGTACATAGTGAGTAACAATTCTGGGCTATCAATTTTATCAAACAAAAATATTACTTAGGCGTAACCGCGTCATAAACTTCTATTAATTAGCGTCCGGAGTGCCGTGCGAAGCCAGGACTATGAATATGCACGTTTTGATATCGACATCATTAGAATAAAGGAAAATTATCGCAATATTAATACGCACGAGCGTACATACGTGCATAGCGTGCGAATGCTACGCGTGCGCTATGGACAGGTATCCGCCGCAATACGCTACGCCACACGCCATGCCGCACGCTACGTCACACGCTACGCCGCACGCTACGCCGCACGCTACGTCGCACGCGACGCTCTGTACACTACGACGCACACTACACCACACGCTACGCCGCACGCTACGCAATACGCCGGCACTACGGACGCATACTTAATTTCCCATAATAATATACCGTACAATCAATGTATTAAAATGTTTCTTTTGGTTACAAGAATACCTTTTTTTGACATTTAGGCGATCGAGATTAGACTGAGATTGAATGAATTATGAACATAATTTTTATGAGAATTGGTTCTTTTTTCGACTTGGCAGGTGCCCTGTAGATCACAGTTAACTTTTCTAAGCTAGCACGCTTTCGTTTTACCATTTTTAACAATTTTTTTTGTTACACCGTTAGTGGCAGGCTTTTTCACAGGCATATTATGTTCGTTGGTCGGATCAACTTTTGTATACTTGACGTAGTTATTGTAATAGAAAACGCCGAATAAGTACAAGAAGAGACTAGCGTTGAGAGTCAGTAAGAAGTTAATGCCTCTGGGGTAATTGCAATTGCCGAACAATAGAGGAAAGTTGTGGATGAAGATAATGCAGAATTGTATCTGAAAGAAAAAAGTCATTATATATAGAGATTCTTTTCGTGTTTTTATATTTATGTACATAAATAGTTACTCTATTTTCGTGCGGAAATCCCCTTACTCCATGGGCGGCTATGTAGGACTCGAACCAGCTAAAGCCGTCTATAGTCCCTCCATAAATACTTACCCTTTTTTCGGACAGATATCAAGCATGGGTGACAAACCGTCCGACGAAAACTACACCACTGTCATAGATTTCAATTACTGGGATTAAGGTTATTTAATAAACATTGCCCTCAGCTGTCCTTGGGCTATCTAAGGTTCCAAGATGGTCCTATCGAACTCCGTCGCCAGCGGAATCTCAAACGTGACAGGTGGTTGTCCTGACACTCTTGTGTTGTAACTATAACTTCACCTCGCCTGATATAAGGTAAGTTACAGGTCAGGAATGAGGTTCACCATTATAGACATCGATTAATGCTATAATGGTTTAATACTAGCCCCAAGCTCGACGGCCTCATCAAATGTATTTTCACGCCCTGCTTATAGCAATTAATCTTAAGACATTTTAAATCTTACCAGCTGCATGGTAGTGAGATGCTTCTTCCACCATAAATATTTCTGGTACTGAGGCCCGAATCCTGCGATCAGGTAGTACGTATACATAATAATATGGATGAAAGAATTGATAACTCCGAGAAGTGTTCCGTGGCCACCTAGAATTAAAAATAAAATAATTGACATTTTATTTAATATATTATGGTCACTGTCATGGTCACCATTATGGCCAGTATCATGGTCACTATTATGGTCAGTATCATGGTAACTGTCAAGGTTACTATCATAGTCACTGTCATGGTCACTATCATGGTCATTATCATTGTCACTAGAACGGTCACTATCATGGTCATTATCACGGTCACTATCACAATTCTTATCATGGTCATTATCATGGTAGCTGTCATAATTTCTTATCATGGTCATTAACACGATCACTATCATGGTCACTATTATGGTCACTATCACAATTCTTATCAAGGTCACTATCACATTCACTTTCACGGTCATTATCACGGTCACCATCATAGGCACTACTATGGTCACTATCATGGTCACTACAACATACAGACAAAACATTTAATAATTACATTTTTGTTATAAGTATCGTGTGTACATTCATATACATTATGTGATCATTAAAAATTGTTTATTTAAACAATACAAACAAGCAACTCAATTTTATTTATTTAAATAACTAGATAAGAATACTTATATTGAACACACCTGGCAAATATTTAACTGCAATCCAACCGCATACAGGCATTATAGAATGGTGGTACAGATGTAAGAATGTGATATTCCTGCTTTTCTTTCTTAAAACGAAAAATATGGTATCCAGGAGCTCAATAAGCTTTGCTGCGAAGTACCACCATACAGCTCGTAACATCTGAAATATGCCATTCTAACTTACAAGTAATCACTAGCTTTCGCCCGCGGCTTCACCCGCGTGGAAGTCGGTATCGCTACCAATTAAACGACTCTCTACTCCATTCTCCACTCCACTCTCCACTTCCATTCTCCACTGTCGACTCCACTCTTAACTCCACTCTAAAAAAAGAATAAAAAGTATCCTATGTCCTGGTTCTAAGCTACCTCCCTACCAATTTTCAGCCTAATCGGATCAACCGTTCATGAGTTATTAATAGTGTAACTAACACGACTTTGTTTTATACATATAGATGGATTAATTATGTAAGGTTTTGGGACCTTCCCCCGCACAGTTGACAGACGGCCGTCCTATCACCTCTAGACCTGCGCTCGGAGAACTAACCCGGATCTTAACTGCTCTCCATTGGGCCCTCTGCTAGTCAGAGGGGCACATGAAGAGCTTTCTCCAAGGCCACTCCTGCCTCAACCAGAATTGGCTGCAGCAGGCAGTGTCTCTTGTGAGTAAGAGGAAAGGAAAATATTACAGCCCGCTGAGTTTCTTGCTGGAGTCTTCTCAGGTCTGGGCCGCGTTTCGAACCGGTCGAACCGTTTTAAATATTTTTGATTTTGACGTCTTGTAAGTGTCGCATATGGTCTATTAATACAGAACAAATGATTTTTTACTTTGATTTGTACTTTGACTTTGGCGTTTCCATTGCTCAGGGCTTTGCCGTTTCCATTCCATTCATCACGCGGGGTTCCGGATCATGACGACGCACTGCTGACTGAATCCCTCTTTTTGGTTTTTCTATCACTTGTGTGTAAGTTTCGAAAAACGACTAAATACCCTTATCAACACTATACAGCAAGTATATACTCTAACTAACTACTGAAGATATTTAATTTCACTTATAGATACGCATCAGTCAGTTAGACCGAATGTTGTTGATGATGGAGATGGCAATTAGAATTAGCTGGGAGGATTAATCGAAAATATTTGAAAATTTCTCTTACTAATAGGTAACCTTAAAATATGAAGTACCTATACACAAAATGCCATAATTTTCCATTATGAACAAATTAATCGTCGATCTGACAGACCAATGCGCGAAACAAAAGTGAAGAATAAATTTAGAAATATATAAGATTTATAAATTTAAGGACACCATTGTTTACCCTTATTGCCTTGGGTTTATCAGAGTAGTCTACCGGCTGACACGAAAAGCTGTAGTCATTCCACCAACCGCTGAATAAGCCCTGTAAATTATATCCAGCATTAATATTTTCTAACCAAATTACTCCTTTCAGGAGCCATATGCCGTTTGAATTGAAATCCAAACATCTTCATGAAATATCACATTTAATAATAGCAACACATTTATGTCCCACTGCTGGGTACGGGTCTCCTCTTCTCTAACGAGAGAGCTGAGAGGGTTTAGGCCTTAATCCACACACGCTGGCCTAACGAGGGTTGGTGCATCGGACATGTCCTTAGAATTTCTTCTAGGAGATGTGGGTTTCCTCACGATGTTTTCCTTCACCGTCAGCAGTTGGTAAATTATGTAATTAGCATATAACATTTACGAGTATAATATTAGTAGGATAGGATTATTCAAAGCTGGAGTTTACCTCATGAACCAAATAGATGCTCAACAATATCTGTGATACATTATACACCATGATCACATTCTTCAGTTCATAAGGTTTCCTATCTTTCATGTATCGAGGTCCCAGGGAGTTACAAAAGTACAGATAGATGGCTAGAATTGTCAGCAACGGCCCTGGCCCTGACATCAGCCACCAGTTCTCCGTTCGAGGGTCTGGAAAACCAACAGAAAGAATATGGAATATTAATTGGTAAGTGGCACAAATCTGTAAAAAAAATCTATGATTTCACTAGCTTTAGGCTTGAATGGCCATCGTCCTCAATCATCATCATCTCATCAATTAACCTATCGACTTCCATTGCTGGATATAGGCCTGTCCCAATGTGCGCCCTACCTCCCAATCCTTCGTCTTCCGCATCCAGCCAATCCATTCTTTTTTTGATTGGTAATAAGCTCGCGTTTGACCACAATCTCACCTGTTGGTAAGTGACGATGTGGTCAACGGTGGAGCACGCTTGCCTAGAAGTAACCTATTCGCTCTATACTTGAAGACTCCCAGCCTGCCTGAGTCTGTATTTGCCGAAAATACAGGCTCAGGCAGGGCATTCATTTGTTTTTGGTTGAAAGAGTAATGAATATCTATACATGCACCTTGGAGCCTGGGTTCTGCTCATCTGCTATTATTTTTTTATTCATTTACCATTATTTAGTTATACTCGCTGTACCCGTGACTAAATATTACCCGTGTAGATCTAAATATTTAGGGATCCATTTTCTTGTGACTTACCCCAATTATTTTTCTTAAATTAGGGTAGCGTATGTTACGTCTTTTAATGTCTGTCTGCCAGTGTAAATTCTATTTAAATCAATACCACATACTTAATAGCACATGCAGCATTATGTTGAGATGGCGATCTTATTTGGGCACGCAAAATGGAACTATGATTGGAGTATAGGTGTAGATGAAAGCTGATAATGTTTGCTGTTGTGTTTATCACAAATAAAATACCTATTGTTGTTTCTTTCTAATTCAAATACCTACTTCGGGCTAGCGGTTCAGCTAAAGATAAAAAAATTAAATTTTGCCGATGGCTTCTATTAGTTGTATATATCCTCTAAAAACGGATTTTTGGATTCCTCAGGTACTAAATAAGGGATGAATAGTTATGTGGTTGTCGGTCATTCGCCTGTATGGAGTTTTATTTCCGTTGCCGCTTGTTATTGGCATATTTTTCATGAATAAAATAGTATGGTATATATGTCTTATTCCAGACTATAATCTATCCATGTCTCAAATTTCAGCCAGATCCTTTCGGCCGTTAAAACGTGATTGAGTAACATTATCAGTCAGAAGGAGGATACGATTAGTAAGAAGTAGGACAGAGATTTCGGGCTACTAGCTCACAATAAGAATCAACTAGCTTCTACTGCCTCAATAAGAAATAAATTACCAGATAACTCATAAAATACATAGTCATAGGCGTCTTTCACTTTATACAGTAACTCTGCCATCCTTTTTGCTTGTTTTCAGCAAAATTATTTGCACTGCACTATTATAATTCGGCTTCCGTCTTGGACAAATAATTTAAACTAAACAAAATTCACAATGAATTGTAATAATATTGGAGATTGAAGTTAATGTATACAAATTAGATTCTAGAAATATGAATAAAGATTATCGTGACTTGCTGTTCATATTGTCACAATACTGTATTATTTATACAAATTCTAACGACAATTACACTGTAAGAGCATTAATTTATAATAGAAACGGTAAAAAATGATTGATTTCGGCAGCATCAGTATGGCAACCGTTGACAGAGAAATCTTGGAGATCTGTCTAAATGTGGGCATAGACATAATGTCTTCGGCGGTCTTCTTTTTCCTTTTATTAATGGCTTTAGCAGAATCGTGGCCGCAGTTTCACTAATGTCAAGTTTCCAAGGAGTCTACCAGTGCCATGTTAGCCACGCCTGTAAAATTATCATTATGTCCGCCCCCATGGGATTAGCTGGTGGATCAAAACGTGTGGTTGGATTATTAGGGGCCTGCCGCGGTCTTCTGAGTCTTATCTAGGCTTTATCTTTTCTGTTCGTAGATAGAGTATTCTGTTAGATATTTCTTATTTCTTTAAATGGGCACAAGCCTCGGAAGAACATAGCCCTCCAACATAAGTTTCTCGAGAAGAGAAACTATATTTTTAAATCTGTATTCCATACGAGGAGTGTATGAAATACATATTTAAAAATATCGATATTTGATATTATATTATTTTATATTTAATGTTGTGAGTTATGTTATATTATCGCTCAGACCAATAAAAAAGTAACTTAACTTTTTTATTGAGTACTAGCTGTTGCCCGCGGCTCCGCCCGCGTGGATTTCGAATTCCGTTTCAAATTCCTTTTTTCGTGCGGAAGTTCCTTCGGATACCACCGTCAGCCATCAGTAGTTAAGTTCAGACTTAACTACTCCTGATGGCTGACAGCGTGCGTGAAACTTGAGACGGCGGCGTGCGGTTTTTATATGGTGTGCCGTCTCAAGTCTTCATCGGCGCCTGGACAATCAGCTTGCCCCCTGTTTGCTCCCCACTGTACCCTCTGCTAGTCAGAGGGACACATGGGGAGCCTCGGAGCAGCCCTCTAGAGGGCCAATCCCACCCCGGCCAGATTGGCCGCAGGCAGCAGCGTCTAGTGAACTCCACTGCGGGTGACGTAACCTACGACAAACTTATTATTTGCGGTTGGTACAGTAATCGGGTCTAGGAATCGAACCGCAAAATTAAGTTTGTTTTTTACTGTATGTACTTTTCCGGGATAAAAAGTATCCAGTGTGCTGCCCAAGATATTGAAGAATAATTATACCAAGTTTCATCGTAATCGAACCGGTAGTTTTTGCGTGATGCCTGAACAAACAGACAGACAGACAGACAGACAGACAGACAGACAGACAGACAGACAGACAGACAGACAGACACAGACAGACAAAATTTTTTTTAATCACATATTTGGGTTCGGTGTCGGTCTAGTAACACCCCCTGCTATTTATTTTTTTGATATTTTCAATGTACAGAATTTTCACTTCTACAGATTTATTATAAGTAGTATAGATTATCGTCCTTTTGTAGGTTTTGTCTATAATTCAAACTCTACATAGTAGATAATGTTTTGTCCGGCGTAGATAGAGTATTGGCCGTGTATTGTGATTGCGTACGGATTGTGTATTGGCAAATATTACAATGTCAAAGTGACTGGCAAAAAATGTTGAAATTGATATTATGTACGAAGATATAATAGAGGTTACATAGGTTACATATGCCAGTAAAACTCGTTAGATACATTTTTGTAATATACCTAAAATATACTCGAATGTTAACCGCGATGGACGTAAAAACGACTGAACGGATTTTGATGTGGTTTTTTTATTAGATAGGTCTACCTCTACTATAATATTATGTTCAATTTTAAGTACGCGAACGATGTCCACGGTAACAGCTATTAAATATAAACTCACCTTACTTTTGGAACACGCTGTATACAAATTGAGTCTTCCTGCTTTTATTATTAAACGACGCACATAATTAAGTGGTATAGCTTAATAGGTTAGAGTTAGTTGACCAGTTAGTATCGTTTTTTTTGTAGGCTCAATGTATTCTTC
Source organism: Lithosia quadra (assembly GCA_963576445.1). Classification (NCBI taxonomy): domain Eukaryota; kingdom Metazoa; phylum Arthropoda; class Insecta; order Lepidoptera; family Erebidae; genus Lithosia; species Lithosia quadra. The sequence goes on from OY754879.1 coordinate 16,042,372, forward strand.
AAGTGGTTATACGTAATTTATTTCTTATGAATTTTGCGGTATCAGGGTTAATAGGTACCTATACACGTTGATTTTATAGTCGTTTTGGATCGAATTATTTTGGACACAATTTCGATAACAGGATCGATTGGAGCCATTAATTTGAAAATCTAAAAGAGTAAGAATTTCAAACACTGACAAAACATCCCGGACGACCGGGACAATGCCAGCACCGACATTTCATTACTTGAAATATGCCTGCGAGCGCATATTCATTCAATAAAAATTGACAGTGAATTTTTATCAAAGCTCTATTATGTTTTTACTCGAACGAGCGAAAAAGATTACAGTAAGTTATTTTTTTTATTATAACTCGTACAGCAATTTGGACAGGTGAAAATGGTATCATATATTATTCCAAGTAACCCCCTTTCGGGTCCAAAACGACCATAAAATCACGCAGTATAACCCTACCCTATTTATCCCCTCCCCCTGCACCTGTCAGCGGGGGCGATAACGTCGGACTGGAACCGAAAAGCCTCGTACCACGGCTGACCCAGGCCATTTCCTTGAAGGAGGTAGGACACGACGGTATCACCCGTCCGAAATGAGATGTCCGACTGGGAAAGTACCTCCACCCTTCAGAAGACCGCGGCCATAATAACCATCGTGTTGTGTTCCCGCCGGTAATTACGGTAGCCAGAGCTCACTGTACCATACTGCCATAAATGTTTGTATGGCAAACGGGATCGGGAATTTCCTAGATTCATACACAAGTGTAATTTTGCTTATCTTCCATAGGCTAGGAAAAAAATTCACAGGTATGTGAACTACGAGTACGAGCAGAGGAACTGTTGAAGATCGACCTTCACCCATCTGATAACCAGATACCTATATCTTTTAATAGCAACCCATTTATGTCCCACTACTAGGCACGGGTCTCCCCTCTAACGAGAGAGCTGAGAGGCCTAATGCGGTTGGTGGGTCGGACATTTCCTTAGAATTTCTTCTAGGCCCTGTGGGTTTCCTCACGATGTTTTCCTTCACCGTCAGCAGATGGTAAATCATGTGATTAGCACATATAAATTCTACAAAGTGAAATTGTCATTGGTGCTGTCCGGCCGGATTCGAACTCGATACCTCTGAGTAGAGGCCGTGTCCTTATTCATTCAGCTACCATCGCATTTTATCAAGTAATATTTGTCTATTAACAGGCTTAAAGTGACTTGCCTATCAAAAAGTGTTCATTTCAAAAGCTACGGTGTGGTCGGTAGCGTGGAATGTGTTAGGGTCCGTTCACACAGACCGGCTCGGAGAGGAGAGCAGATTCTTATCACGTTGAAAACAGAGTTTTTAGTATTTGTAGTAAGGTTTATTTTTGCATCTGCACTGCTTTTGTCATTATGAAAATCATTTGTCAGTGTGAAAAGAAAAATGCGCGCCGATGCTCTCCGAGCCGGTCTATGTGAACGGACCCTTAAGCTAATACGACTGTAGGTACTAAAAAATAAAACAACATAAAATACAAATTTATCCCATATATTTAAGATCCTCTTAAAATTACAAGTCTTGTGAATATTCTCGTCATTGATATGTCAGCTCAATAATTTCATTAATGATATTAACACCGAAGTATTTTTCACAAAGCTTCTACAGCTGCAATAAGAAGGTCTGTCCATTCTTATTTTTACATTTTTGACATTTGATTCCAAAAAAAATCACATTTTTCTAAAGGCTAACAACACGTGTCTTAGTTTCAAAATTTTTTCAATAGTAATTCAGTCTAATAGTAAACTCAATTATTGTTAATGTGATAACATTATCACATTATTTTTTTATTACTCACATTAGTGACATAAGAACATTTAACAAAACATATCAACTTAAAATAAAAATAAAAATAAATTAAAAATTTGTCCAGCGTGTTAATTTTTAAAACAAAATACACAAGTTTTCCAAAAAAATAAACAACAATTTTTGTACGGAACATATAGATAACAAAAATATAATATTGTTATTTTATTGATTTTGACATGTCTTAATCTAAATATGAACTTAAATTATATAGAATCATGCTGTTATTATACAAAACTTGTATCACAGTAAGGGGTCTAACCGTTTAATCTCTCATCACATCTTGTATTCGTACAAAAAATCCCAAGGCAGAGAGAGATAAGAATACACATTTCTCGGTTGCAAAAACTTGTTCTTTTTACAAAAAATATATTGTACCTACACGGTAAAATTATTTTTGTAATCATTACATTCCAGCTATACCTGATACAAGTTCAACTGGCAATGTAACAAATACAATTGGTACAATGTAACAAATACAATGTAACAAATACATTTGGTACAATAAAAATCTATGCAATTTTGTCGAATCATGATACTAGTTTATTCATTGAAATATAAGAATAAAATATGTTTTAATGAACAAACCACGATTTTTTTCTCTGTAGTACCTACTTAAATGAAATCCTAAAAATATTTGTACAAACAGTAATTATTCTAGCAGAAATGTTTGAAGTATAGTATCTAGTTTTGTTTTTTTACTATACTACACATCTTGAGAACTTTGTACATTTTTATTAAAACTATGAAAAAAATGATCAAATTATGTTCAATTCGGAGCCCTCATAATAAAAGTACCTAGCAATTCTCTATACATAAAAAACTTCGATATCTACATACATTTTCGTGATTATAAGATTTGAGTAAAAATGATCACTTCCTAATGAAAATACGCATTGCACACATGAAACATACGGACAGAAAGTGCTGAAGACGAGACTGTGTTACGAAAAGTGGCCAACCATGTGTGAGGGAGTTTTGGGTTGTAAATTGATACCCGTATTTTGAAAAAAATTGATTCCTCTATATTTTTTCTTGTTGTCACCACGGTTATTAAAGCATTTCACTCACAAGACATACTGTATTTCTTTCGCTAGTGTCTGACTAGTGAGTGAGAGTGTGTGTGCCGCATTGTACGTAGAAGCAAGTGGGCCGACTTTAGTGTTGACAGTTGTATTTCAACGCTTTCCGTCCATATGATTTTTACGTTCATGATTGTGCATTTGCAGAAAAAGAAATCATAAATGGAGGTAGATTTATGAAGTAAAAATAAAAATATAAAGTAATATCATAATTGTTACACAAAGTTACAATTATATTTAAGAAATGCAGTCTCGTAATAGTCGTAAAGATATCGATGGGACGGAAAGGCTAAAGCATTAAAGCGACAATAATAGTTCACACGAAAATCGCTTTTCAGTATTCAGTATTTGGAATCATTTTGCTCTGAAAATCAGATGTCGCTTAAACCCTTTTGTCTTTCAACCATCGATATGATAACTCAAAGAAGTTTAAACAAAGAAAGTGAAAATGAACACTTCGAAAGTTCTGAATTCAAACTCTATCACACATACCTAATCAAATCAGACAAAACAAACTCCCTTTCACTTAACTAATACAATCACAGTTAAGTCTTTTTACTAGCACTCTTTCGTTTTACCATTTGTAACAACTTCCTTCACTACACCATTTGAAGCAGTAATACCATTCGTAATACCATTGCTAGTGGTTATTTTTGCCCTCATTGTTTCAGTAGTCTGGACTCTTCGGTTCTTGACGTAACTGTTGTAATAAAACATGCCGAACATGTACAGGAATAGGCCAGCGTTGAGGGAGAGCAAGAAATTGATACCTTTAGGGTAGTTACAATCGCCGAACATTACAGGGAAGTTGTGGTAGAAGATAATGCAGAATTGAATCTGGAATGAAAGAGTGAAAATTTATTAGTATTTTGTGTTACCAGCTACTTAAAATCTATCGGGTTTCAGGGAAACGATGCTAAATGAGAAGACAGGCGATAGTATTAGGCCTTGATTCTGCTAAAGACAGACCACTGTGATGCCACTTATACTCTAAAATGCCATTTAAAGACTTTATTGTAAGGTCTAAAATGAAATGATATTTTGTAAAGCGAATGAAAAAGTTCAATGAATTCATTTGATTTTAGACTTTAACTGTATAACGGTAAAGTCTACAATTAAATAGCATTTTTTAGAGTGACAGTGGCATGACAGTGGTTTGCTTTTAGCAGAATCGAGGCCCTGTACGGCGAGCATGAAATTACTATTGTAAGCGTATAGTATATAGTATTCGTAACGAGACACTGAAGACTGTCATAATATCAGCGAATTTGTCCGCATGGATTAGGATTCGTAAGTTTTTTATTTTTTAATGCAGAACCCGTTTTATTTTTATAAAATTAAGTAGCCAATGTTCCCGGCAGAATATTCGGTATCGTCATAGCTTCGCATAAAAGAAATGCCTTAGTAACTAAAATGTATTCCATTAATTAGTTTCATTGACTTGTGAACTATGACAGTAAATTTTTTTTAACTTATGGAGTGTTGTATTTTTTACCTAAAGTATTAGTTCTAGTAAAATAATTATCATATTAAGGTCTTCTAACTACAGAACTTCGATATCCCACTTTACTCGTACACGCACAACAATTATTGTTGCTACGGTAGATCGACATTGTTCACTGTCGTATTAAATATTGAATTTATAAGCTGGACACTGTCTCTTAAAATACAGGTTAGCCTAGTTTAAGAGGCAGGGTTATATAATTGTGTACAGAAAATCTTTGAAACATACTGTAATGTCTAGAATAAGTCTACCCACTAGCTATATCTTCTTGTGTACATTTTTGTAACTATTTTATTAAATTAACTTATTATTATTTCCTTTATTTTAAATATAGACATATAAATTACATTTTTAAATATATATAAAAAAAATACATTTAAAAATATAAAAAATAGTACCCCACCGGCATCGGGTACAGGGACCAAGCTACCGGTGGTTAGGGCTCCAGAGAAAGGAACCTCCTCACAATACGTGCCGTGTCGAGGAGTACTGCCTTCTGCATCAGTCCCTTAACCCAGCCACCCAACGTGAGCCTCTTTAGGTGTTGGTCGAGGCTCTTGGCAATCAGTCCGTGGACTGATATAACTATCGGGACAATGATCGCCGAATCCACATTCCACATGTCAACAACCTCATGAGCTAAATCCAAATACTTAATTTGTTTATCTTTTTCAGCTTTTATGAGGTTCTCGTCATGAGGGATGGTGATGTCGACAATCATTGCAAGCCTCTCTAATCGATCTATTACCACTATGTCAGGCTTATTGGCGACAATAGTCCTATCAGTGATAACAGATCGATCCCAGTATAATGTGACACGATCATTTTCGAGAACTGGGTCGGGCGCATACTTGTAGTATGGCACCTCTGCAGATACAAGATTGTATTTAAGGGCAAGTTGCTGATGTACAATCTTGGCCACTTGATTGTGTCTGTGCAAATATTCGCCGTTGGCAAGACGAGAACAACCTGAAATAATGTGTCTGATAGATTCCCCGGGACGGTGGCATGCCCGACATATGTCAACCGTACCATCTTTCAGAATGTACTTCTTGTAGTTGTTCGTCATGACAACTTCATCCATAATTGCAAAGACAAAACCTTCGGTTTCTCCGAAGAGATTACCAAACCGTAGCCAAGATACAGACGCCTTTAAGTCTATATCGGGCCCGTTTAAGGCCCGATAAAAGCGTCCATGTAGCTCTTTGCCCATCCATACCTCCCTGCGATCAGCAGTACTAAGTACTACAGGTTTGCGCCAGTTCTCTTTAGCCAACGCAAGAGGGGTTAAGCCATTGTCCACTGCGACCACATCACGGTGCATATCTGTATTTTTGTGTAAAAAGTATTCTCTAAGGTTGTATATCTCGCGGTTGTGAAGTGTCTTGGCATTTAGAAAGCCACGACCACCCAACTTCCGCGGGATATACAACCTCATTACAGATGATCGCGGGTGATGCATCCGAAATGCGGTCAGCAGTGTACGGACTCTTCTATCCAGGGTATCTAATTCAGTCTGAGTCCATTTGAGTATGCCGAAAGAGGACATTAGGACTGGCATGACCCAACCATTGCAGGCGCGCACCTTGTTACCACCTGATAGGAAGCTTTTCAAGACTTTTTTCAGGCGGCCAAAGAAGCGCTCCTGCAGTGCCTGTTTCATGTCAGAATCAGATATTCCTAACGCTTGCGACATACCCAAATATTTGTAGGTTTCGGTTGCAGAGATAGATTTGAGCTTAATAGAATCCGAAAGTATTAATCCCTCGGATTCCACTATCCCACCCCTTTCCACATGCATGACCGCACACTTGTCCAACCCAAATTCCATATTGATAGAGCTACTAAAGTTTTCAGTCATCTTTAGAAGCGCTATCAATTGTGAATTGTTTGAAGCAAATAGTTTCAGGTCATCCATTTAGAGGAGGTGAGATATAACTCGAGCCTCTCTCTGCAACCGATAGCCCAGCCCTGAATTCTCTAGTATCGTACTTAAAGGGTTCAGTGCTAGGCAGAACCACAGAGGACTCAGACTGTCTCCCTGGAATATACCCCTCTCAATTTGTATGGGTTCGTCGTTTGTCTGGCAACACCGTGGATAGCGGAGGACCGTCTTCCATTGCCCCATACATGACCTCAAAAAGGTCGTTAGAGTTGCATCAATTTTGTACAACTCTAACACCCTCAGAAGCCAAGTATGTGGCACAGAGTCGTAGGCCTTCTTATAATCTATCCAGCATGTTGCCAGATTTTTACGTTTACGACGCACCTGTTGGCTAATGGCCATGTCAACTACAAGGAGCTCTTTAGTGCCACGAGCCCCGTTTCTACATCCATTCTGAGAAATAGATATAATCGAATTTTTTTCTAGATGTGTATTAATTTTGACTCTCAGAATGGAGGTTAGAAGTTTATAGACCGTGGGTAAACATGTTATCGGTCTATAATTTTTGGGGTCCATAGCACTACCAGACTTAAAGAGTAAGTGGGTTATTCCTGTAGTTAGAAAGTGGGGTAGCACACCCGAGCTTACAGATGACTGGAACTGAGTTGCCAAACGAGCGTGTGAGCTACGGAGCCACTTTAGCCAAAAGTTGTGCAGTCCATCCGGTCCCGCCGACTTCCAGTTCGGCAACGATTATTATTATTATTATTATATATCGCCAGTGTGCTGTGGAGGTCAGATGGCAGTCGCTTCACGGAAAATACCGAATTACGTCGCTTGGTATTTAGACTGAAAAATCAGCCCCAACTGAGTTGAGAAAATGTTACGGATGACGAGATTTTTCCAAAATAAATCTGATATATATTATACCTAGAGAGAAATGTTAAAAAGGCATATTAAATACGATGTACTCAAGATAAAACTTACCAATTGCATGGTGGTGAGGTGCTTCTTCCACCAAAGGTATTTCTGATACTGAGGCCCCAGTCCCGAGATAAGATAGTACGTGTACATTATAATATGAATAAAGGAATTGATGACTCCAAGGAGAGTTCCGTGGCCTCCTAGAATTAAAGAGATATAGTAAAGTTAATAAAAGGGTATAATAATAATATAACTACGTTTAAAAACCGACTTCACAAACTAAAAACGTAGTTGTTTTTTTTATTTTTAGTGTACAGAAAAAGTAACTATTTATGAGGTTTATTATGTACAAAGGCGTCAAAAACAGAATTTTTGCCGTAAATTTGATGATTTACTCTCGATTTTCCCAAGATCCCAGCATCAGATCCTGATACTCTTACCACCTCAGAAGTAGCCTGTACGAATTGAAAACCTCCTCCTTTTTTGAAGTCGGTTAAAAATATTTGACTCATTAGAAAAGATCAAATCACTGCTGGCTTGCACGCGTATGTGTTCATAAATTAATTTTATGTATTATATTCTTTTCGTATGTGTATGTTAGACCAATTTTTTATGTACCTACTTTAATACTCATTTAATCGATATATTGTAAATGATGGTAATTTTATGTACATTTATTTGTTTACTTTATAATAATATTTGATACTTTGTTGCGGCACGGTTTTGGAATGTCAATTAAATGTGTCCGATAGCCAGTAAAATTATATTATGTAACTAGCGTACCCGCGTGAATGTTGGCTATCGCCACCAAGTCTTTTTTAAGCTGAGGGACTGCCCGTACTAACTTTCAATGTCTATTCCTTCCCAATCAGTGGTTGCAGCTCAACGTATTCATTTCATTTCGAGTTCTATCAAACCCTTCAAAGTATAGTGCCATGCATCGCGGCCAAAGCCAGTCTATTTACCATCATTGTCCTTCTTCATTGACTTCTAGACTTCTAGATTTTGTGGGGATTAGATAGCTGCTCTGGCCAAAGTATGTGTGACTCGGAAGAGGCTCTTTGAAAAAACCCTTTCATCATAGTTGCATTGCACTTTAACATTCGATGCACTATTTCAAATTAGTGAACATTATTTATTTCCGAAAATCTGATTTTTTTATTATTAAAGTCTTGCTACAGACATTGACATTTCACAACCTGATTTAACAGACCAGCACACGGCCCACCTGATGGGAAGCGGTCACCGTGGCCTATGAACGTGTGCAACACTAAGGGTGTCACACACGCGCTGCCTACCTTGAGGGGAAGGGGGAAGGGCTGGGAAGGGGCGGGGAGGCAAGGAAGGGATGGGGGAGGAGGGGTACAGTGAGCTCTGGCTACCCTACTTACCGGCGGGAACACAACACGATGGTTATTATGGCCGCTGGTGTGCTTACTGTACAGCTGTTGACTGTACTTGCCAAATTACATTGTTTAACATACCTGGTAAGAATTTAACTCCGATCCAAGCGCAGATGGGCATCATGAAATGGTGATACAAGTGCAAGAACGTGATTTGCCTGTTTTTCTTTCTTAACACAAAGAAAATTGTGTCCAGAAGCTCAATGATTTTCGCTGCAAAGTACCACCACACAGCTGCCGCCATCTGCAATACACAATTAAAACTATTAATTATGAGGGACAAAACAACAGTTAATCAAATACAATAGATGCCGTACCGTACACTATACTTGTTTGTGGCAAAATGCGTCGCCTAGAAACAAGTATAGTGTACGGCATCTAACTTGGCAAGGTTTTGAAGTAGTGGGGCCCACACTACTCCAAGATCTGGCCACGTTAGATGCCGTGCACTAGACCGCTTAAACATACTGCCTAAGAAAAGATGGATGGAATGCGTGAAAGACGATATGGAAAGGAAGAGAGTGACTGAGGAGATGACATCTGACAGGAATGTATGGAGGAGAATGATATGTTGCGCCGATTCCAAATTGTTGGGACAAGGGCAGGTGGATGATGATGACCTACTTGAGTACTTTTACACTCTTTAGTTAGACGAAAATCACTGCTTTGCAGAAGAAGGCTACATAATATCCATTGTTTTACTCACCCTTTTAGCTTTGGGACTGTCAGAGTAATCTACTGGTTGACACGAAAAGCTGTAGTCGTTCCACCATCCGGCGACTAGGCCCTGAAAATAAGAGAACAAAATTGTTATCAAAATGGTTTATGATTCCAAATTACTTCTATTTATCTATCGTGAGGAAACCCACATGTACTAGAAGAAATTCTAAGGACATGTCCGATCCACCAACCCGCATTAGGCCATGTGTGGATTAAGGAAATAAAATGTATTTTGTTACAGATGAGCTCTTTCTTTTAGTTTGCGTATGTCATTACTTCCGAGAATAAGATCCTTAATCGCAACACTAACTACGTGTAATAATATAGGGTGTGTTTTTTTTTCAAAATCAACGGGTTCGATTCTCAGCTAGGTTTATTGGCTTTTCAAAAATCTAATGATGAGGTTTTAAGTTTCATCAAAATCGGGCTCGTGACTCCTTTGACCATTTTTCGCTATTCCTTATAGTTTCGGATTTGGTCATACAATCCCTTTTGAAAAATTGACCCTGTATAGTTTGAACTAACACAAAGGCTTTTTATCCCGGGAATAGGATCTCACGGGAACCGAAACAGGGAACAGACTTCAACTTTAACAATCCCCGTAGAATTGTGTTTCCGTAATCGAAGTTTTGTAGTTACTCCAGTTTTCGAACTTTTTAGGGTTCCAACTACCCGTAACGACTGCCATAGATATTCATACCAGGACTGACGGCTTAACGTGCTCTTCAAGGCACTGCATAACTGAAGATGGCTATTGGCACATTTTTATATAAGACACGTCAAAATGACTTTACCTCGCCTGATGGTAAGCTAAAGGTAAAGTCTCAGGACTGGGGTCACCACCACATACACCGGTAGTGCAACAGTGGCGGCCCTCAGCTTGACGGCCTCATCAAATGCTTTTTCACGCTCCGCTTAAGGGACCCAGGACTATAGGAGGAAGGAAACACAACATTTACGTAAAAGCTTACCTCATAAACCAAAGCTTACCTCATAAACCAAGAAGATGCTCATTAAGATCTGTGATACATTATACATTATGATCACATTCTTCAGATCATAAGGCTTCCTGTCTCTCATGTATCGAGGTCCCACGGAGTTGCAGAAGTATAGGTAGGTGGCTAGGATTGTCAGCAGCGGCCCTGGTCCCGACATCAGCCACCAGTTCTCCGTTCTAGGATCTGGAAGAACAAAACAAAATAGATGTTCAAAGTCAAAGTCAAAGTCAAAAATAATTTATTCTGTAATAGACCATTAGACGTCACTGGACGGCACTCACAAAAACGTCAAAATTAAAAATATTTAAAACTAGACAAGTAAATAGACCACCGCACCGGTTCGAAACTTGGCCCAGACCTGAGAAGACTCCGGCAAGAAACTCAGTGGGCTGTTTTTTTTGGTCTATTTACAATAGTTTCCTAATCTAAATACAGTTAATACATTTAGTGTTACTAAAATCTGTGCGACAGTAATTTAATTTTGAAGAGTCGTTCTTACGAGCTGATGACAGTAATGTATTATGTAGATAATTTATAGACTTGAGACTTAGACCTGGAATTGTTTGTGTTCCCTGTGCACAAACAATTCCAGGTCTAAGTCTCAAGTCGTGTTTCCTTCTTCCTACATTCCCGGGTGTCTTGAGCACAGTGCGGGCACAGACGGTGTTCAGTTAGATGGCTATATTAGATCTAAGTAGGTTGTTATGCTTTTTCACACCCCGCTTAAATAACTAGATGGAAACGCCTTCTCATTATTTGCGAGCAATGTCTTATTGTTGTGATTGCAGTAATTAAATTAAAATTGTCGTAGTTTCTTTCTTTGACTGATTTAATTTATGGCTATTTATATATTATACTTCCATATTTATTGAATATAAACATTAAAATTATAAGATTTTATATAATTTAGCCACGTTTTTCCGCTGGTGGGCATGGTCTGAAACCAACTCCCGCCAAGTCTAACACAAACGTCTTATTGTTGGGCATGGGATTTCCATGAGAGGAATTTGGACTACTCGGCCACGCTGACTAGGCGGATTGTTACAGGATTTATATCGAGTTTTCTTCTCTCAAAGTGATAATATGGTCCGTTACTCGACCCTTACCACACCTTCGGATGTGATGTGGTGGGGCCTGGTTTCTTTTTTGCTACAAGAATTACACTATAACCCCCTTTTCCGTGCGGCAATCCTCATTAATACCCACCCTGCGGCCAATGGGGCAGGTTATGTCAGACTCTTACCGACTAAAACCGCACGCCGTCTAGGGTCTTCTGACGCCAGGGTGTAAGGTGGCCGGGACACTGTAACCTCTAATAAAGGATTGGAACGTTGCAACAAGCTAAACGATGAACGATACGTCTTGAGGTTAACATTATATTTGTATTCACTAATATATTGAACTTAACTTTCAACGTATTTTAGCCCTGACAGATAATACCGCGGTAGCCTAGTGGTCTGGGTAATAGGCTGCTGAGACGAGGTCTCGGCTTCGATCCCAGGTTCACCATGGCATACACCAATGACTTATCGATGCTTTTCGAAGTTATGTGTGTATTTATCGCAGGTTTATAAGTGCCCGGTTAATGGCAATAGGCTCGCCACCTATTACATTGGGACCTAAACATAAACTGGCGAAATGTGGGTGCTAGCACCTCTGCCTACCCCTTCGGGGATATAGGCGTGAGTTTATGTTATGTTATGTATGACAGATAATAAAACAAATACACGGAAACACAGCTTCATTTCAATAATAATCGTATTAGTTTGCGTGAGAACATTCAGTGTTTTATCGACGTGTCGTTGTTTGAGTCACTTGTGACGATTGTTAGGCAGACTACGTTTCGTTAATAACAAAAGAGGTAAGCAACTATGTTGGTTATATCATTTCGGTAACGTTTGATGGTAAAGATGCGGCTGATGTAGCTAGACATGGAGGGCAAAAATATTGAAGTCAATGTACTTTGTCTCATACACCTATACTGCAGAGGACCTGTGTGAGGCAATGAAACGCTATAGATAGTGGTGAAGTTTTGCACCGAAAATTTAAAAGACATATAAGATTTAGTCGTTGACTTGAAGAAGTCTCTTATTTTCTCTTTAATTAATTAATTAATTTATTACATGGAAAACTTACAGCTACAAAAACATGAATAGCGTTGGATTAGGCAATAGAAAACCAGTAACAAGTTTTCGCTTATAGTCGCAGCGTAGGTAAAGCATTGTGAGCAAAAACACGCATTACCTACACAAACCTTATCTATTCACATAGTCAACACAACACTAGAAACATAGGACATCAATTTCTGGGTTAAAAAAGTTAAAAAAAGTTAAAAGTTAAAAACTCAAATAAACCGATTGTTTTTTTTATTCAGGCCAACTTATTTAATTTACACACATTAATAAGCCTATGTCCATCGGGGGTGACGTACCTTTCAAGATGCTTTTTTTTCAATTAGCTGTGTGGTCTTGCATAAACTTAAAATCTGCCTATGTTTGATTACAATAGGTAAGGAAGACCGAAGATATGATAAAAAAACGGTACAGAGCGGAGCCGCGGGCTAATCTGCTACTCTGTTATAATTATGTTTAGTTGTTTATGTTTAGTAATTATTATGTAAATGTATTTTATTTTTTATAAAAATTAAGCCTGTTTTCCGTGCGGAAATCCCTACGGATATCACCCTCGTCGGCCATCGGTCGGGGGAGGTTATGCCGGATTCAAACCGCATCGACCATCTCGAGTCTCAATTACCGGAGTGTAAGGTTCCCTCGCATCACCGCTGACCCTGGGCCATTTACGTTAGAAAGGGGGCTATAAATTAAGCCTTACGATATAATAATATGCAGTTTGGTATCACAGACACAGTACCTGAGTACTGTGTCACAGTTTCACTGTGTTACCTAGCGCTTAGTACCTACCTAGTATTGTTTTCTCCCACATCAGGCAGGTATGTGCGCAATAAACATGTGTGTAACAAAGCCAATAAATAAGATTAGCACATCTCGTACTTCAACCATTAAACCTGAAGTGATTAATCTATGTCTATTTATACTATAGAATCAACTGTATATTCTTAAGAATGCTATTGTGCAGTTCCTAAGTACTTAAACGCTAATGTGTCAGTGCAAAAAATATTTTCAGCCTAGATTATAATGATATCAATGACATTGCATTATTAAAAGTGGAAACTTATGATTGACCGTTTTTTTACGATATACCTCTCTATCTGTAATTAGGTATTAGCCTTAATTTTCACTAAAATAAAATAAATTAGCTGTTGCCCGCGGTGCCGTCCGCGTGTATGTCGGTTTTCCCCTATTTCATTCCCTGGTCGAAACCTATAAAACTCTGTATAGAATATATATTTATTATCAAGTGATTATAATAATACAAAGAATCTTCGAAACGAATTTTCATGCCCTATTTGAACTTTATATTTGCCTAAAAAAAGTACACGGTATGTCGGAGTCGAACCGACTAAAACCTCACTCACGCAGTCTCGATTCTTCTAGCACTGGAGTGTATATTGTCCCCAAAGGCATTTCCCTCACATTTCGGTTAACTCTCTTCGAAGCCCCGCGTCGCCCTATATCGCACTTTATAATTTTCGCAAACCAGTTCTCCTTACCGCATATAAGACCACCTCAATGATACGATTAAGTCTAATCACGTAATGTATTACTAACAAGAGCCATATATAGAATGAAAATTATATAATTATTATAATTTGGGCATTAGCTATTGTTTATAAACAAATAATATATAGGTAGAATAGTTGTTAACATTGTGAATCTATATAGGTATTGTCAAGCGTCAAAAATTGATGATCATTATTCAGATTTTAAAAATAGTTTTTGAGTTAAGTAATTTAAATTTCTAAAAGAAAATGCTGTTTATGTATTTAGTAGGCTTTATTAAAACATTTCTAAATGCTGGTTAAAATAATATAATAACATTTTTTTTTTTAAATTTTAAAGTCTATGCAATCATATCGTCTACTTTTTATGCTAACTGTACGTACGCAAGAGTGAAAAAGATAGAACACTAAAAAACTGTTTTGTTGTACTATTTATAAACAATAGTACGTAACTGTAACTAATGACTATTTCAAAATAAGTGAACATTACAAACGTGATTCATTATCTAAATGGTTGTTGTTGTAAACTCTTAACCTTAAAACGTTACAGTGAAGGTACAATACAATTAGGTACCGAATTTTTATGAACATACACTGCTTGATGTATTAATGGATTTTACATACTTAGGTACAGAGTGATTTTTTTTCAAGATTTTTCCATTTACTCCCACTTGAAAAATTCACCCTGTATAAGCTTGGTTTTGATATAGGAAGCAGTCTTCCCTACGACATAATCTTCATTGCCTACTACCGTAAGTTTCCAGGATGTCGTTTGAAAATTAGAATGTGAAAAAAAAACTGTCAGACTACAGATCAACATTTGAACACGTGAACATAAATGAATTTGTCAGAATGGAACAACAAGTGAAAAGAAACGCATCGATGCATCCAATCGGAGTGGAGTTTTGTGTTGCAGGTGGCTGAGAAAAAAGGCTATACTAACTGCGAACCTTGGCTTTTCGCCCCAGTGAATTTTTTAATAATTTGCTTTCATACAAACCTTATTCTGAAAATAAAAAAACACAATAAAAATAATTATCCAATTTGGTCTTTCCAGTTATGCGCGTACATATTTCGGTGATTCATTTTTATTTTGTGTACACATACATTGTGTAGATACATAAAAAAAATCAAGTAGAAACAAATCCATTATTGGAAATGATTCCAGGGAGGTTGATGGGGCTTTCCGCATGATAAAAAAACTTCGAAGTTCGAGGATGGTTTTTCGATTTCTACTTTTCCACTTCATCATCCGTATCATCTTGGGCATAGTAAGTGATAATTGGCGTTACTAATGGTACCTATTTAACTTTGAATTAAACATAATTATGCAGTAGTTGAAGCATGACATGACTTGCGTAAATTAGATGCTTATTGAATGAATTATATTATTATTGGTTTATTCAGTAAATAGCAATATATTTGATTTCCTTATAAACGAATGCTGTACTAATTGAAGAGCGCGGAAATCGTATATCAAAACACATGTTTTTGCTTGACCTAGACTTTATGGCAAAAATAAACATTTCAATTAACGAATAATAAGTAGGTAGGTATACTAGTTCATTGTCCGTATTCATAATATCAGTGTAATTATTACGTTATATTCGTGTGTGACTCAGGAAAACTAAAAAGCACAACCGTATTACATCATTTCATAATTCCAAGTAGATGCTTAAAGTTTCGGTTAGTCATTTGACGCAATCGCTAGAAAAAACAAAGAATTTACGTTTTGACAGTACGTTCATCGTGCGTACTGCTAAAGAGTGGAATGCCCTGCCTGAGTCTGTATTTCCGGAAAGTTACAACCTGGGAGTCTCCAAGTCTAGAGTGAACAGGTTACTTCTAGGCAAGCGTGCTCCACCGTTGACCAAAATATCACTTACCAACAGGAGAGATTGTGGGCAACGCGAGCCTATTATAAAAAAAGCTGTCTATATATTGGAGAAATTTAAAAAAACTTGGTTTAAGTATGTTATATGAATGATTCTGAAATAGGCTCGCGTTTGACCACAATCTCACCTGTTGGTAAGTGATGATGTGGTCGACGGTGGAGCACGCTTGCCTCTGGGCCCGTAGACAAGTGTCAAAAGTCTAAATCACAAACGATCGCTAAGGAAACGAATAGATTAGGTCGACCAATCACACCCTTTTTCGGTATTGGACAGATTCGTGGATTGGACAGCTTCGTGAATTCGGCAGATTCGCTACTCGACAGATTCGTGGATTGGTCAGGTTCTAGGACTCGACGGATTAACTATACGACAGAAAAGGAACAGTTGCGCACAAAAACGGTAATGCGTTACCGTTAAGTCCTATAATGATAATGTTTAAGTATGTAAACTCCTTGCATAATTATGGACTCAATTATCTAACAGGCCACTTCAAGTCATTGTCATTTAGCTTATACCTATGTTAACTTCAAATAAATGCATTTGTTTCCTGTTTGGTTTGTCTTGTGAATTATAAAAGGAGCATAAATGTAATTATTTCAAAATAAAAACATTTCGAAAAATGGATTTTGCCGGCTGCGGTACCAGCACCGGTGTAGTGAATTTAAAATTTATACAAAGTGAAAGAGGAAAACCCGTTGTTTTACGCTCAGGACATAGATACAATTTTGTTAAAAATAACAAATGTGGAACTACAAACTGGCGATGTGTAAATAAAGCAGAATGTAGCAGTTCTATCACTTTGGACAAACTCAATCAAATAGTAAGAGAGTCCAGTCATGTGTGCATGCCTGATTTTACCAAAAACGCAGTACCTAGATAGTTTAATAGACGAATGCAAGGCCTTAGTATGCAAAAAACTCGAACCTATCCCAAAATTATTTGAAGATTTCATGGATAGTGTCGATTGTGAATTAAATGATGAAGATAAACCAACATTTGTACACAAAAAGGATGTTTTGTATAAAGCCAGAAAAGATTACCTGAAAATGAATACGAAAAATTGTAAATATTTGAAATCGCTGAAGCTACCGGACAGTTTTGTGGGTGATTTCTTTTTATTTGATGATGGAATTGAAAACAAAATTGTGATTTTTGGGTCGAAATTGGCGAAAGACTATTAAAAAAAAAATAAGAGTAACTGTGGCGATGGCACCTTTAAAGTATGTCCCAAACCTTTTTATCAAGTTTACAGCATTCATATAAATATCACTCACGATGACAATACCGTTAATTTTGTACTAATTCTTTACATACTTCTGCCTAATAAAACGCAGATAACGTATGAACGTATGTTCACTATTTTGAGGGACCAATTTTCAGTGATAATTGAAAATTATAAGTGCGACTTTGAATTAGCCACTATCCAAGCTATAAAATCAGTTTATCCTGGTATAAATGTAACTGGTTGTTACTTTCATTACTGGAAAGCTATACTTAAAAAGAGCCAGAATGTTGGATTTGATAAAACAGAAAATGGAGAGTTTATCATGCGCCTTTATATGCAACTGCCGCTGCTGCCCCCCATATTGGTTCTTGAAGCAATATTAAGTGTACAAGAATTAGCCAATGATTCAGCGGAATACAATACATTTAATAATTATTTTACAACTCAATGGATGGGGATATATACGGAGAATGTGTTCACCTGTTATAATGAAAATTTTCGAACAAATAACCCAATCGAAGGGTGGCATGCGCGGCTTAAAAAAAGAATTCCTGTTAATCCTCCGCTCTATCTATTTTTACAATAATTGTCAAAGAAGGAATCCCGTTTTCAAGATACGAAGTTAAAAAAAGAACAACTTCATTGTAAGGGGAAGCTGCGTAATGCAAAACTGATGCAAAAAAATAGTCAAATAAACGAAATTGTCAACGCAGCATTGCAGAATGAAATTAGAGTGGTTGATTGCTTAAAACGGTTGTGCAAAGTAAATTTTATATTTAAAACGAATAAAGACGTTAACATTTCTGTCTCTAATTAAAAGTGCGTTACTTTATTGTTTTTTATTTTCTTTACACCTGTACTTCTGTCGTATAGCTAATCCGTCGAATCCACGAATCTGTCGAGTAGCGAATCTGCCGAGTAGCGAATCTGCCGAATTCATGAAACTGTCCAATCCACGAATCTGTCCAATACCGAAAAATCCAAGCTCGTTCGCCGGAATACGATGCGCGCGCAGCGGCGGAGTCACGAGCTGGAGTGTGATTGGTCGACCTAATCTGTTCGTTTTGATTGCGATTTCGACTTTTGACACTTGTCTACGGGCCCTGTTCACTCTAGACTTGAAGACTCCCAAATGTTCTTTGGGCCACCTTACATCCTGGCGTCAGAAGACCCTAGACGGCGTGCGGTTTTAGTCGGTAAGAGTTCGACATAACCTGCCCCGCTGGCCGCGGGGTGGGTGTCCATGAGGATTTCCGCACGGAAAAAAAAAAAGGTTGTACAGCTACCTACTTTACAATTTTGTATTAGTATACATACGCAGATTAATTAATGCAATACCTAAGGTCATTCACGGACGATAATCGAGCAGCGCTTGTCATTGTTAGTAACAATCGCCTGCTGACTAACTGATTGCATAGATTACTCAGGTCTTTAGCATTTAACCTCAAAATTATTTAGAACTGTGTTTTCATTTTGTAATGAAATATACAGATATAATTGTTTACAATGACTGACTGATTCATCAACGCCGAGCCTTAATCGCTGGGGCTGCAATCTTAAAATTTTGGCAATTATACTTTTCACCGTTATAATAGTTCGATCCCCGCTCAGTGCAAATATTTGTATGCATGAATATGAGTATTTGCATTGGTCTGGTCGTGCCTCGGAGAGCACGTTAAGCCGTCGGTCCCGATTGCCATACAAACATCTATGGCAGTCGTCACAGGTAGTTGGGGCCCTAAAAAAGTCCAACAACAACGGTCTAGCTCCAATGCATCGATATCGCCTAATGTCACCATTGGGTGGTGAAGGTCAGATGGCAGTCGCTTCACGGAAAATATCGAGGTCCAGCCAAATCCACAGTTAAGACTGGTAAAGCGGACCCCAGACTCCGAGGTGAAAGCATTGGATACGACTGGGATTAACGCTAGGTTGAAGACTATTATAATAGTTGATGGGATATTCACTATGTTTGTTTGTCTTGTGAATGGAGGACTGCGGAGGAGAGTAGACCGATACGGTCTGCCTAGTCCCTAACATCCAGCTGGGATGGCATGGCGCTTGCAACAGCGCCGAAATTCGAATACAAGATTTTTACAATAAAACAAACATTCTGAATTGACCATGACTGTCAATCTGAAATCCCATAAATTATAGTTTTGAATTCTTAATTCAAAACTATAATTAATAAAATGTGAAAAATTATTTTTCAAGTTAAACGGTTTTTAATTGTATTGTCATCAGTCCAAAGACTTCTGCCAAATATCAGACCAATTAGACAACTGAAAGCGGGTCAATTTTCAATTACTAGATTTGACCCAAACAAACAGGTCAAGTTAAATAAAACCGTTTAATGATATTTATGCCAGTGTGATATTTGTGCGAGCATCATCATCATTGATGCACCCATCTATGTAGTTATTGTAGATATGCCGAAGAATGCGCAAACCACTTCAGCAATAAGTTCATTATGCAGTACCTACTAAGTATTATGTATTCTGTGGTACTGCTAAGAAGTGGAATGCCCTGCCTTTACTGTGCTTCCTTAAAGTTATAACCTGGAAGTCTTTAAGTCAAGAGATTAAGTTACTTCTAGGTAAGCGTGCTCCATCATCGATCACATCACCACTTACCATAAGATGAGATAGTGGTCAAAGGCGAACCTATCGACTTGTTTTTAAATAAGACACGTCAAATGACTTTACCTCGCCTGATGGTAGGCTAAAGGCAAAGTCTCAGGACTGAGGTCACCACCACATACACCGGTAGTGCTAGTGGCGGCCCTCAGCTTGACGGCCTCATCAAATGCTTTTTCACGCCCCGCTTAAAGGCCCCGGGACTATAGGAGGAAGGAAACACATGCGCTGGTAAAGAATTCCAAGTCTTTATTGTGCGGCAAATAAAAGAGGCACCGAACCGCTACAAAAAGAGTGATTTATTACTTGTTAGCACTAATACAACTTCACTTACAACTAATTATGTACAGCATGTCGTTTTTTCTTAAAGTTTTTTTAGTTCTGTATTGAATGTTTTAGTTTATTTAATATACCTAACAGTTCGGTAGACAGCTACTAATCATTCCGTCAAAAGTGACATGATAAGTACCAGAAGATTGCCTATAAAGCGATTAGGCTGATATTATAGTTAGTAAGTATATAATTGCTGGCGCATTATAACATTCAATTACTAGTTTATGGACTTATAAATCATTTTTTTATTCATCATTGTATGAAATATATATTTATCTATGTGTATACTTCTTTTTTGTTAGTCAATTGTATTTGCACATCTAATAATAAAGAAAAAGTGGTGTTAGTTACACTATTTTTAACTCAAGAACGGCTGAACCGATTTGGCTGAAAATTGGTAGGGAGTATCCGGCGTATCCGGTATAGGGAGTATCCGGCATTGTATAGAATGCCTAGGCATTATGCACATTGCCTATAACATAATAAATAGGCATATCTATACGTTGTTGTGACTAATTTCAATTGGAATTTGTGAACTAATGCGTTATCACATTCACTTTTAAAGGACGCACGCGTTCAACTAGAATAATTCCACTCGCATAATTTTGTAATCTAAATATCCTTTTTTAAGAATGACCACCATTAATTGTGAAATGATGCTATCGTATAGCAAACTACTTTCAAATGGTTAACCAAGGTTGTGGCATTAACCTTAGCTGTTGATAACCTTAAATCGGCGTTAGGTAACAGTATACGTTCGTTGTATTTCATGCCGTTTTTGATACTACCGGCGATCTTAGTCACCTTAAAAAAAGAGTAATTAAAAAAAAAGCAAGCACTAAAGGACGTAAGACGCGCGGTATCTCCCGTCCGAAAAGAGCTATCCGACTGGGTTAGTCTTAGTACCTCCGCCCTACAGAACACCGCTGCCATAATAACGTTGAGTTGTGTTCCCGCCGGTAAGTAGGGTAGCCAGAGCTCACTGTATAAGTATAAGTATAAGCAGTAGTTAATTATTCGAATCTTACTATGTATATATAGCTTACCACCAGGCGAGGTAAAGTCGTTTTGACGTGTCCTATATTATATATAAAAAAAGTATGTTTTCCAAATAAAACAAAATAAGTAAATAAATTATATTCCGTTTTCAAATGTCCTTATAATGTCTCTTGGGCTTTATCTCACCGGTAGTACCAAAGAGAAGGTCTATCTCAAACATGGATGTCGATTTTCGGAGATTATAGTTTGTTGGCTATAATCTCCGGTTCTGCTCAACCGATTGTGATCAAATATGCGTAAGATAATTAGTCTGACCAAGATATTTCAAACAAAAATGACGCATCAAAATTCCTTCTTTTTGCGTTCATCGCTAATAAACAGACAAGAATTCCAATGGTTACGGCATCACACGTGAACTGCTGAACTGATTTTACTATTTCTTTTTGGATGTACGTATTTATTATTGTCAGGAGAAGGTTCTTATGAAAATATAAAAATTTGAAAAACTTAACGAATATAAATGTAACCTTTATAATGGTGTGTAACCTTATGACGTTTGAACAGTTGTTTGTGACACGATTGAAATATTGACCGACATCGCTCGGCATTTTATTGATAATTTTGACCATTCAAGAGCATTCATATCATGAAGTATCATAGAGTTAGGGTAATAAACACGTTGTTTTGTATATTTTTATATCAAATTCAATATTTATAGTATATATTTATATAAATCACTCATCACGGCCTCACAAATCATAACTTCAAATATCATCTTATTTTGAAATAGATTTCACAATAGATTCACGATATTCACCTAAGACCTCCACAGTAGTTTTAATCGATTCGTCATATTAAATCAATTTCTTACGTTATTAAGTAAATAAAAAACATATATTCTTAACATCAGAATAATATCTAGGGTCACAGTTCATTCAAATTTAACAGTTTTCTATAATGCTCGCGGCCGTCGACGTCATTTTTCGCATTTTTTTACTATGTTTTTTCTTGTCAATTGTTATTGTCGCTTACACCCTATCTATGCCTTTCAATTATCGAAATTATATTGGTCCTAACAACATTTTATTGATTATTATTGATTCAAACAAGTACTTAACAATAATCTAATAATTTATATCTTAATAATAAAGGTTACAATTTACCTACAGTAAGTTGTAACCTTTATTAAAATTTAATTAGAATTTCTTATCTTACGAATAATAGTACCTACAATATCAATATGAAATTCATTTCGTAGTCAATTAAATAGCAATAGAAATGATAAGCTGAATATTTCTATAATTAAATGTCAATTATTATCTTAAGAAGAGAAATGTGTTTGGTTTTCTCCTAATAACGACTGGTGTCGTTATGTTGCCTGGAATGCCATGGTAATATGCTGAGAAGCCATTCGGCATGTAGTATAGCTATAGAGCCTCTATATAGTCACATTTTACAAATGGAATAGTTTCGAAGCGAATTTTCAAAAGGTCGAAATATATGAGAGTGGCATTGTTTATCGACATGTCCACATGTCACGTGTAATTAATAATGTCACTCCCACACATTTCGTATCTACTTTTAACAGTTCACTTCGAGGTGATTTCACTATTAGAATGTAACTTTATCTAGAGGCCCTGTAGCTATACTAATGTCGACTGGCTTCTCAGCTGGGTAAAGGACTAGATCACTAATCTATAGTTTTATATTTTAGCATGTCAAAAAACATAGAGAGAGAAGTATGATGAAATTAGGGCCTCAGAAATATATAAACTAAGGGCCTCGCTAACTAACTAAGCTTGCTATAGCTACAAAAATAAGAAACATAACCAATGTGACAGATGTGAAATATACTGTCAAAAACGGTTGCACTGAATAGGCTTCATTTATTTTTATATATTACTAGCGACTCGGGACCCAGCTTCGCCCGGGTGTAAATTCCAGTTTTCCAATAAAATATATAGCCTATGACACTCAGCAATAATGTGGCTTTATATTGGTGAAAGAATTTTTAAAATCGGTTGAGTAGATCCAGAGATTACCCCCTACAATTTAACAAATATACAAACACACAAACTTTACTTCTTTATAATATTAGTAGGTATAGAAGTATAGACTAGCTTGTACCCGCGTGAAAGTCGATATAGCTACCAATAAAACGAATCTCCACTTCGCTCTCCACTCTACTTCACTCCGCTCTCCACTCCACTTCACTCTCAACTTCTCTCCACTCACCACTCAACTCTCCACTAAAAAAGGATAAAAAGTATCCTATGTCCGTTTCCTGGTTCTAATCTATCTCCCAACCACTATTCAGCCAAATCGGTTGAGCCATGCTTGAGTTATAAATAGTGTAACTAACACGACTTTCTTTTATATATAGATTTTGAAGGATCGAAAGCGATTGTAACCGTCGATAATATCGCTTGTTGCCCGTGTTACTACTACCAAGGCATTTATTGCTCGTGTTATTACTGCCAATCTTACAACTAGTAGTAACATCGGTAATTTAATCACCATTCTTACTACTAAAGTTGAAAGTTGTTAGATAGATAGATAGATAGATAGAACAGCAATGAAAAAATAATCTGACGGTTAACAACATCGCAATCCTGCGAACCTTGCGGGCGCTGGCCATAAGGATTATAAGGCGATAGAAAAGTGGAAAGAAAATTATAGGTAGCTTTTAAATAACAAAGATAAGCAAGGACCATGTTCATACTAATGAAGGTACATTATGTAGATACATCATGTAATTTACCTATTATAAAACATTAAAAAATAATCTGTTCCGTTATGTATTTTTGAACTGAAAATTTATATAATGCTTTACTAGTTATCAAAAGTACCATATTTTCCTTGATATATAATTTTTAAGATTACTTTTATCCTCAAATACTCGATAATAACTAACAATGTTTACTAGAATGCTTCATTATTTATTTTAATAACTGTTACTAATTACAAATCATTGAGTTCCATCCGCATTTTTACTACTGTAACTCCTGTAAACGCAAGATTGTGACGGTTAATCCCTGTTAATTACATACCTATATGAATTAAGAAAATTAAGAGTTAATGAAGATTTTCTAGATCATCATCATTTACCTGCCCTTGTCCCAATTATTTGGGGTCGGCGCAACATGTATTTTTCATGTATCTGTCAGGATGTCATCTCTTCGGTTACTCCCTTCCTTGCTATATCCTCTTTCACGCACTCCATCCATCTTTTCCTAGGCCTACCTCTTCCCTTAAAGCCCTCCACATTCATACTTAGAACCTTTTTAATAACATTGCTTTCATCTCTTCTCATAACATGTCCATATCACTACAGTCGCTCGCTTCTCAATTTTTATTTATTTTATTTATTTATTTATTTCGAACTTCCTCTTTTCTAGATACATTATTGAAAATTGAAATAGGTACCTACTAGTAATTGCTGCACATAATATTGTAGAAAAGTTTTATGTATAAGGGAACTTGACAATAGTCGTATTTATCTATCTAGATTACTGTAAATTAGCATTGACATCGGTAACTACTCATTTGCAATACTGATTGACAGACATGATTATTCGTCGCTATTGTAATAATGTAACTCAAGCCTAGGTGAAGGCAGCAAAATAAAAATAGACGTTTGAATAAATCTATATAAAATTTTCCAGTCATCGATATAATACAGCAATTGATGCCAAATTACTAGTAAAAATTAAAATACATACGAAAATATTTATTCAAACAAAATATCCATGACCTTTAAAAGTGAATATTATCACTCCTATCACTGATAGATACGTCGACCTTAAGCACAAATTTAATTGAGTCAGCCTTCGTAAAACTATAAATATTACGAAATTCATTCATAACAGTTAAGACATAATAGTTATTTATAAGCGTTTGGCCTCGATATCATAACATAACGGCATTGATAACCTTGACCAGCACGAACGTAAACATTGCATCTTGAAAGTGTAAAATTAAAAAGAAAACAACTTGAAAAATAAAAAAAAAATAAACAGAAAATCTAATGCCTATTTATATTGTTGATGGATGACACTTTGTGCAACGTGCTACACATATTTAAAGAAATCATTGGTACTTTTCCACAATATTTAGTCAATTAAACCTGTTCTGGTAACGATAGTATTCGAAATAATGCGGCAGATTTGTATGATGCGTGTTTGTAAATATTTGGATTTATTTACATCTTATTTTAAGTTTAAATTCTCTTGTTTCAATTTCTTTTTTTATAATTTCAAGTTATGTTAAAAATCTATTACGAATTTGTAATATAATTGGAAAATTTTAAACAAAACATGTACCTAACTCACATTTTTTTATGCATTGCATTTATAAAAAAAAGTGTAACTAGCGCTGACAACGCTGTTGACTCAAGCTGGCATTCTAAAGATTATTAATAGATATCATTTAATATTTATTTGTTGGCTTTTTGGGAGCGACTGCCGTCTGATCGCCCAACTTGGAGAGGAAAGCCTGCCTCGTCCGTTGTTCCGTAGTGAAGTTGGTTTGGATCACAAAGGTAAAGCACTAACCAAAAAACATATTTTGTATGTTTTAAATATCGAAAAATAAATATAAACATTCTATGAGATAATATAGTCTTATACCAAACAGGATAGTAATGGATATTCAAAAACTACATACCGCTGTTGCGTTCCATGAACTTGCGGTAAGAGTCGACAATCGACATGGTTGCGTTTGGACCTGGAACAAAACAATAACATTTTTATTCATTTTTTTAAAGTAGCCTATATAATGCATAATAATATACTGTAACCTACAGGACTCTTTTAACACAATTATATTCTGTAACCTAAAGGACTCTTCACAAAATTATATTCTGTAACCTACAAGACTCTTTCACTACAATAAAAATACTGTATCTTATATCCTCCTACAGGTCAGAATTATATCCATGTGTCAAATTTCAGCTAATAAAGTACACTTCATGTTGTGTGCCAGAAAAACAAACAAACAAGAACACCACAAACTTTTACATTTATAATATTCCATTAGGTAGGTATTTTAAATATATTTAATAGTAAAAAATATTAAAATAAAATTTTAAATTAAAATTAAAATAAAACTCGGATTTTTTAAAATTAATTAATATCAAACCTAAATCTGTTAAAGTGTTTAAATAAAAATTAAATGAATGAATAAATATTGATTTAAAAAAATAAATAAAAATAATATCACACACCTTGTCCCTAGAAAAAAATCCACAAAAACAACACTTATCGACAAACCACAATTTAAAAAACAATTAAAAATCGAAATCGAATATACCGACGCACAACTCGGTCCAACAACAATCGGAAACTGACATTAATACAAAATTTTACATTAAAAGTAAATTAGTACATTGCGAAATGGTGATAATTAGCCTTGAGATGACACTGGCCCACTTGTTACGACTCATGCGTCTAAAACATTAGAGCTTTACGTGAACATTGACGTAAAATCTAAGCGCACCCGACTATTTTAAAGGTGACAGTATCCATTAGATCATGATAAGATGTAGCTATTAGTGCCTTACTTCACGATGCAGTTCAACTCAGGGCGAGAGATGGAGCTACGCGGTCGTGGTAAGGAAGGCCCCGATGTTACCATGTAAACAGTATTAACACTTCATTATAATAGTGTATCTAACGGTTCGTTTATACAGAACGTCCGTATTTAGACCGTTTTGAACATGCGACGCTACTTTACAACGCGGTTTCAGGACCATTTTGACAGTAAAAAGGACCGCTATTATATTGGATAAATTGGAGTGATATATTTTATTGGATCTGGAATGCTGTCGGACGAATAAATATCAGCTGTCACTGTATAAAAAAACATAGCGGAACTGTGAAGCAAACTTTTATGTGAATGTATTCCAAGTCAAAACTATTAATTCCGTTAGTATTTCCTTAATTTATTTTTAATTTCAATTGTATTGTAATCTGACGTCATGGTAGCTGAATGGATAAGGACGCGGCCTCTTCTCAGAGGTACCTATCGAATTCGGATCCGGCAGGAAAGTACCAATGTGAATTTCACTTTGTGGAATTTTATATATAGTGCTAATCACATGATTTACCATCTGCTGACGGTGAAGGAAAGAAGAAGATCTAGGAGAAATTCTAAGGATATGCCGATCCTGCAACCCGCATAAGGCCAGCGTATGTGGATTAAAGTCTAAACTTTTTAATTTGTCTGATTGTTCGCGGTGGACATAAAAATACTGAACGAATGGATTAGTCAGACTGTAAATCTGCCTTATGTTTGATTGCAGTTTTTTGAGTAGGATCGAAGATAAAATCCAAAAACAGTAAGCATCAGCTAGTTTATAATATTAGTGGAATAGGAATATCCGCAATGCCATCTGGTATTTCGTATCTGTATATGCAAACACTAATACGAATCTCGTCTCTAACATTGACGTACGCGTACTTTTTTGTTTACTTTTTCATTTAGCTGAAATTTCGTAAGGTTTACACAAATTGTATTCGCAAATGTGTCGTAATCAATAGGCACCTACAGAATATACCTGCACCTGAACATAGCTCCTTACATATTAAAACAAGTGTAAAACCCATTTTTATGGTCTGTTCCACTTAGTTACATTGTAGTTACCTACATTTAATGTGAGTTATTATCGATGGCTCCATCGAATAATCGTGCAATCGAAAAATGACAAGTGTACAGGAGAAAATAAAATCGTTTAATTCCTAATATGGTCCTTATTGGGTTCCATCATAGGTAGGTTAATGCAATGAAAAATTAAATTGAAGTTAAAAAATATTTTTTTGACTAGTAACGGAAAAAGCATGCATCGTCACAAATATTAATTTTTGTGACAGAAAAACATAGTTTCATTGGAAAAAAGGAATCTAATGCAAATACAGCCTTATTAATGGACTAAAATTATTAAAAAAATTGGTGGATGGGGGAAGGCTAACGGATCTAAAAACCGAAAAAATAATTCGTGCAATGACTCTTGTACGTCTATTCGATGGAACCATCGTTATATTATTATGAATCAGTAGTTGAGTTTCCCTGGATTAAAACCTACGCACCGACTTGGAAGACGCATGGAGACCACTAGTGACTCCAACATACCGTTGGCCCTGTCTGACATCACCTCGGTAATCAAATAGTTTTAGCTTCAATAGCTATATAAAAAGGAAATCTATAATTCCCACGCACCCGGCTGACCCAAACCCGAGGGGCCATCTTGCGCCATTCCCGTCTCAGCCGGAATTCCGCTACTAAAGTACCCCAGTCCGACCCGTATCTACTCAAAATTTTATTATACTTTTCGAAATTAAAACATAAGTATTCATACAGTATTTTCACGTTATAACTACTGACTAATTATTATTTTAATTAGTGTTTAGACCATAAATATTTACTTAAATGTTAACCACAATGTAATTAATATTATATCGTATTAATGATGTTCTAGCTTCTAGCCGACATTCTGATATTGGTAATAGTTTTTTAATAGTTATCGTATCGCCTACGATTAGCATTTTCGAGATGCAATAAAACTTTTAGATAAATCGAATCGATTTTGAGGTTATGCTAGATTCCAGAAATGTCAATGCCACAGTTCAATTATTAATAATATAAAAAAACAATAACATATGAATAGTTTGGTAACAATGTACAATTTTCAGAAATTAATGTTTGTAACTAACGAAGATACGAGTATAATTTATTGCTTTATTATTTTTTTTATTTTGGTTATGAAATGTCGTTATTTTTTACCTTCAAAATGTATGAAAGTACACATCAGCAGAGTAGCTCGTGGCCTATTAGGCCCAGCGCAGACGAATGTGAATGAATGAACCCCGCGGGTACTGGCGGCCCGCGGTACGGTAACAGTGCAAAATTCCTCTTTTTCTACTATTTGCGGTGAACCCTACCCGCCTGATTTTTGTATTTTATACCACCTAGGTGGCAGATAAGCACAGGGCCCATCTGATGAGAAGCGGTCCCGTGGACTAAGAACGTGTGTAACACCAGGGGCGTCATACTCGCGTTACCGATCGTGTAAAAAATCTTCTAATGCCCGCCCGTCGTCTAGACAGTGCCTTATAGTATGGACTTATAGATGGACCAGTCTTAATTTTTCTGGTAACGTGTGGGCTGTGGGCCTAGTCTACCGTTCAGCTAACAATCTGTCAAGTAAATGACATGGATTCTTAGAACATATGTGGGCTATCTAATAAGTAACATAATATGTGTTAGCGACTGCCAGAGTTTATAAGGGTAGGGTTCCTAAGTGCAAGCTTTGATATGATGATGAAGGGCATGGAGATATTGGTGTTCATCATTTTTAAGTAGTATCTCTATCTACGTTGCACATTAAGGTATATAAGAGAAGAAAAAAATATATATTACCGGGTACGGTATTAGGTCAAATCCAACTTGCTTGCTTTTGCCGTTGGTGGTACGTCCACGTACTTTCGCTAGCCGTGTTCGTCTAATTTCACTTGGTGTGCCCCTGGCATAAGACTTACAGCAATACAATTAATTGTCAAGAAATAAAAACTAAACTACAATGTAGTTCCGCTAATTTTTCAACATATATAATTATCGAACTATATATCCTTTCTTGTAAAATGAACTTCCAGATCTAAACACTAAAGTTAGTTTTCCTGTGCATGAAAGTAGTGCTATATGACGTCATCTCGTGAGTTTCATTCACTGTCGTGAGAATGATATGGACATTTTTTAAGTCTTGGGATTGTAATTGTCTTGTAATTCATAATGGAAAATATGGATGTGACATTACTGTCGTGCGAAATAAACTTAGCCTTTGTTGTGTACAGAAAATCGTACTTAAATCTTTTTCGGTTAGAATAGTAATATCTACTGTTTATTCCTGAGAGTGTTGATAGCGTAGTAGTTTTAAGGTATCGGCTCCACGATTGAGAGGGTTCAGGGGTTAATTCTGGTCATTGATTTACCAACGTGAATCCATATCCAACACAAGTAATTTAGCTTAGCTCGAAGGGTTAGCAGGCACACTTGTATTTTTGGTAATTAATACTTAAAAAAAAGCTGGTTACTTTGACCCCGTTTCTACCCCTAGAGTGGGGCTTAAAGGACCGCTTGACCTTACTTTCTAAATATTCAATATCTAGAGATTAGTCTTAAACTGGTCTAACCTGCTAGTAACTAGCTTTTATACGGCTTCACTTGAGTGAAATACTGTCTGACGATTTGAATCTATTCCTGGGATAAAATGTGCTATTTCAGGATGTAACCTATCTTTGTGCCAAAGTTCGTCCAGATTCGTTAAACCATTTTTACGAGAAAGAGGGGCATCCATACATTCAAACTTTTTGAATTTCTATGATAGCAGTAAGATTTGAGATTCAGAACAATAAATTTAAATTATGCTAAAATGAAAAACATCAAATTCAAATTCAAATTCAAATTCTTTATTTTTCAAAATAGTGTAACGTAATTACATCTTTTTGACGTCAAAAACTACTTAATACTAAGTTTACCACCGCTTCCTAGGCGCTAGTGGAGAAGAAACGGCGCAACAAACTCCACTGCTGCATTTTAAGACGTCAGGTTATACATAGATATCTTAAGACTAAATATGGACGAATGTACATTTTGTCTCGTGTCAATATAAATAAAGGTATATAAAAAATAATAATAATAATAATAATATATAATAAATTTTAACCGAAGTTAAACAATAAAATAATTGAAAATGTCAAAAATATACTAATGTCAAAAAAATAGTAAAAAAGGTCGCGTGCCTACCACAATATCAATATATTGTAGTAGGCAAATGCCACAACTACAGCATTATGTAGTTGTAGCACTTTAGCACTCTAGGAGGGGCCTGCACCATGCCATCGTTATATTTAGACATACATACACACATATATTATATCTAAAAAAAACATGAATACATAATACTTATAGATAATGAATATATTTGTTAAAATATGGCTATGTTACAACACTTTATGTATGCCTATGTATATCACAAACTGCAAAAATATGTAAAAAAATCTGTTTGTTTCATTAAACTTAATAGGTACATAATGATTAAATTCATAAATTAAAAAGTCGGAGAGAAAAAGCCAAGTGTACAAATTTTTATACACTTTGTACAAAATAAATTACACGTTCGCCGAGAAGATGAATTAATTTTATTATTCATCCTTGATTCCGTTGTTGAAACTTTCGACATTTAATACGTTTTTACACGCACCGCCGCAATAAAATAAAATATTTTAATTAAATAATTAGCAGTTAGCTAATATCCGGTTGTTTTTATGACTGCTGTCTATGAATGAAATTATTATTATTATTATTTATTTTTTTACAGTCGATAGGCCTGCGTTTGACCACTGTCTCACCTGAATTTTATTATTTTATTAACATATTAGTAATATATATATATAAAATATAAAAATATAAATAATATAAAAAATAATAAATACTTACCTAATATTTATGAGTTTGGCACCTTCCAATTTTAATAATTATGTCGTCAACTCACGCACACATTAAATTACGGATAACTTTTTTTGGGAAGTCCACGGGTGCTTTAATTAAATCGGGCGTTGTGCAGTATTTTACAACACAATAACAAAAATAATTCTATATTTAAAACTCGTTTCACTAATTTCGGTTAAGCTATCTATTTATGCGTTTTCCGTTACGTACCTATATTACCTAACGAACTGTTCTGTTTGGCATTGAACTTAAAAGTAAGGTTAAGATGATCATTTCATCGTAACACTTTCCTAGACTAAAGGTTAAATAAATACTTGTGTCATGTTAACTCATTTGATTAATGGTCCTTATAATACGAATACCTTCCAATAGTTTTCTACATTAGTAGGTATTAACGAGTACCTACATTGAATCTACTAGATATATAATTATATTTCTATAAATTATTTTTTTTGTACTTGAAATCAATATCCGACAAATCGAAGTTTTATGTACGTATTCAAATGAGAAGTTTCTCTATTTGTAGCTATACAAATGGCTATCATAAGCTACAAAAACGACTAGATAACAAACGCAAATAATAAGCATATAATTATTATTCAGGTTTTATTAAATATTTTATTTTAAAAGATACATAGTTCTGTTATCTATTCTCTACTCGTATTTATAATTTGGTAGATGTCTTTCTTTTCGCCAAATTAATAGTGACTTTATTATTTTTATTTTCAACGGATATGTAGGTATTTTACAAACTTTTTATTTTATTTAGTTACTAAAGAATGTGTATCATTATTTACTTTAGATTATTTTTTTGTTAATTATTATGAAAACATTAAAAATGATAGTACCTACAAGGTTATAACTTTATTTACTTAGTATATTTTTATTGTACACACATACAACCCCACCAAGACGGCAAGACCTTCCACACCAAGTGAACCTCACCCACAAGCTTTTGATTGAACGAACTCTGAGCTCCAGGGTGAAAACCTCGGATGTAACCGGAAGTAATGCTATGATGATGATTCTCTGTCTCTCAGAAACGGACCGACGACGCGCGATGAAATGACGTATAGGTATTTCACAAATTAGCGCAAAAAAATTGAAATTGGAATGTGCGAATTCCACGTGGAGCTCAAAGTACATCCTATTTCTGTCACATAATTATGCAGACCACACACATACGTGTGATTACTCTTTTTATGGCTTCTTCCTAAGCAGTTACGCAATGAAGTTTGTCAATATTACGCGAACCAATTAGTACCATCAAGGACATTTTTTTCAACCTTACTAAATGTCGTTGTACATTGGCCAGTAACTAGGGAACCGAACCTTCTTACAATCGCGGGTTCTTTGAGCGTGGGTTTAAAAAGTAACTTTCCAGGTAAGGACCACCATTTTAGGGTTGACAGTATTTGGAATGATGGCCCATATCTTCTGAACTACACCCTAGATTCTTACCTTCCAGCGGCTGCGGTCAATAAACGAACTTATATATAAAAAAACTTTGATTTGACCTTTTGTAGCCTTCATTATCGATGTGTATCTATAGAAATATTGCAACATAGACGATAAAATGTCATAGCGCGTGTCAGTGACAATCAAATAATTAAAGCTTACAAAAATGGCTAGTAATGGGAACGTTGATGGCTTGGCCTCGATAAGAACGCTAGCTCCGTACAGTGATAATAGTGTAATCAGCTGATTCAACAATTATCCTGTCTCGACAGATTTGTTGGAATGCTATTGATGAAATAGTATGCTAACTATTTCTAATTATTTTTATCGGAAAAACTGAACATCCAGGACGGGATTTGAACCCGGCGACTGAGCTACTTGGACCGGTTCTAGACGTTCGAATTTCCTACCGACGACGGCGCCCTAAGCCGTAGAAATATATCGGAGAAATTCGAACGTCTAGAACGGGTCCAGGTAGCTCAGTGACTCATCGTTTTCTGAGGCGTTCCACATACACATCCACCATCCTGCGCATCTAAATAGCCCTATTTAACCAGGTTTTCCCTGCAGTAACCGACCTGGGACCGTAGTCTATTTAGGTCGTCCACTGCAGCTCATACTCGGGAGGCAGGTTTTCCGCTGGCTGGATGTGATTCGGAGGCAGTGGATACTCTGTGAGCCACAGTAATGATTGACAACGATAACAACAGTAAAGTAATTGAACTATGTAGACGTCTAGAGGCGTACTGATTATTACGTTAGGTAAAGACAGTACAACGCTGCCCGTTCATTGGTTGGAAGTTATAATTACAAAAACCAACAATTTTCAAGCAACAAAGAACAATTTCTCAATAGAAAATTAAAGGGTGTGTCAAACAATGAGTAATGGCCACAGGTAATGCTGCTAAGAAAATTATAGAGCTGCCATCATGCTAACTACTTCTGCTATAGTTGTCCTAACAAAACGTGATTGTTGACTTAAAAGTTTAGAAGAAAATTCATAGTTCTTTCCTAATCCTGAATCCTCCTCACCTCCTCAATACGCTTAACGGGTGAATGGATCTGGCTGAAATTTAGTACCTACAGGCACAGATTATAATAACACATTGATATGATAAATGATAGATTATGGTATAATTTTAATTATACCATAATAAAAATTATAAAAATTTAAAATAATATAAATTTTAATAATAAAAAGAAGAAGATACATTATGGTATAACACATAGACTAGCTTTTTATCCTGGCAATAGGATTCCATGGGTACGGGAACAGAACTATTTACGGGCAAAATCGGGGGCTACAGCTGGTTACTCATAAATAAATTAAGAAAACTTTTTTTAAGTTTAACGGCTTTAAATTGTATTGTCATCAGAACTACAGATTTCTGCCAAATATCAGACCAACCCGACAACTAAAAGGGGGTCAAATTTAAATTTCTAGATTTGACCCAATCAAACAGGTCAAATTAAATAAAACCGTTTAAAATACAGTCAATAGCACCTGACACTTCTTATAATAAATTACTTAATTCTTTTAAATTATTATTTTGAAAATACGTTTAATAATCTCTTGTGTTTTGATTATTTAATCAATTTTGGTTATCTAACTTATTGTTATAAATTATATCATGATTTGTAATACATTATTATAATTATGTTAGTGCATTATTCGTGCAAACTTTCAAAGCGATAAGATATGTAAACAAAGCTGGTGGGGTGGAAGGAATGATTTGGGTAACCAGGGCACGGTGTTATAGAGGTGGTATGACTCGCCATGGAGGATTGGCTCGAGAGTTAACACGGGAGTCTCTCGTAACGACAGACGAGGTTGTTCCGGCAAGGGGAGGTCACTCAATGACCTCTTTTTTATATAGGACACGACAAAATGACTTTACCTCGCCTGATGGTAAGCTAAGGGCAAAGTCTCAGGACTGGGGTCACCATCACATACACCGGTAGTGCTACAGTGGCGGCCCTCAGCTTGACGGCCTCATCAAATACTTTTTCACGCCACGCTTAAAGGCCCCGGGACTATAGGAGGAAGGAAACACATGCGCTGGTAAAGAATTCCAAGTCTTTATGGTGCGGTAAATAAAAGAGGCACCTCCGTCCTTCGTGAGCAGGTATGGGTTTTGCTACCCCCAGGCGGCTCTCTTTCTGGGGCAAGATAGACGTAGTTCACTATAGTATCTAGAAGACGTATGTGGTCCAGGTACAGCCTTGGCATCATTTTGCGATTTTAGTCAGTTCAAGTCTAATATATTATACAGGGGCATATCCGTGGATCTCCACACGACAAAAAAGGTACACGACGTTATCTAGATGCAACTAAGCATAACTAAGTTTGTATATACAGTAAAGATTTTATGCTTTGCAAATTTGCTATGGATGAGATATTGTACTTTTTGTGATATTCGATTGTACATCTAGATTGTATCTACAGCAAATATTGTTATGGCTGCTGTTTGATTATACTCAATGATGTAAGATTTTTAAATGTATTTGCCCAGTGACAGGTTTTTACACATATATTAGCAGATTTATTAATTTTTAAAACTTCCGCGTTCCATGATAATGCGATTGTATTTATGGGAAAAACGTACAGACTGCCTGTGACCACGGGTATTTTTTAATATATCGGTCACATCAATACGACTTCAACTCGCCTGATGGTAAGCTAAAGCTCAGGAATGGGGGTCACCATTACAAAAACCAATAATGCTATAATGGTGGCCCTCAGCTTGACGATCTCTTAATACTTTTTCACGCCCCGTTTAAAGGACCCGGGACTATAGGAGGAAGGAATCACATGAATGAATGAATTAATGAATGACTATGGGCTGGTAAAGGGTGTAAGGTTATCCTTGCATTCCAGCAGACCTCGAGCCTTCTACAGTTTTATTTTCATGGAAAGAAATGGCTGAAGGAAGAAGAAATGCAGCCTCTGTATGGCAGGGAAGATTCGTGTCTCTAGAGTGTCTTTGATAAAGGTGAGGTTCCAAGTTAGCGCGTATGCCTACCAGGCGAGAAGAGCTGACGGCCTCTGGTGGCGTAGCAGCAGTGCATGCGACTGCTACGCAGGGGGCGCGGGTTCAATTCCCGCTCAGTGTAAATATTTGCATACATAAATATGGCTATTTGCATTAGTCTGGGTGTTTCTATGTATAATAAGTATGTATTTACAAAAAAAAGTATATTACTATGTTTATCAGCATTCTAGAACCCATGACACAAGCTAGTTAAACTAAGCTTAGGTACTTTGGGTGTAGGGTGCGCTGTGTAGAATGTCGTAGTAATATTCATTTATTTATTTTAGCTATGGTATCGACGAAGCGCAACCTTATAATAGCACTAATAAGAGTGGGCCACGGGCATTTTACCCGCCACTGTCCTTCATCTGTGCAGCGATTAAAAAGTCTACAGTGTCGTGAAAAGGATGTCCATCCTTTTTGTAACACGAAGCTTGCTCAACGATAAATCCTTCTTGCATAAGACAGTAAATTAACTGTAGGCATGAATCAGGCAGAAGACAAAAAATGGGTGCAAGGTACACATACTATAAAAAAGAGAGTAAAAAATTATGAAAAGTAAAACTATCATTCTCCATATACATACTCCGTTTCGGTATTTACTAGTGGATGCTTGTGGCTTTGGGCATCTTTGATATATTTCAGGTGTAAAAAGTAGCCATTGTACATACATACATACATACAAATCGCACCTTTTTCCCATTGGGGTAGGCAGAGACAACATCTTTCCACTTGCTACGATCTTGGCATACCCCTTTCGCTTCTTCAACTTTCATAATTGTTTTCATAAACGCACGCCGGTTGCGGGTACTCTTGACCGGGCCTATATATACAACACCATCTAGATAAATACTCCGAACCATGTCATTCTTAATTATAAAAATATCTATTGCGAATCGTTACAGGGTTTAAGTACCGAAATAAACACTATTGCATGCTACGCTTTGCAATATTGACCATTAATTTTTATTGTGGTGCTAAATGCCACTCATGGACATTGGTCACAAGTATTAGAGTGTCGACCAAACCTGTGCACATGGTCAAAGGTAAATACAGAAATGTTATTTGTAATATTATGTAAAATATTAATTTACAAAATATTGTCATCAGTTATTATTTAACTGGTAATCTGCCCTTGATTCCAGATTTTTTGAATAGTGTCATGGCCATAGGGATAATGTAATTTCCAAATGGTGTAAAGTCTTTTCCAATAAGTGCAGTGGTTCCGTAGATTACCTCAAACATTTATAATGAACAAACCGACAAAATTCGGTTTATCTCTTTATAATATACTAGCTGTTGCCCGCGGCTCCGCTCACGTGGATTGCGAATTCTGTTTCAAATGCCTTTTTTCGTGCGGAAGTTCCTTCATATATCATCCCTGTCAACCAGCAGGAGTGGTTAAGTCTCACTCAGACCTGATAAAAACCGCACGCCGCCGTCTCAAGTCTTCAGTTGCCGGGGTGTAAGATTACTTAGAGCATATCCCGCGCTACCCAGTTGACCCTGGGATGGGAATTGTTTGATTTATGATGCCTACAGCCACTTTCTATCATCGCACCGCTCGCCAC
This sequence comes from Lithosia quadra, assembly GCA_963576445.1. Taxonomy (NCBI): domain Eukaryota; kingdom Metazoa; phylum Arthropoda; class Insecta; order Lepidoptera; family Erebidae; genus Lithosia; species Lithosia quadra. Next base: position 16,080,013 of record OY754879.1, read on the forward strand.
AGGCAGGGAATTCATCCCCACACGTTGCATCCGTCTGCAGTGCGTACTGTAAGGTTTGAAAAAAATTTCATTTCGCGCACGCTTAGGCTGTGGAACGATCTCACTGCAGTGGTTTTCCCTGGCGGCTATAATATGGGGTTCTTCAAGAAGGGCATTAGAAGGATTTTGCAGGGTCGGCAGCACGAGTGTGACGCCCCTGATGTTGTGCACGTCCATAGGTGCATAGGTCACATAGGTGGGCCGTGTGCTCGTCTGCCACTTAAATGGTATAAAAAAAGCATGATGTCCTTACCTCTTTTCCGAACCCCGGAAAAGAGGAGATGGGGTGACAGGGGGTACAGAAGACCGCAGCCATAATAGACATTGTGTTGTGTTACCGCCGCCGGTAAGAAGGGTAGGCAGAGCTCACAACCCCCCTCCCTATCTCCCCAATCCCCTCCTCTGACGTCCGATTTCAATAACTCAAACAGTCTTTAAATAATTTTTACACAATATTATTGAAAGTCTTGATTAAGATATAATTTATTTGGATGGGAATACAAAGATATACCTTTTTTTTTCCGTGCGGAAATCCTCATAGAAACCCACCCCGCGGCCAGCGGGGCAGGCTATGTCGGACTCTTACCGACTAAAACCGCACGCCATCTAGGGTCTTCAGACGCCAGGGTGTAAGGTGGCCCAAAGAGCATATCCCTCGCATCCGGAGATGGCCCCCTCGGGTTTGAGAACCACGTGGTTCCCGTCATGACCCGGAATAGGAGGGGGGGGGGGGGCGCGCTTTCGCGCGCCGCCGCCTCGGCCTGCTTCTGCTAGGATGACGGGCGGCTCCACCTGTCACCCCCAGGCCAGCGCTCATGGAGGACGGAGGTCGTCGGGCCCCGACGCGATAGGCGTCCGCGCCCGCCTCCGTCCGGGAGAGCTCTGTGCAGCCCCTCCCGAACCTTTTCCGCCGCCTCTTTCTCGAGTATCACTTGCTCGCAGAAGGAGGCGGCAGCCAACCACGCGTCCGCACTCTGCACCATCGCCGCGATCAGCACCGGCAGTGTGAGGACTCCCACCCCGAGGGCTGCCGAGAGGGCCTGTCTCGGCACCTCCCACGCCGGACACTCTGCCAACGTGTGCAGCCCTGAGTCCTCGCCCGCATCGCAGTGATAATACAATGATATACATAAGGAAACATAATCTTAGATAGGTATAATTCGTGAGACAAACGACGTCCTGGCGCGAGCGGATTGTTTTGCAATAATCCATGATTGGTGAATTTGAGCTCGTCCAGTGCTGTAGCACCCGTGCTATCCTCAAAGGCACCCAAGAAAACTGTACCGCGTGTATAGAGCATAATACTTTGAGCACAGTTTAGATACCTATCTACGTACCTATAATGTCCCGAAGTATATTGGTTTGATTTACGTCCGCATTTCAACTTGCATTTATTTCGCCGCGCATTATTTTTCATATTGCGATAGCTCTTAAACTATTTATGGTAATTATATAGTGTAAATGGCAATTTTGATCTACATTAAACGTACAACGTATCTAACGTATTTAATTGGATAAGAAATAATACTGTATTGTTAAAATTAGCTTCGAAAATGACACATTAATTTTTTTGTAATTTGTAAAGATAAAAATGGTTACTGTGGGCTACCCTTATTAGGTAGACATATGCTATCGCGGACTTTTATGTAGACCTTTTTAAGTTGTACATTTCCACAGTACATTATTTTGTTCTATCTTCAATAGTTTTCGCAGCGCACGCGATGTAAGTAATTTGTTTAGGTCATTTTTTTACACCTTGGGTTACATTATTGAAGTTTTAGTAAGGATCCCTAAATTTTTCGGGGATAAATTATAGCCTATGTTACTCACAGATAATGTGGCTTTCTATTGATGAAAGAATTATTGAAATCGGTCTAGTAGTTTCGGAGCCTATTCGTTACAAACAAACAAAAAAACAAAAAAACAAAAAAACAAATCTTTCCTCTTTATAATATTAGTATAGATGAGTAAATTTTTTAAAATTTAATATTGAATCATGTCACAAATAAACAAATAATAAACCTGTCATGGGTTTAAGTCAGCGTCAGGTCAAATAACCCGCCTCGTATTATTCCCGGTGTAAAGGTGCCCATAATGCTAACCGCATTGCCTCGCTGTAAAGCGATGGCCATGGAATAGGTGATTCCCCATGGCACCACTGGGGGTATAATTTGGTGGTGTCATAGGGAATGAACGTTCCTTTGTACCAGAAACGAACCGGAGCAAAAGTCACAGTTTTTTAGTTGTTTTTTTTTAATCTGCAGTTATATCAAGGTCTACATATATGGAGATTAATAATTTTATGTTTGGGTGTAGTGTACGGTGCATTGATTACAACATCTAAATTCTTAATAGGTATAATTTGTAGACGTAAAAGTATTCTAATGTCAGCTGATTGAAAACATGTCTGAGGTTTTTATTTTAATTTTTTATGGCCCACCGGTCTCCTAAATAGGTTCCTACAAACTTTTGAAAGATATCTAGGCCGTATTTAGGTCTACTTGAAGTTTTCTTTTGTTTATTTTTTTAACATATTTCTATGAAAGGTCATAATACAAACTCTATGTCCGCGTTTTACGGTTTATACGTAAGCCTTTGTTTAAAACAAATTTATTAAATATATCCGCATGATACCGTGATCTTAATTAGGTAAACTAATTACAGCTTTTTTAAACACTTCCCCTCATAACGGCTCAGGTTGCAAATTATGCCAAATAATGATAACTACTACAAAAAATGGAGTATGAAAATCGGTTCAACCAAACGTGAGATAATCGTGAATTAACAATAAAGGTCAAAATGTGAACCTTCCCGAGTTGGTTAAGAATAGTAACAAAACCTTAATTAAAAAATTGCTTAAGCCGTATTGTTCCTAATAGCTACTCGTATAATTACTGATGAACTGATGTGAGTTTGTTTATTCTGTCTACGGTAATCTCAGAAACTACTGCACTTATTGGGCAAATTTTTTACCAATTAAGTAAAAGGATATTACACCCGATGTATGTAGGCTATGTATTATGTGTAAATTGCGATAGCTTGAAAAACGTTTTACACGACGGTATCTCCCGTCCAAAATGAGCAGTCCGACTGGGGTAGTACCTCCACCCTAGAGGAGATCGCGGCCATAATAACCATCTGTTGTGTTCCCGCCGCGCCACGACGGGAAGTAGGGTGGCCAGAGCTCACTGTACCCCTCCCCCCACCCCTTCCTAACCCTATCCTTCCCTTTAGGGTAGGCAGCGTGTGTGTGACACTTTCACTTTCCATCAGGTGGGTCATGTACTTGTCAGCTGCCTAAGTAGTATAAAAAATGCGATAGGTTGGTAAAATTGTTAAACGTTAGTTAAAAAACAAAAGCAAAGCGAGGGCGCGTTGCTCATAAAGATGTGTTGATCTTCTTGATATAAAAGTACCTAGGTACTATATCTACGCTTCGTTTCTTTAACGACGTCTTCTTAAAAGTGTAGGTATAATAACATACTGTGTGTTACCAAATTTACATTCCAGTTAGTGTTTTCTTTCGAAACATAATCTTGACCTCGATTAATCTTGGAGTCTCTAAATGCACCTCAGTCATGCTCTGCTGCATGCTGGTTAACGAATTTGTACTGATGAGGTGCAATGAAAGTATTTTTATTTATTTCAGAAAATAAATACAAAAAAAAAACAAGCTGACGTTCTACCGATGCAAAGAAGAGTATTGGATCATCCTGTTTTGCCACATCTGATTTTTATGCATAAGACGGCACAATCCGGTTAAAGGCAATAGGCTCGCCACCTATTACATTGGGACCTAAACATAAACTGGCGAAATGTAGGTGCTTACACCTCTGCCTACCCCTTCGGGGATATAGGCGTGAGTTTATGTTATGTTAAGACGGCACAGGGAAGAAATGACAGTGGTAAATATGATCTATATACGCAACTATGGATCCTGCGGAGTAGTGAAAAAAATACCCCTATAGAAATTGTAAAGGGTGGTAATAGTTCTTGGGTTCTTTAAAGTTAGTAGGCTCAATTCGGTAAACATTATCATAATTTGGTCAACTTCTTGGAAATTGCTCTTCAGGTCACACTAAACTTGGGCCTCCCCAAGAGTAAGTCTAGTGGGAAAGCTATCCAGACAGCTCAAGTAGCTGTCTAGATAGCATTCCCACTAGACTTGCTCAATTTACAAAACAATATTATGATGATGGACGTTCGTTCAAAGTAAATGCACATTCGTAGTGTAAGTATTTGTTGACATTCAAATTTAAAAGCAATTCCTCCAGTCTGAGGGCGATGACTTTTCCGTTCAATACAACGTATTATTTTTTATTGTTTACTTTATTGTTTTGGCATAGACCTAGAATTTATTATCCATTCAAGGACAAGGTTCAATAAATAGGAATTTAATTGAAGAATTTGTGAACATGTTCCAAATATAAGCATTTTTATTTTAATACGTTAGTTACGTTACGAAACAAAAATCTAAAAATAGCTTGAACCTTATTGCCTAATAAGTAATTTTGTTGTTATTAATATTAAATTTTATGCATGAGATATCAAACTGATTTACTTAATTGTCGAATAACATATTCTTAACCTCCAAAATATGATTTAATTCATTTATGAAAAGATTATATCTTGATGAAAAGTGTTTTTTTAAATTGACCTTTAAAATTTCATCATATAAGGTAACGTTCATTTTTTGACATATTTAATGTCGACAAGTAAACTCTCGTCATTTTTTGAATAACATGATAATTTAAAAATGGATTATTAATAAAATTATAGTTCCAGGAATGTACTATTATTATTATTGCGCAATATTATTGCACTTTTGAATGAGAATCATAGCTTGCGCCAACCCCAAATAATTAGGACAAGGGCGCACAGGTGATGATGATGATGAATATTGCATTTTTATTAAGCAAGATTCTAATCAGAATTTTATTATGAGAAATTCTAATTTGTTTACTGCGTGTTTGGTGCGTATGCATGAGATTGTGCACAACATTTCGAAATTATAATTATGTATTTTATGTATGTATTCCATTTATATAACTAATAAATAATTATATTAATTAAATAGCGTTAGTATTTTGACTTTGCGGTACCTTTAATTTCTGAATGAATTACTTAATAGTATTTATAATTTCTGTACACTGCGCTTGTGAATACACGTGTTTCTGGTAGGTATATATAATCTGGTATAATATAAGATTATGATTATTAAATTTTAATAATTTATAAAACAAATCAAAATTATTAATACGTTGAGTTATTAATATATATTAATAGCACAGTGAACGTTTGACTGTGTTAATAGTAGGTATTATGTGTTTATTTCGATTGCGATCGAACAGTATCGTGCTTCAATAATAAGTCGATTTTATTGGTGAAACGAATACTCGATACCGGATTAGTAATTTTGGAGGTTACCTCCAACATGAAAACTTACAAATTTTACCTATATATTATTAGTGAGGTAATGCTATGTGTGTGCAAACATTGAAGGTCAAAAACGTGATATTACATCGATATTCTAATTTTATCATCAAATATACCTACTTACTTACTTAAATATTATACTTACTTAATACTTCGTTGCTGACGACCAAACTGGTGACCACGTTACGAATCAAAAGCCGTTGGAGATATGTTGAGCTTAGTAAGCCAAGCAAAATGTGGGAATCTTTTTTTTTTATATAGAACACGTCAAAATGACTCCACCTCGCCTGATGGTAAGCGAAAGGCAAAGTCTCAGGACTGGGGCCACCACCACATACACCGGTAGTGCTACAGTGGCGGCCCTCAGCTTGACGGCTTCATCAAATGCTTTTTCACACCCCGCTTAAAAGCCCCGGGACTATAGGAGGAAGGAAACACATGCGCTGGTAAAGAATTCCACATTCCACGAATACATAGTTAAAGGTACTATTAAAGTAAGGACAATACATAAGTGAAGATTTCAGCTATCCATCAGAGATACAGATAAATAGCAACCCATTATGTCCCACTGCTGGGCACGGGTCTCCTCTCCTCTTACGAGAGAGCTGTAAGGGTTTAGGTTTAGACTTTAATCCACACACGCTGGCCTAATGCGGGTTGGTGGATCGGACATTTCCTCAGAAATTCTTCTAAGACATGTGGGTTTCCTCACGATGTTTTTCCTTCACCGTCAGCAGATGGTAATTCATGTAATTTGCAGATATAAATTCTTTGATTATTTTGTTATATTTCTATCGCTACTAATTCACTTTTTAACCGACTTCAAAATAGGAGGAGGTTCTCATAATGATGCGTATTTTTTATGTTTATGTTACTTAGTGAACCGATTTTGCTTATTTTTTTTTGTTTTAAAGCTGATGATTCCCGTGTAGTCCTATTTCAATTTGATCGGTTGAAGACGGTTTTTTTTTTTAAAGAATAATTATATTTACACAGTTTAACTTTTTCTAGGTAATTTACTCGGCCTGAGTTCTGAATGTGTTACTACCTAACTGGTATACAAGAGTTTCAGTAGTGCGTAGGTAGTAGGTATACCATGAATTTTTTATTATCATAGGCTTTGTATTATTGATATAAATGGTACCATAGCGCATTTTTGAAAGTTCGACCTGTGAAATAGGGAAGAATGTTCTCGCGAGATAACCGTCTTGCACGCGGGCGGAGCCACGGGCAACAGCTAGTAGTATTATAATATATAACCTTGATGATAACGATAACCTTGAACTTTCTGTTCCAAGTGTGAATCTTTCTCCACATAATGGCTTATCGCACCATTGGAACACAACAATCAATTTGCAACGGTTACGTCGAATAAATATTACGACATAAGCATTGAGTTTGAGCAACAGATGTTCTTTGTTGTGAGATTGTATATACGATAAAAATACGTTACTTTGATTGCAGTGTGATTAACTTATAAACATACGTTAAACTATAACCTTTTTTCCTCCGGGGTATGCAGAGCTCCGCAAGCTCGCTGGTTTCCAGTGTTTTTGCTTTTTTGTGATTTAGTTCTTTACAATTTTTTTTCTCGAGTTTTTAGTGCATCTTAGTTTGTTAGTAAATATGGGTTAGGTATCTGTTATCTCAGAAGTCCGATTAGAAACACTTCCTGACTTTAGATTAAACTCAATTTTTTTTTATGTCGGTCACGTCATGCTTGCGTATTTTCGGTGACAATGCATAATGTTATGAAGCTTATCTGATGATTAGTCGGAATAGGTCCATGGGAACTTCTGAACTAAACAATATAGACCCGTCATGTAACATGGCTGCAATTCGTCTTAGGTGTTCAAACAAGGAATTTTCCTCAAGCCCAGAACAGGACTCTTCTAAGATAACAGATAACCCATATTTACTAACAAACTAAGAAACAACAGAGCAAGTTAAATAAACGGTTGTAATAAAATGAGTTTGTTGTTCAAATTGTTTATAATCGTGACTGAGTTAATAAATTGAATTATTGTAGTCGTAGTAGCCGGCCTCGAATATTTTTTCCCAAGTAACATTGATCATTTGAGAATACAGAGTAGTATTTATTCAATTAATATAAAAATGTATACGTTACGGGAAACACAAATAGCTTTACACGCTATGATAAGCAAAAGATTGTAATCGATTCTATTTTTGTTTCTTAGTTTTTTAATTGTGATTATAAGATATAGAAATAGTTATGTGTGTATTTATCGCAGGTTTATTAGTGCCTCGGAGAGCATGTTAAGCCGTCGGTCCCGGTTGCCATACAAACATCTATGCCAGTCGTAACGGGTAGTTGGAGCCCAACAAAAGTTCAACCAGTCTAAATTGGAACTTCGATATCGCCATTGGTCATAATGACCATTGGTTGTGGAGGTCAGATGGCAGTCGCTCCACGGAAAATATCGAAGTTCAGCCGCATCACAGTTAGACTGGAAACTGACCCCAACTGAGTTAGGAAAAAGGTTCATAGAATGATGATATCAGATATAGAAATATTAATATTTATATAACACAAAAGGCTGCCAAATATTGAAATTTAGTCCAGTTGATTTCCCTGCCGATTACTTTCAAGATTTTTAACAAATAAGAATTATTAGTGTGTCAAATGGAATACAGAGACGTAAACTAACAAATTGTTTTTATTTGTTAAAAATCTTCAAAGTAGTGAATGCCAGGGGATTCAACTATATTCACCAAGTATATATTTGAAGATGTGACTTTTTTTTTCCGTGCGGAAATCCTCATGGATAGGTACCCACCCCGCGGCCAGCGATCAAACTCTTACCGACTAAAACCGCACGCCGTCTAGGGTCTTCTGACGCCAGGGTGTAAGGTGGGCCGAAGAGCATTTCCCTCGCACCCCGGCTTGACCCGGGCCATCTCCAGATTCGAGATGAAAGTAAAAGGTTTCCATAAAACAAATCACACAAGTCCCTAAAGAAATTCCACCATACATAATAATATTTTGATAAATTTGGAAACTGGTGATTTTTTCATCATGTTTTATCAAAACATTCCGCCAATGAATGGAATGAATTTCTCCCCCTTTTCTTCCGGAGGCAAGGTACACCGAAGTTCGTAAATCCGAGGGGACTATTTCTAAGATGACCTGGGCCAGCTGGGGTGCGGGCGAAATGCCTCTCGGGTCATCATTGAGACCCGAGATGGCGTGTGGCTTTAGTTGGGCCGAGTCCGGCATAACCACCCCCGATGGCTGTCGGGGTGGTATCCATGGGGATTTCCACATGAAAAAAGGGGGTGAAAAATAAAGGGCATCAATAAGGGCACTATTATAATATTCTGTGCTTTTAGCCCCAGCGTCTTAGGCTAAAAAGTTGATGAATAAGTCAAAACCAGTAATTATGTAACAATTAAATACTGGATACATCCTTCATATATGGTTATAGAAACAGTAATGAAGAGGTTTATCTGCGCACTATGGAAAATCTCGTTATTGCGCAATACGAGTCTCATGCTTGTTATTAAATAAACTGTTATTATTATTAACGGCGGAAAGGGACAATTATCATTTACATCATATGCAAAATGGGCGGAAATCTCTCATGCAAGTGTCAACGAACATAATATCAGATAGCAAAACTGATTTATTTGTGAACTAGTCTAGTCACGACTCTGTGGCGTGGCAGTAGAGGGTTCAAAACTACTACTTTGGAGGTCGCAGGTTCGATTCCCGCGCGGTGCAAATATTTGTATGCATGATTTTTTCTATTTGGTTTTTTTATACCTCTTAGGTGGCAGACAAGCACACGGCCCACCTGACGGGAAGCGGTCACCGTGGCTTATGGACGTGTGCAACGGTCCTAATAGCCATACGAATATACCTAGCAGTCGTTACGGGTATTTGTTATATTTTTGTTTTATTAGACACAAATATAAAAAAAACTTCTACTATTGTATACAGGATGATAAATATACGTATAGCAATTATAATTACATTATCATGGAGCGTTAAAATAGATTTTTACGTCAAGATACGATTTTTTTTTAATATTGAATGGGAATCCACTTTTATGCAAATTGACCTACAATTATACACGTTTTATATAGTTATCAATATCGTGATCTCATGATTATTATAGACTAGGAAAACAAAACATTTTTTTTGTGTTTGGTCTGTTCGTCATGGACGTATAAAGCTATGGATGGAACGCGAGAACGCGACGACACTAGAGTCGGCATACAGTCGGCATGCACACACTCACACACTAGTCAGCCACTACGCGGCGAACGTCGTTCGATTTAGTCAATTTAAGTAGTGAAAAAAAAAATACAGCATGTCTTGTATATTAAAATGATGTGAAAACTAAAAACCGTAGTGCCAAAAAAAATATTCGGGAATCACATTTAAATCAAATTTGGATAGAAAAATTACAACCCAAAATTGACCCACACATAAGTAGCCGCTTCCACTGCCACTTCGGGATAACCTAGATATACTTGGCATGGATGTTCGCTGCAAACTGAATAATAAAAACTACATCGAGAGCATCATCAAAACGGCCTCGCGGAAACTCGGAGTCCTGAACAAGGTGAGACGGTTTTTCACGCCGGAGCAACGGTGTCTTCTGTACAAGGCACAAATCCGTTCCGGTGTGGAATACTGTTCTCATCTCTGGGATGGCTCTGCTCAGTACTTGTTAGATGCTCTCGACAGGTTGCAGCGACGCGCGGCCCGTATTATTGGGAGTCCCGAAGTTACCAACACTCTCGAGCCCCTGCAATTGCGCAGAGATATAGCATCTTTGGCAGCTTTTTACCGCATATACCATGGGGAGTGTTCCGACGAGCTCTACAAACTAGTCCCACCCTCTCCATTCCTATACAGAACAACACGTGAAAGGCTGAGATACCACCCTCATATGGTGCAAACAATTCCATCAAGAACCAAGCGGTTCGGTGCCTCTTTCCTTTGCCGCACCATCAAAACCTGGAATTCTTTACCAGCTCACGTGTTTCCTTCCTCATACAGTCCCGGGTCCTTTAAGCGGGGCGTGAAAAAGCATTTGATGAGGCCGTCAAGCTGAGAGCCACCATTTTGGCACTATCGGTGTTTGCAATGGTGACTCCCATTCTAGAGACTTTGCCTCAGCTTACCATCAGGCGAGGTGAAGTCATGTTGACGTGACCGACATAAAAAAAAAAAAAAAAAAAGCCGCAAAAAATTTTATGACACAGCGCGTTTTGTCCCTGGGAAAGGTTCCCATGGGAAACGAGACCGAAACTGAAATTCCACGCGGATAAAGCCGCGGGCATCAGCTAGTAGTTTAAGTAATTATTTAATTTCTTCCTTCTAAAGACGGAAAAATGTGAGAGTGCATATTGGTATTTCCATATAAATTATTTTTTATCAGGAAAAAACCCGTGTACATTTTTCCATGTAGATTCCGTGCAATTCAGACATTAATAGCACGGAAATCAATATCAATTTAGCCTCTAGCTTTAAAAGTAATTGTAAAGAGATTAACTATTATAGAGAATGTCTATGGCATTAAGTCCGCCTGTATACATAAATGAGCATGAAGTTTAATAAGAAAAATATCATAGTTTTTTCATCTTATGACAATCGAAAAGCAATCGAAATGTCAATAATAAAATAATACTTATTAGAAAAATCGCTATAAAATCAGCGTAAACTTCCGACAAAATCTTGTCTTATTAACTGACTTTTAAAGGTTCTTAATTTGTTTTTATTTATCCTACTAATATTATAAACGCGAAAGTTTGTAAGAATGTATGTCTGGATGTCTGGATGTCTGGATGTCTGGATGTATGGATGTATGTTTGTAACTCTGCCACACAAAAACGGCTTAATGGATCTGGCTAAAATTTGGTACAGAGATAGATTATAGTCTGGAGTAATATATAGGCAACTTTTTATACAAGCTAATACCCGCGGCTCTCCCCGTGGGAGTCGATTGGTTGGTAACATGGACCTAGGAATAACTATGGACGGAGCCATGGGAACAAAAAAGTGACGCTGCATAGTCAGCCAACTTTCGTATACGTATACAGTCGCCACGCACACTCTCACATCATAGTCAGCCACTTCGCGGCAAACGTCGGCCGAATCGGTCGATCTGTCAGTTTAAGCGGGAAGAAAAAAAAATAAAATACAACATGTCTTGTGCAGTGAAATGGTGTAAAAACCGTAGTGACAGGAATAAAATAAATCCAGGGATCACATTTCACAGGTTAATCAATATTTCAATCACTTAATGTTTATCTAATAATTATACATAAATGTTCATTCAATATTTCAAAACAAAATTCACTTGTTCGGCACAAAACCAGTGATCCCAACATAAAAGTGTGCAAATTTCCCCATATTTTGGGGAAATCTGTAAATTGTGTGACTTTATGATGAAATAGCATAAACTATTTATTAGTAGTGATAACCGTAGTGATTTAACTTCTTTTTTATAAATACATGGGATTAGGAATCGCAAAAATACAAATTGTAACTAATATGAATTTATTAACTTTTTTTGTTAATTAGGTACCTAGTTTAATCGTGTGAATATTCCCCACGGTTACCATCCATGTAAGTTTTTTTTATATAGGTATAATGAAAAAAATAATGTAAAAAATAACTAAAATATTATTTTCATTAATTTATGATAAAATAATATTTTTAATAATGATGCACGAATCACCTCAAATGATAGTTCATTTATATATTTTAAAATTTACCAAATAATTCTCCCTATTCCTCAACTAAAATAATAAAAAATGGGGAAATTTAGGTAAAACCTCGCATCCCTACAATTTACTCACACAATGATTATTGCCCGCCATTTTTTGACACAGACTAGTTACTCTAGGCACTCCGTCCATACTTTTCCTAAGTCTATGGTTGGTAATCGTTTTTTGGTCATATCCCCGGTTCTATTTAACCAAATGCAATCAAACATACGGCAGATTTTATGTAAAACCAAGACTTTTCTAACGAAAAGGCGGCATCAAAATTTGTTCAGCAGTTTTTGCGTCCATCACGAACAAACAGACAAGGATTCCAAAAAAATAGATATTAGTGGTCAACATAACCAAGTCTTTTTTTTCAAATATCGATTATTACAACTAAGAGTACTGTTATAAAGGGATATGATGTCCACACTATCGCCTTAGGTGAACCCTGTAAAGATGGTGTAAGGTGAAACCAATAAATAAGGAAAAAAAAACTTTTGGTCATACTTATCTCCAAATTTTAGGTCTGACCAAGAAAACCGCACTGAAATCCGTTTAGTACTTTTTATCCGAAAGGTTTTGGCTAGACGAGTGGAGACCAGTGGAGTGGAGAGTGGAGCGGAGTGGGGGAGTGGTGTTGAGAGTGGAGTGGGGAGTGGTATGGAGAGTGGAGTGGAAAGTCGAGTGGAGAGTGGAGTGGAGTGGAGATTGAAGTGGAGAGTGAAATGTAGGGTGGAGTCGGGAGAGGGGATTGGACAGTAGAGTGGAGGTGGAAAGTGGTGTGGAATGTGGAGTGAAGAGTGGAGTGAACAGTGGAGTGGAGTGTGGAGTAGAGAGTGGAGTGAACAGCGGAGTGGAAAGTCGAGTGGAGAGTCGTTTCATTCAAATAGACTTGGTGGCAATACCGAATTCCACGCGGGCGAAGCCGCGGGCGGAAGCTAGTTTATTAATAAAATTTTACTAAACGAAGCGTCATACGTCAAAAATAAGGCAGCGATTACATTAACAATTTTTTCAGGAGAATCAAAGCATTTTGTAGCGCGAACAGATGTTTTACTTTAACATTGAAAATGCAGTGTATCATTACATAAATTACACACCGGTTTGTGTACGCTCGTGTACATCGCAGTTAATCGCGCCGTGTTATGTAATGACGTCAATGTCATTTGTCATTGAACGTAATCCCGATTGAATCCTGCTATTGAACTATAAATTTAAAAAAAAAAATTAAGTGGCAACACTTGCACATCCTAAAGTGATTTTTATATTTAAGTTAAGATAATTTATATTATTATGGTATTATTCCACATTGTTCACCTAGGTGATATCACCCGGTTGAACAAAGTATGTTTTGTAGTGTCATTTCACCTTCGAATCATATCACCTAAGCTTATCTCCCAGGTGAAATAAGTCGACACCATGATGCCGCATTTGTTCACCTTGGACTTGGTCTACCCAGGCGAACAAACGCGACTTTTGTTACTCGTCTTGTGGACTTTTTTGACCTGCTAATAATAATGAAAAAGCTAATAAAAACTTTTCGTAAGTACTCGCACATTTAACAAATATCGCAGAAAAAAAAAACAATTTGTAAGTGTCAATTTGAAATAAAAGAAAATCTTTTGCAAGCACATGCTAGTAAAGGAATGCTAATTATCTACCCGTTACCTCATTAATTGTAGCATTTTAATTACCGATGCATTACATAGGTAGATAAGATCAATATACTTAGGTATGTGTTACCTACTACTATTGATCTTAGGATTGGTATGAAGACTTTATGAGTCAATAGCATTCCTTTTAGTTTATATTACCACAATTACTATGTATATCGTAACTGTGAATATAACATGTTATTTAACAAGATAATAGCTTAGGTATTTTTTATTGGATTGGAATAAGACATTAAACTAATTCTTATCCTTGGAATAGGTTCCCATGAGATAAAATAGTCTATGGATTCACACTGGTGAAGCTACGGGTAACAGCTAGTATAAAAAAACATCTGAAAAAATAAAACAAATAGAATAGACAACTTAGTCCACGTTCTTCCTTTTTAAAAACCTTCTTAAAAACATCTTAAAAAGTACTCAACTACAAGTGACTACAAGTATGTGTAATACAGTGTTATACGTTATACCAGTTGGTAAATATCCGACATGATTTTGAATGTCCCCTAATATATTTTTTTAGAGTCATAAATCTTTGCAGGTGTAACGTCCCGAAGTTGAATCGCATTCCGATGAATATCTGATACGTGGGACCCACGCGTCCGATGCTAAGATGATAATAAGATGGAATTCTATGCAACTACAATGATTTCTATTCATTGCTATTTACATAATATTTATTTAGAAAAGTCAGAGGTGCGTGACCCCAGGGAGTTATTCCGTATTCATCCCACGAAAATGTCATCGCATTTTGAAATTTTTTTTTTTTTTTTTTTATACCACTTAGGTGGCAGACAAGCACACGGCCCACCTGATGGGAAGCGGTTACCGTGGCCTAGGGACGCGTGCAACACCAGGGGCATCACACTCGCGCTGCCGACTCCAATTCTTGTTTCATCCCACATTTTATTTCCCTTTTTTAACATCTTAATTCAAAACAAAACATTAATAAAGAGATGTAGGTACAGAGATTATGTACAAAGGCGAGCTTAACTCAATACGAGTTTTTTACGGGACTATAATTTAGATAATAATAAAAAGATATATTTTGGTATGATCATACCTTACAAAGATAAAAATAAAAATCATTGATCCCATGGTATTTTTATTTAATAACTGTTCTCAACTGATCCCAGAATATTGTATAGTCTATTTCTCAACTCATCCTATAATCACATTTTTCTTATACTTAGAACCACTATCTGTGGGTACTGTTTACAAATTTAAATGACTGAGCTTTAATTAGCTAGTACGTACTATATATATTTCCTTTTTCATTGCGTATATTTAGTTTCACAGTTTGTACGAATAAATCATAAAATTAAACAACATTTAATCGGTATGGTAAAGTATAGGTTTAGAAGAGCCAATTTGTTTTTAATTGTGGATTTCAGGTTGTTATCTGAACAGGATTTAATTATGGATTTCGGAAAACATTAGTAACCCGAAATCAGTAATTACCGAGATTTTCTGACTATGTCCGATGTATTTTGAGCATGTTTAGCCATAATTCTTTCCAGCCCCGTCAGCCTGGGCCTGGCCTGGGCGTATCTCTATAGACATTATTATCTCTTTCTTCTCTTCAGCCAATGAAATCGCAAAAAAAGTAAACAGATAGATTCTATTCACGTGACAAATGTTTTCTGCGATTTCATTGGGTGAGAGAAAGGAAGCGATATATCATGTTTTCAGAAGTCATGCTGACCTTGCTTATCTAGTCTTAAATATTTTTAATTTTAACGTTTTGCAAGTGTCGTATAATGGTCTATACAGAATAAATGATTTTTGACTTTGATTTGACTTTTGACTTTGACTTTCGAATCTGGACAAGATTGCTATAAACTGGGAATGAGTACGTGCACAGTGGATAGCAGGTGCATTGTGTCTGGTAGGTCTTTGCGGTTTTTGTCAGTACGACTATGACAGTTATTTCACCACAAGTTAAAAGGTGAAGGATATGATAGGAAATCACATCTTTCTAAGAACAAGGACTTAACTTTATTTGAATAGGAGTGACTCGTCTTTTGCAAGCACTTAATAAAAATCCTTTTACAAGGTTCTGTTTGTTAATTAATGATGTCAATGGTAAATTATTCATCAATATTTAAACTTGAACTCTCCTCATTCACTTCAAGGCCTGTCTTATATAGAATCATTGTGCTTAGATAATTTTAATATAGTTACGTTTGTTAATACCTATACTATAGTTGTAATCATTTGCGTCGTCTTGTAAAACCCTTTTCATTATTTATTTCGTTTCTCTTGTTGTATTCAACTAACGCTATAATTTGTATTTCGAGAATAATGGTTGGACTTTTTTTAAGAGTATTTTCTGGTGATCGAAATTAATATTATGACAGATATTGACAGACAGACAAATATTGTAAAAAAATTAGATTTGGTATAAGTACCGTGTCATACATCCAAGTGCACTATATACATGTATATACATGCATACATAGATGTACCTATATATGATTGTAGGAAAGGAAGGATTCCGATTGCAAAAATCACAGTCGCTTACGACTTCCGAAAATTTCCGTTGTCGATATTTTATCTTTATCATAAGAAACCTCTAAAAGAGTTTTGTAATAAAACCTGCTACACCACAACTCGGGACCTCAAGCTGTGTAAAATATAAAATTTCGAAAGAGTATTATGAATGCACATTCATAGCTTACGCCTAGTCATAATAATAAGGTAACTGATCATCGTTCGATTGAGCGATGCGACACATAAGCCATAAAAATAAAACAAAGATAATATAAACATAAGTCCAGCGATTGGTGTAAGCGCCAAAGTTTATTTATTATATTGCGTCTTAAGTGCATTGGATCGTTAATTATTATTGTCACTTTATTTTTTAAACTTGGTTTTAAATATTATTTAATTATGTTTTTTCTTACCTGTAAATAAATCTGTATAGTATATATTAAAACGTAAAAGCTTTATTTATTGCCTATATTAAAAATGATATGTTAATAATTCGATTCAAAATCAAATTCAAATTATATTTATTGTAAAGCAATAGGTACCTAGTAAAAATAATAGCAAGATAAAGAAGTAGTAGGAACTACTTCGTTATACTACATTTTTCATTATTATTTTTGAACATTTCATTTAACTATAATATTAAATATAAAGGCAATTACAACAAAATGGAACTAAGCGGTTACGTCTTATGGTAAGTACCTACACTAAGTTTAGTCTATTGCCTAAGAAACCTTAGGCAATGGACTATGAGTGTGAAGTTAATTTCCTAATGAAACTAAATGTCTGATTGTTTATTCGTGTTTTATGCGTTGCCATATTGTTCATCCAATTAGGATAAATATTTGACGCAGATAGTTACTTCAATGAGTAGACGTATAATTTGTACTTGGTATTTGTCTGTTTATTGCTTGCCTTTCCATAGGTGACGCTTGTAACTAGATTTTATAATATTTTTATTTGAATCTCTTCCCTGCGAAAAGGAAACGGGGAAGTTTTTATATAAAAAAGTATATCTACTGGATAATTTTTTTAATATCATTTAAGTGACAGACAAGCACACTATCCATCTGATGGGAGCGGTCACCGTGACCTATCGACGTGTGCAATGGACAGGGCATTTGAAATAAGCAGGGCAAGGGTGTCACAGTCACACTATTTCGAATGGCATGATACACAGGCACAAAAACACATAAGTCAAAAAGTTAAAAAAAGCAATATTTTCTTGATAATGTAACATTATATAAACACCATTGATCAGTTTTACCGTTGACACCTTTTTCAAGATCACACAAGAGACTAAGTCAAGGTTACTGGTGAGTAGAACCGGCTTGACCGATCCAAAAAACATAAATAAATACAACATAACGTTATGATTTTAAAAACGGAAGGATTGTTTAAAGAAGAAAGCCAGAAGAAAAAAGAGAAAGAAAGAAGAAAATAATTAATTTGATGTATCACCACCGATCGTCATAAAAAAATGGGTTACAACATAAATTAGATAGGTACGTTAGTTATATATCGCTCCTTGAATACAAAAGGGCCACAAATCAAAAAAAAATTAAAATCGTTTTATTGCAAAAATGATATCTAAATGGTCTATATTGTATAGTAAAAAAAACTCCCATCATTTTATCAATAATTTATGGCTACACTGACTAACCGCCCTTTTTGCATTGGAGCACTTTGACAGGTAACGTCAGTGCAAAACCGCCATTTTGTTAGTTGCGCCCCGAAATTCAGCGCAAACCCACGACAGTTATGTGAAAAAGTGCCACAATTCAAAGTACTTCTGTGTTGCATTCAAGACTACAGGGAAATGTGATTATTTTATTATACAAAAATGCCATATTTTGTGTTTTACGTTCTAACTCAAGTAGTTCTAATCATTTTATATAATACAAAAGTGCCATATTTTTGAAAACGTCTGTTTTGCATCTTAACATTAAGTAATTGTAATCATTTGTATTATTACAGCAGTGCCATATTTGAAATGTGTCCTTTTTGCAATGAATTATACTCGAATAAATTAGAATTTTTGGCGTTCTAGATTAGAAAGTTCAGAAATATGGCCGTTTTGTATAAAAATATTTTTTATTTTTGTTTCATATTGTCAAATCAAAATTACCATTTTGATGTTTTAATTCTGTTTTACTTGTTACTTATTCAGTGATTTTTACTATAAAACCATACAAATATGTTTGCTTGTTATCACGGGCATAGAGCAAATTTTAAAACTATTGCTTTTGTGAATAAGCTGTATAGATTAATATTAAATTAGTATTAGAATCCTACTTAGAGTGTGAGTGAGATATTGCGATGTCAACTGCTTTTTAATTAAAAAAATTTAAAGTTTATTACAAATTACTTACACAATGAATAGAGCACAAAAAATGTTGACTTTGGGTACCTCCATTCAAGCATCGGAACAAAGTCAACCATTACCTGGGGCCACAGTCTTGACATTTATAGCTACAACTTTGCTACCGAAATCGCAAACTAAGATAGCGACAAACATCGGTTGCAGTACGATTCTTGCGTCAAACGGTAGTCTGTACATTTGGGATGGTCAGCAATATGGAGATACCGATAAATCGTTATGTTTGCGATGATATTCATTAAGATACCGACAAAAATCGTTAGTTTGGAAAGTAAAGCCTACCAAATATCGTTATGTTTGCGTCGCTACGTGTTAGCGAGCGAATTCGGTAGCTAAGGCATTCCTATCATTACCAGATGATGAAGACAGTGAAATAGACTGTAAAAATGCTAAAAACCGGGTAACTAGAGGGCAACTCGGGTCGAGAAGCCTTAACTTGAACACAACAGCCTCAAACAGGACTGTTTGCTCTGAGGCAAAGGCTCAAGACACGTTGTAGATCAGCTTGAGGCAAGTCGCCGCAGCTTGATCCGGCAGTTTAAAGCCAAAACGTGATGGTACTAGACGCGAGTCAAGTAGCTGCTGCTTCAATAGCAATATTATGGCAATTAAAAAAATGAGGAAGCAACAAAAGGCTACAAAAGCAGAAGCATTGATGGTGGATAAAAGAATTATGCCCATCCCAGAGAACACGATGACACTCATATAATTTTATCAGTTTAATAGCTGTTTCGTTGTCCATCCGACATGTCGATCCGAGGGACACGCCCGTCTCCATCAAATGCATGGCTCGGACTTAGGCTCCTTTGAGCATGGCAAATAAAAACCGACATAATATGGCTCGGCTCGCGGCAACGAATATGCCTTGTGTCGCGGCGTGCCCCAAGTTGAGCCACTTATGCAGCCTCAGAGCGAGGCAGCTGCTCTACCCGAGGCTGTCTCTAGTGGATACCCGGCTAAATACACAAATTTTCCAAAACGAGTAGTTAACAACGTGGCTTAAGTAGCAGTTGGAGCGACTTTGATAGTGACTCTGACACTGATTCTAGCTGTTCATCAACATCCAGTAGTTCATCAAATACTGAGTTTTCTTCAAATGACAGTGTTAAGTATCCCAATTTTCTGCCTAATAATGGGAGAAAGATCTGATTCCGAAGAAGATACACAGTCAAAACTAATTACCACCGAAAAATTTTGTATTTTACCACAACGGGTCATTCTTGCATGGAACCTCATTCACTCATCAATGATAACCTACCAGCTTATTTGAATACTCAGTCGACTAATATAGGTTATACAGTGTATCCACTTATGGTTTCACCTAGTACCTAATAGAGTTTTTAATATATTTTACAGACAAAGTTATAATAAACCATTTATTTTTATAATATATTGTGTTTATTTTTTGAAATAATTTTCATGAAATTGATTCAAATGTTGAATACAAAAGGGACTTTTGTGCATTTTTATCATAATGAGTAGCAGCTATTAAAAAGTTAATAATTCACAAAGAAAGGGGTTATAAATACGCATCTAATGATATATTAACATCTTATATTTAATACATAAAAATATTAAATATCAATAAAAAACACTTTTAAAATTTTGTTTTGCCTGTCCTGTAAAATTTATGAATTTCAATTTGTGTCCCTTTTGTATTCAAGGAGCGATATATTATAACTAGCTGTTGCCCGCGGCTCCGCCCGCGTGGATGTCGAAATCCGTTTTAAAAACTATCCTATCTCTCAAGTTGGATCGAACTGCACATGGTGTGCGAATTTTATTATAATCGGTTAAGTGGTTTAGGAGTCCATTGAGGACAAACATTGTGACACGAGATTTATATATATTAAGATATATAAATTTTAATATATTTTTCTTAACAAAATTATAAAAAAATATATTATAATAATTACCTATAGGTATTTAAAATTAAATAAAAAATGGCCCCGCATTCCTGTTCACGAAAAATAATAATAACATTTAAATTCAATAAATTACAATCATATCAACTGTTAAAAAGCAAGCAAAATATTAACAGAATATATGACAAAGGAATGAATCCGTTGTTGAGTAACCGTTGAAGGTCTCTTGAAGTCCCCAGAGGTACATTAAAAGGCGTAAACGGAAAACCGGAGCCAAATTTGGTAACCGCATTGCCTTTTAGGTCAGAGTTGCGTAAACTATCAACAACGTGTATTAATAAAACACAAGCTAATTAATTAATTAATTATATATAATAATATTTAATAATAATAATATTTTACGACATTCTAAGAAGCGTAATTTATTTTCATTACAACAAAAGTAATAATAATATTTAAAGATTATAATTTATTTACATTAATATAATGTAGTGAATATATCTACATACATAATTTAAGATTAAATATATAACCTTTGCTTAGTAATAAAAAAATAATGAATGTTTACCTTTGCATTTTCAATTAATTCACTTTTTCGATATTTAATAGTGTTTAATGTTTAATTTTAATTACCTACGTCAATTTTTTAATTGTAGGTAAATTATTTTTTAAGGTAGGTATGTAAATATTTCATTGCATGAAATTATATTATAATTTAGTTTGTCCTACTTACGAATATTTTTCTATATTATCATAAAATTATACATTAGTTGTCTGTACATTGGGTATGTTAAATAAACGTTTCTATTCACATTTTTTTTTTGGAATCCTTAGTCTATTTGTTTGCGATGGACGCAAAAAATTACTGAACGGGTTTTGATGCGGTTTTTTCTATTAAAAAGGTCTTAGTCAGACTTAAAATCTGCTGTATTTTTTGTTGAATATATTTGTGTAAGTACTACCAGAAATATGATCAAAAAATGATAACCAACCTCAGGTGGAGCTGCCGGCATCAGTTCTTACAAATATAGATGTCGTAAGTAGGTAATTTTTTTTAAAGTTTCAAGAAAAATATAAACCAATTGACACGAAATTGACTTACGAGGTAGTTATTAAATCAATCTGTCAATTAACAAGAAAATGTGAACATTGAGTAAAAAGGTGGAATGCGTTGCATAATTTAAAATATACACACAATTACGATTGCTCAAAGAATTCTCAAACGTCTTGTAAGAAAACAGTAACTTACCATTCATATTGATGTTTGTCAATTCCAATACAAATTGTCCAAACCACTAATAAAACTACTTACACCAATTATTAAACGAATATTAAATTGTATATCCGATTACACTAAACACATTGAAATTATAAAAAAAAAACATTAAATAATTCTAAATTGTTTTCCAAGTCCTTCGATTACGTAAAAAATATTATTTTAATTAATATTTTTTCAAAAATTAAAATATCGAGAGTCCGTGCGGGCAAGCGCGCGTGTACTAAGGTCGCAACAAAATGCAAGGGAGCTGCGCAGGCGATGTATAATAAACGTACGGTGCGCGCGACTGCGATAAAACACCCATAGATCACCTTTATGTGACGATATGTACCTAATATAGACGCGTGTAGACGGTCAATATATATCGCGATCTTGTCAGTATAATACTGATTATATTTAGCTGTTGCCCGCCGCTTCACTTGCATGAAATTTCGTTCCTGTAGGGCGAGTACTAAAACATTCGAATAGTAAGTGTATAGTATTCGTAAGACAGTCAATTTAAATCGCGATGGGGTCAATAAAATTGATGTACATACAAATGCTATTGGTCAAACACGACATAAGATTGTAATCTATACCTACTAATATTATAAAGAAGTAAAGTTTGTGTGTTTGTATATTTGTTAAATTGTAAGGGGTAATCTCGGGATCTACTAAACCGATTTTAAAAATTCTTTCACCAATAGAAAGCCACATTATCCGTGAATATCATAGGCTGAGTATCATCACGCTACTGCCCAAGGGAGCGGAGCAATAATCTTAAATGTGAACAATTCCGGTAGATTCCCAGACATTTTAGGAAAACTGATAAATCATAGCATTAAATGTGAGTTAAAAAGGGTGCATCGGGGTTCGAAATACGCCACGGGCGAAGCCGGGGTGGGTCAGCTAGTTAAATATATATTGACTATCTTCAGTCTCTTGTTACGAATACTAAACGCTTGTATTCGAATGTAATTTCATGTTCACCCTATCGTTCCCGCGTCCCATAAGAATAAGTAATCTAATCTATCCTTGTATCAAATTAGTAGAATGTACGACATTACTGCGCAAACGCAAACAAACGCGTTCGCTTTGCAATAGGTATTCCCTTTATTATATATATAGGTAGTAATAGGTATAGTATATTGACTGTCTCCAATCACGCTATGGCCTACTTCGCCGCAGAGCCACCATAATTAATTCCCAACAATCTTAATATATATAAATCTCGTGTCACAATGTTTGTCCTCAATGGACTCCTAAACCACTTAACCGATTATAATAAAATTCGCACACCATGTGCAGTTCGATCCAACTTGAGAGATAGGATAGTTTTTGAAACGGGTTTCGACATCCACGCGGGCGGAGCCGCGGGCAACAGCTAGTAAAATTATATCTTGTAAAGATGTACCTATAGCTTATACTTAGGCCAGTATCGTTGTACGAACCCTCGATAACAAAATAATAGATAGATAGATAGGTACTCTTTATTGCACACACCATCAGGTACAAACAAAGCGTAACATAAGAAAAAATTGTACAAAGGGCGGTCTTATGGCTGTCTGGACTGTATTATACTTGTAGTATAGAAATAATGTACCTACTAACATTGAATAATAATAATAATAAAACTTTATTGACAGAAGTATACATAGTTATTATGGCATGCATTTAAAAAGAACAATTAATGAATGTGCAAACAATAACAAATGATAAAATTTAGAATTGTTGATTGACATGGTCATTTAAGTCGTGTGATTCTACCTAGCATGACCCCGGATGATTATCTTAATTTTCATGTAGTACAAATTCATGAAAAAAAATGTACTTTTTTGTACCATAGAATAAAATATATGTACTCTGATATTTTCGCTCGTCCGGGGTCGTGCTAGGTAGAATCACACATTTAAGTCACTATTATGCCTAATAGTCGACCGGATATTTACTATGTTTGCTTGTTTTGTTGAGTATCCAAGAGTATCCGATATACTCCCTGTTGCAAGTGCAGATCACGGACGTACTCATCCACAACACACAATCCACAATTAATAATTAACAAAACAAGCAAACATGATAAATATCCCGTCAACTATTGAAACTATAACTATAATTATAACTATAACTATTGAGTAAAATGATTAAATTGTTTTTTTTTATTCATATATTCTTAACGGTACTTAAGGCGGGCTCTCAAAGCCGAGTCCTAAATCACCAAGAAAAAAATAATGAAAGAAATAAACGTTTATTTGATGCATTAAACACTATTATTATTATGTAAACAACTAAGCTATACGTTATACTTATTCTATTATGTGCTTCACGAAAGCATCAAAAGGGTATCCAGTTCAGCGTAATATGCCAGGAGGACGGACTATGGTGCTGGTTTTCGACTGGAACCCGTGTGTCTTAGTGCATGTAAGTGTGAGACTTCTTACTACCCACTAAGTCCTATTTCCAAATTTTGAATACATTATGTTTTCAATAATGTTATTATCGAGAATAAACGTGATCGTGGTTATAGGTATTTCGAGGTACATACCTTTGGATTTTCCGTCGTTTCAACCAGACTCCTTATTCTGATGGACCAACCGAACCGCAACTAAGCATGATCGTACTAGCCGACATATTTAAGATGCTTTAATTTTACACCGGTTCTTTCTTCTATGTTAACCAATTGAAATCCACTGACTTTTAACGTTTTGACCCCCTACCCCAGGTTAAACCGGCCGCGGTCACAGGCTGACTGGCTCAGCCGTGCACGCCCTCCTTCGTCGACTCCGTGAGGTATTCGTTTCTTCATCTACCCGCACATTCTTGATACTTTTTATATTTTCCTTTCTCCATATCCTCAACCTATCGTTTATCCAAGTCGCATCCAAAGCTTGCAACTCGGAGCCTGGGGTCTACTTTACCAGTCTTAACTGCGGATTTGGCTGGACCTCGATATTTTCCGTGAAGCGACTGCCATCGGTCAGATGGCATTCACAACCCAATGGTGACATTAGGCGATATCGAAGCATTGCAGCTAGACCGTTGTTGTTGGACTTTTTAGGGCTCCAACTGTCCCTAATGACTGCCATAGATGTTTGTATGGCAACCGGGACCGACAGCTTAACGTGCTCTCCGAGGCACGACCAGACCAATGCAAATACCCATATTCATGCATACAAATATTTGCATTGAGCGGGGACATACCTAACACACTTATAGGATCCCTATTTTCTTAACTAGCCCCCACGGCTTCGTCCATGTCGCGTCATACTTCGTCCTTGGTAGTGGGGTTCAGCCCATCACAATCTATATCACAATATTATAAAGCTAAAGAGTTTGTTTGTTTGTTAGGTTGAACGCGCTAATCTCATGAATTACTGGTTTGAATAAAAAAAAAAAACTATTTTTTTATGGGATATACTGTCGAAAATGTATCATTCATTTTAAGGATGTAGTGTGTCACGGACGAGACCGCGGGAGATAGCTAGTATTAGTATGAAAGTAGGTATAGATGATAGGAAAAGTAAAAACCAAAAAGCGAACCCCTGCGTTCAAGGTGAAAATCGGGACTAACGCAAAATGATGATGATGACACCTATATTAATAAATACCTACTTCCTTAATTCATACCTCAAGTATTTATTATCGACGAATGTATAATTTTCTTTCATCTTGACCTTATCTATACTAATATTATAAAGAGGAAAGATTTGTTTTTTTGTTTTTTTATTTTTTTGTTTTTTTGTTTTTTTGTTTTTTGTTTTTTTGTTTTTTTGTTTTTTTGTTTGTAACGAATAGGCTCCGAAACTACTGGACCGATTTCAATAATTCTTTCACCAATAGAAAGCTACATTATCTGTGAGTAACATAGGCTATAATTTATCTCCAAAAAATTTAGGGATCCTTACTAAAACTTCAATAATGTTACCCAAGGTGTAAAAAAATTACCTAAACAAATTACTTACATCGCGTGCGCTGCGAAAACTGTTGAAGATAGAACAAAATAATGTACTGTGGAAATGTATAACATAAAAAGGTCTACATAAAAGTCCGCGATAGCATATGTCTACCTAATAAGGGTAGCCCACAGTAACCATTTTTATCTTTACAAATTACAAAAAAATCATGTGTCATTTTCAAAGCTAATTTTAACAATACAGTATTATTTCTTATCCAATTAAATACGTTAGATACGTTGTACGTTTAATGTAGATCAAAATTGCCATTCACGCTATATAATTATCACTAGCGTACCCGCGCGCGGCTCCGCCCGCGTGAATGTTGGCTATCGCCACCAAGTCTTTTTAAGTTGAGGGACTGCCCTTACTTCCTTCGCAATCAGTAGTTGCAGCTAAACGTATTCATTTCATCTCAAGTTCTATCAAACCCTTCAAAGTACCTACAGTGCCATGCATTGCAGCCAAAGCCAGTCTATTTACCATCATTATCCTTTTTCATTGTTCAGTAGCGGAGTCCTAGATAGCTGCTCTGGCCAAAGTATGTGTGACTCGGAAGAGGCCCTTTGAAAAACCCTTTCATCATAGCTGCATTGCATTTTCACATTCGATGCACTATTTCAAATTAGTGAACATTATTTATATCCGAAAATCAGATTTTTTTATTATTAAAATCTTGCTACAGACATTGACATTTGACAACCTGATTTAACATTCAATAAGTTCATGAAAGTAAAGAAAGAGTATATAAGAAAGAGTATATATTATTATATACTAATAAATACCGGTCAAGTGCAAATTGGGCTCGTGCACGCAGGGTTCCGTACAAAATTGGGTTGAGGGGGATTTCCGCACGATAAAAAAAGGGGGCGAACTTAACTTTGTTGCAGTGCTTCTTGTCTTGACTGACAGGCATTCATTTTTTTATTGATGTAGGTAATATTTACGCTTTCCGGACTTTTACCTGTACCTATGCTATAAGATTTTACTTTCTGCAAAATATCTGAATTCTAGCCCAAAGGGAAATACCCCTTTTTTCGTGCTCAAAAGCCCCGTCGGGCTTCACCTCAACGGAGCCAACGGAGAGGTTGGTATGTCGGAATCCTACCAATGCCTGTGTGATCGAGGAATCAGGTGTGTCCTAGAAAGGATATCCCAGAAACCCCAACCGGCTTCGGCCACCAGCACTGGAGACCTCGACGTGTTATTAGAAATCTAAATCCCCCATCTCTATAAAAAAGCGCCCGTGGAAATATAACACCCTGCCACCCTGGGTTTGCTTCTGCTATGGTGACGGTTAGCCTCGACCGTCAGCCTAGGACCGCACGGAGGACGGAGATGGTTCTGCGAACTACGCCGCCCGGTGCGCCTTCATCGGCACCGGGGGAGTGCTAGATCTCTCCCGTAGCTTTTCTACCACCACTTCTGCGCGCATTACTGCCTCGCAAAAAAAGCGGTGGCGTTCCACATACTCTCTATGGTGACCATGGTCGGCACCAGGGCCCTCACCATGAGGCTTACCCTACCGACGTCTGCTTCAAGGACATGTGTGTCTACCAGTGTATGAAGAGGTGGTGTGCCCACGGACCATCCCCGGCAATGGTGGCATTCAAACGTCAGCACCCTGCCTACGCAATGCAGGAACCTACCAAAACAGCCATGCCCATCAGTAAGCCTTGGAAAGCTCAGGGTCAAGGGTTACCTTAAACTTCGGCGTCTGTAGACCCAAAATGGAGTTCGACTTTAGTCGGTCAAGTCCGATATTACGTCCTTACTGGCCAGAGGAGGGGAGAGATTCGTGGGGATTTCCGCACGCAAAATAAGGTACTGCTTCTTAAAACTCTCCGATTGCGGTGCAGGTGACTCACTAATGTCGCCGAAGGTAACTTAACGACCTCCGTCCTCCATGAGTGCAGGCCTGGAGATGGTAGGTCAAGCCACCTATTAGTCGGTGAGACCACAGTTTGGCTATTACGCTTTGTTTAATGCCAAGCATTATCCGCAACATTCCTTTGATCTAATTCAACTTGATGCCTCTACGTGTTCTTAAGAAGAGGTCTTGACAGACAGACAGACGGATAACGAAGAGATAAGGGTTTTTTTCCTAATCAGGCACAGAACCCTAAAAATTAATATATTCTATTTACTTTTGAGGAAAAAGAAGTAAAGAAGTAAAGGATATTACTCTATGAAAATTTAGACAAAGTCAATTTTAGTTCCTGTTGCTATGACAACTATTATAGATGGCGATAAAAACGTTTGCAACATCTAATTTTCTTTTTATTACTAAATTTCCTGAATGAATCATATATTTTTAATTATGTTATATGCTATTCGAGGCGGAGACAAATCCAAAAAATCATAGATCATGAAAATCTGTTCAGCCGTTCTTGAGTTCTGGGAAAAGCACGTTTTAGCCCTTTTTAGGGCTTTAGGGTTCGAATTTTAAAAAATCCTTTCTTAGTACACCTCTACGCATCAAAACAAACACTCCCTACAAATTTCAAGTCTCTACGACCAGCGGTTTAGGCTGTGCGTTGTAATCAGTCAATCAGTCAATCAGTCAATCAGTCAATCAGCCTGTCAGGACTTTGAATTATATAGTATACTAGCGACCCGCCCCGGCTTCGCACGGGTGCAATGCTGATACTAAATTAGCCTTAGTATATGATGCATGTATTATACATATAAACCTTCCTCTTGAATCACTCTATCTATTGGAAAAAACCGCATCAAAATCCGTTGCGTAGTTTTAAAGATTTAAGCGCACATAGGGATATAGGGAAAGAAAAGGCGACTTTGTTTTATACTATGTAGTGAAGATAAATAGTTTAAGAGTTATCGCAATATGAAAAATAATGCGCGGCGAAATAAATGCAAGTTGAAATGCGGACGTAAATCAGACCAATATTACTTCGGGACATCATACTAGGTATGTAGGTAGGTATCTAAACTGTGCTCAAAATAATTATGTTCTATACACGCAGTACAGTTTTCTTGGGTGCCTTTGAGGATAGCACGGGGTGCTACAGCACTGGACGAGCTCAAATTCACCAATCATGGGCAACAATCCATTCGCGCCAGGACGTCGTTTGTCTCGCGAATTATACCTATCTAAGATTATGTTTCCTGAGGTATATTTTTGTATTCCCATCCAAATAAATTATATCTTAATCAAGACTTTCAATTGTGTAAAAATTATTTAAAAACTGTTTGAGTTATTGAAATCGGACTTCAGAGGAGGGGATTGGAGAGATGGGGTGGGGGGTTGTGAGCTCTGGTTACCCTTCTTACCGGTAGCGGGAACACAACACAATGTCTATTATGACTGCGATCTTCTGTACCCCCTGTCACCCCATCCCCTCTTTTCCGGGGTTCGGTACGGACATCATGCTTTTTTCGGAGCATGCTCGCGCTGCCGACCCTGCAAAATGCTTCTAATGCCCTTCATGAAGAACCCCATATTTAGTCGCCAGGGAAAACCACTGCAGAGAGTTCGTTCCACAGCCTAAGCGTGCGCGGAATGAAATTTCTTTCAAACCTTACAGTACGCACTGCAGGCGGATGCAACGTGTGGGGATGAATTCCCTGTCTGTGGCGAGCGGTGCGATGATAGGAAGTAGCTATAGGCTGATGCCATGCTGGGATGGGAATTGTTTGATATTATGACAATATCAAACAATTCCCATCCCAGGGTCAACTGGGGGGGTGCGGGCCGGAACCTCCACGTGGTGCACCTGGGCAACGGAGGCGAGCAGCGCCTCCCACTCGCCACGGGAGACGCTGCTGCCTGCGGCCAATCCGGCCGGGGTGGGAGTGGCCCTCTAGAGGGCTGCTCCGAGGCTCTCCACGTGTCCCTTTGACTAGCAGATGGCACAGTGGGGAGCGAGCGGGGGGCGAGCTGATTGTCTGCGCGCCGACGGTTGAAACCGTAGATGGCCCGGGGTCAGCTGGGGTGCGAGGGATAACCTTACACTCCGGTTACTAAGGCCCGAGACCGCGTGCGGTTTTAGTCGGTTCGATCCCGCAATAACCACCCCCGATGGCCGGTGGTATCCATGGGGATTTCCGCACGATAAAAAAAAGGGTCAACTGGGGAGCGCGGGATATGCTCTAAGTAATCTTACACCCCGGCAACTGAAGACTTGAGACGGCAGCGTGCGGTTTTTATCAGGTCTGAGTGAGACTTAACCGCGCCTGCTGGCTGACAGGGATGATATATGAAGGAACTTCCGCACGGAAAAAGGAATTTGAAACAGAATTCGAAATCCACGCGGGCGGAGCCGCGGGCAACAGCTAGTATACCATAAACACCCTGAATCCACTATATGTCAATAGGTCAAGCACAATTTGTAGCTTTATCGAAGTGATCGGCTACACTCAGTAATAGTTACGGTCAGAGAAGATAAACGCTTAAAACACTTATATTTACTAACAGAACTTTTAGGCGTGAGGTATACAAAAAAGGCAAGAGGTACAGAAATAGTAATAGGAATTTTAAATCTGATTATTATTTCTGTGGGTGTAAGAAGGCAAAATCGTACGTGCCGAACGCGTTCGCAGACCAAATTCGCGATATTGCAAATTCGAGGCGCTTTGCTTAGATTATGCCTTAAGTCTTATGCCTTTTTTCCTTTTTTTTTTTATTCAAGATAGGCTAACGTTTGACCTCAATCTCACCTGATGGTAAGTGACGATGTGGTCTACGATGAATCACGCTTGCCTAGAAGGAACCTATTCACTCGTGACTTGAAAACTCCCAGGTTATAGCTATCCGGAAACACAGACTCAGGCAAGGAATTCCACTCCTTAGCTGTACGCACGATGAACGTGTCAGCAAAGCGCTTTGTGCGTATGAGTGGAATATCGACCATATATAGCGGTGGCGTGACGCTGTTCGTCTGGTCGTTCGTTGATGGAAAGGACTTGGAGGTATCAGGTTGTGCAATTCCAGAGCGCACTCCCCGAAATGTATCCGATAGAACACCGAGAGACCTGCAACTTTGCGTCCATAGGCAAGGCTTTGAAGTCTTTTCTCGACTAGTGCATCGTTGTTGATGAGCTTCTTGGCTCGTCTTTCGTTTTTTCGTCGTCTCGTTCTTTCTTTTCTGTATAACTCACGCCTTACACATTACCAGTTACTTATAATACCTATTAAAGTGATTATTATTTAGGTTTGTTTGTTTCTTACAAAATCACGCTTAACCGACGGTGATGTATAGGGTGACAGGCCGTCTGCGCTCACAAAGCCAGCCCGTCCCCTGCCTGTTTTCCACTGTGCTCTGCTAGTCAGAGGGACACGTGAAGAGCCTTCAAGCCCTCTAGAGGGCTACTCCCATCTCGACCTGCATTTGCAGCAGTCTTCACTGTGAGTGAGAGGCGCTGCCGTTCCATTGGCCGGGTGCACCGCGTGGAGGTTACAGCCCACACCCACCTTATTCACACTTGCCATTAAATGTTTTTCTACGATAGAATTATGAACGGAAATTCACACATAAATCAACATTTATAATATTAATAGGTTGTTGTAATGTATCTTTATTGGTGTCGTGTAGCAATGTTTTCCTTAACATGCTTTCAAGTGGCAAATAATGTTTCGTATATTTAATCTCGACTGACATTTGCTCATTGCAATTACTAAACGCGAATAATAACAATGGTTCAAGGTTTAATAATTACTATGAAGTTCTAATATGTCATCATGATCATCTTGGTGTTGTTCCCGGTTGACAGGAGTCAGGGTTCATTTACTTATTAATGGAGGTAGGAGTAGGACACTGCGGTATCTCCCATCCGAAATTAGCTGTCCGACTGGGGTAGTACCTCTACGATGACTATCATGGCCACGGTATCTTCTGTAGGGCGGAGGTACTACCCAGTCGGACTGCTCCATATGGACGGGAGATACCATCGATCGTGTCCTACCTTCGTGTAAAACGTATTCATTACGCGTGATTGCAATTCGGTTCGAAAGAAAAATAGAGAAATATTTTCGTTTATGTTAAGATCTGTCAAGTTCCGTTTTACGGATAGTAACTTGATCAGTTGGGGGGAATTGAAATCACGCGTTTTGAAAACGTGACGATACTGAATCCGGCGCCAGGCAGGGAGTTCCACTCCTAAATTGAACGTGTAATTAATAAGTTATCAAAATGCTTCATGCATAATGGTTGAAAGCGCTCATTACGGTAATGGCGTAGACTGAATATAATATAACGGGTATAGCATATTAAAAATAAAATAATTTTGATCCTGTTTGTCGTGGATTCAAAATAAATGTAACATTCATTTTTGTACTCGATTCAAGTTCAACAACTTTTACAACGATTTTTAATCGAGTTCATTGACTTAGTGTATAAAAATCCTTATTTGCTTAATTGATCCTTGAAATCGAATTAATTTCAATTGCATATGATTGTAAACCAACCATCCAAAAAAATCTGTAATTCTTTCCGGGGTAACTGTATACGCTTTTTTAACAAACTCCCAAGTGAAATTAAAGATTTACATGTAGGTACCTAAGTAAATTTAAAAATGTGGTTAAAAGAAAACTGTCCCAAAAAGCATACTATAACATTCAAGATTATTAACACGATAAACAAGCTTGGAATTGAGCTGTTCACTCAACTATGTTACTCAAACTAATAACTGTATCTAGACTAAGGAAATTATTGTAAATAGACCAAAAAAACCCTGAGTTTTTTGCCGGAGTCTTCTCAGGTCTGGGCCGCGTTTTGAACCGGTGTGGTCCATTCGCTTCTAGTTTTAATTATTTTTAATTTTGACGTTTTGCAAGTGCCGCGTTTAATGGTCTATACAGAATAAATGATTTTTGACTTTAACATTTGACTTTGACAAACTCTGTACTTTAATACGCTATGCGAGTATTTCGTGAACCTTATTCCCTTCTGTTAGGTTAGATTTTGCTACCGTGCTAGTCTTACTAAGCGCTTATTAGAGATAAGACAGTCGTAAGAAAAACTATTACTGTATAGGAAAATTCAAAGGCACACACTTTGAATAAAACTGTTTTATTAACGAAACTGTCATGGTGGATCGACACTTCGCTATTCGCTATAAGCCTTTATTCACGTGTATAAATCGAAATGGGGAGGGCTTATTCGTGTATATTTACTTTATTCGCACAAATATTCGCCTTAGTGACGAATTGTGAAAGGTTTAGTCATCTATAAGAATTACCTGAATACAATAGGTACCTATACGTCTACTTCCCCCCCCCCCCCCCGATACGAAGAAAAGAGAGGGCTTGGTCCACCCTGGAAAATAACTCTAGATACGCTACGCCAATGTGGCCATTCTAAGTTGAATTGAGAACTTCTTCCTTTTTTGAATTCGGTTAAAAAACTATGATTCCTTTTGATTTCTGATACCGGAATTATTACAAAAAGCTTAGGTACCGAGCGAGATATATTATAAGAAACATGATAGAATCTTTAGACGTTTTAAATACAGTTGAGTAACGATGGAAAATACCAGTGTAATGTAACTTTTTATACATTGTGGGAACCCCACGACCTCAGGGTGTACAGTTAATAGACTATTTTGGAAACAGACTGAAAAAATCCATACGGTGTTTTGACCTAGAGGTCTATGACCTAATGCGATTGGGTTTTATACTGTATGAATTAAAATTAACCAGCCGTCATTTTGAAAGATACTAGCTAATGCCCGAGGCTCCACCCGTGTGGAGGTGTTTTTTTATACTACGTTGCAGACAAGCACATGGCCCACCTGATGGGAAGCGGTTACCGTGGCCTATGGACGTGTGCAACACCCACACGCGCGCTGCCTACACTGAATGAAAGATGGGAGGGCTAGGAAGGGGTTATTTTTTTGATCAAACCTCTGATTCTATTTAACAAATTGCAATCAAACATACGACAGATTTTAAGTATGAACAAGATCTTTCTAATAAGGAATTCCTAGGAAGGAATTTCTTTGAAGGAGGTAGGACACGACAGTATCTCCCGTCCGAAATGACCTGTACGACTGGGGTAGTACCTCCGTCCTACAGAACACCGCGGCCATAATAACCATCGTATTGTGTTCCCGGAGTAGGGTAGCCAGAGCTCACTGTATCCCTTCTCCCCCACCCATTCCTAGCCCTTTCCCCTTCCCTTCAGGGTAGGCAGCGCGTTTGTGGCACCCTTAGTGTTGCACACGTCCATAGGTCACGGTGACCGCTTCCCATCAGGTGGGCCGTGTGCTTGTCTACCACCTGCGTCGTATAAAAAAATTACCAAAAAGAGGCGACTTAACGCAGGCGGAGCCACGGGCATTCGCTAGTTATTATATTAAACAATAGCATCCAATACTTACCCTTAATGATAACTTTCGAACTATCGCTCATTTCCAAATTGGATAAAAAATTCCATTGCGTCTAATCTGTGGAATTTTCTTTTAATTAATGAAACCATTTGATAAAATATTTGAAAACAATTAAAAGAATATCTCTTTCTCATCTAGTGAAAACGGTTACTATCGGTAACCAACCACAGAACCACAAATGGTTACGAAATTAGTTACGATTCAAAACTAAGTAACACATTCCTTACATAATAATACGAATGCAATGTCAAGTTTAGATTGCCACATAGATATATTCTCAGTGAGAGAGAAACATAATATTTTGAAGTAACCTTCGTGATTGCAACATTGGGTATTTTGTAGACGAAGTTATGATGGGTTGGAACGGAAAATACTGAACATTAAGCTAGTTGGACAACTTTGTTGATACCCCGCGGCTGAGACCGCGCGGAGGTCGGAATTTGGATTTTTTGTTCTATACCACGTAGGTGGCAGACAGGAGTATTGCTCGCACCTCTGTGACGGCTCAGCAAAATACCAACTCGAGGCACTTGAGTCAATTGAGAGAAGGGCCAAGAGGCTCATCAACTGCGATGCGCTGGTGGAGACTAAGCTTCAAAGCTTGGAACATCGGCGTAGAATTGCTAGCCTTTCTGTCTTTTATCGGTTGCACTTCGGGGAATGTGCGCTGGAATTGCATAACCTAATTCCTCCAAGCCCTTTTCATCACCGAACGACCAGACGTACGGTAACGCGCCACCGGTACATGGTGGATATCCCACTCATACGCACAAAACGTTTTGGCAGTACGTTCATTGTGCGTACTGCTAAAGAGTGGAATGCCCTGCCTGAGTCTGTATTTCCGGAAAGCTACAACCTGGGAGTCTTCAAGTCTAGAGTGAATAGGTTTCTTCTAGGCAAGCGTGCTCCACCGTCGACCACATCATCATTTACCAACAGGTGAGATCGTGGTCAAACGCGTACCTATTACCAATAAAAAAAAAAAAAAAAAAAAGCACACGGCACCTGATGGGAAGCGGTCACCGTGGCCTGGACGTGTGCAATACTGAAGGTGTCACGGGGGGAGGGCTAGGAACGGGTGAGGAGGTTAGGAAGGGGCGGGGGGAGGAGGGGTACAGTGAGCTCTGGCTACCCTACTTACCGACGGGAACACAACTTAAGGTTATTATGACCGCGGTGTTCTGTAGGGCGGAGGTACCTACTACCCCAGTTGGACAGCTCATTTCGGTCGGGAGATACCGTCGTGTCCTACCCCCTCTAAAATTGGATATCGTTTTGGATATTCGTTTTATTTTTGGTCATATCTCCGGTTCTACTTAACCAATTGCGATTAAATGTGCGGCAGATTTTAATTGTGATCAAGACCTTTCTAGTAGAAAAAACCTCATCTAACTCAGTTATTTTTCATCGTGAAAAAACAGACAAGAATTCTAATTTTTTTTTTATAATGGACACGTCAATATGACTTCACCTAGCCTGATGATAAGCTAAAGGTAGAAAAAAGTGATAAGCTAAAAGTTTCAGGAATGGTGGTGACCACTATAATTTTTTTTAATATCTTCAATTACAGACTAAAGACACAGCTCATTTAGAATTATATAATAGTACAAGACAATTGCTACTCACCTCTCTTCCTAGTAAGTAGGTACATTATATATATAAAAAATCCACACTAACCAAAGAAGGTGGTGAATTCATTATAAAAACTCTAGTTATTTATATGGTAGATATAAATAACTATGCTTTTTATAACGAATTCACCTTCAATTAAAATGTGATCAGATTAGACAACAAAAAACATTATGTACCTATACGTGATTTTTTAAAGTTACTCTCAAGTCAGTGCCCCCATAATACTCACTCGTCTATATCCGCAAAGATAGTAGATAGTTACCACAGATTAACAACATAATATTACACAACTAGCGACCCGGGACCCGGCTTCGCCCGGGTGTAAATTCCAGTTTTCCAATAAAATATAATATAGCCTATGACACTCACCAATGACGTGGCTTTCTATTGGTGAAAGAATTTTTAAAATCGGTTCAGTAGATCCCGAGATTACCCCTTACAATTTAAAAAATATACAAACACACAAACTTTACCTCTTTATAATATTAGTATAGAAGATTACACAGAGGTATGACACGACGGTATCTCCCGTCCGGTATGAACAGTCGGACTTAGGTAGTAGGTACCTCCGCCCTACAGAAGACCGCGGCCATAATAAGCATCGTGTTGTATTCCCGCCGAGTAGGTATAGGCCACGGGGACCGCTTCCCATCAGATAGGCCGTGTGTTTGTCTGCCACCTAAGAAGTAAGTACTTATGTAAAAAAATTGCCAACTATGTTTCCAGCCTATAGTAGGAGTGAACACATTGCCTGTGATATAGCTATGAACCCAGCACGTTTTTTTTTGTAAATCTTTAGTCCGTAAATTGACTGCACATCGCGGGATTTTGAGAACCTTGGATTGATTTCAGAAAATACGAGTCTCTATTTCTAATGTTGACAATCATAAAATGGCGGTCCTAAGTTTGATGGCCTCGTAATAAAATATGTTTCAAATTCGGTTCCGATCAGAATAACAAATGAAAAAAAAAGGATTCTTGTAACAAAGTTTTATTATTGCCACCGTCATAAATTAACCGAATAATACGCGTAATAAGTGAATATGATGGTTAATTTTGTACGAATTTATTGCACCTGAGTATAACCATACTAAATGGGATACGGTTTAGAGCGTCTTAATTACTTATTGCAACACTAGAAGGGTGATGCGCATAATAATATGCGAATAGTAAGCGTATAGTATTCGTAACGAGAGACTGGAGACAGTCAATATTATATAGCGATGAAAAAACGTTTTCTTTGTATCGGACACGTCAATATGACTTCACCTCGCCTGATGGTAACGCCTGACAGCATTCCCTCTCGGAGAGCTGATATACCAATAAAAAATAATAAGTGGAATTGAAAAATCGCTGGGAGGATGATGATGAATAGTTGAAAGAATGTAAAAAAATGACTAGTAGGTATCCGGTGACTAGTCTTATTTTTCTAAATTATCTGTTGATCCATCAAACCACAGAAATAATCTGATCATGCGGAAAAACATCGCATGATCAGGTTATTTCTGGTTCAGGTAGTTCGTAATAATTTAACGTACCTATATTTTTTTTTTTCTTTTAGCTTTAATATATTTCTTTTATTTTGAAAATACAATGACAATTAAATAATATTTACATTAAAATAAAAACTAAAAACTAAACAAAATAAATATTTACGTACCTATATAGAATGAATATAACGTGTTGTTTACATCCATATACTGACGTAACTGTTTTTAAAAGCCATTTCTATTTATATACCAAACATCAAACATAATAATCATATTATTTCGCTTCCTAATTGCTTGGAAAACTTATAAATAGAATTAAAAACCTACTATCTGGTGTCATTGTCCCATAAAATAATTGGAATGGACCGCCGTTTCATCATGGGAAATTTCGAACCACGTGTTATAAAAAATAATATTTTCATCAAGGGATTTCAAAATACCAGTGACGCACGGTGATAGACACTACTGAATAATGACTCTTATTTCCAAGAGGATAAGAACACTTAATAACCAGGGGCGTGAGCAGTGGTCTATTATTTCAACTATCATAATGAAGTCACAATGACAATGTAAGTTTTAAACTTTTTACACATGAAATGAACAATTTCGTTGATCTTGAAGAACCATTTTAATATAATTGAAATACTAGCTGTTGCCCGCGGCTCCACTCTTGGGCTTCGATATTGTTAAAACAAGCCACTGTCATGCCACTACACACTTCGAAAAAATACCATTTAATTTTGAACTTTACTGTAGACTTCAGTCTAAAATTAAATGACATGTTGTAGAGCATATGAAAAGCATTTAACGATTTATTTTAATTTGATTTTAGACTTTAACTGTATGACGGTAAAGTCTATAACTAAATAGCATTTTTTAGAGTGTCAGTGGCATGATAGTGGTTTGTCTTTAGCAGAATCGTGGCCTTGAACTAAAATTTCTGATCCCTTTTGTCTTGGAGTGTTAGAAATAGCCTGCAATCTATTCTTAGATCTACCAAATTACACAAAAAAAAAATCGGTCAAATCATTTCGGACGCATAACAACACAATGCATTCATAGTTACTTATCTATTTCTTGATCCTACTATCCTACTAGTATTATAAATCTGAAATTTTGTGAAGATATTTGGATGTTTGTTACGCAATTACGCTCTAACTACTGTAAGGATCTGGCTGAAATTTGGCACAGGAGTAGGTTATAGTCTGGAATAACACACAACACCGGTATACTTTTTATCTCTGGAATAGGTTCCCATGGGAAGTAAAACAGAATTTAATAGCAACAGCTACTA
Source organism: Lithosia quadra (assembly GCA_963576445.1). Classification (NCBI taxonomy): domain Eukaryota; kingdom Metazoa; phylum Arthropoda; class Insecta; order Lepidoptera; family Erebidae; genus Lithosia; species Lithosia quadra. The sequence goes on from OY754879.1 coordinate 16,118,610, forward strand.
TCTAGTAGAGTTCGGTACGCGAGCATTGAGCGGTTATCTCCCAAATCGGTACACGACCTTACATAGCGACTCTACGACATTAGTTTGAAAAAGTAAGGTGGAAATAAATCCCAACTTTTTTAAAATTATCTTGATAACACAAGATACAGCAGATAAGGAAGGGGATTTCCTATGTTGATCCGATCCGGTGTCACAGACCTTCGACGCGGTGGCATATACAATATTTTTTCTTTTCTCTTAGTCAAAAATAACAAATTCAATCGAAGAGGTAATAAACCTTCAATTATTTTCTCACATTATTTAAACCTTAGTACCAATTATGTACCTAAACGTAGTTCTCAAAATTTCACAAGGACTTCCTTACGACCAGAATGAACAAATAATTGAGCTTAAGTTCCAATAATTGACAAAACAAAAATAAAACGATGTGAAATTTTTGTCCTAATTTTAGGTAACGAGAAAAACCGTTCGTAACTTCAAATAATGACTTACTTAATACCTACCATGAAATGTGTATACACAATCGCAGAAGAAGTTATTATCTCAAAAACTGTAAGAAGAATCAATCAGTAAGGTAAGTAGGTGTGCATTCCACCGACTGCAGTTCCGGACAACAAAACCGGTCAAGTTACAACGTCATGTTGTCAAGGCTGTTCTGTACACATTTTACCTACGCACTTTTTTAAATGGGTGCGTATTAAAAATAAAAATATTGGAACGATTTAAAATACCAAATAAGCGAGTTTGTTACAGTAAGGCTACGTCAACAACATTCTTTTCGCGTGCTAAGTTACAAACCGCAAAGAAATACTATTAATAAAATATGAACCAATATTATATTTATGTAGCTCTGCATTTGCGTGGAAAATTTAAGATTGTACACAAATTGTAGAAGATTTAGGTCGAAAAAAACCGACTTCTACAGACCAAAGGGAAGCGCCAGCTATCAAATAAAAGAGAATCGTCAAAATCGGTTCACCCAGTCGAAAGGTAACAAACAAAAATTAGGTCGAATTGAGAATATCCTCCTTCTTTGAAATCGGTTAAAAAGGAATGCAGGAAAATAAATACTCTTAAATCTGGAATGATCACTTACCAATCCGCATAATGTGGTCAATATCAAAATGGCCCCAGTCTGCATAAAACAAGCAAAAAATACGATAATAATGCATACTGCAATAATACGTCAACAAGCAAAAAGACAATGACGGAAAATGGGTTGATAAAAAATTAATAGTTCACACGAAAAAGCTCATTATTTTTCGGCGGATCACTAAAATACTAATAACACATACAATGCATTGTTTAAATTTAAAGATCCCGCTTGCTCATTTGAATGTGCAAAATCATACAGGGCTTGGTGATAATGGCAAAGCTATTATGCTTCATTATTGAGATAATATAATCGTTGGAGTTGCGTGTCTTAAGATAAAAATGCTTGTTAAGGATGAAGTAATGCTCATTTGGGAAACTGTGTTACGAGAAAGTAGGCGTGTACGTCGATTAGTACAACTAAGCAGTAAATAAGTGACGAACACTTCGTATGTTTGGATTTTTGTTAAAATTTTTCTTTTCTTCTTCATCTTTTTACCCAATATGGGTAAAAAGTCAAATACTCTTTGACATTTTACCCCTCAGTGAGGGTAAAAAGTCAAAGCGCGTGATTTTGTAGGTATGCATATAGTTTCCTTTTCCCACTCTACTGGCCTCTAGACGGATTTCAACAAACGAGTATGATGTCTCAAATGAAAGGTGGTCATCTCCCAGGGTTCATAACCATGTGAACAAAAACGATACGCTACATTATAGTCGGTTGTCGGCTTGGGCCTCAAGGATGTGGGTAAGTCATCACGCATGATTGTTTTGATATAAAATTATTGAATATTAAAAGCATATAATTATACTTGCCGGAACTGGTATAATTTATAGCAATGCAGGAAAAGAAATCGGAAACTGTGGTGGACATTTTACTAAAAATAAGAAATGTACCTAGTACACGTACGGCGTAGTTCCCTTACCTTGGGTTTCGTAACGTTATTGAAGGTTGATCCCTTTTAAATTTAAGTATCCTGTTTAAGCTAGAGAAATACGTAAGTAGGTTATAGTTGTTAAAAACCATTGTCGAAATTGTTTTAAAAGCTGATGCCCGTGGCTTCGCTCACGTGGATGTTGGTTATCTTAGGAGATTGGCTATAGGATTACAAGGAGATAGGCAAAAGGGTTACAAATTCGATGGGAGACTCTTCGTTCCGCAGCGTTCTTGGTGCAGAGGCTGGCCATACAATTCAGCGTGGAAACTCGCGAGTGTGATGGGCACTAAGTAAAGTATAATAATAAAAAAGTATATAAAATAAATAATATAAAGTAAATAATAATAAAAAGAAAGTAAAGTAAAGCTGTTTGTACTTTAAAAAAATATTCTAATGAAGTGTTTAATACATAAATAATAAATAAAATTGGAGAGGGGAAAAAAATATTAAGACCATAAAAATTCACGCGGACGCAGTCGCAGGCACAACTAGTTTTAAATAAAATTATATAGGTACATATCATACGTATCGAATTGATAATTTTCGTTTTTATCAAAATTGCCCAAAAAATAATAACCTAGGTAGGGTACTGGCACCAGTAGTCAGCCTTTTAGTGGAAAGTCTGACTTCAAACTCGTCTAAGAAAATATTAGAAAGATTAAATTGGAAATCTTTTGTATAAATTGCGTTACAAATTTATTAAACTTTATTACAAAATTAACAAAAATTACAAAATTATCCTTTAATAATATGAAAAGCACGTTTTAACAAAATAAGGCACTTTTCACCAGTGCTCAGCCGCCAAAATCCAGTAATCAGCCACACTGCCACCAGTGGTCAGCCTCTCTTGAGATCAATCAAATATAAACTTATACCTACTTAAATCAATCTGTAAATTCTTCAGTAATTAAAAAGTTTCAGTATTTAAATAGTTTTCAAGTTTTTTTTTTTCACTTCTAAAAGTTTCTCGGTGATTAAAATTTTTTTGCAGAAGCTTGAGCATAATGTAGGTGTATGTATGTATGCAGGAGCTCCTGAAACAGAAACCAGTAAGGAAGATAATTGCTTAGGTTTCTGTTTCAGGCGATTAAGTATGTTCTGAGAATTTTTATTTTATTTTATTTTATTTCCACAAAATCACGGCCAGTCTTCTCTGCTTCTTCAGTTAGGTATGTCATTCAAATCTTCTTTCTTTTTTTCCTTTTTACCTTTTACTCTCAATTTCTGACTAGAATTATCATTTTTCTTCTTTGTAGTCTCCTTCACTTTACTAGTTTATAATTTAGAGCTGTTTTGTTTTCTTTTTTACTTTCTTCTTTAAAATTTTTGGCCTCTGTAACTTTCTTACCTGAATAGCAGTTAATCAAGTGAATGGGGCGCTGTATAATTTTATGAGCAGATAGATCGTGTCTTTTAGACACGTCTCACTGTACATAGAGGAGTTCTCGTTTCCAAACTTATATAAGGTAGTGAATGTTGGGTATGGCAGAAGAAGCATGAAAGTAGATTGAATGCTGTGGAAATAAGAAGTCTGAGAAGCATAGTTGGAGTGAAGTTGATGGACCGAATGTGTAACAGCGGGATAAGGGAACGTTGCGGTATGGTTGAAGATGTAGTGACCAAGACAGAGAAAGGAATGGATGGAAGAATATTGACGAAACATATATATGAGGTGAGGGTGAATGGACAACCAGGTAAAGGTCGACCTAGGCGTACATATTCTAATCAGATCCAGGAAGTTTTGGAAAAAGGTCAGGTCAAGAGTACCAGCAACCGGCGTGCGTGTATGAAAACAATTATAAAAGTTGAAGAAGCGAAAGGAGTATGCAAGATTGTAGCAAGTGGACAGATGTTGTCTGGTCCAATGGTTTCCCAGAGCCAACATCTGTCCACTGGGAAAAAGGCGTGATTTGTATGTATGTATGTTTAAAATAGCCTTAAAAAAGAAACTGCATAAGGAAACAATTTAAATATAGGGACGACTGAGCACTGGGTATACTTTCCCCAGTACTCAGCCATGTAACCAACTTCAACTGTTTAAGTGGCCGACTATTGGGTTTTTGACAAAACCGTTATGGTATGGGTATACTAGATTAAAGGATGAACTCTGAACTTTAAAATGATACTAAATATAACTCTAAATAAAAAAACAGCGTTAAAACCAGTACTCAGCCAGGGTGGCTGGGTACTAGATAATGTATATACAAAAGGGACCCAGTATTCGGCCGCCTCATTATTACTAATTCTTAAGAAGAACACGATACTTTTTCATTGATTATGATGCCAAAACTATTAATTAATGGAAATGTTAATACAAAGTGCCTTAAAACTGACAAAAAAAGGAAAAATAATAACGTTTTTGCGAACGCTTCCACTAACAAAAAAATAGCGCGCGCGCCGCGTATCGCCTCGTCAGCAGACGACGTCGAAAAAACTATTATTTAAAATACTTCGCAGCCACTTAGCTAATATGTTTGGATTTGAATCGACTAATGAGGAGTCACAGAACCAATTTAAAGTAATTCTATAGGTTAGTTTCTATTAGAATGCTATTTCTATTGGTTTTGAACCGAAAAAGGCTGAGTACTGGTGCGGGGCTGACTACTAGTGTCAGTACCCTATAGGGTATACCTAGGTTATTATTTTTTGGGCAATTTGGCATTTTTGGGTCCTGACAATAACGAACACAAAAAAGGTAAGATATTATCTAATTTGGTACAGACATTTGGAAGTTATACGCGCACCTACTACATTTCGGCGATGCATTTTATTTGTAGTCTATACATAGAATAGATACTATTTATAACATTGTAAATCTGCTGTGTCTGTTATAGTACATTGTAGATATTTAAAAAAACATTGGTTTTGTTTTTTTTCCTACTTTGGCAAATATTGTATGAATGCCAGTGTCAAGTAAATTGATAAATCAAGTTAGAATTAATTACGAATGAAATAAGTTGCAGCGTTTTCGCCATTTAGTCATAGTCAAGATCAGTCAATAGTCAAATCAGTCATAGTCTTACCCCTGTAAAATAGTGGAGACTTTACTAAATAGACCAGTGCCGATAGACTTTGAGACAAAATAAATTTATAGTAGGATGAAACCTGTTGTAAAAGGAAGAGAATATAATAAAAATGATAGGAAAAATAAATTACGGGCGATCTGAGCTCGGGAAGGGGGGAGGGGGGGGAGTTTTAAGGGTAAAAACGGTTTATCTCGATTTCCGGCAAAACTACAAGTCCTATGGAAAAAAGTTAAATGACAAAGTTGTAGGTAATAAAGAGACCTACAACTTTTCTATTTACACTTTTTTCACATAACCTCAAAAAGTATGTGAAAAATTCAAATAATCAAGTTTTTGGTTTTTTATTTTTATCTTAAGCAAAACAAATTTGTTTTCCACGAAATTTGGTGAAAACTTAGCTTTTTATGTCCCGAAGACACTGTAATTTTTTTGATTTGAAATACTCTTTTTTTCAGCTTATTTTGACTAAATATCGAAAAACCACCCCAATTTTCAATCGAAAAATCTCACGTCAAAATATCAGCTTTTTAAAAAAAGTCAAAGAGTTTTTTGTTCTTTGAAATCTCTTCTTTCTGATAATGTAAAAATATATATACATTGCTATGGTAAATGTTCTCAGAAAATGCAAAGAAGAAAAACTCGAATTCGAAATTAACATTTTTGTATTTAGTCATTTCCTCGTTGAGGTGGGATGAAAAGTTACATGTTGCACTATAACTTCATGGTTGCACTCAAGTGCAAAGATTTTTCACCTTGTGCTCTTTCGATTCCCTCGCTAAAGCTCAGGGTTCTATTTTGTGAATCGCTCGCTGCGCTCGTGATTCAAATTATGAACCCTTCGCTTGCTCGGTCATCAAAACTGAGCACGCGAAGGGTTCTAAAAATTGAACTCAGATCTTTAACGAGGGAATCAAAAGTGCGCAAGGTGAAAAATCTTTGCACTCGAGTGTAACTATGAAGCTATAGTGCAACACGTAACTTTTCATCCCACCTCAGCGAGGAAATGACTAAATACAATAATCACAAAATAGAACCCTGAGCTTTAGCGAGGGAATCAAAAGAGCACAAGGTGAAAAATCTTTGCACTCGAGTGCAACCTTGAAGTTATAGTGCAACATGTAACTTTTCATCCCACCTCAACGAGGAAATGACTAAATACAAAAATGTTAATTTCGAATTCGAGTTTTTCTTCTTTGCATTTTCTGAGAACATTTACCATAGCAATGTATATATATTTTTACATTATCAGAAAGAAGAGATTTCAGAGAACAAAAAACTCTTTGACTTTTTTTAAAAAGCTGATATTTTGACGTGAGATTTTTCGATTGAAAATTGGGGTGGTTTTTCGATATTTAGTCAAAATAAGCTGAAAAAAGAGTATTTCAAATCAAAAAAAATACAGTGTCTTTGGGACATAAAAAGCTAAGTTTTCACCAAATTTCGTGGTAAAACAAATTTGTTTTGCTTAAGATAAAAATAAAAAACCAAAAACTTGATTATTTGAATTTTTCACATACTTTTTGAGGTTATGTGAAAAAAGTGTAAACAGAAAAGTTGTAGGTCTCTTTATTACCTACAACTTTGTCATTTAACTTTTTTCCATAGGACTTGTAGTTTTGCCGGAAATCGAGATAAACCGTTTTTACCCTTAAAACTCACCCCCCTCCCCCCTTCCCGAGCTCAGATCGCCCGTAATTTATTTTTCCTATCATTTTTATTATATTCTCTTCCTTTTACAACATGTTTCATCCTACTATAAATTTCTTTTACTTTTTACCATTTTCATAGCTATCTGCACTGGTCTAAAAGGCTTCTATGGAGTTTTGGAATCAACGTTGAGGAGCACAATTCACGGCAATAGACAACATAGGTACCACTTTTCCAAACTCGTGCACGTTGCCGAAGATGTTATGTTTGAAAACATAATAACTACATTTTACACTAATTTTAGAAAATGATACAATGCCCCGATGTGTCTTTTTCAGCATTGGCGCCAAAACCATTGGTTTTATTATATGAACGATTCCGAACACAAAATTGTATTTTTTTTAAAATTCTTATCTGATTTTTCCCAAAGGACGCAAAATTACCCAATGGATTTTGATGCGACTTTTTTTATTAGAAAGATATTGGTCACGCTTAAAATTTACCGTGTCATCATCATCATTCTCTGAACCTTTTCCCAACTCAGTTGGGGTCGGCTTTCCAGTCTAACTGTGATGCGGCTGAACTTCGATTTACCGTGTATTTGATTACAATTGGCTGACTAGAATCGGAGATATGATCAAAAGTTGTAATAGCCGATTTGTGCGCGGGCGGAGCTGCATCATCAGCACTAGTATCTTAAAAATAAACACACTATGTTTTACATTAACTTTTTATAATTAAGTTCTGATTTTTACGACTAACCTTATCGTGATAATCGGTATTGAAAATTTTACTATTTTGACCGTCCGCGTTCTTTAATTTCGTTTTTATTTATATTTCAATGATTTCAATCTAGTTAATTAAATTCTGTTATTCTAGTTAATTAAGTAAAGTTGAATAAATTCTGATTACCTACATGCGGAAAATAAAAACCAAGGTGTACATAATCTTTATGCTTCATTTTTTCAAAGGTTAATTACTAATACGAACTATAATTTAAAAGATTAGTTGTGATTGCTTTTATTTGATATTCAGCTGTTGCATGAATTATGTTTATTAAAGTATATCTTTGAAATTTTAAAACAATATCAAATTAATTATAAAAAAAGTAACAATCATTGTAAGACTTGGGCAATATATTATATTTTTAGAAAAAAATAAGATCCTAATAATTTATAATTGTTACACAAAATTTACAGTCTATTTGTAAAGCCTCAGTCACAGAATAAATAATAAAACTACGTATACAGAAGTTGCACTGCTTTGATCTTGAAGTCTAAAGAATTATTCAAGTAAGTATACCTACCACTTTTTGGAAACCGAATCGAGTGTAATTGTTATCAAAATTTCAGAAAAAAAATTAAATAAAACAATTCAACTAAACGTATTATCATTTTACATTCTTTTGGTAATTAAAATAAAAAAAAACATCGAGATCTTTTGTTAATTTCAATATTCGCACATGCAACAGTTATTAGTAGGTATCTATTGCAATTTAACAACCAATATCACACATTATGTAGGTACTTCTTCTTCTTTTTATTTTCGCCAATGTCGCCAATGTCAAGTACAATATAATAAATGTTTATAAAATATATAAAATATTGTTATAGATGTTCTATTTCACGATGGCGGTTTTGCTGTCATTATAGTAAAACATTTTATACACATTGCTTTTAAAAATGAATTACTTGCAATGCAATTATTGTTCTACTAACTGCTACATGAATTTCTTTTGACCTGACATGAACTTTCGCATACAAATATACGCGTATTTACAAGATACAGGTAATACTATTTAATTGTTCACCCGCCTTCGTGAAATAGAATATCTATAATGGCGAGACGCCAATGTTAAGTTAGTCTCCATGTGTAGGTAAAGATCGAAATTTGAAAAATTCAAAACAAGGCTCCGAAACGGTTCACTGCGTCACATGATTCCAGTGCGTGGCAACCCTGACTGACTAACAACTTCAAGTTGTCGCACACTGTAAGTAATTATCGTGTTGGTATGGATGAGTAACGGATGCCTGCCTCAGTTGAGATATAACTTTTCGGGTTAAGGTAAAAATTTCATAACGTTTGTATAAAATGTTTTGTTACCAGCTGAATGAAGTGACGTTTGTGTAACATGACTTTGATGAATATGTTACGACTTTTAGAAGGTGTCGTTGTAAATGCGTCACTTTGTCAATCTATGATGTTCTGTGCCATGGTGCGAGCACTATTCACAAGCCTTACGCATAATGGAGTAAGTGGGTTTTTCGAGTATGAAAATTTTGAATTCAGTACTTTAGAAATGGGTACGTATAAATAAATCCTATTTTTGATAAGTGTAAATTATAACAGATCTTTTTACAGTAGGTACCTATATTTTTTGACTATTCTTTTTTGGCACACATTTTTGCGATGAAGGAGATTCAATGTAAAAATGTGTGCCAAAAAAGAACTGAGCAAAAACTCAAATAAAAAAATTGTTCTAGCTAACTAGCTATTTTCTATGTGTGTACTAGGTTTATACCTATGGTATTTTCTTTAAATTAAATTTTATTCTACATAATCCAATTAGAACCAGTAATATAAAGATGGACAAGACTCTAAATGTAAACAATATTAGAAAAGAAATTGAATTTTACTCAATTGTGAGTCAAATAGCTTCAAATAATTTCCACAAATAACACTTTAATGCCTGAACGTTTCATTTCAAAAATAAATGAGCATAATAGCTAAACAGATATTTTAAAAATATAATGTGTTGTAGATATGCAATTATCTTTTAGTTCAATCTATAAATTATAAACAAGTTGAAGATAGGATTAAGTCAGGGTATCTGAGCTAAGGTCAAAATATTGCTGCATACTGTTGAGAAATCAAATTAAAATTCAAATTGATTTAATACCACAGGATTACAGAATTAACCAATTTAACATATTTTTATCGTATTCTTCCTGAAGTCATTTCAATATACCTACTGTTTGTGGATATTGTACTACAGCTACTATAGCTGAGGTAGGGAAAACAGATTTTTATTGTACTTATTCTAGGGTATTTGCGCTTACAATAACTACAATAAGCTTGTTAAATTACAAAAAAAATGATTCTGGATTATTTTACAAGCGTTGAAAGCGAAGCGATTATTAAATTTGACAGATTATATTATTAACATTAGCATTTTTACTGCACGAAAAGCATCAATAAAATAAGCATAATCCATTATAGATATTCTATCTCACGAAGGCGGGTGAACAATTAAATAGTAGTAAGTACCTGTATCTTGTAAATACGCGTACACAAACACATGTGTGCGAAAGTTCATGTCACGTCAAAAGAAATTCATGTAGCAGTTAGTAGAACAATAGTTGCATTGCAAGTAATTCATTTTTAAAAGTAATGTGTATATAATGTTTTACTACAATGACAGCTAAACCGCCTTCGTGAAATAGAACATCTATACTATGCAGGTTTTCCAGAATAACTGTTTATATTAGTACAAGTATTTCTTTTATCAAATAGTTAATTTGTCACCAGATACAATTATTCATACTTAATAGTAATAGTTATTATGTATAGTAATGTAACACTTTGTCTGCATTTGCACTTACATAGATATACATGGGTACCGTAGTTATGAGCTTTTATGTGTCAATGAAACCATGGTGCTAATGGGTTGGCAGTAGTAATATTTAACACCTTATTTGCTAACATGCTTCTGTCACCTAAGAGTTTAATTGAGTAACCTATTTCTAGCGATCTATTGAGCGATAAACATGAGTTGTTTTAAAATGTTTTGTGAACAATGTTTTCAAAAGATGCTGTACGTGATCGTACATACAACTCATTGAAATAAACATGTGGTATTATTAATAATAGTGATGTCGGTTAGTTGTAAAATGTGAAAATAGTAGAAGCAGTCACATGGCTTTCAAGAGATTACAGGGTCAAAATCTATCTAATCTATACATATAATAAAATGGTAGGAAATTCAAAACTAGTAATATTCAATGTACATTGAATATTTTTTTGAAAAGAATACTTGGGGTGTAAATTACAATCGATACCGAAGCCAAAAATATAGTTTTTAGAATTTTTGTCTATTTGTCTGTATGCATATACTGTATGGATTTACTTCAAATTTGGCACGAATATTATTAGGATCAACACAATAGGCTACATATTATCACGCTATCACCTACGGGGAACGAGCAGTGAACTTTTTGAAGTGAAAACTTCTTTAGCGGCGCTGAGCACTTTTTTTGTATGGGTAAAAACTTTCAAACTCGCGTCAGGGTCACGTGATGCTGATCGAAAAAGCGTAAGATCGAGGGGAAGGGAGAGGAACTAGTATCTCCCACTCTTTCTACCGTGCCTGAGTGTGCTGCTCTGTTTAGGCGGCACAGGGCGCTTGCGCGAATGACCGTGTGTGTTTATGTACAGCGTCCCACGCGTATCCAAGGATGGTGACAGCTGATTGCTTGACTGTTGTGTAGTAAATACACTGTTGTGTATTCGTAAATGTGAATAAATAACAACATATAAATTGTCATATTTGTGTATGATAGCGCAATAAATAAACATTGTATTCTACCTCATAAATGAAAGTACTTTTATACTTATAATTAAACACAACGTTAATATTGAAGTTTTCACTTCTGCCGGCACTCCCGGAGTGCTATTTTTTTTTTAAACGCATTCTGTAGCAATGTGTAATCTAACGACGCATATTTGCATGTTGTTATTATGTTAAAACCATGCTATAAGCTAGCGAAGCCGCGGGTGGAAGCTACTACCTCGCATACCCACTAACGTCGTATTCTATAAAAGACAATTGTGGCTGTATAATAGTGGTATCCACTCCGCATCTGACGACGTTGGACATTGTTACGTATGGGTAGAAGGCGAAGCAGGAAGAGTTGCACAGGAGGTAGGGTCATACCTTTTAAAATATATAGAAAATGAAACTTCGTCCCTCTGTGTAACATCTTATTCTTTGGAGTGACTGCTGTGGTGGACAGGCAGAACCGCAATTTATATCAAAATTGTTTTGATGCTAAAGGCGATATTATACTTTTGACGTGATAACGTCTTATAAATTGATAATACCAGCAACACTCATGAAAAATAGTAACGTTCCATAGTAACGTTCCACCTGAGCCTGTGCGTGCAAGCGAGAGCGCGCAACAAGCGATAGAGAGGCCCAAGCAGTGAGGCCAGAGTCAAAGCGTTGGCTTGTGACACATGTATCTCTCTTCTCGCGTGAAATAGTAAGGTTCCGCTTCTGTAGTGTATTTAATTTAGTATCAGCATTGCACCCGTGCGAAGCCGGGGCGGGTCGCTAGTATTACATAAAATAATGATTATGACGTTATCACGTAAATCTATCGTCCGTAAACCGACTTTACAGACAACCAATTTTTTTTTTTAAATAATGCCTCCAATTGATCCTGTTATCGAAACTGTGTTCAAAATATTTCGGTCCAAAACAACTATAAAATCAAAGTTTATAACTAGTTTTCCCTGGTCATCACTATTTCCATAAAATGCGCAAATCTATCGTTGTATGGTGCAATATAGTCACGTTTTCCACTTTATTATAAATATACTGATTCATTGGAGATTATTAGGTGGTTAATGGGTACTTTTTGTATTATTTTTTAGCATTACCTATGTTGAATGTAATGTTTCTAATAAATTACGTATAGGTATTGTTAAATGGAATCAATTGGTTGCTTCTTATAGGCAAGCGTGCTCCATCGTCGACCACATGGTCACTTACCATCAGGTGAGATAGTGGTCAAACGCGAGCCTATCGACTATAAAAATAAAAATAAAATAAATAAATAGAATTTTAAAGAATATTGATTGATTTATAGGCAGTTTTCTAATTCTGGGAGGACAAAGTCTTTGCATTATAATGTTTTGTTTATTATGTTGTTAAAGTTTTAAGAGCTAAGGTATTATAAATAAATTAGAATTCGTCATCCAAGTTTTGGCGTTGACTGTACTGCCACATTTGAGAGACTAAATTCTAAGGGAAATTCCACCAAACTGACTTCTCAAATGCTTATTTGATAAACCTTTTTTTATGAAAGGTATATAATGACCAACAAAGAATACGAAATCATAGTTAAAATATAAATGAAAATTACTTTTTAATTAAGATGAATCTATACTTATATTATAAACTTGAACAGTTTGTTTGTTTGGTTGAACGCGCTAATCTCAGGAACACTCAGGTTTGCATTGAAAAAATAAAAAAATATTTTTCTGTTGGATAGATTGTTTATCAAGGCAGTTTAGAAGCTATAGGTATATCATCACGCTACTATCCAGAGAAGCGGGACAGTAACCAATTATGTCAACAAATCGGGCAAATTTCCATATATTATTATTACAAAACTAATAAATTGCAGGCACGTGTGTATTAACCAGATGCCACGGGGACGTAGTATGCCACGGGCGAAGCCGTGGGGCACAGCTAGTTTAATTATAAATCCATATTGATCCTTTGTTAGACAAGAAATGAATGATTAATACCTACTTAAGAAACAAAAAATCTTACATACAAAATATTTCCGCGAGTGAGGCCCGATTAAAAACACCTCAAATAGAGTAAACATGGTTTGTGTTAATAAGTTCACGGGTTTGAGTTCAATTATTGAGTTTTTTATTATCTGTAATTATTTTGTAATAATTTATTAGTGGCCTGACAGACTTTGTACTGTTTAACTGAAGTTTTTCGTTAAAAATTGTACAATTCTATAATCCGATGGCAGCTATATTTGCTGTGTTTAATTTTATATATTTATAAGGCATACAAAAGCTTATTTCATCTTCACACATCTTCTTCTTCATCCTTCTTTCTTCTTCATTCTTATTCAAGCCACGAGTGAATAGGTTCCTTCTAGGCAAGCATGAACAGGTGGGATTGAGGTCAAATGTAAGCCTATCATGAATAAAAAAAATTTAGCGTTAATGCACAGTCGTATCCAAAGCTTTCACCTCGGGAGTTTAGGATCCGCGTTACCAGTTTTAACTGCGGATTTGGCTGGATCTCGATACATTACACATATTTCATCATCAACTGTGGGGTACAGCCAGCAACAGCAATATAGACATACTAGAGAGATTCCAAACCAAGACACTGAGAGCTATACTTAACATCCTACAATATATTGCTAATAAATATAGGTATCTACATTTCTACAACGATACAAAGCTCGATACTGTTCGCCAAGAAATTACTAAACATAGTGCAAAATATCAAAAAAGACTGATAAACCACAAAAACCAACTAGCCATGGAGCTCGGTGGTGACGGGAGCACCAAGTTTAAAAGGCTGAAAAGAAATGACGTCCCAAGTCTTGTAGAAAGATTTACCTGCTCAGAGCGAAGAAGCTCTATGTAACAAGGACAAAAGGATGCGTTGTGTCAACCAAACTAGTGGCTTATTGTGTAGACAGATCGCCACAATTGCAAAATAAATAAACAAGAAAAAAAAAATATTTCATCAAAATCGGTGCATCCCTTTAAATTAGATGTTAGTACTAGGTTTAGTTGAATAGGTACCCAAACAGTTTTTTCATAAGTATAGAGAAATGCAATTAATTATTTGATTTTTCTCTTTGGTAATAAAAATATTGATTAATAAAAAACTCCCGCTGGCCGCATAGGTGGTATCCGTGGAAATTCCGAACGACAAAAGTGGGGGTGAGGACGCCAGTCGTCCGATACATACCGCATAATTGAAATCTAAAAGCGAACTGTTGGTTTCAAAATGAAAACCTTGTGTAGCCGGAAACTTATATTTAAAAAACCCTTTGAGGAGTTAACAAGTCAGCCTGTGACCAGGCCGGTGTAACCAAACGTCAGGCATTCCAAAGGTATGTATTAACCTATACAGGGTAGGCGAACCTTTATGCATCAACGTGCCATTTTTTTCTAAACCATGTTTTATGGGGTCACTGGCGTGCCATCAAAACTCTTTATGAAATAATATAAACAAAAGAGGTATATTTTGGAAATATTTTAATTACACGCATAGTACATTATGATACAAGGGAGGTAAGTTGAAAATTACGGCAGAGGCGATAATCTTAGCCCGAGCCATAGGCGAGGATTATAAGAAGCCGAGGATAAGTAATTTTCATACTTACTTTCATTTCACGAGTGTCATACGACGTTTTATAACATATTTGAACACTCCGTAGCATAGGATCATTCTCGTTAGATGGTCATAAAATACCTAAACACATTTTTTACACAAGTTTTATGATCGGCGACGTGCCCAAAATATTGTGCCGCGTGCCACCAATGGCACGCGTGCCATTGGTTCGCCTACCCTTACCTATACCATAATCGCGTTAATTCCTGTTAACATTTTAGTATATCATGGAACGCGAAGGGTTAAAAGTTAGTATAGGAGTTATCGAGTCATCATATACTAACATCAAACTATATCATAATCTTGATTAGCAATATCGTGATTAACTCAAGATTACCATGAAACATAACTGGTGTAGACTATATACGAGAAAAAAACCTGCCAAGAAAAACTCATGGTCGCTCTTTTTCAAGCCCAAATTGCGATATTTGTGTTTCCTATTATGTTTGGTAAACATAGTTACTGCAATTAATTCAACTCATGTTACATAATTTAAAAAAAAGTCATTGTATGATGTGTTACACAGATTTTCCTTAAACATAGTCTTTACATAAATAACAAATGTATCATTTGGTATCATTCTATCATTTAATATTGACTATATTAAATGATAGAATGATACCAAATGTAGTATTCATAATGTCAAGTAAAAATAAGGGAAAATATACGCATCTTTTCGTTTATTTTTTATTTTATTTTATTTTCTTTATTTTCATAATAGTGCAACATAATTACATCTTTTTGACGTCAAAAACTACTTAGTACTAAGTTTACCACCGCTTCCTAGGCGCTAGTGGAGAAGAAACGGCGCAACAAACTCCACTTTTCAAGTGAAGTCTCAGCGTTAAGCGATACTATCCCAGGCCAGTCCGAAGACGGGTGACTATAAAAAAACACCATATCCATGCAATACGCACAAATATTTGTAATGAGCAGGAATCGAAACTCACGAGGAAATGAGATTTCGGAATCTTTCAGCATAGAAGGCTGTTACTGTACGGTTTAGAGGCCATAGGTCAACCGGAAGAGCATTGACCTCAACTTTCTGTTCGTATAAAGTCCGAAGCAGTAAAAAATAGGTTTTAATGATGGCTTTGAACTTCATTCCAACGTGTTTGAACGCTGCAATAAGCGGAGCGAAGTACTCAATATATTTTTTTTATAACTTATAATATTTGATTTTAGAAGAAAAACTTTGTAAGTTGAACCTTATAGCTTCACACCCATGGTGTTAGATGGTGCATCAATACCAGTCATTCATCTTACAAGCCTTTTCCCAACACGGAGTCGGCTTTTCAATTTTCAATCTTACTACGAAGCGGCGTACTTCGATATTTTCCGTAAAGCCACTGCCATCTGACCTAAACAACCCTTTGACGGTATCGAAGTTCGAGTAAGTCCGAATACGTGTCACAACTGCCATAGATGTTGATATGGCAACCGGGACAGACGGCTTTACGTGTGCATCAATACCCACCAGTGTGTTCTCTTATCCAGAACGATGGGGAAATTGATCGTGCAGTGAAGTATAAATGCGACCCCCAATTCCCCCGTTTAAGCGAAATTGTATATTTATAATTAAGTACATTTTATATAAAATTTACCTCTTATGGTTGACAGGAAACCCTTAAACCTAACGATTAAAAGATACTTGTATCAAAAAAGTGTGGCGTACTAAAGTTACCTTAAATACAATATAATTATTGTGTTTACTATGTTTTGTTATATTTTTTAATACTGTCAAGGACGCATAACCCACATAAAGGTAAGTAGTTGTCATAGTTTTGAAATTAAATACGCGATAACGTAACAAAAGTTCACGCATACGGACCAACCAATAATTCAATAATTTTAAAAATACTTTTTTATACTACTTAGTTGGCAGACAAACACACGACCCACCTGATAGGAAGTGGTCACCGTGGCTTATGGACGTGTGCAATGGTGACCGTCTTTCCTGAGAATTTATCTTCAGCTTTCCATGATTTTCTGATCGGAAAAAATGATCATCCAGGACGGGACTTGAACCCGTGACCAGTCGCTTACAGAGGCAATCCTCTAACCAACTGAGCTACCTGGACCCATTCTAGATGTTATAACGGGCTGGTATCCGCAACTCCACGTCATAGCGCACTATTGCGTGTGAGTTTTTTTTTAAAACTTCATAGTGGTATTGTCACTGAAAAAAAAAACTATTGAACGATTTTGATGCGGTCTTGGGCAGACACTTAAAATCTGCCATATGTTTTTTTTATGTTAGACACGTTAACATGACTTTACTTCGCCTGATGGTAAGCTAAAGTAAAGTCTGCAATTGGTTAAGTCAAACGGGAGGTATGGCCAAAAAACTATAACTGGCCGCCGTGCAAGTAGAGCCACAGGCTTCTGTTATTATTAAATAATAAAATGATAGTGTCATACCATTTGTTAATTCATTCTAATAGAAAAAAAAATAACTGTCGTATTTGAGATTAAAAATAACGGTATTATATTTATGTTATTCTCTTTCTACTAAAAGCAATTGACGTAATGAAAAATCTCATTATGAATTTAAATGAGTGCTTAGTCTTCCAAACGAACCTATTAATGCACCTACGTAAATGTTAATGGGAATAAAATGGAATACGAATTCCTATCGTTTATGTTTCTTGAAAATATCTCTAACAGTCAATCAGACCTATAAAAGTAGTTTTATTAAAAATAATTTAAAATTAGTAAGTAGGTATTATAAGTATTCGTGATACCTAACTTTTTGTATTGTTTTGACTGTCCTATATTCCGGCCACCGCTACAACGTCCCCCACCAGTGTTCGTTGCGACAAAATTTGTTCCCTACCGTCCCCAGCGGTGGCCGTTGGGAATAAAATATTCCCTTTTTTCTATAATGGTCAGGGAATAAAATATTTTCTTTTTTCGTAATGGTCACATCGATATGGTTTCATCTTGCCAAGTGGTATATTTAAGATAATTCTATTTAAGATATTCTAATCTAATGCCCTTTTTGAAGAATCCCATATTGTGGACGCCATGGAAAACTACAACAGGGAGATGATTCCACAGCCTAAGCGTGTGCGATAAAATTCCTCTCATACCTCTATTATACCTTTAATAATATTTCCATTTACGGAGCTATTTTTTATTTCTTGATGTTTTTTTCTTGTATTATAATTGTTGGCTGATATCATCATGGATTCCGCCAATCCAAAAAATTTTTGATCAATTTGGTGCCAGTTGAAAAAATGAATAAGTAGGTACCTAAATAATTAACGATATTGTGATTGTGATATTCCATCATTTTTGTTGTTTTTGGGCAAATTACTGCGAATTTAAATCTATACATATAATAAATCTGTAACTGATCGGTGTCTGTACATGGAAGATAATATGAGAAAAAAAATTATTAGGGGACTTTATGAATGTAATAGATGCCAAAACAATGATTTTTAGAACTTTTGTCTGTTTGTCTGTTTGTCTGTTTGTCTGTTTGTCTGTTTGTCGGTTTGTCTGTTTGTCCGCAAATCTTTGTGCGCGCTAAAATCCAAAACTACTGGAGGGATTTTGATCAAACTTGGTACGATTATAGTTCATAGTTCTGGGAAACATATAGGCTACTTTTTATATTCGCGGCTTCGCCCGCACTTCGTTTTTAGGTCGTTTTTGGTCATATCTCCGGTTCTACTTACCAATTACAACCAAACATACGGTAAATTTTTAGTCTAAGCAAGAAAGGTCTTGGTTAGACTCAAAATCTTACGCATATTTGATCACAATCGGCTCATTAGAACATGCGATATAGTAAAAAAACGCGCAAATCGATGTCCACGCGGACGGAGCCGCGGGCAACAGCTATCCTTAATATGTTCGGCAAATTATTAGGGTCTTTTATACAATTTTTTTGAATGAATGGTTAATTTGTTTACAAACATGATTAGGTATTGTTCTCCTAGTTGTGCATCTCTCCGAATGGTTGAACCGATTTTGATTTTATTTTTTGAAAAAGAGACCTGTTATCCTGGAAACTCAGTTGGCCAGAGTATTCATCCTGTAAGGGACTGCTCGCGGTTTTAAATCCCGTCCTGCATGTTGTCATTTTTCCGATCCAAACCATATAATCTGTGTATGAAATAGTAGCGGGCAGAGAACAAGCAGGTTAGACAAAAAGGCCCCTATAGACATTAGTAACTACTTATTATAGGGTAGGTCATGTACACCATAAAAATAATCGATTTTTACGCACTACAGTTCAATCGTGGTTTTTTTTTTCAAACAATGAATTTGTTTTTAATTGCTTCCGTAGTCTTATTGCTCTTAATAGGGCAATCAAATTCCAATATTTCAACCTCCGTGACCTCCCAACGATTTAAGTGTTGAACGGTACCTACCTCAATTACCTACTGCTCGAAGAGGTAGGCTCGTAAGGTTTGATTTTTTCAAACAGGTTTTCTAAAAAAATCATCGTCATCGTTTGGTTTGTTAAGCTACTTTTTTCGCTGACTGTATCAGTGCGGAAAAGATGCCTGTATAAATTACGAATTTTCTCTACAAATTGAATATTAAAACCAAGTTAGAAGCGTCATCAAATTAGTATTTTTTTTCATGCGGAAATCCCCACGGAAACAATTATTTTACGTGTGGGAATCCTCACTGATAGGTACCACCTCCGTCAGTCATTGCAGGTGGTTAGGTATATCGATATCGGATTCAGATTGAATAAAACCGCACACCGTTTTGGCTCAAAATTACCGGAGTGTAAGATTACACAATAAGTCATATACTTGACCCGAATGACCTTGGACCATCAATGGTTTTAATATAAATTATTGAAATAGGTTCAATGAATTTTTGATCAAACACTACTATTTTTTTATCATTTCATGGGTTTAAGTGACGTGCTAGCCGCATTGCCTCGCTGTATAGCCCTCACCTTTTTCCTGTATGCAGCGACCTATTTCCGCGATCAGACGCTTTGCCTACTGTGCCCAACTGCCCCCTACCCAATTTATGAGAGAGTTCTAAAATTTACGCAATCTATATATTTCAGGGGTAACTAATATATTACCTACGTATACTTTACACAAGTTGGCCGCTGGAACCGAACTGCAGTGTGCGACATAGATGGACATAGAAGATCAAATTATAGCAGGCTAACTTGGCAACGTAGCGATGCCAATAAAATTCTATTAACTAAGTAATGTTTAGACACACTCAGACATCCCTCTTCCAAAGAGATTCTTTTGGCGGCAACTTTGACAAAACTTATCGATATATTAGCTAATGCCCCGCGGCTCCGCCTGCATAGATGTCGGTAATCGTTTTTTTGGTCATATCTCCGGTTCTACTTAACCAATTGTAATCAAATATACGGCAGATTTTAACCTTTCTTTCAACAACACATAAAACAATCAAAATATCATAATAAAACACAACACACTCACAAAATTAACATAATAGGTACAGTCAATGTTGCTGTCACACATCCTCCAGAATATTCTGTATCAAATTGCAGAACGAACCGTAATTTATTTATTCAACATTATTTATTCATTAATATTATTAGCAGTAGGTATAAGCTTACAGTTTGACATCAAAACGCTTATATATGCTGTAAATTACATTGTACATACCTATCTTATCATTTATCATAGAATTAATTATGAATTAAATTACATTCTAATCAACCATACATGTAATGTAATAAACTCCCCCTCATGGTGGATTAACCATAAGGGAAAACAAAAAAAATAGAAAAAATCGCATTAAAATCCGTTCTGCAGTTTTCGCATCCATCGCGGACAAAGAGACAAATAGACCAAGATCTAAAAATAAAAATTTGTGTTCAGAGTCGTTCATTAAACATAATTCAATTTTTTTTATATCTTCCATGAACAGTACACAACTAATTTAAATTTTATAATAGTATAGATTTCTTCACTAAATTAATTGTCATTTAATATCCTCAAGCTATTAATCATTAATTGTGAGTGTTGCTAAACGCATAGGTTCTGTTATAATAATAATATAATGAAGGCCATGTCCTCTTGACCTGGCTGTTTGTCTAATTGCCTAAGAAAGTCTAGGAGAAGTTAAACTGTCTTGAAACCCGCACCGAAATTAATCTGAAGTTTTTTTTTTATAGTTATTAGGCTCGCGTTTGACCATAATCTCATGTGATGGTAAGTGATGATGTGGTCGATGATGGAGCACGCTTGCCTAGAAGCAACTTATTCACTCTAGACTTAAAGACTCCCAGGTTATAGCTTTCCGGAAATACAGACTAAGGCAGGCATTCCACTCCTTAGCAGTACCTACGCATAATGAACGTATTGCTGAAGCGATTCGTACGCATGAGCCGAATGTCCACCAAATAACGATGGCGCATCGCCGTACTTACGTCTGGTGTGGTGGTTCAGGTAATTGAAAGAGTTAGAAAAACTAGTAACAAAAGATAAATAGGGCACACATCATGGGGTGCTTGAGTAAGAACCTCCAAGCTTCACGCGGTAGGTAGGTACACCCAAAATGGGTGTTATGAAAGAGCATCAAACATACTCATTTTTGCATTCATAATATTTATTAGAATAACGGGATACATGCTAATTGGATAACAGAAGAATGTCTTTTGGACTTTAGACTCTATTCCATAGCGGACATGGTTCTAATTGTAAATGCAAACGAAGACTTTGAATACGTACAGAAGTGTTATTTCGTAATACACGTGTAAAATAAGTATTTCGTCAGATCCTTTAGTTTTCTGACTAATCCTTGTGTCATACATTTACATCTGCTAGTCATCCTTTATAGGCATAAATCATAATGAAGGATCTATCTATTTCTATGTATAATAAGTATGTATTTACAAAAAAAAACAGTGTATAAGTATGTTTATCAGCATTCTAGAACCCATAACACAAGCTAGTTAAACTAAGCTTACTTCGGGTCTAGGGAGCGTTGTGTAGAATGTCGTAGAATATTTATTTATTTATTTATTTATTCGAAGCCTTAAAATAATAAATTGTGAAAAAATCTTTTTTAAGTTAAACGGTTTTAAATTGTATTTTCATCAGAACTAATTTAAAGACTTCTGCTAAATATCAGACCAATTAGATAACTGAAAGGGGGTCAAATTTCAATTATTCGATATGACCCAAACAAACAGGTCAAGTAGTTAAATAAAACCATTGAAAAAAAACTATTTTTATACATCTTTTTTTACTTCTTTAAAAAATTCCGGGTTCTTTAAGCGGGACGTGAAAAAGCGTTTGATTAGGCCGTCAAGTTAAGGGCCACCAGCCACCATTATGACACTCGATGTATGTAATAGGGACCCCCTTCCTGAGACTGTACCTTTAGCTTACCATCAGGCAAGGTGAAGTCAATATGACTTCACCTTGCCTGATGGTAAGCTGACGACTTGTGACGACTGACGAATAACGACATAAAAAAATGTTTCCATGGGTAGGCGGAACGGAAACAGACTTATATGCGAGCAAAGCACAGGGCAAACGCTAGTTTAATATAATTAATTAATGATTAAGCTAGGTACTTATGTTCTATAATTAGTGGTGAAATCATTTGCCGTAGATATCGAAGCGATAATTTGAAAGGTACACATCTCAACAATTGCTGTGTTAATAGGATTTAACATAAACTATAAAACATAATTGTATAAATAAATAATGTTTGTACATATTTTATTTGTACAATTATGTTACAGGAATTAACGTGATCATGGTATATGTATATAAGTTATGACTTATATGTATATAACTAATTAATACTCAGATGCTATGTGACTTTAATACTTTTATAAAAAATTAAATTAGTTGTCTGTATATTGACGATGTTTAAAAATACTCGAATTTTGTTGAAGTAACAGTAAAATATTTTTTTATATTAATTTATCCGAAAGAAACTAGGTACTGAATGTATTTTGATGCGGTTTATTTTATCACATAGATCTTAAAGTCTACTGATATTTTGATTGCAATTGGTTAAGTAACATAACGTAACATAACACAAACTCACGCCTATATCCCCAAAGGGGTAGGCAGAGGTGCTAGCACCCACATTTCGCCAGTTTACGTTTAGGTCCCAATGTAGTAGGTGGCGAGCCTATTGCCATTAACCGGGCACTTATAAGTCTGCGATAAATACACACATAACTTCGAAAAGCATTGAAAAGTCATTGGTGTGTACTATGGTGAACCTGGGATCGAACCCGAGACCTCGACTCAGTACTCCATTACCCAGACCACTAGGCTACCGCGGATGATTAAGTTGAACCGGACATTTGACCACAATCGCTATACATCAAGACAAGACATCAAGACCTCCGTTCGCAGGTATCAGCTAGTAATGAGTATTATAAATATTGCATCAGAAAATTGTTGATAAGTAGGTAACTACAGCGCAAATCCAATGATCTGTAAGATTTAGAAATGACTTGTTTGCACATCGGGACACCCACGCTCTCAGAACTAGTCAAGTGGTTATAATAATATTGTTATTCTTCATTGATTGCAGTGGCAATTCAGCTAAATCATGATTACTTTCATTATTATAAACACTAACGTTAAGTAACTAATTCCTACAGAATTATGGCTTTTTTATACTATCTAGGTGGTAGACAAGCACACGGCCCACCTGATGGGAAGTGAACACCATGGCCTATGGACGTTTGCAACATCAGGAGCGTCACACTCGCGTTGTCGACCCTGTAGAGGAGGGTTGGGAAATTTGAGGGGGGGGGGGGGTTGGAATGGGGATTGGGAGATGAGGGGGAGATTGTGAGCTCTGGCTACCCTACTTACCGGCGGGAACACAAAACGATGGTTATTATGGCCGCGGTCTTCTGTAGGGCGGAGGCGGATACCGTCGTGTCCTACCTCCGTAAAAAGTGGCTAAGTGGTAATTACCAGCGTGTTCAGTCCTGAGTCCTCACACACACAGTGATGGCACTATGACGTTGACTCCTTCCTGATCCGACAGGGTACTATCTCCGAAGCTCTCACCACTTCTCGAAAACCATCTGCTGCGTCAACCGGTACGAGAGGCTCCCGTGTCCCTTCTTTAGGCAGTTGTCTTCCATAATGGGTCTTACTGCCGCTACTACGGCGCGGCGTGTCCTTCACTCGGTCGCCTAAATTGTCCTTCCACTCTACAACAAGGCCTGGGCAAACCGGGACTGCCGTCTCGATTTCCTCAAGTACCTACACGTGTAAAATAAAGAACAGAACGTACATCATGAGTGACTCATACCATTAAAACATGAACGGGCTTCCACTTGCCTTTTCACTTTATGACATTAAATAATAGTAAAGTACTATAACATTACAAGTGAGTTATGGTACTGCTGAATAGACGACCTCTTTTGAAAGGAAATCGAAAGGCAAGGCTTCTCAATGCAATTTTGACAGTATTATATGGATGTTCTACTTTTTGGACAATCAAACTTTTATGCTCATTGTTTTATACTATCCTACTAATATTATAAATGTGAAAGTTTCTAAGAAAGTAGGATGTCTGGATGTATCTTTTTTGCCCTTTCACGCAAAAAGGCTAAATGGATGTTGATGAAATTTGGTACAGAGATAGATTATAGTCTGAAATAACATTATATTCCGGGAACAGGTTTCCGTGGGTCATGGTAACGGGAACAGAATTCAGTTTTGGGCAAAATAATTTATTAAGTAGTACATGTAGTTTTAGAGATTAGCGCGTTCAAATAAATTATTCAGTTTTCTATCTATACTAATATCTAGCTGTTGCCCGCGGCTCCGCCCGCGTGGATGTCGAAATCCTTTTCAAAAACTATCCTATCTCTCAAGTTGGATCGAACTGCACATGGTGTGTGAATTTTATTATAATCGGTTAAGTGGTTTAGGAGTCCATTGAGGACAAATATTGTGACACGAGATTTGTATATATTAAGATTATAAAAGAGGAAAGGTTTGATTGTTTGTTTGTCTCGAATAGGCTCCGAAACTACTGGAGCGATTTCAATAATTCTTTCACCTATAGAAAGCTACAATATCTGGGAGTAACATAGGCTATAATTTGTTTTCGAAAAATTAAGGAATTCGAAATCCACGCGGGCGGAGCCGCGGGCAACAGCTAGTATAAAATAAGATTTCGTTAGATATGCAGTTCATTTCTTGTATAGACCAACTGGAAACTATAAGAAGTAATATATATATATATTCTAAGCAATTAGGAGTCCGCTTAATGGTAACCAGTCACTGTGATATTTTAAGGGCGTTACTAGAAGGGGATTCCCCGCGTGTGTCTGCAAAAACAAAACAATTACGTTAAAACAATTAAAATTATTGACCGTGAGGCCCCTCTCTTTTTTATACACCATTAATCACATTTCTCATTCCAAATTGCTGTAATCAAACAGTGCTAGGGAGGTTCCCCGTTCAAATATCGTGCCAGTCAAATAACAGACTAGGCAGGTACAATTAGCTTCAAAAGTAGATGATTATTGCACAGATTTCAAACTAAAGATTTATCTACACACTGACTTTTAAACTTTCGCGTTCCATGATACCTAAACCTAATACTAAAATATTAACGGGAATGTTGTGCGGGTAGATGAAGAACCGGCTGCCTCACGGACTGGACGACGGAGGGCGTGCGCAG
This sequence comes from Lithosia quadra, assembly GCA_963576445.1. Classification (NCBI taxonomy): domain Eukaryota; kingdom Metazoa; phylum Arthropoda; class Insecta; order Lepidoptera; family Erebidae; genus Lithosia; species Lithosia quadra. The sequence goes on from OY754879.1 coordinate 16,144,115, forward strand.
TTGAGACAGTCAGCCTGTGACCACAGCCAGTTTACGGTTGAAATGTCAGGCATTCCAAAGGTATGTATATACCTATACCATGATCGCGTTAATTCCCATTACGTTTTAGTTTATCCACACACATCAGGGCCGTGCCCAGGACGTAGATGGGCCGAACCCGCCAGGGTTAAAAAAATATTGGTGTGTAGGTACATTTTATATGAACCCGTTCACACACTTCCGTGTCCAGACCGGCGACTGAGCTTCCTTGCCTTGCCTAAGCACGGCCATGGCCCGGTCACGTCCCTGTCACGGCCCATGTGTGTGGGTAGACTTTAAAAAATCAGAAAAAATATTAGGCTTCTGCTAAAAAAAATTAAAACATTAAAAATATAAAGCCATTTGAGCGAAGCTGCGGACACAGTAAGTCAATAATAAAAACGATATTTATGTGGTTTATGGATGCAAAAAATACATCACAATATTATAGAAGGACAAACCTTTCACTATGTAAAGTTGTTTTAAGATTCAGTGCAAACTTAGACACAGTTCATACGTAGATACTTTTCACTTAAGGTATTTGCATAAACTATTATAAAGACCCTTGATGGCGTGCGGTTTTAGTCCGTTCAAGTCCGAAATAACTGAAAGAAAAGGCATCTGTATAAGTTTCACGACAATACACTTCACATTAGGTACAGAATAACAGCCAATCCGGCCGGGGTGGGAGTGGCCCTCTAGAGAGCTGCTCCGAGGCTCTCCACGTGTCCCTCTGACTAGCAGAGGGCACAGTGGGGAGCGAGCGGGGGGCGAGCTGATTGTCTGCGCGCCGACGGTTGGATGACAGACGGCCACCTGTCACCCTACACCCCACCGTCAGCGAAGTGGCGCGATGCTCGCCCACTCCCCCTTTCAGGGGGTCGAGGGGGCCATCTTAAAACCGTAGATCAGTAATGACCCAGGGTCAGCTAGGGTGCGAGGAATATGCCTATTGGGTAACCTTACACCCCGGTAATTAAGACCCGAGACGGCGTGCGGTTGTAGTCGGTTTGATCCCGATATAACCACCCCCGATGGCCGACAGGGGTGATATCTATGGGGATTCCCGCACGATAAAAAAATAAAGGTACAGAATAACAAAACCATTTTTTGAAAGATTTTTTTTGCAAAGAAAGTCTGTATTTGCTTCTAACCAAATTCGCAGCTCTCGGTCTGTGTTTTTAGATAATCTAATGGGGCATTATGGAATACGACAGCTTTAACGTTCTATTGTCTCGTAGTGTCTCAATCAATCAATCAATCAATCAATTATTTATTTTGCTAAACATGGGTACAAAATATGCTGTTAGTAATTGTGATGTCCGATCCATGTTTTACCATTTTGGTGTGCAAAAGTATTAGTCAGTGGTAACTTATACTTACAACAAACTTATCAATATAACATGCAAGACTAATCTGTCATGAAACTTATACTTTTAACATGTTCATAATTATTTAATTACCATCTAAACTTGGTCAATGTAATAAAATCATATCAGAAGAAATTTAAATTTAATGTCAATTATAATGTAGAAAAAAAAATAGAATATTTGATTCTATTTTACAAAATTAAAATAAATCTCAGTTTGTGCATCATCTTAAACAGTTAAAAGTTGTGGTTGAACAAGTAATTACTGACGGTCACTTATACTTGACACACAAAAGCGTTGCTTCAGTCTCTTAACAACACCAGCTAGTTACAGTTAGGATCGCTTTATTTTAATTGTGATGAGAACTATTAGATTTAATGATTTAATTTTGTTTGTTTATTCAAACGGTACTAGATATATTAAGGTCACTGCAGCGCTATCGGTGTATTTAGTACCTAGTGACCCCCGGTCCTGAGACTTTAGTTACCTATGTTGACGTTTCTAACTTAATAAAAAAAAAATAGGGCTATAGGAATAGGGCTGACAGCATTTTGTTTAAATTAGTTACGAGTGAACTAAAAGTATTTGCAAAAAGCTTCGTGCAGTCTTTTTATCTATTTATTTTTAGTGCAGAAATTCCCGTGGATGCCACCCCCGTCGGCCATCATGAGGGGTTATGTCGGTTTCGATGAGAATTATTTTATCCGTGGTGATTTCCGCACGAAAAAAAGGTGCGACGATGATTATTTAAGTAGTAAGGTAGGTACTAAAAGTAACATTAGGTATTTAGCTAATTATAAGCATTCACTCACAAAATTATCAATATACCTAGTGTGAATTAATTTTAATAACCTAGGTACTTCTTATTAAAAATTATACTCCGGTCGTAGCACATTAACAGAACTACGGGTAATAATTTCTAAAAATAATTTTAACGACATCTAGTGTCGATTTTGTAAATTTGATAGTTAACATGGGTTGTGCTCATCACACGCTCCTCGATGTTGTTGCACTAAGCTAAAGCACAAAGTTATGTGGTTCAGGTTCACATTAAAAAACATAGATGGCGGTTTTACAAATTTTTAAAACTTGGAAAATGGAACTGTGACGTCATTCATAATTGCGAAAAATATCATTAAAAGCGTTTATTGAACTTGCTCTGTTAGTTTGTGAGTTTGATGGAGTCGGAAGGTGACTATAGGAACTCCTGAACTAAACTAAATATACCAATGGAGTTTGGGCTCATTTGATTTGTCTTGTTATGCACTTACCAGAAAGCTTGATTTAAAAAAAAAACTAAATTAATAATTTATTTTATACTATCATCAACCACTCAAAATATTTGACGCATCTCCTATAATGACGCAAAAACCGCGCCAGGAAGTGGACTTGCGGACAACACTGCCCGAGAAACCATACCATACCATACCCCCATAATGTGCAATGGAGTTTGGGCTCATTTGATTTGTCTTGTTACGCACTTACCAGAAAGCTTGATTTAAAAAAAAAACTAAATTAATAATTTATTTTATACTATCATCAACCACTCAAAATATTTGACGCATCTCCTATAATGACGCAAAAACCGCGCCAGGACGTGGACTTGCGGACAACACTGCCCGAGAAACCATACCATACCATACCCCCATAATGCGGCCACAGAAATATTCTAAAAACTTCATTGTAATACACAAACATGGTAGTGCTAAAATTACAAACACATTAGGATTAACCACATCCTGTATGTCGCAACTTTCGTTTTAGGTACGTTTTCATAACATAACTAACCTAAAACAACACTCAAATAAAAGCCGAGCCACACCAGCTTTGCATAAACAGGCTGTTTATCAAAACTTTGGATTATATTTTACTAAAACGCCGCCACAAAAATGAATTTTGACCATTTGTTTTAATACATTTGCAATTTAGATAACAATTGTGGCTGTTAGGTCTGTAACGTAAATATTAGTAAGTATAAAGCGCCTTTAGTTAAACGTATAGCAAATAGTTTTAATCTGTGAAATGATTTAAGTATTTAAGAAACACTTGTACCCGCAGCTTCGCCCGCGAATTCTATTCCCATTTTTGCTTCCCATGGGAACCTATTCCAGGAATAAAAAGAGCATATTGTTATTTCAGACTATAATCTATTCCTGTACCAAAATTCACCCAAATCCGTTCAGTCGTTTTTGTGTGAAAGAGTAACAAACATCCATACTTCTATACACCCAACTTTTGCGTTTCTCATACGTCCTGATACTTGAGGAATATTGGGATACAATGTAGCCTATATATTACTTTTTTTTTATCGTGCGGAAATCTCCATGGATACCACCCCCGTCGCCCAGCGATAATGTGGCATTGTACATCATAACATAAACTCACGCCTATATCCCCGAAGGGCTAGGCAGAGGTGCTAGCACCCACATTTCGCCAGTTTATGTTTAGGTCCCAATGTAGCATTTTAATGGAAAACGAATACAATTACCGAAGAAACGGCATGTAGCGTCGCCATTCGGGTAAAACCACGTGCCGATGCTAGTCAATAGTAACTTCTTAGATCAAAAGGTTAACGACCTGATGGTATTATCACATCTATTTCGAAAGCTTAGCGAAACTACAGGAACAACTCATAATCTTGTTAGAATTCGGAATCACCCAACTGAAAAGGCTCCAACCTACTGCAACTATGTATGTAGTTGATTATTTAATAAACCACATGGTTTTGGTGGTAATTGGATAAGTACCTACTATCTTTCTTAATTATTTACTGTACCTACATAATAAAAAAGAAAAAATTAAACAATAAATTAAATATGTACAACGGCGAGTTTAAGTCTATACAAGATAGAGAGGGAGAAAAGAGGGCTTAGTACAAATACTGATAAGTTATTGATTTTAAAAATACTTTTAAAACCAAGCTTTATAGTAGGGAAGTGCACGACTAGACAAATCAAAATTTGAATGAGCCCTGACGGGTTAATCTTGTTCCGTTCAGAAGTTCCTATGACCACTTACCGTATCCATCTTCATTTGCCTTAAGGCTTTTTTAAACGGGCCGTGCTGTGCCGAAGATATGCGAGACTGCAAGTAAATTTGAGCGTAATTTGACGTCTGAAAGTAGTTCTATTTAGGGTTCCAAGAATAGTCCCATACTAACAAACAACAGAGCAAGTTAAAGCAAACCTTGTAATGTAATCCTTGTAACTAGTCCTTTTCATACCAACACATTTTCAGTGCGGATAAAAAATGTGAACACAACTTGATATAATATATAATAATACATTTTTATTCTTAGGTTCCTTTGAAGCATCTAATCGGCTTACATTTAACGAGAAAATCCTTTTGTCCTCAAAAAACAAACCTTCGCATCGTCGATGTTAAAATCTTTGACAAAGTACAAATTCCATCGTTCATTATAGCAACAGAAATGCGAAAATTACTCAGTGAATAATGGTAGGCGATAATAAATGGTTGTACGAACAAATGGGCTAACAGTTCAAGGGGCTTTGAGGCTTTATTAATCTATTATAGAAGCAGACAGTTGGTAAGTATAGAGGTGATAGTGGATTAAATTCTCAGGATTTAGAAAGAAAAATGGTGGCGAATTTATCAGTAATATTGACTTTTTGTTAGGGTCTCTGGGGATTTTAAAATGTAGCCATTCGAAAATGTCCTTGATAACGTTATAAATTATGGTTTTAAGAGCTTTATTCTAGCCATTTTATAGCTAACAATTGGAGTTATTAAAGTTGGCTTGATGTGGAGCACAAAACGATAGAAATATTACCCGTCTAAATTTGAAATTCTTCATGGAGCTACATGGAGCTCATCGTATAATATAAGTTTAAGCATTTATATAGGGTTCATAAGTAGTAGGTAATTGTAACCGTTGTGTAACCTGTCCACGAAAACTTGCCGAATTATGTAAGTTGATAAATTGCATTTTATATTAGCATCCATATTTTCATAAATCATTTCATGCGTATATATACAATATAATCAACACATTAAAAAAATATACCATTGAACTGCCTTTTGTTTCGATTAGGTTACAGCCAGTGTGTATCGCGTCAATTCTCGTAACCCATATCAAGGAAAGTGTAAGCTTGTTATAATATCTATACTTCACATTAATCACTCTTGTAACTTAACACTAATTGGTAATATTTGGATTTGGTTAGTCATTAGTTTTTGTCTTATATTGTAAGGGCATTGTACTATGTGCTCCAGAATATAATATTCTATAGCCAACGTCAAAAGTAGATAATCATTGTCCGATCTTCAACATCCGTTTCTGAGCAAAGTAATTTTTCATAATCTAGTTTGATAACCTGACAAAAGCGTAAGTAGAATATAGAGTTCTTTAAAAAGAACATAAGAAGGTTTTCATAGGGTCGCCCTTGCTCGTACACGTCTAATAGGCCACAGTTATATCTTTGTTTAATGAGCAAAATGAATCACAACCAGTGATGGGTTTATGTGTCCTGATACTTCGAGCATTTATCGGGTATTTATTATTGTCTTAAATTCTAGCAGGAACCCATCTAGAAATAGATGTGTTTATGCCCGGTATTAATCGGGCGGATTTAATAAATACTCGATTAATGCCCACAGTGATAGGACTTAATCCCATCACTGGTCCCAAAACTGACTTTGTATTTGATAGATACATTTGCAAAAGTTAAATAATAGTTTGCGAGTTGCGAGACAAATACAGGCTGCATTAACGTTCCAAATTAGAAATAAAGTCAACAAATATTTCTGCGAAATGAAATAATTATTTCAAGTTTCTAAGAACTTGAATTTACTTACTCAAAATTTGTCTTCGGAAGTCAAAGTAATGCAAACGTATTTCGTCTTGTCTTTCCCGGAATTTTTTTGTTGAGCTGCACGAATTACTTAGTGAAAGTTAATTTTGTCACCTTCATAAAATGTTTGTAACCAAGAAGTGTTAAAATTATCTAATTAACTTCTATCTAAAATGAATAAAATTTAAAACGGGTACTCTTTGCTAAGATACATACAGAATTTTCTGCCTAGTTTAGGAAAAACAATTTTATTTTTGTAAGTAGGTACTTGATTTTCTGTAAAAACTTTAATTAAATATATATTTCTTACAAAAACCGGCCTCAACTGGACCAAATTAAATTAAAAACACCAGCTATCAAATAAAATAAGCATCCTCAAAATCGGTTCACCCAGTCAAAACTTCTGACGTAACAAACATTACAAAAATACAGTTTAATTGAGAAACTCCTACTTTTTGAAGACAGCTAAAGATAACTTTTTTTTTCGTGCGGACATCATCATGGACACCTTCCCCGCAGCCAGTGGGGCAGGTTATCTCGGACTCCTACCAACTAAAACCGGCTAAAGATACCTAAACCCGAGGGGGCCATCTTGAATCCGGAGATGGCCCGGGTCAAGCCGGGGTGCGAGGGAAATGCTCTTTGGGCCACCTTACACCCTGGCGTCAGAAGACCCTAGACGGCGTGCGGTTTTAGTCGGTAAGAGTCCGACATAACCTGCCCCGCTGGCCGCGGGGTGGGTATCCATGAGGATTTCCGCACGGAAAAAAAAAAAAAAAAGGTAGTAGGGTTGCCAACTTTGTTTCCAAGAAAAAAAATATATTTAGGTCTGAGACGAATTTTTTTAACAGTATTTTAGAAAAATGAACAGTATTTTCTTTTTTATCATGTATTTATCTAATGGTTTTTTTAATTTAAAGTTATTTTTGAAAACCTCATATACCTCACCACAATATAATTAAAATAAACGAGGAGCTAATTTTTTTCCCGCCACTTCGCGTTCATAACTGAAAACGCCTTTCAGTAAATGCTGAAGTGGCGGGATCAGACAAGTAATAGGTTTTATCAGAAGTGGCGGGATCAGAAAAGTAATAGGTTTTATCTAATTGTATTTTGATGCTGAAAAGAAAACAGTATTTTGGATACTGTTTTTTTGTTCAACAGTAAACCGTGTAATGTGGTGAAAAGCAGTATATAGATACCTATTGTTTTTAATAGTATGGTTGGCAACCCTACTAGGTAGGTACGTCTAAACGTTTTCTAATTTATATACAGGATGTATAAAGTTAGAAAGCATTCAATATAATAAATGAATACCTACAGTCAAAATACGGGAACAATGAAAGATCCAGGTCTACAAAGCTTCATTACGTTAAACGTCTACTTCGAAGCCTGAAACTGACATTTAGAGGGCGGCCTAATGACGTCACGGGCTTGGAGATTCTAAGCTGTACCCATACCTAACTAGATACAGAATAAGTAGATTGTTACCTACATTTCTTGAAATAGAATTTGGTCCAGTTGTTTCGTTTCATTATGGAAGGAAATTTTCTAGGTCCGTAAGTAAATGTTAGTTGAATATTATTAGGGCAAGGATACGAAATGTAATGTGTGAGCCGCATTCCAACAGCCTAATAAGAATGATTTACCTACTAGAAAGTTTTGAAAAATTGACACTATTTACTTTTTTTTATACAACACGGCTCACCTGAAGGGAAGCGGTTACCGTGGCCTATCATATGGACGTGTGCAACGCCAAGGGCGTCACACTGAGTGCAGGCCGGGACCTCCACGTGGTGCACCCGGGCAACGGAGGCGAGCACCGCCTCCCACTCGCCACGGGGGTCGCTGCTGCCTGCGGCAAATCCGGCCGCGGTGGAAGTGGCCCTCTAGAGGACTGCTCCGAGGCTCTGCACATGTCTCTCTGACTAGCTGTTACACCCCGGTAATTAAAACCTTGCTCATGTGGAACTTGCTCATTTGAGCGAGTTGGCACCTCCCAACTTCGTCAATTCGTTTGAAATGATTCTGTTATGCAATTTTTTTGCGTTGGAACGACTTTGAATGGATATTTTATATGTATAGTAAGGAATACGCATATGGGATGGTATAAGAATAGTATGAGTTTTTGTGGATATGAATACGGAATAACACTCTATTAGCGATATCACTAATGGAGTAGGTCAATGTAAAAAATTAAATAATATAGACTATGTCTACCGGGGATTGTACCTTTCAAATGGTGATATATATTATATTTTTCCAGTAAGTGTTTAAATTAGTGGGTCGTAAGATTACCCTAGACATATTACCTAAACAAACTCAAAAAACACCCTCTATATCTTTATAATATTAGTGTAATAACACAAAACTAAAAAGACGACTGTAAAATGATATTGTGGAAGTTGTTACCGCCAGATGGCGCTAATGTCATTTCTATTATAGTTTTTGATATTTCCAGGCCATTCCACGTTATTAGACAAGTTTTTGAGTGTAAATCTCAGCCTCGCTATCAATTTAGACTCAGACGAGTTATTTCGGTAGGAAATTAAAATTGTAAGAAATTATTGTTAGCATCAATAGCGACTTCTGACTGAAGTCGCAGGTTCGATTAGTGCTCAGAGCAAATCTTTGTATTTTTTTATACTACGTTAGTGGCAGACAAGCACACGGCCCACCTAATGGGAAGCTGTCACCGTGGCCTATGGACGTGTGCAACACTAAGAGTGTCAAAACAATAACCGACTACCAGCATCTGCTTGTTATTCAATATAAAATAAAAGAAAAATAGGCCACGGTGACCACTTCCCATCAGGTGGGCCGTGTGCTTGTCTGCCACTTAAGTGGTATAAAAAATAAATAAAAATAAATAACAAATTAGAAACAACCATAAGCGGATTAACTAACGACATCGAAGGAAATGTTTAAAATCCTACGGTACAAATAGTACCTACATTGGATTTAAAAGTTGGAAGCTAATTGCGAACTTAGTTACAACCCAGTAATCCTATTTACGAGGTTTCAAAACCTTCCGAAGCAGTTTATTTAATTTTAAACTGTTGTACTTGCTTGTAGATGGTAGTTTACCTTTTTTAATGTTATATATTTTTTTCATTTATTTATTAAAATTGTTATTTTTTCTATTTATTCGGGAAAACAAACAGTTACAGGTTTACATTAAAGTAGTTACACTCAAAGGTTACACTTATGTAACCTACGGCGTTATCCACAAGTTATAAATTCATGGCAACGCAGTGTTCCTCAAAACCCTTAAGTAGTGTTGTTCACGTCCATAGGCCAAGGTGACCACTTCCCATCAGGTGGGCCGTGTGCTTGTCTGCCACCTACGTTGTATAAAAAAAACCACGAAGGTTTATAATGGATGCCACAGGCTAGTCCTTGCCAGTCCAGTTATATCCAACCCAATAGGCCAGGAAAAACAGACGTTTTATGATCAACTTCGGGATTTGAACTCGCGAGTACCTTACAGGGGAATTATCTCCCACGAGAGGGTTATCTCGACACTGGAGTTGGCCCGGATCAGTCGGGGTGCGACGGAAATGCCTTTCGGATCATTTCAAGCCCCGGTGCTCGAAGACACGAGACATAACCGACAAAAGTGCTATTTTTTTATTATTTTTTTAAAATATTTTTTTTTATGCAAAGGTTAGCTATCGCTAGTCAGCCAGGCAATGCAGCCAGCCAAATTGCCACCTTACTTAATAAAAAAAGACATTTCTTAATTTGAAAAAAAAAAAGACACAAATAAGTATTATAAGCTGTATAAGGACATACTTATTACCAATGTTACGTTAGAGCCAGTCAATACCCACATTTAGACCCCTTTTCGATACAACGTTTATATTAAAACTCGATGCGTCCAGGAAATTGCTATCATGGTTGATCTCAAACTGTCACTATGCAACTACGACTTTAGATAGGCGGAGCGACGTCGCTTTATTTTAGAAATATTTCTTTTTTTTATATTTAGTCCTTCGGATTGACTGCACCCAGACTGATGGTAAGCTGAGGTGGAGTCCAAAAAGTAGTGGTTACCATACCCAAGGGATGCCCTTAGAATGGTGACCCCTACCCAGACGGCCTTGACAGATGCTTTTTCACGCCCCGCTTAAAGAACCCGGGACTATAAGAAGAAGGGAACACGTGCGAAGGTAATGCATTCCACTTCTTTATCGTACGACAAAGAAAGGAATCACCAAACCGCTTGATTCGCGATGGTATGGACAGCACCGTTCTTTTTGTCGCATAAGGACTTTTAGTAACTATTATGAAATATAACAAAACTTAATGGAAAATCCAAGGGAAATGCACATGATGCATAGCACCGTCAGCGAGGTATTTTTATACCACTTAGGGAGCATCACCAGGGGCATCACACTCGCGCTGCCGACCCTGTAAAAATCTTCTAGTTCTTGATGAACCCCATATTGTAGACACTAGGGATTTAATTTATGGACGTCAGGCCAACAAGAACTGTAGTAATAAATAACTTAAATAGTAGATTTTATTTTAGTAACCTAATTCTCATTTAGTTTGTAACCTTCTAATTTTGATATGTATCTCAAAAGCTCATCAAAATGTTACAACCTTATACTGAGAATATCACGACTTTCACACATTCGTTACAAAAGGTACTAAAATGTTTAGTATCAAATATACGAAATGACTTTAGTACTTGTAAACGTGTAATAAAAAAAAATCGCAAAATATTGGCTTTCCGCTACATAAAATAACAAAATCGCACCCTCCCAGCTTTGTAACGCACACGACCGACAACTACTGCTAACATAATTCCATCCTTACGTATTGCACATAGGGTTTACTTTACAAAAACTGTTAGATATCAATAAGGATGTTTATAATATAGAAAACGTAAGCCTGGGGATAGATCAGAACGTGTTTGGCTTTGTGTTGCATTGTGAAGTGGCAGTATCTCTCAGATGTCACGGTGCGGTGATGCAACTGGTCGGTTGGCAATCGATACAATTTGTAGGAGACATACATCATGTGGGCGTATGAAACTTCCAGATGTATAACTGTAGTTGGAATTGGGCTTCAGTTGAACTTTGTGAACGATTGTTTACGAGCAAAAGATACCGACTCGATAATCAAAGATTGAGTGATATTATTTGATTCGTAAGTGTTATGAATACCTACAGAACTCAAAGCTTGTTGAAATGAAACTATGTTTAATGGATTCTATAGCGATTTATTTGCTGTTATTATTATAAGCGGAGTGTGAAAAAGCATTTGATGAGACTGTCAAGTGTCAAGTTGAGGGCCACCATTATGGCACTGTCGGTGCATGTAATGGGGCCCCTTCCTGAGATTTTGCCATTAGCTTACCATCAGGCGAGGTGAAGACATATTGACGTGACCTTTGGGGTGCTTTTCAGCAGCCATGGTCACTGCGAGATTAAATATAGGTAGTTGTTTAATAGTTTGAAAGTTATAAAGCTATCGTAAAGTAACTGAACTTTGTTGAATTTTTAGTATCACTATTTACGCAGAATAAACTCACATATTATTACGAAGTCTTATTATTTCTTGGATTTAATTAACTGAATGACTGGGTCCTAAGCTGGGACTAATTCCATCTTCTCTATTAGAATTATTATTCACTTTAATAGAGTTTTTTAAGAGTCTTAAACAACTTGTCTCTCCTCTTTAAAAGCACGCCATGATTAGCTGTAGCCTAGTATTTTATAAAGAAATACCATTGTAATTTTACTAAACTAAATAAAATCGTAGCGTTCTATCTCGGTTTGTGCATTTTGCTATCAAGTCCTCATACCTTTCTACCTTATCATTCGAATTTTGCTTCGTCCCAAACAAGACGCAGACAGAAGCGATCGTCACAGCAGATAAAGGAAATTTTTCCAAAATTCCAACTGGATTTGCAAGTATTTTATATAAATCAGGATTTATTGGCAACGGGAGGGCCATATCATTTTAGTAGATATCTATTCAGGGACTATGCCACCGTACGTGGTTTGAATACCAACTATCGCTTTGCAAGCTTAAATTTGCATTTTTGAAAATGAAATTTCTTGTGTAGAAAATCCTTACGCTGTTTGCATAGGGTTGCTTTTCGATTGTTATGAAGTTGAACCAAGCAATGATGATTAAGGTGGATTTAAACAATGTACCGAACACTATCTGTCAAAATATGATATAAAGTGCGAATAAATCGGCATGTTTTACGACTGTTAAATTCGGAATGTTCTTTAATTCGATTCGGATGTATTAGGATTTGTAAATGGAATGGTAGGTATGGTTTTAGGCTATAGGTACTTATATAAATTATGAAAAATCTTTCTCAAGTTAAACAGTTTTGAATTGTACTGTCATCAGAACTAAAGACTTTTGCCAAATATCAGACCAATCAGACAACCGAAAGGGGTTCAAATTTCAGTTACTAGATTTGACCCAAACAAACAGGTTGAGTTAAATAAAACTGTTTAATTAATTATATCTATAGTACTTACTATGTTCGTACCTTTAATTTTTTCGTGCGCAAATCTCTGTGGATACCTCTCTCGTTGGTTGTCACGTTTGTTTATGTCGAAATCAAATAGATTAAAGCCGCATGCCGTATCGGGTCTTAATTACCGGGGTACTTTATTGGTAACCTTACACCCCGTAAGGTTTTTCGGAGTCATGATGGGGACACGATGGTGTCTCTGACCATGGTTCCCAAACTCGAGGGAGTCATCTTGAAGTCGAAGATGGCATGGGTCAGCCGGGTCCGAGGTCCCTTTGGGCCACTTTAAACCCCGGCGCTAGAAGCCCCGAGACGGTGTGCGGTTTTAGTCGGTTCGGTTGACATAACCGTTCCTGCTGGCGACGGCAGAGGCATCTGTGGCGTATCCCACTTGAAAAAATATTATGGTAAAAAAAGTATCTCTATAAAATCGACTCCGCACAATAAACCATTAAAATTCGTAGTTAAAATTTGCATTAACCGGTCAAATAACTCAACTACTGCACCACTTACAATATTATTTACAACAGAACTCTCTAGGCACCATTATAGGTAGCTATAAAAATTATCTGAACATCAAAAACGGGCCGTGTATTGCAAAAATTTACAACGTATTTAAAATTTTACTGCAGCTCATTTGTTTTTGTGCCAAAAATACGCGGCGCAGGGTATTTCCATTACGGTGTGTGAAATGTCTTGGTTGGGGTGCAAAGTTGACTTTGCGCTTGGCAAGATGTGGTTTATTGCAAACTAGGATTATTGTGGTAACTCGTTACAAACATTTTGATATCGTATTGCGTACTTCTAGTTCAAGATAATCAGAATTGTGTAATAAATTAGCTTTTGATAACAATTTGCACTGACCCCATAGATTAGTTAATGTATTATAGTTCTCAATAGTATTTTCTTTAAATTCGGTAGGTACCATCAAAAATGTGCGGGTAGATGAACAACCGGCTTCCTCACAGACTCGACGACGGAGGGCGTGCGCGGCTGAGACAGTCAGCCTGTGACCACGGCCGGTGTAACCTGGTCGAAACGTCAGGCATTCCAAAGGTAGGTATGTATATACCCATACCATGATCGCGTTAATTCCCGTTTATTATTATTATAATTGGTAGGTACGTTTAAAATTGATGAATCCTGACTCTCAAAATAGGTATTCCCGTAACTTGGGAGTCAGTGTTCTGTTGTTACTATTATACAAAATTTTGTCTGTATGAAAGTAAACAAAATTTCTATGTGTATTAAGGTATAATCAAATTAAATTGTGGCATGCGAATGAAAGTTCAATTTCCTGCAACCTTTAAACTTCAACCAAAACATTATGCACTTTGGAATTTAAAAATTCCAGAAATATTTTTACCATCATTTTGTAGTTGTTACTGTTATTCAAAATTGTCTGTATGAAAGTAAACAAAATTTCCATGTGTATTAATGTATAATCAAATTAAATTGTGGCATGCGAATAAAAATTTCATTCTTACAACCATTAAACTTCGATAAAAACATTAATGCATTATGGATTTAAAAACTTTGTGGTTAATCTCCGTAATGATGACTCTATAAACAATGAGTAGTTTATAACTTATTTACATATAAAGTTTTATTTTATAGTTTTGAGTGATTGAAAATAATATTTTTATCTAGCTCTGCCAACAAAGTTTGAATCCTCGTTAAGAGCTTAGAAACAACGAAGTAGGCACAATATTTCTCCAACCGCAATTCAAACTTGGCTTATGTATGCACCGCAATATGAAATAAATAGGGTTTAGGGGTTAGGGGTAAGAAAACCGCGTTCATAACTGCAAATGGCTCGTTTACAAACGAATACATTAAGAACTTTATCGTCTGGAAATCATGTTAACCGTTGATACTCTACCTCTCCAATATTTTGCGAGTATGTAACAAAGATTATAATATTTTAGTATGTTAATTTTATTGAATTTTCCGTCTGTTTTTTTCCTTTGCCGAAAAATTTACATATCACCGTTTCTTTTGTGAAATAAAAAGATTCCGTATTATTTACTTTGACAAAAAAATTTTCAAGTAAATTTTCATAATTGATTATTTTTTTTGAAAATATTGGTTCACGAAGTATGAAGTGAATAACTTAGCAATAAAGAGCAATTTTACTAGGTAGGTATGTTATGTTAATTTTGTTTAAAATAACATTTAATGTTTAATGTAAAAATGTAAGTGAATGTAAGTCAAAGTCAAAAAAGTCTTATTCAAAGTCAAAGATCATTTATTCTGTATAGACTATTAAACGGAACTTACAAAACGTAATGTAAAAATAATGTTTAAATAATAAGTAAAAAAAGTAGATCATAATGGTATGTTAAGATTAGGATAATTGTTGGTTAATTTGATAAAACCTTGGTATTGCCAGAGTTGGACTGGAACAATGACTAAGAAATTGAATTATGTGGTCTGGCAACATTACCAGCTGAGATATATGACCGTGTCGTTTACGCAGTAATGAGCGCACGTTTGTTTGAAAATAGACCTCTTTGAAATAAAGTACTCACTACCAGCCTATGGGTTTCAATTATCATTAGGCCGTTCATTCTTCTAGAAGTTTGGAAATCACAAATTTTGTGGAACGTAGAAAAAAGTATATAATAACGATAAAATGGGTGGTGACCCTTGCAGCAATGCTGCTTAAAATCAAATTTGGCTGAGAGCCCTATATGCTGGCTAGCTCGCTACACTGTTCGCGTAAGGTTGTAGAGGCATTCGGGCCAACAACCCTAACCTACACAAAAAAAAGCTTGATCAAAATAGAATCTATAACCTGGGAGTATTCAAGTCACGAGTGAATAGGTTCCTTCTAGGCAAGCGTGATTCATCGTAGACCACATCGTCACTTACCATCAGGTGAGATTGAGGTCAAACGTAAGCCTATCATGAATAAAAAAAAAAAAAAAAAGAATCAGTTTTTCAGCGAAATATGCAACTATCTGAAGTATTGTAATCAAGGTCATTGATACCTGTACTTGGCGAAGCCGCCCGTGCGGAGGGTGGTTATCGTTTTAGGTTCTACTTTCGTTAGTGATCGTTTCCCATCAGGTGGGCCGTGTGCTTGTCTGCCACCTACGTTGTATAAAAAAAACTTAGTCAGCTACAATCAAATACACGGCAGATTTTATGGTTTGAACGAGAAATTTCTAATAGAAAAAACTACATTAATATCTGTTCAGTAGCTTTTGCATCCATGGTGAACAAAAAAAATTGTGTTCAAAATTATTCCAAAACCAAGTTCTTTTTAATATCTCCAATGTGTATACAATGTGTATACAATTTTATAGTTGTACTAGCTGTTGCCCGCGGCTCCGCCCGCGTGGATGTCGAAATCCGTTTCAAAAACTATCCTATCTCTCAAGTTGGATCGAACTGCACATGGTGTGCGAATTTTATTATAATCGGTTAAGTGGTTTAGGAGTCCATTGAGGACAAACATTGTGACACGAGATTTATATATATTAAGATAGATGTAGCATCTTATGTATCTATCAGAATAAACTCCAAAATAATGATTATATTCGGTTCGAGAGTACAACGTAAGTACTCTCGAACCGACAAAGGAATAATAAAAATGTGATTCAAATCTAAATATTTAACGGTTCACACTTACGATCTGTTTTCTCTGAAAATATATAAAAACCAATGTCACTTGGAAGTAGGGTGACAATAGTTTTGATTAAAATTTTGGGATTATTTAGAAGACCAAGTCAAATTTACATAATTATCAATTTTATAGTATACATACCAAGTTACGTTTGAGTTTGGGTGCAACGGTATAACTCATTAAGATTTTTAAGATCTTAAGCAGCAATAATACGATTAACCCTTTGAACAGTTTAAAAACTGAATAGACATATAATGATGATAGCAACCCATTTATGTCCCACTGCTGGGCACTGGTCACTCCTCTCCTCTAAGCTGAGAGCGCCATGGCGTTGGATAACCCTTTCAGTGCGCAATTTTATGGAGATCGATGCAATATACAGTAAACTGTTCGCAGAAAAAGACAGATTTTGTATTGGATTTCTTTATTGATGTTTCATGCAATAGGTAATAAGAGAGAGCTGAGAGGGCTTAGACAATAGACATATATATAAATAGGGAATTTTCAACACCTAAC
This sequence comes from Lithosia quadra, assembly GCA_963576445.1. NCBI lineage: Eukaryota > Metazoa > Arthropoda > Insecta > Lepidoptera > Erebidae > Lithosia > Lithosia quadra. The sequence continues at coordinate 16,160,966 of OY754879.1, forward strand.
CCTACAATATTTTAATTATTACTGTAAATATAACCATAACTATGATTAGACTAAGTGCTATTTAGATGGATGCTCTAGGTGGACCACCTCGTTTTTTTTAGTTAATAAAACAAAATATGCATAAGTATATTCTTTAAAATATAAACATGTATAACGTAGTCACCCTACACAGCAGTAACATGTTCACAGTAACCACAATGCTCTAGGTGGACCACCTCGTTTTTTTTAGTTAATAAAACAAAATATGCATAAGTATATTCTTTAAAATATAAACATGTATAACGTAGTCACCCTACACAGCAGTAACATGTTCACAGTAACCACATGTCCGACTGTTTTTTCAACTTTTTCTGTTCATTTTTTGCAATCAACTTCGAAGGAGCTCACACGTGTCAAGAACTTAATTCTGTGAAGATTTATAACAGTCTGGGTTTAAGTTGAACGTAGTTTTAGATATTTGACATAGTTTTTGTATTATAGCTCAATTTGTTGTTCGAAAATATGTCCACCTACTCAGTTAAGTAGATTTATTGTATTGTTTAGTTAATGAAGCATACCGATTCTGGTCTTTTATGGCTAAAAGATGCATTGATGTGGTCCTAGATTCGATTCATGTGCCAGATAGGTTAATTATCGAACATGATTTCACGTTGACGCGTGAAACGTATTTATTGATGCATGAAGTTAGTGTAAAGTGCTTGTTTGATACCTATAGTAAGATCTTCATTTAAATAAAAGACTAAAAATATAAATGATGCAGTCTGTAACAATATAATGGGGATCAAGGGGGGAGAGGGGGCGTTGCTGCAACCAGCTCATATTCCACCGAGAACTTAAAGTTTATTAAAAGTAAGATAAGTGCCAAATATCAGAAAAATCTGTCCACAGGAAGGGCGTCAATTTATCAATTACTAGATTTGACCCAAACAAACAGGTCAACTTAAATAAAACCGTTTAAATTTATGTAAAATATGTGTCTCGAATATAAAAACAAATACATGTTTATCTAAATCAGGAATCCTAATTTTTTAAAAATTTGCCACCATCCATCATACTAAAAAACGTAGGTACTTTTTCATCTAAGTCCCCATTTATCGGAGAGATAATCACTGCTTGATACCACCATCTAGATAGTGAAACTTTCAAAAGGCACTGAAATGAAATTTCATAGAGTAATTCGAATTTTTCATTCGCGTCAAAAATCGTCCACTATCGTAGTGAATAATTCAACGGCACTTTAATTGAGGGGTCGGGTGTCAATAGTGCTGCCAGAGCACAGAATAAATTTGCACGAATGAAAACTGGCAAAGATGGGGTAAAATTAAAGAAAAAGTAAGGGCAGTTCTTGTGTGATATAAAGGCGATGTTTCACAAATGTATGGACCTTGGGCCCGATAATTGTTCACTACTTAGAACCCTATAAAAATGTACTCATATTTTATTAATTTATTGAATTGAATTTCGGAGGCGAATAAATATAATTGCATTTTTGCGAATAACTGTGCCCGTAGCCAAGTGGCAAAATTATTCTATTCGATCGAATCGTATCGAATAGAATAGTTTAGGTCGACCAATCACACTCCAGCTCGTGATTTCGCCGCGGCGCGCGCATCGTACGCCGGCGACGAGCTTGGATGTGATTGGTCGACCTAACCTTTTCTATTCGATTGCGATTTACGCTACGGAATACACTGACATTTGTCTACGGGCCCAGGTATTATTTCTTTTTTTTCTGTATTGTGTACAATTAGGGGGCCCAAAATGAAACATCTCCTTTGTTATTAGGTATTATTATTAAGGTTTAATTGAATTTCACCGATTGGACATTCTTAGAGTTGGGTGAGTTGGCTATCAGGGTTGGTAGGTCAAACGACCTCAGTCCTCCATGAGCTCAAGTCTTGTAGTGACTGTTAGAGCTACTTGTCACCATAGCAGAAGCAGGCCAAGGCATTCCTTTTTCTAGGGGCAGGACGGGGACACCGTGTTTCCCAAACCCGAGTGGGTAATCCCAGAACCGTAGATGGGCCTGAGTCAGCTGGGTACGAGGGAAATGCCCTTTAGGTCATCTAACACCGCAGTGTTTTAAAACCCGAGGCACCATGCAGTTTTAAAACGCAAGTCAAACGGCATTCACTTCCAAAGAAGCCAACGTACTAACCATAAACAATAAGTGGACCTCAGGCTCCGAAGTGCACACTTTGAACGCAACCGAGAAAACACTATGATGATGATAATGATGATATTGCTGATGATGATGATTTTGATGATGAAAATTCTTGGTAAAATGTGAGTAGGAACATAGTTGTAAGTATTCTATCTAAATATCAGACATTTTCAACGAAATTGCCCACTGCGAGCGCTCAGTTTGTGGAATGACCTCGTCTTAGTTTTCCAATATAACATGAAGCTCTCCAAAAAAGGTATTTTTAGCGCGCAAATAATTCTCCAGGTGTTGCCAGCTTTTATAATACTAAGACAGACTACCTACACTTGTTGACTCGAAACAAAATGAATTGTAAATTAAAGTCAAATAGTTCGTGAATTAATTTTAGACTTATTCAGTAATATTGAATCAACTTTTCTGATTACAAATTTGGTGTCTTACCCATTTACAAGTATTAAAAAAAATAAAGTATTTCTTGGTGTTTGCGGTTTTATTTTGCAATTATACTTAATAAATCAATGCTATTAAAAATACATTATCGATTATGGCAGCATTTTAATATAGGTACTTAAATGTCAAATTGTTTAAATATTATTTCTCTAGATTTGGAATTTACCGAAAAGCAAGTAATTAAAGCCTGCCTAGTACAGTATAGTTTTAAAACAGACTAGACTACCCATATACACAATTTCTACCAAAAGTACATTTCTTTTCAGTCTGGCAACCCAGAGCGGCACAGTTTAATTTACCTTTACGGCAGATGGGCTCAAAGAGAGCTTTATTGGAATTTTTACTAAGGAGGCAAGTAGGAGGTACGTTATGATTCACTTCTGGTGCTTATTGAATTCATTTACACCTGAAATCTTGGTTACTTTTTCATATCTTTCGGAATTTTATATCTGTAGGTCCGTATGTATTGAAATTACTAGTATTCTAAGCTGAATTAACTTAGAATACTAGTAATTTCGGTAAGCAATATTTAAAACTAGCCTATGCCTGTGGCTCCGCCCGCGTACACGCCGGTTTTCCAGTTTTTTGTCTATGTCTCCTACGAATGTTTTTTTTATCTATATCTTTAATGTACACACACAATTACTTTACAATTTACAAAAGGGACAGGCAGATATATTTTGGTTCTATTATTTGGGTTCCATGTAATATAGTTCATTGAAGATATCCAGATCTTTTTCACACGTGCGTTGTACGACACCCACAAGAATTTTTTATATTTTTTTATTTATTTGTTACATACACTAGCCATTACAGGCATAATAGTTGCGGTTCCATGCATAATAAATAGTCCATTGAAGTTACCCAACCCTTTTTCACACGTACGTGTCGTCCAGACACCCACAAGATTTTTTATATATTTGTATTTATTTCTTACATACACTATAATAGTCATTACAGGCAAATAATTGGAGTCAAGTTACGATAACCTGTGCCCGGCAACCACAGCTATTTTTATCGTGTGGAAACATCCCAAAGGGTACCACTTCACCCAGGGCTAATGAAGTAGTTATGTCGGGATCGAACCAACTAACACCACACGGTATTCCGTCTACGTCAGTCTTTCACCAGGGACCCTTGGTTACTCTAAGAAGGAACGCCCCTGGAACCTTGGGAGACTTAGAGCACCAGTCATCACGGAGGTTGGTAAACAGAAACAGCCTGACTGACTCAGTAGTGTATCTGTTTTTTTTTGTTGCATACAAATATTTTTTTACCCGGGAATTGAACCCGTTATCTCTGACTTAGCAGTCGAATGCTCTACCGCTACACGTCAAAATCTTCTTCTTCTTCAACCTAGCGTTAATCCCAGTCGTATCCAAAGCTTTCATCTCGGAGTCTGGGGTCCGCTTTACCAGTCTTAACTACGGATTTGGCTGGGCCTCGATATTTTCCGTGAAGCGACTGCCATCTGACCTTCACAACCCAATGGTGACATTAGGCGATATCGAAGCATTGCAGCTAGACCGTTGTTGTTGGACTTTTTAGACGCGACGCTACACGTCAAAATCCACAAGTAAATAATTCAAGTTAAATGAAGCTATGGTTCTACAGCTGACATAGTATACTGTAAATTAGCACATAACGTTGGGTATCCGTTACGGGAGCATACTCCGAACTGTTCTCGAACTTTCTCTGCCACAAACTTGGACGTGGTTGCTTGGCCTACATTTTGTCTCTTGGTCGTGATGTAGGGCCATAAAAAATGAAAGATATTATCGTTTTATTATTTTTTATCAAATGTAAATTCATAATTCTTTTTATTGATTTTTTTTAATACTACGTAGGTAGGCAGACTAGCACACCGCCCACCTGATGGGAAGCGGTCACCGTGGAAGGGTGACACACACGCGCTGCCTACCTTGAAGGGAAGGGAGAGGGCTAGGAAGAGGTATAAATAACAAAATTATAAAAACTAGAATATTTACATTAAAAAAGAGAGGAAGGAGTAGGTATTTACAAATAATAGTTTGGGTGTCGAAAATTCCTACCCCTCGATGTCGACTGGTAACATACCCAAAAGGCTGGCGGCATTACCACGTTGGATGGTAACGCCGATTCTTTGTGCAAAAAAGGTCACATGAATTCATAATTTTTTGTTATTTCTACATTAGAAAAGTATGTTGGTGTACGCTTTTTATTTTACTAATATAAAAAAATAAAGCACGCCATGTGTCACAATTTGTATTTTTTAAGCTGTTGCCTGAGCCTCAATCCCACATTTAAAATTAAATGATAAAATACAGCCTGCAAACTACACAAAAACAATTTATTTGACAAATGTGTCGTTAGCCTGATAAATATATTGGCAGATAGGATTTATTGCGATCTAGCTGTCTGTATGGTATTATACAATTTTTTATAAACTAGCACCTGTGTACCTCCCTAACAGTCCCTCATGGACAGGGCAGTAAAGGAGGTACACAGGAGTCACTCATCATTAAGGGCAAATAGGGTGGCTAAGGGAATTGGCCTTATTATCGAGAGGTCCCGTGTTATAATCCTGGCAATTACACTATTGATGTGAACTCAATCCTAACACAAGCAAGGTACTAACTGGTAATATTGCTTACTGGTACTCTTTTCATTAAAAAAATATTGACAATATTATTAGTCTATTGCCGTCTGCCTGACTCCTAATTGTAAAATCTAAATAACACCTAAGCATCAAGAAGGTATTTTATTAGGTAGTTATATTTGATGCCGTCATAATATTGCCATAATATTGCTAGAAGCTTAGCAAATTACCTGAAGAATACCAGCATCAATATCTCCATTTTAGTGGCCCTACCCTAAAAAATATGGGCGCCTACGAAATTTTCATATTCAGTAAAGTAGAACATTTTACGTATTTAAGTGTATTTTGCGAAGTCTAACATTCGTATTATGAAAAGTCCAATAATTTGTATTCAGTGTCAAAATTTGTTCCATATTAAAGGGTTTCAGAATTTTACAACAGTTATTAAACACACACTGTGTCTACTCCGATTTTTTTTCATACAAATTAGGTGGCAGACAAGCATACGACTCACCTGGCGGGAAGCGGTCACCGTGGTCTAAAAGGCCACTCGCGTTGACGATCCCAGGGGGTATATATAATTTCCTAGTTCTCAACCCAAAAGTGGTTTTAGTCGGTCCGAGTCCTACACAACCATCCCTTGATGACCAGATGGAAAGGGATAATTTCAGGCTAAAATTTATACCTAATCCCCAGTCACGTCTGTTCAGCCATTTGAGCATGATTGAGTAACAAACTTCTTCGCAAACTTTCATATTTTTTAAAAATATTAGTAGGAAGTAGGATAAGTAGAAATTTTTTTGAAAGTAGGACAGTACGATGATGAAATTATCCAGAACTAATCCAAAATTTTTGAAGTCCATTTTTATGCGTTTAGCTTTTATCATAATAAAGGCGTAAACATTTCTCTGTGCCGAACTACACATGTCTAGAGCTATTTAATAGAATCTGCATAACAGAGAATAGCTTGTAATAAGTACCATGGACAACTCGAACTCAACTCACTTAAGAACTTTATGGCGTAGTCAATGTGTTCGAAGATGCAAACACCGACAGTCACATACTTAAGGTCATAGTTATTGGTTTGTGCGCAGTTAGCAGAGCAGTATCTTGATGGTAACGAGTTATTTAAGCTGGAAGATGTAGGTTTGATACTGTTGAACGTTTAGGCGAATGTTAGATTCAAAAAAGAATTTAAGTGAATCAACTTGTGTACGACTTTTGAGCCGATAAAATTTAAAATTCTAGCCGTTATATATCACATCAAGTATCTATAGCATATAAATTAAGGAAGGAAGGAAGGAAGGAAGCGGTGGTAAACTTAGTATTAAGTAGTTTTTGACGTCAAAACGATGTAATTACGTTACACTATTTTGAGAAATAAAGAAATTGAAATTGAAATTAAGTAGATAGGTACCTATTTAATTTATGCGATTTATTGTGCTATATTTACGATTGTCTGAAAACGCTGGACGAACAGCTTTACCTATCGTTATAGGCCATTTCAAGGCCCAGGGTCAGCTGGGAAGCAAAGGAACTGCGTTCGGGTTAACTTACACTTGCATATTTTATGAGACCCAAACGACATGCAGTTTTAGTTACTTTGAGTCCCATCACTAACGCTGGTCGGCAGGGGGAAGAGATATCCTTGGGGGTTCGTACGAAAGAAGTTACGGAACCCTAAAAATTATAAAGGGTAAATCAAGGTTCGTAGAGCTAAATGTACTGCTATTATTGAATTGTTCAAATTAAAAACCGTTTTGAAAAAGATTTTATTAATTCTATCCACACTTGCGTATTCAGAGTGCCTTACTGAGTTTTTGCGTTTGCCATTTAACATTCGCTAGTGAGCGCGTAAACGCAAATTTGTATGGGATTGGATTAGCGCCGCCTGGGGGCAAACGTGGGTATCATTTTTCGGTAAGCAAGTTAGCTCCTAACGTGACACTTCGATTCATTTAACTCAGTGACAACTTCTGTCAAAAATATTTGTGAAAGTCATTATAGGCCTCTGCACGTCTTCTTACCGTAAAACGGGGTTACTTTTACATTATGGGTAACTTTGACAGTATTTGGGGCTACTTTAACAGCGCGCCAAATACTGGTTTAAACCTTAATAATTCTTAAAAAAACCTATAACCCGATTGCACCAACACCCACCTGGCCTTTAATATTGAATTTCATGCTTCTTACTTCAAAAGTTAAGTTCTTTCCATATAACAGACTTCTCGTCTCTACCTTTATTTGGCCCCTAGGTGTCATTTTGAAAAACGTTATTAACCCGTGTTCATTTATTTCTAATCAGAAGTAGATGTGTGAAATTTCATGGGTCTAGCTTTGAAAATTACTGACTTTCCATACAACCAGTCATCACCTATTTTGCCCCTTTAGTAGTGCAATTTAAAAAACGCTGATACATGTGTACATTTATTTCTAACCAAGAATCGTTACCATGTGACATCCATGGTAGGGTATTTCTTATCAACGTGCATACAAGAGACTCGGCATGCAAATTCACTTCTCTTATTGGCGCTCTGTTGTCTTGAACAGCAGTTAATTATCTTTTAGAACTGTTTACTAGATAGTGTGTAACTTTGTACGAAGACATGTACGAAGATTGCTGTAGTATCTCATGTTAGCTTTATTCTTCGATGTTTTAACGTAGGTACATTCTTTTAAATATAGTTTGAAAGTTCCTAATTTTATTAAGAAAATAGTTTAAGATCACGCACCAACCTACTTACACGTCTAAGTTTAGATAGATAGACAGATAACTCTTTAGTGTACACCAATCTTAGTCATTAAGACAATGTAACATGGGCTTTAAAAAATCTTCAATATACATAATAACTAGCGTCTACAATATGGGGTTCTTCAAGAAGGGCATTAGAAGGTTATTACAGGATCGGCAGCGCGAGTGTGACGCCTTTGGTGTTGCACTCGTCCATAGGTCACGGTGACCGCTTCCCATCAGGTGGGTCGTGCGCTTGTCTGCCATCTAAGTGGTATAAAAAAAAACAATTTTTCAAAGATAAATTCCTAAATAAAATAAAATAATTAGAACGAGGGAATATTATTATAAAAATATTAATGTTAAAAATACTTTTTGAAAAACAAACTTCCTAATAATATAATTATGTGCTTAACCAACAAATCAAATAAATCCAAACATGACGGGTTCATCTTGTTCAGTTCAGAAGTTCCTGTGAATAAACTAACATAATAACAAACAACAGAGCAAGTTAAAGAAAAGTTTATAATAAAAAGACAGTAAACTTTTCTGCTAATATTCTAACGCAATATCGTATAAAAACCGAGTTACGGGTAGTTGGAGCCCACAAAAGTCCAACCAGTCTAACTTGGAACTTCGATATCGCCATTGGTCATAATGTCCATTGGTTGTGGAGGTCAGATGGCAGTCGATTCACGGAAAATATCGAAGTTCAGCCGCATCACAGTTATTAGACTGGAAAGCCGACCCCAAATGAGTTGGGAAAAAGGTTCAGAGAAGGATGATGATCGTGTAAAAACCCATGTTCGTAAAACACGTACTCATAAGGGCCCAATATTGTCCTATCACAGTTACTAGACTGAACAAGTTAAATAAACTGAAGATGGCTGAAGGCCTTGAAGATTGATTACGCTATTGGTAGTTATAATATATTACTGTTTTGGGAGCGTCTGGTACGCAGATCAGATATACATAGAAGTGACAGAATTATTTGCTAAAATGTTGAAAATTCCCTGTTGAATAGGCGATGATAAAATTGATATTAATCTCGCTCACACTGTGAATAACATATTTTTACTTTTTTATGTCACTTAGGACGCAGATAAGTACACGGCCCACCTGATGAGAAGCGGTCACCGTGGCTTATGGACGTGTCAAGGGCATCACACTCGCACTGCCGACCCTGAAGGGGTGGGAGGGGGATCTAGGAAGGTGTAGTGAACTCTGGCTATATAATATAAGTAGATGTGTCTGTACATTGGAGATTTTATAAAAAAATCTTGGGATAAGTTATATGAATGATTCTGAACACAAAATTTTTCGGGATGTGAACTACTGAACAGATTTCGACGCGGTTTTTTGTTTTAGTTTCATTATACCTATTAGTAGGATAGTAGGATTTTGTTCTGCAAAGTCTATTATAGGTAAAAATCACCATAATATTAATCTTTTTTTAACGTACAACACCATCTAGCAAGATATGATATCCGTGTATTCCCAAGGATCTGTATGCATTGGCTCACCAACCCTATTTGTTCGGTCCGTGCAGATCGACATATCTCACGTTGACACGCGATTGATCAAATACTACCTACTTGTACAATTTGTTACCCTTGTGTGTGCTTTGATGTGTAATTCAAACCTCCTATATTTTGACGGTCCCTACATAGGTATTTCAGGCACAAATAATATGACATTTATTTTGTTAAATTATTGGCTTTATATTTTCCATTGCAACTATTGTTTTGGTGCTGAAATCCTCATACTAATACCGTATGCCATTGGAGGATATCGGACTTGGACCGACTAAAACCAAACGCCGTTTCGGGTCTTGAGACGCCAGGATTTTTATTTTCCTTGCACCCCGGCTAAGCCAGGGCCAATTTTTGGCTTCGAGATGGCCCCATCGGTTTTGGCAATTACGGTGTCTCCGTTATAGCCCCATAAAAGGGGGAGTGAGGGGTAGCGCATCGTATGCTGGCTTTGCCCTAGTGTTTGTTTGTTCATGAATAAAGTTAGTTTTCTTTCTTTCTTTCTTTCTTTCTTTTCTAGTGCAGTATTACCTTACTCATGAACTTTCCAAAAATGGTCTCTTACAATATCATCATCCTCATAGTATTTTCCAAGTTGTGTCCAACTGGGAATTCTGGGAAATGGTGTGTGTTCATTGTTTTTGATTGGTATATCGGCGCTTACAGGAGCGACTGCCGTCTGACCCAAATGAATGCTGAAGACATGAAGTATAAAATTTAGAATTACTCAAGACGAGCTAGTTGGTATAATTTTGTAGTCTATTGGATTGAATTAAATGAGGTAAGTGTGTGCCAACAAATATGGTGGAAGGTAGCCAATGCATACAAAATGCACAAACATCGTAAATATACCGGTTTATAAGCTCTGCGATTTGCGATTTTAAGATTTATAATGCAATAGTGACTATATTATCGGATAGTTATAGTATTATGGTTTAATACATACATACATACTCGTACATACAAATCACGCCTTTTTCCCATTGGGGTAGGCAGAGACAACATCTTTCCACTTGCTACGATCTTGGCATACTCCTTTCGCTTCTTCAACTTTCATAATTGTTTTCATACATGCACGCCGGTTCCGGGTAATTTTGACCTGGCCTTTCTCCATCGTTTAAATCGATTTAAATGTCATCGAGAAATTTAATATAGAATGTTATGGGTAAATAGCGTCAGCTGGGGTGCAAGGGATATGCGTACTCGGTAACCTTGCATCCTGGTAATAGAGACCCGAGACGGAAAAAAGGAGTGTCACACTCGCGCTGCCGACCCTTTTTTATCGTGCAGAAATCCCCATGGATACCACCTCCATCGCCGTCGGCCATCGGGATCGAACTGACTAAAACCGCACGCCGTCTCGAGTCTTAATTACCAGGGTGTAAGGTTACCCAATAGGTATATCCCTTGCACCCCAGCTGACCCTTGCCATCTACGGTTTTAAGAAGGCCCCTCAACCCCCCGAAAGGTGGCTGAGATGAGCGTTGCGCCACTTCGCCGACGACGGTGGGTGTAGGATGACAGGCAGCCGTCCTGTCACCCAACCATTAGCGTGCAGTGAATCAACTCGCCCCCCGCCTGCACCCTACTGATCCCTCTGCTAGTCAGACGGACACGTGGAGAGCCGGCAGCGTCGGAGCAGCCCTCTAGAGGGTCACTCCCACCTCGGCCGGATTTGCCGCAGGCAGTAGCGTCTCCCGTGGCGAGTGGGAGGCGCTGCAGATACTCAGTAATGACTTGTTTTGATAATCAAAGCTGTCAAATTATTATTTTACCTACTTATCTAGATGTTGCCTGTGGCTCCACACACGTGGGTTAACCCCGTCCTCGCGAACCATTGTAAACTATTTCCAGGGATATAAAGTAATAAACTGAATATGTCGATATCCGGAGCCAACGACAGTACAATATTGAAACGTTTTCTATTACATCTTCCATTTTCCTTTAGAAGTGCAACTTTTATACACAACAATATAACCGGGCTTCGAAGAAAAATCTTAACTAGAAAGCAACTATAAATTCCTTTTCACATTACAAAAATGACGTTTAATTTTATATTATTGCAGTTTATAGTTAGACGTTCCAAAGTTTAAAGTTCAGTGCATTGTTGGAAGCTATTTTATTGACGGACAATAAAATTGATGTTGAAAACTTAAATGGCGCATTACGTTTAATTAGAAACTCGACGATATCGAAGAATTAGATTTTTAAGGTTCTGGTTTTTTTTTAATTTTTTTTATTCAGGATAGGTTTACGTTTGACCACTATCTCACCTGATGGTAAGTGACGATGTGGTCTACGATGACTCACGCTTGCCTAGAAGGATCCTATTCACTCGTGACTTGAATATTCCTGGGTTATAGCTTTCCGGAAATACAGACTCGGGCAGGGAATTCCACTCCTTAGCACGCATGATGAATGTATACGTCCATTAGGCCACGGTGACCGCTTCCGCTTCACCGGAGGCCGTGTGTTGTCTGCCACCTAAGAAGTATAAAAAGTAGTAAGTACCATAGTCTTTTATAATCAACAGAAGATAACTTTGAATTTCGCTTAAGCTCATAGCTCAAGCGTAAATATCATAATAAGTTGCAGTCCTTAAATTAAACTGAAGTGGAATGTAAATTGCAAATATGATAAAAGATTCATTTGTAATACAATTTCTCTACTCATAATTGTATATTGGATGAAATATGCATTAATCTTTCAATACAGTCTGCTAATTGAAGATCTGACTACGCCTTTGATAGGAATAATTTTGAACTTAAGTGTTTGATGTTGTTTATGCTAGAAATTGCAATAGAACTTATACCTAATTACTTAACTAGCTATTGCCTGCAGATTCGTTTACGTCGATGTCATGTATCGCGACTAAATATAGTTTTCAAAAGTTCTAGTCAATTTTTATACTTATTTTACGTTAAAACGTGACTCTGGACGTCCTTATGAAATATCACCTCCGACCTGGAAGTCTTTATTTGAGACCTATATTTTATTTCTTAAAATTAAAAATATAAAATAACAACTTTATACCACTTTCAACTTTTCAACGTTTTATGGAGATATATTCGAAAATGACGAGATTTCATACAATTTTTCATGGCTCACGCAGAATTCATCTCCTATTTGAACCTTTTCAAGCCATTTTTGCATGAAAGAAGCTTGTGTCTTTGCCTATACTCTATGTCTGCTCTTCCAGACTTTCAACAAATCAGTTTCGAGTCTTAGTTATGAAAGCGTAATATACAGACAGAGTAACCTTCTCTTTTATAAATATTATTTATTTGCCGCACCATAAAGACTTGGAATTCTTTACCAGCGCATGTGTTTCCTTCCTCCTATAGTCCCGGGGCGTGAAAAAGCATTTGATGAGGCCGTCAAGCTGAGGGCCGCCACTGTAGCACTACCGGTGTATGTGGTGGTGAGGCTTTGCCTTTAGCTTGCCATCAGGCGAGGTAAAAACATTTTGACCAGCCGTATATAAAAAAAAAATATTAGCAAGAATTTTAGGACCGAACTCTAAGTACATATTTATTCACTTACATTTTTGCAAGATACAATTATTGTGCTTAAAATATTATGAACTATAAATACTAACAAAGAGGTTCGACACAGCTGCGCTATCGATCATGTGATTCGTCGTGACGGTGCTCATCAATCACCGTGTCACGCCTTGCAATCACGCCGGGATGAGCTCCAACAGGAGCGCTTGAATTAACATCTCTATGTTGATTACGACGATTTTTATACATGAATGCGTAGTGCGTGAGCTATCTATATTATAAGCGAGAAAGTAAGCACATGCCTTCTGAATTTAAATACTCGGTGTAATACAACAGAGCTAGGTACACACACACACGTTTTTTTTCCATAATTTTACGATAGGAATCAGGATCAACGGCTTAACGTAACTCAGATCAAAGACCAAAAAAAAAATGGTCATTGCTCAGACCAATGCAAATAGATATAATAGGTGGGCCGTGTGCTTGTCTGACAACTAAGTGGTATAAAAAAAACAAAAAGACAAATTCATACGTACAAATATTTACACTGAGCAGGAATTGAACACAAGACCTTTGACGTAGCATTTGAAGGTATTTCTCCTTAAAACGGTATTTCCCCGTTTTTTCACAAATTTTCGACATAAATGATAGCAACCCATTTATGTCCCATTGCTGGGCACGGGTCTCCTCTCCTAATAACTGAGAGGGTCTAATCCACACACGCTGGCCTAATGCGGGTTGGTGGATCGGACATGTCCTTAGATTTTTTTCTAGGACATGTGGGTTTCCTCACGATGTTTTTCCTTCACCGTGAGCAAATGGTGAATCATGTGATTAGCACTGGTACTGTCTGGCTGGATTCGAACTTGATACCTCTAAGAAGAGGCCGCGTCCTTATTCAGTTACCATCGCTAACAAAAATAAGAATCTTCTCTGAAGTATTATTATCAAGTATTCTCGTAGCTTCAAATAACCCTTACTTTAATCGCTTCAAATCCGTTTTTGGGCATAACTTAAGATAGTAAATTACTATGGAATGCCAAAAGCCTGTCTTGCACGGGAACACAGCTCTGTGGCTTTTGCAGTCAGCAAAGTTAGACAGCTGTCAGATGTAGAAACCACTAGCTGGTTCATTTTAGTTAACTTGACTATGTTATGTCTAAAAAGACATTCATTAGCATTATCTTTGCCGTTTCGATTTGATGATACTATACGCGCTTAGGAGCAGTTCCTGTCCTGAACAGGCATACGAATTAGGCGTCATCCAGATAAGGTGCTGTTCATATCATCGCAAACCAAGTGGTTTGGTGATTCCTTTGTTTGTCGTACGATAAAGAAGTGGAATGCTTTACCCTCGCACGTGTTCCCTTCCTCTTATAATACGGGTTCTTTAAGCGGGGCGTGAAAAAGCATCTGTCAACGACGTCTGGGTAGAAGTCCACCATTCTAGGGACATCCCTTGGGAATTGGTGGACACGCTTTTTGGACTCCACCTCAGCTTACCATCAGGCGAGGTGCAGTCAAACCGACGGACCAAAAATAAAAAATAATCTCCAGATTCGTAACTAATCAAATTCTCAATATCAATGAAACTTTTATGGCATAGAAAGAACTGATAAAGGCAATGCTCCTTAGGTGATACGTCTCGGCATTGTTAACGTTCGTCTAGGACATCATTATAGATATCGGAACGCTGCTGAATTCAAAAAACTACCCGCCATGTTTTGTATTTGAATAGTAGGTACACTCAACGACAAAAGTGACTTAACATTAAAATATTTAGGTTCAATTTTTATTTATGTAGTTTTATAACCCCCAAAATTTTTTAAATGTTTTGGTTAATTTTTCTACAAGGTTTTAGTGTTAATGTGGCCACATCATCCTTTGAGCTTTTTCCAGCACATATGGGTTGGTTCGGTTCGGTTAGGTCGGCAATTTGTCTAACTGGGAGGTGGTAAAACTTCGATATTTTACGTGAAGTTATTACCATCTGACCTTCACAATCCACTGGTGATACCGAAGTTCTGTAGTTACGCTAGAATTTTGGCTTTTTGGGACTCCCACTACCCGTAAATAATCCCATAGATATTTGAATGATAATCGGGACTGATGGCTCATCGTGTTCTTTGTGGCATCTATTACATACTTACTATAAAATTGTAAAGTAGCTATGTCTAGACATTGTAAATATTTAAAAAAAGGATTAGGTAGAAGAAAAAAAAATCTTGTCTGGTTATTCGCGATGGACTTAAAAACTACAGAACGGATTTTTATGCGTTTTTTTGTTTGAAAGGTCTTGGTTTGACTCAAAATCTTACGCATGTTTGATCAGAATCAGTTAATTAGAACCGGAATACGAAAACTGAAGGGGCAGCGGGCATAGACTAGTGTTAA
The DNA here is from genome assembly GCA_963576445.1 of Lithosia quadra. NCBI lineage: Eukaryota > Metazoa > Arthropoda > Insecta > Lepidoptera > Erebidae > Lithosia > Lithosia quadra. Next base: position 16,176,318 of record OY754879.1, read on the forward strand.
ATATTACGGTGATGTATAAAATTGTATATTTTGTTAAGTTACTTTTGCCAATGACTGTACATTGCTACACGTCTTTACACCTCTAGACCAGCCGGAAGTGAACCTGCCAGTACCGTCGCCGCCTCTCTGAGAGGTAGCCATTTTACAATGGCACCCTTCAGATACGTATACCGTAATTGCTAGAATCTTTTGCAGATAGCTTTGTGATATTTCTATGATAATTATAAATATTCAACGATATTCTACACAGCGCTATTTATCTAGACGTAAAGTAACAATAGCTGAATTAATTTGTGTTATGGGTTCTAGAATGTAGTTACTTTACCCAAATACATACACATACATATATTATTCACCAGTTGTGCCCGCGGCTCCGTTCGCGTGAAATTCTGTTCTACTACCGTGACCCATGCAAACCTTTTCCCGGGATAAAAAGTAGCCTTATGTTATTTAAGACTATAAATCTATCTCTGTACCAAATTTCAGCCAGATCCATTCAGCCGTTTTTGCGTGAAGGCGCGACAAATATACATCTAGACATACCTACATTCTTAAAACTCTCGCGTTTATAATATTAATAGGATAGGATTTGAACAACCAGATTTTAGGTCACGGTGACCGCTTCCCATCAGGTGGGCCGTGTGCTTGTCTGCCAACTAAGTAGTATAAAAAAGCAGTCATTCGTTCTATCGCTTTACCTCAGCTGAGGCTATCAAAATGATTATTATAGTCACGGCATCTAACTTGGCAAAATTTTGGAGTAGTGTGGGCCCCACTACTCCAAAACCTTGCCAAGTTAGATGCCGTACACTAAACTTATTTGTGGCAAAAAGCGTCGCATAGAAACAAGTATAGTGTACAGCATCTAACTGTATGCATCTAGATGTAGTGAACTATACCGTGAAGGTACTGTTGTCGTCGAATGTACCAATTATCTGATCAGAATTTCTAGCGTCGAACAGGTGCACGTCATAAAAGTATTGAACCATATATTTTCATTAAGCCGCCATTAATTCATTATGAGGCTTTAAATTCCATTAGCATTTGTACCGGCGCGAATTTGGTAGAACTATTCCATTTGAATAGATCAATTATGTACGGGATCCAATGTATTAATTACATATTATAATGTTGTGATTTTACATTTGGTGGTGAATGTCCTACTTCGTACTAATATTATTATAAACTAGTCTACGCTCGCGGCTCCACCCGCGTGGATTTCAGTACCCGATTGCGCGACGCAAAGGGGGGTTAATGTGTTTATCAGCCTACTAGCGGCCCGGGACCCGACTTTCCGACATTCCAGTTTTCCAATAAAATATATAGCCTATGACACTTAAGAATGACGTGGCTTTCTATTGGTGAAAGAATTTAAAAAATCGGTGCAGTAGATCCCGAGATTACCCCTTACAATGTAACAAACACATAAATTTTACCTTTTTATAATATTAGCATAGATGTAGATATGTACCTATGATCCTTTGAAGCACAATTACATACCCAACGCCTTGCCAATTTTTATGATTTACACGTCAATCGATTCCTCTTAGTCCGGCGAGTGTCACTAAAGACATGACGTTAGTGAAAATTTAATATGGCGACTACTGGACGCCATTTTTTTATACTCTTAAATTGTCAGACAAGCACACGGCGCACCTAATGGGAAGCGGTAACCATGGCCTCAACACCAGGGGCGTCACACTCGCACTGCCGACCCTAAATATATTTGAATTGTGAAAATGAAAAAAAAATGAAAGTCAACAAACTATGTCAAGTGGAGTATCGTTGAATAGGTATTTAAAAATCATTTGCAGTTTTCTCTCAACATTTTCCGATTCAACCGACTGAAATGTGCGTAATATAATTAGGTCTCTCTAAGACTTTTCAAATAAGAAAACCGCATCAAAATTCGTTCGCTAGTTTATGCGTCCATCGCGAGCAAATAGAAAAGAATTCAAAAAATATTTTTGTGATCCAATTGTTTCTTTTTCAAAAAGTCCAATGTATATAATAGACTCGGCTAATTTACCATTATATATATTAAGATAAACATGAGTACTCACGTTACGACTGTGATTAAAACGCGTTTCCAAACAGGATAATGTCTCCAGGACCTTTATTACCGGGTCGACAAAGTTGTTAGTTTGTTGAATATTTATTGGCATTAATATAACTGTTACAGTATTCAGTATTTATTTCTGCCATAAAACATAAGTTATACACATCCGGGTTTCCAGTTCAGCGAGGCATGTTATTGTGGGTTATAGACTACTAGTTATTCCCCGCGGCTTTGCTCGTCGTGATACCTATTTAACGTATATTAGTAGTTTTGCGTTAAATATATAAAAATTTGCCCAATTTATTGACGTATATGATAACTGTTCCACTTCCCTGGGTAGTAGTGTGATGATAGCCTATAATATTCATATAAAAATATTTGTGTGGAACCACTGCTTTATGAACTCCACCTAGCTTATATCAGTCAATTGGGTGGACTGAAATTTAAGCAAATCAATTCGAACCAGTACTTCTTGAGATTAGCACGTTTAACCAATCAAACAAACAAACAAACTGCACCTTTATAATATTAGTATAGATGTTACCTTGGCGTTACTAGAAATAGTTGTCGTAAATGAGTATGCATTAGGGTCCGTTCACACAGACCCGCTCGGAGAGCATCAGCGCGCATTTTTCTTTTCACACTGACAAATGATTTTCATAATGACAAAAGCAATGTAGATGCAAAAATAAACCTTACTACAAATACTAAAAACTCTTTTCAACGTGATAAGAATCTGCTCTCCTCTCCACGCCGGTCTGTGTGAACGGACCCTTAGAGGTATTCTCAAGAATTTTTGATGCGGTTTTCTTGTTAGAAAGAAACTGGTTAGACGTAAAGACTACCAATATATTTGATTACTATTGGTTGTTATCCATGCAGGCGGAGCCGCGGGCATCAGCTAATTACATTAAAATCATAATCCCTTACAATATAGGTATATAGGTGAGTTATATTTTCATGTAGGCATGAAAATATAACTCACACTGCTTAATTAACAAATGATAAGGAAGTCGACTTTTTAGTCCTCACAGTTAAATTATGATGAATGAGACACAAAAAGTTATAAAAACAAGCTGACATGAACAGCATATGTTTACGTTGCACTATACCGTATGTAACAAAACTAATATCCGATCAGTGAAGGTAGAGCTGTCAATATTAGGTGCCTTTTTGGATAGAAGTAAAAAAGACTCCACAAAACTGTAATAAAATTTGAGTAAATGAGGAAATTTGCATGGCAACACATTATGCCGTGGCAGCAGCCGGTGGGTGGTGGCATTATAGGTGCCGCGTAATATCTACTTTTTAGTGTTGTAACATTTGTAGATTTTGGGGAGATCGTGGGGCGAATTATGTTATTAGGAAATGGCATTTTAAATTATACATTTATTATCACGCATATTTATTTTTTAAATTCTAGAAATTAATGAAAGCAATGATGTTAAAAAGATTCAAAGTATTGATGAACAAGGGCAAGTAGATGATGATAAATTTTAAAAATTCATGTTTAAATGGTAATGTAGATATTAGGATACCTTAGTGTGCCACTTATTGATCGGACACTAGTTTCGTTACATACTGTAGGAACAAAGCTGTGTATTAAAGTGCTCCATGAATATTTTATTATGTTAAATGACTATTATGAACGTTAAAACCAGAAATTGAAAGAACAGGCAAGGCGATCATTGCTTTTTAATTTTCAATAGCTCTAAAGGGGAATGTACCTACAGTTCTGGCCATCATAAATGCTAATGCTATGCTATTGGTGACTCCCGATACTGAGACTTTATTTAGCCTTTAGCCTTCTATCAGGCGAGGTGAAGTTATTTGTGTCCAATATAAAATAATAATTATAACTACGTTTAAAAAACCGACTTCACAAACTAATATTATTTACTTTTTAGTGTACAGAAATATAAAAATACTTACTTATGAGGTTTATTATGTACAAAAGCATCAAAAACCGAAAATGCCGTAAATTTGATGATTTCCCCTCGATTTTCCCAAGATTTCAGCATCAGATCCTGATACCCTGGATATGGGACCACCTCAGAAGTAGCCTCTTTCAAACAAAAAAAAATTCAAATTCCATCCATAATTGGCGGCGCTATCGCGTAACATAGATACAAAACAATAAAAATAGCGTACGAATTGAGAACCTCCAACTTTTTTGAAGTCGGTTAACAAATGTATTTTGTTCTATAATCAAATCATGATTATCACAAATTAACTTAAACGCACGCATTATTCCAATGTAAACAAACTCTAATTTCGAGCATGTTGAATGATACATTTTTGTATCACACCCCTTTTTTGTTATATCACCCCGTTTATTTCATCACCCTCAAAATGATTAATCGAAACCAAATTATTGTACGCTCGAAAGACTATTTCGTAATGAGCTTTTTTTGGAACTAGCTTTCCTCCTGCAGCTTTGCCCGTGTGAGGTTATCACCATCATAAGTATTTTTTTAAAGTGACGTCTCATTCAGAGCTCATACTCCCCCCCCCTCTCCATCTCTCCAATCCTCCTCTCCAACCCCAGCTGAACTATTCAGCCCCAGATATCTCTAGTGTTGCACACGTCAGTGGGCCAAGGTGACCGCTTTCCATCAGGTGGGCCGTGCGCATGTCTGCCTAGTATAAAAAAAAATACTGAAATTGATTTTGGAAATTGAAATTGACCCCCTTCCTGAGGACGGACTGTTCTGATATTTAGAACGTATCTTCAGTTCTGGTGACAATACAAGTTTCCATCAGGTGGGCCGTGCGCATGTCTGCCTAGTATAAAAAAAAATACTGAAATTGATTTTGGAAATTGAAATTGACCCCCTTCCTGAGGACGGACTGTTCTGATATTTAGAACGTATCTTCAGTTCTGGTGACAATACAAGTGAATCTTTTCTGTACCAAGATGGCCACCGCTACAAAATGGCAGCTTATATATTTTTTCGTAACTACCGCAATACGGATATCAAATGAAAGGACTTTACTAGTAGAATATGATAGATCAATGTGAAAAAAAAAACGGAAAATCCAATATGGCCGCACCTTTCACTTGAAACATTTTTTATTTTATTATTTATTCACATTCATTCTGGAAGGAAAAAAAAAGATTAGATAAATAATGTTTCTCATTGGATTTCAGAACTTGTCCAAACTTGTATAGATATATGATGCAAATTTCGCTGAACATACATAAAAATAATATTCCAACGAATTGAGGACTTCCTCTTCTTTGAAGTTGGTTAAAAATAGACAGTTTCTTTTCATGTATCGCGAAGTGTCCGTTTAAAGTATAACATTTGTTTTATATTTTTCTTGTTACGAAGTTATAGATTTCAACAAACTATACGAGTATTGTTTGAATTCTTGTCAGTTTGTCTGTTTATGTGTAGACAAACACATTTATTCGCACGCAAAAATTACCGTAAAAATTTTGATGCGGTTTTTTATTAGAAATAACTTGGTCAGACTTAAAATCGTGTTACACACGTCCATAGGCCACGGTGACCACTTCCCATGGTGGGCCGTGTGCTTGTCTGCAACCTACGTGGTATAAAAAAAAATCGTAACTTGGTCATATCTCCGGTTCACGCGGGCGGAGTCGCAAACATCGACTAGTACAAAATTAAATCGATCAACCAATTTCCTTTCCATGTCATTACAATCCCCTATATTATTTGATTCGTCCCCTAACAGATGTGTCATTAGTATCACAATATATGATTGATTGCCGAATTGCTTTGGCATGATGACTTGAGGCAAGTGCCCCTTGGTCATTGTTTGCTACAATAGTACTTTGATGAGATAAGTATTATCTATGTTTTTGTGGTTTGTAAGAAAACTGCAGTTTCCCTTCATCAACTGGGGCCTTACCATAAACTCTTAAAGTAGTATTATTTCAATATTACCTACTTAACTTTCATAGTGTGAATCGGACCCTTAAAGTTGACGTTATGTGATTGCATTCTCTTACTTTTATGGTATCTTGTGGATATATATTTATTTCATCAAAGTTGGTAGCTTTACAAGACACAGAAAGAACACTTACCTATATAATAACGGACGACGTTTGACCGAGTCTGATTCACACTATGAAAGTTTAGTAGGTACCTACCTAATATTGTAATAATACTACCTACCTACTTTAATAGTTTGTGGTAAGGCCCCATGTTACCGATGTGACTGGGGTACTATGTCTTCAAATTGTCGCTCAATCGTATATTTGAATACATGATTATGATATTATTATGTCTATTTGAATATGTTTAGTATGTATGTACAAATGATCTTTATTGATTTTTTTTCTAGAATTGTCGATTCGCACGCAATACTATGCGAAAAGTATTTGTTTTAAAAACGGTCTATTCACCCGAGAAGTACGGACGCCCACGGGTACGTCGCCGGGCAAATCGACTTAAAGCCAAAAAGAATATGGTTGATACATTTTTTTAAATCTGAAAAGAATACACGTGATATGACTGTCCTTTTTTTTTTTTTTTTTTTTTCGTGCGGAAATCCTCATGGATACCCACCCCGCGGCCAGCGGGGCAGGTTATGTCGGACTCTTACCGACTAAAACCGCACGCCGTCTAGGGTCTTCTGACGCCAGGGTGTAAGGTGGCCCAAAGAGCATTTCCCTCGCACCCCGGCTTGACCCGGGCCATCTCTGGATTCGTGATATGACTGTCCTGATGGCAAGTTAAGATCCAAGGAGTAGTGGCCACTATTCCAATTGCTTCCCTAGAATGGTGGTTCCTACTCAAAGAACCCGTGATTTTAGGTTGGTGATTTTAAGGGAAGTTTTATAGCTTTTAGTGGTCAGTAACATCGGATCATCATCTACCTGCCCTTGTCCCAATCATTTGTGGTCGGCGCAACATGTTATTCTCCTCCATACATTCCTGTCAGGTGTCATCTCCTCAGTCACTCCCTTCCTTGCCATATCGTCTTTCAAGCATTCTATCCATCTTTTCTTAGGCCTACCTCTGCATTTATAGCCAGTGTTCAGTAACATATATATAGCTAAAATCGATAGCGACTGTATTTACTTATAAATACGACCATATAATTGGAATTTGTGGCACCTATATGTACCTACCAATTAATTTGCACTGAAATTAGTATACCTAATTAACGCTATTATGCGGTTCAATGACGTTACCCTAGCTATAACAAGCCCTAATTATCTTTAATTAATTATACAATATGCAACTAAATTTTCAAAGTTATTAATATTAATTTATTCGCCCGACACAATATATAATTACGCTTTGTGTAAGCTTAAATTATAAATAATTTGACTTGACACATGTCATGTTGTTAGTCACAAATGCTTTAATTACCCGGTATGTATATCAACCTTAATTTATAATTAAAACAAATACCTACTCGTATGTAGTTGAGATCGGTTAGAGCAAAGACGAATCTCGGCATATTATGTATTTTAATTTCAAATTCAAATGCTTAATATATTTTAAATTTGAAATTAGAAGAAATTATAATTGAAATGGTCAAGCGGTTTACGTTGTAGAGCATGCCAAAGAATGAGACTGTATTATACAATTCATCGTTATATTGAAGCATGTTAGAATGTTTGTTACTCTTTAACGCGAAGACTACTGAACAGATATAGATGGGCCACCTTAAAACCGTAAATGGTCTGGGGTTAGCTGGAGTGCGAGGGATATGCCTATTGGGTAACCTTACACCTCGGTTATTGAGACCCGAAATGGCGTGCGGTTTTATTCGGTTCGATTTCGACATAACGACCCCCGATGGCCGACGGGGGAGGTATTCGTGAAGATTTCCGCACGACACAAACGCGCAGGGGGGGATTGTGAGCGCAGCACTAGTGGGACCGCTGGTTGCCACGCGGTGCTGCGACGACAATCCTCTTTTAATGAGGCCGTCAAGCTGAGTGCCACTATTGTTAACATGGTACGTGTAAGTTATGGTGACCCTCTTTCCTGAGACTTTTCCTTCAGCTTACCATCAGGCGAGGTGAAATCAATTTTATTGACGTGTCCTATAAAAAAAATATGGGAAAAAATATTACTATTTATGACAAATCTTAACTGTTGCCCGCGGCTCCACCCGCGTGGATGTCGGTTATCGCGACCAAACATAGCCTATGTTCATTCTCGAGGTCTAATCTACTCCTATACCAAATTTCATCAAAATCGGTTCAGCGGTTCAGGCGTGAAAGCGTAACAGACAGACAGACCGACAGACAGAGTTACTTTCGCATTTACAATATTAGTATGGATTATACAATGAATCACTGTATATTCGCGTGACTCGCGACGGTTTTATCAAAGAGGTATACCATATGGTTAGAACGTAGCGTTAAAATATGCGGTGACAGTTACGATCGGGCCTTTGATCCATCCGACCGATGAGTAATAACCATTTGTTAGTCAGTGCTCGGGTGGATCATTCGTATTATTATACACTTAAATATTAAAGACGATGATACAATTTAATTTATGGTTTTATTTATATCTTACTGCTGGGCACGGGTCTCATCTTCTACGAGAGAGCTGAGAGGGTTTCGACCTTAATCCATACACGCTGGCCTAATGCGGGTTGGTGGATCGGAAATGTCTTTAGTAATTCTTCTAGGACATGTGAGATTCCTCACGATGTTTTTCCTTCACCGTCAGCAGATGGTAAATCATGTGATTAGCACACAAAAATTCCATAAAGTGAAATTCATATTGGTACTGTCTGGCCGGATTCGAATTCGATACCTCTCAGAAGAGGCCGCGTCCAACCTTATCCAGCTTAGTTTAGTGTCACGAATCTATTTTTCAATTATTTTAAAATAAAGTTATAGTTAAAGTAAAATTATTCTTAACTAATAATTGCCTTGATTTATTGCTTAGTCTAATAAGTAACTTTAATTTTTTTCCCAATCAATACAATACAATTAAATTCTTATTTATTCAACTTAATTTTTATACCCTAAAATTATATAATGTATTAAATTTACCTGTATCCAATTTTACATAGGTGGAAAAGAATGCATAACTCAATGAACAAGTCTTGAACCTTTTGGAATCGACAGTGTTGTTAGGTTTAAGTATTGATGCTCTACTAAACTGTGGGGATCACATTATTCAAAAAATAGCTAGTAGATTAAGTTCGGCTTACTACGCAGTAAAAAAGATTGCAAATTTAATAATCGTATGGCTAGAATAGTTTATTTCAGCTATTTTAATAATATTTTGAGCTACAGAATTTTTCTGTAGAGTACATATATAATTGACGGCCTCTGTGAAGAAAGAAACATAGACAAACAATCTAATAAATGGATTACCGATATCGAATCCTGATGTGGATATATTCTCCGACAATATACAACAAATGACGAGAAACGTCCTAATTTATTTAAACGCAACCTCATTAATGTAATTAGGAATTATTATTATGATTATTAAATTTACTTTAATATTTGCATTAGTAATAGATTAAGTTAGCTCTAGTTAGTAGAATTAGCATAGCATTATAAGCGCTTTGGTGTCTTTCACTGTTAGCTTGTATTGTTGTAAATGAATAAATAAATAAAAAAATAAAAAATACAGAAAACACGTTTATTAAGGACACGCACACAAGTGAAATAAAAAGGAACAGAAAATATTATTATAAACATTTCATGGAACTGACACGAAACTCACGAACATGGAAAAAATAAACATGAAAAATTATACGAAAAATAAATTTTCTGAAAAAGTTGCCTCCTCGTCATAGAGGATATCTGCTGTAATACCAAAAAAATAAATAAACATTATTTTTCTCCACCATAACGTTTGGAAGCAAATGGACTGGCTTCCACTGGCTGTCGGAACACATCAGAGCTCTTGGTAAGACGCGATTTTCCTTATAGGACCTTATTATCCTATTATATGCCCTGATAATTTTGTTTCAGAACATTAAATTTACTCTTTGTAGGCTTTTGCATGGATTACCAATAAAATATCCAGGCATATTTCCATATATGTAAAGTGTAAAAATACGTGAACATTTTTAAAGTAAATAATAACCATCGTGTTGCGTTCCCGCGCGCCGGTAAGTAGAGTAGCCAGAGCTCACTATACACTTCCTTCCCTTCCCCTTCATGTCAGCCATCGGGGGTGGTTATGTCAGATCCGAACCGACCAAAACAGCACGGCGTCTCGGGTCTCAATCACCGGAGTGTAAGGTTACCCAAAAGGGACCTACGCTCAGTGAACCATCCCGTCCCCTGCCTGTTGCCCACTGTACCCTTTTCTAATCAGTGGCACACGTGGAGAGCCTTCAAGCAGCTCTCTACTCTAGAGGGTCACTGGGTCTAACGCGTGGAAGTTTCCACCCGCACCCCGGTGATTATATACCTGTGAAATTGTAAATAGATATAACAAAGTTTTACTTACAGAAGCTAAATAAAGATAAAATAGATCAAAACGTTGACTATCATAGGTATTACTGAAGAATAATAATATATTATTCCGGTAAGTAAACTCAAGTGGGTCGTAGTCATGTTCTTATACGAGGTAAATTTACTGCATTGCCATAATATTCCTTATAAAAACTAAAATAAGGTTCACATTCCTACCTCGATACTGTATCTATAATCTTGAAACCGTCAATATTATTCTTGCGTATGTTTGTGAACGGAAGTGCCTTGATATAAGTTAGTGGCTAATTAATCAGATATTTGTTATTATCATGTTTTATTGACTAAGGAAACTGTTGTTAATCATTACAATTGAGGGCTGTTGATTACATAGGACGTCAAATAATAATCACCAACTGAATATAATGGTTTTTTATACTACGTAGGTGGTAAACAAGCTAACGGCCCACCTGATGGGAAGCGGTCACCGTGGCCTATGGACGTGTGTAACACCAGGGAAGTCACACACGCGCTGCCTACCCTGAAGGGAAGGGGGGGGGGTAGGAAGGGGGGGAGGCTAGGAACGCGTGGGGAGAGGAGGGGTACAGTAAGCTGACTCGTTCGAGTAAAAACATTATTAGAGCTTTGATAAAAAATCTCTGTCAATTTTTAATGAATGAATGTGCGCTTGCAGGCATATTTCGAGTCATGACATGTCGGTGTTGGCATTGTCGCAGTCGTCCGGGATGCTTTGTAATTGGTCCACTGATCTGTATTATTAACTACCACAATTGATCAGTGTTGAAATTACAATTTTTTTTTTAGATTTTTAAATTAATGGCTCCAATCGATCCTGTAATCGAAATTGGTGACCGAAATATTTCGGTTCAGAACGACTATAAAATCAACGTGTATAATACAAGCAAAACTGATTTCAATAAGCTTATTATATTTGAGCTTCTCCCAGCTTGCCAAGGATTTATAACAATTGAATACACTACAATAATATATTGCAAAAAGTTTCCAACGAATTGAGTACGCATAATGCTACTTCCTCCCCTCTTTCCTCTGAGTGATAAGAATAGACGTACTATATCTTCGAATTGAATTATCAATATATACACTTACAGGATAAATACATCCATGAAAGGGTGACAGCTGGGTAGGTATTATCCTATTTATTATAATCGCGAAAGTTTGTAACTATGAATTTTTTTACTCTTTTACGCAAAAACGGCTGAACGAATCTGGATGAGATTTGGCACAGAGAAAGATTATGATCTGTAATTAAACATAAGTTACTCACTAACCAACAGGATTTCGTAGGTCACAGGAACGGAATCAGAATTTCATGATGGCTGAACCGTGGATACCAGTTAATAGGTTCATAATGTCGCCTGCTATTTTTCTAGTTCTACGTAATAAAGAAAAATATTTTAGACGGTAATATTGAAATTGTTTTTATTTGTTACTCAACTGCCCGTACGATGCGATTCGATGAATTTGAAAGCATTCATTTAAAGAAAAGAAAGAACACTAGTAGATAGCTAAGTGAGTGCCTTTGTATCTACTGTCACTCCGAAGGGATTCCATTAATTCTGACTGCCTTCATTACAGCCTATGTTTTTGTGTTATTCCCTCAGATATCCTCCCACTGGCAAACGGGGATGACAGTGTCGGATTCAAACCGACTGAAACCTAAGAAGACTATTCTGACATAGCGAAAAACCTATCGTTCTATATAACATACATTATACATAAACTCACGCCTATATCCCCGAAGGGGTAGGCAGAGGAGCAAGCACCCACATTTCGCCAGTTTATGTTTAGGTCCCAATATAATAGGTGGCGAGCCTATTGCCATTAACCGGGCACTTATAAACCTGCGATAAATACACACATAACTTCGAAAAGCATCGAAAAGTCATTGGTGTGTGCCATGGTAACCTGGGATCGAACCTTAGACCTCGTCTCAGCAGTCCATTACCCAGACCACTAGGCTACCGCGGTATTATACAGAGTAATTAATATTGCATTTCAAAACATTCATCTTTTTCATTCTTAAAAATACAACGAAATCCAACTTAACCCTTCCATTACTCTTAATTGAAACTGTACAGTGGGTGTATAAAAGGTTATTCTCATCCATTAGTTCAATCTACTGCAACATGTTAGCGAAGAAAAAGTGTATTAATTCCCTGATGTATTTTCTGTATCTGGTGTTTTATAATTAGAGCTGGGCACGGAGTGTTTTAATCGATAAGTGTCGATAGCACCCGACTGCAGGAGTGGCCACTCTATTGTACGGTGTAATAATGTTGATTGCTCTATGCTTGTATCACATTATGGAGCGGTTTTTCTAGTGGTGTGAATTAAAATGAGAGATTGGACGTGTATCTTTTTAATTATAGTGAATATTTTTTGTATGTAAGGATTGAAACTGAAATGACATGAAAATGACTTCACCTCGCCTGAGGGTAAGCTAAAGCTAAAGTCTTTGGAATGGGACATAAATATTTTACGACATTTTACACAGCGCTCTCTAGACCTAAAATAAACATAGTTTAACCTGTTTAACCCATAACACAAGCTGTGTTATGGGTTCCAGAATACTGATAAACATACTCATATAGGTACCTAACTTCTTTTGTAAATACATACTTATTATACAATAGAAACACCAGACCCATTCAATTCATGCACACAATATTTGCATTAAGTGGGAATCGAACCCCCTGTCAGAGAAGTCGAATGCACTACGTACCGCAGCCGCTACTCCACAGAGGCAGCCGTTGATATATAGGTGTATGAAGCCCTGTTGCTGTGATCTTGAACCAAGTCAGACTGAAATAAAACGGCAAACAAAATTCTGAAAATTATTTTGCTATTATTTTAATATCAAAAACAGACCTTTTGATAAGGTAATATTCATTTAGCTATATACTTTCAAATTTAGCTCAAATATCGAATCCGCCTTGTAAAAGGTGATGTGAAAATTTAATACAGTGTTTTCTAAAACTGTAATAATATATTTCCTAGAAACGTGAAAGGTATATTAATTTGTTCGGTGATATAGATGTGCCTGACGCAAATTGGTTAAATAATTAATTATCGTGAGCTCAGGCAATTAATTATTAGGAAAATAATTATCAAATTTCAAATTCTTGAAACTTGTGATATGGGGAGGCGTATCCAACACCGGTTGTTAAGATGTTATAAGAATATATCTGTAACGAAATCAATAATGAACCTGAGACAGTGATACAATATTAACAATCCATCCAAATAATATTGAAGTCAAAATTAATTAATTAGGTATTTATTAAATCTTGCGACTGAATGGACAAGGACGCCTCCTCTGCTCAGAGGTATCGAGTTCGAATCCAGCCGGACAGCACCAATGTGAATTTCACTTTGTGGAATTTATATGTGCTAATCACATGATTTACCATCTGCTGACGGTGAAGGAAAACATCGTTAGGAAACCCACATGTCCTAGAAGAAATTCTAAGGACATGTCCGATCCACCAACCCGCATTAGGCCACCGTGTGTGGATTAAGGTCGAAACCCTCTCAGCTCTCTCGTTAGAGGAGAGGAGACCCGTGCCCAGCAGTGGGACATCCAATGGGTTGCTATATTTATTTAAACGGCCCATACAAAACTTAAAAAAAAATTGACAAATGCTTATCAAATGTAAGCAACTGTAGTCTGTTTTTTTGCTCTATTATTGTTGCAAATACATCGCACTTTACTATTTCGCTTGCGATGCTTGCTTCTCATGTAGTGCATTTCAATTTGGTGCAGTTGAAAGTGTTTTTATTTTGAGTGTATCCCATCTGCCCCGGTGACTTGGCCCGGCGCCGGGCCATATGGGACAAAAAAGTTGTACCTAACTGGCCCGTTGGTATGTTTACCGGGCCAGATGACACAAATCAAGTGCCATCGTCCTCGGTAAGGGAAAAATAGAGGATACGCCTCGTAATTATTTTTTTTTTATATATAGGACACGTCAATTTTGTAAGAATTAAGTATGAATTAAATTAAGAAGAAGTAATAATTGTAAGTATTTATAATATTCAGTGCATCGATATTGTAATTGGCCATTGGGTGTAGATATCAAACTAAATTCTTCGCTTGTAAAAGCTTCCGTCTGGTTTTGTAAGATTATAAAAATACGTCTACATTCTTAAGTTATAAAAGGATAAAAGCTCAGCCATTAGGATAAAAGGCCAATGCCTTCATTGCCAAGTAGCTGGATACTTTTCTTTCTTCCATTTATTTGCCTTTCATACAATATCTATAGTATATGTAAAAATGAGTCCCTATTTCTCTTGATCACGGCATCACGCGTGAACGGCTGGACCGATTTGACTGAAAATTGATGGGTGATAAAACCATAAATTTTCAGCTAAATCGGTCAAGTATCATATTCAAAACATAATACATCAGGTATATCTTGTTTTTGAATGTATTTGAATGTTTATTACTCAGTTAAGCATAAACGGCTGAATAGATCTGACTAAAATTCTATACGAGGATAATTCATAGTCTGGAATAGGTGCCCAAAAACAAGAATAGGCAATGGGATTAGAATCACATGCGGGTGGAGCATCGGACCACAGTTAGTAATGTATAAATACCTACCATGTACCACTATCACTACTATCAACTAAGTTATAAATTAAAATTCCAACCGCCGAACATTCACTTCGTAATGAGAAATACTTCAAATATTGTTAGAAGTGCTCTTCAAACTCAATTCGACTATAACGACCACTTGATTAAGATCGTAGTCCATAAATTTATGCGAGGAAATCCTATTAAACTACTCTGTTATTTGAATAAATAAATCAACACTGAAACAATTTAATACTTGAAATATTCTAGAAAATTCTCACTACTTACTACTTTTTTTATATAGGACACGTCAAAATGAATTCACCTCGCCCGATGACAAGCCAAAGGCAGAGTCTCAGAACCGGGGTCAACACTACATACCTACACCAGTAGTGTCAGTGTGGCGGCCCTCAGCTTGACGGCCTCATCAAATACTTTTTCACGCCCCGCTTAAAGGCCCCGGGAATATAGGAGGAAGGAAACACATGCGCTGGTAAAGAATTCCAAGTCTTTATGGTGCGGCAAATAAAAGAGGCACCGAACTGCTTGGTTCTTGGTGAACTTGAGAGAGTTAATGTGCTGACAAAGCAGGAGACTTTGGTATCCACGCTGACAGCACAAAATCCCTCATGTTAGCTCTGGCTACTCTACTTACCGCCGGGAACGCAACACGATGGTTATTATATGATCGTGGTCTTCTGAAGGGTGGAGGTACGAGTAAGCTGGGGTGCAAGGGAAATGCTCTATGTGCCATCTTATACCTTGGCGTCAGGAGACCCTAGACGGTGTGCGGTTTTAGTCATCAGGTGAGATAGTGGTCAAACGGAAGCCTATCCAGAAATAATAATAATAATAAATATTCTACGACATTCTACACATCGCTCCCTAGACCCAAAGTAAGCTTAGTTTAACTAGCTTGTGTTATGGGTTCTAGAATGCTGATAAACATACTTATATACTTTTTTTTGTAAATACATACTTATTATACATAGAAATAAAAGTTAAGAGTCCGACATAACCTGCCCTTTTTTTCCGTGCGGAAATTCTCATGGATACCCATCCCGCGGCCAGCGGGGCAGGTTATGACGGAGTCTTACCGACTAAAACCGCACGCCGTCTAGGGTCTTCTGACACCAGGGTGTAAGGCGACCCGAAAAGCATTTCCTTCGCACCCCGGCTTGACCCTGGCCATCTCCAGATTCGAGATGGTCCCCTCTTTCACCTGCTGGTCGCGAGGTGGGTATACATGAGGAAAAAATAGGGTGGAGGTACGAGTATTACCCCAGTCGGAGTGCTCTGTTCAGACGGGAGTATACCGTCGTATCCTACCTCCATTACCTCAGAGACGAAAGTAAGCGAGAGAGCGAGCGTGACAAACTTAATACGTAATCCCTATTCCAAGTTTCACACTCACTTAAATTTTCAAACTTAGTTGCCAATTCGTAAACGGTATATAACCTTTTTTATTGGCCATTATATTAAGCCGCCGGGCTATGAGTAGCGCCTCATTGGTTTTGAAGGCTCCTTGCTCTAATATCAAATGAAAGATATCAAGGGTCAAAGGTTATAGAAGTTATTGCACTTTGAAACAGACAGTTCTTTAAAGCAAGAGGTTTTAACAGCTTAAACCTGTATACTAGAATGATACTCAGTCAGGCTCAGCCGTTCCAGGGATTACTCATTCAAACAGATAGGCAGATCAACATTTTAAAATTAGCATTTTCGTCATAATAATATAATGTCACTTTTTATAAGCTTTTTATATTCATAAGCATTTATTTTAAACCTTTTATTCTAATGGTACAATAGTATAGTTTGACGGAGGTAGGACACGACGGTATCTCCCGTCCGAACTGAGCAGTCCGTCTCAGGTAGTACCTCCGACTTACAGAAGACCGCGGCCATAATAACCATCGTGTTATGTTCACGGTGGTAAGTAAGGTAGCCAGAGTTCACAATCCCCTTCCCTCATCACCTAAGCCTCTCCTCAACCCTCCCCCCTCCAGGGTCGGCAGCGTGGTGACACACTTCCATTAGGTCACAGTAGCCACTTCCCATCAGGTGGGCCATGTGCTTGCCAGCCACCCAAGTAGTATAAAAAAAACAAACAGACACTTAATTCCATTTTATTTCTATGTATATTTAGAGAAGATCACTAAACAAAATAATTATTGCCACACTAAATAATTGAGGTTTACTATTCAAACTAAAAGTACATATTGGACATCAAAATATATGAGGGTAATGAAATATGTGTAACCTCGTAAGGTTACACATAACTCTCAATACCCTCATATATTTTATTGGTACACTATGAATAAGAGCACCTGGGTCCATATTTCGCTATTTTGTGTTAAAGCAAGCTACTATCCATCTAGTGGCACAATTTCATTGATTTATTTCAATGTAAAGTACCTACTTTTGTAAATTTGTTGGTGTTCAGCAACTTCTGAAGGTGATTGTTTTTTTATACCACTGACTTAGGTGGCATATGAGTACGCGCCCCACCTGATGGGAATCGGTCACTGTGGCTTATGGAAGTGTGCAACACCAAGGGCGTCGCACTCGTCACTTGTAAGAACCTTCTAATGCCCTTCTTGAAGAACCCCATATTGTAGACGCTAGGGACGCTAAAAAATCACAGTAGATAAATATACTGTACTTTCAATGAATCAATTTATGCTATAAAATTTCTTAATTGACAATATACTTACATAAGAAATGAGACGTCCAACTGGGGTAGTACCTCCGCCCTACAGTAAACCGCGGCCATAATAACCATCGAGTTGTGTTCCCGCTGGCAAGTAGGGTAGCCAGAGCTCACACCCCCCCCCCCCATCTCCCCAATCCCCACTTCTATTCTTGCCCAAACTCCTCAACTCCCCTCCCCCTTCAGAATCTGCAGCGCGAGTGTGACAACTCTGATGTTGCACACGTCAATAGGCGCTGGCCGCTTTCCATCAGGTGGGCCGTGCGTTTGTCTGCCACCTAAGTAGTATATAAAAAGAACCAAAACAAGAAACAAGCAAACTTGCTTACTAAAGAAACTATTCTAAAATGCAAAGTAGCAAAAATAAATTCAACAAATTTCTGCACGGGGCGGTAGCTAATAAGAAAACTATAGAACTTTATCCAAAGACGGGCATAAACTAAAACATACTGAATTACCGTGAGAAACAGCCTCTTGGCAAGTTCGCCGGTGAAGTTTCATATCATCCTGATGTGCGATGTTGTGTGAATGCGCAAAAGTTGAATAACTACTAGGTAACAAAATTAAAGTGTACAGGCAATAGAGCTACGCTTTATCTGACGTGTATAATCGCTGGAGAAATCTCACATTGAAATAGGTAAACCGATATTATAAAACTGAAGAGAATTTCAGGAACTACTCGATCGAATTGAAAATCGAGAAAGGTTAGAGGCTACATAATAGTCAAGTTATCAATAATATTTGAACTTAATTTTTTACGTCTTCTCATAATTATGACCCTACGAGATGTGGATGTACCTACATAATGAGGAATGCGATCTTACAGACCCACCAGTCACATCAAGTAGCCTACCATCAGGCCCTCGATTCTGCTTGACTTGACTCTGATTGTTCACCCGCTTTCGTTTCTGTTCTAAAAATTGTACAACCAAAGAATCAAATCGACAATCTAAGCTGCTATAGAATCAATAATCACCAATGGGTTGTGGAGGCCAGATGGAAGTCGCTTCACGAAAAATATCGAAGTACGCCGCTTCGCAGTTAGACTGAAAAACCGACCCCAACTGAGTTGGGACAAGCCTCAAAGGATGATGAATGAGACGGTTCTTTATCTGTCCCTATATTATTATGATTATATTTTATTAACATTCTATTTCTGTTTGTGTGTTTAGGATATCAGACTATATGAATCCTTTCTTCTACATATTTGAATCGATTGATCCAATATTTAACAATACGTATAGCGCTGTCATGTCGTAGAATATTTTTATTTAAATCTGTTTTTATCTTGAAGGAAAAGCTCGAAAATATCAAATAGGTATTAAAAATAGACGAGTGCTTGCTCTTGTACTTTCGCCACGCGGTTTCAGCTCCAAACATTGGAGTGAAATTCTAAATGAAGATAATTGGACTACGAGTAAAACATTATTTTGCGAGAAATAAGCCACGTATAAAACAGAAGAAAAATAACATAACATAACATAAACTCACGCCTATATAATATCCCCGAAGGGGTAGGCAGAGCTGCTAGCACCCACGTTTCGCCAGTTTATGTTTAGGTCCCAATGTAATAGGTGGCGAGCCTATTGCCATTAACCGGGCACTCATAAACCTGCGATAAATACACACATAGACAGACACACAGAAGAAAAATAATGACTTTCATACATGCATATGGGATTTCAATAAGGTCTTTCGAGCCCAAGTTCTACTGATTGACGCATGAAGCTCTGGCACGGGATTTCCTCTTTGGAGTTTGGTTAGCGTTTGGATGAAGATAACGACTTTAACGATCTATTTTTGTACAAAATTGCGGTTTTAGTGGTTAGTAGCATAAACTGTATCCTTGGTTTTTTACTTTAAGTATTTCTTTTATATACGATTTATAGTGTAATTAAGCCAAATCCAATATCAGCGTTATAAACCATGAAAATGTTGGCTTCATAATAAACATTCAACGTTCTAAACCTTGTATTATGTTGCAGTCAAAGCGCTTGATCGGTTAAAAGTACTATTAACTATAATCAAAGTCAGTCAAAAGTATGTCTTGAAGCAGGCTCTCGAGAATACGTAGTACTGTTGAATGAAAATTAGAATCAAAAGAAGTTTCACTCAATGGAATCAGTTAAAAGTATCTATCTGTTAGCTAACTGATAGATTAGGTAAGAAGTTTAGGTGTGTAGTTTCATGTATGACCAATCTTTTTTTGTTATGTAGTGTAATCCTTACCTGAGTTGGAACGCCTAGCATTGTCGAGCTTACTACGGTTGCTCTCACCCCTCGGTCTGGCGCGGCATCGCTGTGAGTTCAAACTACTCACTTTGATAGTATATGAATAGTATCGATATATTAGTTTAGGTATGGATACTCACATGTTAAGAGATAATTTTGTCTGATGCTCTAGTGTCTTGAATGAATTAAAAGTGATTGTAAACTGTTCTGTTTAGAAAAAAATGATGTTAGAAACCTAAGCATTTTGAAGAACTATCTATAGATACCCCACACGTATGGGTTTGATGAAAAAATAAAAAAAAAGTTTCAGTTCTTAGTATGGGGACCCCCAAAATTTTATGCTTTTTTTCTATTTTTGTGTGAAATTCTTAATGTGGTTTACAGAATACACCTACTTACTAAGTTTTAACAGCATATACCTTATAGTTTCGGAGAAAAGTGGCTGTGACATACGGACGGATAGACGGACAGACGGACAGACGGACAGACAGACAGACAGACAGACAGAAATGACAAATCTATAAGGGTTCCGTTTTTTGCCATTTGGCTACGGAACCCTAAAAATCATCTATTGAAAGCATAAATAAAAAAGTCAGTCATTCTTAACCAAAGTTTTTAGAGAAAATATCTTCTCATCAGCATTTTTTATATTTATTTTACAGTTAAAAGCACTTTTTACCGATTAATATTTTTGACTGTAACATTTATGTTTTAATCTGGACTGAATATTACTTATCTCGTAAATCACGTCTATGAAGCATGAAGTATGAACTGAGACGGATACTAGGCGTCTTCGGCGTACCGCGCGGCATACCGCGTATTACCTACTTCCTTACCATCGTCATGATCTTAGCGCCCAGGGTTCGCTTTCCTGCTTATCTTTCTCCACTACGCACGATCTTGAGCATTCTCATATAAGGAGGTAGGACAAGACAGTATCTCCCGTCCAAAATGAGCTGTCCGACTGGGGTAGTACTTCCGCCCTACAGAACACCGCGGCCATAATAACCATCGTGTTGTGTTCCCGCCGGTAAGTAGGGTAGCCAGAGCTCACTGTACCTCTCCTCCCCCCCATTCCATCCTAGCCTCCCGTCCCCTCCTTCCCTTCAGGGTAGACAGCGCGTGTGTTACACCCTTAGTGTTGCACACGTCCATTGCACATTGGTTTATCCGCAATAGCGGAAAATATATTTTTGTCTTATAACTTAGACCATACATAACTTCAAAGATATTTCATGGGTGCAAGTGAATTCTAATTGCGGCTATTTGCACATCCGTTTCCAGGCATTCTTGTTCTTGTATGTGCACTTGTGTGGGTTAATGATCTTTTGTGTATGCGCATGTACGACTGATTTAATGCGGTGGAGTGGCTATGATCTTGAAAAGGTTAAAATATTCTTATGAGAGCAGAAGAAATAAACTTTCTTTATGTAAGAAATACTTTGAGCAAGAAAGAAGTCTTCATTGAATTATTAGATTTTTTCTTTCAGTAAGATTATTTTTAAGGAAACTGTAAATTTCTTAAGAAAACCAAACGGAAAGCACCAGCTTTCAAATAAAAAAAGAATCATCATAATCTGTTCACCCAGTCGGAAGTTCTGAGGTAACAAATATAAAAAAAAACTACAGTCAAATTGAGAACCTCCTTTTTCGGTTCGGTGAAGTCGGTTAAAAGATTTTGAATCCCATCCAAATTACAAGATGTTGACATTCAAAATTCCAACTGATGTTACTCATTCTAAAATACATAATCGAATAAAATATTCGTTATTTGAAATCAAAATTATTTGTAAAGTATGATTTTATTGTGGCAATTAATTTCAAACAAACTATTTAAACTAAAACAATAAACTATTGAAACGGTTAGTGAATAAATTCGATCAAATAGAGCAAAATGACATTCCAATTAATCATTATAGTAAAACTTCAAACGCAGCAGACGTGAAAGAGTTGGCAATGTACAAAGAAAAATTAAAATACTTCATCGGCAAATATCTGATGAACGAAGGGATGAGTGAACTCAAATTGATGAGTTCAATAACCAAACTAGAATTTTACAAAAAGCAGTATTTCAAATGTAATAAAAATGTTGAAGGCGATTTGATCCTTTTTAATCTTAGTAAGCAAAATTATCAATATTATCGTTAAACCCGTCCAGCTACGCTAAATTGAAGGTGTGGGTTCACAACGATGGTACTCGCCTGATTGATTGATTCGATTGATTGGGTTTTCATTTTTTTTCGGTCTACCAAACTAATGAGTATAATTATATTTTAAATGTTTCACTATTTCACACGGTTGCCTATAGCTGCATGTAAAAAGAACTGACCAGGGGCCACGAAGCGCAAGTGAATTGTTTTAATCACTCCGTGGCTAGCCCGCTTTAAATAACATCATTGATATGATATTATGATAATGATATATCAACAACTATTTCTGTCGTCAAAAGTAGAACAGTATTATAAATTTCGTAGATATCACCAGATAAATAAATGATTCCTTCAGATCTTTTCTGATGTTCGGAAATATAAAAACTACCACTAAATATCCGTCTAACATAGTAGAAGAGTGTAAATACTAATTCCTCACAATTACCCTAACTATTATTTTAATAGAGTCAATCCAAGGAAAATTCTATTAAAAAATAACAAAGCTCAAACATAATTTCGAGCTCAGAATAGTTATACCAAATAGAAACTTTGCATATTTAATTATTCATCGTTTATTTTTCTACGTTTATAGGCACTTACTTAACTTATATAATTTCTTGCGCATTCTGCCAAGCAGTAACATTTCATATTGCTATCATCAAGATAATTTAAGGTTTCCGTTTCTAGTATGGTATGGTGGGTAGTTTTGTATGAATATTTTTGTGTTGTTGGTAATTGTTGTAGGTAGTTTAGTAACAGTGATTAAGGCTCTTGAAATGTTTATTACAATAGTAGTGTGGTACATTATACGAAACGGAAACTTAATTATTATTATTAATATTAATAAACTTCAACATGAACTATCGTATCGTTAATATAAAGTTAGAAGATAATAGATATTATTATTAATGTACCATGTAAGTGTTAAAATTACATTATTATGTATCCACACTGTGTGAGTTGTGTGTGATGGTCAAAAGTGATAATCACGTTCTAAATGTGTTATATATGCTTGAGTGGGCCTTATTTTTAAAATGACGACTTATTTAACAAATCTCTGAGAAAACAGAAGTGTAAAGTTATCTTTAGAGACCTATTACATAATTACATGCGTATTATTGCGTATAAATATTTGCGTATTATTCTAACTTTTAACCTTTCGCTTTCCATGATTATACTAATATTATGTTAACGGGAATTAACGCGATATACCTATACCGAGATCGCGTTAATTCCCGTTAACATAATATTAGTATAATGCGTATTATTATGGATACTATTACGTATTTCTTACAAAAGGTATGCAAAAGTTTTAACGTTTCTCAATATCAAGGTAGGTATAAGGCCAAAAGAATTGCTGGGCATGTTTGCATTATCGTTTCATCGCACATAGGTATAATATCAGTGACATAATATCAAACATGGAATTTAAATTTAGTCATCCTCCGAGTCCTTTCTCAACCCTGTTAGTTTTCAGTCAACTACGAAGCGGCGTACTTTTCCGTGAAACGACTGCTATTATATGACCTCCACAACGCAATTAAAATTTAGTAAAACAATTAAGAAGGTCGCGTTAGCCTAGTGGTATGGGTAATGGACTGCTGAGACGAGGTCTCGGGTTCGATCCCAGGTTCACCATGGTACACACCAATGACTTTTCTGATGCTTTTCGAAGTTATGTGTGTATTTATCGCAGGTTTATAAGTGCCCGGTTAATGGCAATAGGCTTGCCACCTATTACATTGGGACCTAAACATAAACTGGCGAAATGTGGGTGCTAGCACCTCTGCCTCTACCCCTTCGGGGATATAGGCGTGAGTTTATGTTATATGTAAAACGATTTATTTTAAGACGAATAACTTCGTTTTAAGCTTATGCATATCTCTAGCCAAAAGTCATTTATGGGTTAAACATTGTTCTTATCTATCAAAAGTAAAATAGTTCGTAAAATTTTGAGCACTAGTGATAACCTTTTAACCACTGAATATAACCATAAAATTGAATGTTTCTCTGTAACTTTATCAAAACTTAAATTACTAGTTTATTCTTAGAATCTTTTAATTTTACTACAACTCAAATATTACTTTCAAGGTTTCCAATTAATTTAATAATCCATTGGTAAACTTTGACCAAACTAAT
This sequence comes from Lithosia quadra, assembly GCA_963576445.1. Classification (NCBI taxonomy): domain Eukaryota; kingdom Metazoa; phylum Arthropoda; class Insecta; order Lepidoptera; family Erebidae; genus Lithosia; species Lithosia quadra. The sequence goes on from OY754879.1 coordinate 16,200,609, forward strand.
AGAGCAAAGTCAAATCATAACATTTGAAATAAATTCTAGAACCAAAACCTGAATCAACATTTCGATATTCTCATTAACTAATAAAATAGAGTTCATTAGGAGTAAGAAAAGAAGACAGCGGCTGAAGCAAAAAGATGTTTAGATTATGTTGATGCAAAAAAGACATCGTCAGTTGTCATATCACACACATGCGTAGTCGTAACCAGTCTCCGCATGAAGTCTAGTGATGGGATGAAATGAACTTAGATGAATATTGCTTAGTATTAGTACTTATACTAAATATTCAGTTATTTTTAGTTAAGTAATTTTTTTTTAAAGTATCGTCACTTAGGTATGACGTGAAGTAGTAGAATGCTTACTTCTGTATGATTTGTGAGAGCTATAGGCTGTTTTTGTCCTCCTCTATTTTCTTGAACCCTCCGTAGAACCCTGACTTTTTGAGGCGCTGGACGTGCAATTACGGGGTTTAAAGTTTAAATTATATTCAGTAAACCTCTTATATTGCTAGCCTGATTTAACAAAATTTTGATTAAATAAAGGGGTTTACATGAACATTTGCAATTTATAATACGTTTTGTTAGCGTTTAAGTTACTAACAGTGTTTAGAAAAAAAAAAAGTTATTTCTTTTTCCCACTATTTCACCGTTCAGTAAAAATATGCAACAAATACATCACAGAATCAGAAGCTTCCTTATTAGAAAGCTAAAAGCTAAAATCTCAAACTCCCTAGTTATTAGTCTCACAAAACACTTATTCCAAGTATTTCTCAAAATAAATTGAGTTACCATCCCATATAAAACGCAACAATAAAATACAGTTTACTTTAATCAATACCACAACTACGATGAAAATGATCCCCTACAAAAAATACCCCACTTCATACACACGTGTCGCGTCCCTACTGTAATGCTGACAAATCGCCGGTGGTTTCTGCCGCGCGCGATGATTCATGTATATTGGCGGCTTGCCAGACACTCCCCATCAAATGTTTGGGCCAAACATTTGACGTGGTAACCAATATCACTTACTGGCTTGTAGTTTATATTCTAACGTTTGAGTAAGTATCTAAGTATATTTGACTATTTTTAAGTACGTATTTGAAATAAACTAGGTTTAAATTGAAAAACTCCAAAACGTTGAAAACTTTTGCGACGGTCCACCATGTTTAAAAAAAATAGTCATTTATAAAATATGTTTGTAATAATACATCAATTTTCTCATAATAATGTAAGTACTTGATATTATTAATAAAGAAGATGATGATGATGACAATATTATATTGATTGATAACTAAATAAAGTTGGTTTAGTTATCAATCAATATAACATCATCAAATCATATCATACATTTATTTTGACTAGAATTATAAATAAAATTTATTACACACCAATGAAAATATTCATATACCTACTCGTAATTATGAATGATTTCAACATTTATTGAAAATTATATCATTTATGAATATAATTTTCAATAAATGTTAAAGTTAAAATAAGAATATATATTATAATCCATTATTACGGTCTGACTACTTACCAATCTTTATCCTTAAAATATAACCTCAACTTTATTAAAATAGGTGAAGCTAAATTATAATTTACCCGTTTCTTCTTTAAGATCAAAGTTGAAGAAAATGGGCTATTAGGGAGATTTTTGGCTCCAACTTATTGAAGTTATGTACCAAGTTGCTTTCTTTAACATTCTGAACATTATCGCCGTGAACACGTAGTGTATTGCCGAGGGGCAAAAGACTCGGCGTATAAAAATAGTTTTCTAAATTTAAATCGCGTTTGTCAGTCATTTCAGTTTCAAGTTCGGCTTCTGTTTCAAGGAGTAATGTTTGTGTTATGTAGTTAATAGAATGCTTTTGTTACACGGTTTGTTTATTTGACGTTGTTAGAATGTATGTAGCTGTTTTATTTTATTGATACAGTTTCAGCTCAAAGAAATAATATTATATAAGGTACGATACACTGAATAAAAATATTTATAAAAAGATCAATGATGTGAAAGTTGAGGACCCAATAAAATAATAAACAGTCAAAAGGTAATTATTATAATTAATCTTGAGTTTCAAATTATTTTAGTAATAGTATGAAACTTGTAGTAAATTCCATAAAGTGTCATAAAATAGTCCCTATGGGGCTTATTCCCAGAGGTCCACGATTTTTTTGTTCGTCGTTTCCCGTCCGGGTCCATGATATATCATGTCGGTTTATAATATCAAATAGTATACTGACATATCTAATACTTTATATTTTTAATTATCCATTTTGAATAATTTAATTTTAAACAATACAATAATGTCAATTTTAAAGTGCGATCTCTTCAAAGCAACCAAAGAAAGACATTTCAAAACATGGGTTAGATGGTGATGAAGTTGTAGTAAAAGCTTGTGCTCGGGATTATTTTCATTTAATCGACTGAGAGTTTTTTAGGTTTATTAAAGTAAAAATATATTAAACTACAACCTGAAACAACCAATAGTTTCTATGGTTGAGCAACCATTACTGATTCCCAAATAAAAATTCCTCCTGTGTTCATTATCGTACGTCTTTGTTACGACGATTTCACGCAATAAAGCTTCTGTGTGACTTGCGATCAATGCCACTCAGACCGATGAAAATAAGCAGAACTCTCTAAGTGTCAGTGCATTGCAAGTTATGGGAGCCAGCGAGAGTGTGTCAAGTGGTCAGTAATTCATGAGATAATGAGATTGCACGCATGTTAAAGTAATTTATTGAGCTGTATGTCTGTTTATCTTGCGAACACTTTATATGAGTTGATTATAGCTTTGATAACTGTTTCTATATTAGGTACTTAACGTTGAAAACTTCCAAATAGGTCGCTTTCTGTAATTTATAGGTTTGAGTTAAAATAGAAGGTAGCAAATGCGTAGAAGATGAAATCAGCTGATAGTAGTTTATACTATTCTGATTGATATAAGCCATGTCGTTATAATAATTAAAAACAATCATAATGTCATGTCATTATAACAATAAATAACATATAACATAAAATAACATGTAACATACCCACATGTGATACCGTTATGTCATGTTATTATAACATGACATAACGGTATCACAACAAATAACATGTAACATAACATCCTAACGTACACAATTTTTCGGATTTTAGACCCTAGTTTCAAAATAATGTTTTTAAAATGCATAACAATGAAGATGCCAGAAACTAACAAAAATACAGCATGTTCTTTTATAACTACACAGTTCCGTTCACTTATCTATCTCTATTCATGCTATAATACCTAAATTATATTAATATTGAATTCGCAAATCAAGTCTCAGCATTAAAATTGCTAACTAATTTTCTTAAAGGGATTTAATGTTAGAACTCGTTGTTGTGCAAACAACAGATGTTTTGTTTTGAAATTAATAAGATTTTCGGAATTTAGTTTTGTAAACCTCAGGTTGGCAAATGTCGGTGACGAGGCAGATTACCCGCCCAGTTAAGTTTGAGCGATGTTCTTGTCACTTTTGATTTAAAATTACCAATTAAGTAGTAGATCCCAGGGGTCTACGTCGGCTGGACTTTTAAATATTCTAATAAAATCACTACGAAATAACTTTAGCGAAGTTCTAAGCCTTTGAGAATGAGAAAGTTGTAAGGACAGCGTAGAAGTCCTTTAAAAGTTGTGAAGTAATTGATCGCGGCCATTTCAATTTAAGATATCGTATCATTCAGATTGATTTGTTCGCATTAAACTTTGGCTAAAAGATTGCGAAGTGGACGTGAAATTCAATATCTGGCTTAGTGGTCTGCTTTAATGCTGACTTTGATAAGAAAGGCTGTATAAAAGTTTCAATGTTTTTAGCACGTTTCTCAAGAATTTCATCTCTGAAGTTAAATGATTAAGTTATTTTATTACAAATGAAAATATTTGTTATACTTATTTGTGAGGTGATCATTTATTAAATTTATGCAAATGAAACTATAATAAACATTTGCAATTTATCATCAATGTATACAATTATGTCATAACTGAAATTACTGTAAGCAATGATTGCAATGAAGATAGTTCTGTTTATAGTTACTAAAAGACCACATCAACTCGAAGACGCCAGTCGTTAGAAAAATGTTTATCAAACACACCACTACTAGATCAAAGATTGTTTTAATACGTACGAGCACAGCCATATGACTAACCTCAGATTTATAGCATTATCCTGTTTATGCATCAATAAGTTTGCTGCTTGGCTGAACCGACTTGAATCTTTGCCCGTTTTCGGTGCACTGTATGACGAAACAACTCAGTTTGATCCTGACCGCGGTCGGGGTACGACGTGCGTCCCGTTCATAAGTTGTGTTACGAAAATAGTAACGTCTATTTTTCGTTTATCTATATTTGTCTGTCAAGTGAAAGTGACTGGTACATTGTTAAGTGTAACTTTGATGAAGTGTATAGAAGTATATTGAGTTCAAATTTGAAAAGCAGTGGATTTTCGAATGAAAGTGAGTAATCCCTTATTTTATTTGCTGAATTTCAATTTTGATACCGCATTCTATGGGATGGAGACCATCATTAATTTAAATTAACTACAAGCAACAAATAACAATCGTTATGATATTATGCAACTGCCGATTTGAAACAAAATTAGTGTTATTGTTGTTTATTAATTTAAGTACATTATTAATCATTATTATTGGCTATGTAATATTTGAATTAATTGTATTTGGTCTGAAATAAATGTTTATTATTATAATTTTAAATAATAATACTATGCTAATACTAATATTAAACAGACAACGTAAAATTTAAATTTCAAAGTTATTATAAATTATTAACTCACTTCTCTAATAATTTAATGAATATAATTTCATGAAAATGAAAATATAAAAACAAACTTCAAAGAAGCAATTTTCAAATAAACATCACAAAGTAAACACGGCTTATAGGATGCAAATGTAAATGAAAATATTCATGAAAATTTGCCGATCAAAGAATCCGTATCTAAGGGTCATAGATCGACCGCCAGGAGTTCAAAGTTTGGCTGACACTCATGATCCGTATCCAGGAAAATTGATTTGACACATTAATAAGTGACGACACCTTTACGATTATGAGCCAATGTGTTTATTTACTTTTTTTATTTAAGAGTTTAAGGTTAGAGTAAATACAACTTGCAATTATTTTTGATTTGGTTATTTAGATTCTGAATGGTTTTAGGAGTTAATATAATTATTAATTTAATTCAGTTTTTTGATGTGGTGAAATTTGTCGATATCGTTGACAAAAATTCTGACCATTATCAAACATGTGGTGGCGCTTTGTCTATTAAAGAAAAGGGGGAGACTTTTGAATTTCGACAACAATTTTGACATTAGACTGATTGTGAGATTATAGTTTATTGTTATAGTTTTGTACTGAAACAAACATTATAAATTACATAAATAATAAGCATACGTATCATACGTATTCCTGTTAATGTTTTCACGATTATAAATTATAATTCTTTTAGAATTGGATTGAACTTGTTAATCTGTTAGGTAAAAAATATTCTAATTATAAGTTAAAAAATTAAGAGTTTAAAAATAATTTTATTTCCATAAAATATTTTTAGAAATTAGTTCATGTCCAGTGGCCCCACACTAGAAAGACTATCCTAAGTAGCTATCTGTTTTCGTTAAATCTATTTAAATTAATGTTAAATTAAAATTTTCCTCTTGTGAATGAATATTCGAAGGATAAAGAGTTATTGTTTTTCTGTTAGGAACTAGGCACTTAGTAACAGCTGAAAGTAACGATAACAAGCTCGCGGTTTACAACGTAGGGGCTGAAAACTAATGAAGACTGATGAAATGTGAGTGTTAAATAAACCTCTATTCCTCCTTTCAACATACACTGGCGTGAGTTTATGAGATAAGTATTTACTTAATAATCAAAGCACTGATCGTACTTAGGACTCTAGACTACCTACTTTGAATTTGTATGTAATAGGTAAATTACATTTAACAGTGTTGGTACTTGTAATTTACAAAGATTCAGTAACATCTTACATTAACTTTTAAACTTTCGCGTTCCATGATTATAATAATATGTAAACGGGATACCTATACCATAATTCCCGTTTACATAATATTACTATTATAAACATCTAACATCTTCAGTAAAAACTAAAATTTTCGACTTTGGTAGGTACTATCCTATTCAATTCAAATTCAAATTCAAATTATTTATTTTAGACGTTAGTCCTTATGTATAGTTAGTTACAAAGACAACTTATATGCTAATGTTAGTAATTTACAATTATTTGCATGATGCGTGGAGCTTCACCCAGTGACCCAACAAGGCCTAAACCCTATTGCCTCATTTACTTTTTTTTTACTTGATTTTTTATTTCGTTAATAGGTATAAAGTAAGTATAAAGTGGAATATTTTCATCCTTATCAGGAGAGTGACATTGATGGCTGTGCCACGGTTAAACAAAATAATATTTTTTTTAAGAAGTTTTATTAATTATTATAATAGTAGTGTCCTCGTACGTTTGATTTTTTGATTTAACGCCAAACAAAAGTGAATGAAACCGCGTGACGGTGGTAGATTTGTTTTAACATGACCCAACAAATAAAACGAATGTAGATTCATACAAGTTTTAGTTATCATTATCAGAAAGGATCAAAGTTTCAAATTCAAATTTCAGGCATCAGCTTCAATTTGCACACATAATGACACGTGCTACGAATTTGCTTCTGAAACTGGCTTCCGGAGGTTAATCCATACGCCGTATTGAGTCTCAATTGTGAATTAAATGCTACTCTATAGAATGTTTGATTTCGTTTGTTTTTAACCTAAATATCCTATTTAAGTTTCTAAATTATGTTATTAAGTTTTTCTATAAATTGAATAAAAGTAAGTAAATTACACGTCAATAAATTTGAATCTATCTTCCTTTTTCCTTTCGGTGGTTCTTTTTTCCTTTCTTTCTTTCATTCCTTCTTTCTTTCTTTCTTAAATTCGTTCGTCGATATACGATATATGATGGATGTTTTCAACTTATTTCTTGGAATGTGAACAGAAACATTGAATCTATGAATTTTGAAATGATCAAATTCACCATTGCTTATTTGTAATGTATGACATATAGAAAAAAAAATCATAAATACGCATCTAATGAAATATTTATAAGGGGCGATACCTTTTTTGATAAGCTGACATTTTGATCGAATTGCAATTCACCGGTGAACTGGTCATGCGTAACCACATAAATTTTGGATATCGGAAAAAATCTATGAACTAGATTCTATATGGTGACATTTTCTGAATAACTGCAAATGATAACTGCAAAATAAGCCTAGGCTAGGCTTTTTTTGTACTATGATCCCTCATTGCTTTTTATTATATCCCTTAATTAGTCGAAATAACGGATAAAATTAAATAAATGAACATCTCAGGGCCAATAAATTCTCGTAATAAACATTATGTTCAAAATTTTGTTTCAGCCTAGTTTCACACTCATGTCAGTCTCTCATAAGTCAAAAAAGTTATTTTTTTAAGCAAAAGAATAACTTTTTACACATTTGGGAGATCGACATGACTTTGAAATTAGACTGAGATTGATTTTTCAGAAATATTACATCGAAGTAAAATTAAAAGATTCTATCGCAATTTATTCAGTCTTATAGGTATACACTGTTGCTGATAATTCGATTGCTTTACAGCAGTCAAGGTTTCGGTAAGATATTCATCATCATCATTGCCCAGTTGCGTCTAAAACTTACACTCTGAACTGTTTTCGGTACAGAGCAACTGCGTTTTGACCGCCTAATTCAAGAGGCAAGCCTGTTTAGTACGTGTACCGTCTAGCAGGTAAGGTTAACTTGAACCTCATGGATGTTGATAAAGCCCTCTATACCCGGTCATGAGTATCGGGAAGATATTGTATGAAAAGTCTCCCCTTGACCATGGTTGAAAGTCACTGAAATATCGTCACGAAAGCCAGACATAAGACGTTTATGAGCTCTGTCTTACTTCATGCATTTTCCTGTTTCTAATATATAAAAATGCCCGCGCAAAAGGGGTTGGCACAAATACATTAAATGTATTGTGGCTATATACTCTTAACAAAACGGGACTGTAGCTATTTTTAGGAACAATGAAAATAAAACCTTTGTTCGTAACTGAAGTATTCGGTTTAAAAACGAGAGAGTAATAACGTAAATACAATGTTTAGTGCAGTCGTGTGGACGCGAGGTTTATTTAATGTTTATATACAGTGTTTGAGGAAACAACGTCATGCTGTTTCGTAATAAAATAAATAGATATGACGGTTAACACACACACACACACATACACACACACACACACACACACACACACACACACACACACACAAACACACACACACGCACACAGACACACACACACACACACACACACACACACACACAAACACACACACACGCACACAGACACACACACACACACAGACACACACACACACACAGACACATACACACACACACACGCACACACGCACGCATGCACACACGCACGCATGCATAAATACACACAATTGCGAGATCTACAGAACTTCTACTGCTAAACAACGCATCGCTTTGGTACCCTTTTTTAAGAAGTTAGGTTAGGTTAGGTTAGGTTAAAAATAAAACTTGTAATATTAAGCAAACACGTGTAAAGAACACTAAATGTTCTATACACTTTGAAGTCTTCAAAGTGAAAAGTTTGAACGCAACTGGGAAATCGTTAGGAAGATAATAATGATACATCACACATAACTTTTGACACACAACTATTTGTGAGAAACTCAACTAACTACAATCGACTTGTCAGTTGCATATTCACTAACTTTGACGATATACGCCTAAGTGTGAGTGAGCGTTTGTTTTCGCTCCTTGTATGAAGTCAACCAATAATTGTAGGTACGAAGTCAATTCAGTCAGTAACAATATTTTATTTACTCTGTATTTTAATTCTGACCGGTGTTGGTACTTCAGCCTGGCGGCTACAAATTTCAAAAAAAGAAATCCCATCTTGACTTTTTTCTTCCAGTTTGAAGTATACTTTTATTAAAATGTCATTTACAATTTTTGTGTCGAAAAATTAAAATGAGTTTATAATTTACCAGAATACTTTTAGGAAAAAAGAAATATAAAATGTGTCAACTGCCCATCACAGCCCGTTAATTATAAGTCCATTGAAGTCTGGTACTGCAAAGTGATCGATGGACTGACTGTTGGTTCGTATATTTTCATTTTTTTATTTGTGTATTTTTAATGGGTCCGATCCGTTTTTGCTGTTTAATTGAATATGGTCTTAATAACTTTAAACAGCGATATGTGGACCACAACTAAGCATAGCTACTCGCATAAAAGTACCTACGTGTTCTACAGACCTACGTCTCGGTTTACGATAAAATAATTGGTCGTGTTTGTCAATTTATTCTAGCCAAAGTGTTGACAAATATGTCAAACTAAGCCACAGAGTGTTGTAATTATTTGAACTTGACCAACATATTTGTCATTTTATTTTTTATTTATTTATTTATTAGACTTTATGCACAAGTACGTAGGCGGACTTAATGCCACAGGCATTCTCTACCAGTCAACCAAAGGTGGTGCAGAGAGAAACTCAGTAGGTGCATTATTGATAAGCAGATTGGAAAAAGGAATGAATGGTAATAAATTTGGAAACTAATACATAATTATATGCATATACATACATAATATGTACGATATATATACAATGAAACACCGTACTTAGGTACTTATATATTAATAAACATACCCACATATTATAAAATTTCATTTTGGTTTATCGTTGCTCGGCATTACAAGACACACGTATATACCTACCTTCACTTTACTATTAATAAATTGAAAATAGCAAGTGTTAATAAATGCTCATAATAATTTTGAGTTACTTCATCTATAAAATTATCTTCCTAAAATCACAAAATAGAAATGATTTATTTCGATCATGTATACGAACATTATATTATGTAGATAGAGCTAATATTACATCTCATACACCAAGCTTACTAATAAAATTTATTTGAATTTATCCATATTAACATGCTAACATATTTCATGAAAATTTGAGGCGCAATCTTAATATATATAAATCTCGTGTCACAATGTTTGTCCTCAATGGACTCCTAAACCACTTAACCGATTATAATAAAATTCGCACACCATATGCAGTTCGATCCAACTTGAGAGATAGGATAGTTTTTGAAACGGATTTCGACATCCACGCGGGCGGAGCCGCGGGCAACAGCTAGTTATCTATAAAATTATCTTCCTAAAATCAAAAAATAGAAATGATTTATTTCGATTATGTATACGAACATTCTATGTATATAGAGTTAATATTACATCTCATATACCAAGCTTACTAACAAAATTTATTTGATTTTATCCATATTAACATGCTAACATATTTCGTGAAAATTTGAGGCGCAATTTATCTATAAAATTTTCTGCCTAAAATCACAAAATAGAAATGATTTATTTCGATTATGTATACGAACATTATATGTAGATAGAGCTGATATCACATCTCATATATATTATACCAAGCTTACTAACAAAATATATTTGAATTTATCCATATTAACATGCTAACATATTTCACGAAATTTTGAGGCGCAAAGATTGAATAAAATAAATGGGCTAATACATTTTTCGGCAACATTTTTCTTCTCTGTAATAAAGATGAAGATTCACGCAACATTGACTGTCGGGCTTTTGGTAATGAAGGAAGTAAAACATTATTATATATCTTTAAGAATTTTATTATGATTTCATAATTTATTGTCTGCAGTTTATTAAATGAACGGCGGTTATTTTTGCTTATTTATAATTCAGATCTCCGGCTATCTATCAATTTATTACCAGGGACGTTAAGTAGGGAAGGAAGAAAAAGAAATCGAATGCAAAAGAAATCTCTTTATTCTAGTTCAGTGAAAAGATTTTCAATGAATGATTTTCAAATGAATACAATTTTGCAGGCTCACGTTAATAGTTAGTAGCATATTTCAGTTTAAAAATAAACTTTTTAGTTCATAAAATCAGAACATGAAAATGTGCATGGCAATATTGTTAAATTACCGAGTTGACTACACAACCATGGACGCATAAAACATAGGGAAGGAACGCGTCGAAGAGACAACTGCAACAACACTAGAGTAGATCTACTTGCTTATCCGTAAAGTGGGCACGCACAAACTCAAACACTAATCAGCCACAAAGGAACAAAAGAAACAAAAAATGCAGCATGTTTTGTGTGGTGAAATAATGTAAAAACCGCAGTGATATCAAGAAAAAATATCCAGGAATCACATTTCAATCAAATTTGGATAACACGTTGCAACCTAAAATTCACCAACACCTTATTAGCAACTGCTTTTTCGTGACACAGTCTTGTCTTCAGCGCGATCTGTCTCGATTTTATACATTCATGTATACAACAACATAATATTCTATGCACTGTGTTACGTTCATTGTCGCTCCAATACAGATTCCAGCGATTTGTGCCTAGGATTTACGAGCCGGTTTCCAACTGATATTTAGATCTGTGTTCCTTTACATTCGTCGACCGAAATTGTTACTGGAATTACTGTAAATAGTTGTGATTTAAGCAATAGCTACTCACTTACGTACTACGTTGATACTTAAGGGAATAGTAATGAGTAGTTTAATTATATTGACTTGGGCGTTCCAAGTGAATTCATGAACATCTCTAATGAAATAGTTGAAAGGTCTTAGTTAGATATTGGCAGAGTTTGCCGTGTCAGCACGTTCTAAAAACAATATAGGCTCGTATAACTCTATGTAGAAGGGAAGAGTTTTGATCCATAGAGTTTCAGTACAGGGACAACGGATGTGGCAGCGCCTTCCTCTGTAACTCGAAGTTTTGCTGGGCAAAAATTCATATTGAGTTAAGGTCAACTTTTTACAGCATCTATACTTCTATATTAATAAATTGTAAACTCGCTGTGTCGTATATACATTATTAGTTATGTATATATGTTACGGCTAGTACCCGAAGTGCGGATGCACCTAGTTTTAGCCGGTTAGGTTAGGTTAGGTTAGGGTAAGTGGCTACACCTAGTTCTAACCGGCTAAAACTAGGTGCAGTCGCACTTCGGGTATTAGCCGTAACATAAATACATTATTTTTATAACTGGCGGACATTGGTGTGGGTTATGCGTTTGTATCAGATACATTTATACTCTAAACTTATATCTATGTACAACGCATAACGCATATTTATTTAAAAAAAGTTTTGAGTTATTTTATATGAATGATTCTGAACACTATTTTTTTTTAATTCTTGTCTGTTTGTCGGTTTATTTGTTTTCCTTTTTTTTCTGATGCACGCAAAAACTATTGAATGGGTTTTGATGCGGACTTTTTATTAGAAAGGTCTTGGCCAGATTTAAAATCTGTCATATGTTTGATTTTTTTGCAATCTGATTGCAATCAAATAACCGAGTTATATTGTTATAAATTAAGTGTGTCTGTACAACTTTGTGTACAACTAGCGACCCGGGACCCGGCTTTGCCCGGGTGTAAATTCTAGTTTTCCAATAAAAGATATAGCCTATGACACTCAAGAATGATGTGACTTTCTATTGGTGAAAGAATTTTTAAAATCGGTTCAGTAGATCCCGAGATTACCCAACGAGATTACAATTTTATTTAACAAACACACAAACTTTACCTCTTTATAATATTAGTATAGATAAAGAATTTAAAAGAAGGTCCTTACCTGAAAAGGACGTTAAATAAAACTGATGAATCGTTACAACTAGCTCATCGTTTTATGTCACAATCCGATGTTCACAGGATTTTGAAAAAGACATCACAAAGGTTTATCCATTTTTGGTTACGTATCAAAATTTATGCTATATGATTTTATTTCCGCATCATGTGATATTACGGATTGGTGAGCCTCCCTTAATAACGAAGTTACATCATTCTTGTTGCCAATATCGCCCGGATATTGGATTCTTGTATTGTCTAGCGTTATATACCTACGTATCTATATACTGTCAAAATTATATACTTTAAAACTACTATTTTTACGATTCTTGGTTCATTGGTATCATAAGCATCAACATCAATATAATCATAATAATCATCATCATCTTAGTGTTGTTACCCGAATGCGTCCGAGGCCTAAATATGGAGCCGGGGATCGACTTTCCACCTTTTCTTCTCCATTCCACGCGCTTTTAGGATTCATGGTAGTCAGATACATGCCTGCCATTACGACGTCAAGCCAGCACTAAATCTGAGGGTTCTCTTCGGAAGGTAGTATAACACACCATCTATACAAATAAATAAAATTGGAGTGTCTGTTATTACAATAAAATAAATAAAATTTTGATTAAACCATTTGAAAATTTAATAAAAGTCTTGTTTTAATTTCGTGTCAAGTTTAATTTGATATTTTAGTCTATTCAACTGTGTCCAACTATTACAAAAAGGTGGGGTGTCGTATTGTCAACCCTTATCAGTAATAGTGTTGATTGCATGTCAGAGGCGGAGAGCGGAGTTTGAACTTAATTAATTTGTTAGATGTATTCGTATAATTAGTGTCGAAATTAGATGATGTTTTCACAGATTTCAAAATTGGAAATCCACATGAGAATTATGAAATATATCCAGTAGAAGTAGAATTACGAAATATTATTTGGAGAATGTTATAGGCCATTTCTTACCTTTCGGGATAAGGTTTCCGTGCGCAGCGGGAACGAGAACAGAATTTCATACATGCGAGGTCGCGGGCAATAGCTGCTAGCGAATATAAAAGAGCACTAAGCCGCCTTACCTTTTATTTTAAATCAAGTCTTAGGTCTCGTCCCTTGCGAAGATAGCTTAGAAACAAAAGCATTGTGTATAATACTAGCCGAATAGTATTACGCAATAACAATGTAACTCCCAAGTGTAAGTTCGTTTATTTTTTTGATCTTTTCAGGCTTCTTAGGATTGGTCCGGTTAAATGAGAGACCCCTATGTTGCAGTACCTTTATTTTAAACTAGCTTATGCCCCCAGCTCCACCTGCGTGGACGTCGGATTTCGCGGTTTTTGCTATATCTCCGGTTCTATTCGTACTAGTAGTTTTTACGTCCAATGCAACTAGCGATGGACGTAAAAACTACTGAACGGATTTTGATGCGTTTTTTTACTAGAATATTTTTATATATACACGTCCATCGTGGCCTATGGGTATGTGTAACATCAGGTGCGTCACAATATATGAAATATTATTAGTATTCTTCTTCTTTCGTGTCAATATTTCTTTAAATAGTTCTGGTGTAAAATTCAACCATCGCAATCGCACTTTCATTGGCCTCATTTAGGTCTTGTTTACTGTAAGATCATCATTATAATGTAATCAATATTATAATGTTAAAATTTAAATAACTTTAAAACATTATCAATGATTTTAACTATTAAAACTATAAAATATCGTCTTTATGAAAGTACAAAAGTCTTTTACAAGGAACTCAAAAGCGGTGTACGACTTATTTCAAGAATGGACATTGGTTGGTTGAGCGACCTACCTTCTGAGTTCTGGCCCACCTACCCTGTATACCTTTTACGTATTTGAAAACGTGCTTGTTATTGTCCGAAGTATTTTCTTATTTGTTTACCCGGGAAGTTTAAACAGTTAAAGCGGGCTTAGGAAAACCTGCCTGAAGTGTACACTCAGCTCTTGTCATGTAACTTGAGATGTTGCTTTGTCTTGAGTATTATATTATAGCAAGGGGAAATTCTTTTGTTTGGTTTGCGGATTTTGAGATTCTTTATTGGTTACCTTAAAAAAATTGACTTCAAAAATTATTTTGTTACTCTTTTATGTAAGAATGGCACAACGCATATGGATGATACTTGGCACGGAGATAGATTATTGTATGAAATAGCACATATATTGCGGGCAACAACTAGTTTTTCATAATTTTGACTCATTGGTGTAACTTTAATAAATTATGAAAGTTTAAGTATTTACTTAAGTACCTATATAACATTTGAAAACGACTGTGAAGAACCAATAAAAATGTGTTTGTTTTTAATTTCAATACTATTTTTTTATACTACATAGGTGGCAAACAAGCACACGGCCCACCTGATGGGAAGCGGTCACCGTGGCCTATGGACGTGTGCAACACTAAATTTGTTACACACGCGCTGCCTACCGCTGCCTGCCTAAAGGGAAGGGGAGAGGGCTAGGAACAGGTGGGGAGGCTAGGAAGGGGTGAGGAGGAGGAGGGGTACAGTGAGCTACTATATTTTCAAGCGAATATCAACCACTACAAAAATGCATTAGCAAGCAACAAAGTTTCATTCCAACTCATTAAGGAAAAACTTGATTCTACAAACTGACAATACGTATTCATAGTCTGTCTCGCTATATTGTAAATAGCAGTGAGTAACTGTTATATAATCTAGCCACATTGAATATTGCGCTTCAGTTCAATATTATTGCACACCCAGTAGGTAATATTAAACTCTTTTGTTGGCATCTCACAATGGCCTCAAGCGAATACAGACTGGGTTTAAATATTTATTAATTTAACAATGTTGTTTTATGGTACTACTTAGACTGTACATTGTACGTGTTTATATTTTCCTTGCGAATCTGAAAGTTTTAGTATTATTTTAGTGCCTTTAATAGACATTGTTGTACCTAAAGATTAGTAGCTGCTAAGATTTATTTAGTAGCACAATTTTTGAGCCTGAGTGAATAGGATCCTTCTAGGCAAGCGTGATTCATCGTAGACCATATCGTCACTTACCATCAGGTGAGATAGTGTTCAAACGTAAGCCTATCCTGAAAATGTCTGTCCTGTCTTTATGATGCTGACAATATTTTTTATCTTCATAGTTATTATTATGTACTTAGCCTACTTACTTATCATAAGTAAATAGGCCAGTAAAATAGACGTTTTTTTTCTGTCGGTCACGTTAATATGAATAATTCATCTCGCCTGATGGTAAGCTAAAGGCAAAGTCTAAGGAAGGGGGGTCCCTATTACATACACCGACAGTGTCATAATGGTGGCCCTCACCTTGACGGCGTTATCAAAATGCTTTTTCATGCCCCACTCAAAGGACCCGGGACTGTAGGAGGTTTGTCCAGTTTCCATTTACTTAATAATAAATAATAGCAACCCATTTATGTCCCACTGCTGGGCACGGGTCTCCTCTCCTCTAACGAGAGAGCTGAGAGGGTTTAGGCCTTAATCCACACACGCTGGCCTAATGCGGGTTAGTTCATTTACTTACCGATCCAATTTTTATTTTTTATAAGACTAAGTAGCACTTAATCGACTAAGTCATGGGTAAATTCAAACTTACAGTCATTGAGTATTAAAATTTCTAAATAGAATATAGTAGGTGCTTAGTTTCTACACGTGTTCATTAAAATTAAGTTTAAGTGAGCGAACAGACGAACCCTAATATGGATATTTCATTGTTTATCAAATGAATTCAAATTAGATATCAAAATGTTAGGTCTGCAAATATGATTCGATATCGTGTAAATTAGATGTGCGTCTAGACAGTTCATTGGCCAAAAATATATTATGTAGGTATTAGGTAAACAAATTTAAACTTAGTAACTGAGTATAAGATCTTCCTTTAATTAAATAAGTTATGATTATTGTACAACCTTTTGTCCTTCAAAATAAATTAATAACAATACTAGGTAAATTATAACCGCGGTAGCCTAGTGGTTTGGGTAATGGACTGTTGAGACGAGGTCTCGGGTTCGATCCCAGGTTCACTATGGCACACACCAATGACTTTTCGATGCTTTTCGAAGTTATCTGTGTATTTATCGCAGGTTTATTAGTGCCTCGGAGAGCACGTTAAGCCGTCGGTCCCGGTTGTCATACAAACATCTATGGCAGTCGTTACGGATAGTTGGAGCCCTCAAAAGTCCAACCAGTCTAACTTGGAACTTCGATATCGCCATTGGTTGTGGAGGTCAAATGGCAGTCGCTCCACGTAAAATATCGAAGTTCAGCCGCATCACAGTTAGACTGGAAAGCCGACCCCAACTGAGTTGGGAAAAGGTTCAGAGATTGAATAGGTAAAAATTAATAAAGTTTATTTTGGTTCTATATTCAACCTGTCGCCTGATTTAGTAACGCCACGTTTTAAGTCAGTTTTGTCAGTTTGATTAGCAAGAAAAACGTGAACATAACATAACATAAACTCACGCCTATATCCCCGAAGGGGTAGGCAGAGGCGCTAGCACCCACATTTGAAAAAAAAAAACGTGAACATGACTTTAATAAGCAGTTTGATCTGTCAAAACAAAACCTAACTACGTTTTCGTGAGAATCGTTTTCAATTAGATTTTGAAATATTCAAGTCTTTATAAGATTTGATGTCACACGTTTTAAAAACGTAATTTAATTGAATCGGGCTCCTGCATCGATTTTCTCACACGTTTTTTTTTTTCATACACTATTTTCATTTATCCATGTTATAAAGTTGGAAAGAACTAGGGACCATTTTCTATCTTATCTTTGTACTTACGTGACGTAACATTTCCTTTATACAGGGGATTGTACGGGGAGTCAGCGAGTATTAGATTTGCGATGCATTCTTGTCTCGTCGAGTGTGTACTTATTACGCCAGACGTCGCTTTTGTTGGTTTATTTATATTGCAGAAGGTAGTCTTCAAGACACAATCTATCTCTAGATACTATTATAAAATTGTAAAGGAGCAGTGTCTGTAGATTGAAGATATTAAAAAAATACTTGGGTTATTATTATGCCCCCCTATTGACCCCCTTCCTTAGACTTTACAATTAGCTTACCATCAGGCGAGGTTAAGTCATTTTGATGTGACAGATATATAAAAAAAAATTACGATTCTGAAAACAACAATAAAATTGCTTTTTTGCCTATTTGTGCACGTTGGACGCAAAAACTACTGAACGCATCTTGATGTCTTTTTCTTTTGCTTGAAAGGTTCTAGTGAGATTTAAAATTTTACGCATGTTGATCACAATCGATTGAGTAAAACCGGTCAAAAATAGGCATAGGCTAGTAGCTAGTAATAAAACATTTATTTATTGTTGCCTTTGTTTATTATAAGGAATAAGCATTGTAGGTATTATCCAAGTGCTAAGCTTGTATTAACACAGCATTAAGCGAGTATTATGTATGATATTGTTGTAAGTTTACGAGTATATTACTCAATAGCATGAATGTGTGGAAAAAAAATCTTCACAAACTTTCACATTTGTGTATTAGGTACATTAGTTGAAGTAGTTCAAACAGTTCCAAATTCAAATATTAGGTACATTGTGAAAAGATTATATCCCTTTGTGACATAAATGCCAATATGATAATTAACTGGCAACATTCAAAAAATCGTGCACGCACATAAATCAGAATGGCCCGATTTATTAAATCGAACATCGAGCGAGCTAGCGAAAAAGTTTCAGTGACAAATAAACGGTTTTCAGTTCGAAAACGTTCAGTGTCGCATCGCTGCAATTGATTGGAATGCACTTGCTAGTGTTGGCAAATATCGCCGAACTTTGTCAAAATGTATCATTTCGTTTTCGCTCATTTTTTATACCACTTAGGTGGCAAACAAGCACACGGCCCACATTGATGGAAAGCGGTTACCGTGGCCTATGGACGCGTGCAACACCAGGGGCGTCCCACTGGGTGCGGGCCGGAACCTCCACGTGGTGCACCTGGGCAACGTAGGCAAGCAGCGCCTCCCACTCGCCACGGGAGACGCTGCTGCCTGCGGCCAATCCAGCCGGGGTGGGAGTGGCCCTCTAGAGGGCTGCTCCGAGGCTCTCCACGTGTCCCTCTGACTAGCAGATGGCACAGTGGGGAGCGAGCGGGGGGCGAGCTGATTGTCTGCGCGCCGACGGTTGGGTGACAGGACGGCCTCCTGTCACCCTACACCCCACCGCCAGCGAAGTGGCGCGATGCTCGCCCCACCCCCCCTTTCGGGGGGTCGAGGGGGCCATCTTAAAACCGTAGATGGCCCGGGGTCAGCTGGGGTGCGAGGGATATGCCCATTGGGTAACCTTACACCCAGGTCACTAAGGCCCGAGACGGCATGCTGTTTTAGTCGGTTCGATCGCGACATAACCACCCCCGATGGCCGACGGGGGTGGTATCCATGGGGATTTCCGCACGATAAAAAAAAAAAAAAGGGGCGTCACACTTGCTCATGTTTGGCAGTGCTGGATTTGTCGTTGGGCTCTAGAGACTGTGGCCTGGAGAGTGGTTTATTCAGAACGCATTCGACACCTAATTGGTAGAATAGATAATAATTATTGTCATGTATCATAACCTATATCGCCATCAAAAGTATGTCCAAGAAAATGGGAAAAGGAAAGAGAAAACGGAGTAAAAGGAATCCTAATATTACTGCTACTATTCCAGATCCAGACTATAAAATTCTATATATATTCTATAGGTACTATTCCAGACTAAATCTATCTTTACGAAGGGTGCCCAAATTTCTTACGAACCGTCAAACAAAGTTGTTGGACTCAATTTTTGGTGACAGTTTAAACCTTTCGCATTTTTTGAGTAAGTACAATCTGATACACATTGCACATCACTTGCATTTGGTTTTCTCGTTTTCGTAGAATCTTTGACTTTCAACTGCAAAGGAACTTTTACGATTACTTTGTCTGATATCTTCTGTAAGGCAGAGGCACTTCCTTCATCAATAGAATTCGATGTCAACGGGCTTTGGACAATTTTATTATCTCTTGGATTCAAGTTACTATAGTTTTTTTTTATATTCAGTCTATCAATTGACTACACGTGCTGGGTGATGAGAAGCTGTGTTATACAGAAGATACAGGCCACCATTCCAGATGCTGTAGATCCTAAAATGGTGCTGTCTGCCGTGTCACCGCCGTTTGTAGAATAAATAGCTTTCTCAAATGAAGAGCTCACACTTTTTACACCAAAGATGAATTCCCTAATTATTGTACAGTCACCATCGGTATTGGCCGAATGCGGTCCAATTTCCTCCGCCGCTCTTAAAAAAAAAGTTAAATTTCTCGTCTGAAAATAAGAAAAATAAATATGTACATCAGTTTTTTATTTTATTTTATTTATTTCAATTTAAGAATCGTTTGTAACATTTTTAGTGTTAATCATTATTTATTCTATGGTTGAACTCTTAGGTATTGAAAAGAAATAAATGTGTTTCATATCTATTACACCTGAAGAACTAATAACCTAACCAATTCATTCTTTAATAGCTATCATCCCATTGACCTATACCTCTTTCAAAACCGTGTATGGAATTCTATCAAACTTCAGTGGCACGACTGTCCGCTCAAAAGGATTCTATATCGAAATCATATTAGACGAAACGAAGTCGTCTACAATATAACCTCTGGAAGTGTTGGAGAGTATTACTTGAATATTGGCTTGTGGATTATTATAAAAGAACTTCAAAAATTATTAGAGATGTATACAGATATGACTCTTTTGCAGTAGTCAAGGATAATAACAAGTGTTCGTTTTGAGATAAACTGCAAAAATACTATTGTCTTAATTTGACAGGTCTTAATTTAAATAAAATCATCTGTCCTTTTCCATCTGGTAATGAAAGAAATACATGCAATAAGGAAATTTTAAAGAATTTTAAGTTTAGAGATGTAACAACAGAATTAGCAGCATTAGCTAATAAAGCAAGTCATTATTAGCCCTGCCCCCTTCCCTTCAGGGTAGACAGCGCGTGTGTAACACCCTTAATGTTGCACACGTCCATAGGCCACGGTTACCGCTTCCCATCAAGTGGGCCTTGTGCTTGTCTGCCACCTACGTAGTGTAAAAAAATTAAGTTTTTTAAGAAAGAGGAGGAATTTCTGTAAGAAATTCTATTATTTATTTTGGGACATTGTCTCAAACACTCAGAATTTCTTTCTCAAAACACAGTAGGTAGGTTGTTTACTATATAGACATTCTTTGCTAGTGATATAAAAGTTATCCAAGTTCGTTTTCATTTAAAATATTCCAACCAACTCCAGTTCCTTCAAATTGAAGATGCGGTAAAGATGGTAGTATATAAAGTATAACACTTGAGAAACAGAAAAACATGATATTAACTTAAGCATTTATTTCATTTAAGTTGAGAGGTCCCGTAATAACTTTTGGGCATCGAAGTTATACACTAAAATGAAGCTAAAAAAACTTCAATTTATATTATTGGTTGATATCAGATGAATATTTTTATCATAAATTTTGTTTGAGTCAAGGAATATTCCTTTTTGAAATTGAAGTTAGAAGTAAAAAAGTAGATAAGTAGCTATTTCTAAATATAGAAAGTACCTATAAATATTGTTATTTAACATAAGTTAAATAACAATATTTATAGCTATAAGCTATAAAGCTTGCAACTTATAATTGCTGGATTCTACTATTTTCTTAAGTGAAGAAGTGATGCTGATATAAATCATTTTCTTAATTTGGAATATTTTCTGTATGGATACTTCCTTTAAATAAAAGGCCAAAAATAAACAACCATGACAGGTTTCAACGGAGGTAGGACACGATGGTATCTCCCGTCATACAGAAGACCGCGGCTATAATAGCCATTGTGTTATGTTCCTGGCGGTAAGTAGGGTAGCTAGAGCTTACAATCTCGCCTCGTTCCGCAACCTCCTCTTCCAACCCCCCCTCGAAATTCCCAACCCTCCCCTCCAGGGTTGGCAGCGCGAGTGTGACGCCCCTGGTGTTGCACACGTGCAAGGCCACGTTGACCACTTCCCATAAGGTGGGCCGTGTGCTTGTCTGTCACCTAAATAGTATAAAAAAAAGAAAAAACTAATAAAAGTATCAACAAAGGAGGCTAGAGAAGTTGACAAACTTTTGTATTGAACATAAGTGCAAGTCGTTTCTGCTATTCGCCTGTACAGAAAATGCAGTTTTCGAACTCGTTGGGCGTTGACTGGCGTTGACTATCGACGCAATAGCAACACGTAGCAACCTAACCTACACAACAACTCGGTAACAGCTGGCAATCTGTAACCTTTTACCTTATGATAAACGGCTACTCACCGGCTTACCCAGCGGCAGGAACACGAGCTCAATCCCAGGGCGCCTTGTCTCAGAGGGGTTCGGGTATGGTACGGCTATGTGTGTGAGAGGTAAGGGGACACTTCAAAGAAACAACTCTTTTCTATTGCCTCCAAATTAGTATTATATTAAAATATAATAAGTTCACAGAGAAAGTTGCTCAGGAATACAATAGTCTTCTTAAGATTAGAGCCGGAAGAGACTTCGCCCCAAGGTGGACAAAGCACTCCTTCAGTTATTAGTTGAACTTTAGGGTTCAACACAAAAAAATTAAATGAGGGTATATGTGAAAAGTCAAAATCAGTAACTATACGTGACCTAGGTGTCCTGGATCGTGGATGGAAGGCTAACAGTTGTCTGCCCACTCGGATGCCCTGCGAGATGATGGGAAAACACCCTTGCTGATACTTGGGCCGCCACCGCAGACCCGATGGTAAGTGGATTATCTTCGACCGCCAGACACAGGCCGTGCAGTTCTTTCCCCGAACTATGAGCCCTTCAGACAAAATTATACGATGAGAATCATCTTAACTAAATTAAGCAGACTATATCGGCGCAGAAGAACATGAGCAAACTTACCAATAGTTGGGAAATGCACTGAATCTAACTTTAAATTATGACAGATACTTTTCGAACACAGAGAAAAAGTTTAGTAACTAAACAGTTTGCAGGAGTTACCACGAGAACTGAAGACTGAGGATATGACCGCCGGGAGCTGCGATCTCGACTTATATAGACCCAAACTGAGAAACGTCCAGAAGTAAACACAATTTAACATACATGGGTTATCATTCATACATCTCTCAGCTGGCCATATAGTGCGTGGTTGACAGAATGTCAGAACTGTCATATTTGACGTTGAAATCGAAATTGTAATCACAAACCAATATATAATCTATGGAACAACATCGATTTATACTAGCGCCA
Source organism: Lithosia quadra (assembly GCA_963576445.1). NCBI lineage: Eukaryota > Metazoa > Arthropoda > Insecta > Lepidoptera > Erebidae > Lithosia > Lithosia quadra. Next base: position 16,223,617 of record OY754879.1, read on the forward strand.
TCCTGCGGCAACCAACGCGAAACCACCACGGTCTCGCAAGCATCGCGGCAAGCGTCGCTGCTAAACAAAACAATAGACGGCGTCAGATGAATATTTAAGATCTTACAAATCTTGCGAGTTTTCTACTTAAATCCTAGCTACGAACATGTTATCGTTAAAAATGGTTTCAAATACAGCATAGTCTGAAAATCCAACTATCTCTTTGTAATAATTCACATACTTAGTGTTCGTTCTAAAGCAGTCCACAAATCTAGTTTAAAGGTATAATGTATCGTAAATCTTGAGATTCTCGCCATTGAGTTCCTACGAAGTTCTGTATAGAGGCGTCACTGCCGTACCTCTTGAGTCTCAGCTCCATTGAAATTGAGAATTGAACGCAATTGCCTCCATATTTTTCTAGCTTACATTCGATTGATAACTTACCTACAATATTTGCAAGGTAATTACTAATTTATGGTCACTTCTTCCTTGAAATAGTAGGTTGGTGCTAGAAAAAAAATGGTCTATTATTCTTAGAACCTATATGTATTTATCAAATGTAAAAATTAATTCAATGAAATTTTCCGATCAAAAATCCTTTCCAATCATTAAAAAATTAATGTTCATCTTATATTTGTCACTTGAGGTTATCCACGCTCTAATTATCCAACTTCTAACTCACTATCGAATCACTAGCCCGTGTTTATTTTCTAAGAGGCAATAGAAAATGGATTTCCAAAATTATAGTTTGGGGCTCTTTTGTCCGATAAGACTTATTGTTTTAGAATTATTGATCCAAAACCCATTTGGTTCAAGAACTTACTGAAGCTACCACCAATTCAGCCAAGCAAGCGAGGACTTGAAATATCGAAATGCTTTTAAGAACATTGCAAAATATAAACGACACTAAAATACTTCTGTGTTCAGTATCGATAGTGGAGATAAGGAATGCATCTATTCCAATTTCGCGAACTTGAAGCTAGATTGCAAAGCATTGAACATTTCACCCACGTTTACGTTAGAAACGCTGTGTGACCTACATACCTACTTTAAGCAATTCCTGAGTTCTCGGCTCCAAACTTCTGAACGATATGAGAGATGCCTAACTGAGCGGAAATTCAGACGCAAGTAACTTGTTTATTTTTTTTTGCTACTTTTTTTTAATATGAACACTGTACAATCAGCTGCAAAGAAACTTAACCCTTCTAATAAAGGAAGAGTTAAGTTATGTCAAGTTATCTATACTAATATTATAAAGAGGAAAAGTGTGTGAGTTTGTGAGTTTGTGACGTTGTTTGTAGGGGGTAATCTCTAGATCTACGGAACCGATTTCAAAAATTCTTTTACCAATAGTAAGCCACGTAATTTGTGAGTGTCGTAGGCTATATATTTTATTGGAAAATAATACGGACCCCTACTTAAACTTCAATAATGTAAACCAAGGTATGAAGAAACTTGCTATAAAATGTCTTTTATCGCATGCGCTGCGGAAACTATGAATTTTATAACCAAAAAATGTTCTACAATATTAAATAACACATTAATGTCTACAAAAAGTGGAGAGTAGAGTGGAGTAGAGAGTGTAGTGGAGAGTCGATTTATTAAAATAGGCTTGGTGGCAATGCCGACTTCCACGCGGGCGAGGCCGCGGGCGGAAGCTATTCTCAATATATTTGATTGTAAATTGAAGGAAGCCTGAAACGTTGTTAGTAGCTAATATAATCAAGTATATACATACATACAAATCACACGTTTCCTCATTGGGGTAGGCAGAGACAACATCTAAGTAAATTGCATGAGCTACTTACAACAATATTATGATTAAATTGCTAATCTGAAATAATAATGTAAAATGAAATTCCTTTTAATTATAACTGCTATATAAATCTAAGCAATTAAAATCCAATTTCAAAGTCCAAATAAACTCAAGGGTATGATTAACTTTATAAATCAAAATCTGGACCGACTAAATCGAATCATAATGTTATATTATGTTTGAGTTGGATAATTTCTCGTTTCAGAGTTATTTTATTTCTTATAGGCTTGGAATGTAAAAGCTTAGAGCAGACATTATTAGTAAAGGGTACCCTTTGGCACTCGTAGCCACAAGTAACAAATAACTCAAATAGGCAGAAAGATAAAAATTGTAACAAATTACTGGCAATAGGTACTCAAATAGGTAGAAAAAACTTAAAATTGAATTTTGGTTATATTATGTATCTTACATAAACTTATATACTTACATGTATTTAAAAATTGTTAAATGAATTTAACAGACACTTCATTTTTATTTATTTGTATAGATTATGAATCGTATAACACTGTATCTCTCTCAGAACTTGCGAACAAAACCTATTCAACTGACATTTATAGAATTAACCTAGAATTTCTTAAATATCTTCTTAATATATATAAATCTCGTGTCACAATGTTTGTCCTCAATGGACTCCTAAACCACTTAACCGATTATAATAAAATTCGCACACCATGTGCAGTTCGATCCAACTTGTGAGATAGGATAGTTTTTGAAACGGATTTCGACATCCACGCGGGCGGAGCCGCGGGCAACAGCTAGTATCTCTATATGTAAACTAAATGTACGTATATTATACGGCAGCACAATTGTTCAAAAACATTTCACCCCACCATACATATGTAATACTCGAAGGCCATTACACTTCAAACGATCACGGTTAGCTAAAAAGAAGCTAAGTATTGAAACAGCGACTCAACTATAGGGGAAAATAAGCTAGGTCCCTATCGCAGCGTTTTAAAATTATAATTACCAACCCATTTATGTCCCACTGCTGGGCACAGGTCTACTCTCCTCTAACGAGAGAGCTGAGAGGCTTTGGACCTTAATCCACACACGCTGGCCTAATGCGGGTGGTGGATCAGACATGTCCTTAGAATTTCTTCTAGGACATGTGGGTTTCCTCACGATGTGTTTCCTTCACCGTCAGCAGATGGTATACATGTCAATAGTACATATAAATTTCACAAAGTGAAATTCACATTGGTACATTGTCCGGCTGGATTTGAACTCGATACTTTGTTATATTGGCAATATATAAAGGAGTTCATAGAAGAGAAGGGGGAGGGGGCGGAGTAGCTTGTTAACTGAATAATTAATCATTGATAATAATTATGTGTATAAAATGAACGATTTTAATGCATGAAATTTCTTTTGTTTCCATAAAAAAAACCTTTACGCAAATCAATGTTGACTTTTGCAGTAACGTCATATCCTTATAAATATATTTAAGTATGTGTAAAAATGCAGTCGATAAACCAAGGATCTCTTTAATAAAAATCCACAAGCATTATTTTTTACGACATCCTCTCCGCTGGCTTCCGCGCCTAGCCTCACGTTGAAATCAAACGATAATGTGTTTGTACTGCCGCTGTCACCGTTCCACGTTTTTACCCCTATACATATTTATCAGGTAGAAAATAGAAAAATGTATTACTGTTGCCATTGTGTATTTTTGATAGTATATTCTTATAGCTTCTCGTTCAAGAGTTTTTGAAGGGATATTTATCATGTCTGTTATTTGTTTTGAGTATCTGATATTTCGGGACAGTTATCCGTGTATCCGAGTCCATCAGTCAGTATAGTGCCGAATTATCGAATGCTCAAAACATGTAACAAAAATTGTAAATACCTATTCCGATATTTATTTTAATAGTAAGTTTATATTAACTTTTAAACTTTCGCGTTCCATGATTATAATACTTAATATGTATTATATTAACCGTGATCGCGTTAATTCCCGTTTACATAATTAAGTAATGTATTATACCTAATAGTAAGTTTCTAAAATATTCGAAAATTTACTTTTAACTAACATTCTAATCTTCGGATACCTGACAGAATGTAAGTAATCGACATGTAACAAACTTCATTGAACTATCTTATCTTAAAAAAACTACTTTGTTATTATCCGTTTAAGTTTACTGAAACATATCGTACAAGTTAGTATTACCTTTGAAATTACTGCTAAATGTGGACTATTTATCTATATATATAAAAATGAATCCCTATTTCCCTTGGTCACGGCATCACGCCTGAACGGCTGGACCGATTTCGTTAATTCTTTTTTTGTTGTGTTTGTTATTGTCAGGAGAAGGTGCTTACGAAAGAAAAAGTCAAGAAAGTTGCGCGGGACATAAGACAATTTAAGAAAGTTAACGACCATATTAACTTATTGGGAGACGGACATAGGATACTTTTTATCCTGCCACGGGGACGACGTATGCCACGGGTGAAGCCGCGGGGCACAGCTAGTCTGAGATAAAGATAATATTACACAATTTCACAAAGAAAACTAAACGAACTAAATCTATAGGCATTAACCGCATGAACGATGTCTATTGAAATTTATATTCTTGGTCTGACCTTCTCAACTATTCAATAACAGATTGTTTTGAGTTTCGGCTAAGTCTGTGATTTACTGCGAAGTGTTATCAAGAGCATCGCTTCAGTTCTGTGAAATGCTTTCATTGACTCAATTTGGAAGATTCTCTTCAAGAGAAGTTGTTTCAATAATGCAAGGTTGAAAATTTGTGCTATATTTTTTTGCTGTACCTATAAATGATGGATTTTATGAAGTAACACTAATACTACTCTTATACTTACTGTAATTTTCTCATTAAGTTATTTGTGTTTACCGTCGTTGTTTTGGTTTTTTGGTCAATAACATAATATAAGGAAATATTCAAAACCATTAAAGACATTAAATTATTTTAAATTCGGTTACGTCCATACATACCAGTTTCTTGTTTCTTTCACCTTATAACTGACACATCGATATTTAATGTTTTTCATACGAAATTAATTTCATCCTTAAGCATCACCTTTTCCATCGTCTTACATACTTAATGTTATGTTTATCTGTTTTCCATTCTTCCATCTATATTAAATTTGTCACCTCACACATTGTTTGGCTATACACACTTTATTTGCTACCGACAATGTAATTATTTTACAATTTTATGACAGCTTTTTTTATTTCATTTTGCACCTATAGGTATTGCTGATAATCCTTATTCACTTCCAGGCCTTTAATAATTTATGAGACGTTTACTTTATCTTTTCCAAAGCAATACATTTGAAATTACTCGTTTTACCAAATTCAATTCCACTGAGGATTGAAGCATTCATTTTTATAAATATAGCCCAGTTGGGCTACAAGGAAATCTGTGGCTTCATTTTATTGGTTTTTTTATTGTTATGGAGAGCTATTTTGTTTTTTATTGTGTACTAACTCTATACTTACTGTTTGTATGTAAGTGTGGTCTTTTTCATTACTTAGTGATATATAGATAGAATATTAAAAGTACCAACAACTCGTCATAGTTATTATAGCAGCTGAAATCACTTTTACTTTATATACTTTTAATACTATTCCTACCTTTATAGCATTTACTGTTGCTATCTTAAGCTAGGACTCTGTTTGAGCAAAACCGATATGATTTGCTTCGTTCCGAGCATTCTGTAACTTGATCAAGATACATGATAAGCGAGACAATCGGCCACATATCAAAACAGTTTATCACATTATCATTAATCAATTGCAAATAAAGTTAATGCTGACAGTAAAAATCACCAATAAACTAAGTAAATATAATAATTAAAAATTAATCAAATCTGTGCCCGTAGCCAAGTCTCAAACGTCTAAATCGCTAACGATCGCTAAGCAAACGAATAGATAAGGTCGACCAATCACACTCAGTGCCCGTAGCCAAGTGGAAAAAGTCTAAATCGCTATCGTATCGTATCGAATAGAATAGTTTAGGTCGACCAATCACACTCCAGCTCGTGATTCCGCCGCGGCGCGCGCATCGTACACCGGCGACGAGCTGGGATGTGATTGGTCGACCTAATCTATTCGTTTTCTAAGCAATCGTTTGTGATTTAGCTATTTCCATTTGTCTACGGGGGCAGATCCCATCGAAATTCTATAGCGTTCGAAATTATTCGAACAGTTACCAAAGACCGCACGGCAGACAAAGAGTCACTTTTTGGCTTAACCTGCAGTTGCTTCACATCTCTTAAATCGCAGCATAATTCTGAAACCTTGAAGAAAGTCAAAGCTTTATATCACAACGATTCGATGACAGTTGATTTTCTTTTAATGGGACATAAAAGTAACGGAATGAATACCCCGCCCGGAGCGCTCAAAGCTTTATCATTTCGAGGACCATAATAATAGAACAGTTGCAATTGACAAGCACAAGTTTCTCAAACTTACTTTGAAGTGTTTAAACACACGATTTCGCTATCACTCACTGGGTCTTAATTAGTTTAATTTATCACTTCTTACCAAACCTTTTTCACCTGGACACTGATAAAACCGTGTCTAGTATTAAATTAGTGCTATATCCTCGCTCACTACCTACCTTAATAGGTCACGTACCACAAGCATTAAGGTTGATAGTTACAGAGAAACGTTCAGTGGTTCTTAAACTTTTATCGAGGATCCCCGATGCAAAAGTACGGCTGCGATCTTAATGGTTTATGAGATCGGAATTATTTATTGGATTCATTTACTTTAATCTTTCTGTGCTATAATATGATTAAGACGCTCAGATGCAAATATCTTACTCAATGGAATTGCTTTTGGATTTTGTCTTATTTTAAGGACATTTTTCAGTTAATTAAAATAACTTTAAACAGTTGCAATATATATAGAGCAAGAGGCCGTGAACCCCAGACCTTCGTTATTTTATAAAAGCTGAAAGTTTGTCAGCGCATGCTCCCAAAACAGATAAGAACGATGGCCCATTATGAAGTTCGGGTCATAGTGGCTTTGGCAGATACCGATGGGTCCTACGTATACTGGCGTAAGTGAAAAAAATAGATTTTACAGGAGAGCGATTTTAGTTGCCAGAACCATATTTTTGGGTCATATCTTCTGACCTACTTAACCGAATTTAATGAAATTTCGCATTTAGCTTTAACATGTGATACTATTTCTAGGGTTGTTAGCAATTTTCATGAATTATTAGTACTTTTTGAGATTTTACACATTGGCCCTTTTACATCGTCATATTTCTGTGATTTCACGTATATATTGTTCAACGTAAAGAAACTTAAGTGATCTTTCGCCCTTTTACTAGGCTTAATCTAAATAATGTTTTAAGCGAATACTGTCTTTATTTATGCATGTAATTGTTTTATATTGCTATCACGTATTACTCTTAATAAGGATCAGTTACAGAATGTTGCTTATTGTATAATATATATAATATATAATATATTGTATTCGTTTTAATGCAAATACGCCCTTATACTGTGCTCAAATTTAGTTAGGTCTTTAGCATAATGTGTCCTTATTTATAAATAAAACAATTCGCTAAACATTTTCAAGGTTTTATAAGATTAATATTATATAAAATGCAATATAATGTAAGCAACTGCTCGTATAGTCGTACATAAATGGCAATATAATAAGTAGGTTCAATGATCTGATCCTATTTTCTGAAGCAAGTGAAAAATCTTAGTTTATAGAATATACATCATCGATGGTTGCTCGTCGGACAAACTGCCGATTAATGTTGGCTCCCTCAGGGGTCGGTACTCTCTGCTACGTTATTCCTGCTGCACATCAACGATCTGCTCAAGCCCGGTACCATTGGGTATGCAGGCGACAGCACAGTAGTTGAGAGTTACAATTCCAGCCCACGAAACAGTATGGTACAGATCCGGTCTCTTCGAGAGGGTATGTTCGAGCGTTTGAACTTGTCCTTAGAGGCGGTCTCCGACTGGGGTGAAGCCAACTTGATCAACTTCAACGCAACTAAGACTCAAGCGTGTCTCTTCTCTACTAAATGGAGCGAATTCCAACCGAGCCCTACCTATCGGGGTATATTCCTACCGATAACCGACCACCTTGAGCTTCTTGGCGTGAACCTTAATTCTACCCTCAATTTTGACCCATACTATGAGGCGAAGGCTCAAGTAGGTGCGACAATACTTCACGCTGGAACAGCTCCTCAATTTATATTAAGCGCAAGTCTGGTCGTGCATGGAGTACTGTTCGCACCTCTGTGATGGCTCAGCAAAATACCACCTGGAAGCGCTTGAGTCGATTGAGAGACGAGCCAAGAGGCTCATCAACAACAATGCGCTGGTCGAAGCTAGGCTTCAAAGTCTGGAGCATCGGCGCAGAGTTGCTAGCCTTTCGATTTTTTATTCGTTGCACTTCGGAGAATGTGCTCTGGGGTTGCATAACCTGATTCCTTCAAGCCCTTTTCATCACCGAATGACCGACCAGAAGGACGGCGATGAGCCATCGTTATATGGTGGACATTCCGCTAATACACACGAATCGCTTCAGCAATACGTTCATTATGCGTACCTATAGCTAAGGAGTGAAATGCCCTGCCTGAGTCTATAAAGCTATAACCTGGATGTCTTTAAGTCTAGAGTGAACAGGCTGCTTCTAGACAAGCAAGCAAGCGTGCTCTATCGTCGACTACATCGTCTCTTAACATCAGGTGAGATAGTGGCCAAATGCGGGCCTATCGAATATAGAAAAAGAATCTGTGTGAGTGAGAAGATCAAAATACAAATCTTCAACTGTATATTCCGCACCATAAGGAAGAGGAGATACTGTTACTGGAACCAAAGATACTTTATTACTAAATTTATATATTTTGAAACATCACTTAATGATAAACTATTATGATTTATCTGCACCGATGTCAATAATCAGGCATGAATAGATATAAATGTTGTGAAAAACTTAGCTAATTAACAGCATTGAACTGATGCTACCCGACGTCTCAATAAAAGTAAAGCTCTTACGGTAAACAGATCGTCATAGATAAAACAATTATTACTTGGTAAACATTAATTTATCTAAGTATCTATGTACAGGCGTGTTGTTAGTAAACAACTCGCCTGTATATACTTACTTACGCCACAGTATGTTATTTCATCACGATTAATAATCAGGTAATAATTTAACTAGGTATATATTTCAGGTGATGATTAATGCTTTAAATAAACAAAAAAAAACTAAGTTGCATTTTATTTGCTGGCAAAAATATCATTTTAAAATTAAAGTCGTAAGTGATTTGTTTAAAATCAAACTACGTAAACAGGCGTAAACGACGTCTACGCCTTTTTACAATGTCGCGCCGCGTCCCTACCTGACAACTCAGCGCTGTAAATGGGCGAATCGTGCGATCGGGCTTTATACGTGAGGTAGTTTTTACATATACGCCTATTTGCCTAAAATTTTATTTTGGATTTAATTGAAAAAAAAATTTTTTTATTTACTAATATTATAGAATAGAGCAAAGTGAACTCATTGCTCAAATAATTGGAAAAAGGCGTAAACGGCAGTTTCGCCTTTATACGTAGGACCCATCGATACATGGTACTAAAGGGTAGCTGTAGGAGCGAGCGCAGGGCAGTGGGTGTGAGTGACATGGCAAGTCAGGTCTATTGCGATCCTTCACAGCCCATGTATTGGAATTACACAATTGGAATTATAATTACATTTATATAATGCCAATACATGCGCAGTGAGGGATCGCAATAAACCTAAAATTGGAATTAGAATTCCAATTTTATAATTCCATAATATGCGCAGTGAGGGGTCGCAATAGACCTGACTTGCCGTCTCACTCGCACCCACTGCCTTGCACTTGCTACACTTTAGTACCGTTTATCTGCCAAAGCCACTATGACCCGAACTTCATAATGGGCCATCGTTCTTACCTGTATTGGGAGCATGCGCTGACAAACTTTCAGCTTTTATAAAATAACGAAAGTCTGGGGTTCACGGGCTCTTAGTCCAATACTGTGTTTTAGGTTGAAACAAAAGGCTAAAACGCAGTCTATCTTTCATCCAAATACTTACATCTGTTTTTGCGTGAAAGGGTAACAAATGTCCATACGTCTATAGTCACAGATTTTCGCGTTTATAATACGAGTATAAGTAAGGGATTATCGAATGGCTAATGATCAAAGTAATAATAAGATATTTCCAAATATCTTTGTAGTTGAAGTGGCAACCCTATGTAAAACCTATGTAGACGAGAATTTCTACAACGAGCACGTAACAGCAGGTAACTTAGTAAGATAGAGTATGTATTCTCACGGGCGGGCGGTGTGAAACTGTCATGGGGTTAAGTCTCCTTCTAAGTGTGGACTTTCTACAAGCCAAATTTACCGAAAAATGTTGGCATTTTGAATGTTCAAAAATGTATTCACAAGTGAAAGAGAACTATGTCCAAATAGTGGCAAGCAATAGTATAGGTACTAAATTACTTGATTTTTTTTTTATACTTAATTTATTTGTCATCTATGTCAAACATTAGTAGAATTCATAATGAAAACCAACATGAAACATCTCTTAAAAATCGTGGTTCGTTCATAAAATCAATATTCGTGTTTAACTCGCCTTTGTTTATGAAATTCATATTTGTAATGTGTGTGTGTAAAGAATTAAGTAACTTTGAGATCTCCAATTTGAACACAAGATTAGGCTAATTTAGATTGAGAACATTCAAGGTCACTCCAGGCTTATATGAAGGGCAATAGACTGGACCCTTATTTTACTGTTACTGGCTAGTTCAAAGGCAGACTTTCGCCTAAACCTTTGGGAATTACGTTCTTGCCCTGTTGTTATCTATGACTTATCTAAATGAAGCTTTATTTTATTTCGTTCTGTGCAAGAGTAGAAAATATAAATGAAAGACAACTGCTTAGAACTGCAATATTGTTTAGAAACTGATTAATAGGGAGATAGATATTCATTCCAAAATTGCGTGTGGGCAATTTAAGAATAATTTTAGTCTATTTAAGAAGTAAGAAAGACAAAATGGATAGAAATCTCTTTTATCTAGTTTTCTTTTATTTAGTTAAATTAATCATAAGACATTTTTGCAAAGATATTTTTTTGGTAAATGCCTTAGATGAATAGGTTTGATTTTCTTTTAGAGAAAATATTAAGTTCCTAGCTCAAGTATAAATATGTTTATAAATAAATGTTACACTATTTTTTTTACTTCTAACTGCGAAGACACAAATCATGCCCACCAAAAGAATATTAAAAAATAAAATTAATAAGCCTCTTCATATAAAGAAAAAAGTGCTTAAAGGAAATAAATCGAAAAATTTAATATCGTTCTTTTAATCAAAATGAAAAAAAAAATCACGGGTAAAAATTTTCTTCATAACGGTGAAAAAATCGTTGACCTCGACAGGTAGGGATAATCAAATATCTGAAAGAGCAAAACCGTATATCAAAGGCCGCCGTGGGGTGCTTACGCGAAACGCAAGTTGGAATAACTTATGGTCCAAACGTTGTTATTTTAGGATGCTAGAAAAACTAAATCGTTTACTGAAATTCACCATATCAAGTTCAAAGAATTGTAAGGGTAATTAACCGTTATTATTTTATAAGGATTCTGGAAGTTATAATATTATTATTATCTACACGTTTTTTGGGAAAAAATATCATTAAAAACATTACCCTCCTTTCTTCGGCAGTTGGGTAAAAACAACCCGCAGTTAAATGTATTTGGATAGAAAACATGGACAGAATTTATTTTTTAAATGTAGTTAAGTTATGTTTTTCAAACATGAATAGGTTAGTTCAAATGAAATAATATTTTTTGAAATTGTTAGTACTTTGATTGATACAAAAAGTTTATATCGTGGAAATTTAATAAAACTAGTTTCAATGGTAGCTTACTTCAAATTGATTAGTAGCCATGCAACATCTGACTTTTGCTCGCTTCCACGTACTATCATGTCATTAGATGGAGCCGAGATGATGTCCACGATATCTATTTCTAGTAGTTAAATCCATAGCCACAAATTAGAAATCATTACAGTTTATTAAACACCCAATAAATAATACTCTAACCTGCTCTAACAGTTACTTTTTCCGAAGAATGTTAAGTCTAATTCGCACATTCTCAAAAGAAGAATAAAAACGGCAAAACGGGAAAGGTAAAAAGTTACGAAGCTAAGAATACTGGCAATAAAAGATGATAAAGTAAGATTAGTGGTACTTGCCCAGTTCATTCGTGTTGAGCAAAGCAAAATTCGTCCGGAAGTAACCCTATAGACGGGAAAAACGAGAAAATAAGAGAATATTAACGGTAAGGAAAAAGGATCTTCTATAGTCCCACATTATAGATAATAATATAGCGTAGACTAAAATCCCTAATCAAACCAGTCTAACCGTGTTAAGAAAAATATGACTCTTACCTTTAGTTTTGTGGGTTCAAAAACAAAACGTGTATTTAAGCTGCTGTTTTCAACAATCCCGTCAGCAGCAACGCTCTACTCTATCGAAAATATAGGTATCATCTTCCACAAATCCAGCTAAGTATGAGTAGATACTAGACGAAAGGTACAACTTGGCACATCGCCAGACTCTAAAGGAAAAATGTTGCTAACTTGAAAACATTCTTTCTCGCGTTTAACATGGAACAAACACACTACGAACAAAAGTCTCACTAAAATCGAGATTGGGTAATATATTATGGTAGAAAGCAGAAAAAAATGGACACGGGCCGAGTATTTTTTACGAATTTGGTCTGGTCGCTGTGGACGTGGAATAGTACAATTAGATTTTGTGAGTATTCCTTTTCAGGTTAATGTCAGCTCGTAACCGTGTACGTGCTTCTCTCAATGTGTGTGAAATGGTCCTGTCCTAATTACTTCGGTTGACTGGCTGATTGGTGGTCGTAGGGTTCCATTGGCGTGCCTACACAGGAATCCCGCCGCCTTTTGTTCTTGTAATCATCTAACTGTATGCCTCATTTACTCCATTTCAGTTTAGTTATAGGTTCACAATTTATTGTTTTGTTGATTAAACTGTAATAGAATTTAAAGGATGGATTTTTTAGTAATAAACTTCTATCGATTGTGTGATTGTTAATGAAAACATCCATATTTTATTTCTTTTTTGCATTTTTTGACTCTTGAACTCTGATTAAAAAAAGTTCAACTTAACAATACGATGTCTTTTCAGCTAAATAACAAGAATGTTCTACAATATTTGTTGTAATTTAACCCTGAATGGTTTCGTCGCACGACTATCTCAAAGATTTTGATTCAATATTTATGTAGAAAATTCCACTAAGTGCCATCAATCAATAGTATTAATAACTTATATATTAGTTCACACCTACTGCATCCTACCTAACTAGTATTTTAAATGTGAAAAAGAGCTTGTTTGTCTGTTATTTAGACACATCAAGGTCGGTTAGATGAATCTTGAAGCAATTTGCCACCCAGGTGAAGTAAGTACAACCAAAAATACAATATAGGCTAATACCACGAAAAGTTTTTGTGCGTCGCAGGAGACAATATTCGATATAAGTCAAGCCCAGGCTAGATTAGGTTCCAAAAAGATTGTTCTCACTATTTTACAGTTATTATTTATATACAAATAACTACTGTGAATGCCCTGTAATTTTTTATTAATAGATGGAATTTCGCCAACAACGATTTTACGAATTTCCCATGCGACTAATTTCAAGCGGACTCTGAAGTGCTCCTCTTAATAACTCAATTAAATTGCCTGCAATAGCTTCATAGCTGATGGTACCTACATTTATTGTTAGAGGATTTATCTCTCGGATTGTTGAAAAATAACATTTAAATTTCAACTAAAATTTGCAAAATTATTGAAATATTTAAAAAAATTGATATCTAATCTATCTAATCTACTTTCTTCTATAATCGACATTATTTTCCGATGCTTGACAGTTCCTCAAGTCCTTTTGCACTACACATTTCCATCTTGTTTTGGATGTGCTAAGTCAGTTGGATGACTTTAAATTTCACACATTTCAAATCCTAGTTTACCCTCTTTCTTTGTTTTAACATCTTGATTGTGTAAGGAATAAAATTACGAATGACAAACTTTGAAACCTTATTACTTGATGATATTTATTTATTAACAATACTAAACATTTGCTGGATTTATTCAAAATAGAAACAATGTTGTTATTCTACTGAATCGGAACTCAAATAAAGTTGAAATTCATTTACTTAACTCCAAAAACTAACATAATCATAACTCATACTGAACGAGCAACGTATTATTCTTTCTTAGGGATCCAAACATAAATTTACCTTCGAGGAAAATATGCTACCATTCTTACATTATAAGGGATAAAATCTCGTGTAGGTTGGTTTTCATGCGCCGCAACCTATACTGAAAGACAAACATCATACTTCTTAAAACGTGTAATAAAAATGTACCGTATAAATTGGCTTAGGACAAAGAATTCAAAAACATTTGCCTCTACAATATTCAAGTTAACTGTTTATCCTTTTCAAGCTTACATGAAAAGTAATGGTAAGACTATGGATTTTTCTTCTGTTAGGTTTGACCAGGTTTGACCTTATTGCGCTATCAAGATCGAGATCGTCAAGTCAGGAGTGGATAGGTTGCTTCTAGGCAAGCGTGCTCCATTGTTGACTATACTCCAGTACTACACACATTCTGTGTCTGTAATAAATTATAATATGCTGCTCCTGAATATTCATGTCAAGTAATAGATTTATTGCTTAGGCAGTCCATTTGTGCTTTTAAAAGTTTACACCCTATTATACTTCTTAACCTGCTGAAGGTATTTTAAATTACTTTATTTTCTGAAATTTTCGTCCAGCAGCTCTTGCAAGTCAGCCGAACGACCAAGTTTTGAACTAGTGCAACTGTAGTAGCAGTTTACAGAACTTTCTCAACACTTGCATTCCTCGCTTGAATTATAGCATAATATACGAGTACGTTTGGCTATAAAACTAACAGTTCCCATTGTTCCAGATCATTGTTTTTATTGGTACTTGTAAAATGTTTGATGGCGTTTCTAGTTTTATAATAGTTTGTTTCTTGTTGGCAACGCTTAGACTAAAGTTTCAGATAAAGGCTTTATATAATTGCTGGCGTGTGCAAATATGACTGTCATAATGTAACTAAAGAAATTCTAAAAATAGTTCACAGTATGATATTAATTAAAATAAGTCGTAGAGGAACGTGTAATACAGGCTAGATAGTGTCAACTTCGTAGACAGGTCTATTAGGTGATGTTGTATTGAATCAAGGGTAGATCAGAACCACTCTAAACTGGCGGGCTTGTCTGAAAGATGTATCTACTGATAGTAAAGGAGGCTCATGAAGAAGGATAACCGGAAGTATTTATAAGAGATAGGATATGACGGTATCTACTGTCCGAACTAAGCAGTCCGTCTGGGGTAGTACCTCCGCCCTACAGAAGATCGCGGCCATAATAACCATCTTGTTGTGTTCCCGTCGGTAAGTAGGGTAGCCAGAGCTCACGACCCCTCCTCCCCTTCTCCCCAATCCCCTCCTCTAACCCCCCCCCTCCCCTCCAAACTCCTCAACACCAGTCCCCTTCAGAGTTGGCAGCGCGAGTGTGACACCTGATATTGCACACGTCTATAGGCCACGGTGACCGCTTCCCATCAGGTGGGCCGTGTGCATATATGCCACATAGGTCGTATAAAAAAAAAACAAAAAAAACGTGTGTAAATATTTATGTGTCTAAGATTAAAAAACCAAAAGATTTTTTCAAATGAATTACATCTACACTTCTATTGTAAAGAGAATTATTATGATCTTGGTTGAAAAATAGTGTTAGAACTCACATAGATCTGCACAAGAATTTTCAATTGTCTGTACTTCGGAATTTAATATGCTCGGATAATCCGGGTCAAGAAAAGTGCATGACTAGAATTCGTTGAGAAAAGAAGTTTAGAAAAATAAGGGATCTAAGATATTGGCGCGGTTTATAAGATTCAGTTATTGATATTGTTTGAAACTGATAAATTAAGTCAAAGTATATTAATAAACTTTGAAAAATAGAACCTATAAGTAAATAGTTTTTATGCATGACTTTGTGCATATTGATACTGAAAATATTAATGGTCTGATTCAAATTCGTCATAATATATTCTGAATAGGAATCAAATTTAAATCTATTTTATTTTTTTTATTTTTTTCTGATAAATATTGAATATTGACTTGAAAATATATTATGATGCAAAAATGTATGATACATTTTAAATTTGTCATTGATTGCTAAATATAGTAGGTTTAATCAATGAATGCAATGTTATACGACTTGCTCTATTAACTTTGTTGATAAATTTTACCATCTACTCCTCCGTACAAATCGTTTCAATCTAAAATAAAATGAAACATTTATACCCCACTTTATTTCTATCTCACAAATCTGGAAACGCTGTTGATTACACCATAAAACACACCGAAGAAACCAAAAGCCGTAATCCAATTTACGGCGAACAACAAACATTATAAATAAACACGAAGGACCCCACAAATAGCGAAAACTATAAATAATACGAGCACATAAACATCGCCATAGTTCAACACCATGATATTGATAATAAAAATTCCTTTCCGGACTAGCGAGGGGAGATCCTAAGCCCACGTACTGAATGCCAAAGTGTGGATAAATAAAGATCTATCGGAAGGTACGAACAAAAATGAAGCTATGCGGATTTTTTCCAGATTAAATATTTATTGACGTTTTGGTTCATTTCGTTCCGAAGACCGAGTAGATTTATTCTCAGTCAACGTTTAGTTCCATATAATTTCATGAATCTGTAATTTTATTACTACACTACTGGATAAATCATTTTAAAGAGACAATACTTCTTGATGTTTGTGTGATAATTGTTGTGTAACTAACTGCCAAGTAAGTCTCCTCTAAATCTTTGTATCAGTTTTGATTCCCTCTAAGAACATTATAATTTTGTATTCATAGATATTTATATTCATTAGCATTCATCTGACCGTTTCTATCTATAATGATATGTTCCTATTCTAGAACACTTATTACAAGGTCTGCAGTATGTGCCATTATGTTATTGCCATTACCAACAGATGATTTGCGGGTTGCTGCCCATTTACCTATTTGTAGCAAAAAATAATGTCATAATTTGAAAGTTTTAACATTTTGAGGAGGTCTTTCGATCTTAGTTTCTACGACATCAGCGCAACTTTTCAAAACAATTTCTAGTCAACATAAAATTAACTAGCAATTTGTCTTTCTTGACGATACAACATATTTTATATAAGATGGAATGTCAGCATTAAATCAGGTCGAACGCTAACGATAACCCAAAACAGATAGGACCGTTCGGGGAAAAAAATATATTATTTAATAAACCCTAAACCCAGCAAGCGTTTAGGTTCTGTGGATAAATTATAGCCCAAGTGTTACAACTACTGGATATTTAGGTTTCATAATATTATACAAAGTATTTACAACGCCTAGATTTACTTAGTATTGTGTTTATTTATGATACACTTGTTTTAATTGGGTTAGATTTATTTATGAGTATGTGCCTTTTGTTTGAAATATAATGCTTGTTTTAACTTATATTTGTTACTTGTATTATTTTAACAGTTTCTGTTCTCTTTTCAGATTTTTCATCCGATTTGAAAGTAATCCTTGAAATATCATGTAAGTGTCTTGATTCTTTATTTATTTTATTATATTTTTTTACAAGTACATGGTAATTCAATTTAGATTTTCACTTGAATATTCCTTTATTTAATATTCTTGTAATTTGCAATTGTGTGTGTTTGTGTGTGTATGTGTGTGTGTATGTGTGTTTTTGTTTTGTGTGTGTTTTAATGCACACATATAAAAATAATAAAGATAACATAAAAATAATTTTATATGTGTGCAAAAACTTAAAACCGTATTAAAAAGAAAAGCTCTACTGAGCAATTAGGATCTTATTTATAATAGTCATAATCGATGTGTGTTCGCACCATTGCACCGCGGCACCGCCACGCTTTTCACAGATTAGAATTTCAAATAGGTACCCAATCCCAAAGCCGTCAATAAAATTCTGTCACCCTACGGTAATAAACAAATAAAAGTGTACACGCAGTTAATCTGGCGTATGTATTTTTAGGTCAGAATTTTCGTCATTACTGGATGGAAATAAATAAAATTGAAATCAGTTTGTAACATTAAAATAGATACTTAACAGTTTTTCAATGAACGCATATTATGAATGTGACTACCGAGTGATACTTGTATAAAAAAAACACTTTTAGTCTGTCTGTCTGCTAAAAAAATCTGTAAGTATAAATTATAAAAGCATATTCAAAACAAACGTTTTAATTCTAATTTGAGCACCTATTTAGTTATACAAAATCTCGAAGTGATAAATTAAAAGAACAACTTATGTTTCAAAAATATGATTTTATAAATTATATCTAAGTACTGATTTTTTGGCTAATTTATCTTTAGATTTTTGTACATTCGTTATTTCATAGCTAACTTAAACAAATTCAAGACCTATTTTCTTCTTTTGCTCGTAAATGGTTGCTCTGTGTTACGTCGAGCATACTTATAAAGACAATTGTATTACAATATCATCAGCAATCCGGCACGTCCTTTATACTTTGAGTGTTATAGTGAGCGTGTCAATGGCTTTATTGCACTAATTTCCGTCTCTCAATTTCGAGTAGAAAATATTAAAATCTATACTTAACATTATAAAGAGAGAGGCTGAATTTTGGAGGGTTATTTTCAGAACCATTGTACTTATTAGAAATTTTTTCTAAATATTTTGTAAGGTATACTTATTATCCCAGATAGACATCCTACTTCCTACTAATCTTCTAATATCTTATGTCTAGTATCTGGCTAATATTATAAATGTGTTAATTAGTGAAAATGTTTGGATTGGTTTAGATATTTGTAAACTCGATCACGCTAAAACGGTGGAACGGATTTGACTGAAATTTTGGAAATAAATAGATTATTGTCTGGAATAACACATAGGCTACTTTTGACTCCTGGGATGAGTTCCCAGGGAAGCGGGAATTGTGTTACATTTGGGCGGAGTCATGAGCCACAGCTAGTAATATATAGCACCAACAATACTAGTACTATTAGGTATTCTGTGACAATATTATCAACTGGGGAAGAAGTTGCCGGGGGAGCGGGCACGGGATCAGATTTCCTCCGGGCGAAGCCGTAAGCAACAGCTAGTAAGCTGTGTGAATGAGTAAATTACAAATACTAGAATGGAATTTTTTTTTTGTGTACATTTAAGATTCGCCAATATAAATCTAACTTATATTGTAAAAGGAACTGTTATAATAAATTCCAAGCGATTCCACGAAGAATAATATTTTTATTACGAATGCCGAGCTTTGCTTTTAATGGAAACTTTTGCCGCAGCATCAAGCTGTCAGACTTGTTACTTCTTTAATAGTATTTAATAGTTTTAATTCTGTTTGTGTTTAGCTAGCCATGCCCGCAACCGTTTAAGGTTTTAATTTTTTGCGCGGAACCTTGAATCTTTTGCCAAAATTAAAGTACTTACACGATCTGCCAGTGAAAGTGCCGTCAAAATTAGTCCAGCTATGTCAGAGATTAGCTGGAACAAACAGATAAACAGAAATATACCGACAAATAGACAAATAAAAAAATGTTTTAGTATAGGTATGTACCTACCGTGTATACATCCAAATGCAGTAAGTCCAAATTAGTAAAAAACGGTTATTTTAAGGTTATAAACAGACACTCCAATTTCATTTATTTGTGTAGATTATACCTTGAGGTGCGGTATGAGGAAGCGCGGCGGGAGATAACGGCAAACTCGAAGCAGACGGTTAACATATTATATTATCACACAAAAGAGCTTTTACAATATTATGTTTCATTTATAGGTACCTACAATTATAAAATTGTAAAGTAGCTGTGTTAAAACTTGGGTTAAAATTATGTTGCCGGGGTACGAGGGAAATGCCCTCCTCATACCTTACACCCCGGCGTCAGAAGAACCTATTAGTCAGTAAGAGTCCCACATAACATGCCTCGCTAAGAAGGCCCATGAAAAAAAATACCCATCTCCGCACGAAAAAAAGGGTTACATACATGAACGATTCTGAACACATAAATATTTTTGGAATTCTTGTGGTATTATAATATTCTGATCTACCATTGGAACAAAAACCTTCCTATCCAGTCATATCACCGGTCCTACAAAGTTTTCATTGTTCAGTTTTCTATCCTCCATCCGCTTAGTGGGCTTTTGAGTTATACCTGGAATACTATAAATGTTAAGCCGATGAATTTGTTACGTGGAAATATGTTAGTGAATTCCGATTTACTTTACTCAAAGAGGTTCGTAATAGGTTGTACGGAGAAGTAGTAAGTTTCAGGGAACTTGTGTCAAAATTGTTGTATTCGTATTTAATGTACCGTACGCATTTGTGACTATGTAAAAAAATATTTTAGTTTTAAGCAACACAGTGTACGTTAATTTTTGAAATTTTCAATTTATTTTTAATAAATCATACCTTCTATATTAAGTACTTATAATGATGATTATGTATAAATCAGATCATTTATCTACTGAGAGAGAACATTATTAACTATAGGTATCTACGGTTTGATATTCATTTTTGACTAAAATATCAATTTATGTGTTAATGATAAACCTTGAATCTTTTTCCAAAATTAAAGTATTTAGCTTATGTTACTCCTTGTTACATACACTACCTGCACATTGAAAATCTATACAAATATACCGACAAACAGACAGAAATGTTTTAATTTATGTACCATGTATACGTACATCCAACTGCAGTAAGTAAAAATTAGTAAAAAACGGTGACTAAAAATTCATTTGGTGTCTTAAAAATCATTCAGTGTCTAAAATATCATTCAGCGCATAAAACTCATTCAGTGTCTACAAACTCATTTGGTATCCAGTGTATTCATAAAAGTCAAAAACATTGTTTTCAAATTATGATTTATAATTCCATATTTTCGACCACTTAATCAACAAATCTACAGTCCTTCGTTATACAGCCTAAATCAATAAACCTAACTGTATAATAACATGAAAAAGAAACAAAAACATACAGCTATTACTATTTGCATTAATAAAACAAATTAATTACAATAACTCCAGTTTCATACCACAAACAATAAAACTGATTTACACCAAAAACAAGACAATACAATAAATCACATTTGAAGAATAAAAAAAACAATAGAAGTGTCATTTTATTTTTCCGCACAGATATTATTGTTTTAGGGCCAAGAACTTGGGGTAGGTTGATATTTAATTTTATGGGAGTCCCATATAAAAACATGAGGGACGTGTTTAGGGCACACTTTGTCGATTTCTCGACTCAAATTATTGGAGGGGAATTGTCTAAGCGAATTTGATAGGAATCAAAAATATATCTTAACTTACTAAGAACAAGGTTTAGGTTTCCATGAATTGGTAAATACTTATTTTGAGTATCCGCTGTTGAATTATCAAAGTAATCTAGTGATAAAAATCTCGATGTAAAGGAAATGTATCACTTACGCTTTCTTGAGTTAGTGGAATCACTAAAATGGAATTGCTGGGAGGGAGTGTTTTGAGTTATACATATTGTGGGAGAAAACACTTCAGAATAACATCTCGAAGGGGAATCTAAAATTATATTTGATAGTTACATCCATTTTATTGATGTCAGTCATATAGTTTATTGTTACAGCTGAAAATTTTATTGATTTTTTATTATTCTTCACAAATTGTATGAGATTGAAGTTTGTATTTTTTGTAATTGTATCTATTTGTACTTATGTATGTTTTTACTTTGAGACATCAAAACAGCTTTATGTAAATTCGACTACCAGAACTTATTTTGATGCATGGGTTTTTTCTATAAGACATAGGTTCGATCTGTTATATTATACAGGAATACTGTTCTCATATCTGGGAAGGTTTTATATAATTACTTTTTTATTCATGATAAGCTTACGTTTGACCTCAATCCCACCTGATGGCAAGTGACGATGTATTTTACGATGAATCACGCAAAAAACATTATTCCGAGGTCACAAAACATAAGAATCTCCGAACTTCTGTGAAGAAAAATCAAGGCTAGTACAGATTCAAAGACGGCATTCGATATAGTTTCACATCCTAACTAACAAAATATCATATTACTAGCGACCCGGGACCCGGCTTCGCCCGGGTGTAAATTCCAGTTTTCCAATAAAATATAAAGCCTATGACACTCACGAATGACGTGGCTTTCTATTGGTGAAAGAATTTTTAAAATTGGTTCAGTAGATCCCGAGATTACCCCTTACAATTTAACAAACACACAAACTTTACCTCTTTATAATACTAGTATAGAGTATAGATTAAAGGAAAGATAAGAAGGTAGAGATAAAATTAAGATATGGACGATGTCTGGCAAGTCCATATTTTACCAAAAAATGTAGCAATACATAAATGTCTTAATTTACCAATAGCATCATTGCCGAATACAGAAAGGTCTACTTTTGTCTTTATTGGCTCATTTAGCGATCCCTGCTCATAAATATTACCAAGTCAATAACCGATCATTATTTGAATCTTGATGAGACTTTTATGCCTTATGTATTGAAATATTTTACTTATGTGGAATATTGTATTTTTCTTATATTCTTTCTTATTATTTCAACACTCAAATACAGTAGATTTTAACACTTATAAACGATCAATTTTAACACTCAAAAACGATCAATTTTAACACTTAAATGCGATCGATTTCAACATTCAAATGAAATAAATAATATTCTTTTTGAGAAGACGTATTATAACAAAAACAGTGAGCCTAAATAATATTATTTGGTGCAGCTGTTAGTTCTTATTATAAAACTTCTGTTCAATTTGACATAAAGTCATAATATAATTTATGCTAGAATAAATATCGGCCGGATTAGACTTTGTTAATTTAGTTTTTGTCAATAATTTATTTTTATTTATTATTTTGACCTAATTAGGGTGATTAAGTAATTTCCTCTTGTGCATTGTACACCTACATTCAGCTAAGTATATTTTGTCTAATGGGTATTTACAGAAAAACTAGACAATACTTTGCCCGACAAAGAATCATTATCTTAAAAGTTTTATAGATGCATTGTGGTAGTTCAGTACTAAAATTTTATGTTTCATAAATTGACCATGCACAACCCTCGCCCTATTTCTCTCCATATAATAGATGCTCCTATTACATTGTATTAGGGGGTTTAAAGTAATGGTACAATTCGATCCCTCATGTTAGTAGCGATACTTGATGTCGTGATAAGTCATATCTTGAATCATCAATTTATTGGGTCTTGAAAATAACAAAAATGTTTCTTAATTACGTACCTGTCTGCCATTTTCTATTGACTGGTTATGTAACATAATTGGTTTTAATCTGTGAACATTCAGTTGGATATAGACCTACCTCAGTTCCAACTCAAACAAGAGTTGAAAATGAGCTAATTTCCGATGTAATGTTAAAATATCCTTGATCTTTTTTGTACACCACCAGACAAGCACATGGTCCACCTGATGGGAAACCGTCACCGCCACACTTCTACTGTTAACCCTGTAAAAACCTTCTTTTCTTTTTTTTTTAATTGGTAGGTAATAGGTTCGCGTTTGACCGCGATCTCACCTGTTGGTAAATGATGATGTGTGGTCGACGGTGGAGCACGCTTGCCTAGAAAACCCTATTCACTCTAGACTTGAAGACTCCTAAGTTGTAGCTTGCCGGAAATACATGCCCTTCCTGAAAAACTCCATATTTCTGTAACTATAGCATTATATTTTCTTTTTAGTAGTATTAAACAAAAATAGAATGGTTCCTAACTTTGATTGATTAGCCCCAGGGATTGCGTTGTAATTAAACTTCTTGTTTGTACAGTCCAACTAGGCCGAAGTGTAAATAAGGATAATACGGTGAGATAAATTAGCCCGTTATTTATTTTCTTGAACTATTAGAAAAGATAAAAATGTGTATATAAAATGAAAAAAGTGACCCTAAAACAGTTAAATGTCCAGTTGATAGAGATCTCTGGTAGGAAGTAATATTACGAGTATATCAATCACACAAATAAATACGTCAAACTTCCATGTTTGTAAGCTAATTGTTAAACGAAATATATGATTAAAGTAACTTAGAAATAAATACGGAACCCTAAAAAGGGACTATAAAGGGAAGGGACATTTTGCGAAGTGGACATTCTGCGAAAGAGATATTCTGAGAAAAGGAGATTTTGCGAAAGAGACATTTTTTTATATATCGGACACGTCAAAATGACTTTACCTCGCCTGATGGTAAGCTAAGGGTGAAGTCTCAGGACTGGGGTCACCACCACATACACCGGTAGAGTGCTACAGTGGCGGCCCTGAGCTTGACGGCCTCATCAAATGCTTTTTCACGCCCCGCGTAAAGGCCCCGGGACTATAGGAGGAAGGAAACACATGCGCTGGTAAAGAATTCCAAGTCTTTATGGTGCGGCAAATAAAAGAGGCACCGAACCGCTTGGAACATTCTGCAAAAGAGACCTCTTGCAATCAGTAGACATTTTGAGAAGTAGAGATTCTGCGTCTGAGCCGATAGAACTATTATTGAGAACCTCGTAAGCAGATTATGTGTGAATGTGTGCGTGCATTGTTGCTCATTCAGTGAAGCTGAATTTCTGTATGTGTTTACTTTATGACAAATCGTTGATCGAGTGTTGCACGTATACTACGTTATGTACCGAATTGAGATCCATAAAATATGACGGACGTAAAATTCTGTGCCCTGCGGGAGTAAACGTTTTGGTTTATTTTTCTTTATGATTACGTCATAAATATTTCTGAAAGAACAACAAAATAATGAATTTGATATACAATTTTTATTCTTTTCACAAGTTTTTATTTAGTTTCACCTGTCCTGTTGTATGTAATCAAATCTTGCAAGCCATTTTTGCGACCACTTCTGGTTATCCAATTGAGCTGAAATTTGGCATACTTATGTAAGTCCCATGACAATGCAGTATTGTTAATAATAAAAGCTTGTTTTTAAAAAGTTTTTTTTGAAACAGCAGCTTGTTTGTCTTTTTGTCCAATGGTATACATACTTTCTGGAAGAATTAGGTTTAATAATTGTCGTAAAGTTTTTCCATAATTTCAAATTCATGTCGTATATATTTATTTTTTGTATCAATGTAGGTATATGTGATACTTCAGGTTATGGAAATAATGTAGCATGGTTATAACTAGTTATTCCCATTGAAAAGATTCGTATCAAAATTTTTATTTGCGTAAAATAGAGCAGAACCGTGCAATGTTAACCCTGACAATCTTTCCCGGGGCAATACAGCTATCCAATCAGCATACTGAAAGCGTTGTTAGATTGGAGACGGAAACCTTTGTCGGTACGATTAGTGCACTCATCACTAAGCAAATTAAAAAAAAACATTATAGAGCATTTCTGCATTCTAGAACTCATAAAACAAGCTAGTCAAGTTATGCTTACTTTGGATCTAAATAGCGCTATGTAGAATGTCCTGGCATATTATTATTTAAATGTGCAACAAATTTAATTAAGTAGGTTTTATCCATATTCTAGAACCCATAACACAAGCTAGTCAAGTTATGCTTACTTTGGATCTAGATAGCGCTACGTAGAATGTCCTGGAATGCTAATAATTTAAAAAATAAGTATAATAGGTTAGCCAGAGCTCACTATACCCCTCCTCCCCTCACCCCTTCTTAGCCCTTCCCCCTTTCCTTCAGGGTGGCAGCGCGTGTGTGACACCCTTAGTATTGCATACGTTCATAGGCCACGGTAACCGCTTCCCATCAGGTAGGCCGTGTGCTTGTCTGCCACCTACGTAGTATATAAAAAGACCAAGGATCTTTAACATAACAACCGACAGCTCTACTATTACGTGATAAAAGTCAACTATCTATCTTGACGAAGAAAAAAATAAGATGTAAACTTGTAACCTAGAACAGATCCTCAAGGGCGCGGATTCAATGAGCGATTTACAACATCGGAAACACATAGAAATAAACATATCACTTTTTATATTATACGTATCGTTTATCTCCAAGTGTTTTACTTTATGGTGCGTAAAATAAATTATAGATACGCACATTATCTCTTATTTTATGATAGGGTAGCTTTGTAGTGGTGTGAAATGAATTTCGTGGCAATGAATTTTATGATTTCTATTTTGTCAATGCCTACGCAAACATGAATTGTTATGTACTTGGCGTAATTTGTATCTATGAATATAGTTGTGATTAGGTTTTAAATTGGACATGTCAACATGACTTCACCTCGCCTGGTGGTAAGGTAAAAGTAAAGTCTAAGAAGTTACTTAAGGTTCTTCTTCAACCTAGCGTTAATCCCAGTCGTATCCAAAGCTTTCACCTCGGAGTCTGGGGTCCGCTTTACCAGTCTTAACTGCGGATTTGGCTGGACCTCGATATTTTCCGTGAAGCGACTGCCATCTGACCTTCACAACACAATGGTGACTTTTTATACATATTTCTTTTTTTTATTATATATAAAATAAAGAAGTCCACTTAAGGTTACTTTTACATAAACCGATAGTGCTACAATAGTGGTCAAATGCTTCTTCACACCCCGTTTAAAGGACCCGGGACTAATAGACGGACTATAGGTTGAACTAAACTGTATTCTTTTGTTTTACTATTTTAGTTTCGATTATGATTCTATCCATGTTCTATCAATGATAAAATCAATTTTAGGATTATCAGCTAATGCTCGCAGCATCACATCTAACGTTGGTATATGTTCCGCATTCTAGAGCCCACAATGCAAGCTTAGTTTGGGTCAAGATGATATTAAAAAAAAAACATTCTTCCGTTCTTATAACCTTTCACATTTATAGTATTCATAATATGTTATTCTAATTGGGGATCTGAGGTCTTGTACCCGTTTCATGTTGAAGATGAAATGATAATTTATGTCTGCGAAAATGGTTCCCCGGTATTGTTTCACACAATTTTGTGTTCATAACTAAATTACTACGGTTTTCGTGTTTTGTGTTACGTTCAAGATATTTATATGCATATCCATTGTTTGATAAAAGAGAGAGATTTGTTTGTTTATGAAAGGGACTCCCCAAAACGGTTAGATGAAGGTCTTATGTAATTTAGAGCGTTACTATTTGTTTGTCTTTGCATTGATTAATTCAGTGATGTGGAAATGGAGCTATAAATGTAATAACAGTGTTTATATTAACAAGCCAAAGGGTTACACAAAATTCAAGTCTGGGAGCAATGGAATGGGTAGCGTGAGAAAGTCTTTGTCCAGGGACATGACGAGGACAATGTGGTTTTCAAACCTGAGGGGTCTTCTCGAAGCCAAAGATGATCCGGTTCAACTAGAGTGCGAAAGAAATGCTTTTTGGGCCATCTTATACCCCAGTGCAAGAAGACATCAGATGGCATGCAGCGTGCGGTTTTAATCGGTTCGATTCTGACATACTGAAGTCGCACAGCTTGTCTTGTATAACCGTGTCGCTTTATCAATAAAAATGTACTTAGACTTAAATTTTACATCAAAAAATCAGTTATTTTATCAGTTATTTTTGTCCAGCCAATATAAATATTGCCGTAACTACCCCAGGCTATAACCAATAATCTGACGTATTAAGGATTTTTCTTTGTTCTGTTTTTTTTTTTTTTTATTCATGATAGGCTTACGTTTGACCTCAATCTCACCTAATGGTAAGTGACGATGTGGTCTACGATGAATCACGCTTGCCTAGAAGGAACCTATTCACTCGTGACTTGAAAAATCCCAGGTTATAGCTTTCCGGAAACACAGACTCAGGCAAGGAATTCCACTCCTTAGCTGTACGCACGATGAACGTGTCTGTTAATCTGACAGACTTTAGTAGGTATTACAAAGTAGCGAACGATATTGTAATTCTATATGATTCGCCGAATCGCCGTGTTCCATAAAGATACAAATATATTTTTTTACAATCAACTAACAAAATTACTCTAACGCAAGTGAAGCCGCAAACAAAAGCTAGCGTCTATAAATTATGAATGTTTAAAGTAGGTCGTTGACTGTGAAAGCGATTAGCGTCTGTCATAGACATGATAGTTACACCCATATGTTAAAATAATCAAGGGGCTAATCTTATGCGAGTACTTGATAATTATATAATTGATTACCAAGATCTAGGTTGAAATATTAATGCCTGTTATATTGTTTAAGATCGACAGTATAGCTTTATTCTACTAATGTCTAACTTTTGGGTGATAAAATTGTGGCACAAATTATGCAGTGCTATTTAGACCCATAGAAGGCATACTCCTAGCATGAAGAAGATAACTCCGTTCTCGTGGTGAAGACACAATATGAAAAAATACTAATTATTGAACTGAGAACCCTCATTTTCTTTGAATTCGGTTAAAATTCATTACAAAATGACACAATATTCTTTCTTTCTACGATTCCACCAGTAGTTGCCTTAAATATCTTATTTATATAAGCTTTACCTACTTGCTTCGGTCGGCTTGACTCCAAATTCTATTTAAAAAATCTAGTCATCCAAATAATTCTTGCTAAAAAAGCGACTACCACATGACTAAATCGAACTACACAAAGAATCATGAAAATCGGTTCCCAGTCGAAAGTTCAGAGGTAGAGGCTTCGCCCGTGGCATACTACGTCCCCGTTGCAGGCTAAAAAGTATCCTACGTCTGTCTCCTAGTTCTAAGCTACCTTTCCACCAATTTTTGGACAAATCAGTTCAGCCGTTCTTGAGTGATAAATAGTGTAACTAGCACGACTTTTATACTCGTATACTTGTATACATAGATACCGTCGATTTGAGAAGAACTAATTTTTTGAAGTCGGTTAAAATTGTTCCCATTGGGCAAATAAGAGTGAAGTAATGTTCCAAAAGAGTACTGAATCCAGTAGCGTGAAGAGTACAGGGTCTGGTACAAACAAACCCCTACCCTCAAAATGTAAAAATAAAATACCCTAAGCTAAAATTTAAACCAACATATTGTTTCCACACAATAAAACCCATTTATCCTTAGTACAAAAAAGAATCACAAAATGTTAGTGGAAAAATAAATGCGACCTAAAAGTCCTATTCGCAACCGTTTAAAAACTGGGAACAAAATTTCCAAATTCGGTCTCCACATCGCAAAGATTATTATTTTCCCGTGAGCAAACACTGTGTAATAAACGTCACAAGAGCACATATACATAAAATTTCTGCATTCACTTATGACTCTATTACGAAAGCTGTAAGAACCAAATCTGTTTGCTAAATAGCACATTTTAAATGGTATTTGCGAAGACATGTCACGCGTGGACAAATGTTATGCTCCAACAATTTTAGTGCCCACAGTAACAATGATTCCTTTGGGTAAAGCTGGCATGTAGTTTGTGTTTCAACGATTGCAACCATTAAAGTTGTGAGCTTTACAGTCGGGAAAAAATTTGTGACTATTTGGAAATTTTTTATTACTATTTTCTCTGAAAGAGGAATAATATTTTTTTTTCGTAAAGCTAGGACATAAGGCTGTTTATAGATCGTAACTCCTAACTGTGTAGTTGAGAAAACAACTGGAACTATTTGCCTTAAAAAAGTAATAGACACTGTGAGTTTGTAGCGAGTTTACAACTTAAATCTATACTTATACTAGCTGTTGCCCGCGGCTCCGCCCGCGTGGATGTCGAAATCCGTTTCAAAAACTATCCTATCTCTCAAGTTGGATCGAACTGCACATGGTGTGCGAATTTTATTATAATCGGTTAAGTGGTTTAGATTTATATATATTAAGATTATATATATTAAGAAGATTATAAAGAAAGGAAATATTGTTTTGTTTTTCATTTGTCAGTCGCTCTACGGAAAATATCGAAGTTCAGCCGCATCACAGTTAGACTGGAAAGCCAACCCCAACTGAGTTGGGAAAAAGGTTCAGAGAATGATGATGATGATTGTTTTGTTTGTCATCAATAAACTCTAAACTGAACCGATTTCAAGAACTCCATCACGATATTTTTCAAGGAGTCACTTCTCACGCAGGTGAAGCCGCGTGGTCTTAAGCCATCTAACCCCTGCAAGTAATTAGTTTTAACCTTGAGATGTGAGTGAAACTGTACAAAATATTTCCTTAGATTTTCGCAGTTGAAGGTTTTTATTTTGGATGCTTACAACATAAAAAGCAAAAACTGCCAACATTTTGAGAACTAGGTATACCCCAGCGGCATAGGCGCTACGTTGATCCTATTATACTTTACTACTGATATTATAAAATGGGAAAGATTGGCTAGATGTTTGTATGTTGGCTATATATACAGTCTATAGTCTGGACAAACAAAAGATTTTAGAAGTGACAGCGAGAATAGAATCTTACGCGAGCGAAACCGCGGGCAACAGCTAACAATAATAATAATTGATTAGAAAAAATTTGTTCTTCTTTATTTTATTTTTAACTTCGCACCTGAGTTTCAACAACTATTAAAATATATTGTTATTGTATTCAAATTTATGAAAATCCTCTTTAGAGGCTTTTCACAAAATTAAACGTCCAAAAAGTTTGATCCTTATCTTAATGTTACCAATAAAAAAATATTAAAATAACGCGCAACGTGAACAGCCTCATAACGACTTTTATTTAACCTAATGTCACAACGCGCAAATATAATTGGATACTCCCAAAATAGATTGCTTTAAAAACATGAATAAATTTAATACAGGCCCGCGTTGTTTGCAAATAAATGGGTTCAGTGCGGCCCCGATTTGAACCACAGGTCTGCACCTCAGAGTTATAGTAGGCGACGGTTGTGGTGCTTACGTAATAAACCGTCTTAGATATCTAGATCAAAGATGTATAGATTTTTAAGCTATTGCGTTCCATGATATATTATAATATATTCCATGATATAGTCGTATAATGTAGTATAATGCAGGAGGTGCGGGTTCGATCCCCGCTCAGTGCAAATATTCGTATTATTCTGGTCGTGCCTCGGAGAGCACGTTAAGCCGTCGGTCCCGGTTGCCATAAAAACATCTATGGCAGTCGTTACGGGCAGTTGGAGCCCTTAAAAAAAGTCCAACAACAATGGTCTAGCAAATGCAATGCTTCGATATCACCTAATGTCACATTGGGTTGTGAAGGTCAGATGGCAGTCTTTTCACGGAAAATATCGAGGTCTAAGTAAGACCGGTAAAGCGGAACCCAGACTCCGAGGTGCAAGCTTTGGATGCGACTGGGATAAACGCTATGTTCATACCTTTTGGATGGCCTGACGTTTAGATCAGATGACACAGGCATTAACATTACAGTATTAAGGCCATTAGCTATTGGATGGACTTTGATGAGACTTTTTTAATATCCTGCCAGAGGCTTGTTCATGTTGGGTTAATTTTTTTATTCAGGTAAAGTATTAATGAGTTTCTCTATCGGGAAACTTGCTGGTGTCTGAAAAGTGTTTATTCAGAGGGTAAAAAGATATCTCCTTTTCAAGTAGGACCAATAATATGGCAAGTATGCAAAATATGAGTACCTTAGTATAAAGTTCAACACAATATAATAATAGGGAGGAAATACGCGCTAAAATAATATGAGCACAACACACCTCAGTTATCAAACAACCCAAAATCAAGATGGCGTCGTTTCAATATACAATTACCCTTCATAATTTAATTTTTATACTACTTAGGTGGCAGATAAACACACGGCCCACCTGATGGGAAGCGGTCACTGTGGCCCATGGATGAATTTAATGGGATAATCGATGATTAACATAAAAATAATTTGAACTACCATTTTAACTGTCGTAATTAACTGCAAACAATTAACTCACCACTGACCGCAGCCATTAACATTAATAAATCAAAAACATCGGTCAATCACCTCGTCTGTATAGCGTGTGCCAATTGATATGGGATTAATCCACATCACATAATAGCGTTCTATGTATACGTATTACTAGTTGTCATTTTAGAAGTTTATAGCATTTGTAAGTGCCGTTTTAGTGGTCTATAAAGACTTTTTTATATAGGACATGTCAAAATGGCTTCACCTCGCCTGATGGTAAGCTAAAGGCAAAGTCTCAGGACCGGGGTCACCACTATTATGTATACACTGGTATTGCTACAGTAGCGGACCTCAGCTTTACGGCCTCATCAAATTTAATGCTTTTCACGCCCCGCTTAAAGGCCCCGGGTCTAAATTCAATCAAAACGAAAAAAAAACGTTTACCACTTCATCATAAATATTTCGATTTTTTCCGCAATCTCCTAAAAATTTTCGCGCCGTCTAAATAATCCTTATATTTGCCTCATGTTTTATTCCTCTTTCGTCACAGAATTCATTGTAATTAAGTATTAATAATAATAGTAATATCTATTGTCTAAATAATAATAAAAAACATACAATAATAGGCTCCCCAGATCCCACATCAGATTTCTCTGTGTTGTGGAATCCAGTCCCTAATAATTTTGAAATATTGTTGAATGACAAAAAGAATTCATATAGGTATTAAATAGGCGGTCATAGTCAATTTCCTAATTCAAATCAACGATTGTCTTATCTTAGTATAAAACAACGTCCGGGCTTAGTTGCAGGCTTAAGGGCCTCGTAGAAAAAGGAAGAAAGATAAGGCGAGGTCAACGAGCTACTATTTGTTGCTGGATTCTCTCATCTGGTCAAAGTGTAGACTTAGGCCTTGACAAATTGAATTAAGAGACCTTTTAGACAAATCTCGTTCAGAGATATCGGATTTAATACTTTTTGTACTAGTTTTTCACCCTGATTACTTTTGTAAAGGAAATTTGAGGTAGAAAATATACAAGGTGGATGTTATAGGTTAAATTGAAAGTCCACTGATCTGAAATATACGCTTCAATGAACATAACAAAATTGAAATAAAAGCTGGAAACAATATTAGTAAAGTAATATCCATCTGCTCACTAAAGTTTATGTAATACTAGCTGTGTTTGCGACTTCAGCTGCTTGGATTTAGTTTCTTATACTTAGTTTTTATGCTGCAACAGATGGATGAATTACGCAAGGCAAGGTAGTCCTAAGAATACACATTGAGAGCTCTTCATGCTTCGGAGAGCACGTTAAGCCCTCGTTACGAGTAGTTGGAGCCCTAAATAGTCCGAAAACGGGTCTAACTACAGATTTCTATATCACTAGTGGGTTGGGTCTAAAGGTCAGATGATAGTCATTTCAGGGCGAAGTTCAGTCGCTAATTAATTAGACTGAAAAAAGCGGACCGATTAATTGAAAATAAGCTTGAATGTTTATAATAATATGTAAACGGTTAACGCGATCATTATATATTATAGGTATAATTATACTTACATACCTTTGGAATGCCTGACGTTGCGACCATGTTACACCGGCCGTGGTCACAGGCTGACAGTCTTAGCTGTGCACGCCCTCCGTCACTTGCTTGAATGTTGATCAGAAGGATGAAAAAAACCATGGATAAAACCTCGAGGCATAGTTGAAATTCCATCCCATATTATTTGAAAGAACATACATGCATACATACATACAGATCATGCCTTTTTTCCAGGTATTTAAATTATTTGAAAGAAGTCTAAAAAAAAGTTGCAGCGTATGTACATACATAACAACAACACACATACAACACATAGGTACAACATAACGCAATGTATTTTTTATACAGTGTTTGCTGCCTATCTCACGCTAACATGTTACTGACAGCGTGTCCAGACGTCCCTGTCAGTTCTAATATAACGTCCGTCAAAGTGTCATCACCAAACGTTTACATATGGCCGCCATTTTAGAATTACCACAATATAAATTTAGCCTCCCTTCAGCCTTATTATAAGCTATTTTGAAAATGGTTTTATTTATGAATTGCAAGGTAATATCCTACTAATATTATAAATAGGAAAGTTTTTGTTTGGAAAAGCAGAAAGGCGCACGGCCCACCTGATGGGAACAGATGGGAATACATGTGCCTATGGACGTGTGCAACACCAAGGGCAACATCAACGGTGATAGGAGTCGATCTCTCAAATGTAAAAAAGGTATACTTTTGGTTACAAGACTACCTTCTTTTGACATTTGGGAGATCGACATGAGATCGAGACTAGACAAAGACAAGACTGAGGACGAATTTTGAACATATTTTTACGGGAATTTTTCATCTGTTCGGTTTAAATAACGTCCACAAAATAATGTACGTATACTTCGTTTTTACTTATTATTATTAACGTAACTTCAATCTAAAATTTCTATCCACTTTTATCCTTAAAGCTGTTAAATTTATCTTCGCAATTCGCCAACATCGCTTAGTTCAACTCATAAATCGATTCGACAGACACAATAAGATATTTTCCCCCCAACACATTGTAAACAGTGGAAGACCGCTTTTTGTTCCCTCGTAACAAAGAGAAGTAATAAACTCTTTACTTTCAATATGTAGGGTAGAATAGCTCTAATTTAAAGAAACTCATTTTACATAACTTTGTACTTACGTAGATTTGTCATCTTTTGTTCAAGATAGATTTGCCTTAAATAAGCAATGATACAGTGTTTTTGTAATCTGATGTTGGAACTGTTTTCAGGGTCACACTGTAAGCCTCCAGATAAATCTATCACACTTATACACGCAAATGTTACAATAACATTAACAGACACAGTAAATAGTCCAAGTACTTTATTCGTTGGGTGGGGGTGGAACCTCCACGTGGTGCACCTGGGCAACGGAGGCGAGCAGCGCCTCCCACTCGCCACGGGAGACGCTGCTGCCTGCGGCCAATCCGGCCCTGGTCGGAGTGGCCCTCTAGAGGGCTGCTCCGAGGCTCTCCACGTGTCCCTCTGACTAGCAGATGGCACAGTGGGGAGCGAGCGGGGGGCGAGCTGATTGTCTGCGCACCGACGGTTGGGTGACAGGACGGCCGGCGAAGTGGCGCGATGCTCGCCCCACCCCCCCTTTCGGGGGGTCGAGGGGGCCATCTTAAAACCGTAGATGGCCCGGGGTCAGCTGGGGTGCGAGGGATATGCCCATTGGGTAACCTTACACCCTGGTTAGGTAAGGCCTGAGACGGCGTGCGGTTTTAGTCGGTTCGATCCCGACATAACGACCCCCGATGGCCGACGGGGGTGGTATCCATGGGGATTTCCGCACGATAAAAAAAAGGTACTTTATTCGTTCTGCAAGCACGTCCGCTCGCTACGAGCGCTGTCTAGCAACTGAATTGAGACATAGAATAATATCATTCTACCCGCACAAACACTATAGCCACTAAGGTCTTCGAGGCTCAAACCAAACTCACCTGCTAGTAAGACCTGCTGATTTACGGAAGATGCAGGATTTCTTATTTGGGGGCAGAGGGTCAGACGGCAGTCGCTTTGATAAAAGCCATATAAGTTGAACTAAAAGCATAAGAAGAAATCGTATATTATAGCATAGGAAGCACGTTTGGGATGCAACTGAAAACAACGCTCAGATAATAATAGTGCATTTTATAAAATTTGTCAAAGGTATCTTTTTTTTATACCACGTAGGTGGCAGACAAGCTCACGGCCCACCTGTTGGGAAGCGGTCACCGTGGCCTATGGACGTGTGCAACACCAAAGGTATCACACACGCGCTGCCTACACTGAAGGGCACGGGGGAGGGCTAGGATGGGGTAGGGAGTTTAGGAAGGGGTGAGGGGGAAGATGGGTACAGTGAGCTCTGGCTATTATGACCGCAGTCTTCTTTAGAAGTCTAATAATACATTGTTATTAACAGTAATACAGATTATTTTTAAAATGGTTTTAATCAATTAGAATCCAATTTAGTGCATTATGAACATTTTGTATTTCATTAGACGAAAATAAAATTTCATCATTCATAAAAACAAAGTTAAAATGAAATGAACGGTGCAGAATAGACATTTAATAGAAGTACCTACAACTAACAAAGTGAACAGTACCTTATAAACCTCTGCGAGCAGTTAGAGACAGGAAACGATGGTTAAACTGTTGACCCATGGTTCCCTGAGGTAAAACACACGCCAAAATTACACAGCGGGTAATGAAAAAAAAAAGATTGAGACCAAATGATACTCCCTGATATTGTGTTGAAGTAAGTCTCTTTGATATATAGGTAACGACAAAAATATTACACACAACATCTTTCGGTTTTCCCATAAGAGAAGATATTATATTTTGGAAGATGTAATCTCTGTAGGTTAGAAGTATTGGTTTTATTAAGTTGGTTTTGTTGTATGAGGAAGTACAATACGAGTTTCTTTGAAATTGCTTATATATATTGTGATGTTAATATAATTTATCAAATGTTGTGATATATACCTTCAGCAGATGAAATATGAGGTAATAAAGTTTCTCATATAGCTACTAATCTTAATTCATTATGTTTCGTTTTTATTAGGTTTTTCATTAACTCACTAAAATTAAGGTATACTTTATCAAGGTTTATTACATCGGGATTTAGTTATCTTTACGTTTTTTAACTATCAATATTACTTACACATAACCTTGTTTCTAAACTATTTATTTTTCCAGTCCCCAATCCTTCCATAATAGCGATATCCCGTTTTCCACAATAACTTCTAAAAGAAAGGCCGTCAAGCTGAGAGCCACCATTATGGCACTATCGGTGTTTGCAATGGTGACTCCCATTCTAGAGACTTTGCCTCAGCTTACCATCAGGCGAGGTGAAGTCATGTTGACGTGACCGACATAAAAAAAAAACTTACTCTCAATATTTTCATCTTTGAATCCCAAAGTGCCTCGTTCCCTATTACGTAATACCAAAAATAGAACTGACAAAATGTGATATTATAATAAACCACTGTCTGAACAAATATGAATATTACAGTAGCGGCACGATATAATGGCCGGTTTGACACATTACAATAGTGATGTGAAATGTCAATTTACTCTCGATAAAAATATAATCAAATCTATAAGTTTTTATTGCAAGCAGTACTTACCTGATTCAAAAACTTTAGTAAAAAAATATAAATTTTTACCTACTAAATACATTTGAACGAACTGAATATTGGAATTAGGAATGAAAATGAGTATATATTAATCCAGCTTCCTTCAGTGATTGCACTAACTTTTATCTTGTTGGATACTCCTTCCGTAAATAGTAGCTACACACATGTCTTCGACTGGTTTTGCTCGTTTTTTTCCGTTTTAATGTGTGAAGTTTATTTTCTTCTGTGCCAGTCTCGCCAAATTTTTCTTTAGTTATCTATTTATAGGTAAAATTGACCTTCCATTTTGAAATTCACGATTGAAATGTTACAAAGGCGTATCTATAAACGAACACACATGCCTGACCGTACGTTCGGCCATATCGACGAAATCCACAACAAAAGGCGTAAACAGAGTAAGTTGAGGGCCACCATTATAATTATCACTGTTAGTGTATGTAATGGGGACCCCTTCCTGAGACTTTACCATCAGGCGAGATTTCCCATTTAGCTTACCATCAGGCGAGGAGGTTTAAACTATATCGCAATCGCAGGGCACTCCTAGTTTGTACTTTTCGAAGCAACGTCAAGTCGAAAATGCTTTGTTTTGAAGTAAGTTTGCCGGAGGTATTATTGGGCTTGCTAGTGGTCCTAGTGTCGATTATATAGATTTTATTAAAAAAAATTGAATTTCGAAAAATAAATACCGAGTTGTGTGAAATAAGTACACCAATAGGTAATTATAATCTTATAAAAATAAAAAATAAATGATCGTGGGACACTAATATACATTATGTAATTCAGAAATCAATGTAATAAATAAATATTGTGTCCCAAAATTATACCTACATTCGATAAAATTTTATGACTTACTGTACGTCACTATTGACAATAAACAACAGCAATTTGCTCTTTCAAAATGTCACAATAATTAATACGAAACTTCTTGAGCGGACAAACGTCAAACCGGCCATTATATCGTGCCGCTACTGTAGGTACCTATTATATTAAAAGCTACTTCAGTTTCCATATTTTATTACTCTGGTGATAAATCCAAATGAAAGAACCGAGCTTGGATTATAACTACAATGAATCACAGTTTTAATTCATAAAAGCTTTTATATTCGACGACTATATTGTGACAATCCATCAGCTCTTAATATTTCAATCGTTACTGATAGGTACTCGAAAACTGAATTGGAAATATTAATGCTCCATCAATGTGATGACAAAAATTGCAGAAAAACAATTCCCTATAGTGTATAAAATGTAAGATACGTATCAAATTTGTATACATTACTTACAGTTGGTTTAACAAATAGCGAATAATTTAAAATAAGGAAATAAGGGAACGATTTTTAATGTATCTTTTGTAGGAAATTCAGGACGCAATGGCTGAGCCGGAAGTTTCTTTACCAATTTGTGATCAATAGACTTTTTATCTTCGGTATTAGCTTTTTGTTCGGATTGACTTTGTTTGTCTTTTAAAGCGGACGGTCTTGTTTCTTTACTTTGGAGATCGACTGTTGCCTTTGGTACAATTTCTTTTGTGCATATATTTTTAATCATTTCACTTTTACATTCTTTTTGATGCTTTTTGTATCAATTTGATTATTCAATGAATTATTTGCTTCTAAATTATTTTCGCTTAATTGCAAACAAAATACCACCTATTTCAATTAAATTCTAAAGCAATTTTATTAGGATACTGAATATTATTCAAAAAACAGCTAGTTAATCACTAAAACATTGATCGTACGTTACACAGCATTATTTAAGATAGCTTAAGAACTTAAGCCCTGATCAATAAATGTACGAATGCGTCGTGTGTGTTTTTCTAATTAATCAAAATGTCACTTCAACTGCCATTATTCTCAATCTGCGTCAAGCTCAATTCCAGCTTTAAACAAGAAATCGTTGCCATTCATTTACTTGTCATCCATAAAAGTGTGCAAGAATTTACTGAACAAATCAACAGAGTAACGTTTTGAATTAAAACACTAAATCAGCTCTCGAGAACAAATTGTTAATTTCATTAACCTTACATAAATCTCTTGGGATATTATGTATTGTTCATATTTTGTGTTAGCCTACTTTTTTCCAGTTTACATGCTTCGGTTTTGTGTTTTGTTTTATCATTGTCAACAAAATGCCCTCTGTTTATTTAAATAGCAGCCTTTTGTTGAGTTTTAATATATTTAACCACACATTATTTTGTAGTAGACATTAATTTTGCGTTAGAATAATATTTTTCATTATACTCTCCAAGAAAAAAAATTCATACTAATTTAATCATGTTTGCTCGTAAGAGTGTCGTAAGACCTATTTGCTCTGGAATTAAATCATAGCCTTTTTATTTTAATAATGACACTTTAATATAATATCAAATAATCAAAAGTTTCATTACCTACTATTTTCCACCTTAGGACATACATTTCTAAAAATCCTTCATTTCAGAAGTTTCCACAAGAAGCTTGTAACATAAAGGTCTACTGCCAAAATTTGTAGTCCCAGTGGATTAAACTATGCGTTGATGAACCAGTCAGTATTTGTATAAGTATAATTATGTATTGATATACTTAAAGGGTGATAACAGGTGCACAAATTTAGACAAAATAAAGTGAGGAAAAAGGCGTACATGATATAAACGTACACCAATAAAATAGTACACAGTCCCTAATGGGTGCACGACGACTTGGGCATAATCAAAGGCTTTCTTAGGGGCTCTTGTATGAAGGAGAGTGGTATTAATTATTCTCTTGGTCAGTACAGCGCTTAAAACATAGCCATTGAAGAAATTACTAAATAATATTGGTCAGGTGAAATTTCAAGAAAATAGTTAGATACTACAGAAAGTATAGAACTCAAAATTGGAATAGAATTTCGAAAGTAAATAATTTATTTTGTTATTACTTAAGATAATTTTTTAACCTACATAATTAAAAGATTATCTTGAGATTTAACAAAAAACCAAATTAGCACATAAATTAATACATTTTTGAAAATAATAAAAAAAAACAAATTTGAATGATTTTAAATGTACCTATATTAAATTTTTATAAATGATTTTGATCTTTTGGTCCAATATTGAATCTAAGCCATCCAAGGCCTTTTCAGATTTTGCAAATGCATACAAATTTGTACTTAGTATTTGTGTCCCGTATCATGGCTAGTGGATCGAAACTACTTTGTAACACTTAAAGCTCATCGTATAAACAAAAGATAATTATGTATTAGAAATTAAATTTGAATTAGAAAACTTTAAATAAATACTATAGGACATTCTACACAGCGCTATCCAGACATAAAATAAGCATAGTTTCACACAATTATTTGCACTGAGCACACGACCTTTTGATTTAGCAGTCAAACGCTCTACCTAGTGCTACGGAGATTGTAATATCTATGGTCTTGAAGACAAAAACGTACTAAGTGCAAAAATTTTCACGTTCAAATATAAACCTTATATCGATAGCCTTAAAGACAAATATTGCACTTAACACGTTCGTCTTCAAGACCAACAAAATATACTTTCCAATTGCTACAACATCGTATCTAATTTACATGCCACCATTATACAAAAACGTTTGGAATGTAGCATTCAGGGATCTGAAGTGATTCGTCAAGTAAATGAAGTGTAAAACCCAAACCGGGTAGTACCGGCGGCGGTGCGGCCGCGGCCAATTTTTCTGGATTACAGATTTACGATGTATCGGACCAAACCGGACGGGTTAGGGAAAAACTACGTAAACCCACCATTGAGTATAAGTCGGCTATTTATTTGGGCATAGAGCTGGGTGCACGGAGATTAGAATTCTATGCATAGACTGAACTTCACTAGCTATGATCCGATACCATTGATCTTTAGTTAGATAAGCTTTGTGGATTTATGCCAGAACGAATTTTAATGGATGAAATTAGACTTCAGATAAACTTATTTTAGTCGAGCTAGCTTCAAGCTAAAACCATTAGAAATTTATTTGTATTCGTACTATAAATTTTGTGCTCTCATTTTAACTGCTATTAACATATTAAAGTAAATAATAATAATATTCTAGATCTAGAACATTACACAACATCTAGACACAAACTTAGCAGAGCTTATAATATGGATTTTCTTTAATAAGCTTTGCTAGCTGTACGTGCTTAATAAGTTAATCATTGCTGTGTTGGTCTTATCTAACCCAGACTTTCTACAAGACGGTAAATTCACCATAAGGTGAAACTATGCTGAAATATCTATTATGTACTACCAGTGTACGTATATGTGGATATGTACTCTTCGACGACTGCAGGAAGAGTGAAGACGCTGCATAACTCAAGTAGTCAGTCTACATGAGTAATGCAGCGTCCGCAAATGTGTTATTTCGTCGACTCCTCACAATCTATTGGTCGCAGTCCAAGTAGGTACAGTACTTTCTCGCAGCCTCGCTTGAAAAGCACTTTCGTCAGTCAAGACAGACGGTCAAAATGTAAAAGGAATCTAATTTGAAATTTGCTGACTTGAGACTTTTAAGTTATTGCAGAATGTTATAACTGTTTGGCAACAGACATTGGGCGGAATCGGAGGATTCCAGCGATCTCTACAAATACCTACCTATTTAATGTAGTTCAATTGACATAATCTTGGTGAGATGATATTTTACTATGAAGACGATCCCATAATGCATGGGATTCTTAGTACATATTACTATTAACCGAAAAGTTTTTTAACTATTCATCAGTGCAATGTTCAAAGAAAGCAAAAAAAGATGCGAAATCATATTCTCTACAATAAATATTTATATGACTTATGTTTTAGTGTATAATTTCTAAAATTTCCGACAAAAACCTGCTTTCAACATGGCGGCTGAAACTCCACTGGAATCTATCAGCTTTTTATGTCTTTATACTCAGTATAAGTGATCCTTAAGCTTATAAAAAAACAAAAATTACATCAATAAGTTCATGCTAAGTTAAATTACAGATAATGCCTCATTTCAAAGTGTTTTCACGATTGAATGAAGATGACATTGTCCTGCATTTTGTTCGCGATGTCATGGACATAAAGTTATAAAGTGTCAATTAAGAAAATCAAAATTTAAAGTACGAACTCAAAATATTATACGGAAGCGCAATACTAAACTAACAAACTAATTCAAAATCACATTCCTACTGCTTCTCAAAACAATTTGTATCGATATACTCAACACAACACACCGCCACAAACGTATAAACCTGAATTTAATAAGCGGTAGACTTAACATTATTCAAATGGAGCTGGAAGAAATTCGTAGACGTTTGTATAAAATTATGCAACGTTAAGATAAGCCCACCGAATACAATGTGATATCTCACATGACACGTTTTAAAAATATAGCAATTTAAAATTTTATTGTTACTATGAATGAACGCAATATAGATAGATAGATGAAAAATCTTACACATCAAACATACTCGTAGAAGCAAACGAAAGATATAAGAAAGTCATTATTGAACTAGATAAAAAAATAAATATAAAGGTAAAAAACATCTGTGGTATTTTTCTCCAAAATAGTAAAGGATAATTAGATGCAAACAGTACAAAAATATTGTTTGCAGCATAAACTTTATGCTGCAATTAAGAAACAAAAACATAATTAATTGGGTTAATTTTGGTTATGTCCTCGATATAAAACTAAAAATTATTGAAAAAGTCTATTACTATGTTTGTTTCTTATATCCCGTCAACTATTTTCTACCCGATTGCCAAGAAGGGTTATGTTTGTATAATAGGAATTTAAAAGACTAATCTAAAATCATATTATATTGAAAATTAAATTGTCAAAAAATAATTGTTTTATTCAAAAAGCACCTTTTAAACAAAAATTGTTAGTAGATATATATCAAAATTACAGTCTAAAACTAGTCCGTATGAGTCAGCAAGCCAAAGCTTAGTGAACATTGGAGTATACCGAGACGATTGCCGCTCAAACTGAGCGCAGAGTACGATAGTATAAATTGTAGGGCTTTACTTACGTATGGATGTATGTGAGACTTCGAGCTGAATTTCCTCAATTTATTTGGATTATTATTAAAAGTTTGTACTGGAAGTAAGTGAATTTACTTTTGAAGAAGTAATGTTGTCCGTATACTTTTTATAATTATTGCGATCATAGCTACGTATATGAACTTTTTTATTATCTGTCCAATATTTAAAATATTTACACTTTTCGTTATGAATTGCTTGTCGTCACGGGATAAAATATTCCAAGCGGATGAAACCGCGTACACTAGATTAAAAATAACTATAATAAATAAATTATACTATACTAACTAAATTTTTACCATTTATTTTTGCCATTCCATTTAATAAATATGTCACCTTAATAATATACAAAATTTTATATTATGTCAATCAAATAACCCGCCCCTGCTTGCGCCCGGTGCAAAGGTGCCCATCACACTTGCCGCATTTCCACGTTGGATTGCGACGGCCATCCTCTGCACCAGGAACGACCCGGAGCGAGAGTCACCCGTGGCCTCTATGAGCCTTTGCCCAATCGCCTTTATAAGGGTTTTGGCCTCTTTGCCCCAGCTTCCCAAAGTCAACTAACTAAATTGTGATAACCTGCCTAAATATGTCTGAGTGACTTTTGTTTTATTTTTAATGTCCTTATCATCTTCTTTGATTTAGTTTCGGTCGCATCCGAGGCCTTCAACCGCGCAGAATTAATTCCGATTATAAGTATTAAGTCCGATTTGTTTCATACTTGAAACTAATTTATCTCATGATCGATGCAGTCATTTAACTAAATCAACTATCAAATCTATCAGTCTACACTGTATCCGGATAAGAAAGTCTGAAATACTAAGCGCCTGATCGAACTAACATACGATGCATAAAACAT
Source organism: Lithosia quadra (assembly GCA_963576445.1). Classification (NCBI taxonomy): domain Eukaryota; kingdom Metazoa; phylum Arthropoda; class Insecta; order Lepidoptera; family Erebidae; genus Lithosia; species Lithosia quadra. The sequence continues at coordinate 16,267,266 of OY754879.1, forward strand.
GACGGAACTGAAATGCGGAGTGAATCGTAGCCTCTTTGCTAAAAGTTGAGCTCCGAGTGTTTGATCGCATAAAACAACGGATTGTTGAATTGTTGGGTTGAGGTAAAACTCTGCAATCATCTCCAGTTTGCTTTTTTACTTCGATTGGAAATGCTTTCGGGACCGGTAATGGTATTTGGTTATTGAACGATACCTGAAGATTCATCCTACGGAATTTAGAGGTTAAAATCCGAATAATGAAAACAATTGAACTGGAGTACAGTTAATTAAATTTATGTTCTGATTTTGTAGAAGAAAGGTTACAATTGATTGTATAATTATGAATTTTAGGATACAACTAATCATTAGAGTTCTAGACGATACTAATACGACAAATTTTGGTCACTGGTTGTCGTGGATCATAATTTTAAATTAAACGAGATAAAAGCGTCTAATGACTCTAAGGTATGAGTGTGCCCATCTTCTCATCATCATCATCATCATCATCATCATCATCATCTAAACTTGACTTATGTGGGGCCTATCTTGATGGGGCACCAAATATACCCCATCACGTCATTTTCTATGACGATTATTTTACCAGTTACTTTTTGTGGCACTTTCCTATAAAACATGATTGTTATTCTTGTAGCAGAAAGTACTACCACAACCCAAAAAAAACTATATAACCCAACAACCGTCGGATTGCTGTTTTGAATTTCTCATAAAAAGGAATGTTTTTTCCAAAAGTACAACAGGAAAATGTTATAGGTAAAGCACTTCATAAAACCCTTTTAATTATTACGTGGAATGCAGTTTTAAATCCATGAAATCCAAAGCTTCATATAACATTAACTGTTTCGCAAATCGTAGCTGAATCTATTAAGTGCTCAAATTCTTCATACTAAAATGATAAATTTTAAAGTGACTGAAGAAACTTGCAAGCAAGTTTCCGAGAAATAAACGTAAATGCAACTGAATATTTATCTTCAATCTAAAGCTGTGAAAGATATAAATGAATGGAATGATGAAAAACATGAAAGAAAATTGATAAGTTCATCGTTCTTTGAAGTCGTGTTCAGCAGACTGTACATTTCTAGATGTGAACAGCAGTTTTCAAAGAAATTGTGCATTGAGTTCATACTTTGTTAATAATTGAAAACTAGCCTGTCTGGAGTAAATCAGCAATGTTTTCTGAATGAAAATGTAATACAAAGTTCTTATTTTTATAACGTTAGTAAGGTTGACAGACTAATTGAATCAAATGCCGTAAATTCGTACGTTATGGGCAATTCACCAAAAACATATTTCTGCGTGCATTCTTGTATTTTTCTAAGAAAGTATAGCATAGTGTTACTTGAAAAAGAATTATTAGGGTACAATATTATTTACATGCTTGGCAGTGAAAAAGTGCCAAGAATCAAAGTAACAAACGTCTTTTGTCACGGTTGACATTATCAAGGTCAATATAATGGAAAAGATCAAAACTGTGACAGTTTTATATGTCAAAATTCAATATGGTGCTCATCAATCAATTAAACCCCCATTAAAACCACTAAGTACCCCATCAATAAAAGTCATCCCTTTAACACATGTCAAAAATATCTCGATAAAATTACAACTTTATTTAATAACATTAATGGTTAAACAAGTGAGGTGAATCGAACAATTATATCTGATGATAATGAAAAAATTCAAAGGATTATAGCTCTTAAAATATTTGGAACTGAAACTAATTTAGCTTATGCTCAAAAAGCGTCAGCAGAAGTGCAGGAGACAATTGACCCCTATATAGCACGTCAATTGAAACTTGTTTTGGGGTATATCGTAATGGTACATTAATTAAAGCAGACCTCTAATTGATGATGTCTCTTTGATCCAAAGCCGAAGTGCTTCGACAAGATTGTATTATATATACTTGAATAGGTAGAAACATGTTTAGATGAGCTAATTGCTGTTTGTGAGGCCTCTATACCAACATGGTTGATCGTAATTATCGGCACAATTGATATGTATATATGCTAAGCTGTAATGTAACCTATTAGGTACCTTATTATGAAGTAGATGTTAGATTGTTTAACAATAATGGATATTATTGGTTTACTGGTTGTTACTAATTGAATGTAAATTGCCTCATTGTTTGTATTTACACGTGACTGAAATAATTTGTGAGCTACTGCTTTCCTCTTGAAATAATGAGATGTAAAGTTATGATATGCTTTTTCAAACCTGTATTAAATGTGATATTTTCGTTTGAATTCAAAAAAGTAAAAAAAAAAAAAAATGTGTTGGATTTTTATTCTAAGATTTTCGAAGGCAATATTTTAGTGATGCTGTAATTGTTAATCTGTCAAATATTTTGGACAAATTGAAGTTAAATGAATTAAAGAAAACAAACCGACTTTCATTATTTGTTTACATAAAATTGGATTTTCAATGAATAATCTTTACATAGGTCTAATTACCTAAGTCTTATTCGTTCCTACTTTTATATTCATAAAAATATTATAATTAATATTTGTTAATCTTTTGGATCAATTAATTTTCATCAGCATCTTAATTTTAATTAAAAAGATCGTAACAAGTTTAATTGAAAAACACACCATGACACTCTGTATACCTTACTGAATACAAATTTAAACACGTATTACTAACTTAATTTTAACAGGAACCCGATGATATTTTTTTTGGTTACGTTCATTATTAAAATGATCAAGCAACCTTTAGAGTTTGTAACTGAACAAAATAATCATCTTGGTTCCCATTTTGATATATGGTTAAAATAAGCATTGAAACTTAAGTCAGATTTTGAGGATAAACCTTAAAGAAATATGCCTGCACGATTCCCCTTGGAGGTATATCAACTATCATATTTCACCAATTGTATTTTTTTGACTCCACGAAACAAATGAAGCGGAGCGGTTGAGCAACAGCGATATCTTTTAGTCGCCTCATACGAACACTGGTTTCACTGTCCTATGGAAACAGTGAAATTTCTTTACTATATAGTATCGTTGATTTTCAAAATGGAACAAGTGAAACTAAACTAAAAACAGCTAACGTCTACGGGTAGAAAATTAAATGAATGTCTTTGTATGGAGTAAGGCTGAGATAAGGAGATCATAAAGGAAGGAGATAAGGAGATAATATCTTCAATGTCAATGTTATTTAAGTGATGTCATCAATGATACGTCCATGCCCTGGTAATAATATATGTATACACATTTTGGTGACAAGACTCCATTTACTTTATCTTTGTTAAGACGATGCTATTGAGAATTTCTAAACTATAAAACACACTATACCTGACCCAGAAATCTAACCAAGGACCTTTACTGCATTCAAACGCATTTTCTTGTCACAAAATCAAAAAGGTATGGTATGATTTTTGTCAATAGTAAATTATTACTATTGACAATATAATAATCAAAGTAACAATACAATAAATAATAACGTTATTAGCACATACAAATAATCCTATCTATAATGGAAATTACATTCCGATGTTATCAAACGGGACCCTCATCTATTATTTCTGGTTGGGGTGGCTAAGGCTATAGGTCTGATTATGACAATAGGGAGATTTCATATTCAATCGTTATTACTATGGGGTAATTTAACGAAATCATCGTGAGAATTAAGGCGTGAGAATCTTAATCACAGTGATTTGATAAGGATTTCATCTAAATCTATTCTGTTACTGGCTGACACCAGGCTATCGTAATTTGATCATATCTCCAGTTTTACATAAGTAATTGCTATAAAAAAACGGTAGATTTTAAGTCTGTGCAAGACCTGTCCAAATCCAAAGTAGTTTATTGTAGGAGGTAGGACACGACGGTATCTTCCGTCCAAAATGAGCTGTCCGACTGGGGTAGTACCTCCGCCTTACAGAACACCGCGGCCATAATAACCATCGTGTTGTGTTCCCGCCGGTAAGTAGGGTAGCCAGAACTCACTGTACCCCTTCTCCTTCCACCCCTCCCTAGCCTCCCCGCCCCTTCCCACCCCTCCCCACTTCCCTTCAGGGTAGGCAGCGCGTGTGTGACACCCTTAGTGTTGCGCACGTTCATAGGCCACGGTGACCGCTCCCCATCAGGTGGGCCGTGTGCTTGTCTGCCACCTAAGTAGTATAAAAAAAAGTTATTGCGTCCATCGCGTGTATTTCAAATGTACGAAGCCATGGACAACAGTTAGTATTTATTTCGTTATCGACTTCTGCTATTCGATAAGTCGATGACTAAACTTCACTTTAAAAAATTATTCATGTGTTTTACAAGATAAATTAAATAATATTATACCTCCTGAAATTTGGACCATTGAAATGAAAAACCGAAGTTATTATGATGTCAAAGCTTTTTTTTGGAAATTTCATTAAAGAAATTGATTTGATTTAACTTTGCTGTCAAAGCGTATATGTCTCTGATGTATTACATACCTATCATGTTTTGTACTCATTTTATCCCTTAAGACGTAACATGAGGTATTATTACATGTAGTATATTCCACCAGCAATATTTTTGGTCCCCACGAAATAAACCTATTACTGTCTACAACTGAGCACGTTTCTGAACTACATACTGCTACAGCGAAATTCTTACAAGAAAAACTAAATGACATTAACCTCAATGTCAAGATCGCATGGAAACACGAGACGAACCAGTAGCATCAATCTATCTATGTCCTCTGATAGCATTATATTAATCAGCTTCTTTCAGGGTAGGCAGCGCGTGTGTGACACCCTTAGTGTTGCACACGTTCATAGGCCACGATGACCGCTTCCTATCAGGTGGGCCGTGTGCTTGTCTGCCACCTACGTAGTATTAAAAAAAAATTTTTTGAATGACAGACTCAGTTCAATATTGAAAAAATTTTGTAAATATATTTCGATGTTTGTTCATGAATCACGCTCATACTGCTGAACGAATTTGGCTGAAATTTGTTACAGGTACAGATGCCGTTGCACATAAATTGGCCAGACGCGTCATATTTATGCGCAAAGGTCGATTTTTAGGTCCCCTTTGAGGTATGAGCGGGTCGCGGGAGACGCGGTTGCGCCGTCGCGGACATATGATTGGTCCGTCACTTGACGGACCAATCATATGTCTCCGAGAGATGTCTTGTACCGAATCAACGTTCCGTTCATTCGTACTATGAATCATTTGATTGGCTCAAAGTGCATGATGCGCGAACTTACCCCCACTACTCCAAAACCTGGCCAAGTTACGTGCGCCGGCATCTGTATAGATTATAATCTGGTAAAAGGCAAAAGCTTTTCTGCTTAACTTTTTTCGTGCGGAAATCCCCGCTGATACCACTCCCTTCGGCCTTTGGGGTACTTACTGATGGTTGGTATTGTATTATGTAGTTTTACATTTAAAAGTAACTACTGTGTAGTTTTTAGTAGGTAGTCATAAAAGTGAAGCTGAATGAACTACAACAGTTAATAGTTATTCTAGTTTCCATTATTTGTTAGAAATGGAATGGAGAATAATAAAACTTGCGAGAGAGATAGTTAAAATATACAATCGTTTCGACTGCCCGGACGTAATGCAGGGTATAAAGTACATTTTTCAACAAAAGACATCTACATGGTATTGTCGAAAGTTTATGTGAATGTTACACATTTATTAGACGATAAACAAGCTTGGAAATGAACTGTTCGCACAACTATGTTACTCAAACCAATAACTGTATTTAGATTAAGGAAATGATTGTAAATAACATAACATAAAATAACATAAACTCACGCCTATATCCCCGAAGGGGTAGGCAAAGGTGCTAGCACCCACATTTCGCCAGTTTATGTTTAGGTCCCAATGTAATAGGTGGCGAGCCTATTGCCATTAACCGGGCACTTATAAACCTGCGATAAATACACACATAACTTAGAAAAGCATCGAAAAGTCATTGGTGTGTGCCATGGTGAACCTGGGATCGAACCTGAGACCTCGTCTCAGCAGTCCATTACCCAGACCACTAGGCTACCGCGGTTGATTGTAGACCACCACTAGGTGATTGTAAATAGACCAAAAAGAAAACAGCCCGCTGAGTTTCTTGCCGGCATCTTCTCAGGTCTGGGCCGCGATTTTAACGGATCTTATGTTCAGTAACTGTTATACGTAAATACAAGATTTTATTTAACTATAGTAATGGTAGCCACTCCAGATTTCTATGATTTCTTACAATTACGGCAAGTAGTCATAATGATTTAAAGTATAGGTAGCTATTCTTCAAGAGACTTATAGTAAATCAAAAATCGTCTGTAAAAATAAAATATTAAATGAAAATGGTACGAAAGGGTTGTACCCTTTCGAACGATCGTTATTATAATGGTTTACCCTTTTGAACTTTTAAAAGATCCCTACATGAAAAGCCTCACGGCATAAGCCACAGGTTCAAAGAGATTTCATTAAGTAACGAATATTATGAATTTTCTTTGCAAGCCCTTCCAGATAAGGATGCGTACATAAAGAAACAGGATTTCTGGTACGGGGGAGTCGGTACCGATTGGTGCAGGTTTTTTTATATTGATACCTTACACGCTTTCCATCAGGCGAGGTGAAGTCATGTTGATGACTGCACCTCGCCTGATGGTAGGCTAAAGGCAAAGTCTCATTATCGGGGTTCACCACTATATACACCGATAGTCCTACAGTGGTGGCCCTCAGCTTGACGGCCTCATCAAATGCTTTTTCACGCCCCGCTTAAAGGACTCAGGACTATAGGAGGTATTAATTTCTGTTATCTTATGCGCACGCTTATAATGACACAGGCAGAAACTAATCTAAAAAGCTAAGCTTGTTGATGCCGACTGCAACCTGCATATTGCTATGTGTAATATACATATTACATACATAGTACATACATGTACTTATTTACAAAAGAAAATATGTCAAGTATGTTTGTCCACATTATTGAACTCATACCATAAGCTAGTCAAACTTTGCTGACATTATTTGGTCTGGATAGCGTCATGTAGAAAAATAAAATTGGCGGCATTTGATACACATACTAAGTATCACCCTCACACAGAGCAAACAATTCCATCAAGAACCAAGCGGTTCGGTGCCTCTTTTCTTTGTCGCACCATTAAGACTTGGAATTCTTTACCAGCGCATGTGTTTCCTTCCTCCTATAGTCCTGGATCCTTTAAGCGGGGCGTGAGGAAGCATATTTTAATGAGGCCGTCAAGCTGAGAGCCACTACTCTAGCACTATCGGTGTATGTAGTGGTGACCCCCGATCCTGAGAGTGTTGATGTAGAATATATAAAAAAAATGTTCTGATAAACTATTTCAGTCAATTCCACCATCTTTCTTTTTTTAACATTGATAGGCCTCCGTTTGACCGCTATCTCTTTTTTTTGGAAACCTACCAAAAAGGAATATCTAGCAATGGTCTGCTAAATGAAGAAATTCCTAAACTCTATAAATCGCCGTAGAATTTCCGCAATGAAAACGTATTTCACCGTGCCTGAAAATCGCCAGTCCGCCCAAAGAATACCGCAAGAGACAAGAATGATTTATTTTAATCGATTGTTTACTGAAAATCTGTTCGGCAAATCGTTTTACGCGATATAATAAAATTGATAACAGATGAATTATTGTGACTGCGAATGTTATTTTGAGTTCTATAACTTTTATTAGTCAATGAAGACTAATGTTTACCATTCACAAAGAGCACTAGATTTCTGTAGTTGGAAACTTTTACGTTACATTATTACAGTCATAATAGTAATGTTCCCGCCGGTAAGTAGGGTAGCCAGAGCTCACTGTACCCCTTCTCCCCTTCCCCCTTCCCTTCAGGGTAGGCATTCATGTGTCCATAGGCCACGGTGACTGCTTCCCATCAGGTGGCCCGTGTGCTTGTTTATTTGAAAAAAAAGTCATCATTATCCTCATAGCGATTTTCTAGTAGCGTCCAAAATTTGCGCTTTAAAGTACAGGGTCTTATTCTTGTGCTCCACTGTGCCCTGTGCTAGTCAGAGGGACACGTGTAGAGCCTTTGAGCAGGCCTCTAGAGGGCTACTCCCCCCTTTCAGCGTCTCCCCGACTAATCTTACTTTCTTAGAAGTGTTGTTTAGGGATTAGTCATAGTTTTTGGTAGCCCAATATGTGGATGGTGCAAATACCATTGTTTTTTGAAATTTGTCAGTTACTTGGTTGTTAAATTGAACAGCCGATCTGCTTGCTACAGCTAGAAATATGTATTACATTTTTACATGTCGTTTCTTTTACATACAGACCATAATCCGTCGTAGAGATTACCGAAGGTTATGGAAGCTCGTAAAACTAACAGAATCACTTACATCTTGGGGGAAGAGCGGAATAGAAAGAAAGATGGAAGAGGTGTTATGGCTCCGGTACTCACAAACTTTGTGAAATACAGCACAATATACCTATTAAAACTTTTACTTGATTTTTCTAGCCAGGTTTGTCTAAGAATGGGTGAACATTATTAAGACATTGAGACTTCTTTGTGGCACGGTCTCAGTTACCTATCTAAACACATCTGTGGCATTTATCATGGATAGTTGGATTCCTAAAAAGAAGTCGATATCGATAGGTTGTGGAGATCACATGGAAGCCGTTTCAAAAGTTCAGCCATTTCGTTGCTAGACTGAGTTGAAAAAAAAAAACTCGAAGAATGGTAGTGATAGAACCATAGGTGATCATTATTAAAAGATTGTATATAATGTTGCAGTCAAAATTCTTAACAAGTCAAAAGTACTATTGACTAGTAAAATAATTTTCAGTCTAAACCACCTTTGACCAACCTCAGTCAAAACTACTTTAGACTGATTTTTGCTATCCAATAGTACTTTTGACTGGTTAAGAGTTTTGACTGCAACTCATACAATAAGAAATAGTTAGATAGACAATAAATGAGAAAATTCAAATATGAACCTTATCCCAATGGTCAAAAAGACAAAAAATCTAAACGCAAAACTTTCCAATTAGTCTGTTTGTCTCCTAGACCATCGATATATTTGATGCTGTTAGTCTTGGCAGTGCAGCGTTAGCAAAATATAGTTATTAATAGTCTTCAGCTTACTCCTTCGCGGTTTCGAGTGTGACTAACTTTGTAGCTCAATTTCAACCACTCTTTCAAAGCACCACAAAGTTACCCAACAGAGTCTAATCTGGCGCAGTGAACATCTATTTAAGCACCGGTTGGCACCATGCCAGCAGCACATGAATCACGCGTAGTGTCAATGAAACATAATCTGATCATTACGTTAAGTGACACGTTACATTATACGCTGTTCGATTGACGGATTTTGAAATGTTGCAGTGTTTCTGTTCATGTTGCGTTTAATTTGGGAATTATGATTTGTTCACAACCGGACATGAAATTTTTAAACTTGAAACATGTTTATGAAAGTGTTTCGTCTTAGCTAGCAGTTTTGGAAGGTGATACAGTTAGTTTATTAGAAGAATAGAAGCGGATGCCCGTGACTACTCTAGCGTGGAACAAGAAAAAAAAGAAAAAAGAAAAGAAAAAATGTTTATTTTGGCATAACTGCAGCACATATACAATTAGTTACATTATAAAAAAAAAAAATAGATTGCAACACATTGAGAACACTGACATAATCGTGCCTGAATTGATCATAATTGAGTAACAAAACATCCAAATCTACAAACATCACATTTTTACATTTATAATATTAATTAGAGTTAGCATAGGATATGACATGAGTAAGAATTACATTACTTGTAAGAATAATGAGATTTTCGAATGTAAAATACTCAAATTGAATGTAACAGTTTTAAAGTAAAAAAACATCATAACCCTCATAATTCGAAACGACAAGAAACATTCAGTAAATTATTTTTTGCGTTATCATTGTTGTCTTCATTAGCACGTTAAGCCGTCGGTCCCGGTTGCCATACAAACATCTATGGCAGTCGTTACGAATAGTTGGAGCCCACAAAAGTCCAATCAGTCTAACTTGGAACTTCCACCATTCGACCATTGGTTGTGGAGGTCAGATGGCAGTCGCTCCACAGAAAATATCGAAGTTCAGCCGCATCATAGTTAGACTGAAAAGCCGACCCCAACTGAGTTGAGAAAAAGGTTCAGAGAATGATGATGATGATCATTGTTGTCTCCATTGAATACTAGCTTTACTCTCACCTTAACATAAACGTAAAATCGTCTCTTATTTGTCAATTTGTGCTTCTAATTTCCTTAGCAACACAATATTGCTCTACCGTTTCATATTATAGTAGATATTATTAAATATTAAGCTCAATTTATACCTGTAATAAGAAGGTACTTTGCATAACCCAGACTAAGGGGTCTGTTATATATTATGTGACATCAAAGGGACCGATGTTTTGCAGTCTCTTCAAGAAACTGTTGAGCCTGTTACAAAAACTTGTGTTATAACCAAAATAGTGGAATTGTTTTTTGACATTTTGTTCATATAAGTCGTACTTAGAGATATGTAATAGAGATAAATCTGCATCAGATTATAAACTAATATGTCTTTAAATATGTAAAACCTACTCAGGCAATTATCTAATGGTGGAACCACACTTCGATATTCGCCTTTATTCACGCCATATAATTCGAAGTGAGGGGGCTTATTCGTGTATTTGCACGAATATTCGCCTTAGTCACTCTTCTTTGATGAATTGTGGATTGGGTTTAGTCATCTAGAATTTCCTCGAATACAATATAGGGGAATAGCGAATAGAGAAGTGTGTTTTTACCTTAGGATGTCCAATTTTTGGAACTTAAATTATTTTAATATGGGTAATCTATACCTACTAATAAAATAAAGAGAGAGGCAAAATTTTGTAACTTTATTTATATATTTTAGAAACATTCTTTCACCATTTTGAAGGTACATACATAATCCCCGATGTAAATTTCTTAAAAAAAATCTTAATAAACTGAAGCGGTGAGAGAACAACTTAATATTATTATGAAGTTTAAAAATTGAATTACCATGCTAAGATTATTAAAACATAAATCCTTGAAAACGTTTTAGTGGAACAAAAACTTGAATTAAAACGTTACAAAGCTCAAACTTTAGATAATTATAAAACAAATTTTGCTCTGGCTCTACTCCAATACATGAATCACTAACTTGAATCTCAAACGAATTGTTACAATTAACGTATTCAGAATCTTTAAGACGTCAGTTGATTTTCAACTTTATATCTTCATGCTATAAGTTGAATTTATCAGGTGAACTTGTCACATTTACAACTAATGTCTATTTAGTTGGGAATTTCTCTTCATTTTAAGGGATTCACAACGTCCTCGATTCTAAATCTTATTAGCTTAAGAATATGCTCTTTATAAGGTTTCAAATAATGTATGTGATCAGATTCATTATGTTAAAAATTAAAACGATTCGTATTTCTTTCAATGCCTCAATAGTTTGTTGATTGAGTCACAATTTTTACGATAAATATAAATTATAAAACACTTTTAAGTGAAGTTGTTAAAGGGTTCAAAGAAATGTAGTCTTCACTACACATATTATAAAACTACTGGAAATATTTTCATGCTGTTTTATCCAATAGATGAGTGGTTCTCGAGGAAAGTATAAGTATTTATGCTTTGTCAAGTTTTTATATACATTGATATTTTGTTAAAATAAACCGATGCCAGTGATGCGATTACTTTTGGTTGCGATAAATGATATATACGCGGGCGATGCCACGGTCTAGCTAGTCTATTATAAAAAAAACTGCACTCACTACCGTAGCGTAACCTAAGAATATAATATATACATAAATACAAATCACGCCTTTTTCCCATTGGGGTAGGCAGAGAGAACATCTTTCCACTTGCTACGATCTTGGCATACTCCTTTCGCTTTTTCAACTTTCATAATTTTATTGTTTTCATACATACACGACGGTTCCGGGTAGTCTTGACCTAGCCTTTCTCCAAAACACTCGCCTCATATACCTGTTTCGTCAATCTTCCTTCATCCATCCTCTCTTCATGTCCGAACCATCTAAGCATCCCTTTCGTCATCCATCCATCAGCTTTACTCCAGCTATGCTTTTTAGACTTCTCATTTCTACAGCCTTAAGTCTACTTTCATGCTTCTTCTGCCATACCCAACATTCACTCACATACATAACAATAAATAAATGTAACCTAAGGAATATCATAGAATTTAACTATAGTTTATCCTTATAATCAAGTCAATTCACCGTACAGTCCACAACTTTCATGGCCAACTTATTGTGTACTGAGTTCTGCCTCCAACGGCTTATTAATTCAAGATGCCGATATAATTAATGTTCTGAGAATCGCGAATTAATCCACTTTAGGACTGTTGACGGCAATTTGCAGATCACGTAAAATAGCGTTTTCTGTTGATTCATTTTATAGCTTTTATCCTTTCCACAAGTTGGAATAAGGTGACAAAGTACAACCGTAAATCATTCGCCTTCATATTGCTATGTAAAACCATTATTTAGAGGTGATGAAGATTCATAGATTTATGTATAACTAGCTTCCGCCCGCAGCTTCGCCTGCGTGGAGTTCGGTATCGCCACCAAGTCTATTTTAATAAAACAACTCTACACTCCACTCACTCCTCCACTCTAATCTCCACTCCGCTCTATACTCCACTCTTCATTCCACTCTTCACTCCACACCCCACTCTACTCTTCACAGGTCTCCAACCAAAATCTTTCTAATAAAAAAACCCCATCAAAAGCCGATAATCGCGACGAATGTAAAAAGTACGTAACGAATTTTGATGCGGTTTATTTATCAGAAAGGTCTTGCTTAGACTTAAAATTTACCCTATATTTGGTTGTAATTGGCCAAGTAGAACTGGAGATATAACCAAAAAATGAAGACCAACGTGAAACGACGCGCGGGTGGAACCGCGAGTATCAGGTTGTATAAAAAGTAACCTTTTCTCGTGCGGAAATCCTCATGGATACCCACCCCGTGGCCAGCGGGGCAGGTTATGTCGGACTCTTAACGACTAAAACCGCACGTCGTCTAAGGTCTTCTGACGCCAGGGTGTAAGGTGGCCCAAAGAGCATTTCCCTCGCACTCCGGCTTGACCCAAGTAAAACAATTACACTGGTCTTGGTTTTACGTTAATTTATCAATATAACGTCAGTTACACTGGAAGCTCTTTCTTGTACATACCGAACCCAAAATGTACGATGTAATACACATTTTTGGCTACACTCCAAAGTCTGCACTTTGCTTAACATCACGGTGGTTTCAAATAAAACTAATTTCGAGGATAGTATTCCGTTAATTGATTAAATTTTACTGCTCAGCTCTTTGCTGAATCTAGCTTTACATTTATGTACGAAAGTTTAATTAACAGAAGGAAATTAATGATTGATGAATTTGAACTTAATCAATTACTGTTTGATTACATTTTGTTCAATTGTATATTAAAATAAATGAACAATTTAACGATAAGCGAATCAAAGTGTTCTTATTTTAAAATCTGAAATCCGTTTTAATGAAATTTTAAAGCAAATGTTAACTATTCCTTATGATTTTCTGATCAAAAGTGATCTTCCAGGACGGGACTTCAACCCGTGACCAGGCCCTTACAGGGGGAATGCTCTGAGTACCTATTTAGTTCTTGAAAATGTGTTTTCTAAATTTAATTTTTAGCCCCAGTGTGGCGATGATGAATTGGTGGCAATGGGAGGAGGACGGTGGAAAAAATGAGTCCAGGATAAAAAAAAGGATTATCACTTAGCTAGCTGTACAAAACCTTAACAAAAGATAGAAACATAGAAACATAAAACATAAAATATTTTACATAAAAACATAAAATATTTCTGCACATCAACACAAAACCCAAAATTATTACGTAACAAAACACCGGAGTCTGCGTTTACCTCATTATTTTGTAAACGTTAATCCTTCTAATATATGAGGGTCCTTCCTTTCAAGGTAAATGACACGTTATAATCATTTTAAATTATCACAAGAATTTGTAGGTGTTATTAAGTTTAATCACCTTTAGTTCAAAACTCTCTTTATGTGTATTTTAGATGTTAATTTTAGTACAAAAATAGAACTGAATTACCTTTTTTAAGTCGGTTAATTATAATAAAACCTTTACCAGAATGTAAAAAATATTTTTCTGAAAACCACAACATCGTAACTGGTTAAACAAAACACAAGATAATTACGAAAAAACATAGATACCTACATAAAACATAATAAGATCAAAACAGAGGATCTCCTTTTTAACCGAATTCAAAAAAGGAGGAGGTTCTAAATTTTACTGTATTTTTTTATGTTTATTACCTCGGAACTTTCGACTGGATTAACCCAGCCGAAAGTTCTGACTAACGTTATATTTTTTTTATATCCAAAAAAATAGCGTACGAAGTCGGTTAAAAAAGGTTTTGGATGTCTTTTCTACTTTTATACTCGTAGCTTTAAATAAAGTCATCAGGTCTTTATTGTTAAACAACCGTAATCGTCGACGATTCCCGTGAAATTATTTTAATTTTCACTGAGCTCCTCCGCATTACTAATGCTGTTTTATTTGTCATCAAAGGCAGCGTTAATTGCTCTATTATATTCTCTATGAGGGATTCTAAATTGTTTGTGAATGGTATCATCATTTTATTTATCGGGTTTAATAACCATTATCTTTAAACGTATAAAACTCTCTGTAATCTGTATTATGTATTTCATGGGATGTTTTCAATGTAGTAATTTTATAATTTTTAAATGTAATGGTGGAACCACACTTCACTATTTGCTATACGCCAATATTTTATTCGAGAAAATTCTTATAGATGACAACTCACATAAACCCTCCACAATTCCTCATAGAAGAGTGATTAAGGTGAATATTCGTGCGAATAAAGCAAATATACACGAATAAACCCTCCACACATCGATTTATACACGTGAATGAAGGCGAATAAAGAATTGTGGTTCTACCATAACAAATAGAATTATAGATAAATAAAACTGCTAGAATTATTCTAGGATTATTCCGAGAATAATTCTAGCAGTTTTATTTATAGTAATTTATAATAATTTATAATAATAATAATATTTATTATAATATTAAGTACCTATAAACTTGTTTAGTGAATCAGGGAATTTTGTGTAGCTTGTTTAGTGAATCAGAGAGTTTTGTGATGAAAGACAGCATGGATTTCAATCAATAATATTCAAGACTGCTATTGATACTAAAACTATTCATACTAGAAACATTATACAAATCAACAAGACACCTTCACACAGATAGAAAAACCTTTGATGAGGCCGGCCGTCAAGCTGAGGGCCGCCACTGTAGCACTACCGGTGTATATAGTGGTGACCCCAGTCCTGAGACTTTACCTTTAGCTTACCATCGAGGTGAAGTCATTTTCACGTGTCCTATATAAAAAAGACAATATTAAAATAAAATTTAAGCATATAACTGAATCATTAAACTAATGATATTTTTGGAGTGTACAGTATAATTTATGTGGATCTAGTGTTGAAAACAGACAACTATCTATCTGATCGCATTCTGAATAATATTATTATCATTTAAATGCAAAACTTGAAACCTTTTTGAACTAATCGCGCCGGACTACAGACAAAGGTTATATTGAATCTTGTGGAACTACATTTTCACTGTTCACAATTTATTCACACCTCAAGTACCAGTATAATGTCCTCGGAGTACCAATTTGACTTCAAACGACTGCAGTTTCTATTCAAAGCGGCGCAATGACCATAAATAATTCCCAAGTACAGTAATTGAAAGTGGCCGGGATAGACCTAAAAGGACTGTCACAGGGACAGTTCTATGTGACCTGTTTCAGAGTTCTGAGAGTAGTTTGGTAATTCTTGCCCCGGAAGACATTGTTATCAATCCTGTATTTATTTAAGAGTAAAATAGTGGGTAGTTATAAAGTATAGTTACTTAGTAGTTTTTTATTCTACTCAGTTGGTAGACAAGTACACGGTCCACCTGATGGGAAGCGGTTACCGTGCTGCCATCGTGCTGCTGACTCTGGACGGGATGGGGGAGGGATTTATGAGCTCTGGCTACCCTACCCACCGCATGAACAAAACTCTTCGTATTGTACTTCCTACAATCCTATTTAATGTTTTTTATATTTAATTCATCAGATTAACTGCACTCCGCCTGATGGTAAGCTGAGGTGAAGAGCACAAATAGTGGCTACCATTTCAAGGGGTTGCCCCTAGAATTGAGCCTCTAAACAGTCGGCCTCGAAATAAAATTAATTGATATAAATGATAATATGATACCATGTGCAAAAAGTTATTAAAAACATCTTGAGAGCAATGAAATTGTATTGCAGTCAATCAAATAAAATTTATGCAAAGCAACTAAAACTTCAATAAATCTGCAACTGACGGTAACTGAAGTGTTAATCGTAAAATCTCCAACGATCGTGATACGATGATCGGTTGGTTTGACTCAATGCAAAGTTATTTCACGCAACAAATAAAACATAAGTAAATCTTCAATTAAGCTCTTGTTATTGAACTTAGTCCGTTGTTAAATTTAGATGAACATCTCAGAACATGTTCTTGAAGTCGCATACAGTAAATCTTTGGGATTTGAAATCCTGAATTGTAGAAGACAAGTTACTTGTTCGTTTAAAGGAGATATTTCACAAATGTATGGACCTTGGGCCCGATAATTGTACACTACTTAGAAAAATAGCTAGACAATGTAGTTTTCTTTTTTCACTAGCCAATTTTTATAATATTGCCTCGTATTATGGGCGGATTCTAACTAAATAAACACTTTCTTACAACACAACAAACATGGCAGACTAAAACTATAAAAATGTACTCATATTTTATTAATTTATGCCCTTGAATTTCGGAGGTGAATAAATATAATTTTATTTTTGCTAATAACCGGTATTATTTTTCTTTTTTTCTGTATTGTGTACAATTAGGGAGCCCAAAATGAAACATCTCCTTTATTTAATTCTTCTCTGCCTTGTTATCTACTGCTGTACTTATATTGATAGCAACGTAATAATTTATCCAATTACCGTGACCATAGGTTTCATGACTAGTTGTCTTGTCTTGTCCTTACTTTTTCTTGTCCTTACTTAGTCCTGTAAACTCAAATTGTCGACATCTTCATCCTCTAAGTCTTTTTCCCAACTCACTTGGGGTCAGTTTTTGAGTCTAAGTATGAAGCGGTGTACTACGATATTTTCTGTGAAGTGACTGCTATCAAAAAATGTCGAAATAAAGAAAAATATCATCTTAACAAATTCTTAGAATCCATTTGGACTGCTGTTATATTATTCCGTTTACATTAACGACCCGTCAAGCATTGCTTAATCTATATTTATCTCATCGTCAATTTGTGAATTCCTGTTAATTCTAATATTAGGAAGATACAGTTAATATACTACGTTCAAAGTTATACAATCTCAATATGAATATTCCATCATCTGCGTTTAATGTTTTAAGTTAACAGATGAGTCCGCGTAACTTCACTCAACTTTTGAAATCTGTCTCAACAAGTAATTTTAGGTTTTGTTCTTCCCTCGATTCAATTTTATATCATGGTTAATATAGTTGTTAAACAATTTACCAAAAGAACCAAATAAACAACAAAAGAGCTTAGAGAAGTACCTAATTGAATCGCACTATTAAAAACGTAATATTTTTTTTGACTTTATTTACAAAATGAACCAATTAAAAAGCACTGAATTACAAATTACAACTTAATAATAATTTGAATTCAAACATGTTAAGGAACAAGCAAGCGATAAAATGGAAGGAATATTATACAATCCATACGCACAGCGAATATGTCAGTGTCACTCCCTGTCGGTTGTTCATATTCTTTATTCAAACAACATTCAACCAAAGTATTACATTTATCAAATAAATGTAAATAAAAAAGAATCAATTTTACAAATTCGTACTTTTCTTGTAATGCCCGTTTTGACAGTTTGCTACGATCGCGTACCCACTGGACCCCTAAATATTACTCTTAATGTTTTGTACTGCTATAATAGGTACGCAAGCTAAGATTTACGAGTCCATTGGGCCCTGCTCTTGAACTGTAACATTAAAGAAACAGTCTAGCTTACCTAATTTCTTTTTGTTTCAGAAAACGGTACAGAAGCGGCAATGTTGGTTTATCAGAAAATAAAAGTATAATTTGTAAATATAAGATAATTGTGATCACTGCCTCAACAGCATCACTCGATAAGGATGTCAACAAACTTCTTAGCAAATAGGAAATATTTTGCTATAATTAGTAAATATATGATTAGGAAGAATACAATTTACATTATTTCGTTTACATTATAAAATTTGTGAGTAATAATAATGAGCTAATTAAGAAACTACTTTAAGCCCTATCTTGAATCGATGGTAATAAAACTGAACATAAATTATATCCTCTCTAGTATTAAATCAAGCCAAGAAACTTCATAATAAAGTTCACCTTGTTACAAAATCTGCGTGATTTTATCCATCTTTTCAACACTAATAGCTGCGCCGTTTTTTAATTCCACAATCTCTCTCATAATTAAAATAATAATAGAAAAAAGTCTCATCGTCAAGTCTCACAATTGAATCTGGTTGCCTAGCTACGTTAATCCGGTTGACCGCGGGACTTCCCCTAACGAGAGGAGGGTAGTTAACTGATTACCTCCCTCCCGTAACTCGAGTGGAGTTACGTAGTTAGAACACTCGTTAGACTGTACCTATGTACCTATTTACTTTGTTTCAGTTTTATATACCTGTCTGTTATAAGCTTTATGTTATGAGGGTACTCTTTGACGTTGAAACTAAATTTTCTATTTTCAATTTGCTTTGTGTTAGGTTTATTCGTAGTCACTTTGATTTAGTTAGGGCTATGCTAATAGTTACTACAGGATTACTTATATAACGAGCCATTAACCATTTTAATGAAATACTCTTTTTTTTAATGGACGAATTAAAATGTTATTGATAAAAGTCTTCGAAGTTGGGTTGAAAATATCAGTCTACAAAAAGTATCTTAAATCATACCGCTAGCATACGCGTAACTAATGAGAGAGGAGGAGTCTCCTCCAAAAATTTTGACACTTTACTCTGTGGTCATTTCGCCTTTCATAGCAATAGATCTGTTCATCACACCTAATTGCTGCGAAAGGGTATCTGCAATATCAGATGTTGCGAATACCTTTTCGTTTATTTAAATTCCCAAAATAAATACATCAGGAACGAAAAACTACTTATAGTAAATTATGAAATAAAATACATTGTTACGGTTCAGGTATAAAATATTTAATATCATAGAACAAAGGCAACAGAAGGATGATACTGATTAATTTAATAACGAACCATTTATTTCTATAAAGGTCTCTTCAAACTTATTAGGACGAAGAGTACAATGAGACGAGCTATTATTTAAATTGACTTCAATGTCGAAGTTAGACAGGATTAAAATATAAATTGTGTAGGTAATTTAATTCATAAGAATTGTAATATTAAAGATAAATTGTAAAACTACGATGAAAATTATAATAAATTGTGAATAATGTATCAACATAAATAGCTTTTTGTTCAAAGAATGTTAGTATATTCTTATGAAACAATTATATATTTCATATTCTATCATCAATCATGAATATGTCTACTTGCATTGGTCTGGGTGTTCCTCTATATAATAAGTATGTATTTACAAAAAAAAAAGTATATAAGTATGTTTATCAGCATTCTAGAACCCATAACACAAGCTAGTTAAACTAAGCTTACTTTGGGTCTAGGGAGCGATGTGTAGAATGTCGTAGAATATTTATTATTATTGTTATTATTATATTCGAAGCTATAAATAAAGAAATAGGTGGTTCATCAAAAGATAAATTGTATAACAATATCGCTATGGTGTTGCACCGAACACAGCCTCAAGCGTTTGATGGCTATGGAATAAACTTGGAAGAGAGAGTAAATGTTGACATCCCTTGATACGCTTGGATTGTCCGAAAAATGCAGAGAGGGTAACACAGCCATAGATGTTTTATCGATACTATAATGTTACTACGCACAGTGTACAGTGTGTTAGTGGTGGGATTGGTGTCCTGATAGCTGACACTAGATAAAATTTATCAAGGGCCATGGATACTGGTAACTATGTTAACGAGCTTTAACGTTTTAAAATAATCAAAGATAACATAACATAAAACATAACATAAACTCACGCCTATATCCCCGAAGGGGTAGGCAGAGGTGCTAGCACCACACATTTCGCCAGTTTATGTTTAGGTCCCAATGTAATAGGTGGCGAGCCTATTGCCATTAACCGGGCACTTACAAACCTGCGATAAATACACACATAAATTCGAAAAGCATCGAAAAGTCATTGGTGTGTGCCATGGTGAACCTGGGATCGAACCCGAGACCTCGTCTCAGCAGTCCATTACCCAGACCACTAGGCTACCGCGGTTCAAAGATAGATAAAGATAACCACACCGTGACAATTGAAGCGAGACTTATATTTTTGATCCGGTATTCTATAAATCATTTTTCCACTTTAGCTGCGTCTGTATAATATATGAATACATTAACTTAATACTAATTAATACCAATTTCATTGGTCAAAATGAGTTTGCAGTGTCTTGCTTCTCATCATGCTTCGTCACCAATTCGCAATAATCTAACTATATCATGTATGTTCGTTTTGGGACTAACATTTCATAATGAATTAAATAGCCGTTTGTGTTTTGCCATTAAAATATCGATGCACTGCATTTCTGTTTTTACCACCCTCATTAGAAAAACCTCGATCATACTGCCCAACCCTTTACATATTAGTTAGATATGAAAACTCACCCAATTACTTTTGCATCAACTTAATTCAATAATTCAGATCTATAGACTGATGTATTTTTTGTGTATCATTTGTGTGGAACGAAAACGTATTTTTATCGAGTTGTATCTAGCGGAGTTGTATTTTCGTACATCACTATGATTCTGCATTGTTACAGTCGGCTGATCTCCGGCTTTACTTTGTTCGACTTTGGTAAATATGGGGGAAGCTACTGGGGAGCCCGGGTTTCTATTGAATTGAGATATATGATCGTTTCTAACGTGTTTTTAGAATGTTGATGCGTTAAATTAGGTCACAAAAGGATCATTTGCAAGTTGCTATGTATATATTTATCTTTCTATCTATCTATACCTACTAGATATTATACATTGTAAAGTAACGCTTTCTGTACATTAGAGATATTAAATAAAGCTTGGGTTATGTTATCTGAACGATTCTGAACACAATTTTTTTTGAATTCTTATCTGTTTGTTCACGATAGAAGCAAAAACACTGAACGGATTTTAATACAGTTTTTTGTATGAAAGGTCTATGTCAAACTTAAAATCCTACGTATGTTTAAATTTAAATAAATAATTAAAAAGTTAAATAAATAATTAAAAAGCATGCGGTGGAACAATTACTTATTTAATCGTGCACCGCATTTTAATTTTTTTTTATCGATAGCTGCACCACATGACTAGAATATTTTCGGAAAATGGTTCATTTCGCAAGTCATTCGAACTGGGGTAAACATAAAGAAAGCTTTAGCTTTTCGTGGTAAAGCGTATTGGATATGATTACCCATAAATACATAAAAAATGAAGGCGGCTCTCTGGGGTATGAACAGGCAATTATTTTGCATACGTTTCTGTGACGAAAAAAATATGCTTTCAAGTTTCGATGAACTATTTTTAGCAATTCGACATAGATACATTAATTGTGTCTATTGGTAGGTACCTACTATTCGCTCAGGCTCAGAATGTCTTGTAAAATTAGATAGAATAGAGATTAGATATAAAAAAACCTTGGGTCATGTTAAATGAATGAAAAACTGAATTGAACACATAAATATTGAAGCAGTGGTAAAGAATTCCAAGCCTTCATGGTGCGGCAGAGAAAAGAGGCACCGAACCGCTTGGTTCTTCATGGAATTGTTTGCACTGTGTGAGGGTGATACCTCAGCCTAAAAGGCTGAGGTATCACCCTCACACAGTGCACACATGTAGTTTTACACCTCACACACCTCACACATGTAGTTTTATATAGGAAGGGAGATGGTGGGATTAGGCACAACATTTTGAAGCAGTTTTATTAAGGTTAGATTAACCGCGGTAGCCTAGTGGTCTGGGTAATGGACTGCTGAGACGAGGTCTCGGGTTCGATCCCAGGTTCACCATGGCACACACCAATGACTATTTCGATGCTTTTCGAAGTTATGTGTGTATTTATCGCAGGTTTAAACGTGACCGGTTAATGGCAATAGGCTCGCCATCCGCCACATTGGGACCTAAACATAAACTGGCGAAATGTGGGTGCTAGCACCTCTGCCTACCCCTTCGGGGATATAGGCGTGAGTTTATGTTATGTATGTATATTTAATTCTTACGCATGTTTGATCATATTCGGTTCCGTAGAACTGAAAATATAGTAAAAAAAAAAACGCGAAAACCGACATCCACGTAAGCGGGGCCACGGGTATAGGCTAGTTGTTAATAATATTAACGTAATTACAAATTTTCTAGTACATTCTTCTCCCTTTGTATATACAAATTTATTCTCAAAGCTCGTTTTCATGCTTTGATTTATGGATTTTGTTATTGACAAGTAATTTTATATTCGTGGAAGTGTATTAGGAGCCATTAAAAAGTACATGTTTCAGTTCCATTGTATGCAAGGAACCATGTCGTCTGATTGATGGCCTGTAGTGAGCCATGACGGACGGACGTCGCACAAACAATTGCTATTAGCGTCGTGGGTCGAAATGCAATTTGTAGTTGACTTTGAGATATTGGTGACGTAATTGGTGACGCAATTAGGTATTGATTTGTAATCTCAAAATTATATATATTGATGTTTTGTTTAAGGTTTAAGACTCAATAATATTGATAATAAAATTCACAATGTCAAAAGTATTCTTGGTATCTAGGTATGCATCACATAATATATTAGTGACAGTATGTAGTGTATTGTCAATATCATTGTGTAGGTATATCTCTAAATTAGTTATTCACATTAATGAGAATAGTATCACTATTAAAGTAAATGCTTTCAGATCTTATTTTAGACTAGCTGATGCCCACCCACTGTTCTGCCCGTTACCTAGGGGAATGTATTCCCGGGGTAAAAAGTCTAAATATTATTCTATACCTTAATTTATCCCTGTACTAAATTTCAGCCAGATTTCTTTACCCGTTGGAGCGTAATTGTTTATCATCATCATCATCATTCCCTGAACCTTTTTCCCAACTGAGTTGGAGTCGGCTTTCCAGTCTAACTGTGATGCGGCTGAACTTCGATATTTTCTGTGGAGCGACTGCCATCTGACCTCCACAAGCAATGGTCATTATGACCAATGGCGATATCGAAGTTCCAAGTTAGACTGGTTGGACCTTTTGTGGGCTCCAACTACCCGTAACGACTGCCATAGATGTTTGTATGGCAACCGGGACCGACGGCTTAACGTGCTCTCCGAGACACAGTAACAAACATCCAAATATCTTCACAAACTTTTACAGTTATAATATTATCTACGAAGTAGGATAAGTAAGTAGGATATAAATAATAAAAATACTGCAGTGCTCCATCAGATATTTATGTACTGATAAATTTAAAAAGTTATTTGAATATTTGGCAAGACCATAACGTACACATACATTACAATATGGGGTTAGCTATAATATTCCACTGGCGTTCTTTTTTATCTGGATATTATTATATGCTATTGTGAATTGTTTTTAGGTCATATTTTATTTCTAAGTTTTTTAATATCCCATTTTTAAATTTAAAAGTTAATCACAATTTCTGAGCTTGCACTTCGAGTAAGTTACAAGTCAAATAAAATCTTTTAAAAAACAATCTTTCCATCATTATTGTAGGTATGCAAATATTTATGACGCATTAATCCCACCATCTCCCTTCCTATACAGAACTACACGTGCCAGGCTGAGGTATCACCCTCACACAATGCAAACAATTCCATCAAGATCAAGAGCGATTCAGTGCCTCTTTTCTTTGCCGTACCATAAAGGCTTGGAATTCTTTACCCGCGCATTTCTTTACTCCTATTAGTCCCTGGTCCTTTAAGCGGGGCGTGAAAAAGCATTTAATGAGGCCGTCAAGCTGAGGGCCACCACTGTAGCACTATCGGTGTATGTAGTGGTTACCCCCGATCCTGGGGCCTTACTCCGAAAAACGAAAATATTCGTATCCGTTGACGTTTTGACCATTTAGCTACCCCGAAAGTGTTTCGTTTCGGATTTCGGATCCGTCTTCGATCGTTTGACATTGAGGTTGTCGATCGTTATCAGTACACCTCCTACTCCCAAAATACATTTAACGTTTTCGCTGTCGTTGTTTGACAAATGGTCCGTTTTCGTTTGATCCGAAACGTTCATGTTCGATTTTCAGAGTAAGGCCCGTGAGACTTTGCCTTTAACTTTCCAGGCGAGGTAAAGTCATATTGACGTGTCCAGCATAAAAAAATTAACACTGTATTTTGTTTCTTTCCAGATCTGCAAGTACAGTGGCAGTGTGTGAGTGTACAAATGATTGAGTGACGTGTTGTAAGTGACAGTGTTGTGTACAAATATGTGGTCAAGATGAAGCTGTGGAAGAGCCTGAAGATATCTATAGGCAGCCGTAACGACCCCAAGTCTTACTCGCAGGAGTTGCCGCAGTGGGGTGGGCAGGGATATGAATTGGATGGTAAGATTTTTTTTCTTAGAATATGCATAGAGAGCTGGTATCATTAATAGACGCTGTGCCGATTGTGAGCAAATTTTATTTAACTCTTAACGATCGGTTCGGATTTATTTTGATATAATTTTTTTGAAAAAAAATTGTTTCTGAAAAAATGTCACTTAAGGATTTTGATTTGGAGTAGCCGTGTTCATATTATATGTGCTATAAGTTTACACTTAGTAAGCGTGCTGTGTAGCTTGATTAGACTCTAAAGCTTTATTCTAGTTTGATTGATGATTGTATTCTAGTTAATAATCTGGGACATTATAGTGCAGACAACACTATACTGTAGGTATCAGTTGTTTTTGTAAGATTTTTGAATTTAGGCTTTATCTAAGAACCGTATTCGAAATCGAAACCCAGTCTTGAATCTCGATTTGAAACTAGTTTTAAGTTAATTTAATTACTGTAGGTATATACTTCTAGATATCCGCGGTAGCCTAGTGGTTTGGGTAATGGACTGCTGAGACGAGGTCTCGGGTTCGATCCCAGGTTCACCATGGCACACACCAATGACATTTCGATGCTTTTCGAAGTTATGTGTGTATTTATCGCAGGTTTATTAGTGCCTCGGAGAGCACGTTAAGCCGTCGGTCCCGGTTGCCATACAAACATCTATGGCATTCGTTACGGGTAGTTGGAGCCCACAAAAGTCCAACCAGTCTAACTTGGAACTTCGATATCGCCATTGGTCATAATGATCATTGGTTGTGGAGATCAGATGGCAGTCGCTCCACGGAAAATATCGAAGTTCAGCCGCATCACAGTTGGACTGGAAAGTCGACCCCAACTGAGTTGGGAAAAGGTTCAGAGAATGATGAGAATGATGAGTTATATACTTCTAGAATTTAGACAGCTTCCTCATATACCAATAACTTACCTAAAACAAGCACAGCCTAAGAATCGAATATAAACCAATACTGATCTTCCAAAATTTCAGAAATCACTACCAACAGTTGTAAATTATCGTTTTAGGGACAAAATGAGGAAGGGCACCTGTTTTTGACGCGTAACAATATCTGTTGCTTCTCATTATGGAAATGTGTGTTGTCGTTTAAAGTAATTTTACTGCGAAAACCCTGCTAGGGTTTATTATCGTAAATATGTGACAGCCGTTTTAGCTTAGCATTTATACCCTCTGTAATTTTATTGTTGAGATGTTAGGTTTGAGAAAATGAAATTTACTGCACAGATATATACTCGCATCTTAAATTCAAATTTGATATTGAAGTAGATTTGTTTATTATAGAATTATGTATTTCATTGTTTTGCTTTGTTCAAATATGACTGCAATGACATTTTAGTTGGATTATTTTATTTTAATTTTCTTATTAAGTGACAACCCTAGCACTCGAGTTTGCGGTAATATGTTTGTAAATATGTGTGATTAGTATTAATTTCTCGCTAAAACGTGTACAAGAAATAACAGAAAAGTATGCTTTAGAAATGATTACTTATATACGTTTAAGAAATAATAAATACTTTTGATCTAGCCCTAATAATAAAAAAGGATTTAAAAATATGGGAAGCTGACAAAATAAAACTTTCTATTGTTTTCTAGTTACTCAATCATGCAAAAAAGTATTAAATGGTAATAGTAAAAGCTTTCCAGTCGTACAATAAGTTGAACGTAAATATAATAGAACACTTAATGAAGTCTACGTGGGCGTTTTAATTTAGCCGGTTAATTTTATGGCCCAACTTTTTCGGGAACTTCCATCTCCGAAGTTGATTCGGGTTGAAAACACGAGATAATTTTTGCAAGACTCTTAAAAAGTTTTAATGTACTTCACTCCACAGACACAGTCCTCTTAACCATGAAATTTGAAAAAAAATGGACATAAAATTTTAAAGTCAACATGAAAAGAAAATTAATCAAAAGTTCAATGACAAAATGCCATTGGCTGTGCGTGGTCGTAAAAATTAGCTTCATAAATTATTTTGTCAAGATGTTAACTTTATCCTATCAGATTTAGAAGTTTTTGAATTATACATAGGTAAATGCAACATCTAAAAAAACTGTATCGAATTGACAAATTTCAAATTGTTTTAATGTTAGTCACACACATTCTAGACTACTTGTGCAAGTTTAGACTTGCATAAGTGTGCTGAAACGTGTGTGGCCACGATTTTGCGCAAGTATCCAAGACTGTTGTGCTCGTCGATTTTCCATAAAAAATGAATAATTAAAAACTCAAAAGTTGTTGGAAAGACCGAAACAAGTTTGATGCCAGTACCTACCCATTTGCAAATCTGAAACTGTCTCTTTCAACTGAAAGAAAACTAATGGGTACCGCCTGTTATCAAACTTGTTTCAGTCTTTTGAACAGCTGTCGGGTTTTATAGTTTTTAACCATTTATTTTTTATGAAAATCTTAACGGATTGGCAGCTCTTAACTATGTTGTTCGATACAAGTTTTAGCCTAACTATAACAACAAATACACGAAAATATCGGTTTACCTAGAACTGATAAGGAAATGTCCGTTGAAATAATCTTTGATGACCGAGGCTATTCAGGCTTCCCTCAGATACGTCTTCGGTAAAAGATAAGAATGAGGAATGGGATAGTTAATCTATCTTCAGTTTATACAAAGTAAGATGCTTTATCCTATTTTATGCTATGGCAGGATAAATCGATTCCGTACTCCAGTTCCCAAATATTTTTTTTAACGCACTGTAATTAATGAGATATTTACCATTTTTATTTATTACTAGTCTGTTCCTGTGACCCGTCTGCGTGTACATCGGTTTTCGCATTTTCTGACTATATATCCGGTTGTACTAAATCGATTGTGATTAAGCATACGTAAGTCTGATCAAGAACTATCAAACAAAAAGCTGTATCAAAATCCCTTCAGTAGTTTTTGCGTATATCACGAACAAATAGACAAACATACAAAGATTCTGAAGAATATTTTTTTGTATTCAGAATCGTTCACATAACCCAATTCTTTTTAATATCTCCAATGTACAGAAAAATCTACTTTACAATTTTATAAATAGTATTATAGGTAAAAGCTCTCAGTTCTCTCGTTAGAGGAGAGGAGACCCGTGCCCAGCAGTGGGACATAAATGGGTTGCTATTATTATAGGTAAAAGTCTAACCGTAACATCCTCAATAGAATCTAACTAATTAGTTCGTAACATTAAGTAAAAAAAAATGGTTGCATTATTAAAATAACAAGGCTAATTTAAAAAAATTGTAAAATAAAGAAATAATATTTTACAAAAGTTACCGGTTCGTGCCTTCATTTAGAAGCTTTTAACTCTAATCCAGACTGTGTCCTGGAGTGCACTAACGTCTGGGTTTTCATGTTTAATTAAAGTCTTCACTAATTAGTTAGCACGGCCATATCTTAGAATGGGGGAAATGCAAGTGCTGCGGGTTTTACTGCAGTTATATGAAAGAAAATTCTGCAAGACTTTAAAAAAAATGTTTTCTCTAGAATTTTAATTAAGATTTAAATATAAAACTGTTACTAACTTTTATATACGTAATTATGATGAAAATTTTTAGTGCTAATATATGTTATAAAATTATATTATGTTTTTAACAATAAACTATTAGGAACGAAATATTTTAACAGCGTATTTTTCATAAAAACTAACTGAAAAGTTTAAGATTTCGAAGATCGGTGTTGTGTGTGTGGTATATACCAAATGGAAGCCATTTTTGCTTCATACAGTGAAGTGATTCTTAAAACGGAATAGAATTTATTTATTATTTATTCGTGATACCTACAGTTTTCGGGCTAGGGCGCCATTTGTACTTATATAAAAAGCCCTCTAAGGTACTCTCATTGGTAGGGGAGAGGCTGATAGGGTGCGAGGGGCCTAACTGGGTAACCTAACATACCAGTAACTTAAGACCCGAGGCGGTGTGCGGTTTTAGTCGGTTCGTATCCAACATAATCGATATCCGAGGAAATTTCTTGCACGAAAAAAGGTATATCCTCTAAATAACTTCTTGGATAGCTTAAATTCACATCTTAGCGCTACGTTCACGGGTTCAAACCTCATTTTTTATGTCGGTCACGTCAATATGACTTCACCTCGCCTGATGGTAAAGTCTCTGGAATGGGAGTGATCATTACAAACATCGATAGTGCTATAATGGTGGCCCTCAGCTTGACGGCCTCATCAAATGCTTTTTCACGCCCGGCTTAAAGGATCCGGGGCTATAGGAAGAAACACGTGAGTTGGTAAAGAATTCCAGGTTTTGATGGTGCGGCAAAGAAAAGAGGCACCGAACCCTTCGGTTCTTGATGTAGCTCATCCTGGATGTTGACTGTTTTGATTCAAAATTCTAGGAAAAGTTATCTTTCTAATTGCTTCACAATTTCATCCTTCAACTCGGCTTAACTGAAGGTAAATTTTGACAACAATAACAAAAATCTTTGCGGCAAACGAACAAGAAGTCTTGTTTATTCAGTCCTATACCGAAACCTTGCAACCTTTATTGTGGAAATGTCCTTTTATCTTTTTAAATTTATGCTAACGACTGGTGTCAGAATGAAGAATGGCTTAATGCAAAATCCAGGGGAGCCGATAATTATATTCTTGTAAACGTTTGTACTGGTTTTCGAGTTTCTCACTTTCGTGTCACGGGGTTTGATTCGTATTAAGGTTAGAATCACAGAACGAGGCGAGGTGAAGTTAATATTAACCTAACCGATAAAAATTATCATTTATCATTCTCTGAACCTTTTCGGCTTTCCAGTCTAACTGTGATGCGGCTGAACTTCGATATTTTCCGTGGAGCGACTGCCATCTGACCTCCACAACCAATGGTCATTATGACCAATGGCGATATCGAAGTTCCAAGTTAGACTTGTTGGACTTTTGTGGGCTCCAACTACCCGTAACGACTGCCATAGATGTTTGTATGGCAACCGGGACCGACGCGACGGCTTAACGTGCTATCCGAGGCACTAATAAACCTGCGATAACTTCGAAAAGCATCGAAAAGTCATTGGTGTGCGCCATGGTGAACCTGGAATCGAACCTAACCGATAAAAATGTTATAAATAAAATATAATATAACTAATTTGTAACATTACGCTGACATGGGTGAACTGAACATGTCGGCAAACATACGCAGTTTAAACGAATTTGAGTCGAATTGAATTGAACTAACCCAAATAGAGATAAAACAGTATCCAAGACTATTATCTAATGATTCAAAGGGCGGGGTGTAATATATTCGAACGTCTTCCTCGGGAAGCTCACCATGTTCGAACATGCTCTCCGATTAAATTCCGTATCCGTATATTTAAACTGCAAGTCAGCCTTGGAGTCACGGTGGCTTTTTTATACCACTTAGGTGGCAGACAAGCACACGGCCCACCTGATGGGAAGCGGTCACCGTGGCCTATGGACGTGTGCTACACTAAGGATGTCACTGCACACGTTCCTGTCGCTAGTAGTTGAAACGAACCGATTAAAACCGCACGCCATCTCAGCTGCCACGGACTATCTCTGGCTTGTATTTGACCCCCTCAGTGGTACAAATGACCTGGAAATTTGTGACATCATCTCCCGGTGTAATATAATTTCACTTTGTCTAGTGGCCCATATCCTGAAAGAAACCATCCTATATCTATTAATTTGCTGGGTCACTGACGTTATTTAATATACTCATATGCGTTCTTACATTACAAGTATTTTTCATTTCAGCATCATTTGGCGTACGGCCAAAGTGTTGCAAATATTCTGTGTTCATCTTGCTCAGCATAATATTGTTAAAAACTACTCAAGGCTGGGTCAATATTCATTATTAATGTCTTGGTAGCTTTCAACTTGATGACCAACTGTGTCAGTAAAGTAATGTTTTTTTTTTAAATGAATATTGCCCCTTTCAGCTTGTCTAAATTGCCTGTGTTAGGAGTTAGATTATGTCGGTAGTTTAATGTAGGATTTGAACCCGAAACCTTTCGATCGTATTTCTGACACCTTAACCATTAAGATACCGACGTTTTCAAAGTGTTTGACTGCAAGTTCGATCGCAGGTTCAATTACCGTTCTGTGCATGATATTGTATTAGTACTGCTTGCAAGCCTTGAACGCTTAGGGTCCGCTCCCCCACAGCGGTGCAACGTGTGTGCCACAACTATGATATGAAGCCAAAAATATTATTGACCAAATATGGATAAAAATAATACACCTCTGCCTACCCCTTTGGGGCAGTATGACTATGGTAATAACATCAAAAAAACTATAAATAAAACATCTAAAAATTTTTTTTCTTTGCGTGTTAATTATAACGTAACCAAAAATATCATTATAAAAATTTCGTAAAACAAATTAACCCCGGAGTTGCGTAAATTACACGTGCGAATGCTCCGTCAAAAAATCTTCCCTCGGACAATTAAATTCACTCAACGCTACAGCGGTTCATTATATCCGGGGTCTCTCGGTGCAATTTTTTACGTGTTGCCCGCAAAAATAGGCTTGAGACAAAAACAAATCATCCTTTGTCACCCCTCCTTTTGTTGGCTGTCTCAAAATTGTTGCGAGAACGATCTTAATTAAGGAGCTAGAAGATTTTCATAAAACGTACCTATTTTGCTATGCTAATGTTTGTTGTTCTGGTGAGGAAATGAGAGTAAACGAGTTTAATGTAATTTATTGAATTTTCTTTGTCACGTTTCATGGAAGTCGTTCAACAAAACTTAACTCAATATTCTGAATTGAGTTAGTTTTAAACCGACTTCAAAAAAGGAGGAGGTTCTCAATTTGTAGATACGCTATTTTTTTGTAAGTATGTATGTTACGCGATAGCGGCGCTAATTATGGATGGATTTAAAAAAATATATATTTGTTTGAAAGAGGCTACTTCTGAGGTGGTCCCATATCCAGGGTATCAGGATCTGATGCTGGAGTCTTGGGAAAATCGAGGGGAAATCATCTGTTTTTGATGCCTTTGTACATAATAAACCTCATTAATAGTACTTTTCTATTTCTGTACACTAAAAAGTAAATAATATTAGTTTGTGAAGTCGGTTTTTTAAACGTTACCTAACTATAATTATTTCTGACTTATCTCGCCTATACTACCTATTATTTGATTTTATACCTCAGTAACTTTTTATTAAAATTCTGCAGACAAATTTTGGAGTACCTATTTTCTTAAATTTCTATAACAGCATTCATATCAAACTATACAACATAATGTAAATATTATCAACAATCCCAAGATTTATATAACAACCATCACAAAATATTTCTGCTCCACCAAGCGCAAGAAACATGCCCATTTATTCAGTACGTTATTTGTCGTACTTCGACCCTCACATCAAAATAGGTCACGTCTAGTTACTGTCCAGCCGCTGTAAGTAGGTTAGACATCTCTATATCTAGTACCGGTCTATAAGTGAAACAAGGACGGACAGATGTGACTGACCTATGAGATTACATAGTTACCCTTGTTTTTATAACATGATGTTACAGTGAAAAATACAAGGACTTGTCGAATATTAGTCGAGTGTAATTTTTGGTAACTTTTTGAGCAGTAATATACCTACAGAACAATTTGTTTGTGTATTTAGTTAGCTTTCAAGATAAATAGCTAAGAAATATATATCGGAGTTAGGTAGTCAAGAGTTTTGCATTAGTCCAAAGCCTCGATTCTGCTAAAGGCAAACTACTGTAATACCGATGACTCTCTAAAAATGCTATTTAATTGCAGACTTTACTCTTATATAGTTAGTCTAAAATCAAATGAAAAGAATTCATTTAACTTTTTCTTTCGCTCTACAAAATATCATTTAACTTTAGACTTTAACAAGACAACAATAAAGTCTACTACAATTAAATAGCATTTTTAGAGTGTCAGTGGTTTGTCTTTAGCAGAATCGAGGCCCTGGTCGCATTCGAAGCTCTCACCTCCGAATCCCGGGTTCATTTGAAAAATCTAAAGTTATTCGGACGGTGGGGCGGGGTGGTCAAAAATGTCCGCGATGCACTCTTATTTGTACGATGATAAGGTTGCATTTTGTCTGCGCAAAAGCTCCTGTCGCTTGTCAGACGTACGTGGGCTAAATGCAATCTAATGAGTAATAATAAGAGTGCGTCGCGGACATTTTGACCCCGCATCTCTCTCTGTGCTGCACTTAATAGAAATTTCTCAAACTACAGTGTAGCACAAAAGCGAAACGTTTTCCTTCGTATTTATAGATAAACTACCCCGAACTCTGGTCCCGTTCTCACTTCCCATGGGAATCTATTCTAGGGATAAAAGCCTATGTGATATACCAGACTATAAATCTATCCCTGTACCAAGTATTAGTCAGATCCGTTTACCCATTACACCGTGATTGAGTAACAAATATCCAAACATGTTCACAAACTTTCCCATTTAGAACATTAATAGGATAAGACATGAGTAATTTGCCCAAATTACACTCTGATGTGATGTAATGTAATGTTGTGTGTAATGGATTTGCTAATTGTCATGCTTGCCTATGCCATTACAAGTGTGTTAGACAGGTGCAGCTGTTACGGTAGTTAACTATAAACGCACTTTATGGACTATTTTACCAGTAGGGGTTAAGTGTAATGTAATATTTTACTATGAGTGATAGTAATCATATAATTTACCAGCTGATGCCGGCGGTTTCTTGGTCATATCTCTGGTTTTACTTAATCAAATGCAATCAAAAAAACGGCAGATTTAGAGTTTTACTAAGAACTTTTTAATAGAAAAAACTGCATCAAAATCATTGAAAACCAACAGACAAACATACACACAACAGACAAGATTGGAAATAAATACCAAGTACTTACATTATGCTACCTTACAGTTTTATCATTAGTATATTTATTTATTAATTAGGGCAAATACGGAACCCTACATTATGCGTCGCTGACACGTACTTGCTTTATCTTTTTCTACCCTTTAAATTTAGGTAAATCTAATGAAAAATGGCCTCTAAACATTTTGATACACCAGTCGTGGTAAACCCTATTTAAGTCTTCAATTGCAAAAAAATACGTAAATTATGTTCAAAAACTTCCATCAGCTCTTGTAAATTCGACAGAAACTTATTAGATTTCAAAAAAAAAGTCCACACTGTAGATACCAAGTAACAATTCGGAACAAAATTGCATTTGTTATTTTAAATTCGCTAAGTCGCTCCATAATATAGAGAATGTTCAAAGACGAGGCTTGAACGAAATTGCCAAATCATTGCATATTCGAGTATTGTAGACGGGGAGCTGAGCGCAGACACTATTGGATTCAGAAAATATATATTTTATACCTGCCTGCCCACTTCTGTAAGTATTTAGTAAGTATTTGTGTCTTGGCGGTCCAAATAAAATACAGTAAGACAAAAATTCTAAAAGTCACATTTTCGGTACCTTTTGGTATGTATCGCTCCTGGAACACAAACATGTCCATTTTTTAAAATATTTTATTTAATTTTATTATAAATGTAGGTATAGATGATTATTATTTTCTATACATTCAACAGTTAAAACTTACATACACTCAATACAAACATAATAATTGAAAAAATATAGCTACAAATTGAACTTTTCCATTTCACTTCTAAATAAACAATCCAAAATACGAAAACAATACTTCATTGTGTAGCACCGGATAATAAAGAGATACTTTGACAATGTCATAACCAAAAGTTTTCCATTTGTCACGATGAAGTTTGATGAAGATTGGCCTCCTCGCCTATAACGATTGTATTTACAAAAACGGTATTCTGTATATACATTTTTGAAGTGACTATTGAATCGGCACTTCATTATTGCAAATGGCATTATTTCTTATTGAAAACTGGATTATTTAGCTGAGCTTAATAAAGAAAGAAATGATTAATGAAAATTCCAAAACTAAGTTTTTAACGTGTTATCGCTGTGTAGGGGGTGATAATAAGGCAAGTTAAAAGATAATGTTATATACTTAGCAATGTTAAATAATACGAAAATGTTATTATAAGATAAGTTATACAAGTTATCCACGTTTGATATCATTTTAGTAAGGAACTACCCATTATATTAATAGGCGTAATACTCGTAGTCAATGCATTGCTTAGATAATATAGATAAATCACGCCAATTTCAATGTTATTTATTAGTTGGTGATAGATCAATCCAGTCTCATCTAACATATCAATTATACACACAAGCTCTCTCACACACACACATACACACATACACACAGACTGACATTTTAGCATACGTATTATGGCTATGAATTGCATACCTACGTAATTGCTCTTTGTGAATCAAATTTTATGTACACCAACAAAATGGACAAATTTAATGTGAGATTAAAAATATGGGTCCTTACTTTACTTTCAAAACAAATATTTAATTTTAAAACAGTCAAGGT
Source organism: Lithosia quadra (assembly GCA_963576445.1). Lineage (NCBI taxonomy): Eukaryota > Metazoa > Arthropoda > Insecta > Lepidoptera > Erebidae > Lithosia > Lithosia quadra. The sequence goes on from OY754879.1 coordinate 16,302,338, forward strand.
ACCTACTTAAAACACAAGCTTAACATAAATTGTGTAATAGTTGTTTTAAATTAAATTTTTGGTGTTGTTTTAGGTTTATGTTTTTGTAGGGTGAATTGTGTCTTTTACATCCTAGCGTTAGTCCCGTGGGCTTTTAAACTTATATTCTATGGCCCGGGGTACATAGGGCTCCAACAAGGTGTGGATTATCTCACGTTTGTTTGAAACAATGTTGATGCTGTTTTCAGAAAAGTATTTTTTACACTCTGTAGAAGCTTTTAGTATACCTACGTAACCGTTTTTTTAATTTATTTTTATTCATGTTTCGCAGTCACTTCAGTTACTTTAGTAGAATTAAGGGGAAACTCGCCTCTGGATCGCAGCCCACATTACAAGGAGTAGGAATAGTGGCGAAAAAGTCGACCGAATGTGTGGGCCAGAATACTGCGGTAAAAAAGTATGCATGCACATACAATTATACTCATGCATTTTTGTTTCCGGTTTAGGCAGAGATACAACAGCCTGCCATCTGCTTCTTGCATACTTCTCAAACTTCCTCTAATGACCTTTCATGCAAGCTCGCCGGTATCAAGTGGTTTTTTTTTGTAAATTTAGTGCTACTGAAATTTACAAAAGGCTCATTAAAGTAAGAAAAGAGTTAATACCTTTTTCTCAGAAATTAATATAGAATTGATCAAGTTTTTAAGAACTTGAACATTACTTAAAGTGTACTTACTTTCTTATAAGAATCTTGTTGAATACTAATCCTTTCGTTTGGTATATTTTTTTCAAGAATTCCAAGAAATATTCTAAAGACATCAGTCTTAAGACGAAGATAAATTGTTTATAGAAGATTAATTTGGTAATTTGAAGTCTGTATTTAGTTCAATTTTGTTTTAAAATTAGATCAACTTAAAATATTGAACAGGTTATTATTTGACAAAGTGGGTAAATAAAAAAATTTGTTAGTTCAACCGTTAGAGCGTGATGGAGTAACAAAAATTCAAACATCTGTACAAACTTTTATATTATATCTAATATTATTAGGACACAAAATGGCCTTAACTTAATAGTTCTACACATAGATCGATAATTTATACCAGAAAAAGAATTATAATTACATAATTCAAACATTAAACAATTATAAACTTTGCATAACAATAAAAATTGCTGCACATTAAAAAAACATGAAACATTTAAATTTATACGCTCCCATTATAAAGTGAATCACGTTCTTTCACATAATTCAACAGACATTTCTTTGCTGGAACGTCACGGTGCTAATTAGAAATGAATTAAACAAGCATTGTTGGAACACGTTGGAACAAAAATCCTCTGTCTCGTCTATTGCCGTATACAGAGCGAATTTTTCAACTGAGCGTGGCCAAATTCGAAACTATGAGGAATAGTGAAAAATGCTTGTTCGCTTCAACAACACTAGCGGTCTTATTACAAAACACGGACTAACTTTAAACCCAGGTTTAAAACGTCTTTAGACCATGGTTTAACGAAAATGTTATTACAAAACGCGTTTTAGTACTAAACCTGGGACTATCTCTGGTCTAAAGATAAACCTGCGTGACACCTAGTTTAACGTTGGTCTAAGTGTCTAAACCACGAAAATAAAACGTCAAACTTGTCATTTTGATTTGATTTGTGGAAAATACCAAAATACATCATATTTTGGCTTACTTTTTCCTCGGCAGTCCAATTTTCGCCCCTCTTTTTCTTTTCTCCTTCCATTATTTAATTCAAATTTAAAAGTTTAAACCACTGGAAACGTAAAAGTTAGTACGGGTATTGAAATGATTCAAAAGTGGGTATAAAATTTTTAAAAAAAATTGAACAACGCGCGGGCTCCGAAAAACTACGCTTCATTTAACGTTCATCATAGATCTTCCAATATTATAACAATGATTGCTAAATAAAGGCATGATAATGATATTTTACTATAAAATAAAGTCCAACTATCGTTCATGACTTTAAATTTAATAATTATAATGTTGTAAATATTTTTTTCACCATTTTTTAGTAAATAATATTTATTAACGATTTCAGAAAATTTTTGCTTTCTGAGAAAACGGAACGTTGCGACCGAATGATATCACAATGAACGAACAAAAGTTTAGAGTAATCTGTGGTTGTTATTAGGCCAAGATTTAAACCATGGCCTAAGTAGTCCACGGATTATTCTGTTTTTGTAATAAGAAGAAGTTTAAACCTTGGTCTTAAAATTAAGCCTGGACTTCATAGTCTGGGTTTAAACCTGACTTTAGTCCGTGTTTTGTAATAAGACCGTAGGTGTTTAATTACGGTTCGTTACTCGTGGTCCGATCGCTCATTTCTTCTGGTCAATCCAAGCGCATTTTTTTGCCTATGGTTTTATGAATCGGACTACGGGCAAATTAAATTATCCGAAGTCCTATCAATCGGACCACGGGTACCTTCTATTAACAAAAATAACCACACTGCCTACCATTAAATGAGTATAATATTTCTGCCAGAAATTTATATGAATATCATATTTTATACCAAACCGAGTGTGTTATATTTTTAGCATACAAGGTGCTTAAGTCGCCTCGTCTTTCAGCCATTATGAATTCCTCTAAGCGAGGCAGGATGTCTGAATGATTCACGAGTTTTGGCGACTAATTATAAAAGCGGGGTTAGCTTTGTGCCTTGTAAAACTCTCGTGAAATTTCTGTAGAATTCACGTCCAAGTTACAGGCATAAAGTTAAAATACTTTAACGGTTAGTCGTACATCTTGACTCGTTCAACTTTTAATTGTAAGCCTGTATATTCTCCAATTGTTAAGCAGAAGCGTAAAAAGATACACGTATATTTTCACCTACCTGGTGTAAATATACGTGTATCTACTTTTTCCTCTTCCAATCCTAATGTATCATTCTTCTTATCCTACTGATCCCACTAATCCTACTGTTCTACTGATCCCAATTTTCCTACTATCCTACTAATCCTACTAATATTGTAAACGTGAAAGTTTTTGAAAATGCTTGAATTTCAAACACGCTCTAATATCTAAACGGATCTGGTTAAAATTTGGCTGGAATAGATTGTAGTCTGGAATAACATATTAGGCTACATTTTTATTTCTAGAGTAGCTTGCCATGGGTTGCAAAAAGGAATAAGTATTAGTAAGTATAAGAAAAGTAAAAAAAAGTATAATAAGTTAGCAATCCCTTAATAATATTAAGATAAAGACAAAGCTAAGTATTTGTAACTCTAAGAAAAATGCAAATAGGCAGAATAAAACCTGATAATTGTGAGGGCATTTCCATAAAACGCATTTATCATCCTCCAAGCCTTCACTAAAATCAGTTGAGGAAGGCGTTCAGTCTTCTTATGAAACGGACATGTAACCTATAACCTTATCCGACTTGAGAATCGACCGGTGCTTGACTGTCGCACGAAATTATAAGAAGTTATTCCACATGATAATCGAAGCAATCAGTCAGTACAAATTTCAAAAGCAATTTTATTTTAATACCATTGTTCAAGCAGAATAAACTTGTTACAATAAGAAAATCTTTATCGTTAATTTTCTGAACTTTTCCTTTGCGAATTAAATGTATTTTCATTTAATTCAAATTCTGTCGCCAACGTGACACGCACTACTCCAATAAAAATAATCGGACTAATGAAACATTATTCCCTTTGTTATACTTGACGCTTCAGTTGACTGACCTCTCCTAATGAAATGTAATGAGGCATTACAGTACAAAGAAAGTAAATATTTGGAATTCTTCGCTTAGTTAAAAGCTCGTACAGATAAGATAAATTGTTGATGTGCTATTTTATATATTATGGAAAGATTTATTAAAATGTTATTTATGGCAATTTATTAAAACAACTGAGTAAGTGCGAGTTAGATACGAAATAATGATTTGGTACTGGGACGGAATACTTAGAATGAAGGGACCTAAAATTCAAAATGACAACTAACCTTAATATAACATAAATTATTTTTTTTTAAGTTAAACGCTTTTATGCACTAAAAGCGGCCATTTTGGATTTTCTTTTTTTCCACAGTGTATTCTACTAGTCAAGCCCTTTCATTTGATATCCATATTGCGGTAGTTGTGGAAAAATACGTGAGCCGCCATTTTGTAGCGGCGGCCATCTTGGAATTAGGTACAATGATACAAAATAGATCAACTTATTAATATTACCAGAACCAAAGATATGTGAGAAATATTAGAACAATCCGTCCACAGGAAGGGGGATCAATTTTCAATTACTAGATTTGACCCAAACAAACAGGTCAATTTAAACAAAAGCGTTTAAAAAAAACTAAGTAATTCTCTTATCACAAAAAGAGCACCCTGTTTAAAATTGACTAGACGTATTTTCACGTTAAACAAACCGTAAAAATATAATATATCACACGTAACTTTCGTGAAATATTTTTTGGATTTTTCAACTAAACTGATAAAGAGCGTCGGGAATGCTGTTAAACTAACGAGACTCAAGTGTGATGAGTGAACGAGCTGGTTTTATATCACATCAGCTCACGAGTTTAAAGGTAAAAATTTGGACTTAAATGTAAAACATATTTTCTGTAAGATAAAAATAAAGATCAGTTGACATGTCGTTATGAACGTATATGGTTATTCAGCTAAATATGCGTCATGTTAATTTTGACTATGGCGGTGTTGTGACAATAAACTTGGGGTATTATACTTCTGCCTGCATTTTTTGGGGGTAGGCAGAAGTATAATCCAAGCTACCGGTATATTTTTTAACTATTAAATCAGTTAGATTGACTGCACCCCACTTGATGGTAAGCTGAGATGAAGTTCAAAAAGTAGTGCCGAAATTTTATATGTACTGCCCTTAGAATGATAGCCTTTAACCAGACGGTCTCGAGAGATGCTTTTTCACGCCCCGCTTAAAGAAACCTGGGATTGTAAGAAGAAAGGATAATGAGTAGGTAACGCATTCCACTTCTTTATCGTACGACAAAGATAGGAATCACCAAATGTAAAAATGCAAAGGAGATGTACAGATATGAATAAAAAGACTTGAAATCCAATTTTAGATCGATATTCCAATCACACTTCATAATAAATTGTGAAAAATATTTTTTAAGTTAAACGTTTTTTTTTAAAATTTGTATTTTCATCAGAACTAAAGACTTCTGCCAAATATCAGACCAATCAGACAACTGAAAAGGGGTCAATTTTCAATTACTAGATTTGACCCAAACAAACAGGTTAAGTTAAATAAAACCGTTTAAAAACAATCCTTAACCATACTCTTATCAACAAATTTTAATTAACTTCATACTCTTAGCTACAAAGATTTATAAATGGAATACATTTCTTGATTTATTAACATCGATTCAGCATCAACGAGCAAATTGTAGCGCTTTAATCAACTCATAAAATAGCTCACTCATTGCATTCGCTCATAACCCTTAATCTGCTACAGTAACTCCAGCAAATATGAAAGTAGAAGCCAAGTAATTTAAAATTTTACTACTAAGACGTTCTATTCATACATCAGCGCTTATAATAACGGCAAGATTTTAAAGTAGATCTCGACTTGAAATTGGTGTTCTCGGAGTATAAGTTAGTTTTGAATAATTTATGCCTGTCAGTACACGGTTGAGTTAATATGTTCTTGCTTCAAATTTAATATTTCACGTATAAATCCGAAGTGTTTTAATAATGATCTTACTTATATATTATTACTGTGAGAATTTGTGAGGATATTTGGGTGTTACTTCACACCCAAACGGTTGAATGGATCTGGTTGAAATTTGGAACAGGTATAGATTAGCAGTTTGAAATTGCACTTATAAGATTTTTAACCATTTTTTATCGTGTGAAAATCCCCACGGATAAGACCCCCGTCGGCTATCGGGGGTGGTTATGTTGGAATCGAACCAACTAAAACAGCACACCGTCTCAGATCTTCATTACCAAGATGAAAGTTTAACAAGTAGACATATCCCTCGTAGCTTTTTAATATAATGATAATAATACAGCATACGGTAGATAGCGGCTACAATAGTAGCCAACTAGTACAGCTGTGGCTACAGTGGTAGCCGTTGGCCATCGGGGGAGGTTATGCCGGACTCAAAAGAACTAAAACCGCACGCTGTCTCAGGTCTGAAGAGGGGTTTGGGAACCAAGGTGTCCCATGTCTTACCTCCGAAAAATAGGGGGTCTCAATAACACAATTGTGTTATAAAATTTAATTCATTGAAGTTGTTTTATATAATTTATTATGTAATATTATACAGATCTAGAATAAGAAATTTTGGTGTGTAGGTACCGTATTATATTCATGTGCATGTGGTGGAGATCGGTTCTTTCAATGTTACAGGCAGACACTCCAATTTTAGTTATATGTATAGATATATTATATATGTAATAGGTTATATTAGGTAGTTTATACAGCTAAGAGCGCGCTCTCGCCCTTAAACGATTTAGTTTGGTGAGGAAGAATTGTGAAAAAATCTATGTAACTATTGTAGAGTTTTTTTTTTATACTACTTAGGTGGCAGACAAGCACAGGCCCACCTGATGGGAAGCGTTCACCGTGGCTTATGAACGTGTGCAACACTAAGGGTGTCACACACGCGCTGCCTACCCAGAAGGGAAGCGGGGAGGGGGAGGGAGGAGTGAAGAATAAATAAAAAAAAAGCTATACATATACAAGTTCTTGTAAAAGAATTTAATTCGAAGTGGTGAAGGTAGCTCAGGTCACGTAGAAGATGCGGTGTAATAGACACTTTTGTGACACACTTTATAGCTCCACGGTTTTATCGCTGGCTTGAGATAGCTCTTGGGATTGTGATTGAAAAGTGTGTGACCGAACGGAAAAACGTTACTGAACCCTCGACTTGGAGTACCTACGTGTATTAAGGTAGGCTTTTATAACTTTTTTATACTACTAAGGTGGCAGACAAGCACAAGGTCCACCTAATAAGAAGCCGTCACCGTGGCCTATGGCAACATAAGGGGTGTCAAACTCGCGCTGCTTACCCTGTAAAAACCTTTTAATGCCTTTCTTGAAAAACTCCAACACACACAAAGCAAAAATATATTTACTGATAATTAGCAGTTAACCTTAGACGGCCTCTGTGGCGTAGAGACATGCGACTGCTACGCAGGAGGCGCGGGTTCGATTCCCGCTCAGTGCAAATATTTGTATGCATGAATATGTCTATTTGCACTGGTCTGGGTGTTTCTATGTATAATAAGTTGGTATGTATTTACAAAAAAAAAGTAAATAAGTAAAGTATGTTTATCAGCATTCTAGAATTCATAACACAAGCTAGTTAAACTATGCTTACTTTGGGTCAAGAGAGCGATGTTTTGGAATATCGTAGAATATTTATTTATTAATTATTCATCAACATCGAAACCCATTCCAACACGTGTGCAAAAGCTAGTATTAAAATATAAATCCGTACTCAATCATTGTAGAATTTATCAACCTTTTATTTACCCTACATCGGGTGGCCACCTACATGACCACTCAATCGAAACATCGCGCAAAGAAAAGGTCCATAAATAGTACTGCGTCATTGATTCCGTTTAAGGTTACGCTTGCGTACGATCATGCGAGGATTTGATTCCTGTAGGGTTAGCACGAAATTATATTCGAATAGTAAGCGTATAGTATTCGTAAAGAGACTGAAAACTGTTAATATAAATATGTCGTGGTCCTGTGAATAATATTGTTGTGCAAATGCGATATTATTGATGTAAAATTAACGTGATTGATCAAACACCATTTATGATAATAGGATCGTAATAAATTATAATATATCATGTTTTCATGTCAGTAATTCCAAACTAAAATCTATCCCTGCACCAATTTTCAGCGAGTAGAGTAGAGTATCTGTACAGCGGTAGAAGAGTGATTAAGTAACTGAACAAACATCCAAACATTGAAACATTTTTTTTATACTACGTAGGTGGCAGACAAGCACACGGCCCACCTGATGGGAAGCGGGGAGGGCTTGGAAGGGGTGGGGAGGCTTTGAAGGGGTGGGGGGGGGCTATGAAGGGGTGGGGGGAGGAGGAGTACAGTGAGCTCTGGCTACCCTACTTACCGGCGGGAACACAACACAATGGTTATTATGGCCGCGGTATTCTGTAGGACGGAGGTACTACCCCTGACGGACAGCTCATTTCGGACGGAAGATACCGTCGTGTCCTACCTCTTAAGAAACATCTTCACAGACTTTCACATTTATAGGGTTAAGCGACTCCCATTCCGGAGACTTTACTTTTAGTTTACCATCAGGCGAGGTGGAGTCATATTGACGTGACCGACATAAAAAATAACTTTCTTATTTTGGTCACTTCAATATGACTTCACCTCGCCTGATGGTAAGCTAATGGTAAAGTCTCTGGAATGGGAGTCACCACTGCAAACATTGATAGTGCCACAATGGTGGCCCTCAGCTTGACGGCCCTAACAATAATATGCTTTTTCACGGCCCGTTTATAGGTAAACTAGCTGTTGCCCGCGGCTCCACCCGCGTGGATGTCGGTTATCGCGACCAAACATAGCCTATGTTCATTCTCGAGGTCTAATCTACTCCTATACCAAATTTCATCAAAATCGGTTCAGCGGTTCAGGCGGGAAAGCGTAACAGACAGACAGACAGAGTTACTTTCGCATTTATAATGTTAGTATGGATAGTGTTAAATATAAACTTTTCCCATTCGTTTTTTAAACCTACTTAAGCACAGCCTCTAAAAGTTATAAAGGCTTTACAGAGTGCCAATTATCTTGAAATTATCAAGTAATAAACTGGAAATAACAAAAAATGAAGAGCGAGTTTTTTGAAAGGAAATAGAAGCGGTCAAAAGTCGGTAGGCCTAACCTCTCATTTGGAATTAGCATAATTGATATACTTTTTCTTGAAACAAAGATACCTTTTATAAGAGCAATCTAGGATGAGTACCTTGCAAAGATTTATTTAAGACAAAATGTGGCGAACAGAGCTTCCTTCCGGGAAGGAAAGGAAAATATTACTAGTATTTTCCGTATACCGTTCTTGGAGCTTATAGAAGAATTTATATTATACTAATTTTATTGTGCCCGCGACTTGATTCGCATGTTTTTTTTTATCCTACGTAGGTGGCAGACAAACACATGGCTCACCTGATGGAAAGCGGTCACCGTGGCCTATCGACGTGTGCAACACTAAAGGTATCTATCACACACGCGGTGCCTACCCTGAAGGGAAAGGGGGAGGGCTTGGTAGAGGTGGGGAGGCTAGGAAGGAGTGGGGGGAGGAGGGGTACAGTGAGCTCTGGCTACCCTACTTACGGGCGGGAACACCACATAATGGTTATTATGGCCGCGGTCTTCTGAAGGGCGCAGGTACTACCCCAGTCGGACCGGAGTCGGTTCAAACTAATTATATTGCCAAAATTAAAATTAGGTACTCCTTGTTACATCAGCTCAACCAGTAAAAGTCCCGTCAAAATCGGTTCAGCCATTCAAGAGATTGACCGAAAAAATGTAGTTTTGGTAGGTATTATGTACCTACCGTATATACATCTCGTCTATGTATTATCTAAACTACACAGCTACGTTAAATTCTTTGTGCTAGGCGTGGGGTTAAATATTTCCGGATTCGAACCCGGGACCTCTCGATCATAACCCCAACTTCTTTTTTAACTAACGCATTTTATTCTATAGTAATAATTTACCAGGGTCATTGACATTTTCGGTCATGATTGCAGTAAATCGCTTACACGGTCTGTTTCCTTAACGACACATGGTTTATTGACGACGCCGAAGTCACGTACACGTACCCCAAGGGTTAAATATTGGTGTAACGTGATAAATTAATAGTTTGCTAGCGATATCTGATCGTAATTGACCAATTTGGAAGACGAAGTTACTAGTCATTGATGAAAGTGCTACTTATTTTACTTTTTACCAATTATAAAAATATTTTACCTATAGAAAGGGATCCAGCTACACTAGAATATATCAGTGTAATATACTGACATGTGTAAAATTATTTATCTGTTTGTCCCTATGTTTGTTCAAGACGGATGCAAAAGCTACTAATTGGATTTGATGCCTTTTTTTATTAGAAAGATCATCAATCAATCAATTAATTAGCCATCGACGTCCACTGCTGGACATAGGAAATGTGCGCCATACCACCCGATTCTCCGCATCCAGGTCATTACAGCTACCTTTTGCAGGTCATCGGTCCATTTGGCTGGGGGGCGTCCCACCTTCCTTTTGCCGACTCGCGGTCTCCATTCTAGGACTCGTTTGCTCCAATGGCCATCGGTCCTTCGACAGCTGTGGCCAGCCTGTTGCAACTTCAGCTTGCTTATTCTGCGAGCTATGTCGGTAACGTTAGTTTTTTGATGGATGACCTCGTTGCGAATTTTATCCTTCAATGAGACTCCAAGACGCTGTGGATTAACCCCACCGTCAATGTCCACGTTTCGGCAAAACGTTTCGGGAAAGATCTTGGTTAGACTTAAAATCTGTTCAAAATCGAAAAACGAAAACCGATAACTGATATACACGCGAACGCGCCCACATCAGCTAGTAATATATTACACTCGTAAGTTAGATACATCATGAGGTATCCACTTCGCAATGACCGCTGCGTCACGTTACGGTCCACTCGTTTACGCTCTATTTGCGTAATGATTCATGGTTGTAAGCTCAGGACCATGCTTGTAATCCTTTTATCTTAAATGTAGGAAAGTGACCAGTGTATTCACAATATGAGACTTGCAAGTCATTTTATTTCATTTAATCTCTGAATATATTATTGCATGGTTGTGTATTCATCCGCGTATATGTAACCGCGGTAGCCTAGTGGTATGGGTAATGGATTGCTAAGACGAGGTCTTGGGTTCGATCCCACGTTACCATGGCACACACCAATGACTTTTCGAAGCTTTTCGAAGTTATGTGTGTATTTATCGCAGGTTTATAAGTGCTTGGTTAATGGCAATAGGCTCGCCACCTATTACATTGGGACTTAACATAAACTGGCGAAATGTGGGTGCTAACACCTCTGCCTACCCCTTCGGGGATATGGACGTGAGTTTATGTTATGTTATGTGTATTTTATCATTTCGATATTTCAGTCGAAATAGACTCTCTTTTTTCTTTTTTTATCATAACAATAAAATACATTATTAATTTGTTAAAATTACTTGTTTATAGCTAAGTTTCTAGTAGTTTCTAAGTATATTAAGTTAACTGGCACTGAAGTCAAATGAAATACTGTGTACAGATGTAAGTGGAATTCAGATTTAAAATGCTGTATAGCTTGTAGAATTATAGTGATAGTGATCTGATGTCTGTTTCTGTACCTATTGTATAATATAAAAATAAAAATAAAATTCTCGTAGCGATTTCCCAATTATGTTCAAAATTTACACTTTGGAGCCTGACATAGAGTCGATTCACAGAATGCGAAAGAAATGCCTTATAGGTCCTTACACCTTAGTCTCAGTACATTTGAAGATCTGAGACGGCGTGCGGTTTTAGTTGGTCAGCGAAGAAGAGGCCTCCTTGCTTTTATACTACTTAACTAGATGGCAGACAAGCACACAGCCCACCTTATAGGAAGCGGTTAATGTGGCCTATGGACGTGTGCAACACGAGGAGCGTCACACTCGCGCTGCCGACTATGTGAAAACTTTATAATGGTCTTTTTGAAGAACTGCTTGCTTCATGCTTTCTCGTTTTGATGTGGTTTATTTTGGTTTTTATGGGAGTGACTGCCATCTAAATTTACAACTTTGAGAGAAAGGTCTGTTTTATTAACAGAAACTGTAGAATAAACCTTTACTTTTCGCATTGTTATGCAAAGGTAGCACTGCAAGAACAAATGAAATGCCACTTTTTTTTCTTAATTCACGTAACGGTAGCACAAAAAATTCAACAAGACTTCTACATCGCATCGCGTAAACTTTGAAAAGTTCCGCGTGACAAACAAAATAAAACAAGCTTCTTTTGGTGTTTGGCCTAAACTGCAAATAAATGACTCATACAAAATTACTCAGTAATGTATGCTGAAAATATTGTCAACTGATGACCAGAACCCACTGGTCTCCTGTAATTTACCTCCTATCCCTACCCCCTTAAATTCTACTCATCTTCTCAAATCCCACTCATCCCTCACACACCGCTCGTCCCTTCTAATTCCACTTCCCTCACATCCCACTCGTCTCTTAAAATCCCATTCGTCACTTCAAATCCCACTAGAACCCTCAAATTCCACTCAATCCTTGAAATATACCGCTTAGTTGACGTAAATGAAGTACTTTATTCAATTAAAGATTTGCATGTCCTATGGGTGGAATGCAGAATATCCAAACTTTTAAAGCTATGTGATACCTGATTGTACCTGTATTCGCAAATAAATGATTATTTATTTTTGTGATCTCACCCTTCCTCTTAAATCTAATCCGTCCCCACAAATCCCTACTCGTTCCCTCATATCCCACTCGTCCCCACAAATCCCACTCGACTCCGCATTATTATCATTTCTATTTTTTAAATTTTGCAATTATTTTGCAATGTAACCTTTACCCGCTTCTAACTTGATCCACGACAACGCCAAGAAGGTAAATAAAATTACCTACAGACTGTTCCGTCTGAAAGAGTCACGTCCCTCCATGGTAATGGATTACGTGCCCTCCTCTCATAGCGAGACTTCTATAGAGTCAACTAAACGAGGATTATAGAGCATGTCCCACTTTTAAACTGCGTACGCATTGTTCCAAGGATTAATAAACTGTCTAATGAAAAACGGATCGAGGGAGAATCTCTTTGTAGAGCTTTGTATTTTTATTATGAAATGGTGTTTTGGTATTTTGCGTGATGTAATGATAATTAAGTATAGAAGATACTTATGCTAAGAAACCTAAACTCTATAATTACCAATTAAATCAATCAGCACTTATGGGTGTGTGTGTGTGTGTGTGTGCGCGCGCGCGTGAATGTAGCGTGAGTGTGTGCGTGCATGCGTGAGTGAGTGCGTTCGTGCGTTCGTGCATGCGTACACGTCCGCTCATGTACTATAAGCTAGCTTCTTATGTCGCATAGAGAACCGCTATGCAACAACTTTTGTCCGCTTCCCGCAGAGCCCAAGAATATAGTAACTATGTTAGAGGTCTGGCACAGCCTGTAAACGGAAGCGCTCTGCAGTTTGGGCCAGTGTTTATTAAATTTTGCTTCAATATAGTAACAAAGCAACCCGTCCCTCTGCCTTTATGAGAATAAATTAGTTGGAACATCGAGGTTAGATAGGCCACTGAAGTATTTAGTGCATCAGTTTTGAACAGTTAATAATTGATGAATAAATAGTGGAAACGCATAACATGAAATCACTAAATATCAACCAGTACATTGTAATTTTATTTTATCCTTACACATGTTGAATTTAAATAAATGCTCCAAATCATAGGTACTATTTATTTTTGAACCGCCTATAAGCCTCTTTTTGTGACAAAAAGTGTCCTATGATCTTTCCTAAGCTGTAGTATATTTTTATAAGAATTTTATCAAAATCATTTTAGTTGTTTGGGTGTGACAGCATAACAGACAGATAAAAAATCAGATAGGCACAGTTTCTTTCGCATCATCACTACATAGTATAATACAAAGTCGCCTTTTCTGTCCCTATATCCCTATGTGCGCTTAAATCTTTAAAACTACGCAACGGATTTTGATGCGGTTTTTTCCGATAGATAGAGTGATTCAAGAGGAAGGTTTATATGTATAATACATGCATCATATACTAAGGCTAATTTAGTATCAGCATTGCACCCGTGCGAAGCCGGGGCGGGTCGCTAGTTTTATATAATTGGTTACTTTGTGTCGAATGGAGTCTTTCGAAACCAATAATGTCTTCAATTATAAACCTCAATATTCTGATGTCAAAACGTTGCTACACTTCAATTCTTATTTTAGTCTAAAACAAGATGTTTTATGTAATATCAAATAATAACAGTTACCTACTGAACACAGACAACTCAACCTGAGACTACGCATTGCCGAGGTTATGTATGCATACATCCATGCGTATTCACTTATTTAATTCATACATACCTTAGTTTTGTATTTCTTAACTTTGCATATTATGCAAATTTGCCCGATTCGTTGAAATATATGATTACTACTCTGCTCCCCTGGGCATTAGCGTGAAGATATATAACCTTAGCCTTCCTCAATAAGTGAGCTATTCAACTCAGAAATATTTTTTCTATTCCGACCATTCTCTTCCGTTTCTGAGATTACCGCGTTCAAGTAAATAAACAAGCAAATCTTCAGCGTTATAATTTAGATATTTACTACTGCCGTAGTTGGAATACACTGTGAGGGCATTTATAAAACCAGATATATATACAATTTTAAGGTTAACAAAGCTGCGAGAGATATTTTGATGAGATTTTCAAAGCCGCCGCTCCAACGCGCCCGCCGAAATTGGTTTAATATTTTTGCTCGATGCGCGAGCTCGGTGCCAGTTAAAATTTTCACATAATATTTTTGAACTTTTGATTACATTCAGCTGTTTGAATACCGTATATATTAAAAAAAAAGTTTTTCATATTTTATTTTTTATTTTTATAGATAGGTATTAAAGTTTCAATAGGCATGTGCACAGATGAAATCAATTTGGTATGTTCGATGTGTTTTTTTTTTCTTTATGCAACTGAATTTTTGTACCGTTTATGAATATATATATTTAAAATGTTATTAGCTTTTGATTTCTCCATTTGTAATCACGAGTACGTAGTACTATTATGTTGTATTCTGTGTCATGGGTTTGGTTTCCGTTCAGTGGAAATATGTAAAAGCATGAATTTGTAGGTATATTTATACTATTCTAAGTTCATTTTATTTATACAGAATTATTATTAAACTATCTTAGAAAATATTAAGTATGTACAATTTTTTTTTTAAAAAGTTTAGGTGTCGAAGAATTCCTCCCCATCGATGTCGACTGGTAACGTACCCAAAAGGCTGGCGGCATTGCCACGTTGGATGGCAATGCCAATTCTCTGAGCAAGAAAGAAGCCAGCCCTTTGATCACGTGAAGCGTCGACCAGTCGCTTTGCGATTTCTTTATAAAGCGACCGTGCGCTCGGACCCCACGAACCTAATGTTTCGACCCCAAACGGCTCAAAGATATAATTGTCAATTAAATTGCTATATTTGCGCCGTTTGAGGGTCTCCGCTGATGCCGCAGCAGCGCAGGCGCAGCCCGCCGTACTTGGAAGATGAGAAGGCGCGAGGGTGTCGACGCAAGTTGCATCCCACACCAAAGGTCTACCCATCTTCCAAGGCACCAAAGACATACCGTCAGGCCTCTTGCCATCGTCGCGCACCAAACCAGCAGGTTCAAGCGCAGCTGGAACGCCGGCGGTGACAAGAGCCCGACGGATAATATCATTTAGGTGTGCATGACGTGACATGCGTCCTGCGCTCCTGCCGCATGATAGGCCGTGATGTCCAAGGCTGTCAACTGCTTCTCCACAGTGACACCGATGAGGAGAAACACAAGGAGCACCCAAACGAAGACAAGCTGCAATTCTGAATGTCGTGTCGTCCAACATAGTGCCTATGTTGGGCGACGGAAGAGCCTGCAGCCAGACACCAGACTCCCATTCCCCCACAGCCATAAGGCGAGCGCGCTCAGCAACACTACCAGATGTATTAAACAAATACTGTCTGACAGTGCTACAAAGCGGCTCATCCCATTGTCTCTGGGAGAATAGATTGGTGGGCAAATCAGTATTTGGGCAAGTCATTTTCCAAGCATTTATAGCTTCGATCTTGCCTGGCACTTCAGAATTAACCAGTGTAGATAATAGGATTTTCCTGGTTAATTCTTCTGTGCCATGGATCGAAGATAAAAAGGCTGGTAGACTGACATCAGTGATTTTGCGAACGCCGAGCCCACCAAAGCGAACTGGTAGAGAAGCTTGGAGCCAGGCTCGGTCGTTCAAATCTGCATTCAAAATTTTACAAAGAGTATTTTGAATAATTTTGTCCATCTTGCCTAAAAGAGCCGAATGTTTAAAAAATTGTGATGATCGTAATGCATGTGTGAATTTTGGGACGAAAAGGCAGTGCCGAACAATTGTGAAGGCTGAATGTATATTAATTTGGAGGAGTCGGTCCGAAACTTCATTGAAATTTTGTATTTTTTCCTCAACAAAAGAATCAAAAGCTTCTTCTAAAATCGGGGACCCTAGCAGGCGAAGAGAACTTTTATGTAAAACTTTTAAATTTGGGGCCAAAAAATTAAATTTTGAAATTGCCAAAGATCTATCCACGTCGTCGTTGAGAAAAATTTCACATTTTGAGGAATTTAGTTCTAAACCAATCGTTTTAAATTCATCTTTCAGAAAAGCCAGGTCTTTGAGTACTGTGTTTATATCGCCTCCTAAGGTGCCGTCATCTAGATACCAGATGTTAAATTTGGAATTTAGCTGCATAATTATTGGATGTATTGATAGGCTGAAAATGAGTGGCCCAAGGGGGTCACCTTGTTGACACCCGACCGCTGAATCCAGAACATTTTCTTTAAATAATAATTTAGAAGGGTGCCTGTAGCATTGCCAAAGAAATTTAAAAATTTTGGGAGTTTCCAGCTTTGCCTGTGTCAACAAAGTGTCCCTGTTTACTGAATTAAAGGCATTCCTTAAGTCAACCTTAAGAATGACCTCTCCTTCACCGCAGCCAAGGTACGTTGACAGGGCATGTACAGCAGCCTCACAGCCGCCTTTGGACCCAAAACCGAGCTGTAGGGGTTGGAATTTATTCTAAGTGTATATACCTCTAAAAATCTATGTTTTATAAAGCATAAAATTATCTACCTTACTGCTTACTTTATAGTAATATTAAAATTAAATTTCTACGCTCCTTTCCTTAAAATAATAAATATCAGCCATCACTCGTTCCTTCATTTTATATCATCTATAATCTATAAACCATACAGTGCCCTTGTAATGGAATGGTTCGTTAAATAACATGGCTCCTCCAAATTCCAACTGAAACTCCACATGGCATTTACTGAAGCAAAAAGGTTAATGTACAACAGTCAAGATATTTATTTCTTAACAGGCATTACTTGATTCCAATCTTCTAAGTCATTCACTCTTATTTGCCACTTAAGGAAAAAGGCCTGGACACAATGCCTTCTTACAAAAGGATTTCGTCGATTTTCTCACAAACTTTGTCGAGTTAAACTCGAGGAAATAATAAGTGCAACCCTAGTAACTCATTACTAAAAGTTATAGCCACGGATTTATGCACGCAACTTGTTAATAAATTGTGTGAGTTCTGGTTTAAATTTGCCCGAAGGCTAGAAACAGAGATTATATAAGCCCAAAAGATTTATGGTTGATAGAAAACTTTGATATTAAGTAAAATATATATTATAAATAACGTTGTAGAAGGGTTTTTAGTAAAAAATAAGATGGCGAAATAGGAGTCTTTATTTTTTTTCTATTTCATTTAAGTAGGTTGGCTCAACCAAGAAAGTATCACACTCATACTACTCTATAGTATGAGTGTGATACTTTCTTGGTCAAGCCAACCTACATAATATTATGATATATTATGGAGGATGTTCACGTGAATTAAAATTTAATTTTATTTTAAATTTTTTTTTTTTTGGTATATGAAAATGTACATTATGCATAGCTATCCTAAAAATGTATTTTTTTGTTATATTATAGGCGTAACATAGGTTTCTTTGATTTCAGATTAAAAAATTGGGGCTCCACGCAAAAATATTAAATCCTTAGTAATCTTAGGACAAATTCGCGGACAAAGCTAGTAAATGGAATAATGTATAATAATTTAAAACCTGTTATTTAATATCACAAACAGACACGTCATTTTATTTATTTGAATTTACGGGAAGATTTCGCGATTACCAACTCTTACCAACTCCTACTGTATTTCTCTGCGAAAGAGAAATTTCTCTCAGAAATTATTTTGGGTCATAACTGTCCGGAACACTAATCCTCAAACCACTCGCACTTGACCGGTTTATTTTAACTCGTCGACTAATATATCATTTAAATTCCAATTTCAACTTCAAAGTCTGCTTGTTAATCCAGTGCATGGCCCAATTTATACTGTAAAGGGGCAACTATTTTAATTAATGTCTAAAGGTGGCTAAAAATAAATGTGGATATTTGCGGCGTGAGTGTGTGAGTGTCAGCCGAATATCGTAATGCCACATTGTGGATATGCGGCGTGCCAAATGCAGTGAACGTGTTTTATTGAAGGGTTCAATGGAAGCGATTTTATAAGCGGAGCGATCCTACTAATATTATAAATATGAAAGTTTGTGAAAATCCCTTGCACCCTGCAGTATTTTTCCCTAGCATCGTCAACAAGGGCATCAGAAGGTTTTTAAAACTTCAACTAAAAATCTCATTTTGTTATTAATAAGCACATACTACACAAAATCTCGATAAAAACGCACATTGTTAGATTCAAAATATATTGTATACCTACTACTATTTGCTTTAAAGTTGAATCAAGTGGGTACCATAACAACAAGTCATAATTTATTCATCTTGAGCACATTCAAAACTTTTCATAAGATTCATATTTGTTTCACCCCAATATTAAGAAAATAAGTACTTCGATAAATAAAAAATAATTTTGAATGAAATAGTTACACTTGAATTGATTTTTTTTTGGCCCCAGTCCTGAGACTTTGCCTTTCGCTTATCATCAGGCGAGGTGGAGTCATTTTGACGTGTCCTATATAAAAAAAAAATAAATAAATAAATAAATTGATTGTGAATTCGCCGAAATGTTTAGGTATATTCTCTTCTTTACAATTTTTAATCATTGTATTCTTCACTTATCTATAATTCTGAGTTTCATATTAAATTAATTGTGAACTAGTTGAAATGCTTATATTCTCTTCTTTACAAAATATTTTTCTATCATTTTACTCTCCAGGTATCTAAAAGTACCCTCACAACTCTTAAATAAGACACATTGCAATCTAGATTGTGGGCAAGTAGTGCTCAAGTGTAACACCTTTAGTATTGCACAAGTCCATAGGCCACCATGACTGCTTTCTATCAGGTGGACGGTATGCTTGTCTGCGCCTAAGGGGAATAAAAAAAGTAATCATTGATAGGACACTAATCTCACCCACATTTCTGTAGCTGTGAGTTTTGTGCGTCTGGGTAGAATAAAGTCTATGGCAGTGACCCAAGAAATGACAAGCATAACACTCAGCGAATTCCAAGGCAAATGTTCTCGAAACCCACAACGAGTTTAATCAGAAGCAAATTGGACTTGGAAATATAATAAGTGAACACTTTCCTCCTTAGCAAAAGGGGAGACGAACGATAAAACGAATAGGGAATCTGCATATAACTGTAAAGAGGAATGGTGTGTATTTGATTGGATATGTATAGCAGAATTACTCAAATGCATGGAAATTCGTCGCTATGGATACAAGATTTGCATAGTGTACAGTCCTATACCACGTTACGATCTATGGTTAACACTTATATCAAATGGACTTTGTGCTCATTTGTTGTATGTTTGTGTTCAAATATTATAACAAGTGTAGTAAGTTATGCTATATTAACTTTTAAACTTTCGCGTTCCATGATTATTATACGTAATACACGGCAGACAGAAAAAAAACGGCTGAGACAGTCAGCCTGTGACCACGGCCGGTGTAACCTGGTCGAAACGTCAGGCATTCCAAAAGTATGTATATACCTATACCATGATCGCGTTAATTCCCGTTTACGTATAATAAAGTTATGCTATATTTATTTACAATTAGCGTCGCCACGCGTGCTTAGTTGTGATTTCATGGCAATATTGCGATAAAAAGTAAAATATGTTAAACAATTTAATTATCCCAATTTATACCAAAATATGCCAATTGTAAAATAATTTATGAAATTGGTTTAGTAGTTTCAGAATTAATCTATACAAACGAACAAATCTTTCTGGTTTATAATATTAGTATCGACAGAAGCATATATAATGTTAGGGAGAATTTTTGCAATCATGGTTAGTTTCTATATACCTATTGTATTAAGGCACCTTATTACTTGGCACAAAAACTACACGTTAGTAAAACATAGTATAATAAATATTATATTTAGCACTAATTTAACATGTTTAACATTATTCGATACTCAATAACGCTACCACTGAAACTCGAACCTTAGTGCGGTTTTAACGAGAGCGTGCAATTTACTCAAGTTTATATTTCTTAGTTAGACCTCTTGATAAATGACATGTCAAGGAATGTCAACTAATTCCCAACTGCGAGTTGTGGCCTTTCCGACATTGTTTTAACAACGTGAAATACTTTATTTACAAATGCGTTTCTGTAATTAATCTGTGCTTTGTCACAGAATTGGAAAGAGCCATAAATGGATTATTAGTAGGAGTAATAATATGTAGTAGGTATGGATTTTACTGATTCTGTTAAACATTATATTATTTGATATAGAAACAGACTTGAACCGGATAATAGCTTCTGCCTAATTTCCTTTTCTTTATTGTCACGGATACAGTCTACTATCCTACTTACTATAATAGATGCGAAATTTTGCGAAGACGTTTGGATGTTTGTTACTCAATCACGCCCTAACGGGTGAACGGATCTGGCTGAAACTTTACTAGCTTGTGCCCGCGGCTCCACCCGCGTGGACGTCAGTATTACAAAATATGTGATAAATGAAGAACCGCTTGACCGATTTCGTGTAAACTTCACATAAACCACTATAAAATTACAACGAAAAGTGGCATTGATTTTTATACATAAATAGATTATTATCCTCGAAGTAGGTTCGGAACCAGAAATTTTATTGATTGCAGATGATTTTCATATAACCACAATACAAATATAATAAACGAAATAATTTAAAGATCACTCAATAACCCCAAAACAAGCGTAAATCTAATTCATCTTAATCTTAAAAGGATAAAACATGAACGACACCAACAAAGGCTTTTACTTCCAGAATATTAATGACATTCGTTATAAGAATAATTACATAAAGGGGAAGACAAGGCTTGAATTTGTGAAAGAGAAAAAGTTAGGCGAGACTCTTCCACAGCAAATTAGAGATGGTAAAAAGCAATCCTTCTTTTTAAAAATGAAATGTCAAGTTTTGCTAACGACCCGCAAGGCACAGTTTGCAAACAATAATTCGAAATGGCCTAAACATAAAAAGGTGGCGTGTAGAATTTTTATAAATTTCCTTATTTATTTATTTATTAACATAAAACTAACGTTTTATCCAACTCCAGAATTTTGGCACAAACCAACCAATATCTGGCCATGTCACCTTCATTGGATAGGAGTTACCAGGTTAAAGTCTAAAATTAAATGATATTTTGTAGAGCTAATGAAAAAGTTTAGTTTTTTCTTTACATTTAACTTTTGAGTTTAACTGTATAACGGTAAAACCTACAATAAAATAGTATTTTTTACAATGTCAGTGGCATGACAGTGGTTTGCTTTTAGCTAAATCTAGGCCATGGTGTCTTTCGATTGTATTAGTGGGAGTATGAGCTGAAATTCATAAATAATCAAATGCTCATCACTGGATTATAATAATGCTGTGTTCAAAGCTGTGCATTTTTGTTTAGAAGAAATAAATCTCACTCACAAATACAGAGCTCACTATACCCCTCCTCCCCCTCCCCTTCCTAGCCTTCCCACCCCTTCCCAGCTCTCCCCTTTCCCTTCTGGGTAGGCAGCGCGTGTGTGACACCTTTAGTGTTGCACACGTTCATAGGCCAAGGTGACCGCTTCCCATCAGGTGGGCCGTGTGCTTGTCTGCCTGCACCTACGTAGTATAAATAAAAATTTATTTATTAATAAAATTTCTTAAAATTAAATTAACCGAATCGCTATCAGTTTATAACGTGTACCGTGTCTAAACCATAGCTAGTGCAAATTATTTCCGCTTCTAAAAAAATGTTTGCCAAAGCCCCGTTATGCTTGATTGATGTTTCAACGAATTAACACCAAAAACAGTAATGCACGAAAGCCTTTAAAAATACGCGGATTTCGCGTTTTCTTTTCATTTACTTTTAACCTTTTCCAAGTTTGTGTATAGAAAAGATTAGCCGTCTTTTTGCTTTAATATAAACAACCTAAGCCAAAACTCATGTAAATCTTACTAATCTTTGGAAAATTTAATGCTAGATTCCCATTTTGATGTTATCTTTTCTGGTTTTTGCCTTAAATTTTCTACTTATATACTAATAACTGCCTTTTTATCATGTGAAAATCTCCACGGAAACCCCCTCCCCCGGTGGTTATGTCAAAATTCAACCGACTAAAACCGCACACCGTCTCGGGTCTCAATTACCAGGGTGTAAGTTTACACAATTATAGGCAAATCCCTTCACCCACTGACCCCGGGTCAAGTACGGTTTTGGGATAGCCCCTCGATCCCCCTGTTGCCTGCGGCTTCGCCCGCGTAGAATTTCGTTCCTGTTGTGCATGGGAACCTAGTCCAGGATCCAGGAAGTTTGATTGATTAAAGTTGGTATGTTACATGGCTAGAGGACCAGATTAATAGATCGAACCAACTTTTCTGAAAGGTGAACAGGGCGAGATTAATAACATGTTTGTGTGTAATAATTTCTAAAACTACTTTGACGTAACGCTTTGTTATGCAACTTTCTTTATATAGTTCAAGAGACAGGAATAAATCTGCAACTTGATTTACAATGGTAACAAGAAATATATACATATACTCACGCCTATTATCTTCTTGGGTAGGCAGGGATAACAAACAGCCCGCAGTCTGCTTCTGCCCATATACACTTCACGAGCTTCCTCCGACCCTACTTTTTAGTAGGATCGGAGGAAGCTCCATATTTTTTACTATCCTACTTCCTACTAATTACTATGATTGTGGAAGTATGTGAAGAAGTATGGGTGTTTGTTAATCACGCTCTAACAGCTGAAAGGATCTGGCTGAAATTTGGTAAAAGGATAGATTATATTATTATGTAATAACATATAAACTACATAACTCTCACTAACACCATATCATTTTATCCCAGAAATACGTTACCAAGGGAAGTGGGAACGGTAAAAGAATTTTCCCATTCATCCATCTAATAATGTCTTGATAAAAAATCTGGAGAATTCATCCCCAGATTTTCCATCCAGATAATAACATCGTCAAAAATCAAAGTAATTTTGACTGTGTCAACAAGTTCTGCCAGCAACCTGTAATAGGCCGTCATCATAATACTTAAGTTCCTCGTCTCCGTTTATTAGTTTGAAAAGAGCCACAAGTCACTATTGATATCAAAATGGTACGGTACCATTAGTTTACTACTGTAGTAAATTTTAACTGCATAGTAAAGGAATAAAGTTAGTAACATAAATTTCACAAAGTTCTCAGTATCTGCACTGAATATGGTGTAAATAAAATTACAAACCGCAGAAATATCTGGGGTCTTACTATAATTAATAGTTTTATAGCAATTCAAGTGCGATATAGCTAAACTCAGGGAGAGAGATGACTCTATGCACCGTATCCCTAAGGTGTATAGCTTCATCTTCTTCATCCATCTCTCTTCCTGAGTTAAATTGTCACAATGTTTGTCCTCAATGGACTCCTAAACCACTTAACCGATTATAATAAAATTCGCACACCATGTGCAGTTCGATCCAACTTGAGAGATAGGATAGTTTTTGAAACGGATTTCGACATCCACGCGGGCGGAGCCGCGGGCAACAGCTAGTATCATTATATAATTATCTTAAAATGTGCCTAAGTGTACTTCTCTTCGTAAAACTCTTCTCAAAAGTACTCGCCTGATATCACAGTAATAGCTTTGCGTAAAGCGTATGTCTAAAAATACGGTTAGAAAATTGTTCGTGTTACAAAACCTCTGCTTATTTCTCTTGGGGTTAAACGATTGTGTATTATTGGGTTGTGGATTATTGCTTCCCAATACAATTTGTGAACAGCCACTGTAATAAGTGGCGATTAAATAGTGACTGTGAGTTTATAGACTATTTGCTTACTGGCATTACGTAATGCCTTACAAATCTGGCAGCAAATTGAAATGAAGAAACATTAATCTTGCCACTTACGAATTTTACTATCAGAACTAACGACTGTGTCGAATAACTTTGCCTGTGTTTAATATATCATTTACTACAATCGTTAGCGTTCTGTATCGTTATCCATGGTAGGTGCCAGCACGGGTATTATTTTAAGAGACGGCAGTTCACAAGTGCAGTTACAGTAAAACTTTCTGCTAACGAGGGGCTGAGATTTGTGCGTCCCCTAGTTAAATGTTTAGACCTGCGGTACAGGGTTATTTCGAAGCTGCGGGTAACTGTTCTGTTGGCTTCTGTGCAGATTATGACTGAGATAAAAAAAGACCATTGTAGGTTTGCAGCGAACAATTTACTTTATATTTTGCATTTGTTTTGTTCAAATATCCATGAGTTTTTAAATTGTTACTAAGTAATTATACTGTTTTTAACCTACTTCAAAAAAGGAGTAGGTTTTTAATTGTGGCGTGGCTTTAGGCACTGTAGAGCGTTCTACTGCCACGTCGGAGGTAGCTAGTTCAATTACCTATCAATACAAATATTTGCATGCATGTAAAAATTATTGAAATTGGTCGATGTGTTTGTATATTATATTATGTACTTAATGTGTAGGTATTTACAAAAAGTATTTAAGTATTATGTTTATTCACAGTCTAGATCCCATAACACAAACTGGCAAAGTTATGCTTATTGTGGGTCTAGATCTGATGGCGTGGTGTAGAATGTTCTAGAATAATTATTCTCTTTATTCTTTTATTAGTGCCTCGGAGAGCACGTTAAGCCGTCGGTCCCGGTTGCCATACAAACATCTATGGCAGTCGTTACGGGTAGTTGGAGCCCTCAAAAGTCCAACCAGT
The DNA here is from genome assembly GCA_963576445.1 of Lithosia quadra. Lineage (NCBI taxonomy): Eukaryota > Metazoa > Arthropoda > Insecta > Lepidoptera > Erebidae > Lithosia > Lithosia quadra. The sequence continues at coordinate 16,327,269 of OY754879.1, forward strand.
CTAACTTGGAACTTCGATATCGCCATTGGTTGTGGAGGTCAGATGGCAGTCGCTCCACGTAAAATATCGAAGTTCAGCCGCATCACAGGTAGACTGGAAAGCCGACCCCAACTGAGTTGGGAAAAGGTTCAGAGAATGAGATTCTTTTTTTCATATGTTTCTATAGAGAACACTAATAAATTAATAACATAAAATTTAAAATGTATACGTTTAGAATGTACTTAACAAAATTTTGTCTTTTTGTTGCAGTTTTCAAATCTCAAACATCGTTGTCAACGGACTCTGGGTTGTGCACAGAGAGAGGACTTCGTCGGACTCACATAGAACTAACTAAGCCGCCAGGGAAACGCATCGGACTTAAACTGGCAGGTGAGAAATGAAATTTGCAGCAAATACATTAGAGGCTGTAGTAATAGTTGCGATGGTGCTCTTAAGACTTAGTAGCAATACACTGTTCATATGACAACATTGACCTTAGGGGTGACAAAAATCTGAGCGTATATATGACATGAATCAACATTATATGACGCACTTTTAATTGTTCTTTTTTCGTTAGTGTGGGTTAAAGTTTAGAAGCCCAATTCGAACCACTTCCTATCGTTAGATTGAACTCAAATTTGGTATACTTGCATATCTTCAGTGACAAAGCGATAATATATTACTATGAAGACGTAGTAGCTGAATGGATAAGGACGCGGCCTCTTCTCTGAGGTACCGAATTCAAATCTGGCCCGACAGTACCAATGTGAATTTCACTTTGTGGAATTTATATGTGTTAATCACATGATTTACCATCTGCTGACGGTGAAGGAAAAACATCGTGAGGAAACCCACATGTCCTAGAATTTTTTTTAAGGTATGTCCGATCTACCAACCCGCAACTCCTCTCCTCTAACTCCTCGTTAGAGGAGAGGATTCCTGTGCCCAGTAGTGGGACATAAATGGGTTGCTGTCATGAAGTTGGTGATGGTGTTGGAAGGTGTTCATAGAAAGTCCTGATCTAAACAAGATAAAACAATTGAATTTGGGCTCATTTGTTGTGTGAATGTGGCAAATATTCTATTACTATTTGATATACAGGATCACAAGATGGAGATGGTACACAAAACAAGACAGGTAAACCCGTCATGTTTGAACTCATTTGATTTATCAGGTTACGCACTTTCTAGAAAGCTTGTTGCGAAAAAAAGTATTTTTAAAATTATTAATTCTTAATTTGTATATACGAACTTGATCAACTTTTAAACTACCTATGACATAATATGTCTATACTTAGTTTCATAATACTAAACTTCATAATCATACTGGACACAATATGAACTAATTTTCGAATGTGATCTGCTATTAGTAATATTTGTTTAGCTCCACGCTCATTAAAATTAACTGGTTGCTTTCAATAGACATACATCAGAGCCATGCTCGTTAATGGGACAAACAATTTCGTATTTAGTTACCAAATTTTCCATTATTCAATGAATTGTGATTGCTTTTGTACATGACTGTATCATTTTCATTGTGATTTAGATCAAATATCTCTGTTTTGAGCCAGCATACTATTAAATCAAAACCTGGTGGATTGATTTAAGTTTGTATATTATTAGTATAATATTACACGACAATTATGAAAGTTGAAGAAGCGAAAGGTGTATGCCAAGAACGTAGCAAGTGGAAAGATATTGTCTCTGCCTACCCCAATGGGAAAAAGCATGATTTGTATGTAATATCCCTCATTCAACAAGATTATGAGGTGATTATACAACCTGTAACGAAAAATTCAATTTCTTCATTATATTGTATTAACCTACCTACAATGAAACCTGAGATATTATAGATTAAACGTTTCTATTTTCTCCTGTAAAGTTTTTTTTTGATTGCACTAGTATTCGATGGGGCCATCCACGGAATAAAGAATACCTACTACATGGAAGTGTGATACTACTTATTCATAAGGGGAACCGCTGTCGCCAAACTCACACATACAACCAGTCGCATATCTTCCATACCATATTAGCTTAAATTATGCATACTGCAAAACGAAAATACACCTTACTAGTTCGTGTTAGAGATTTCTTTGCTATAGATAAAAAAAATATTTACGGCGATTCGTATTTTGAATCATACAAACTTTGACTTAAGAAAAACTTCAGATAATCTCTCTCTCTCGCTCTATCTCACTATGCAAACCTTGCGAAACAACGCGTACAAGTGACACGCGTGCCACGCCCACTTACCACTTTTGATATATGCCTGAAACATCACAAATAAACGTAATTTTTTAAATATCGTTTTAAATCACTGTACGTAATGTTCAACAATTCCAAAAATGTTCACCCCAAAATTCACTCGGACAAAATAAATTGTTTTCCATGTGCATAAATAAGGTATATTGCTGTTTTTCACGTGTGACGTCACGGAACGCATATTGCCTTAATGTGCTCTGTCACTCGATTAATGATTCTGTTTACGATTTCATGGAATTTATTATAGTTGCAATTTGGGATATTGTTTTGCTTTAAAATAAATAAAATTTCACAGATAAAAGTAGCATATGGTGACTACCCTATGCTTGTGGTTTCACCTGCGTAGACGTCAACTTTCGCGTATTACTCAACCAATTTTGATCAATCATAGAGTACGTAAGATTTTAACAATAGCCAAAATCTTTCAAACGAAAAAAACCGCATCCAAATCCGTTCAGTAGTTTTTGCGTCTATCGCGAACAAACTGACAAATAGACAAGAATTCCAAATAAAAATAATTATGTTTAAGATCGTCAAGTTTTTTTTTAATATCTCCAATGAACAAACACAGTTACTCTACAATTTTATGTATAAATAGATAGATTGAAAGTGCATTTGTTTGTCTTGTGAGACACTGAAGTCTTAATTATCTTCCATTTTATTTCAAACCTTATGTTCCTGTGTAACCTCAACTGACACATCTAATATTCCAAACGTTCGCAGATCAGGATAACCGCTTACCATCAAGTAAACTACACGCTTGTTTACACCTTTATGATCTAAAATAATCATTAAGACGGTAAAGGCTATCTAGAAGAAATTCTTAGCGATAAGGCCGTCCGTTGAGGATATTTCTTTTGAGAAATATCTTCACTTATCTGTACTTAGGGCCTACAATAAAGAGTATTTATTATTATTAGGATATAAAGGGAGTCGTCATTAAAATTTAGAACCGCCCGAATAGCGGAATATCGTACAGATAACTTTGGTTAAATAGCACAACTTGCATTAGGTATGTTGTGTTCAATGGCCGCTAGAGCTCCTCAAAGTGCGTAGTGACCGGCGCGTCGGTCACTCAAGGCATAATGTAACATGTTACAAAACGAGAATTTGTTATGAGCGAGCAGTGTTAGTACGAAATTTCCACTGAATGGATTTTTCTGCAATAGGTGATTGTTTCTGTGTGTGTGTGTGTGGGCCGTGTGCTTGTCTGCCACCTAGGTGGTATAAAAAAAAATATCCACGTAAACTAATTTATGACTAATATCACAGGATTAAAGTCGCAACACCCAACACTGTGATGGTTGACGAGTTAACCAGAAACAAAATGAGAAAACTAGTGGGTTATCCAACTATATTTGTTTATATAATAACCCAGTATATTTGTTAATTAGCCAATTGCCCGAGGCCCCGCCCGCGTGAATGACCGGTAAGTAGGGTAGTTAGAGCTCACTATACCCCTCTTCCCCCTGGCCCTTCCTAGCCTCCCCACCCCTTCTTAGCCCTTCCCCCTCTCCTTCCGGGTAGGCAGCGCGTGTGTGACACCCTTAGTGTTGCACACCTCCATAGGCCACGGTGACCGCTTTCCATCAGGTGGGCCGTGTGGTTGTCTGCCACCTAAGTAGTATAAAAAACTAACTAGGAAGCGGTGGTAAACTTAGTATTAAGTAGTTTTTGACGTCAAAAAGATGTAATTACGTTACACTATTTTGAAAAATAAAGAATTTGAATTTGAATTTGAATTTAACTTACAATTTTATGATAGTATAAACTATAAAGGAACCAAGCAGTCCTGCATCTGTTTGCAATTTACTCTCAACTCTACCGTGAACGGACTGTAAATAATCTTGTCCATTGTTATAAACATGAGCACAAAGCTACAAGAATAGACATCATTTCCTCTCAAATAGTTGACCAAAGGACAACGTTTGATGTGCAAACAAATCTTTAAAGTAACCAGAATTTGTTACCAGAAGTAGTTGCTAGTAGGTTCCTGCACTGTCCTACTACCTCTATTTTCGGGCAAAAACCACCCTCGTTGGCCATCGGGAGTGGTTCACCCGACGGTGGTTGTAGCCCCCATCTGCACTCGAAGAAGTCGTAGGCCGTCCCCGCCTGCTCCCCACTGTGCCCTCTGCTAGTCAGAGGCTCACCGGAGAACCACTGCGCAGCCCTCTACAGGGCCACACCTGCCTCAGCTAACATTAGCCGCAGGCAACAGCGTTACCAGATGCACGGCATGAAGGTTCCGGCCCGCACCCTACCGTACTGCCCCTCCTTTGCATTTAAATGATTATGAGCTTCAACTCATGTAGATAAGATACAAAATGGTTTGTAATATTTAGCCTAAAAAGCCGCCGCTTGTTTCAGTGGGAATTGACCCTAAGTCCACTGACTTCCTTACCCCTGTCATTATTCTCGCAACATATGTAACACTATCATAAAACAATGGACTCTTCCGGAGTGAATGCCTACCATAATATCATGGTTGGGTTCCCATAGGCGCCGTGTGCTGCCGCACATAAATTATGGGGTAACCATAAATCTTTTGGCCGCTGAATTCTTTTGCTACATTTCGAATTAAAACCATGTTTCCGTGGTCAATTTTCCTCGGCAGTAGGATTCAATTTACGAGGGAAAAAAACGTTTTGAAAACTGGTATTGAGTAAGGATTTATATTACAAACATTGTTAAACTAAATTAAGTTAAGTATATTTTAACTTCTTTCTTAAGGTTTTTACATACAAAAATAGTAATAATATCGATTTAATATGATATTGTCGGCAGTTTATCGAATATTACACATTGATATACAACTATTTTAACGGATTCGATATTAACGGAATATGATATTAGGATTTATTTGGTTTTATTAATTAATTTACATTTTAACGTATTCGATTATGATTTATTTGATTTTATTATTATTTTATTTACATTAAATCCGACGTTTCGGTTGTTTTTCAGCAGTCATAGTACTGGATGAGTAATTGGTGGAGTGGTTTTCTTCGCTTTATCTAATTGAAATGCAAACCTTACAAAAAGTAAAATTGATGTTATATTATTAAAGTAGGTAAAATTTTACATGCAACAATAGTAAATGGCATGTTATTCCGTTCAAATATATTGTACATTGCCTGTGCCTTGCTATTGTGCATTGCCAAAATATGAATAGTGAGTGAACTAGACAACAAAGTGTTTTTGACATCGAGCATAAAAAAGAACGCGGAAATCTAATAACTCTACACTTTTTAAAACTTCCGCATTTTATACAAATTTTCAATACTTCGCTACAATTTAACGAATCAAAAGACTTAAAAATTCGACCTTAATTACTTCTTGCAAACTACCTTCCAAACCAACTGACGCGGAAACAAATTTAAATTTCGAATTAACATTTTTAGAACCTTTCAAAACGGCAATAAATAAAGATAAAAAAAAATCAAATTTAATAACCTAAAAAAATGATTACTTGCGCAAAGTCCGTCGGCATTTCCACGAGCTTCTTTCTCCAATCGGGGTTAATCCAAAGCAAATTTACATATTTATTGGGTGCTTTCAGGACAGATGCGGTGTCTAATCGATAAGGACCAAGTTTCGGGTGTGATTGTGATTGGGCATGTCCCAGGAGACCGTTGTAAATGTATTTAAAATGTTAATCTGGAGCGCGGTACGATGATCGGTGTATTAATATTGTCTGTTATCCGGCAATCTACATTCATGAATGGCGTTGATTCTGGTGAGGGTGTTTGGGTATTGTTAATCTGCTTTGTTGAAGGGTTCTACTAGTGTAGGCTTTATTTAGATGTTTCGTGTGTAAATATCATTGTGTCGGACTCAGCCAGCTTGATGTGTATTAGTCCCCAATATGATAAGTGTGTTAAATTGTATACGTTGTTGTTGTATATGTTGCAGTCAAAAATCTTAACCAGTCAAAAGTACTTTTAACTAGCAAAATCAGTCAAAAGTACTTTTAACGCTCCGCTTCGCTTCGCTTCCGCCTTAGCCTTCTAACCTAATCTATCCGAGTCGGGGTCGTGGTGATAAAAACAACTTTTGACCAATCTATTATATTCAGTTAAAAGCACTTTTGACTGGTTAAGAGTTTTGACTGCAAGCTCACGGGTAAAAGTACTTAATGACTGATTTTGCTAGTTAAAAGTACTTTTGACTGGTTAAGAGTTTTGACTGCAAGCTCACGGGTAAAAGTACTTTTGACTGATTTTGCTAGTTAAAAGTGCTTTTGACTGGTTAAGAGTTTTGACTGCAACATATATTATAATGCGCTTGTTGGATAATCTAATTGACCCTGGATAACGTGCTATAGGATTATTCCTTCCAGTACCTTACTTACCTTTGTCTAATGACCCTAGTATAACCTACGTGACTCTACGTAACTATACTGAGATCTGCTGCTGCTAGTCAGATATACTCGTAAACACCTGTACACTTGTTGCCTTAAAACTAAACCCCCCTAAAAATCTCCACCTATCACGATTATTTTGAGTATACAATGCAGTACATGTTCATAACACTCGACGGCAGTTAATTCCGTCCGCTGTAGGATTTACGGGGTAATTACCGCGTCAAACGATACCGATGCTAAATCTGTACGCACCGATACGCAGTTCCGTTGGGAAGATTGCTAGTCGGAGGTGCACATTGGACCGAAGTTCAGTAAACGACAGATTCAGTTAATAATATAAAGAACGAAAGGTGGTAATAATTAAAAAATGTGTGTGTGTGTGTGTGTGTGTGTGTGTGTGTGTGTGTGTGTGTGTGTGTGTGTGTGTGTGTGTGTGTGTGTGTGAGTGTGTTATCCTGCGTATATTCTACGAGGTAAACCCCGTTTACTACATTAGGAATAGTCATACTAAATGAATGTTACAAAACTAATAACACTACTTATTTTTACTATTACTGTAACCACTTTGAAAGATATCTGGCAAGCTAAAGTGATCACTCAAATTAGAAACAAGTTTACACTCGTCTTATTACCCACTTGCCGACTGCTGCGGTTGCCGTTGAACATGTTACATGCATGTAGTGTGCATTCTTTCATGCTTTGTACAGAAGTATTTTATCGTTAACTTTTTTTCTTTATTTGATATACCGTATCACTGTACTGTGTTACTTTATTTTGGTACTTATTACTCTAATAAGAATATCATCTGATGTGGAAATGCTTTAATATTAATTTCTACCTCTCTTATTTTCTTCCCTCTTTCCCTCTTCTTTTCTTACACTCTTCCTTTCTACCTCTGCCTCGATTTCCTCCTTCTCATCAGTGTCATTATATTTTATAGTAACTCGAGAATTGGACTGTGCTACCTGCAAAATAAATATACAGCCTATGGAAAAATGCATGGATAAAAAGATCGCTCTCATCACTTAGGGCTAAGAAATACCATGCAACCATCTTCCTTAAAATTGAGTTGTATATATTTCATTAAAACTACAAACAAAACACATTTTTTTAAACATCATAAAAAGTGAACATGAACATTTTGAAGCAAAGATTGTTTGAGTGAACATACTGTATATCAAAAGAAAACTTACTCCAAACAGCTAGCCTGATGCAAAATCATAAATTAACTGCGAGACTGCGACTGTACTTGGTGCATGCTTGATGCTCATATTAATAATTATAATGAAGTGTTGGTTCGTTCGCGTTAACGCAACTTGCTTACGTTACGTTTTCATCATACTGTTTAGTTTTTGTTTATTATAAGTTATTTTACTGCTAACAAAACTTAAAAGTTTTTAATTAGGTACTCTAAGAAGCAGCTTTAAAAAAAATGTTATGTGTCTATCTGTCAAAGTCCCGTTAAAATTGGCATAGCTGCTCCAGAGTTCAGTTAATTGAAACAGATAGACATATTATCATAATATAACAATAAATATTTGATATACCTAGGCTACATTTTTTGGAAAAAATTAAGGGTCAGGGTAAATACGCAAGAATCCTCTCAAAAAAGTCTACCATAATAATGATGAAATTCAGAGTTTTTAGTATTCTCCAAAACATTTCAAAATAAACATCCAATTATTGTCTAAACATATAATAATGACTACTTCACAACTTTTGATAGCCTGTCACAAACAAAAAAAAATATTTGAATGAAGCAGGAAAACCTACAAAGAAAGAAAAAATATAAGAAGAAAGTCATTGATCCCTGCGATGTCAAGGTATAAATCAGCTTCGTATAAAATCATAAACTTATGAAAGTACTGAGGGGCGTAGACAGATTTAAAGCGTCAATTAGTACCCACAACTTCTCTAAGAGGGACTAAATTTGTTCGCGTGGGGGAATATAAATAGCTTCATGTGTTTTGTGGAATAAGGTAAATGCTGGATTCGGCTGCGCGTAGAGAGATTTGTTCAGATGAATGTGTAAAACGTTTGGGGTTAATAATTAATTAAAAGGTAATAAGCAAGAAAACTGATCACTAATGGTAAGTGATAACCGTGGCCTAATTAGTACTTTACTTGAAATCAATGTCAATCAAGAAAATTAAAATTGAAAATTAACTGTGTCTGTACAATGGATTAATAAATAAATATGTAACAAAAAATTGAATTATGTTAAATATGAACTATTTTAAAGTTTTTTTTAAATACTTGTTTGTTTGTCTGCTTGTTTGTTTGTTCGTAATGGACACAAAGCTACTGAAAAGGAATCAAATAGTCAAATTTGATTACTTTTCAGCAGTCATTATCACAGGGAATCATGACCATGACTGCTGAAAAGAAATAGGATTTTCGTACCCTATAATATCTGTATAATTCACGGGACTGCTTTAGTATCACATTAACAAAAGTGATCATTTTCAACTAAGTATATTCTTGCAATACAAACAAATGAAGACTTTTTTCATTAGCAACGACAGTTAGCGCAGATATAAACTCAAACTTTATTATAAGTACTTAAGAACTATTTGTGTGATAATCTCTGCCACTTCTATTCCTCTAATTCCTCGTTACATTTAACACCATGCAGCTGTCGAGACATTTCCACTGCTTTTAAAATTTTCAGTTTTACCGACATAAAAATACGAGCCAACACTACATCGTAAAGTTGAGTTGTACTTGTACTCGTATTTACGTTGTAGCTCCTGTTATTTTGCCAAATACTAAGTATGTTTGTAACTGTTTATAAGGACGCCATTTTCACACTCATCGTATCATGTGAGTTGTATAAAAAATTATTTGTGCTCAGATATATTTATTCTTTGCGCTATATCTCTTAATGGAGATAGTTTAGCTTCGCAAATTTTGCACAACTTATCAAGTCAGTCTTCTTCAGTTATTTTAATCTTCTTCATTTTGAAGAAGAAATCGGATGAACTTCTGATCTCGCTAAAAGCTTTTTATTAGAAACTAGCTGTTGCCCGCAGCTCTGCCCACGTGGATGTCGGTTATCGCCACCAAACATAGCCTATGTTCATTCTCGAGGTCCAACCTACTCCTGTACCAAATTTCATCAAAATCGGTTCAGCGGTTCAGGCGTGAAAGCGTAACAGACAGACAGACAGAGTTACTTTCGCATTTATAAATAGCAGTATGGATTATTTTAAGATTGTTTCACTGGATGGGATGATTCATTTATGCAATAGGAAGTTTTATTTCATGTCATTATTTTAATTTTCATATAATATCTAATATTAATAAATTAATGAATCGATTTTGATAAATGCTATATAGTAATATCGTTAGATTAGTTTTTATTCTGCGAGTGTATGGATGAATTTAAATGTTAAAATGATGATGACTTCCAAATGTGTTCTGTTCACACCATATAGTATAGTTTTTAGTTCTTATATTTCAAGAAAGACTTGATTATTATGTGGAAGATATTTTTCTCCTTTCGCTTACCTCCCCAGGGTAATGCAACGGCGAAACGAACACATGACGACATGGCAGACACAATAATGAAAATTATTAACCCCATTTTAGATACAGAGTTGAAATGGAAAACAATTTACTACAGATACCTATTAGATATCTTTAGACACTTTCCGACCTTTCCATCGATTCATACTATACATTAACTATGTATGTTATAAAATATTAAACCCGACGAAGACCCCTTGCCTACAATTTTAATAGAATCATTTTCTTTGCGATACCCATTCAACCTATCCAGGCGTCCGATTCAGTAACACCGCGTTTTCAAAACGTGTGATTTTGATTCTATTAGATGGAAATTTAAAAAAAACTTTGTTGTTTGGTATCTTAAAAATTATTTATTTATTTATTCATGTAATGTTTGGAACTAATGAACAATACTATAAATTTTAGAGCATAGGTATATAATTTAAAAGGCTTTGCATTTAGGTCTACAGAATCAATATTATGCGATACCTATTTAGAAGTGAAAAAATTATAATTTCAAAACAATAGAAGCAAAAAAAAGTTTTTTTTTAAATTTATATCTACCTATCTATCTATTATGCCTTTGTGAGGTAATCACCCATAATTTGATTCATTTGTAATTGAATTTTGAAAAAAAAATCTAAGTTTCCGTAATGTTTGAAATCACACGTTTCTAAAACGTAATTTTACTGAATCAGGCTGCGTGCAAATGTTTGCCTTAAAGATAATAGAGGTACAAGTGAACCGGCTGATGAAGCCATATCATTACGCGTTTATCTGTCTCTTGCCGTTTATATATAAAGAGGAAAGGAAGAAATAGGTACCTACAGTATGGACAAAGTCGGTCGTAAACCGGGGATCTGCATTTAAGCCGGTTTATGACCTATGCGATGTGCGCTGTTTAGCCAAATGCGGGCGTAGTTACACCGATGTTTATTTGTTAGTTTAAACCTGTGGTTAGATGAAACTAAATTGTAAACTCCGTGAGTTTGTTAAAAATATTTGAGAACTTTTACGCTTAACTTTTGCAATAAAAGCTGACGATAAATAAATGTAACTTATAAGTATTATTTTGCTGAAACGTTCGAAAATGGAACTTAGATATTATATTTGTACTAAATTGAAGGTATAACACTAAGAAAAGACTTCTTGACAATAATAACCATGGTCATGATTGCTGAATAAAACGGAAACGTCCGGATGGATGATAAGTCATAGTACCTACCTATTTAGGTACTATGACTTATGAAATGAGATATTTAAAAAAATACTTAGGTAGGTATACGATCCTGAAAACATTTTTTTTATTGATTGTATGTTTTTTCGCGATGGACGCAATAACGACGCAACGGATTTTGATGTGGTTTTTTTTTCTCTATTAAACAGGTCTTGTTCAGACTTAAAATTTGCAGTATGTTTGATTGCAATTGGCTGAGTAAAACTAAAGATATGGCCAAAAAACGATAGCAGACCTCCGTGCAGCCCGAGACACGGGCATTCACTGGTATACAAGAAAAGAACGAGATAGACTCCTTTAAAAATACGCGTAAACATCCGAAAATATCAAAACTTTCTCTAAAATTACATTTTCAAAATTGCAGTGACAAAAATGAACTTAATATTTCTCGTCTTTATATTGCAACAATTCTAGATTTTTCTAAGAAAACAGTTTATAGTACTGTTCATTATAAAATTGTTAAAAACAGACCGTTTTTTAGTTTTATAAGATCTGTATTCTGTATAACCGCGTTCAGAATCCGGATCGATAATTATTTACATAAATATTCAATGCATCTCAGAGGTTGACATCAACACTCAAGTGGAGGTCAGCGTGTTCCAGATTTGAAATGCTGCGAACGTAAATACGCTCACAAATGGGACGAGATGACAAATGAAAAACATATAAATTATTAAATTCGTCAACGCAGCTGAGTTTGTTTGGGGACGAGCTGTCAAATCAGTCGTTATGGTCTAAGAGCCGGTGAAGATAGACCTTCATCTATCTATTAATAAGATGGATCGATAATTATTTTTATCAAATTTCATTCATCTATCAAAATACTTATTATATGATGACTTTGACTATCAAAAAGTGTTTCATCACCTTCACTTTTAAATACCTAATTGGAGTTTTTTTTATTCTAATGATAGTTTTTAACATAGATAATTATGTCTTGATAGGCCTGCCTATTTATACTCGTATTTGTTTATGACTATCTGACAAGCAATTATATCCTTAAAGCTTTGCCACGGTATTTCTTTGGTGGTATTTTACCGCCTCTACTATGACGAATATTTCCATGAATTCTTTATTCAAGTATTTAACCTCTGATTTTTGTAACAATAATAAATCCGTCACGTAAATTCACAACTAAAAGAATAGAGATTTTGCATGACGGAATAACTTCGTTTCGACTCTCCAGCGCTTCCCAACTCTCCTCGCATTAGTCACTCCTTTATTTCCGTTATAATTTAGACCTTAACATCCTCACTTTAGGGTCGAAGTTACGTCCGTAAACTCCCTTAAACTACAATAGCTTATCACACGTTCAGTCACATCGTTCCATACATCACGATTCAACGCTATCTTGAGACACAATTGCCGCTGACTGTACCTACAACAAAGTTTGTCTTAAAATACAAAATAACACATCAATACATACATAGCATGGTGAAATAACGATAATGTATTACACAGTGTAATTGTGACGTCGTAGAAACAAAAACAAAGTAATTTAAAGTAAGTCGAAGGCCCGACACTCCACTATTCCCATCGTTCACAACTTTCGTGGCCTCCGAACTCGTCCTGAGATAGCTACTTGGATTAATAAAACTCGGATAGGAAAAAATCTTTAATCTTTCTATCGATCGATAGCGATTATAAAATTGTAAAGTGTTTATCTCTATCCGTAAAGTGGAGGTACTTAAAAAAGTACTTGGGCACTAAAAAAATGTATTTAAAATCGTTCAGAAAACATTATGTATGAACGATTCTGAATACATTTTTATAAATCTTGCCTGTTTGTCGGTTTGTCTATTTGTTGATAATAGCCGCAAAAACTATTGAACAGATTTTGATGAGTGTTTTTATATTAGAAAGGTCTTGGTCAGACTTAAAATTTTTCGTATGTTTGACCACAATCGCTTGAAAAATAGTCAAAAAACTCAAAAACCATCGGGTCCATGCGGGTCCTTCCAACCGTGCAAAAGCTAGTAAATTAAAAAAATATTTTTTAATATGAAAATATGTGTCGCAATTTCATTTCTTGCGAGTAAATATAGCCCATTTTAGAATCTGCGGTATCTAAACCAATATCTTATAATATAATTAATTCCTTATCCTGATTGAAGCAATCTATACCCTTATCCAATCACTACTTAGTTTTAACGGAGTTCTATCTACGAATGCTTTATCTAAGTTTGAATTACTACAGCATTCAAATGCTCGCGTGACCGCAGCCGATTATAATGATTAAATCCGGAATTAGTCGAGCCCTATATCTTCTGGACCCCTATAACGCGTGATTGGGGTACTTCGGACCTTCAAAATAATGTTGGGTGCGAAGTAATTTGTATGGCAATGGGATTAACATTGAGTAGGATTAGGTCGTTTTAATTTTCATTTCAGGATGTATGATTTTGGAATGGGTGAGAAGGGATGATGTGTACCTTGATTAACGAGCGATGCTGAGAATTTAAAATATGCCTAGACCTTAATTTAAGACAGAATGATGTACTATTTGTTGTTCATTATTTACTGAGAAGAATAAAATATCTGCTTGTTGCTGGACGAAGGATATGAATAGACAATGGACACACTGGGCGTGAATTTCATCATCACCATAATAAAATTGTCACAGTGATGGTTTTAGAAAATTTGCACTTTGGAGCCCGAGGTCTGATTATTTTGATTTGTATATTATTCCGCGGTAGCCTAGTGATCTGGGTAATGGACTGCTGAGACGAGGTCTCGGGTTCGATCCCAGGTTCACCATGGCACACACCAATGACTTTTCGATGCTTTTCGAAGTTATGTGTGTATCTATCGCAGGTTTATAAGTATCCGGTCAATGGCAACAGGCTCGCTACCTATTACATTGGGACCTAAACATAAACTGGCGAAATGTGGGTGCTAGCACCTCTGCCTACCCCTTCGGGGATATAGGCGTAAGTTTATGTTATGTTATGTATATTATGTCTAGAGCTACTGCTGTCTGACCACCTATCTCTGAGAGGAAACCCTGCGCAAGAACCAGGGCCTCGATTCTGCTAAAGACAAACCACTGATTTACCACTGACACTCCAAAAACTGCCATTTAATTGTAGACTTTATTGTTATCAGCTTAAAGTCTAAAGTCAAATGATATTTTGTAGAGCGAATGAAAAAGTTAAATGAATTCTTTTCATTTGATTTTAGACTTTAACTGTATAACGGTAAAGTCTACAGTTAAATAGCATTTTTAGAGTGTCAGTGGTATTACAGTGGTTTGTCTTTAGTAGAATCGAGGCCCTGCTCTTTTGCAGGTGCACCACCGACTTGCAGGTTAAGTTGACTTGGTCGTCAAAGATATTGGTAAGGCATCTAACCTCTTGGACATGAATTTCATATAAGGCCGATTTTACAAGCAGATTAGGTTAACTAGAGCAGAAAAGCACTGCTCTCTGAATAAATTGTTGTAATATTACAATCTGTTGGCCTACTATAATCTCTTAAAGCAATATTATTTTTATATAACTTAACGTTCATAGTGTGAATCGGACTGGATTCTAACAAATTAGAAGTAATAAATATACTCACCATAGAAGCTAAAAGTAAGAGATATTTTAGTAGGTATCCTATCTATCGACGCTGATGGTCAATTTACACTAAGTATGAAAGTCACAAAGTAAGATTGAAATAATATTGCTAGAGATTGTGGTAGCCCCCCTGATCTCATGTCATGTCTATGTAAAATGTTGGTTACAAAAACGTGTAACCAAAAAATACCTTTTTGACATTTGGGAGATCGACATGAGAAAAACGCGTGAAGTAGTTTGCTATCTATCTACACTTTGATATTTTATGCTTCAAAAGAGATGTTTCATTGAGAAAAAAAAATATAATACCGGTTATTGGCAAAAATACAATTATAATTTATTCAACTCCAAAATTCAAGGGCATACATTAATAAAATAAAGTACCTACATTTTTATAGTTTTAGTCCGCCATGTTTGTTGTGTTGCAAGAAAATGTTTATTTAGCTAGATTCCGCCCATAATACGAGGCGATTATTATAAAAATTGAATAGTGAAAAATGAAAACTACATTGCCTAGCTATTTTTCTATGTATTTACAACTATCGGGCCCAAAGTCCATACATTGGTAAAACATGTCCTTTGGAATCGTAAATTAATACAGGTATACTATCGATATTGTGGGCATGTTCAGCTTGTGAAACGGAGAGCCTCGCAAACTGAACATACTCGCAACGTACAATTCACGTACCAATTTAGTCAGTTTCCAATGCGGTGAAAAGCCGTATCTATTCGGTGCGATTGCTACCAATAGTCTAATATTTATGTAGTTACTTTCAATGGCACTTTCAATCGATTTAAAATTTTCGATGGAGGATATGTAATACCTATGCAATATGTATTTTTCATATAGACTAATACTCATCTTCTCTTCTACGAGTAGGTATATTTGTATAAAATCAATCCCACTTTTCGTTGTAATTTTATAACTCAAGAACGGGCTCACCTATTCAAACCAAATGTTTAGGCTTTGTTCGGACTATTTGGATAGTTTATGTGAAGTTTGCACAAAATTGGTCGAGCGGTTCTTCGTTTAACGGGAAGCGGAGGACGAACGGAGGGCGAAGCCGCGGGCAATCACTAGTTATGTAATAGTTGTGGATGATTTTTTTATTAACTTTACCTCGCCTATGATATGCAGTTATTGAAATAATGAATATATTTATTTAACATTAATTGAAAATTTCAAGTATGATTTTCGTGAAAAATCTATCAAAAACGTGTTGGAAAGACGAAGTTGATTGTATCGGTTAGTAATTTCGTAACTGATTTCCGCAGCAATATTTAACAATGACGCTTTATGAACGACTTTTTCGGTGTTACTGACTAAAATTTACAAAAATACCTTAACTAAACCCCAGAGAATTCAGGCTTCATCAAAACTTTATTGAAATTAATAAGACAATACAACAGTAATAAAACTTTATAACGAATAGCATTCAAAGAGTAATTAGTGAATACAAACAACAGGAACGTTTCCTTAGAAAGTAACTAAGCATCTTTAATCAAGTGTTTAAAACATCTTGATTAAACCCCAAATTGTCCTAAATTACACAATTCATGTGAGAAGCTTCGGTTTTTAGAGTTGAGCTCATTCGGCCTTGGCGAACATTACGTTTTCGGCTTGCCGAGTTAAATTTTTTTATTGATTAAGTTTAAGCAATTATAGCCGAATGAATTTATACCAACTCACAGGTTTAGGTAACTTTAGGAAATTTAGGTTCGTTTATGAAATTAATGACCAATATAGTAAAGAAATCGGTATATTTAAAGCTTCTCCATATAACTTTATTTAAGTATTTTTAATGCTGCCAATTTAAATAAGTTTAATTTCCATCCATCTATATCATCTTTTCCTTTCCATCATGTCAATCATCTCCCAAATATCAAAAAAACTTTTAGTTACAAAAACACCTTTTTTACATTAGGGAGATCGACATGAAATCGAGACTAGCCTGAAACTGAATTTCAAACATATTTTTTATACTTTTATTTTTTTATGCATAAAATTGGACCTCAGAAATGACTTTGACATTGTAAATCATTTTCTAATATACACAGCCATACTTTCTCTGATGCTGCGGTCATCAGACAAAAATACTGGAATCACTTATCTTCAAAACCTTAACGATTCTGTTTAAAATACAATCAAATAAACAACTCGGAGAAACTTAACAAACCAGTGAATTTCAACCTTATATTCTGCATACAGTAATGTTCAAATTCGTTTGTCACATTATACGTACTGTCATTTATCGTCGTTAATTACTCCGTTCCATAATGTTCACTGTGTTTTCTTGATTATTCTGCGACAGTCTGCTTGTAGCAATTTATTTCCTTTTTATTTTTATCTTTTGCTCACCTTAGCAATTACCATTTTCTTTAGTTTATTACTTGAAGTGGACACTTTATAGTGACTCACGCTTTTTATGACCATTGTTGATAAATGTTCCATGCCATAATGGAATGAAAAAATACGCGATAGCTTCGTTGGGTTACATAAATTTTGATTTCTTGCAGCATTTTAAAGAATTGTTGACCAACTGAACGTTTCTCCATTCAATATAGAAAATAAATGTTGATATTTACTAGAAAACTGGCACTGTTAATATTTCTATAGTTTATTTCGGCTTTATTCATACGTCGAATGGCCCATCACTATTTCTTCGCCGACTCCACCTACACATCACTCTAACCAAACTAGTTAAACCGAAGCATTTATTTAATTAAAGAATTACGTTCACTGCATTTTGTACGATAAAATTGTGGTCCTTAAATGGCAAAGATTATGATCAGGCCGAAAAGTAACCTTTAGCTATTACTTGCTTTGCACGAGAATAATAATTCGAAAAGCGATGTTAGCTGAATCGATAAGGACGCGGTCTCTTCTTAGAGGTATCGAGTTCGAATCCGGCTAGACAGTACCAGTGTGAATTTCACTTTGTGGAATTCATATGTGCTAATCAAATGGTCACCATCTGCTGACGGTGAAGGAAAAATGATCGTGACGAAACCTACATGTCCTAGAAGAAATTCTAAGGACACGTCCGATACACTAACCCGCATTAGGCCAGCGTGTGTAGATTGAGGTCTAAACCCTCTCAGCTCTCTCGTTAGAAAAGAGGAGATCCGTGCCCAGCAGTGGGACATAAATGGGTTGCAATCAATTCTATTCCCGTGCCCGCTTTTCTTGTAAAATATCTGTAAAAAATATCCATCAAAATAATTATTCCCATTTAAAATATCTCTTACAAGTGAAACCGCAGGGTATATCATTCATATTAAAGTCACTCACCCCTTAAAACCTTCATAACAAACGTTGACAAAGAGTCAACCACCCCTCTCTTCAAACATAATTCTCAATTATTCAAACTGTGACATATTTGTTCGCGAAATTTCTGTGCCAATTTATAATTAAGCAAATTCAATACGAAACTCAAACCTTTCCTAATGATGCGTACGAAGATTCGTTACACAAATATCTTAGGCATGTATTTACATACATTTTTGTCTCGGGTAAAGTAAGGCGTATGTTTGGTTTATATAGACGAGAATTCGTATTTAGGGCCAAGAATAATGTATAAGTGTTTTAGAGTTATGTGTGGAATTTATGGACCGTATAGTCTGGGTTATTTAGTACGCCTTGGTATTTTTTCTTTTGCGATACGGATAGAGATATTTTAGTTAGAAATTTTTGAAGAAAATAATCAATAGTTTTTCTTTAGTTGTTTAATGTTATGATTATGGAATGTGTGGAAGAAGATAATGGCAAGAAAGAGAGTGACTGAGTCAACGAGATGATATTTGAACAGAATGTGTGGAGGAGAATGAGATGTTGCGCGGACCCCAATTGAGATAAAAGCAGGCAGTAAATGATGATGGTAAAGTACCTACTGAACTCCACGAAAAACTTAAATACATATGGCCTAGATTCCTAGAAGATGAAATATACAGTCAATCATAATTATAGTAGTCATAATATATTTAGTTACACAGGAATCTAGTAAAAGCATAGTATAAAAATATTTATATAGTCGATAGCCTCGCGTTTGACCACAATATCCCCTGGTGGTAAGTGACGATGTAGTTGACGATGGAGCCCGATTGAATGTATTAGAAACGAATGTATCAAACACAGAATAGGCTAACCTCAAAGTTAATAAATCTTCTAAGAGTATTTAAGAAGAAATATTAAACAGGTAAATCATATTAATTACAAAAGCAAACACTACTAGTCAGCTAAACTTACGTAATACTTGTTACATAACGTATTTCAAGTCTAACATAAAAGGTTTCTTTATTGTTTTTCCATCTGAAGATGTAAAGGCCCCTGTACTAAGCCTTTGTTTTCTTCCCCGTAAACTATTCTAAAGAATGGTAATCTTTTGTATAATATTTTGTAGGCTTTTATTCGCCAGAAATTTACTTACTACGCACAGAATATTTATGTTGTGATTTATTGGGATTAGGTAAAAATACGAGTATAGGAACGTTAAGGTACTTTTACACGTGTATGGTGGGCAGTGATAATCTAGGACTATTTTGTAAGGTAATAGTTGAAGCACCAGTCCGATTGCGCGAAATTTTGTTACCTTTTTTTGGTCATGTGTTGGAGGTACCATAGATATTCATGTGGTTGGAGCCCACAAAAGTCCAACCAGTCTAACTTGGAACTTCGATATCGCCATTGGTCATAATGACCATTGGTTGTGGAGGTCAGATGGCAGTCGCTCCACGGAAAATATCGAAGTTCAGCCGCATCACAGTAAGACTGGAAAGCCGACCCCAACCAAGTTGGGAAAAGGGTTCAGAGAATGATGATGATCACTAACTACATAGCATTTCTCCACAATACTGCAACGTTCAAAACAAACAGTATGAAAGAAATATGTTTGTCCTTGACTCACACTCACCATACTCGGAAACTCATTCAACCGCGCACAATAAATTCCCAGCCATTTGTCGATATATTCGTCGAATAACCAGAGGCATCTCCACGCAAGAAGATTAATCGACCGTGAGAAAAATGAAAGAGCAATGTTACCTTAAGAACGTGTCGCCATTTATTATGCGAGAGTTCCATTATTATGGCCTACATAACGACCACGAGAACTGCTAACAAATTTCAAGGCTGTAGATGATAAATTATTGGCGGACCAAGGTCAAGATGAAAGAGGTGGTCAAATAGGATTGGAAATATTAAGGAATGATGACAATGATGAAATGTTTAAATGGAAAGCATCTTATGAAGTTACAGATTGAATACATTAAATAGTATTCCATGATGATGTAAGGTTTAAAGTAGAAAACGCTGCTAATTTCTGTGATATAATTACATTTTTAGTTTCAGTCTTAATCATTAGACATATCCATTTGATTTAGGATATTGCTGAATCCCATCGACGTGAGCATCAAATATAACCCTTTATAGGGAGCTAAACGAAGTTAGAGAACTGTGGTAATATTTTTAAATTAGTAAATTTGTATTTATGTAAGAGCTGAGCTTTTAAAGATGCCACGTGACGGATCGAGGGTTAATAAATATCACTGTTTCTCAACTCAGCCGTAAATCTCACAAAAACATGATGAAAGTTACGAAAACTAAATTGATGTAGTACCTGTATACCTAGATGAAGTAGCAAACAAATAATTGATGTCAGTGTACTTAATATTTTAAGTGCTATTAACATATTAAAGGACTTGAAACCGGAGGGCTTGCATGAAAGGCTTAAAATTATAATAGAGAAAACCTGGAAACGCGTGAAGTATGTCAGGACAGAGCAGATGGCGGTCTGTTGTCTCTGCCTACCCAGGAGCGAAAACGGCGTGAGCATTATATATGTGTTATTACGAGAATTTTCATTCTCAATTTGTATCAGTAAATAAAATGCTACATACAACAAATGCACTAACTTTTTGAGTGTAACATGAACATTTTACATTTACTATCTTGACCCTTTGTGCTGAGCTGTGATTTAATAAAGTCTTCGTAACTTTTGATATTACAGTCTCTAGCAAACGAGGCAGGAAACTATCCAACACTTTAAGTACTGTGCAGTAAGTTGCGAATATTCTCGAAGTAATTGAGTTTATGCCCGCTGACTCAGACTATACACGTGTTTCCCCCTACGGGTTGAACAGTAGTACTAAAGGATTTAACCGCAGTGGTCTAACTTGTCATTTGCGGTTTTGGTGCTCAAAATGTCGGGTTTTTATGATTGTCAATAGATTTTATCTAACTACATTACACTTTTTAATATTGTTAGGTTATAGACAAAAGTACTCAAAGTTGTTAAATTCATTAACTATTTCCATCAAATATATACCTAGGTATACTTAATATATTTTAATTTAACTGCAAACACTTTTCAACTCAAGTTTAGTTAACAACTAAATTTTAGTTGAAAAGTGTTAGCAGTTAAATTAAAATATTATTGTTTGTTCAACATTCTTATTAGCCGTGTGTCTTTCAAACAAAACCCGACGTTTCCCACAACAAGAACAAAGGTTGGTAAGTATAATTTCTCACTAATTTTTAGGTTCATTATTGTTTTGTTAACTACAATACAATTCATAAATTTTAATAAACATATTAAATTTGTTATTTAAATATTACGCTTTGCGAAGCTGTGAAACATGGTTTAAAATATTATGAATAGGTTAGGTATTTATTTGTTTAACAGATGAGCAGAGTGACTTTTTTACTGCGAGTGCTGATTTTAAATCATGAATTAGCAAAGTAAAACTAGAATTATAAGCGTAGCCAGTGATTCTAACGTAGACTTTTCAGCACAGTGAGTAATCTAAAGGTACGAAATAATTAAAAATGTATTCTTGAAAAGTGTTAGAACTATGAAAACTAAATGCAAATAAAATTTATTTTAAAATAGTTCCGATATTCGGAAAAAAATGTGCAATAGGTTTCTGAACGAACCATCGTCGCACCGTCACCATTATTTTATAAAAGCTGGTGTTCGAAAACCAAATCACTTTAACACACGTTTGCAAAAAGAAGTAGGTAATTTAGCTACCAGTTTTTCCTCACCAAAAGTACCCTTTTCATGTTCAAGAAGTAAAAAGAAAATTGCTTAATTTTTGTTAACCAAAATTAACATTGCACTGAAAACATTACGTAGACCGGTTGTTGCATATAATTGAAATTAATGTGATGTTTGGGACGAACACGGCGCGCTGTGTTTTCACTGTGTGTGTAGCAGTGATTCTAGGCGTTGGAGTTATTTAGCTTTTATTTATCTTGCTTTGTTGTTTATTCGTTTATGAGTTTTTTGGTGTACGTTAAGGCGTTAAGCAGATGGAGGCGCGGGGTGGTCAAAATGACCGCGACGCACTCTTATCATTACTAACATTAGTCACATTTAGCCCGCGTATGTCTGACAAGCTATATGAGCTTATTGCGCGGACAAAATGCAACCTTAAAATTGTACACATAAGAGTGCGTCGCGATCATTTTTGACCGCCCTGCGCCTCCATCTGCTTAACACCTTAATCTTGGAATCCCAATTGGAAACAGTTTCTAATTGACTACTTATAAAGCTGGTCTGATGATGGCGTCGGAGATTGTCCAAAGAAACTCCTTAACTAAACAAGATAAAACAATCGAGTGTGGAGTATTTTCTTAGCAAATACCGATGTTAATGATATCCAGGGTCTGAAGATGGCACCGTTAAGTTCGTATGACGATAAAAGGGAAAACTCTGAAAATGGGCCAAAGATGAGGAACCATTCTAGCATACTGCTACTTAAAATCGTCAGTGCTTGCCTGTACATTTGTTTTAGAAACAACATATACTTCACTTTTTACCTTAGCAAACACCCTCTTAATAAAACCAGAAAATTAAGAAAAAGTCAAAGCACACAAACATTAGTAGGTACAGTTTGCGTAGTAAAGTTTGCAAAGGTCAAAATTAATATACTCAGTTTACTATTCTGTGGTCATTTAGGACAATATCGTGACCACTAATGGCTTAGGTAAATAATTAGTGAGCTAGTGTAATTGATATTACGTCGCCGTTGGCTTAGTATGGATATTAGGGCATTGTAATTATTTCTTATTACCCTTAGGAACAATAAGGAATTGTGGCGTAGCGCGCGGCAGTGCTGGCATTTGACTGCTACGACGGGGCTCAGGTTCGATTCCTGTTGAGTGCAAATATTTTTATGTATTAAAATCTCGATTTGCATTGGTCTGTTCCCATGTAGGTAGGAATAATATGTATTTATTTACAGAAAAATATATGTAAGTATATTTATCCGCATTTTAGAACCCATAACACCAGCTTGTTAAACTGTAGGGAGCATTATGTAGAATGTTATAGAATATTTATTATTAATTAATGTTATGCATAATATCATACCAAATATTGAAAGTGTGAAAAGTGTATGAATATCATTGTTTCTTACTAAATCTCTTAGGATCTGGCTGAAATTTGGTAAAAGGATAAAAACTTGCTTTGTTTTACACGGGCGGAGTTGCAAGAATCAGCTAGTATCTATACTATAAAGATTCATAGCATACCATTCCTTAATATAATATAATGCTATGGTAAATAAAAGCATTTCACAAATCGAACTCTTAGTGAGAATACCGAGGCCAATATTACAAAACCCTCACTTTCAAAAAATTAAAATGGATTCCTTTTGACAGCATCAATTATCATTAACGTTCAGAAATATAATCTTGATAAATACAACACAAAGCTCTTTGCAAGTTAATATTTGAGTATCGAACAATGCCTTTGTTGCTTAATTTGTGTACATAAATAATATGAAAATGTTTTGGAAATGCCAATATAAATGTGATTGAGCAATTTCTGTTTTTATTTGGATACTCTTATAAACAAATGAATACAATTAAAGAGTATATTTGTAATATTAAAATAACAGTTTTCAATAATTGCATATCTGTAAATACAAATAAACGAAATTGAAGTCTGTTTGTATTATTAAAATAACAGCTTTTTGCATTATATGAAAATGTAAAAAAACTAACTAACTAACAGCTTATAAAGAATACTATTATTAAATTATTCTTTGTCTGAATATCTGTGTAATATCTACTGTAATTAAATCTTTTTATTACTATTAATTATAGTCTCAAGTCGAGAGTCACAATCACGTTATAATATTAGATGTTTAACTTAGTTGCAAGAATTATTGTCATTTTGAGAGCAGAGTTTCCATGAACTGGGTTTTAGAACGCTGCTTCACGTTTCTCAAAGACTTTTACTACTCGTATTTACGGTTTAGCACCGCCTCTATTGTCATCCAATAGGCAGTCCTATCAAACAATCATAGCCGTAACCCCAGTATTAATAAAAGATAGTCCTAAATATCACATCAAAATTTTATTTATATGCGTGCTATATTAGACTACGAGACTGATCGATACTAAGCATGTCAAAGAACAAAAATAATATAGTCAAAACGAGAATAGCATTCATGACTTGACAAGATTCAAAAAGCGTTTTAAGTAAAAAAGCATTAGGAATACTAATACAAGGTCGAAGGAGGCACTCACTCAAAGCTTGATATATTGCGCTCAATATTATGTACGGCTAAGATACATTACATACGCGTTCTGCGACCGAGAAGCACGCAGGCGTTTGGTGCAAGTCATAAGAGAACAGCACACATATTAGGCGACTGTATGAATATAGAAAAAAAAATCATGTAGAGTACGTAAGTATGATTTCACCTCGCTTGATGTTAGATTAAAGTGAAAGTTTCGGGAAGCAGAATTGAAAATGCATGTAGTGGTACAATGATGGCACTTAGCCTAACGGCCTCATCGAATGCTCATTCATATCTCGCTTTAAGGACCCGGGAATGTAAGAAGATGATATTAAAATTTTTATGACAAGAAATTACTATAAACGTTATTAGATAATATTCACTATTGGTTGCCACTCATAGACTGGCAAACCATTTCATTTGTTTATTGAACCATCATTTTCTAAGTATATAATAAAGAAATCAAATTTCTTTAATACATACTTAGAACTTCTACATATTTTGGGGCAATAACATCAATTTATTAACCAACCTACACTTGAAAATACTTCAATCAATTCATTTGCTAACCAATTCAATGAAATTTTCAAGCAATTAGTATGCAAAATTTTTCGTTTGATTTTAGATTGGATTAAGGTGGAATCTCTCTGGCTTAGGGCTCCAACGGTGCCCTAAGCTGTAGAATGTAATACTAACATTACAGGTGTCCAAGTTTATCCATCTGTAAGTTTCATCAGTACTCACCCAGTAGAATATTTCTAAAACTTTTAAGTAATCGTAATTTCAAAACAAAATAAATTACAATGACTAAGAATTAATCGCTCCCGCTACCTCCTCACACTTACAACTACATGATATTGTAGGAATAATACGCAATACCTCACAGTGGTGATAAATGGAGACACGTTACGTTGATAACATCGGTGATATGTTTCGTTTTTCCCCTGTCATTTCACCTGTCTTCGTAGATAGTTACAATTTTATGGGCTTTTACCTCGAAAATTCGAATCTAAGATCGAAGGTGTTGACAGATACAGATTATTTGTCAAGAACAATATTGACTGTGAATAGAACAATATGTACAAAAATCTCGTGTCATGATGTTTATGTTAAAACTACTCCGAAGCAGCTCGACATATTTTTTTATGCGTGATTAAACGGTTTTATGACTAGGATTTGTGTTTTTTTTTATATAGGACACGTCAAAATGACTTTACCTCGCCTGATGGTAAGCTAAAGGCAAATTTAGATAAGATAAGACATAGGTAATCCCTTTCGTGAGCTCTGGCTACCCTACTTACCGGCGGGAACACAACACGATGGTTATTATATGACCGGGGTCTTCTGTAGGGCGGAGGTACCTACTACCCCAGTCGGACTGCTCAGTTGGGACGGGAGGTTGTCAAAATATTAGTCACCCGTCCTTCCTTAGAACCTTGACTATTGATATTTAACCTTGTTATGTGTAACTTACTTAGTTAACACTTACTTACAAGCCCCTTAAAGAATGTAATCATTTAAATCAAATAAATGTCATAAGTATTTGATAACAGAAATTAATTTATTAGGTATGTTATTTTAAGGACAGCAATAAAAATATCTGGCATGCGTAATAACTTCCGCGAAGGGTATTTACTCACACAATAAAAGCAATAAAACATTCGAAACTGACGTAACAGGTCGCTTCTCCGTCACAAAAACTCAACCGAGCTAACCGCGTATTTCTCAACCATTGTGCTAGGCTGGACTTTACCAGTAAAAATTCGTCAACTAGGTATAACGTTTTTATTATCTTCGTATCATTAGTGAAATGCAATCTTAGTGTAACTATAATGATATTTATAGTTTGTTTATTCAATATATACTCTACTATGCAAATAAATACAATGTTTGCTATATTAAAATAACCGTTATCAAATCAATGCTTTAAAGTGTGTGTACGAAAGGTCTTTATTTATTGGTCTATTAAATTATGTTAGGTAATTACGTACGTGTGTATTACATATAACTCAAAGCAATTTTGAAAGTTTAACTATTATTTGTCTTTTTTTATACCGCTTACGTGGCAGGCAAGCACACGGCCCACCCGATGTGAAGCTATCACCGTGGCCTATGGACGTGTGCAACACCAGGGGTGTCACACTCGCGCTGCAGACCCTGTGAAAACCTTCTTTAAGAACTCCGTATTGTAGAAGCTAGAAAACCACTGCTAGCAGGGAGATTATTTTACAATATGAGTTTAAGATCATTACTATAAGTCCCTTTTAAGAACTTAATGTTAAAAGTCACAAATATGTATTCAAATAGCAACTACGCAGAGATCGTACACGCTTGTCACACCAATGATGTGTTGATTCAATCTATATCTATCTATACATATAATAAAATGGTAGGAAAGTCAAAACTGTACATTGAATATTTTTTTAAAAGAATACTTGGGGTGTGATCAACAATCGATACCGAAGCCAAAAATATAGTTTTTAGAATGTTTGTCTGTTTGTCTGTTTGTCTGTTTGTCTGTATGTATGTCCGGGATAAACTCGAAAAGTACTGCATGGATTTACTTCAAATTTGGCAAGAATATTATTAGGAAGTCGGGTCAACACATAGGCTATTTATTATCACGCTCTCACCTACGGGGAACGAGCAGTGAACGTTCATATCTTCAACGCATTCTGTAACAACGTGTAATCTAAATACGCATATTTGAATGGTGTTATTATGTTGAACATGCTGTAAGCTAGCTTCACACTATAAGTAACTTGACCGATAAATTATAGAATAAAAAACAAACTTAATTTTGCGGTTCAATCCGTAGACCCGATTACTGCACCAACCGCAAATAATAAGTTTGTCGTAGGTTTCGTCAATAAATAAAGTTACGTAAAAACTGTAGAGAGGTAAATTCTGTACATTGAAATATTTACAAAATAACTATTCGGGGATGATTGGCGATCAATACCAATGGTAAAAATGCAATCAGTAATTTTTTTGTCTTTCTGTCTGTCTGTCTATCTGTGCACGCATGGATAAAAAACTACTGGAGAGATTTTGATCAAACTTGCTACGATTTATTTATAGTTCATACTTCTGAACAACATAATAATATCAACCCATTTATGTCCCACTGCTGGGCACGGGTCTCCTCTCCTGTAACGACAGAGCTGAGAGGGTTTAGACCTTAATCCACACATGCTCCCCTAATGGGGTTTAGTGGATCGAACATGTCCTTAGAATTTCTTCTAGGACATGTGGGTTTCCTCACGATGTTTTTCTTTCACCGTCAGCAGATGGTAAATCATGGTGATTAGCACATATAAATTCCACAAAGAGAAATTCACATTGGTACTGTCCGGCCGGATTCGAACTCAATACCTCTGAGCAGAGGCCGCGTCCTTATCCCGCCTCGGCCTGCTTCTGTTAGGCCAGGAGGGCCTGTCTCGGCACGTCCCACGCCGGACACTTGACCAGCGTGTGCAGCCCTGAGCGTCGGCTCCTTTCGAATCAGACACAAGTGATCCCCGAAGTACTTACCAGAGATCACCTGCGTCAGCCGGTACGAGGGGCCCCCATGAGGCCTCCATGTCGGGTCTTACCGCCACTATAACGGCGTGCCCCGCGCTTGGTTTTTTTTTATAGTCGATAGGCTCGCGTTTGCCCAAGTCGGTCCTTCCACTCCACCACGGTATCCCGTCGGAGCTGGGCGTGGACGGCCTCGATTACTCGAAGCTCCGGGTTCAGTCCCCGCGCCCGCGCCTCCTTTCGCCACCAATATAGGCATAACGCGCTGCGGCGCTCCCAATGTATGACATACACCTATTACGGCTATTTAGGGCCTCCGCCCAGATCGGGCACGCCGCCGTAAAGGGCCATGGACCGCACGATCCCCGCGTAGAGCATCCTGCGGGAGTCATTCGGCCTCCTCATGTTGGGCAACAGCCGCGCTGGCAGCAACGTTGGCCCCCTTACACCCTGGCTTCAGAAGACACTAGACGGCGTGCGGTTTTAGTCAGTAAGAGTCGGACATAACCTGCCCCGCTGGCCGCAGGGTAGGTATCCATAATAAAAAAAGGCTATTTTTTATATACCTAAGCTGATACCCGCGACTCCGCCCGCGCGTCAAGGTTTAAGGTAGGTCATCATTTTTTGGTTATATCTCCAGTTCTACTTAGCCAATTACAACCAAATATAGGGTAAATTTTAAGTCTAAGCAAGAACTTTCTAATAAAAAAAACCTCATCAAAATACATTTAGTAGTTTTTACGTCCATCTTGATTATCGGCTTTTGATGGGGTCTTTTTATTAGGAAGGTATTGGTTAGACGAGTGGAGTGAAGAGTAGAGTGGAGAGTGGAGGAGTGAGTGGCGTGGAGAGTTATTTTATTAAAATAGACTTGGTGGCGATACCGACCTTCACGCGGGCGAAGCCGCGGGCGGAAGCTAGTATGAAATATATCTTCAGACATAAAAAAGCGGTCATTCACCCTTTCAGGTGTATGGCCTTGTTACACACAAGAGCTAGGTGGAAAACATCGTTCAATACTCAGGAGGGTTCATAATATATATGACAGGCGTGGGGTTAGGCAGTAGGAAGGGAATTTATTTTGCTACAGATATATTTTTAGACTGACAAAATAATCTTAATAGTTCAGCTTACGGTGTTTTATTTAAAAAAAAATCTACTCAGCGTCTGTCTATTCAACGGCCTATAAGGCGTAGCAGTAGTGCATACAACTGCTACGACAAGTGATGCGGGTTCGATACCCGCCCAGTGCACATATTTGTATGTATTAATATGTCTATTTGCATTAGTCAAGGCGTTTCTGTGTATGTGTTTAAAAAATAAGTATATCAGTATGGAGGATTCCAGCGACTGGGACCGCTAAAGCTGGGACCGCGGTTCCAGTTGCCGGTTTTATTAAATTCTAGCTAAACTATGCTTACATTAGGTCTAGAGAGCGCTGTGTACAGAATGTCGTAAAATATTTATTATTATTTAATTTTCAGATAGTTTTATTCAAATAGGAAACAAATTAACGCTTTTCGGTTAATTTGTGTCCGGGGTTAATTTATTGTAGAAACAGTGAGCGATAATAAAATTTAATATTAAATTTGCTTGGCGCGGGAAAAAATCTGACAATAAAACCCTCATCTACGTTCCCCTCATTTTTAATCGACGGTAAAATTACAGGGTTCATTGTAAATTGTATTGGCAAGCAAGATGCTGCAACTTCTACATTTAATGATGACAATAAATTGAGTCAAAATAGTTTTAAGTTAAACGCTTTTAAGCACTAAAAGCAGCCATATTGTATTTTTTTTTTCACAGTTATTTTATGTCGGTCACGTCAACATGACTTCACCTCGCTTGATGGTAAGCTGAGGTAAAGTCTCTGGAATGGGAGTCACCCAGTCACACAGTGAATAATATTTTACTAGTCCATGCCCTTTCATTTGATATCCATATTGCGGTAGTTGTGGAAAAATGTGTAATTTAATTTACAATGATACATAATAGATAAATTTGTATTGTCACCAGAATTAAAGATATGTATCAAATATCAGAACAATCAGTCTACAGAAAGGGGGTCAGTTTTCAATTACTAAATCTGACCCAAACAAACTGGTCAAGATAAATAAAAGCGTTTAAAAATGGCTAGAATAGTAAAAAAAACGTAGGTACGTAACAAAATAAATATCTGAATAATATCTGAACCGTTTGAATTTAAACAAAAATAAAAAAACAAAAGTAACTATTTAAATAAATGAATAATATTTTCTCATTTCGCGCACGGTTTTAAATTGTTAACCTACTATTGAATAATTAAATAAGGCCCATTTAGATTCAGATTCTGTACCTAATTCAGATTTATACAGTAATAATCTAGCCAGCAGTATTGTTCAATTTTAATAATTCATGAAGCAAAAGCTGGGTATTATTTATTAACCTCGGCCTATTTTTCTAATTCGTGACTGGATAAAATTATCTGCAACATTATGTTTTAAAACGTTTAAATGGTTCCTACCTACTTTTATAAATGTATTAAAATTTTTGATGAAACATCAAAAAGTACTATAACGGTTAGGTACGGCTACGGTACCTAGCTAATTACGGAATTTTTCAAAGATTTCATCCTGAAGAAAATTCATTGCTGTTCCATTGTTTGTTTAGTTATAACTAGTTTAGCGTAAAGATCACAGATCATCTTCGCCGAATTAATGAAGAAGCAATGTACTCGACCGCAACTGATAGGAATATTTACAATGAGTTCTGTGGGCCGCGTGAAAGTCTTTCCCGTTCTTCAGCACCTGAAAAGAACTCAAAGATCGAACTCACTCATGATATTCTCACTCTCTTTTTAAAAAAGAAAGACTGTCGAAACCAAAGCAATTTCCAAAAGCCTTTTAATCATCAAACATCATGATAGAGATCTGTTCATAGCAGTTTAGATCACATAACAAATACATAATTCTCGTCCTCCTCATACAAATCCTCATACAGTCCCGGGTCGTTTAAGCGGGGCGTGAAGAAGCATTTAATGAGGCCGTCAAGCTGAGAGCCACCATTGTGGCACTATTGGTGTTTTCAATGGTGACTCCCATTCCAGAGATTTTGCCTTTAGCTTACCATCAGGTGAGGTGCAGTCATGTTGACGTGTCCGACATAAAAAAAATCTAGATAGGTATTCTTTTAAACTATGACGATAATATCCTCCCTTGACAAGCTCAAGTTTATCCGGCTTGGGTAGTATAGACTCTGAGTCTAATATTAGTAGTAGTCAATTTTATTTCGCTCGTGTTATGAGTGTTTTAACTAAATTATTACTTGTTTCTGTAAAGAGATTACCTCGGAGAAAGAAACCGTGAAGTGGATTAGAGAGTAGAATACACTAACTGATCGGGTTTGTGACATTGGTAGATGTGAAGGCGACACAAAATATTAAATTCTTATAATTGAAAATGCTGAAAAATCATTAAAAAAAATAAAATCATTTGGCTCCCTTTATACATAATTGAATAATAATCCAAAAACACATCTCATAATTTGGGCAAGTTACAATACTAGGATAAGATAGAATTTGAGATTCATTGGTGAGCTTAACAAAATTATACTCATTTATGTAATGAAATGGATACTCAGAATACCTCATATTAATCTCATTACAAATGGTATTCTCTCTATATTGAAATAAATCAAATAATTCAATTCAAACTCAACTTCGCTTTTGTATTTGATATTATTTTGTAAGAAATCTTTTAGGCTATTTAAACCGACTGATATCAAGTACCGCTTTTTCTTTTAAGTTATATTATAATATTAATATTTATTATAATATTAATATTTATTTGATTTCAATAATTGTATTGAAATTTTTTCTAGGAAAGAGATAATTATTTTCTCTGAAATATATAAGTATAATTCTTTCTACCCTAGAAGAATCTTTGAAAAAAAAAAGGATATTGTTAAAAACCTCCTTCAGTAGGATTTTAGCATGACTTCCAATTTCCGAATAATCTCGGAGTTATTTTTTCAGTAATGTAGGTATGTTTCTTACTCTTTCACGCAAAAACGGCTAAATAGATCTGGCTAAAATTTGGTACAGAGATAGAATCGTCTAGAATAACATAATTATAGGCTGCTTTATATACCGGGAACAGGTTGCAGACGGTCACGGTAGCGAGAACAGGTAGCTAGTCTACACTAATAATATAAAGAGGAAAGATTTGTTTTTTTGTTTGTTTGTTTGTAACGAATAGGCTCCGAAACTACTGGACCGATTTCAATAATTCTTTCACCTATAGAAAGCTACGATATCTGGGAGTAACATAGGCTATAATTTGTTTAAAAAAAAAAGGAATTCAAAATCCACGCGGGTGGAGCCGCGGGCAACAGCTAGTATCATAATAAAGCCACTTCAAAAACCTAACAATTTGCGCTAAATAAAGCCTTTGTATAGCTTAAAACTCTGATACCACAAAACGGTTAATTCTGTCTATTGTCTAAAAGAAAATTGCATTGCACTATTTCTATGAAAAAGTTCAGATTAACTGGACCAGTATATACAATCTAATTCAGACTTTGTATTTTAGAAAATAGAGCTCATTTTGTTTGGAAACAGTTTGAATGTTTTTGAATGCAATGCATTTATAGTTTTTCGTTGATGTCAAACACATACCTTGCTTGCTATATGGATTCGGTTTGACCGAGAATTTGAGGTTTGGTCAAACAAGCTTTGTTAATTTAGCATTTAGCATACTCTGGTTTTAAACTGTGCAGTTTCATGTATCTTTGTATGTTTGATTATTTTATAGTGATGTGAATTTAGCTTAGTGGTTTGAGTAATGGACTGCTGAGACGGGGTCTCGGGTTTGATCCAGGTTCACCGTGGCACACACCAATTATATTCGATGCTTTTCGAAGTTATGTGTGTATTTATCGCGGGTTTATTAATGCCTCGGAGAGCACGTTAAGCCGTCGGTCCCGGTTGCCATGCAAACATCTATGGCAGTCGTTACGAGTAGTTGGAGCAAACAAAAGTCCAACCAGTCTAACTTGGAACTTCGATATCGCCATTGGTCATAATGACCATTGGTTGTGGAGGTTAGATGGCAGTCGCTCCACGGAAAATATCGAAGTTTAGCCGCATCACAGTTAGACTGGAAAGCCGACCCCAACTGAGTTGGAAAAAAAAGGTTCAGAGAATGATGATGATTTTGTACTAAACTGTGTTATATTCTTTTAATTAGTGTAGCATGGTGATGTGACCACTAACTAGTATTTCATATGTAATGTTTTTCATACAACTTAGGTGGTAAACAAGCACATAGCCCACCTGATAGGAAGCGGTCACCTTGGCCCTTTGGTGGGGATTGGGGGTGAGGGGAAGGGTATGGGAGGCGCTATAACCGTATCAATCGTAGAGGACCTATAAAACATAAACTTCGGGGATATAGGCGTGAGTTTATGTTATGAGTTATGTTTTGTTAACTACAAATAGACTGATTGATTAATTTTATTATACCGTAAAACTTATATCAATCATTTCTTATCGTGGATGAATATTACCAGTAAGTATAATATCATGAACCCTTTCACAAAACATTGTTGAACATTCCGAAATATGACTCATAAGTATATAGACACAAGGGCATGCTTTGATGTAACTTCGTCTTTCTTTGCTTTCATGTCTTCCTTTGACATCTTTTAACTTTGTTGCCTCACTTAAGAAATCCTCCTCATCATTCCTTCAAAAATGAACTTTATACTTTGTGCGTTAAAGTTCAGATTGATATTGTATAAGTAGATGTAACTCTGCATTTGTCTGTCACTATTCTTCACTTAATGCAATACAATTTTAATGAGGATGCAAGGAGTTTAGTTCTATTTTGTTACAAAAACCCTCCTTGGTGTCATCGTTAACAGATGTAAGTACAAAGATCTCAAAGGATATGGCACTAAATCTGCTACGAAATAGTTATTTCATATCAAAAATATTGAACAGTATTGTACTATTAATAGTTGATGGGATATTTCCCATGTTTGTTTGTTTTCATAAGTACACGGACGTACTACCCGTTCGCGCTAAGTTTGCCGCTGTCAAATGACGTCTGTATGGCGTTGTCTCACTGGAACTAGAACTAAATGAGTGAGACAACGATAAACGCGTGACAGTTGGCAGCGGCAAACTTAGCGCGAACGAGCAGTATCTACTATCCGTCCATGATCTTGGTAATTAGGTACAATAGGGCTGAAATATCGGATACTCAATAAAACTAGCGTACATGGTAAATATCCCATCAACTATTATAATAGTCATTTAATTGACCATGTGAATTTAAAATTCTGTATTGGATAGTATTTTTATGCATTATCATTTTATTTTTGTTCCATTATAATGTATTTTCGTTCCAAGTATATTCGAAGTACATTTTTTATGCTGCTTAGGTGGCAGACAAGCACACGACCCACCTGATGGGCAGCGGTAACCGTAGCCTATAAGGACGTAGGCATGTTGTATATGGACATAGATTAAAGATGTAGAAAGATGTTCAAGGAAAGTGACGATTTAGTTAGCATTTTGGCAAGTACTTTCCTTTTTATCTTTTAAGTGTTAAAATTTAATTAAAAGTTATAATAGTTTGAAAATAAGTCATTAATATTCTGTCCTGAACTTCTTGAGACAGAGTCAAATGAATTATAACACAATTTTATACTCAAGAGGCTTCTAAATATTTGCGAAAACCTAACAAGGTGTTTATAAAATAAGAAGTTTGGACAACATTTATTTTTCCTATTTATTTGTTAGGTACTTAAAGAATATTTGCATGAATACTTATTGAAATGTCTTTTCACTTTAATTTTTCTACTTACAATTATTTTTTATTATTAAGACAAAATTGATTTAGTTATTTTAAAACGCTGACGGTGTAGTTACTAATTTTTTTAAGATCCATCATAGTAGCTTAATCTAATAAAATAAACTTGTTTGATAAAGTAACTAATTACTAGCACCGAGGTAAATACCCATTTTAAGATACGATGCTCTAAAAAGTTTTTAATCAACCTTACCCTTTTTCATTACTATTTCCTTCAGTGTCTACGTCAAGTTTAGTTGAACTATATTTTTTTAATAAACTTTGTTCTCATAAACACCGATGGTACAAATAAAACCAATCCCATTCATTCAAATATCCTCGTGCAATAAATATCTAACCGTCATTCCTAAAACCGTAAAACAAATCCGAATCACATTAATTATTTTTTGCAAACCAAATTTAAATTATAAGACGGAACCAGAAACTTTGAACCGGGAAAGCTGTTACTAAAATGACAGGCGAATGGTAACAAATATAACTGAGTAATAAAACAAAACAAATTACTCCGGCCCTCTTCCCAATTTCCAATTCTAATCTTCAGAACATCATTATGGAGACAAAGAAACTTTTCACTTAGCACTCGTACTGAAAACTTGAAATTTAACTTGGTGAACTATAGAAATATTTATGTCAATCATTGTTATCTTGTGTCCTAGAAATAATTTAAAGTGTCAAACTTTTGAATGTCACAGAAGATAATGAAAAACTGACTTTAAATAAAGCTTAATTGAAATCGGTTTTTCTTTTTGTTTCATAATTATAAAACTGTTATTCGTTGCATCTGTACATTGGGGAAAATTATTTATTCAAGAAAGTATTCTTTCTCTACGTCACGTGGGTTGCGTTAAATGATTGACTCTGAACACAAAATATACTTTGTGTAATCTGTGTTTTTTTTTGGAAAGTTCTTGTCCGTGTACCACTTCAGGCTCACTTCAGCCCCACCTCATTTCATGCTGCACTTTTTATTATTAGTGATAGTATTTTTTTTATTCAAGACAAACTTACGTTTGACCGCTATCTCACCTGATGGTAAGTGACGATGTGGTCTACGATGAATCACGCTTGCCTAGAAGGATCCTATTCACTCGTGACTTGAATAATAATGCTGCCTCTCTTTCCTTCCTTTTTCTTGGTGTAAATTTTTACTTCTTCTTTTTTGGCAATACATAACTGTAACTCCTTGTGTTAAATTGATATTGGTATTGTGTCACAGTACCTAGGTACGTGATGATGGTTGATAATGAAGATAAGTAGGTACGACTAAAGGAACAGACCTTGTGAATTTATTTTACCAAATGAAAATAAGTCTACTAATATGATATCTGATTTATTTTTGGAACAGCGCTTCCACCTTTCCGATTTCTGCGTGATTTTTCGCGTAAATCTACTTAGATCAATAACCACTCCTTTGATGTGAGAGGTTATATCAAAAAAATTGACGAGACACGTTCTTTCTTAAGACTTAAGGGTACTTGGATATTGACGTCAAACTTGCGGATCTTTTAAGAGCCAACTCGTTTGGCTTCAAAGTGAATGTGTCAGCGTTTGTGGTCCAGTGCTTGAGGCCCCTCGATTCGCGTCATCCAAGTCAAAACGCGCTGTTGTCACGTCGCTGGCAAGAGTGGCTTTCATGTTCTGATTTTTGTCACGAATTTTCTGAACAAGGCTTTCCGGTATGATAAGTGGAGCAGATATAGACCACTGTTTATTTTTAGGTCAAAAGAGGGTGGATGGAAATAACTAATACAATAAATAATAAATAAACTAATACAGGTATATGTTTGCTTTTAATAAAAAAAAATATGTTTGTTAACTTTGGCACGCAATGAGGTAGCTGGGTATTTTTTAATTTGGCAATATTGGAAAAGGCATGAGAGTTCCTGACCCCTGTTCAACATGTTTCTAACATAATAATTTGATGAAAAGCTATCCCCTTCTCGGTGAAATTGGTAAGTTATGTTTACCTTGTATCAATAAATGTAAATATACTTACATTTATCGACCCAAGGCAAACAAAGTTTGTAGGTGTTTTGTTAAATTATAAATTATGTTTACTAGAATATTATGTGTATCTCGTAGGTTAAGTTCTGAATAAAAAAATTCTTTCATTCTTTTAAACCTCTATCTCACGGTCCACGGTGAATCACGTTTGTCTAAAAGGATCCTTATTCATTTGTGACTTGAAGATTCCCAGGTTATAGCTTTCCAAAAACATAGTACTTAGTTCATTTTTATTAAACGCTTTTATTTAACTTGACCTGTTTGTGTGTGTCAAATCTAAAATTTAAAATTGACTCCCTTCCTGTGGACGGATTGTTCTGATATTTAGCACATATATTATCTTCAATTCAATACAAGATCTATTCTGTATCATTGTAAATTCAAGATGACCACCGCTACAAAATGGCGGCTTATATATTTTTCCACAACTACCGCAATATGCATATCAATTGAAAGGGCTTGACTAGTAAAATACAGCTGTTCACTGTGAAAAAAAAAAGAATCTCCAATATGACCGCTTTTGGTGTATAAAAGCGTTTAACTTCACACATTTTTTACTTAATTTACTTTAATTTGTTTTTCTTATAGTAGGTACTGTAGTGTACTTTAACTAATATTAATTTTCTTTTGTTCCAGGTAAAGGACACAAATATGTCGGTGAATTATAACAATTTTGGTGGCAATAAATGTTCGAAGGCAGAAATTTAATATTACACCGCGACGAAAACTTTTGCAAGAAAGCCATTCCGTTTCTAAGATGATGTAGTATTGGTGAATTTAATTGGTTCCTTGGAACTTTGAGCGTCATTTTCATACATTATGAAAACCATATTTCAAGTCGCACAACGAAACTCGTAGAATAGGCACCCAAAGAAAACATTAGCAATGGCTACATTTTCTGCTATGCCAGTCAAATTTATGGGCTAGAATTTTCTTATGAAAGTGACCTAAATTTGAAAGTACAGCATATTATGGCTGCAGTAGTAAAAATACATGATAGATGATCATGAATTGTAAATCAGTGGAAATAGTAGTAAGTAACAAACATCCAAACATCTTCCCAAACAAAAAAATCAACGAGTATGGTTAATTATATAATAATAACAATAATATGATATATGTAATTTAAATTGTATTATAATAAAAAAACCGCGGTAGCCTAGTGGTTTGGGTAATGGACTGCTGAGACGAGGTCTCGGGTTCGATCCTAGGTTCACCATGGCACACACCAATGACTTTTCGATGCTTTTAGAAGTTATGTGTGTATTTATCGCAGGTTTATTAGTGCCTTGGAGAACACGTTAAGCCGTCGGTCCCGGTTGCCATACAAACATCTATGGCAGTCGTTACGGGTAGTTGGAGCCCACAAAAGTCCAATCAGTCTAACTTGGAACTTCGATATCGCAATTGGTCATAATGTCCATTGGTTGTGGAGGTCAGATGGCAGTCGCTTCACGGAAAATATCGAAGTTCAGCCGCATCACAGTTAGACTGGAAAGCCGACCCCAACTGAGTTGGGAAAAAGGTTCAGAGAATGATATATTATATTATAATAATAGGTACATCGTCGATTAATCCTTAACCCAATTCAGTAAAATATAAGGTATTTATGGAATACGACAATGTAACAAATAAATTATAAGCAATTGATTTATTTGCTAACCGTATTTGTCAAACTACACTTACTACAAATCAAAACATCGATTGCTCATTCGCCATTGAACTAAAATGAATGTC
Source organism: Lithosia quadra (assembly GCA_963576445.1). Lineage (NCBI taxonomy): Eukaryota > Metazoa > Arthropoda > Insecta > Lepidoptera > Erebidae > Lithosia > Lithosia quadra. The sequence goes on from OY754879.1 coordinate 16,365,827, forward strand.
AGTAGGATTTGTCAGACCCTTATAAATCCTCTCTCGCTACGCAAATATTAATCCTTTTCACAAAGCGTACCCGTCTTAATATTTACAGGCAGTTGACTGTCAATAGTACTTGTATCAATTTACTAACTTTCCTCCGCGGCTTTGCCCGTGGCATAATTCGCCTCCTGAATATACCCATGAAATTAACAATAACGTATGGAAATTTATCCGATTTTCTGATTTGTTGACATTTATAACTTTCACTCTCCTGGGCAGTAGCGTAATAACAGCATGTAGCCTTCCTCGATAAAAGGGTTATCCAACACAAAAAGAATTTGTCAATTTAAATCAGTAGTTCCTAAGATGTGATGGTGTTCAGCCAAACAAATAAATTCGTCAGCATTTTTTTTTTGTTATATTCAGTCCGTCAATTGACTTAACCCCGCTGGATGGTAAGAAGCAAGGGTAAAGTCCAGAGGGTACGTGCCGTCATTCCAGACACCATTCGTACCAAAACGGCGGTCCCTACCTTGACGGCCTATAATATTAAGTATAGATTTTTTCGAGACAATGTTCACTTAAATCTTAAGTATATTGGATTAATAAATATTCTAAGTGCAAATTTACCCTAGGCTCCTCCAAGGCAAGGCACTCCATTTCACATCACCCTTTGACACTGTTCAGTTCTAATATGAAAGTCAAATTTCTGCATTGCATTTAATCATAATTTAATTTTATAATCTGTAAAATACAAATAAATCACAAATTTTCTTCCTAAGCGCCAAACTTGAGAACGGCTTGACCGATTTGAATGATTTATATAATGCTGTGTTAGCTATTTCCAGGAAACGTTTAAAATAAAGAGCATATTCTATACTTAATATTATTAAGTTCAGTTTGTTTGTTTGGTTGAATACGCTAACCGTTATAACGGTAGATTACGGCTCGTCTTTTTACAGTTCTCGTGTGGTGAAATTTGTAAGAAATAAACTGGGCTATTATAGCCAAACGAAATGACGGGCTCTTTAGGGATTTAAGGGGATAGTTATTGGAGTGAAAAGGATAAGAGAGTGTCAATGTAATAGGATATTTGTAGGACACTGGTTATAACGCGTGGTTATTTTATTCAATATTTGCGGCTACGCCCACGCGGAGATCGGTTATCGTTTTTGGTTTTAAACAATTGCAATCAAACACATCGCACATTTTAAGTTTGATCAAGACCTTTCTAACCATAAAAAAGTAAGTATCAAAATTCCTTCAGCAGTATCCACCACGAACAAACAGACAAATTTTATTTATTTTATTTTATTTCAATTCGTTATTGTACACATTTTTTTAAGTATGTTTAATTTATAAGTATGATGTACAAAGGCGAGCTGAACTCAAAATGAGATCTCTCCCACAATTACATGCAAAACATGCAAGAATTCTAAAAAGCTTTTTTTTTTCAAATACCTATATTGGAGATGTTTTCAGACACGGCTCATTTCCAAGTTTGTGATAGTATAGATCTCTCTTCAATATGAACGACGCCTAACTCAAGTATCTGACGTCAGCTCACGAACTGGGGGACAGTTCAGCGCTTGAAAATTCTACGTCAGGACATTTGAAATGCTCTCGATGTTGACAAGATGCCTATTTAAGTATTGAGTGCTCTAATTAATGTATTTTTAAATTTTAAATGAAAGTGAAGGTTAAAATCATGTAAGAATCAAGAAGAGCCTTGCTTTTTGGGATATAAGGGTCCTCAAGATTAAAAGGATCCTTATTGACCTATAATTTCGGTCTCCCTGCTCCAGACATCGTGACCTATATTGGTAAAGATCAAAATATAATGTATATTGATTTTAACAAGCTATATATCAACTTACTCTTTTGTTTCTTAGTTTGAGATTGAGATGAAATCGGAACTGAATTTTGAAGAGATTAAATTTACCCGGACCCGGATAGTTCTTGTAAGGGGTGCTTTGGCCAGTAAGTTGGTCCTGGCTGATACTCATATGTAAGGATCAACGTCATTCAATCAAAGTCTATAAGTCAAAGTATAAAGAAAAAATATTTTTGTTGGCATCGTGTTTGCGTGCGATAAACCTTGGTACGGGTTCTACACATATATTTTTCCACTTACTAAACAGTACTGCTTGTTTTTTGTCGGCGTTCTTACGCTCGAATCTACGGTTAGATTATGCATTATATGCTTCGATTACCAGAATATACGCTTTTCTCTTGTTTTTAGTAATGTAAGCTACCAGTTTTTAATTTAAGCATTGGTTATTTGAATTTTGATTAGATATCATTGTTATCATCATCATCCTAGCATGTATTCTAATTACATTCGAAGTTTGAGTTTTGTTAACTACTAACAAAAAAATAATCATTATACAGGATGTATTATGGCCTTGCCACATGAAGGGAAAGTATCTTAAATAATGTAGATAGATAATGTTACTGTAATAAAACTTCACTGTGCTGTTATTGAAAAAAAAAACTACGTTCAAAGATTTTGAAAATTTGCTTGCAATATTCGGTAATCGAACCGACTAATGCCTGAAAAATAACATCCTGTACTTTTATGGTACCAATGATAAAGGCAACAATGAATACCATCCTCGGGCCCGTAAGTAGCGACATTGCCGTGAAACCATTTAGGTACTAACCATTTACTAAGATGATAACATCGACACAAGAGAAGAAGATGGTAGGTATCAATTTTATTGAGAGAGAGAGAGAGAGAGAGACAGAGAGATAAGGATCAAATCTCTCCAACAAAATTGGTAAATGAATAAAACATGTTAATTTACACACTGCTAAATTTTATATTTACTGTTTGTCATATGAAGGTGACATTTCGTACATTATCCCAAGTGACCCGAAAGGATAAATGTCACACGACCAGTTATGTAGCTACCATAATATGTTATGGTAACGCATTGTTTTTATTACTGTTGAGTAGTATTATCCCTTCACGTTGCTAATAATACAAAATATAAAGGTAATGAATGTACAAAATTACCGAGATAATGTTTCGTTCTGTTGTTTTCGTTAGGGTATACTCCGGCTAATTTTAGATGACAGTGTGTTTTTTTTGCTTATTACCCTCCTAAAAAATAAATTATACTGTTGTTAAGAGAATTCGTTTCTTTTATTTTGTATTCTATGTCCAATTATCCTTTGTTGAGTGCAATCAATGTTATTTTGACTACTGATCGTCAGTTTTTATTCCCAATTTCAGAAGGTCTATCGACAATTTGAGCTTTGACTTGTATTTTTCTTAAAATTTATTTACTTCTTTGTAGATGACAGAGCTATCAAGAATTTTGATCTTTTCTTTTCTTTTCACTATTTTCTCAAAGTTAACTTGTATAATAAATTATCTTATTATACTAATTTTAAACTTAGTTAACTCTCCAATTACCCAAAATTAAATATTCATCTGAATGTCACCTAATTACGACACACTTTCCTTTTGGGTAAACTGTTGCTCAATTTTCACGACGAGTATTATTTAAAATTCTGTTTATGTAATGAGTCTAATCGCTTCTTTTGTAATGAGTATTTTGACACAATTACACTTGATCGTTAGCTAGTATTGGATTGTCTAGGGAATTAGGACAAGCAACTAGATGTGTGAACGGAGTTGAGTACGTCCGTATTCGAACATCGTATGTGACCGTATATGACCTAAACTTTGGAAGATTAAAGGTACTAAAGGCTCCAAAAAACTTGTTATAAACCGTACTTGGTGTTTACCTTCAATTACAGGTGGAACGTGACGATGGCCACGTTAATAGAATAAACAAACAATATGGGTTTGTGGAAAGCACTCTAAATACCATTTGAACAACACTTTATTTCTATTTGAAATAGAATATGAATTGATTTGATTTGAAATTGTCCACCCTTTTATTTTTTTTATATTCTATTTTGTTTCTTATACCTATTCGTTGCTTTTTTGCTCTAGGTATGCTAGTAGCACATTATAAAGTTTATATTTTTAATCTATTATATTATATACTTATAATAAAACTGTAGACTGGAACAAAATAACTATTGGGAGATGATTGGCGATCGATACTAATGCTAAAAATGCATTTAGTATTTTTTTTCTTTTTGTCTGTCTGTCTGTCTAGTGTTCTGGAGTAGGCTTTTCTCTCAAGGCTAGGAGGTCAGACTGTGCAGTCGCTCCTAACAAAGCCAATCGACCTTGGACTTCAAAATTTAAGCTTTAGATGCAACTGGGCAACTGCTTTGCGGAATTTGATAAATTACTTAGAAAATTATCTTTTCAAGCAGTCCAGGACTGGACTCCAGAGACGCTACTTACATTAAGCTAATCTTAGCACTGGTTACTTGCCTATCAGATTATAAACTGTAACGACTTCAATTATTTAAGATAAATATAAACTTTATATAAAATTATCATACAAAAGAAGCAACATTGTAAAGAATTACTTCTCTACATTCATTTTAAATAGCACCATTTGCTTAAACAATAGCTGTTAAGACAAAAGGAGAGAAGCGCTGGAGAGTCCTCACAAATTCCTATAACAACGCGGTTAATGAAATCCTTGACACAATATTATAATAATATCCTAACACAGATTGTTTTAAATCTCTGGCAAGGACACTGGATGAAAATATTATCTAAGGAAGCATGATTCTAGATTAAGCGTCATTAGAACAACAGGCAATATACAGACCATCGCAATTTTTTTTAAGTTGAACACGTCTATAATGCTTTAACTCGCCTGATGGTAAGCTAAAGGCAAAGTTTCAAGATCGGGGGTTACCACTACATACACCGATAGTGCTACAGTGGTGACTCAGCTTGACGGCCTCATCAAATGCTTTTTCACGCCCCGCTTAAAGGACCCGGGACTGTGTAGGTAATGCCTATGCTCCCGGCTCCGCCCGTGTAGACGTCGGTTTTCACGTTTTTGACTATATCTCCAGGTTCTATGTGTCATTCCAGAGTATAATCTGTCCCTGTACCAAATTGCAACCAGATCCGTTCTCTCATTAGACCGTAATTGAGCAACAAACATCTAAAACTTACCCATTTATAATAGTAGTAGGATAGTTGATTAGTCAAATCAAAGTCATCAAAGTCGATAGTGTACAAGCTTGCTATTAAAATTTTTCGTAAACAACTGAAAAAAGGTACTTACTGCGAAAAAAAAAAGAAGATTATATAACAAAAATTGCAACAGAAGGATAATATCGTAGATAAAGATACCCCTTATCTCGAAGTCCCTCCAAGTTGAGGAGGAAAATAATTTCTTTCATTCCGAGATTAGCATAGGCGATATTTTCTTTTTAAAAATTGACTCCATTATTATGATCAAGATAATCCTAAGTATAAATAAGGAAAAACATTACTTTAGGTGGCCGTCATTTCACCATAATACATGTCTACAGTTATAGACAACTGCAGCGCGCGACAACTCTAAGAACAAACTATTTTTTTTTCTTTTTTATAGTACCAAAAGAGTTTAAAATAATAATTCTAAACGTTTAATAGCATACTTTGTATAGATGTCTCCAGTGGCGTACCAAATCGCAATATTTTTTTTATACTATTGAGGTGGCAGACAACCACACGCCCATCCGATGGGAAGCGGTTATATTTCGGAAAATTTCGAATATCTCAAATGGTCGCGAGTTCAAATTCCGTCCTGGATATTCACTTTTTCTCAATCAAGTCTATAGAAAAAGCATATTGTTTCAAATTTCATTGATGAAAATTTTCAGTTCTTCTTCTTCTTCTTCTTTGGCCTCGCCTTGTCCCGTTATGCGGGGTCGGCTTTTCCAATCATGTCACGCCATCCGGTTCTATTGTAGGCGTCATCCTCTTTAAGGCCTAGCTGCCTCATGTCCTTCTGGATATTCGTCATCCAAGTGGCCAGAGCTCTTCCCCTCCTCTTCTTCTTCAAAAAAAAATCAGTTCAATGGAAATAATTCACAGATATAATACTCGTTAGATACTGAAGCGCAAAGTTACGAGTAATCTAAAAATCGTAGTGCAGTGAATAAAATTGCAATATGCGCCACATGACGCTTCACTACATGAGAAATTGAAAACTGGTGGAATAAGCACTGTGCCCTGCGAGACCCACTTAGTTTGACCACCGTGAAATTAAGTGAAACGTAGAAGTGAGCAAACGATTTTGTCATGACGAATATCGAATTTTTGCTATTCGCTGCAGCTGAAATTGTTTTCAGATTTACTGCGGTCAACGTTTTTGATGTTCTTATTTTATATATTTTTGATATTGCTTTGTGGAAATCTACTCGTGGTTTCGTTGATTTTTATCAGCCGTATTTTGGTAATTGTGACTTATAACATCAATGGAACCTCATACGTTACATACAAGAACCTCATAAATTATACTTGTGTATTTTGTGAAAAAGATGTTCTAGCTATCCGTAATAGCATTGACGGACCGACAGACACACAGCGAAGTAATTTTCGAATTCTACTTCTACTGCTGCATTTCTATTACATTCGAACACTGCGTATTAAGAAACTCAAGATACATTCAAGTATGTATTATACGTTACTTTTGTTACTTTAATACGTAATATTTACGTACTAAAGGCTGTTTCAGACGAAAATGTAAGACTATTCCGAATTATTAGTTTTAAGGCCTATTTTCACCTAACAAAACTGTTAATAAACCATGGTAAAGAATCCTAAATTAGGTATAAAAGACTTCTGCAATACTATATTGCAAACACTACAACTATTGAACATTTTGTGGAAAATTAACCATATAACTCGTAGACACCTGATTGGTCACAGTGCACCATTAACCAGACATTTATTACCCACGACACTTCCGTCCACCACTTCAAAGGCATCGGTTGTTTCGCTATAATGTAGTATAGCTAAAGACTTAGGCTTTCTACACACGTGCGACTGAAGCTACCTACTAATTCTGTTGTTACATCTCTAAACTTAAAATTCTCTAAAATTTTCTAACTGCATCTGTTTCTTTCATTATCAGATAGAAAAGGACAGATGATTTATGTTAGTGAACACCTGTCAAATTAAGTCGGCGCCCTTGACGGTATCCTTCAATTTTAGTCGATATCCACGAACATGCGACTTAACTTACTACGCACCAACAAGGCGCTGACTTAATTTGACAGGTGTTCACTAACATATAAATCATCTGTCCTTTTCTATCTGATAATGATTTTACTCTCGCAATGATGTACGTCATAGCACTCAATGCTTGCGCATCCAGTCTATCCTAGCTACCTTTTCATTGCCCATCTTGCTGAGGAGCGTCCTACCTTTAGCTTGCCGATTCACGATCTTCACTCTAGGAATCGTTTGCTAAACTAGCATCACGAAGCGTTTAATGGTATTAAGCGTACAGTATCTTTAAACGCTTGAACCACCAGGATCACTTTAAAGTGTGGTTACACATTGCGAACTGCTGACTTGACAGTGGTCAGCTACTGCAACTGCGTGCCAATGTTATTGGAGAAAGAAAATGAATCATTTTATTTTTAACAAATTATCATTTAAAAGTTTGCATATATCTATACTTCTATTACTCGTATACTAATATTATAAACAGGTAAAGTTTGTGAGTTTGTGAGGTAGTAGGGTGTAATCCTTGGATCTACTAAACCAATTGCAAAAATTCTTTTACCAATCGAAAGCCACGTTATCTGTGAGTGACATAGGCTATATATTTTACCAAAAAAATAGAGATCCCTACTAAAACTACTATAATGTAAAAAAAGGAAAAAACTTACCATAAAATTACTTGGTGGCAATGTTGACAACCACGCGGGCGAAGCCGCGGGCGGAAACTAGTTATGAAATATTTTGTCAGTCTTCACCGACAAATCGTGTAGTAATACATGGCCCTAAGCGCAGGTCGCCTCACATTACCGCAAGCACCTTTATAAACGGTCTCTACGGTAATTAGTTTGTACAATTTTAGACTTTAATGCCTCGCTTGTCATCTGTTAGCTTGATAATGGCTTCCTATGTTATATATTTGCTACCAGACATAAAATATGATTATTTCCCTCCGTAAGCAACGCTTATCCCGTTATAACCTTCATTTTGTGTGTGACTTTTTAATTAATGTGTGTCGTTGAGAACTCTACCTTTTTGACTTCATTTTATTTAATTATAATGCAAAGTTAAAAATGAACTCTAATGTATCTTTTAGAACTCTACCTCTGTAAAGCTTTTTACGTATATTAATGTCTCCTTAAAATCTTCATGAGAATCTGGGTTTTGCCTAAGTTGTGTACCTTTTAGCTGCTTAATTATAAGCTCGTGACGAAACGGTTCGTCATGAGTTAGTTCAGGCCTGCTCATGTAGCTTCTAGAAATAGAATAGTCTGCTTAGTGAGATACATGGCTCTACTTACAGCTCTGTCAATTAGACAAGGCAATTTGTATGACTAATCTTACTTTACGTTTTAAGTAGTTACCAAACGGTATTGTTACTAACATTTAGTTCTTATGTCTACTTCTGAATATGATTGATGTAGATCGGGTGGAACAATGAAAAACTGAAAGCAATGCATATAATACAAATCACACCCGTTACCAGTAACTTAAAAAAAAAAAAACAAAATTGTTAAGGATATAAAATGATGTTCAGTTTCATAATAACAAATATGAATAAAAATCATTTTAAGAAAAACGAAAAATGTACAACGAAAAAACTGACTTTGAACATCCCACCAAAAATCTTGCTAGAACAGAAAAAAAATTGTCCTTATGACGTTGACATTCTTCAGATCTCTTTTACTGCTTATTGCGTCTTCAATCATGAAATTTCAACAACCATGCAGTCTCGAAAGCAAAAGTTTCATAAAAAAAACTTCTAGGCCCACTGGTGTAGGCTGTATTGTAATACGCGTATTGACTCAGCTAGTGTTAGTGCAATTTAGTGAATTTAAATATTTCTATCTATGTAGACACTTTATCACAAATATGTTGTATAACTAGCCCTAAACCTACAAATGTAATAGGTTCAACTTTGAAGTAGTTTACACATACAAGATTCAGTTAAACCAATCCCTTTTACCAAGAAAAACACCCAGGCTAAGAGAAAAGCATAGGAATCTATCTTTATCCATCTTAAGTCAACGATTCCTATTTTGAGGTTACTAGCAGGTCAGTATTTGAATTTCATACAACGGCGATACGGCTTAGTGAGTAGGGCGACCGCACGTCCTACTTTTAATGAGACGTGCACGGAATTGTCCGTAGCGAAATGTGATTTAGAGAATTTAAATTCACGTCTTTTTATTCGAAACAGAGTTATGTGGAGTTGTACTGGAATAAAAAGTTTTATTTTAAGGTGAAGGGAAGGAACAAGAAGCCATTACAAGTGTTGTTGTTTAAATAATGTTTTGAACAACAAGTTCTTTCTCGTTACCAACTGTTTATAAAATATTGTTTCTTTTTGTTAAATTATTCTTTCTATTATTAAATATGTACCTACTAACAATTAAGTAGTTACCTATTTGAATGTTTAGTAGGTACATACTTAGTTCAGTTTCAATGTATAAGCATCAATGAATATGCAAGTCACGTGTTATTCGTAATTTGTTTGGCACTGTCCTCTCCTTTGGTTCTGTATAATTTTCCATAATATTCACTAATGAAGTAGCTAATAGTAGTAATTCATACATCCTTTGGGTTCTATTATACCATCACTCATTCATCTATTTATCTCATCGTATAAACCAATGCACGACATTTCGGAATTATCCTAAGTGACTCATATACCTTTTGTTATCGTCTATCTATATACTGCTAAGTTGTCAAACAAGTTTTACAATAATATTCTACGTTATGATAAGCGATCATCGCCCAATTTCACAGGATATCGCCTATTATCCAGGAGAAAAGGAAAAAATAGAAGAGGACGGATTAAAGGCAGGAAAAATGGTAGGAACACTGTTCTGGTACCCTTATAAGTTACATGAAATGCTGTAAAATGCTACTTAAATATTATATCAAGATTATACAAACCGGCTGATTCATGCTTAGAAATGAATTTGCTCATCCGTTTTAATGCTATATGAAATAATGCTAATATACCGGACAAACGGCTGCAGTATACTTCAGCAAACGGATTAACGTCCGTATTTTATTAAAATTCATGAGCACCCTACTTTTGATACTGAATTATATTTCCATCAGCTGAGTTCCGTCGTGTTAGTTTTATGATACCGGTCTCATACATCAGTGTCTTCGCCATCCTGTGTGTTAACTGTTAAATAGTGATTTAGTACTTATTGTTACTGATGAATTTGTGAGTCTGAATAGAATGGCAACAGGAATATGAGCATTAAATTTTATGGAAAGTCATGTCATGTCATAGTCATCTCTTTGGAAGAAATTGCAGACAGCGATAAGACCGCTCTTTGTACAATTTTCTTTTTTCATGTACACGCTTTGTTTGTATCCTGATGGTGTATGCAATAAAGAGTATCTATCTATCTATCTATCATCTCGCAACCAAAACATTAGGTCGGTATTTTTTAAACCTTCTAAGTACTTTGTCTTAACAGGCAGTGACCACTTTTTCCGCTTGCTACTTTGCCATTTTTCCTAAATGATAGAAGAGACGTCGAAATCGATTTTCATCCAGATTGGGTAATATTTCTTATAAAATATTTATTCATCTAGTAACATACCTATAATGAATGGCCTATCAAAAAGTAGGTACATGCCTATTTTTTTCATGTTTCTTTAACGCTCCAAACAGTAGGGCGGGTACGAAATTTTTTTTTTCTTTTGAGTATAGTATTCGTAACGAGGGAATGAAGAAAGTCAATACATAATTACAATCCTATTTCTTGATTCGGTGTTTGACTCATCATCTTCGTTTGCACAACAATAATATTGCGTTGGACGATACGATACCCTTACTATTTGAAACAGACTTCATGCTCGTCCAACTGCTCTTTTATATTAATAAACTTGATTAAACGTTGCGTTTTTATCGATGCCCATAATGTAGCCTTCACTGTGAAATTTGTCATTGCGGGCTTAATGGCTCAAATAAATTTAAAGATTAGACGGTTATATTGGGTCATAGAAATACGAGAGATAAGAAAATTAACGATTAATATAAGAAAAATTGAATGATAAACATTTTTTACAAGTATTTCAGTTTTAAAAACTTACGGCTGAAAATATGTTCTAAGCTAAATTTATGTAAATGTGACGGCAAATTACAATTATCACTTACTAGCTGTTGCCCGCGGCTCCTTCCGCGTGGATGTCGGTTATCGCATGGATGTCGGTTATCGCGATCAAACATAGCCTATGTTCGTTCTCGAGGTTTAATCTACTCCTATACCAAATTTCATCAAAATCGGTTTAGCGGTTCAGGCGTGAAAGCGTAACAGACAGACAGACAGACAGACAGACAGTTACTTTCGCATTTATAATATAAGTATGGATAAATAAAAAATAGTAATTTAGTGCAAAAAAGAAACGCGCATTAATTACCTACTCATTAGGCTATAGAAAAGTACATAAGTTACACAAGGTTTTTCTAAGTTATGTAGCACTTGTGTTGAAGATACCATCAATTCGTCATTCATTCTTCGGTAAGCTGCATTGTAGGTACACATGTGTCATGATCTGGTCATTAATGAGTTCTGCCTGTGGGTAGTTGGGGCGACAGGAAAACTATTTTACCCAAAAACACGAAATTAAAATACAATTAAAATAAGTTTTTGTGGTAATCGTAAAATGTTTTTCGAAGGAATCAAATTTGTGTCAAATTTTAAGAAAGTTGTAGAACAGACGCACATAGCACGTGCCGCTCCCGGCGACACTTGAAGTTTGGATCGCAGAACAATTAAACTTGAGAAACATTTTACGTGTTCTAATTTATGTTTATATAGTGAAGGAAATTCTTCAGTGAGTAGGCTTCGCTTTGATATAATTTGTTGTGTATTTAACAATATTGTAATGCTATATAGCCTATGCTCGAGGCTTCGCCTGCGTGCGTCTTGGTTTTCACGCTTTTTGATTATATACCTACACTGATTGTGATCAAACATGCGTAAGAATTTAAGCCTAACCAAGTTTCAAACAAAAAAAAAACTGTATCAAAATTTTTTCAGTAGTTTTTGCGTCAAGCGCGAACAAGAAGACAATAATTCAAAAAAAAAATATTCAAAATTCTTCAAAGCTACAGAAAAGTATTTTATTTACTATTTGCGTTTATGCGTTATGTAAGCAAATAATTATAGCAAATTATTATTAATAATAAATCATTTATTGACTGTTGTAATGTACCTAAATAAAAAATACGATCAGTAATTTCGCTCGAATTTATTAATAATTTTTTAAATCTTGTTAAATATTTCGTATCTCTCATTAAATCATATTTTACTTGGAATGTTATTTACATAAATTAATTTATACTAATGGGTTCATTGGACACCCGAAATTCGACCGTAATAAATTAATTTTTAGATTGAATGTTATTAAGGTCATTTTTTAATTCGTTTTCATTAGAGTGGGTGTGAGTGAGTACGAATATATCATTATTTGTTCCAGTCCACGCTGCTAAAGTAACATTGACTTTAGCAGTGTAAACTTTAATACGCAAATTCACGCACACATTGAATATTGAAATAAAACTGTTCTAAAATATTTTATTTTACAAAAAATAAACCGTGAAAAAACCTTAAAAAAGTTTTCTTCAAATTTTTGTTTTACAATTTAATAAAAGTGAAATAAATATAAATAAAGATATACCTAATTTATAATCTTTTGATTGACTTTAGAAAACAGTAAGTTAATCAATTACGTATACCACATAACCAGTTTAACTGTTGAAATAGGTAAATGATGTCCTTATACAATTCAAGTTCAAAATGGCATCAAGTTTTTAATATAAATATAGATTTGTAAATGCAAACAAAAAATTAATTGAAAATTGCTTGCAAATAATAATCTTGTGGTCGCATTTGAAAATCAATTTCGTGGGAAATAAGTTAAAACCACTTCATGGACCAGTTAGATCACTCAGCAAATCGCGGATATCTAAATGGAGTTTAATTTAGTCCCAAGCTTCGCTGAGCGCCAAAGTAGATTTACGAATTTGCATCACAAGTTCAATTCGGATTTTTTTTACAGAATCTGTGCCTTGGATTTGCTAACAGAGAGCTGGTTTTAAATCTTGTTTAAGTTTGGAAAATTTTTTGACTAGTTAATCAAACTATTTCTTGAAGCATTAATTTATTTGTAACCAAATGCGCCAGCGAGGGTATGTTTTGTGGTCACAATTGTATTTTCAAACACAAAGTATATGAAGCCATAGCAATTTTCAGGACCCAAACGAACCTCACCTGAAAACATATCTGCTGATTAATGAACGAGACTCTAGCCCTTAGCTGTCCGCTCGAGGTTGGAGAGGACAATGGTAGTCACTTCTGTAAAAGCCAAAATAAACCAAATTATAAATTGGGAGAGTGACTCCAGGCCACAAATTGCTAGTTTTATTCTCCAAATCTCGGTTATCCAATGACTATTCCAGGGCATGACGGGAACACCGTGGTTCCCAAATCTGAGGGGCCATCTCGAATCCGGAGATGGCCCGGGTCAAGCCGGGGTGTGAGGGAAATGCTATATAATGGGCCACGTTACACCCTGGCGTCAGAAGACCCTAGACGGCGTGCGGTTTTAGTCGGTAAGAGTCCGACATAACCTGCCCCGCTGGCCGCGGGTGGGTATCCATGAGGGTTTCCGCACGGAAAAAAGGGGTTGGCGTTCGGATGAAGGAGACTTTTATGTTCACATAGATTCGTAAGACGTGGATAGTTTATCAGTAATTGATATCAACTCCGTAGATAAAATTCAAGGCTCAATAGCTATCCAAAATACTTTACTGTTAAACTGCCAAGTCAGATACTACCATACAGCATCATTAACGCAAAAAATATGAAAAATATCTCTTGCAAATTTTAAACGCGTACGTTTACGTTTATCATAATGAATGTATGCCGGCTTATTATATTATGCACGCTTTGCGGTCAGCGTGCAATGCGTGAAATATAAATAAGCGTGATGAGTCTGACAGGTAAATGATGTTGAACCCAAATTGAACCGCAGAATAATAATTAATTTTGGGAACAAATATATTATATGAAAAAGTATATCTATCTATATTTGAAGTTATTATCTAGGGACAACTCTCTAGGCTACTCTGGAGTACCTATGTAAAAAGAGAAATTTCTATAGTCCTGAGGACGTAGTAAATTTTACTTGCTTTATAATAGCAACGCATTTTTTATGTCCCACTGCTGGGCATGGGTCTGCTCTCCTCTAACGAGAGAGCTGAGAGGGTTAAGACCTTAACCCACACACGCTGGCCTAATGCGGGTTGGTGGATCGGACATGTCCTTAGAATTTCTTCTAGGGCATAAATGGGTTACCTCACGAGCTTTTTTCTTCACCGTCACACAGATGGTAAGTCATGTTATTAGCACATATAAATTCCACAAAGTGAAAGTCACATTGGTACTGTCCGGGTGAATTCGAACTCGATACCTCTGAGTAGAGGCCGCGTTCTTATCCATTCAGCGACCATCGTTTTATATAATTACAAAGCAAGTTATTACACTTGAAAGAGGCTTCCTCTCTACTTGTTAAACAATAAAATTACGAGGCGTTAGTCAACAATTATATTAATACAGGAATTTGGTTCGCATCAAATATTGGTTTCATGCGTACAATAACTTAATTAAGGATACCACAGTAGCTTGTAAACAATGCCGGCGACCAAGAGGCGTACAGTTAGCTTCTAAAACTTTGCAACGATTTTATTCATAAAATATATAAAAAAAAAAAGGAGAAGGAACAAAATTAAATGTCAGCGTCTAAAACTTTGCAAGGATTTTATTCATATTAAAAAAAAACAGAAAAGGAGAAGTGACAAATGTCTACGATGGTATTATAATGTGAATATGGTTGGGGGAATTCCTTATTTGGGGGATACCTGGGGTGCGAGGGTAATGCCATTTGGGTAACGTTACACCCCGGCGGCGTTTGAAACCCGAGACGGTGGCGTGCGGTTTTTAGTCGATTTTAGTCCTACATGGCCTACACCCTCGCTGGCCGCGGGGTTGTATCCATAGGAATTAGAAAGAAAAAAAGGGTAGGTATACCCCATATATACCCTTGGTGTACCCCTTTTTTCGTATGGTACCATGGCGGTACACCGTATGGTTTTTAGTCTAGTCGACAAGTTGAAAATGGTACAAAATAGAGATACTGCTCTTAAAATTATGTGCGATAGCTCATTGGATCCGGAATGACGCCTAAAAAAATGTGCTAAAAGTGTGTATTAGCACATAAAAAATTGCAAAAGGTATAAACAATTAAAGATGACAAAAAAATGGCATTTCACAAAATATTAATATTTAAGAAATTTCGAAAAAAGATTCTGAAAGAAGAGGAAATTTCCAATAAAAACACCAAACTCCCGGAATTCTATCTCCATTATTTATCATTTTAAAATTCTTACGTCCTATTATTTTTATTAATGATAAGTAATGTATATTTTTTGTTTTTTAAGTAACTTCATTTAATATAATAATAATGTGAGTAGCAAAAATAAATTTTGCACACATGAAAACATTGTTAGACCCTTGCATTTCTCTCAAAAAAAATTTGTATTGCACTTCCTGGAATACAAATATGTAAGTACCTACTAAAAGCAAAGTTGCAACGTATTTTATTATGTTGAAAAACCTACAACATAACCACTCAGAATACAAGCAGCATAACTGCTTAAGTAAGTAATTTGTAGGTATCCGTGTTTCTCTAGCATTTAAATTAACTCCACGCAGAAACACAACTGCACGTCGCCGACTGTACCAATGTGTGAGCAAGCCACCGAGTAACGTTCATGCGAAGTGCTTCCGTACACTGCATACAACAAAGGCTCGCCCGCTGTCTTATCGCTATAATACTAGTTTAAACTAGTTTCAGCCGGTTCCAACCAGTTATACATACAAGGGATGCTACAACCAGGTTGATTTATTGTTAGCATAGTCAAATATTTTACTAATGTACTTATTTTATTTTTTATATCTTAATGAATAGTTAATTAAAAAAATGGTTTACATTGTGCAAATTTTCATTCACTCTCAGATTAATTTTAATGTTAGAAAGGATAATATATGGTCTAAGATTTTTAATGCTGGGCTTCTCAACAACAAGAACAACAATTTGTACTACCTACTTATTATAAAACAAAGTACTCCGCCGTATCCGTCTATTTGCGATAAACTCGATAACTACTGCACCAATTTTCATGCTAGAGAACCAATGAAAGAAAGAAAGAAAGAAGAAAGAAATGTTTTTTATTGCCAATAGATACTAAGGGTTCTCGAAAAAGGTTTTAGCCTATAATTTGACAAGTTTTTGTATACATTAGCTGAAATACAATGATATTTGATGGAGGTTTCGGAAAAAATAGGCCGATGCCGAAATTTGTGTCAACCCTAACGAGTACCTGCAGTCGGTCTGTACGGTACACACCCACCTATAATGAAGCGGCGCCACGCGTCGAACTTTGTTGTTCCCACTTAATTTTCTTTGTGAAAATTCTCCTGTTTAACTTCATGAGTGTTAATCTGTAAGATTGAAGTTTTAAAGTAAATTTTCTCTGTTAAAGTATATTTGATGTTAGTTACAATGAAAAAAAATATAAATAGCAGTTACCTATTTTTATATATTGTATATACACGTGTTTCCTTCTTCCTACAATCCCGGGTTCTTTAAGCGGGGCGTGAAAAGGCATCTGTCTAGGCCGTCAAGGTAGGGACCGCCGTTTTGGGACGAATGGTGTCTGGAATGGCGGCCCGTACCCTCTGGACTTTACCCTTGCTTCTGACCATCCAGCGGGGTTAAGTCAATTGACGGACTGAATATAACAAAAAAAAAATCGTACTCATTTGCTACTCAAACTTTAAAATACAGTCCCTACTTGGTACAGTCGGTAGCAAAACAAGGAAATCTTTATTTGAGACAATTGTGTTTGTAAAAGAGTCACGTGGCTGCTAGATTAAACAAGGGGTCGTTCTTTAGTTACATAACATTATGTAAATGTTTAGTGTGTACACGGTCACCCGAAAATTCCCACAGCCATCGGGGGTAGTTATGTCGGATTCAAACCGACTAAAACCGCACGCCATCTCAGGTCTCAATTGATAAGGTGTAAGGGCAACCTTACATAATATGCTCGCCTCACTTTTCGGGGGTTAAAACGGGGACACCGTGGGTCCCTAACCCGAGGTGCCCATCTCGAAGTCAGAGATTACAGACAGCCAGGGCGCGACGGAACCTCTTGGATCAATATATACCCCGGAGTCTGAAGATCCTAGACGGCGTGCGGTTTTAGTCAAGCGAGTGCAAGATAACCACCCCCGATGGCTAATAGGGGTATCCGTGGGGTAACTAAGGCCCGAGACGGCGTGCGGTTTTAGTCGGTAAGAGTCCGACATAACCTGCCCCGCTGGCCGCGGGGTGGGTATCCATGAGGATTTGCGCACGGAAAAAAAGGGTATCCGTGGGGATTTCCGTATGAAAAAAAAAGTATACACCCAAGTATGTTACTTCCGTTAATACTGCATATTTATTTCAAAATATTTTACTCACACAATGTTATTGAAGGGTTTAGAAGAAAATACAATTCAATAAATTAGATTCAGTAGCATTAGTAAACGCGTCACAGCTCTCAAAGGAGGCTTTCGGTGAAAAAGTTAGCTTGCTGTTAGGTAAATACGTGTCGGGACAGTTTGGTTCCGTACTAAAAAGAAAGTTTTTCTGTCCCATTAAGTTTGTGTGCGGGTTGCTTTCGTACCTTCATTGTAGAAACGTTAGTAATGTATAAAATAGTAATTAGAAGTAGGTACTTTCGAAGGCTCTAGGTGCATAAATTCGTATCGAATATAAATTATTCGTGTGTGTTTTAACCAGACTATAAATTCGCTTTAGGCAATAATAGTTATAGGTAATTACAGTTATTTAATCATCTGTCTCGTTAAGCGATTAGTTTTCTATTAGCGGTTAGCCAATATTAGTTTACTATACTGTCGTAAAAATTACGACGAAAAATTTGTCCTAGAAAAAACAATGTTTGTGTCATTTCTGTATCACTCGTTTTACAATGCCTGCCTAGCTAGTTCCATTGGTACCACGCACAGTTATTGTGATCAAATATAATTTGTCTATTGACTTATAGCATGGGTGTCGTAAAATTTACGAAAGTTTAGTGTTTAGGTTTTTTGAGGTAGCAGTGCTCTTAATGGAAGAATTTATTCAGCACTTTAATAGTACTTACATTATTTCTGACTAATGAAGCAATCAAAATTAATACATAATATGTCATCTATGTCCAGGAAATATTTTGCGTGTTAAATTGCAATGGCGTGGTTTAAAACATATATAAACCGAAGCGAACCGAAAGCAGGTTGCTAGCTAGCTATACAGAAACAACTCCCTAGTATTGTCTATTAAAACAAATAATAAAGTCGGTTACTAAAATTCTAGTACAGTAGAACAATTACAAGTCTCCATTGTGCATTATACTGGTGTAGTAACCGGGGCCAGATAACCATATTACTGTGGCACCTGCCTGCGTAACGAACGTACCTGGCAGCGTTAATATGGTTATACTGAATGTATAGGATTAAATCTGAGGCGTGAACGTAGGTATATTGATAAATTGCAAGTAAAGAAAAACTTCCACTGCTAACTACAGTTTGCTGAAACTAAGTTGCTGAATTTGCATTTCATTGGGTTTGCAACTTCACGGTTTTAACTCATTTGAAGTAGAAAAAAACTAGGATAAAAGATTTGTTTTAAGTAGCATCATTATATATTTCCTTCTTCTATCGTATAGATCTACTACATTTATATTCTCGAATTTTGTTTTCCCATTTTGGTGTTATAATTTTCAATATTTTTTTAGGAGCTATGTTTTAACAGGTATTTCTAGATCTCATTAGTCTGCTTTCTCATTAGTAAGATTAAAATGTAGTTTCTATTCGGAAAAATGAATTAGCATCTAAAATAATTGTGTTTCGTCAAGAAGGGCATTAAAAGGTTTTTACAGGATCAGCAGCGTGAGTGTGATCCGCCTGGTGTTGCACATGTCAATAAGCCATAGTGATCGCTTCCAATCAGGTGAGCCGTGAGCTTTTCTGCCACCTAAGTGGTATATAAAAACCTAATTATCAGAGATTTAAAATCAGTCGACACATAAAATAACAAAGTTTCCTCGTAACATAAACTCAATTAAAAAACACGCCTACCTAAAATTCATTGAAAGCAACTTTTTAATTGAAACACAGCGTTAGCTTTCAAAATTTAAGCCCGTGTGTTTGTACGAGAATTGTATAGAGCGTCAAGCGTTTGGTAAACTATGGCACGTGCTTTTGTTTCGTTCTCTTTCTTAATGAAGTTCTTCAACAGGATCAGAACTTTAAACAAAGTTCTCGTTTCAATTAAATTTTAAGCAATTAAATTAAATCTTCTTTCTTTCTTTCTTTCATGCTTACTATTCCTAATGATTTTAGATCTACAGAAGACCACGACCATTATAACCTTAGTGTGGTGCTCCCGGCGGTAAGTAAGGTAGCCAGAGCTCACAATACTCCCTCATCCCCCAATCCTCATCTCGTACCTCCCTTCCCCCAAACCTCCCAACCCTCCCCCTCCAGGATCAGCAGCACGAGTGTGACGCCCCTGATGTTGCACACGTCCATAGGCCACAGTGACAACTTCCCATCAGATGAGCCGTGTGCTTGTCAGCCACGTAAGTAGTATAAAAAAATATCGGGAAAAGTGAACATTCAGAACGGGATTTGAACCCGCGACCCAGTCCTTGACAGAATTACGTTAGATAGCTCTCATGGCGCCGTCCGCTTAGTTCAATTGGACAGAGAATTCCTCCTGTAAGGGATTGGTTGCGGCTTCCCGGATATTGAGTGAAATTTTTAAGCAATTGCATGCTAACTATTCCCAGTGATTTTCCTGGATTTCCTGTCCTGGATGATCATTTTTTCCGATCAGAAAATTTATTTATTTATTTATTTATTGAGGTCCACCAACAGCTGTTTACATTTATACATGTAATACATAGTACATAGATAGGTAATAAGTCTTAATGTAACAGTTACTTATAGGTAGACACAGCATGCACAAAATAACAATAATTTGTTTTGTTAGGTATTACTTAACATTAAATTCACATAGTAGGTACACACATACTTACACTATGTCAGTGAGGAAAACAAAATCCAGATAAATTATTTGCTTTTGATTTTAGATCGAAAAAAGTGAAAATCATTGCTTGATATTCACTTTTTTCGATCTAAAATCAATAAAGTTCTTCAAATTATCTACCTACTTAATTTTATGAGTTCACACGTTGTGTATGTATATTGTATATTTATTATAATGTGTCTGTTTAAGAGTAAAGAGTTGGAGGGTGGTAGATGATTGACATTTTGTGAGTGCTTTCTGACTTTCACTGTTTATTTAGGTTGAGTAGTCAACAGAAGACTTTTAAAATAACCCTCTTTACCGTTATACTAAGCTGCTTAGTTGTATAGTTTTCTTTACAACCCGTCACTACTACCTATCAATATTAATTATGTTTAAATGTCACAAGACATAAGTACTGACAGCAAGTTTAGCACATTTTAAAAATAATTAGTATGTAGTCAAAAGTTAGTAACTTTCCAATGATTTTTACTTGTCTACATGTTTGTTAGTAACTTTGACTACATACAAATTAATTAACTACCAATGCAAAGAAATGGACTACAATAATGAACTATTTAGTCAAAAGTTAGTAACTTTTAACTGGGTTTCAAAGTTTTTTTACAAGTTTTTGTATAGTTTTACTTGACTGTGTTGTCTATTATAAAATCTTATAGTTAAATTGACACACCTTTCGTTTTCAATTTCAATAATATTATTTAATAAAAGTTTGTTTTTTAAAACATGTTTCTTTTTATCGCTTTCTTATTTTTGTTTAGTTAAGGGTTTTAGGAAATTCCCCCCGCTTTTGGATAACCCCTCCAATATATTGAAAGCAGGTTGGTTTTTATCTGGGTGGGAAACAAAATCCATGCTAGGTATCTATTGAATTAATATCTCTTCGTTTTATTTTTCATTTATGTTACCTCTCAGACTATTCAAACGGTTTTATTTAACCTGTTTTAGATCAAATTTAATTAGTAAATAAAACTAATTAACTTAAAAAAAAATAAGGGTTAGCTTGTTATTATAGTAGGGTAGGTACTTACGTTACATACATAGTTTCGACATAATCAATGGTGAATTACTTAAACGCAAATTTAACGTGAAATTTTGCGTTTACCAGACCTACATCAAAATTTGTGGTCCTCTTTGTTGTATTTTGACTTGTTGGTAACGCACCGACGCAATTTCAGTACATTTTGCTTTGGGGATTATGTTGACTAATTGCTTTGGCATTTGACAGCTAGTCAATAATTAACCCGGTGGCAGTTCTGTTTACATGTCACTTTTAGTAAATAATTGACTACTTATTTTTAGGCAAATTTGATAATTTCTTTTTAATTTGTAGATTTCATAAAAAATGATAATTATATGATTATGAATAATTACAAGAATTTAAGGGTCAAATTACATCGACGAAAAAAAAATGAAACCCGTCACATCACATCAAATTTAATAACCTACCTCGTATTTAAATTGACATTAATATAATGTTGGTGATTCAAAAAGGACAACATATAAAAAGTACAGTCAACATCGAAATATGCAGTCATTACTATAGGTACGTCAATAAAAAATGTACCTAATTGGGTATTTTAATACCAAAATCAGTATCTATGCTAATAAAGTAAAAAGAGATTATAATAAAATAATAAGAATTTATTTATGTGAGTTTGTTTACACGTATACGGTAATCTTTGAAACCATTGCACTTATTGGAGAAATCCATTAACTAAAAGTGCATTATCCGTAATGGACATAGACCATGAATTATGTGTAAATTACGATGGCCTTAGTTAAAAACTCATAAACCGAAGCAAAGCTGGGTTGCTAGTAATGCATATTATATGGTTTAATATGTTATGAGAAGTGCCAGAACTAAAGTGATTTGTAAATTAGAATGTGTTAAGCTTGTGGTTGACTGTACATACGGAAATGTGTCGTTAAGCAAGCTCGGAGCACACCACGGTGGCCGTTAGTAGAGTAAACCAGAAAACCACATCAGAATTTCAAATGTTCCTTGATCCTTAGCTTTGATGCGGCGAGAAGAATTTAGTTAAACGCGTTCACTAAGAGGGTAAATTTTAAATCTGAACGCTGCTCAACATTATATTTTAGCTCCTTAGCAGTGTCAAATTGTCCATAATACAGCACAAAGGTAAGTTATACCCATCTAGATTTAAGATAGTCTAGATAATATTACGAGAAGGGAATGTTGTAACGAGAATTGAATAGGGTATGCTAAGGTGATTTGGACACGTAGAGCGTATGAATACTGAGTGAATAACACACCAAGGCACATGTAAGTAGACAGGCAAACTGGGGTCGACCTCACAGAGTTTACATGTACTTACACGGACTGACTGACAAATTAGTCATTGAAGAAAAGGCAGGTTAAAAAACTCGAAATCAGCGTGCTGGCATGAAAGATTTAATTAATGGCTACAGCAGAATCACCGCAATTTCGCCAATATTAATGACAGTTAGAGGAAGCGAGTAAGGAAAGAAGCAAGTGGCGGGCTGTTGTCTCTACCTACCCCGGAGGGAAAAAAAGCGTGAGCATGTTGTATGTTTGTAGATAATATTTATTACAAATATGAAAGTCTAGCCTTTGAGAAGGTTATGACTTAGTGGTTATGGAGAAGGTTAGCACTGACAAGGTTTTTTCAATTTAGCTAAGTCGAGTCTTAAGATGAGTGACCATTCGTAACACATTGAGACTCTTGTCTGCCTCAGACAGCACGTTAAGCCATCGGTCCCGGTTGTCACCCGAACATTTGTAGCACCCACGACCTCGTACTTAGCAGTCGAACACTCTATTGCTATGCTTCAGAGATCGGCAACATTTTCCAAAAAGATAATTTTTTTGTAGTTCAAGAGCATAATTATGATATTAGCCAAATTCTATTACTACAGGGTAGTCATACAAAATATTTCAGTGCCTTTATACAATTCATTCAAAATTATTCCACAATCTTATAAAGTTTCTGTTATAAGCCAAAAACTCATTTGGCAACGATTGCTTCAACAAATAACACTCACATCCAGTAAACTTGCTTTATACGATAGTAAATACAATTTTCTATTGTGTTTACCTCTTAAAGAGGAAAAAGTAGACTTGGAAAGGATAGAATTGAAGGTATAAACAAAACTAAAACGGTAGTAAAAGCTTTAATTCTCTCGTTTTAAGTACTTTAAGAACGTGTAGTACGGGGTTTTAGAATTTTTTAAACCCCTGATGCCAAAATGATTGGGTAGTTATGATGGTTTGACGTGTCAATGTATATATCTGTCTGTGGCATCGTAGCTCCCAAAATGATGAACCGATTTTGAATATTCGTACGTTGAATTAGTCAGGAGGAGTGTTCTCAGTCACGCTTCTTTTTATATTTTTTTATTTGAAACCTTATAACTGCTACATAAAAACTAATAACCAAAATTATTAGGTAATTTTCACGCTAGGGTCGCACGCATGAAAATTAGTAATATTTCTATTAGTAATTTCCAGCCAATCTGGTTGATTTTTTGAGTTTTCTCTACCTTGTCTCTGCCTACCCCGGAGGGAAAAAGACGTGAGCAATGTATGTATGGTAAGTCAGTAGTGAAATGAACGAGATTCGAAACTGTGACTTACTAGCTAGTCGTCAGATTTACGATCTTCAGATCACAAGTTTGAACCCAGTTTCAAGATTGAAACTACTGATGTGAACAAGCAATTTGGTATAGTTAGAGACTTAAGCAAAATTCCTAGTAGGTGAATGTTATGATTTTTTTTTATACTTACTATGTAGGTTGCAGACAAGCACACGGCCCACCTGAAGGGAAGCGGTCACCGTGGCCTATGAACGTGTGCAACACCAAGGGTATCACACAAGCGCTGCCTACCCTGAAGGGAAGGGGGGTCTAGGAAGGGGTAGGAAGGAGTAGGGGTACCTACAGTGAGCTCTGGATACCCTACTTACCGGCGGGAACACAACACGACATAAGATATACGAAAAAGTGAAATTCTAAAGCAATCAAGTTCTGTGAACAAAATATTTAAGTTAATTTTTTAAGTCCTTACGAAATATTCGAACTGTAATACGAAGGTAACTGTATAGTACCAACGCAATAAGCAATTCATTTTTATTTTATGTTCAGACAGCCTTAGCTTGCCGGTTTTATTTTCAGCATAAAATTCTGCGTCCAAACTAGAGCTTATGTATGCCGATTCTAAAACCCAAAGTATGAATGGGTAGTGTATGAAAGCGTACGATGGTGAGAGGCTGTTTTTCATAATATCTTCATACAGAGCTAACATAATGCATGAAAACTTCAAAAGAGTGGAGACAGGTCTTTTATTTTCATCTAATCTATCTATACTTATAATAAAACTGTAGAGAAGTAAATTCTGCACATTAAATATATTTACAAAATAACTATTGGGGTATGATTGGTGATCGATACTAATGCAAAAAATGCAATCAGTAATTTTTTTGTCTTTCTGTCTGTCTGTCTGTCTGTCTGTCTGTATATGCACGCATGGATCAAAAACTACTGGAGAGATTTTGATCAAACTTGGTACGATTATAGTTCATACTTCTGGACAACATATAGGCTACTTTTTATAAAAGCTGATACCCGTACCTGCGCGTCGTTTTTAGGTAGGTTATGGTTCTTGGTCATATCTCCGGTTCTTCTTAACCAAATGCAATCAAACATACCTCAAATTTTAAAACTAAGCAAGGGCTTTCTTATAAAACAAAACCGCATCAAAAATCCGTCCAGTACTTTTTACGTCCGGACGGAACGGCAACGAAGTTAAAAGGGTAAAACCGGCTGCGGATTCCAGAAAATAAATGAAAAGAGAATAAAATAAAGATGAGAACCAATGACATGAGTGGTTACCACGCTCGTGGCTCCGAACAGAACTGCTTCCCCAAGGATTACAAAGTTGAAATATTACGCCACTTAAATGTAAAATGCATTCAGCACTTTGTATTGTAACGTAACCAATATATAACATTCAGAAATACGTTTAACGATAATAATACCGCAGACAATCGAAGTATAAATAAAATTCATTTAAAATGAAACTGAAAAACGTAAGTAAATGTAATTATAAAAGCTTTTAAATGTAGACGCATAAAGAATAAATTTTAGTTTTATTTCGGCTATTGAAAAATTTTCTGAACATTGTTGTAACTAAATTAAGCTATTGAATCATCGAAATAGTGAACTGAGAAATAAACCATCTTCAAATATTCTACTTTTTTTAAAGCGAAAATACGGTTATAATTAAGTTGTATGTTTTATGATCGTGTGACTAACTCAACATAATTATTCACTTACATTTTTCTAGAAATCATCATTCTCTGAACCTTTTTTCCTACTCAGTTGGGGTCGGCTTTCCAGTCTAACTGTGATGCGGCTGAACTTCGATATTTTCCGTGGAGCGACTGCCATCTGACCTCCACAACCCATGGTCATTATGACCAATGGCGATATCGAAGTTCCAAGTTAGACTGGTTGGACTTTTGTGGGTTCCAACTACCCGTAACGACTGCCATAGATGTTTATATGGCAACCGGGACCAATGGCTTAACGTGTTCTCCGAGGCACTAATAAACCTGCGATAAATACACACATAACTTCGAAAAGCATTGAAAAGTCATTGGTGTGTGCCATGGTGAACCTGGGATCGAACCCGAGACCTCGTCTCAGCAGTCCATTACCCAAACCACTAGGCTATGTGTTTTTTTTTGTTGTGATACATGTGATATGAGTTACATTTTTCTAGGGATGTAACTCATATATTTCAAACAGAAAAATGCAATTTTCCCAAAAGTATGCAAGTCGCTTAATAAATCTCCAATTAATTTACAAAGCATTTCGTATTCTTACCCTAGCAACTCCATTTTTCCACAAAAATAATATCTACAATGAAAACAACTATTTTAAAGTGTCACATTTGAAATTCAGATGTGATATCTTGTTTGTCCTGACGGCGAATAAGCTCCATGGTTCCGCATAGTTTGGAAAATGGAAACGTTTGATTCGAATTAAAACGGTTGAATACGTGCCGAGGCACGGATCTCCGACTGTTTTAAAATGGAGTGAGCATTCGTGTGAATGCCTAAAGTTTATGAGATTGGGAATAGGTCTGAATTTTTACTATAGTGGAACTCGGTCCGGCTGACGAGTTTCGAATAGGCTATTCTATCCATTTTTGTACTGTAACATGTTGCTATCGAGCCAAATTAGATAGAAAACTACAGGATTTTATTCCATTAGGTTTTAAATTGTGTGATTGCTAGCTTGACTTTTTTTGAATGGCACCGAAATTTGTCGCTGCACCATTTTTTATATCATGCCACATCAATGTGACTTCACCTCGCCTGATGGTAAGCTAAAAATCTCAGGAAGGGGGTCCCCATGTCCTTCAGGGTAGAAAGTGCGTGTGCGACACCTTTAGTGTTGCACATGTCCATAGGCCACGGTGACCGCTTCCCATCAGGTGACCCGTGTGCTTGTCTACCACCTTCTCGGCATTTTTTTTATTGGTAATAGGCTCGCGTTGGACCACAATCTCACCTGTTGGTAAGTGATGATGTGGTCAACGGTGGAGCACGCTTGCCTAGAAGTAACCTATTCACTCCAGACTTGAAGACTCCCAGGTTGTAGCTAAATAAATTGGCATAAGAAAAAAATAGCAAATACTACGATCATATTTGACTTTATTATTTTTGAATTTGTAACCCAACACTCTCGGCTACTTTTGTAATATCTGTTATTATTATAGTTCCAATTTGAATTTTGTTTAGATTTGTGACTACTAATCTCAAGGATTCACTTACTCCAAATATCCGTATTGTAACAACGCGAATATCTCAAGCTGTCGAGCTTAAACGTTGCAGCGGTACACAAAGCCACTTTGTTACAAAAGTAACGTAAATTACAGTATTTCTAGTTGTTGTTACCACCCGCTCTTGTTGTGAATTGGTGTGAAAAATATTTGCAGGTGGTTTTGTGTAACAACGGGATGAAAAAGTTTGCGGAAAGACAAATTGAGGCACGTATTTTAATTTTGTATTACAGGACAAATTATTAACGTTTTTGCAGCGAACGTTTATGTTGCAAATCTTCTTTATAGAAAAGTAGTAAATAGGTACGTTATTGGTATATTTTATAAAGAACGTACTTTAAAATGATAATGTATGCTAAAGGTGAAGAGGAATGAAAGATATCTAAAATTGCTGCCATTTTGTATGCATGTAGGATACCGTTACTTAGGTATTTATGGTTTCTGCCTACCTCAATGGGCTTCCCATTAAATGGGTCATGTGCTTATCTGCCAAAACTCGTTACCTCTATAAGCTATTATATTATAATAATTATGAAATAAAAGTTCACTAGTTTCTACGTTTTCATCTATACTAATATTATAAAGAGGTAAAGTTTTTGTGTTTGTATATTTGTTAAATTGTAAGGGGTAATCTCGGGATCTACTGAACTGATGTTAAAAATTCTTTCACCAATCGAAAGCCACGTCAGTCGTGAGTGTCATAGGCTATATATTTTACTGGAAAACTGGAATTTACACCCGGGTGAAGCCGGGTCCCGGGTCGCTACTTTATTATAAACATTTTGCATTGCATTCGGCGATTGCATTTTGTCATTAAGCAGATTAAAATATATATTATGTACAATGACATCAGTCACGTTAGCATTATATAATATAAACAGTACACAAAGTTGTTGTACAAATACAAATGAAATTCAACTAATTTTTGTTTGTTAGCGACCGTAATCGTTTTGGTTTTGAAAGCGGTTTACGTTGTAATTTCACTGCAGTTCTAATTACATGTAAAATTCACAACTAGGGCTGTGACATGTAATAATTTGTATAAATAAGGTTTGGAGGTAGGACATGACGAAATCTCAAGTCCAAACGGAGCAGTCCAACTGGGGTAGTACCTCTGCTCTACAGAAGACCGCAGTCATAATAACCATCGTGTTGTGTTTCCTGTGGTAAGTAGGGTAGCCAGAGCTCACTGGAAGGACTCTATACTGTCAGCGGGGAAACCAAAATATCCTGTGTCAGAACAGAATCTCTCCAAACCCTTCTCATCCTAATACCCCTCCCTAATCCCCCCAACCTCCTTTTCAGGGTCGGCATCGTGAGTGTGACGTCCCTGATGTTACACTCACGATGTGTTTTTGGGGTCGGCAGCGCGCGTGTGATGCCCCTGGTGTTGCACGCGTCCCTAGGCCACGGTGACCGCTTCCCATCAGGTGGGCCGTGTGCTTGTCTGCCACCTAAGTGGTATAAAAAAAATACACACGTCCATATGCCTTGGTGACCGCTTCCCATCACGTGGGCTGTGTGCTTGTCTGCCACCTAAGTTGTATAAAACCTGGCCTATGGACGTGTGCAACACTAGGGGTATCACAGTCGCGTTGCCGATCCTGAATTGGGGGCTACTTTTATGGCATCTCAATAGACTTTGAATTCTTACCAACGCATGTGTTTCCTTCCTCCTATTGTATCGGTTTCTTGCGGGGCGTGAAAAAGCATTTGATGAGGCCGTCAAGCTGAGGGCCACCACTGTAGTGGTGACCCTGGTCCTGAGACTTTACTTTTAGCTTATCATCAGGCGAGGTCAAGTCATGTTGACGTGTCCTTTATAAAATTTTTTTTTAGAAATTCTGGGCTGAGTTATAGTAAAATTTTATGAATCACATTCCATGCAGCCCTATTTTGTGCATTTTGCTGTCAGATCTAAAACCGCAGTGTTTATCCTGCGCCATATAATTCTTCAGTTTATGCCTTTGATTGCTGTGCCCGGCGGCGCTTTATAGCACTCCTATAATGTTAAGTGTTTCCTGCTAATGTTTAGTACTATTTATAATTAGCTTTATAGCGGTTTTGTTTGCTTTGTAAGAATATGAATGAAGGAAACTAGAACACAAAGTAGTAGGTACTAACATACTAGTTTATACCTTCCGATTCGAAGCAGTCAAACGGGATGAATAGGAATGAAGGGGTGAATAGGGATAAAATGTTGATTAGAATTTTTTAAATAATTTCTTTTAGAAATTTTCAAGTATTTAACCAGATATTCGATGATTCTCTTCATCGTGACGTGGAAGTGGTTTATAGTTTCGAATAGAAGATAATAATTGCAAAATTTAACTGACGATTTTGTTCCTATTCACCCCTTAGTCCCTATTCACCCCGTTTGACTGTACCTCTTCCTAATTGACTTCAAAAAAGGAGGAGTAAGACCGGGACGATATGAACGAAAACAGAATTTCACACATGTGGAGCCACAGGAAATATCAAGTAGAACTATAACGTTAAAAAGGTTTTGAGTTATAGAAGGGTCAAAAGTGGCACCAAGTGGTTCTTGTAATATAACACTTGTAGCTGGCTAGCCAGTTTCTTTGCTTGAACTTGGCTTGACACGCTACTGCGTGTCTAGATTGTTTAAGTGTAATGAGTAATATTGATAGCAAATGAAATAGATTTATCACTTTCTCATCTAGTAATTCAAAGCTTAGTTACAAAATATCTACTTCTATATAAAAAAATCAAATAGGGTAACCCTACGTTCCCACGGAGCCACGTTTTGCCGGATCTGATTTTTATCGGACCTTAAAACAGTCAACTTCAGTAAGATTCGGTTTTTTTACCGTGTCTTGAAACCGAATGCATGTGTAAACTCATTCATTGAAATACTGTTGCCACTAAACCGAATCCTTTAAAAAACCGATCCGATGAAAATCAGATCCGGCAAAACGTGGCTCCGTGTGAACGTAGGGTTAGACGTTATCAATATATTGTTACAAACTTCCTTAATTAAAACAAACAAATGCTTTTCAATTCACTTGAAAGCTGAGATAAAAACTGCTACAAAGTTACCTCCACATGCCAAGAGCAGTAAGAATACTGAAACCCACCACGTTTAGGGAGCGATAACAAAACGTGAGTCGAACATCGGACTAACAGATGTACTCATCGGAATTTCTGATAACTTGGTCCACTTGGGGATTGTGCTATGCAGTTGAATGCCAATTTAGTCGCCTCCTTTTATTACCTTGCCTCTGGGATTTTAGAGTTTTTACAAAGCATAAAAGTACAAAGTCTTTTTTATTCGCTATTGATTTCTGTATGGAATACTAGCTGTTTCCAGCTACCGTGACCTACGAGAATTTGTTCCTGGTATAAAAAGTAGGTAGCCTATATGTTATTCCAGATTTCAGCTAGATCCAATCTGCCATTTTTGCGTGAAAGAGCAACAAACATACATCCAGACATACATTCTTACAAACTTTCGCGTTCGTAATATTAGTAGGATAATCTTCAATATATTTTGACGGTCCCTAGGACCTCCAGATTTTTGATGGATTTACAGATTATTAAAATCATAATAACTCATCAAAAAGGTAGGTAGGGCACTTGATATGTGTCATCTGGCCCGGTAAACATATCAACGGGCCAGTTAAAACTTTTTTTTCCCATGTGGCCCGGCACCGGGCCAAGTCACCGGGGCAGATGGGATACACCCAGGTATGGCAGGTAAGAGGGTTGTCATTGCTCACTGGAGGGATTTTGTGCTGTCACCGGGGAGGCCAAATCTCCTGCATTATAAGCACAGAAATTCTATTCTCCCCGCAATTCCTCCCAATTCCCCCCTCCAAGGTCGGTATCGCGAGTATGGCGCCCCTGGTATTGCACACGCCCACAGGCCACAGTGACCGCTCTCCATAAGGTGGGCTGTGTGCTTGTCTGCCACTTAAGTGACATAAAACAAATCAATTTTAGGAAAGGAAATTATATTTCTCAACATTATAATATATTGACTGCCTGGAGTCTCTCATTATGAATACTATACGCGTACTATTTGAGTGTAATTTCGTACTCGCCCTTCAAGTTTCTCATTGAAAAGCTCTTGTCTATTCTTGGTTTAATTTGAATTTCACATCAGTAATTAAAGTTTGGTTTTAGCAAATAATGTGACAGAGTTACTTCTTGCGTATGTTAAATAAGTTAGTTGAGTGATTACATATGATAATTAAACAACTGAAGTTTCTAGAAAGTAAACTTCAAATAATAAGCTGAAGAGGAGACGGTTCCATTCAGTAAATTTATTAATTTAGTAGTATTCTATATAGAACTACACGTGCCAGGCTGAGATATCACCCTCACACAGTGCAATCAATATCATCAAGAACCAAGCGGTTCGGTGCCTCTTTTATTTGCCACACCATAAAGACTTGGAATTCTTTACCAGCGCATGTGTTTCCTTCCTCCTATACTTAGTCGCGGGCCTTTAAGCGGAGCGTAAAAAAGCATTTGATGAGGCCATCAAGCTGAGGACCACCACTGTAGCACTATCGGTGTATGTAGTAGTAACCCCAGTTCTGAGACTTTACCTTTAGCAGGCGACGTAAAGTCATATTGATGTTTCCTATATAAAAAAAATATTACAACAGTTTTATTAAAATCATTTACTATATATTATAATATTGGTCTTTAGCTATACTTTGCTAAACATTGAGCAAGAAAAATATATTTTAAACCTGATTAAACCACATTTAATCCTATACTTATTTTAAATCTTGATGATTTAAAATCTTAATATATAGGTATAAATCTCGTGTCACAATGTTTGTCCTCAATGGACTCCTAAACCACTTAACCGATTATAATAAAATTCGCACACCATGTGCAGTTCGATCCAACTTGAGAGATAGGATAGTTTTTGAAACGGATTTCGACATCCACGCGGGCGGAGCCACGGGCAACAGCTAGTAAGTATATATAAAATGATGGTCTAGTGAATATGGCGTTGAGACAAAATTAATCATCGCACTGCATCTAACATTCTCATGAGGAGACTGCAAAGAGCACAATAGCTGAGTGGATAGTCTCAAAAACATTTTTCTCTTCACCACGGTATAAATTTACTTGAAGAGAATGTACTGTCATTGTAATTCAGGGTTAGGTTTTACTACCATTCTTCATGCAAATAAAAAGCTAACTCTATTCAAAGGTCAACAACCCCGACAGTCTCTTGTAATATTTTAAATGAAATTCTTAATGGAAATATACTGAAAGATGGAGAAAATATTAAATGAATAGGACTTTGGATGATGTTGGAAGTAAAGTGCTCTTATGATTACTTGGCATCTTACTCGTACAAAAGAGTTTATTTATGTTCAATTCATAAGATTAATCTATTTTTAAAACCAGTGACCAGACTTTTTTTAATGGGTGATGTCAAAGTATTTTTATTAAATGAAACTTTTAATGAATAGTTATGTTATCTATGCTAATATTATCTAGGGATCTACTGAACCGATTTTAAAAATTCTTTCACCAATAGAAAGCCACGTCATTTGTGAGTGTCATAGGCTATTATATTTTATTGGAAGACTGGAATTTACACCCGGGCGAAGCCGGGTCCCGGGTCGCTAGTTGTTTATAAATTTAATTAAAACCATAAAATGGCTATAAACCGTTAATTAGTGAGTTGCTTTCATAACCTATTTCATGAAAAGTAATAACTAGTTTTTACGAATTTACAGAATTAGTCGGAAAAAACAGACAGATAGACAGACAGAAATTGTAAAAATGTTATTTGTATCGTGTATATATACAAATGCATTCAGTAAAAAGTAGATATTTTTATAATTATAGAAACAGCCACTTCAATTGCATTTATATGTTAATTTTTTTTATCGTGTCTTATCCTGAAGGAAAAAATTAAAGAAGACCAGATTTTATTAAAACTAATTATACCGTTAAAAGTAAAGCAGAACAAAATTTTATCTGAAATTAATTGAAAAAAAAATGTTTAAGAGTATATAATAAAATATTGTGACAATATTTTATTTATTAGCAGCAGCTAAAAGCATACTCAAGATATACTAAGCCTGGCAAAATCAATTAAAGAGACAAGACAAAATTTCGAAATTCCTAAAACTCCAGTGTTCGTCCCCTTTGATGTGTTGGAGATAAAATTTCATATGCTAAATAAAATTATAGGGTAGAGAACTTGGGAGTACGCTTACCGTACCGTTTCACGTGTAATAACCGTGCAAAAAGAGATGGCAGCTTCGAGTGGCTAACTGTTACTATGAATACTGTAAGTTGAGATATTTTCGTGTTCAAAATTATGGTTGTTAATTTTAACATGTGGTAAGTAGTTTATTAACACAATTAAGTTGGTTTAGTTTTACACTGATTTTTTATTATATGTTAACCAATTCAATCCACCGACTTCTCACGTTTCGACTGTGATTAGAACTCGATGTCAAACATAATAATGCCCCTGAACATTTAAGCGTGTGATACTTATTTTATGAATTGTGTAGCACAATGCAAACCTTATTGGTTTTTTATGTGTTATATTTAAGGTAAACCATATACTGATTGTAAATTGTTTAAATAAATTAAAAAAAAAAACTTAAAAAATAGACTTTAGCCCAACGCGTATAATAATTTAAGTGGCATGTGTGATTTACATAATATATATTCTACTCATACGCATGAAACATTGTACTGACACATTCATTATGCGTACAGCTAAGGAGGGGAATTCCCTGCCAGATACTATATTCCGGAAAACTATAACCTGGAAAACTTCAAGTCACAAGTGTATAGGTTCAATTAAACGTGATTCATTGCAGATCACATCGTCTTATCACCAGGTGAGATAGCAGTCGTAAACGCAAGCTTATAATGGATAAAAAAAATTCACGCTTCAAAAAAGTATAATCAAGAAAACTGCCTCACAAGGTATAAGTATTTATTTACGTAAACAATTTCTCGAAAACAAAAACATGATGCATGAAATCAATTCTAGTTGAACGATCTTTATTCTAATATTACGTATTTTGTCAGCATCTTCTTGTTTTGTTAACTAGTTAATATGTCTACATGACGTTAACGTTTGTGTTTATTTGACCCAGTTGTAATTTACGACATTGTATCAGACATACCCCGGGTAGTACGAAGCTTATTAATTATTAGTTTTTATTACGTTTTGTACTTCATTATAGACAAAAGCGAAGGCAACAATATATAATAAAGGAGATGTTTCATTTTGGGCCCCCTAATTGTACACAATACAGGAAAAAGAGAAATAATACCTGTTATTAGCAGAAATACAGTTATTATTCGCCTCCGAAATTCAAGGGCATAAATTAATAAAATATGAGTACATTTTTACTACGCCAGCATTTTTAATCCACCATGTTTGTTGAATGTGTTGCAAGAAAGTGTTTATTTAGTTAGATTTCGCCCATAATACGAGATAATATTATAAGAATTGAATAGTGAAAAATGAAAACTGCATTGCCTAGCTATTTTTCTAAGTAGTGTTCAAATTATCGGGCCCAGGGTCCATACATTTGTGAAACATCTTTTTTGCTTCATTATTTTTACAATCTAATTTCATTAATTTATAGTTAGTGTATCACCCCTATGGTATTTCCTCTATTAAAACGTTTGTAGGTTTTTAAGTAAGCCTGACCTGACTCAAAATTAAAGCGAAGACCTCATCTAGAGCAGGCATAATATTGCAACGCTTCGCTGAGCCTTTTGCAATTAACATTTAGTACACTCCAAGAAAATAAAGATTTCTAATTTGATAACGATACGGAATCCAGATATCAATAGCTATATAATCATGAATATATTATCAGAATTCTCCCAAAATACTCCTCAGGAATATTATAATATTGGAGTAAACCTCTTTGTGCGTATTCGAATACTAGGAAATAATGACATAGACAAAGACGACCGTCTAACGATCGACTGAAGCGATAATAATAATCATGAAATTTTATGCTTCCAATAATACGATTATTAACAGCGTGAATGAGAATCGTGATATTGCGAATCTTAAGAGAGAGGGTAGTGAGAAAATAAGGGTAGAATATTGATTCGCTTGGTGACTACAAAGTGTCAGCAAAGCGTTTTTGAAATAACTTGATCATAATTTGTAACCATTAAGTCAAGCGTTTATTTTTATTACGAAGTTTTTTTATATAAATATATATAGGACACGTTAATTTTACTTCACCTCGCCTGATGGTAAGCTGAAGGTAAAGTCTCAGGAAAGAGGGTCACCATTACATACACCTACCATGTTAACAATGGTGGCACTCAGCTTGACGGGCTCATCAAAAGAGGATTGTCGTCGCAGCACCGCGTGACACCCACCGGTCCCACTAGTGCTGCGACAACAATCCCCCCAAGTTGATAAAAGAATCACCTTTTGTACCATCCCTGCGATGATAATTAGTTATTTATGCGTTGATGTATGACAAGGAAAGAGGGTAAGGTAAATAAAGAAATATCATAAATTAACGTAAAGGACATATAGCTATATTCTATCTAAGCGGTGATGCTATAGAACTGCCGCTATCATCTGAATGTTATGAATTTGTTTATTTATTTGTCTCGCTTGCTCTTATTTTCTTATTGCCATAATGATGTAAGCTGTTAAGTGAAATTTTATGGCTGGAGGACTCAGATGGTGACGACTGTACTATAGCGAGTAGTACAGTCGTCACCACGAGCGAGCTGGTTAATTGGTACTTAATGGGAAAAACTTATATTGTGAACATTTCACGTTACATATCAGGATTCCGACTTTTACTTCCTTTAGAGACAACTATTTCTTGGAAGTATTCCATAAACATTAGCGTTAATAAGATCGTAATATAAGCAGGTAATTTATCTTTGAACTACCTGATATTATTAGTATGTAATAGTATTTTATCCAATTTCCTTCCAAGTGTTCTTTCTTCACGCACAGACGCAAAATCAAAATATTTATCGCTAAAATCATTGTTATATCAAAAATCACTTGCCTAAAACGAATTTAAATTTATAATACAGTTTACTACTGATACATGATGATCCGCTATATGGTCGATATTCCACTCATACGCACGAAGCGCTTTGCCGATAGGTACGTTCATCATGCGTACAGCTACGAAGTGGAATTCCCTGCCTGAGTCTGTGTTTCCAAAATTTACCTGGGAGTATTCAAGTCACGAGTAAATAGGTTCCTTCTAGGCAAGCGTGGTCCATCGTAGACCACATCGTCACTTACCATCAGGTGAGATTAAATAAATAATAAAATCTTTCTCTTGAATCAATCATTTTGAAGCTCGTGATAAATATGACGCACGCGGTATAAGAGATAACATGATATGTACAAGTAACTATCAAGAAGATGCAATGTTGTCATGTTTTTTTTTTTTTATATAGGACACGTCAAAATGACTCCACCTCACCTGATGGTAAGCGAAAGGCAGAGTCTCAGGACTGGGGCCACCACCACATACACCGATAATGCTACAGTGGCGGCCCTCATCTTGACGGCCTCATCAAATGCTTTTTCACGCCCCGTTTAAAGGCCCCGGGACTATAGGAGGAAGGAAACACATGCGCTGGTAAAGAATTCCAAGCCTTTATGGTGCGGCAAATAAAAGAGGCACCGAACCGCTTGGTTCTTGATGGAATTGATGCCGCCGTGTGCGGGTGATACCTCAGTCTGTTACGTGTAGTTCTGTGTAGGAAAGGAGAGGGTGGGATTAATTGGAAGAGCTCATCGGAACACTCGCCATGTTTGTCATTTCCACCTGATTCTCGCAGTATATCAGCGCATTGCAAACGTATAAATATAAAATCGTTTATAGCTTATATTAAAACGTGAGATTCATGAATTTCAAGGAAAGTAAATGAAGGATAAGGCTTTGAACTGATTCGATGAAACGCTGCTGCTCATGCATATAAATGCGTTTGTTAAAATTTAAAATTGGTGTGATGTAGAAGCGCTAATTTTACGCGGAGACGCGTCTCGTGTCAGAGCAGTTAGGATGGATAACGTATTATGCTTGTGATTGGCTGTTAGCATAACGTTGACTTACATATTCCTTAGTGTTTCTTGGTGATCTAAAGGTTGATGAAAAATATTCTGGCTATAACAGATATCGTTTTTTCAAAAGCTAGACTAATTTTAACCAACTGAAATAGTACCATTTATATATACATACCAGGTATGTTGGTTTGTTTGCTCTAAAGCCCGTCAGCTAATAGGCCCAATTTTATATACCTCTGAAATTTTTGAATAATGACAATCCATAATCATACTTTACATTATATGTTTCTAAATAAAGAACCGTCTCAGAAAGTACTACAAACCACATTCAGTTATTTGTTTGTCCGATGTTTCGCTCTCGACTAATTTACACTAAATTTTATTTTATGTAAATACAAAATGAAATTGATAGACCATCAATGCTTTATTGTTAGGTACATAACAATTTCCTTGCAGTTTTTTTTGTTATTATAACAATAACTATTGTTAAAATCTCGACGGTTTTCCATATTGCCTTATAAACTTGGCAGTAGGTAGGGGAGAGGTGGCATGAAAGGGACACGTATTGAAAGGGACAATTCAAATAACTTGTAAAATAAAAACAATTTCCAGTCAGCAATATTTTTGTTGTATGGCAACCTTGACGCAAGTTTATTCGCAGCAAACTTCAAACTTCTGTCATTTCAAACATGGCGGATTCATGAGAGTGTTGTTATTGGGATTGAAATGTATTTTTTCTGTTATAGTTTCGAAACGTCTTATGCAGTGCTGTGAGTTAATTATTTATGTGTGAATCACTTTTTAAGATAGGTTGGGCATCCAGAAATATAAGAACATAAGGTTTGTGAACTTTCATTTAATATTGTTGATTTTGTGGTTATGTTTTAATTTTTGTATGATATTTATGAAAGGGACACAACAAACAGTTTTGAATGGGACATCTCCTTCATAACTGTTTCTTTCAAGATTGCTATTTTGCACTAGGTTTCTTATATTTTTTAAATTCTCTTTTAGATTAGAAATGTCACATAAGAAGAGAACGGGTGTCGATGCAAAAAAAAATTAAGAAGCAGTCAATAAAAAAAAACTTTATGGAGGCTATGATATGGTATAATTCTATTAAAAAGTAAAAATATTTTTTGTAGTGCAGTCTAAGTCTAAAAAGAGATATAATTATATTGTTGATTTTTCTTTAATTTTATATAATGTGTTTAATTTCTTGAGAATTAAAAGGAGACTAATTATAAGTGTCTTAAGAAAATCTAATAATATTTTTTAAATTAATTAAATCTGAGAAAAATGTTTATATTGTTGATTTCTGGTTAGAGTTACATAAAAGTGTTTAAATTATGTTAATTTATTAGATGAAAACAGTAATACTCAATACATTATTTCCTCAAAATAAGGTACTGTCCCTTTCATAAATGACTACGTCCCTTTCAATACAGTCCATTTATGAAAGGGACAAAAGATACATTTTTTTAAGATGCGAAAATAAATGACTAAGAATTGATTAATGACAATTATTGCATTTTATTTCAGTAGTCTAATAATAAACGTTTCCTATGCGACTCCAACCTTTTCCAAATATTTTCTCAATAAGTTACTAGGACCTCAAAATCAAAAATGTCCCTTTCATGCCACCTCTCCCCTACCTACCTAAATATTTTAGAGTCAGACTATGTAAGGCAATTTGGACTGTATTTGGCATATTATAATCAAACCACTATAGCAAACTAAAAAATTTTAATTGTGAACTAGGTACATATTACCTACTATAATAAATTAAATTACGTATTATTACGAAAATGCTAGTTTTCATTCATTTGAAAGAACCAATCGATGCGCATATTATTTTATAAATTCATAGCAATATTATAATCTGCTTTCATATTTATACCTACTCAGTCGTTTTGCTGAAATGCCCGCTGGCCTCGTAAAGCTTTGCAGTATTTAATATATATATTTTACGGTAGATATTCTTACTTTTTATGTATTCCACGTACGACTTAAACAGGCCCTCGTTGATGAATAGCAAATTAAATAAAAAGCCGCAATAACAGTAGTTGCTGAAGCTCGTTTAACGAAACAAACATAATAATTAAATGCTGTTTCTGTTGATTGTATTATCTAAAAAGCATGTAGAACAGTCTCATTTCAATTAGGATGTTTGAGCACAGTTCGGCCATTTACTTAGAAGTCTAGAATTCCTAACCAATAATAAAACTGTGCAGAGTTAAAAACAAATTGCTTATTTAAATGATGTTGCATTTCGGTATGAGTTTACATGAAACTATGATGATACTTTATCCTCAATCAGTTTCTGTTAATAAACACAGTACGGTCTAGAGAATTTATACATCTATAATTGAGCTTCTAATTATTTATTTTATTTTATACAATAGGTACAGAAACAGACATCAGATCACTATCACTATAATTCTACAAGCTACACAGCATTTTAAATCTGAAGCTCAATTACATCTGTACACTGCCAGTTTACTTAATATAGGTACTTAGAAACTACTAGAAACATAGCTATAAGTTATTTTAACAAATTAATAATGTATATCATTGAATTTAAAAAAAACTATTGTGAAAAATATCAACACGAGAACATACAGAATTAAAAACTATGCTAAAATACTTGTCATAACCCCCCTCCCCTTCAGGGTAGGCAGCGCGTGTTTGACACCCTTAGTGTTGCACACGTTCATAGGCCACAGTGACCGTTTCCCGTCATGTTGGCCGTCTGCTTATCTGCCACCTACGTAGTATGAAAACATCCTATTTTTTACTTTCATTGTCATATACGTAGACATGTCAGTAAGACTCATCAAAACCAAAATCAACTAACCAAATTATGAACACTGAGCGTTCATTGGTAGAAGATGATCGAGGTTATGAACGTTCAAAATTTAATGCTTTAAGTTGAAATGAGTTTGACATATTATCTACGTACGAAAGAAGGATAACGAAGCTATAATGTAGTAGCAAGTAAAAGTAATGTACTGTATTAAATACGTTTAAAACTAACAAATGCACTTAGCGTCTAAAGTTTGTGCAATAGATTGCAACTGCACCGATCCTAAATTGCTTTAGCGACTATCGTACGATCTTTGCCCCGAATGGTTCTGTTCGGCCGATAAGAGAAGCGATCAGGTTCAGTCGCAGAGTCTGTGTTTATTGTTACTTTGTAGTGGTCTTGTTTAAGTCAGCCCGGTACACGATAACACTTAGTTTCTCTAAACGTTAATTCACTATCAATAATTTACGGATCTGATTTGTAAGCATAAAACTATCGCTCAGACTGATGATGTGGGTTTAGAAAAAAAACAATCCAGCTTCAAGTATCCTGTCTGGAAATACGATAGATTTAGATATTTAGATTTTTTTTATATAGGACACGTGTCAAAATGACTTTACGTCGCCTGATGGTAAGCTAAAGGCAAAGTCTCAGGACTGAAGGTCATCACTAGGTACATACACCGTTCCGTAGTACTACAGTGGTGGCCCTTATTTTGATGAGGCCGTCAAGCTTTTTCAGGCCCTGTTTAAAGGCCCCAAGGGCCTAGGGTAGGAGGAAGGAAATAGATAGATTTAAATAGATATAATATTCCACAAACAATATCACAATGGACCGTCTGGTTGATACGATGTTGAAGTTGTATGAAAGGTTAAACGACAGTAGAGCCTTCTTGGAAATTTATCACCTGGTAATGATGCGGAGGAATTTTACGACGCATGCATGTAAATACTTTACTACATACACCGATAGTGCTACAGTGGTGACCCTCCGCTTGACGGCCTCATCAAATGCTTTTTCACGCCCCGCTTGAAGGACTATGGGAGGAAGGAAACACATGCGCTGGTAAAGAATGGTGCGGCAAAGAAAAGAGACACCGAACCTGTTTAATATGCGCAAAATATTGAAGTCTTAGTCGCGACAATCGTCACTCGACGCAAGTTGGACGGCCATTGCGTCGCCCCATCACGTAATAGCGCCACTACAGAATTCTATCCAGAGAAAATGAAAATGTAGTCCATCCAAGCGTTTAGCCAATTACTAACAAAAACACTCACTTAACGTGAACTGTATTACTCAAAGCATAAAGCTGATTTTTGGTAGTTCAATTTAAAAGTGTTAGCGGCGGAATAACATTTTCGTTACGTGGACGTCTCACATTTGAAATTCAGATGGACTTTTTCAGGGCCAGTTTTGGACAGACGCCAATGTTTTGCGGTTGAGTTTGTTTTCAGTTAATTTATGGATGAATTTAGAATTATAAAGAGGTTATGAAAATTAAATTTGTGATGTGGTCCATATGATACCACAGTTTGGGCTCCGGAGACGAATTTGTTTTAGAATATCCAAGCCAAGAGCTGTGTAACTTTCTGAATAAATATTATTTTATTCAGCTAATTAATTCCAACACTAGATGATGACCGCGGTTCCACCTGCGCGGAGGTTGCTTATCGTTTTTTGGTCACTCTCTGAACAATTGCAATCAAACATAATGACAGATTTTAAGTCAAATCAAGACCTTTCTAATGGAAACTGCATCAAAATTTGATTTTTTTATTGGTAATAGGCTTGTTTTTGACTACAATCTCACCTGTTGGTAAGTGTGTTCGATGGTGGAGCACGCTTGCCTAGAAGTGAGCTGTTCACTCTGGACTTAAAGATTCCCAGGTTGTAGCTTTCCGGAAATACAGACTCATGCAGGACATTCCACTCTTTAGCAATACGTATGATGAACGTACTGCTAAAGTAGTGTTGTAATTTTTGCGTACAGTAGATTTCGGCCAGTGAAAAAAAAAATGAAACTTGATCGATTAAAAAACGTTACGTAAAAAACCGTTATTTATTTCCATGTTGTATCAAAAGTAGGCATGACACATAGTTTAATAGAATATAATCTCATCAGTGACAATGACATTTTTCCAAGATTTATTGTTCGCGGAATTGATACAAAAACCATTTTTTCCCTATCTACAACATGATTTGATTGATAGAACCGGGCACATGTCAGACCCCTGAGACAATAACGTGATATATCGTTGCGAACATTGATTTGTGGTTCACGGTGTTCATTAGTAACCGCGGTGGTAATGACTGGCCATGACTGGTTATTGGTTTTGATAATGGAAATCGATTGAATGACATTCGTTTATACACGTGGCTGCTGTTTGGTTTTCAGTATGTTTGTCTCATCATAATCAGGATCAGTCGTTACGGGTAGTTGGAGCACTAAAAATTCCAACAACAACGGTCTAACTTCAGTGCTTCGCTATCGCCTAATGTCACCTTGGGTTGTGAAGGTCAGGTCAGCTTCACGGAAAATATCGAGTTCCAGCCAAATCCGCAGTTAAGACTGGTAAAGCGGACCCCAGACTCCGAGGTGAAAGCTTTGGATGCGACTAGGATTAACGCTAGGTTGAAGAAGAAGAAGAATCAGGAATATTTTTTTTTATATTGAACACGTCAAGATGGCTTCACCTTGCCTGATGGCAAGCTAAAAGTGAAGCCTCTCGAGAATATTTAGGAACATACCTACCTCTATACACAGGTGATTTATATAGATTTTACAGTGTCAGCATTTTGATTTTTATATTCTTGTTGCAGGTAAAATACTATACACAACATCGCCTCATCAAAACCTGCAGCGCACGTAAGCTAAGCTTAACTAGTTTGTAATATGGGTTCTAGAATGCGATTTTTTTTGTAAATAATTACATCTTATACATACAACACCCAGACCAATGCAAACAAACATCATCTTGCATGCAAATATTTGCTACTCTCTTATGCTATTGGATTTTTTTCCTTGAAGCTTATTAATACGTAGGTGATATTGATAGCAACCCATTTATGTCCCACTACTGGGCACGGGTCTCCTCTCCTCTAACGGAGGACATGTGGGTGTCCTCACGATATTTTTCTTTCATCGTACCTGTACCTATATGACAAACTTAATTCAGAATTTCAGTCACGTTTTATTAACTCAATATAAGCCCTTTTAACGTCTGGAAAGTTTTACTTTGATCAGATTGTTTAAATCTAAATTCGTTAAGCAACTTCTATACCTACTAGTTAATTACCAGAAAATTTAGAAACACAATTATGCTTTATTTTCGACGAGATAAAATATGGTAGATTTGTTCAGTGGTTTGATAATCCAATCATTACTGCAAAATTTTACATTTAAAATGCTTTTTTTTACCAAAACTTCAAAAAATGTAAACCAAGGTATGAAAAAAGTTGCCATAAAATG
Organism: Lithosia quadra; assembly: GCA_963576445.1. NCBI lineage: Eukaryota > Metazoa > Arthropoda > Insecta > Lepidoptera > Erebidae > Lithosia > Lithosia quadra. The sequence goes on from OY754879.1 coordinate 16,409,257, forward strand.
TCTTTTAGCGCTGCGGAAACTATGAATGTTTTAGTTAGAAAATGTTCTACAATACGGACCTTCACGCGGGCGAAGCCGCGGGCGGAAGCTAGTATGAAATATACCTAACAAAAACAAAGCAGTCGATTTACATCATAAGCAAAGCGCGCGCTCACCAAAATGATATTTAAATTCTTACCTTATTCTAGGCCTCTGAAAAGAAAACACAGTGCTTATATCCAAGCCAGTTACTTATAAATTTTATCTGTATTACCATCGTGGTGCTAAGAGTGAGGAAATGTAGAAAAAATGAAAAAATAGCCCGAAGGCGTCAACTTGAATTTTTCTCTCGACAAAATAATTTACGGTGGGAAATATTTTTTTAGGGTTCCCTGTTTGTTTAAAACGAACTCGGCTTAATTAGGTTTGTGATTTAAATCATTTCGGGCGACATTTTTTGCAGTTACATTTTTTTTTGATAAAATTTTTGTACATTTAACATTTTTACAGTGAATTAGTATCTATAAATATAAAAATGAATACCTATTTCCCTTGGTCACGGCATCACGTGTGAACGACTGGACCGATTTGGCTGAAAATTGATGGGGAGGTAGCTTAGAACTAGGAGACGGACATCATCATCTACCTGCCCTTGTCCCAATTATTTGGGGTCGGCGCAACATGTATTTTTCCTCCATTCATTCCTGTCAGATGCCATCTCTTCGGTTACCCCCTTCCTTGCCATATCCTCTTTCACGCACTCCATCCATCTTTTCTTAGGACTTAGACGGACATAGAATACTTTTTATAGTACGTATAGGTAAATATTATGTAATATAACAAAATCAGCTGTAGTATACAAGACTAATAGGTACCAGAGATCCATATACATAACATTATTTTTGCCCCAAAAATTGTTGATACAATTTTTCGTTCGAAGCTTACACCACGGTAGGCGGTAACAGGAATTCCCTTCGGGACTTTAAATATTTGTAAAATGGGTAAAAGCTGTTTTGCCTGCGAATATACGTTGTGGTAATAACTACGCCCTCGCATAAATGGATTTCACAATCTCACCTTATGCAAGTTTATATAAAAGGGGCATAATAAATTTTAGCTAATACTAGCTGTTGCCCGCGGCTTAACCTGCGTAAAATTTTTCCCTTCCCATGGCAACCTATATTAGGGATAAAAGCATAATTTATGTTAACATCGGACTATAATCTATCCCTGTTCAAAATTTTAGGCAGTACTGTTCTTCCGTTAGGGCGTGATTAAGTATAAAACATCCAAACATTCCCGGTAACAGCTTTTCATGAGGTGAGGTGTGCTTATTTGCCAACTCAGTAGTATAAAACAAATCCTATAATCGTAATTATGCGTAATTCTAAGGAGTGGAATGCCCTACCTGAGTCTGTGCTTCAGAAAAACTCTTGACTCAAAGCTGAGTCTTTAAGTCAGGAGTGAATAGGTTGCATCTAGGCAAGCGTGCTCTATCAACGACCACATCATCATTTTACCATTAGGCGAGATTGTGGTTAAACGCGAGCCAGACATTTTTTTTTCTTCAGGGTAGGCTTACGTTTGACCACTATCTCACCTGATGATAAGTGACGATGTGGTCTTCACGCTTGCCTAGAAGGATCCTATTCACTCGTGACTTGAATACTCCCAGGTTATAGCTTTCCGGAAACACAGACTCGGGCAGGGAATTCCACTCCTAAGCTGTACGCACATATATACAGCTAAAATTGTAGAGAGGCCTCACACCCTCACCTCTTTGTAATCTCCAGTCCGCAGCTCCAACATCACATTCATCGTCATAATAAGCGATATACTTTGATGTTGAGGGGGCGGTATTCGCGTTTTCTCGTTATGTCATCGGTTTATTCACAACTAGCTGTTGCCCGCGGCTCCGCTCGCGTGAAGTCGCTTATCGCATCCACTCCCACTCCTGCTACAGTTCCTACTCCCACTCCCACTCCCACCCCCGCTCCTGCTCCCACTCACACTCCCACGCCCACCTCCACGCACACTCCCACTCCCACTGCCACGCACACGCCCACTCCCACCCACACTCCTACTCCCACGCACACTCCCACTCCCAACCCCGCTCTCTTTTCCACTCACACTTCCACCCCCACTCCCACTCATACTCCCACCCCCACGCACACTCCCACTCCCAATCCCACGCACACTTCCACTCCCACTCCCACTCCCACCCACGCTCCCGCTTCCACTCACACTCCCACCCCCACTCTCACTCCCACTCACGCTCCCACCCCCACTCTCACTCACACTCCCGCCCCCACGCACACTCCCACTCCCACGCATACTCCCACTCCCACGCACACTCCTACTCCCACTCCCACCCCCGCTCCCGCTCCCACTCCCACCCCCTAATAACACCACTATCCACTAATCTTACTTGAACCCCACTCATAAAACATAATTTCATCTAAATTATTTATTTATTTATTTATTTAATATTTATGCACACACAGTGTTAATTAGTAAAGAAAATGGAAAGTGGAAAGTATAGTACAATTATTATTATTTCACAATTTAATTTGTACTTAGTGTGATGTGGTTCATATGATTATACTATTTATTGTACGTCTTATCAGACATGCTACGGTGATACTTTTATGTAATTGACAACATCTTCTATCTACCTGTGACATATATATGAATTTTGAATTTTGAACTGGGTGACGTAACCTACGACAAACTTATTATTTGCGGTTGGTACAGTAATCGGGTCTAGGAATTGAACCGCAAAATTAAATTTGTCTTTTATAGTATGTACTTTTCCGGGATAAAAAGTATCCAGTGTGCTGCCCAGGATATTGAAGAATAATTATACCAATTTTCATCGTAATCGAACCGGTAGTTTTTGCGTGATGCCTGAACAAACAGACAGACAGACAGACAGACAGACAGACAGACAGACAGACAGACAGACAGACAAAAATTTTTTTAATCACATATTTGGGTTCGGTGTCAGTCTAGTAACACCCCCTGCTATTTTTTATTTATTTATTTTCAATGTACAGAATTTTCACTTCTACAGATTTATTATAAGTATAGATAGAATATACTTGTGATGGGTTTAAATGGGTTTTTTGTTGGCTGTGGTACATCCAGTAGTGGATAAGAAATAGGTAATTGCTTCTGTCATAATTTTGAAGGATTTTTTGTTAATAGTCACAGCACACAGTTTTATAGAAAGAAAACCTTAAATAAATTGTGAAAAAATATTTTTTAAGTTAAACAGTTTTAAAATTGTATTGTCATCAGAACTAAAGACTTCTACCAAATATCAGACAGATCAGACAACTGAAAGGAGTTCTAATTTTAATTACTAGATTTTGACCCAAACAAACTGTTTAAAAATAAAACAAATAAAACTTTTTCATAAAAGAAAGTCGTGCTCGTTACATCATTTATAACTCAAGAGCGGCTGAACGGATTTGGCTGAAAAATGGCAAGGAGGTTGCTTAGAACCAGGAGAAGGACATAGGTTACTTTTTATCATTTATTTTTGGAGTGGAGAGTGGAGTGGAGTGGCGAGTGAAGTGTAGAATGGAGTGGAGAGTGGAGTAGAGTGGAGAGTGGAGTGGAGAATCGAGTGGAGAGTCGTTTAATTGTTGGCGATACCGGCATTCACGCGGGCGGGCAAAGCCGCGGGCGAAAGCTAGAAATCTATATACCTAGATAATAGAAAGTCGTATTAGTTAACTCAAAATCGGCTGAACGGATTTGGCTGAAATTTGGTGGGGAGGTAGCTTTGAACTAGGAGATGTACATAGGACACTTTTTATCCTGCCACGGGGACGAAGTATACCACGGGCGAAGCCACGGGGCACAGTTATATTAATCTGATCTTCTTTTTCTATACGTTTATAAAATTGTAAACCAGCTGTGTCTGTACATTGGAGATATTAAAAAAACAGAAATATATATTATTATTATTTAGAATTCTTGTCTGTTTATTTATTTCTGTTTGACGCAAAAACAACTGAATGAATTAAATATTGATGTGTTTTTTTGTATAAGGTCTTGGTCAGACCTAAAATCTTTCATCATTCTCTGAACCTTTTACCCAACTCAGTTGGGGTCGGCTTTCCAGTCTAACTGTGATGCGGCTGAACTTCGATATTTTCGTGGAGCGACTGCCATCTGACCTCCACAACCAATGGTCATTATGTCCAATGGCGATATCGAAGTTCCAAGTTAGACTGGTTGGACTTTTGTGGGCTCCAACTACCCATAACGACTGCCATAGATGTTTGTATGGCAACCGGGACCGACGGCTTAACGTGCTCTCCGAGGCTCTCCGAGACCTAAAATTTTTACAAAATAAAATTGGACTTTTTCTTTACTCCGCTCACAAAGAAACATCTTTGACAAAGAATGTAGACGTCATTCGGCTCTAAACAAATGTACGGTTAGCCATCAGAGCAACAATATCATTCAACATTTCAAGTATTTCTCGTTTCTAGTTCACAACTATTGCTTGCCAGCTCGCATACGTTATATTTCCTTGGAAAGTAGTTTGGAATTGGATACTGTGTTCACCTATTGCTTATACAACATACTGTATTCTATACAGGGTAGGCACAGACGACAGCTTTTCATTTTAGTTCTGTATTTTTTATATAAATTTTTGTTCAACTCAGTAGGTATAGGCACTCAGATGTAAACCGAGGTTGCTCTCTTTTTCCCGGAGGCAGGACGGGGACGCGGTGGTCCCAAATTCAAAGGGACCATCTCGAAACCGAAGATGATCCAGAGTCAGCCGGGGTGCGAGGAAAATACCTTTTCGATCACTTTATATGGCTTTTTATGGTGCTAGCATCTCTGCCTACCCCTTCGAGGATATAGGCGTGAGTTTATGTTATGTTATGTTATATGGCAGCGTTTAAAGACTCAATACGACGTGCTGTTTTAAACGGTTCAAGTCTGACATAATCGCTACGTGGATTGGCACACGAAAAAAAGGTGTAAGTATTAAATTCTACATTATGGTCAGCTACATTTTTCTTTATATACTTATTTGATGTAAAAGTTGTCATAAGGTCGAGAATGCTCTGCATTTCCTTCACTACTTCAGGTTTTTTCATTTAAATCTAGTTTGCTTCCTCACAGCTTAGCGGTAAATGTAATTTTTAAAAAGCCGGTGCTAAGACGAACCTAATAACATTACGCTAACACGATTGTAGAAAGAATTTTAAATTTATGAAAATTGCTGCACTGAACTACCGAGTTATAATTAATGGAGACATAAGAATACATTAATTTGCAGCAACCTATATCCCCGAAGGGGTAGGCAGAGGTGCTAGCACTCACATTTCACCAGTTTATGTTTAGGTCCCAATGTTAGGTGGCGAGCCTATTGCCTTTAACCGGGCACTTATAAACCAGCGATAAATACACACATAACTTCGAAAAGCATCGAAAAGTCATTGGTGTGTGCCATGGTGAAGGTGGGATCGAACTCGAGACCTCGTCTCAGCAGTCCATTACCCAGACCACTAGGCTACCGCGGTATTTTTAAGCAATTATAAGTATATTTATTTGAATATGAGGTGCAAATAATCGTAGTATCAAATTGTAATGTACCTATTTAATTGATTCATGTTATAAAATAATTATATTTAATTTCAAGTTTGAATTTCACTAAGCACGTAAAAGGATTTAATGCATATGAACTCATACATATACATACAAATCACGCCTTTTTTCCCATTGGGGTAGGCAGATACAACATCTTTCCACTTGCTACGATCTTGGCATACCCCTTTCGCTTCTTCAACTTCCAGAAAATTTTGTTTTCATACATGCATATGAACTCATCGAATATATTTATATTAAAATATGATAAAAATTAAAACATGTAACAATTCATATTCAAATTTATTTATTAGTTAAACATAGGGTACAATAGTGATGTTGCAATAAAAATAGGGTAGGGTCATGTTCCGCCAAAGGCATACAAATATGAAATTTAAGTTACATTGCAATAGTTAATAAATGAAATGTCGTACATGCAGAGTTAATTAATTATTTTGATAAAATAATGTAAAAACGCAATTAAAATGCAACAAAGAATAATATTCGTTATCATGTAACAATTAATGAACCGATGGGGTTAAAATATCGAGTACTTACCTATGGCTCACTCGTCGACTAGTCGGACTGTTGTCTTTAGGTTTTTTTTATAATACGTAGGTGGCAGATAAGCACACGGCCCACCTGATGGGAAGCGGTCACCGTGGCCTATTGGACGTGTGCAACACCAGGGGTGTCACACACGTGCCGCAAACCCTGAAGGGAAGGGGGCCGGGCTAGGAAGGGGTGGGGGAGGAAGTGTACAGTGAGCTCTGGCTACCCTACTTACCGGCGGGAACACAATACGATGATTATTATGGCCGCGGTCTTCTGTAGGGCGGACGTACTTCCCCAGTCGGACTGCTCAGTTCGGACGCGAGATACCGTCGTATTCAACCTCCACGTACGTACGTTACGTAATTCTTAAAAGAAAAACATGTCACGTATTAATGAAAGAAACAGCATGAACCAAGAATGCCATGAACCTTATTGGTCCATGAGCCGACTAGGCTACGCAAATGGACTACTAATTTATGATAACAACGAAATTTGGTGCGAAAAACCCCTCGGAATGCTATGAATAAAATTTCAGTTATTCCACCGACACTTCACTGGGTTCGATTTAAATATTTAAGTACCAATATGGAGGGGTTGTTAAGTGTCCATACTCGCTTCTGTAGGCTAGTGATGTAAACACAATTATTAATTTTTGAGGCCGTCAAGCTGAGGGCCGCCACTGTAGCATGTAGTGGTAACCCCAGTCCTGAGACTTTACTTTTAGCTTACCATCATTCGAGATAAAGTCATTTTGACGTGTCATATATATATAAAAAAAAACAGAAAACGCATTGCACTTAAACATTGAGTTCGTGTTTTGAAACTTCACCGAGGACTGCAGCTGTTAACGTTAATTAGTACGTACGTACGTTAAGTAATAGGTCTTATTATGGTTGATCATTCCTAAATATTGACACCCTCTATTACCGTCTTCCTCCTATAGTCCCGGGTCCTGTAAGCGGGGTGTGAAAAAGCATTTGATGAGGCCGTCAAGCTGAGGGCCACCACTGTAGCACTATCAGTGTATGTATTGATGACCTCCGATCCGGAGAGCCTTTAGCTTACCATCAGGCGAGGTGAAGTCATTTTGACGTGTCCAATATAAAAAATAAAGGGAATTTAAAGCAAAAAATATAAGACTATCCATCCGTAAAGACATTAATAGGCTGTCAGACGTACTAAAATGTATTGCCTATTTCAAAGGCGTTCTCCAAAACCCTTGTAAGTGATGGTCCATAGTTACGACTGGGTACTTCGATTACAGGCTTTTTCTTCGCCAATTTTATGTGAGGATTATTAAGGGACCGTAGGTCGTAGAGATCTGAATGGATTTCTGTTCCGCATTTTTATATGCAGTACGTGATTGGTGATAGTCGTGAAGGTTTTACAGAGATGCGATTGTAGATGATGTGACAGGCTGACAAGGAGCGCGGCTGAGTTTAAGAGGTTACTATTAAATGGAGAAATCTGATGTTGATTTACTACAGATTTCTTATAGGTATATGTACGACTAGCTGTACCCACAATTTCGTCCCGGTGAAATAGATTTGGACACATAAGCTTGATTCATACATACATACCTTTTTTCCTCCAGGGTAGACAAAGACAACAGTCCGTATTTCTCTGCTGTCATTTTTTATATTGGACACTTCAGCATGACATCACCTCACCTGATGGAAAACTAAAGGCAAAGTCACCAATACATACACCGGTAGCGCTACAGTGGTGGCCCTCAGCTTGACGGCCTCATCAAATGCTTTCAAAACCTTTCAGCCCGCCGGTTTCGTGTACTTTTGACCTGCCCTTAATTCCTTTTCTAAAATTAATATTTTATCTAGTTATAAAGTATCAAGTTACGCCTCATTACAACAGCAAAAAGTCCTTCATAATCAACCAGCCGATTCAATGAATACATCTCTTTTAAAAGAAATCTAAGCAGCCATAGATTCATGAGAAGAACAAAGAAAACTACCTATAAACGTACATACACGCGTATAACATTATCTTCGATGGTGCAGTCGGATAAAAAGATATTTCATTTTTTCATTCAATCCAATCTTTTGTACCATGAAAATCCTACCCGAATCACCTGCCAAAACACATGTACTGTTGAAACGGATTTGTTTACTCTGCCAGTATCTGAGCGCACATAGTTACTTTCGGGCACTTTACAAACATACAAAGATAGACACGAAACACTCAGACTCAGTGTACTATGTCTATCAACTTCATGGGTCTAAACCACAACACTTGGAGTAGTTGCTACGCATCCATTTGAACCACTAACTGTTTGCTCGTGCTGCTCGTTTAGAAGACAAAATCGTGTAAGACTGAGCGCACATTATATACAAGGCAGTCTTCAGACAGATTATTGTTCTCGAGGAAATAAAAACGCGCACATTTCGAACAAAACGGCACAATTTTCGCCTCTCAATCGCTGACTCTTTAACCATTAGGCTATCGATGCTAGAAATAGGGATAAAATTTAATAGTAATAGTTTTATTTCAATGTACAATTATGTTCAAAACTACGGGTATAACTCGCTAATTGGATCATCTCTCTTATCGTCGGGTAAACTGTACCCAATAGTTATAACAAAAATATGTCTACTCACCATAAAAATGACGGATCCCGGCTCTAATGCTCGAACGCACAAACAAGTTTAATATTAACGGGCTGGCATTAGCACTTTCTTTTTTGCTGACAAAATGCTGGGAACACAACCCTTTTTATTGCTCATTTTTGCTCATAAATGGGTGTATTTGACGCGCGAATACATATACGTGCTCTGTACTAGGGTATTTTTAACCCTGAAGGCAAAAAAGTGTTATTATATTAAGATTCACGTGTGTATCTATTTGTCTATCTGTAGTACAGTAACTCATAAAAGAATGTACCGTTTTTTATTCAGTTTTTATTTGTTTGAAAGTTAGCTATTGAGATAATAATATTCTAGGGATAAAAAGCTTATGTGTTCCAGACTAAAATCTATCTAAGTAGGATATTTAGACGTTCCCTAGTGATATAATTATGCCGTCGTGCCAATCACAAATTTCCATTACACTCTTCAATCTATCCCTTCCCTATTTCAGGTATAAACACTCGAACCCCACCCCATTCATGCTGAGAAAAAAAATATTTTACCGCTTCACTTCACTTTATATATTCTGTGCTACCAGTATTTATGAAACGAAACACAATGTGAAACTTGGCACCATCTCGTAACAAGCTTCTTTTTCTTCAGAACAAACTAATAAGCGAAAACACTGGTTTGTAATGTCGAGACTACTGAGAAACAAATGGAAAAGAACTCCTTTTGAAGTAGGCTAAAAAAAGTAATATACAGTATCTGCCAGGGCATAAGCTATGGCAGTATCCACTCGCTTCCTAATAACATTTTAATAATAAACTCTTGTACGGAACAAAAGGAATGCCTTCGCTTGGTCGTGGCGTAAGTGTTAAGATGAAGCGATTTGTACACGCTGTTTAAAACGCTAGGTGATCAGGCATCCAGTTTACTCCAGCTATCTTTCTCAGATCACTAGTTCATTCCACTAATGGATTAGGTACCAATTCGTTTCTGTCCTTCAGCAAATTTAATGTGCCTAGCACATTACCATTTTAGTTTGCATTCCAATTTTTTACGGAATTTTCTGTGCGCGAGTCATGTGCTTGACTGTTTTTTTTACATTAAATATTGATTTGTTAACTTTACTTTTCACAATTTTAATTACTGTCGCCATTTGTATAGGTATTGTTAAACATTTTCACAGAAAAATAAAATTTGATGATACTTGATGGGACGAACTCATCTGGTATCAAGAGTCCTAGTGTACAAATTGTGTTTCTTCGAACAAGTTCATTTGAGTTCATTATGGACTCAGTGCGATCAATAATAAACCTGTAACGTTTCAGATTTCTGTTATAATTTTATTTTATACACTTCAACACGACTTCTGGTTATTAATTAGCATTAAATTCAAATTCAAAAGACTCGCTACGCTTATAACTTAAATCTGAAAAGAAGAACGTGAAGATTTATAGTGGATTCCCGCGGCCACAAATCAACCGTAGCCGTCAGAATTTGTGTGAATTTATACGATATATATGCAGTTTTTCTGGCCACTCACTGTTCCTTTGCGTAGAATATACCGAAAATATCGTAGTTGCTCACTTTATTTGCAGTAAACTGTATTCTTATCTGTACGTACTTATATTTTTTACGTTTTATACAAAAATTACTGGTATTTTTATTTCAAAAACTCGAAATTTCAAGTTGTTTTTAAGAACGTGACAGTCTTGTAACTAGGCACCTACAAGGAAAAAGTACCTAGGTACGTAGTTTTTAGGTATTTAAAAAAAAATACAGTATGTATTGTAATCAAACGCAAAGAAAATTTTAAGTCTGACCCTGAACTCCATAGTAAAAATACCGTACTGCTTAGTAATTTTTGCGTCCATCGCTACCAAATATATTTTTTACTTCAGAATCGTTAATTTAACATAACCCAAGTATTTTTTTACTAACACTATCATACAAACACAGCTATATTTTCTGAATTTACTTTTAATTAAAATTTCTTTTTGATTTTAATTAATTATGTTCGAACTTAGGAAATAAATTAAAGGTTTCAAGTATCTTAACAAGTAATTCGATAGTCGTCCGTATTTGATTCGTTCCAACTCGATGGGTCTTATCTTATTTGTGGATGGATTAAGCCAAGGAAAGCTTAACCATGATGGTTGGAAGCCTTGCCAGATTATCCTTCAGGGATCTTGGGCATAAGAACACTTTGGCAGGAATTAAAGGCGGCTTTTATAGGAATTACCTTGGAGTTTCATTTTTACTTAATTACGAGGAAAAAGGATTAAAAAAAAAAAAAAATTCTATTTAAAATTTTACGTGAATTTACAACGCGTAATGAACACTTTCAGTTACACAAAAACATTAGCGAATCATTCGCTGAGTAGAATCGTATTAAGCTCATGATAAGTTTTCTACCAAATGGTTCGGGATAGCCTTAATAGAAGCATGCACAAATTGGCAACGAATCATTTTGCCGCACGCGGTGCCTACTCCGAGAGGGAATAGGAACCGCAAGGGAAATTGGTCCTAACAACATTCGAATTGCCAACGTTGGCAGCCAAGGCCGCTCGTATGGTTTCACAGGCAGACGTGACGAAGCACGGATTGAGTTCGACTTACTCCCTTCATCGTTAACACTGGCAAGACTGGGGTGTTTTTTGCTCGCAAAAAAGTATGTAGGTACTCCTAAACCGATCTCTCCCCACTGACAGTTGAACCTAATAATATATGTTATATTATTAGGTTCAACTGTCAGTGGGAAGACCATAGTCTCCTGTTTTATTAGTAGGTACAGAAACTCTCTCAATTTCCTTCCCCAATCACTCCCAACTTCACCCACACTCCAGGGTCAGCAGCGCGATTGCATTGCAACGCCCCCTTTTTTATAACGTGCGGAAATCCCCATGGAAACCATCCCCGTCGGCCATCGGGGGCGGTTATGTCGAGATCGAACCAACTAGAACCGCACGCCGTCTCGGGTCTTAATTACCGGGGTATAAGGTTACCTAATAGGCATATCCTTCGCACGTTTTAAGATGGCCCCTCGACCCCCCGAAAGGCCCCTGGTGTTGCGTCTATAGGCAACGGTGACCGCTACCCATCTGGTGGGCCGTGTGCTTGTCTGCCACCAACAAAAAAACAGGCAAAAAAAGTATAGGTAGTAGATGTTTTACCTCACCTGTAGTTTCGTCCAGCGGAAAATAAACACACCGTTTGCCAACCATTAGGCGTTCAGTTTGGCACGAATTCCTGTTAATTCAATTCTTTATGTTTCAGTCTTAACTGTTTTATCGTGGGGACTGTTGGACTGAAGGTTACTCCTATGCAATCCGTAATTTGTTTACAACAAATAAGTAGATTTTGACACCATATTTTAGACATAAAATATACCTAGTGTCAAAATCTACTTATTTGTTTTTAATATGACAATAGGTATATACCAATATTGGCATATTAATATTGGTATATTGTCCTTTCCTTAAATACAATATTAAAAAATATAATGTATATATATTTAATAAATATTATAAATATAATATATCAATAGAAAAGTGGACTCCGGGATTTACAGTGTATATTTTGAATACAGCTGGGATTGATGCTAAGATAATAATAATAATAATATCGCTTTATTAATATGAGTACAGTTTATGGGTATGTATAAACGGCAACCTTATCGCTCATGGCAATCTCTGCCAGGCAACCATGACAATGATGACATTAAAATTCTGCACAGTTGGATACTGTAGGCTCGGTATTATTGTGCTCATGTTATATGAGCACCAATACCGAGTGCAATAGGATAACCAAAATAAAAATTGCTACAACGTTTTGCTAATCCGGGATTGAAACACAAACGATAACATGTCTGAATAGTGAATCTAAAGAAAACTAAATAATTTTATTCAAATCTAAAATTTTAAATCGTTAAAAATGGGCCTGCAGTGTAATGCTTTAAAAAAAAAAGCTTTTTTAAAACTTTACACTGCAGGCCCATTTTATTTTTCCTTCTACAATATAATTAAAATAGCTCAGACCCAATTCCTTCAACAATCAAGCAGCTATAAGATTTCTTTTTTATTTGATATAACAACACCGAACAAAGCAAAGTCATTCCACGCTAATGAAATTAAGCGCCTTTTTTTCTTGAACAACAAAAAAGTTTTTCAATTAAATGAACTGAAGTGTTCTTATTATGTGTTAGACTTTTGTGTTAGGTTATTTAATCTTAGTTTTCATCTCATTTGTTTAATCTTGGCAGTGTTTTAATTTGGCGTCTTGCTACAAAGCAAAGTTTTTGATGAATTATTGTGATTAAGTTTGTTATGAGAAAGATAACAAAAAGAAACGGGAAACAACATAATGATGAATAGTTAATCCCCCACCAGAGTCGGCAGCACAAGTGTGACACCGCTGATCTTGCACACGTCAATAAGCTAAGTGAGCCGTGTGCTTGTCCGCCACCTGATTAGTATAAAAAGGGCACTTTTTTTTCAAATAAGTAAATGAAAATTAAAAATCTTACTGAAATTAAGTCATCAAGTGATTACAAAATTTCTTAATGCTGTTATCAAAGCTACACAAATAAGTATGAAGCGTCCGCTTTCAACCATCCAAATAAATCATTCAATCGGTATTATATCTCATTGTGGAATTAAATTAATTAACATGTATAATAATTTACATACATAATTTAATTTATGCTGCAATAGAATGATATTAACCAATATTAACGAAACAAATATTTGTCATTATTTCAATTATGAATGATTGGGTGAAAACCTAATTTATTCAATTGAAAATTTCAATGATGAAATAATAGATTCATGAACTAATTATTTACATGCTCATAACGCTATTAGCATGTCAATAATTTGTGACAACGTATCTATAGCTTAAGATTTTTTATTTTTTGGTTGATCGCGCTATTCTCAGGAACTACTATTGTAAAATTGAAAACTGTTTTTTTACATTGGATAGTATGTTTATTGAGAAAGTTAATGGGCTTCTACTTGCCCTGGCTTTGGTAGTAAGTAGCAACTTACCGTTATGTTACTACCAAAGAGAGTGGAGCAGTAATCATAAATGCCAATAATTCGGACAAATTTCCATAACTTCGATACTATACCTACATGACGGGCATGTATGGCCAGGGGCGAAGGGGGGGATTTCCGCACGATAAAAAAGAAGGGACGAAGCTGCGGAGAATGGATAGTTCTTTATGCAGGTTAGAGGAAAAATTTAGATATTATTCTTTCACGCCAAACAACCATGAATTGTATGTACTACGAGTATAGGTACTTTCCATTAAACTTTACATTGTGTGACGCACAAATCTTAAATAAATAAATAATCAGGTGGACCATGTGCTTGTCTGCCTTACATCTGATCTGATCCATGTATAAAAAAAATCAAAGGAATCACGTCATTGATGGATCAGTCTTTTCATTGAGTTTTCGAATGAGCGGCTAGCACACTTGCAAAGTTAATTGACAATATTTTTGCCCCTATTTTATATGTACTGGTTTTGAACACGATAAAATAAAGTTGAAAGAAAAAAATACAAAAAAGATTTTATATTTTTCTTACCTTTCAGTAGGTACTATCTATTCTGTGCGATCTTCATTCTGTAGGTAACTTTAAAGGATTTCAAAAAAGCGTACTTCAATCGCATTTTTAATATTAAACCTTTCATATCTTTTGACAAGGAATATTCTTCTTGAGAACCTTATCCCGGATTGATACAGATCACGACAGTTAAAGGAATGAAAGAAAGTTTCCTTTTTTGTCTTACTTATTCAAACAATTTCAAATTTCTTTTTTATTTAACCTGGACGCTTATACTTTCACTTTTATTTATTTATTATTTTATAGAAAGTTATTTAGACCCTTAATAAGCATAGGCTTAGTGCCTCGGTGAGCACGTTAAGCCGTCGCCGTCGGTCCCGGTTACCATCTATGGCAGTCGTTACGGGTAGTTGGAGCCAAAAAAGTCCAACAACAACGGTCTAGCTGCAATGCTTCGATATCGCCTAATGTCACCATTGGGTTGTGAATGTCAGATGGCAGTCAGTTCACGAAAAATATCGAGGTCTAGCCAAATCCGCAGTTAAGACTGGTAAAGCGGATCCCAGACTCCGAGGTGAAAGCTTTGGATGCGACTGGGAATTAACGCTAGTTTGAAGAGAAGCATAGCTTATGATACAGTACTTTGGAACCCTGAGTGGGGAGTGGCCACATAAAATAAAATTTCGTTTCCTTGACTTTTAGATTATAGTCTGGAATAAATATAAAGTCTACTTTCTTTCCCTGAAATAGGTTCCTATGGGAAACGAGAATGAAAACATAATTATTTGTGGGACAATTGGCATGTGTTACTAATAAATCGCTTGAAAGTGTGCACTATCCGTAGCCATTATTTTGCTCTATAGCACTACTAACATCGTTTCCCCAATAGCTAGCGCTGAAGTTAGGCTTGAAGCGGCATTTAATCGGCTTAACTTTAGTCAGTATACCGTCGCCTGTACTGTATGAAGGCTGTTCCACTAAGATATGGCGCCAACATTCGTGTGGCCTGACTTGTATGCTAATTTTCATCAGCTTTGTACCTATTAATTTAGTTATTTAGTAATTTATAAGATATTATGTTAAGTTTGTAAACAGTTGCTAAACATTTCTAAACTATAAGTAGGAGCGAGTTTCTATTTTGTTCTTTGTACAGTTAGTGACAAAATGTTGCTGAAAACTAATTATTTTTTAAGCAATTTTGTAAAGTTTTATCGTTTTTTTTTCGAAAAACCGCAGTAGCCTAGTGGTTTGGGTAATGGACTGCTGAGACGAGGTCTCGGGTTCGATCCCAGGTTCACCATGGCACACACCAATGACTTTTCGATGCTTTTTGAAATTATGTGTATATTTATCGCAGGTTTATTAGTGCCTCGGAGAGCACGTGAAGCCGTCGGTCCCGGTTGCCATACAAAAACATCTATGGCAGTCGTTACGGGTAGTTGGAGCCTCAAAAAGTCCAACCAGTCTAACTTAGACCTTCGATATCGCCATTGGTTGTGGAGGTCAGATGGCAGTCGCTCCACGGAAAATATCGAAGTTCAGCCGCATCACAGTTAGACTGGAAAACCGACCCCAACTGAGTTGGGAAAAGGTTCAGAGAAAAAAAAAATATCGTTTTTTTTCGTACGTAAATCCACTCGGATATCCCTCCGCTGCCGGTCAATGTGGGTGGTTATGTGGGATCTAACCGACTAAAATCGCACGTGACTCTGAATCATCCGGGGTAAGGTGAAATATTGCCACTTTTATCTCATTTTCTCATTTTTTCTCACTTTCTTTTTCTTTTTTGTCATCTTTCATTTTCTCATAAATATTAATTTATAATCCTACTATCCTATTAATACTCTACTAACAACTTTACAACATTAGGCGGTCTTTGAGCAGTCGAAAGTACGAAATATTCCGGTATATTCAGGCGTGAATATACATAAATTCTTATAAATTAGTCAAGTAATATTTAATGTGTATATACATAATGATCCTTTAACTGCACAAACAGTATACCTCATTGTCATCTGTATAATATACAACATACTGCGTATAATTGGATGATGTCCCATCGAGGGTAACGGGTGACGGCTGCAGCTAAGATATGGGACAAAATTTACTGAGTACATTATTTTGGCCCGACTTGTATTGTTCGGGAGCTTTGTTGAAAGTTAAGTTATGTATAGAGATAAAATATAGGTACGAGCATTTTGGTAAAGAATAGAGCTACTAATAATTTCTTATAAAGGTACGGTAAGATTGCCTACAATATTAAATTGCCTATTGTAGATGCTTGAGCGTTTGCCTTTAAATATATCAGAAAATTATAAAGTTGAAGAGATTGTTTGTTTAATTGAATGCGTTACTCTCAGAAACTACTCGTCCGATTCGAAAATTTTTATTTTTGTTTTAGATAGTCTGTTTATTAAGGAAGGTGATAGTGTATATACCTGTATCATCGTACTATTACCTCAGGGAGCGGCGCAGTAATTATTATACATTAACAAATTGGGCAAATTTCCATACATTATTGCAAAACTTATCAATTACGGACATGTATGGGTTAAATAGGTGCGTGCCATGGGGACGAAGTATGTCACTAACAACGCCGCGGATGACAGCTAGTGTCCTTCATAAATTTCTTAAAATAATAATTATAACTACGTTTAAAAAACCGACTTCACAAACTAATATTTTTTACTTTTTAGTGTAGGTACAGAAATAGAAAAGTACCTATTTATTAGGTTTATTATGTACAATGGCATCAAAAACAGAATTTTTGCCGTATATTTGATGATTTACCCTTGATTTTCTCAAGATCCCAGTATCAGATCCTGATATGCTGGATATGGGACCACCTCAAAAGTAGCCTCTTTTAAATAGTTTTTTGTTTTTCAAAATCCATCCATAATTGGCACCGCTATTGCGTAACATACATACAAAAAAAGAAAAATAGCATACGAATTGAGAACCTCCTCCTTTTTGAAGTCGGTTAAAAACAGGTGTGGTTACAAAGAGAGATATACATTTTCATACAATTTTTCTTTTCGTCATCAACACACGTTTAATCTCCTTACAATCTCGGGTCCTTTGAGTGAGGTGTGAAAAGGACCCATCAAGGCCGTCAAGCCGGAGAGCACATAATGGTGGGTTTCACTGTAAACACTCACCCTTAGACGGATTGAAGTTATATTGACGTACAATGTACCTGATTTACAATGTATAGCTGCAAGTTTTTTTTTTATTGGTAATAGGCTCGTGTTTGACCACAATCTCACCTGTTGGTAAGTGATGATGTGGTCGACGGTGGAGCACGCTTGCCTAGAAGTAACCTATTCTCTCTAGTCTTGAAAACTCCCAGGTTGTAGCTTTCCGGAAATACAGACTCAGGCAGGGCATTCCACTCTTTAGCACTACGCACGATGAACGTACTGCCAAAACGTTTTGTGCGTATGATGTTTTAAATGACTGACTGTAAGGAGTGTAATGTTATCAAGGTTCATGTAAGCAATGTGATTTTTTTTCCACCATATCTAAATAATTTAGTCAATTTATAGAGTGGTTTAAATTCTTATTTTTCATGTCAGTGACGTCTTTACGACTTCATCTCGCCTGTTGGTAAGCTAAAGGTAAAGTCTCTGGAATAGGAGTCACCATTAGAAACACCAATAGTGCTACAGTGGCGGCCCTCAGCTTGACGGCCCCATCGAATGCTTTTTCAAGCGCCGCTTAAGGATTATTCAGAGTCCATTATACTCATAGCAATTAGCCAATGTCGTCCAAAGTTTGTACTACGGAGTCCTAGATCCGCTTAATGTTTTTAATGCATATCTTTTTCAGGAGTGACTCCTGTTTGACCTTCCAACCCTGAGTCGAAAGCCTGGCTTGACTTCAACAGAAAAGTCTTACCTACGTGTTTTTTATCTTCAGAATTTTTTAACCAACTTCAAAAAAGACGAAGTTCTCAATTCTACCGTATTTTTTTTTATTTGTTAGTACCACAGAACTTTCGACTGGATGAGCCGATTTTGGCCATTCTTTTTTTTACTTGAAAGCTGGTGCTTCTTGTGTAGTCCCATTTCAAAATTGGTCTAGTTGAAGTCGGTTTTTCTAAGAATTATTGTTTTGAAGTCATTTTTATTATTTTCATTAAAGTAATTTATTTCCTCCTTCTTAATTGTAATATATACAAGTAATATTATACAACATTTTCCTCCCATCTCCTAATAAGGCCCAGCAAACAAAGAGATGTTTGCCCTCGTTTGCACAAAAACGTTTATTCAGATATATTGACACTTAGACATTTGAGTAGGGTCAACTGCCCAGTGGCCGGCTGCCCGCCAGTCATTAGGCGAATGCAGGTGATTTGTTTATTACCTCGCCTTTGTTTGCCGGCCATGTGGTCTACAAATTACCTTTAATTAGCTTTAGTCTTAGATAATAGCGACTATGATAGTGATATCGGCAGAGCAATCAATTTTATTTGTATTTTTGTACAAGAGTCGAAACTTGGAGGGTACGGATAGGTACGTAGCCAAAAATTTTACTACCTTTTTTCGTGCAGAAATCCTCACGAATACCACCCCAAGTGGGGATGGTGGTGTGGGACTGGAACCGATTAAAACCACACAGCGTCTCGGGTCTTCAAACGCCGGTGCTTAAGTTGACTTAATGCCCTCGCACCCGAGTTGAACTAGAGGCATCTAGGCATCTAGGAGATCGCAGCCAGCGATAAGACCGCCCATTGTACATAACTTCCATTGTGTTATATTTACCTTGTATCTTGTGTTTGGTGTACAATAAAGAATATTTATCTTTTTTGAATGAAATTTTAAGCAATTGCTTATATTATATTTTATTATTTTATATTTTTTTATTATATATTATATATATTATTATTATTATATTATTTTATATATATAATATATAATAATATTATATATAAATATATATTATATATAATATAATAATATATATTATATTATATTATATATAAAAAAAGAAAAAAAAAAGAAAATCATTTGGAAATATTTATCTTATCCTATCTTCAAGATGTGGAAACCACGGTGTCCCTATCATCCCCATGACATCAAGGTATCCAAATACCTTGATATGATATATCATCATTAGATGAAATGTTGATATAACCATCAACTCCAACAATTTGTTTTCAGTATTAAAGCTGAAATTTCTCAAGAATATATCGTATAAATATTTTCTTACTATCACAGCCTTGCACTGCCTCAAGGCGCCGTTGCCAATCTTTCGACGAATAACATTTTAAAATAGCGACTTTAGGAAATTGAGATACGGGGCTTTGAAGCCCCTAATAGTTATTTATGATCGTATAACAATTTCAACTTCTCACATTAACAAGTTGAGGTTACCTTTATTGTGTAACTTAGTTCCGGTGTCGTGGAGAGGTAAATATTATTGTTTACAGGCACCAGGGTTCGATTCAGTTAACATAATAATAATATTAGTTTAAAGTAACAAATTAATTCATTCACCTATTAGTTCTAGGTTCGGCCTAGAATTCGGCCAGAATTTTGTACGTTGTTTTTAGGGACAACAAACAACCATAATATAAATATAGGCTCACAGTACAGTTTCTATACGAATTAGGAGGCAGACAAGTACACATCCCACCTGATGGGAAGCAGTCACCGTCGCCTATGGACTTGTGCAACACCAGGGGCCGTCATACGTGCGCAGCTAACCCTGGACAGAAGGGGGATCGAGGGATTCGGGGAGGGGGTTGAGGGGGAGGATTGAGAGTTTCTGTTCTGTTCTGTTTCTGCTGATAACGCAGGATCCACTGCACTTATTGACTTCATCATCATTTGAGAGGTATATTATTCCCGATGGGCTTATTATAAGTAACAACCGTCTTGTCACCCACGGCGCGCAGACAATCAGCTCGCCCCCCGCTCGCTTCGATAAACGATTTGATTTGAAACTGAAAACTTTTAAAAATATAGCAAACTGTAACTTTAAAAAGCGTAGCGCAAAATAAAATCAATAGTAATGACAATAAATCTAGTTCCAAACCTTTCTGAATACGGAACTCCTCGTAAAATATTGACCGAAAACACTTTTCCCTTCAGGTCCCTTATATTGATCAGGCAACGCAATAGCTGTTAGCAATAACAATAAAATATTACGAGGTTTTTGCATACCCTTACTAACATGAAGGGAATCGGCCGAGGCGATTTGAAGACTCGGAACTTATTTTGAATAGGCAAATATTTTTGTCGACAAAAACTCTTCGAAAATAAGGTCTGAAGATTTTTATACTGAATATGTAAATGTTTGGACAA
The DNA here is from genome assembly GCA_963576445.1 of Lithosia quadra. NCBI lineage: Eukaryota > Metazoa > Arthropoda > Insecta > Lepidoptera > Erebidae > Lithosia > Lithosia quadra. The sequence goes on from OY754879.1 coordinate 16,429,871, forward strand.
CAATTAGGAAATGACTGGCTGTTGCCTACGGCTTCGCCTGCGTGGAATCTGTTCTCGTTCTTGCAATCCATGGGAAACTATTCCAGGGTTAAAATAGATTGAGGAGGTAACAAACATCTGCACAAGCTTTATAATATTAATAGGATAGGCAAACACTTTCCTAAGTACCACGTATTTATTATTATTATTTACGGTTGGGATGCCGGATTGCCGGACGGGTGATCAGCCTTGTCTTTGAAGGCCATTTCACCCATTTCCCTCTGGGGCGGGACTGTCAGGCAATCACGGAGCCCCTCCGAACCTACCTGTTAGCTTACAAAATCTTATGATCTGCTCCACCTTCAGATCCTCTATGTGTTCTTCTTCCAGTAAGTACCACGTAAGTTCTAAGATTTATTTTTTAAATATAGGACACGTCAATTTGATTTCACCTCGCCTGATGGTAAACTGAAGGTAAAGTTTACTGAGTGTAAAGTTTACAAGAATTAGGAAATGACCGGCTTCACTCGCGCGGAATTCTGTTTTCGTACCCGCAATCCATGGGAACCTATTCATAAATAACCCCTTGTAACAAATTACAAAATCCGTTCAGCCGTTTGAGCGTAATGAAGTAACAAACATTCAAATATCTTCACATACTTCCACATTTATAATATTAGTAGGATAAGATAAGTAAACACTTTCGTTTAGAAATGTCAGCCTTAAGATTTTATACTGAGTCTGTAAATATTTGTAAGAATAGTCGGACAGCAAAATTATGAGATGAAATTCATGAGTTCGTGACCTAACATTGGATAGAGGAATTATTATTTAATCTGAGACTATACTTACCATTATACTTACATAGTTTGCATAATATTAAAGACACAGATCATCCTCTGAGCCTATTCACAACTAAGTTGGGGTCAACTTTCAGTCTAACTACAAAACAGATGGCAATCGTCTAACAAAAAACAACGGAATTTACTTCTGATATTTTTTTGTTAAGTGACTGCCATCTGGCATCCACAACCTACTGGTAATATCGAAGTTTTGTAGTTAGACCTGGGTCCGTAGACAAAGTGCCTCCGTCTGCTTATCACCTAACTCATAGATCCATTAATACCATTTCTGCACTAAGCCTATTCTTTGCTGCCGATCAAAATTTCAGGCCATATAAAGAACTCTACCGATTCGGAAAACTCATAGAAATATTATCAGATTTTTTGAAAACTCAGCGAATACGAAAACTAATATCTGACGCCATTGAAGCATTATATACTTACTTGTTAGGTCCTGTACGGGTGTGAAACTTCCAATTACATATCCAAAGCAATATCAGCTCAAATTTTAAGCTGCTAGGGTTTATTTTTCCTTGAAAGTCGTTGACTTTGATGTCATCATAAATTACCAAAAGTAGTTGCGGTCGCAATGTGCTTTATTTTGAAAGGGATATGGGTGATTATCATATAAAATGGGGACTGAAATTAAAGTTGTAGGTATCTGTACCTAGATCGTTCACAGTGTTGTGATGCGTAGATGTTTTATTATGAGGGTCGGTTGTCGATATCAAGTAATAACATTGCAAATAAAATTAGGACTCACTCTCACACTCAAATATTTGTTTTGCTAATTTGGACAGTAATATATAAGCAGTAGGTATGATTTTCGAACGATATCCATGTGTCGTTATTATGAAGCGCTCGTCAAGTTTGCTGTTATAGTAAATTGTTCTTATAACCACAAATAGTAATGTCCCTCGTTTTATCACATTGCTTATACTATGTAAATAGGGTATTAATCTTTTTTTCCTTATACCATTCAGGTGGCAGAAAAGTATACGGCCTACCTGATAGGAAGCGGATACCCTGGCCTATGTACGTGGGTAACACCAGGAGCATCACAATCGCGCTGCTGACTCTTTAAAAACCTTCTAATGCCTTTCTTGAAGAACAAAGATACTAACATCTGGGTTTTAAATCTATATAATATAAAAAAGTCGTGTTATTTAGACTTTTTATAACTCAAGAACGGCTGAACCGATTTGACTGAAAATTGGTGGAGAGATAGCTTAGAACCAGGAGATGGACATAGTATACTTTATATCCTTTTTTAGTGGAGTAGAGAGGAGTGGAGAGTGTAGTAGAGAGTGGAAGTGGAGAGTGCAATTTCTGTGCAAAAAAAACGATTTGATTACGCTAAATAGATCGATTTTTTTCACGTAATTTTCCGGATCAGGATTGATCAGTTAGTATAATTATTATTGAAATCATCACACAATTTGTAAATACATCAAACTTCCCAAATATTAAACTTAGAGTCTTCAAATCAATCAAAGATGAAGGTAACTTAAAACGCTTCAAAATCATCAATAGTATAAGTATTTATAACTTTGGATACCCAAACTGAGAATTATTTGAGAGTTTGACAACCCTTTCATGCTTAAACGCATTCCAGTTTCCAATATGAAGCAATATCTTCCAACAATTATTTAGTTTGTAAGATCTTCATCATCGATGTAACAGTGTAACAGTTTCTTTGAAAACATTGTAAATCAATGTCTTGTCCAACAAGTCTGTAAGATAAATCTTTTGAGAAATTTTTGGCTCAACCGTCAAGGCTAGACATTTGGTAATTGTTTTGCTCTGCGTCGGTAACTTTTATGTTACTCATCATCTTTATAGTAATTTTTATTTGTGTTTAAAGTTTGCGGTTTTGAGCCTGGGGTAACCTTTTGATTGATATGTCGGCTTTTCCGAGAGCGACTGCCATCTAACGTTGTGCAAGTCAGAGCGTGACCGTCAATTTAGCAGGTTATCTTTGAGCTCCTAAGTGTGGCCTTTGTACATACTTTTTGTATATCTCTAAGCTTGTGTTTCCGGAAAGCTATAACCTGGGAGTATTAAAGTCACGAGTGAATAGATTCCTTCTAGGCAAGCGTGATTCATCGTAGACCACATCGCCCTTTACCATCAGGTGGGATTGAGGTCAAACGTAAGCCTATCATGAATAAAAAAAAATTGTTTGGTATACACCAGTCCTGGGAATTTACCTTTAGCTTACCATCAGGCGAGGTGAAGTCATTATGACGTGTCCTATATAAAAAAAATGTCTTTTATCGTGTTGAAATCCCAACGGATACCCTCTCGACAGACGTTTTGTTGGACTCAAATCTACTAAAACCGCTTGGTATTTCGTCACTTTGATCCTTTACCCTTATATGACGCGCTAGGGACCACGACTCATCACTACTTCTGCTATTTTTGGTTGGGTCGCCAACCATCACCTCCAGACCCAGACTTGGAGCTCGAAGAAACTTTTTAAACAACCTGTTAACCTAATAAGTAGGTAACATAAACACGTGTACACACAGCAAAGGAAATAAGTATAAAATTTCACATGTGAAGTGCGTCGCGTGTGCGTATGTAAAGATGTATACGTATCACCTCGGTCATGTGTACACGTGTTTATTTCTCGATTATACGAGAAAATTTCGATCAAATTTAATACCATCCGCGTTATTTTCCATGCGAATACATTATTGTTAATACATAAAACAGCTTCATTAATTCTCTTTGACATGCGGTCCGTATGAAATCGATTGCTGAAAGAGAAAGAATGTCGTTGCTATAAGTGGAGTGTAAGTAATGTGACGTCAATAAATGGAAAATTACATCTACGTGTATTATACGGTACCATTCTTATTATGTTAAGTGTAAGATACGAAAGATAATACAAAAGGTTGAATATACAATGATCGTAATAATTCCAATCCAAGTAGGAATCACCATATTGAAGTTGATGATATCACAATGCCATAATAAATACTGGCAGTCAAAATTTGAGTAAGTTGAGAATTTCGTAGACAATACATTTTTGTATCTACGCCGTAGCAGAAACATTTTAGATGTAGGCTTTACGTCAAAGGTCTACGCTCGCGTAGCTTTTAGCGTAGCGTAAATTTACATTTCATTTTTCTGCATTTACGTAACGCGAAGTGACATAATTCTTTTTCAAATTATAAACTTAAATAAAAGATAGCGGGATAGCGTACAGTCAGCGTCAAAAGTAGATTATGATTGCGCAGATTTTAAAGTTAAAAATCTGAATAAAAATTATTAATTTATTTGAACCAACATTTTTTAAAATATTTTATTAGAGCCCAATAAGAAGTTGAGCAGTGTTTTACGTTATTCAAAAACCAATTTGAAAAATCTGAAAATCATATACTTTTGCCGCTGGCTGTACGTCTTCTCCTCCTTATAAACCTTTCTGCAGCCCTAAAAAATGTGAACAGAAAAACTGCTGTATATTTGATTATGGTCTCAAATCTAAAGAGCAGACGAGCCCAAGGGATAGCTTACTAATTTTTTTTAATAATTTTATTTTATTAAAATCCATTCTCTTACAAAAGAATAAACAAAATAAATATGTCACCTTAATACTTAACAAAATAGGTCAATTAAATAACCCGCCCCTGATCGCGCCCGGTTCAAAGGTGCCCATCACACTTGCCGCATTTCCACGTTGGATTGCGACGGCCATCCTCTGCACCAGGAACGACCCGTAGCGAGAGTCACCCGTGGCCTCTATGAGCCTTTGCCCAATCGCCCTTATAAGGCTTTTGGCCTCTTTGCCCTAGCTCCCCAAAGTCTCCACCGCCATTGGCACGAACGCACTGGCTTACTAAATAGGGTTGATATAATTATTATATTATACAAAGCAGGTTTCGTAGTGCTCACGGGAGGGCCATAAATTTGTTACAAGTGCTGATTATGAATATATTTCGTCGTAACGTCATGTGAATTATTGCTGTTGATGCTAATTTATTGGCCCTTGTTAATATTCATGTTTATAATTAAAACGCTTTTGTAATAACTTTAAAACTTTCGTAATATGGTACCTACCTACACAAATATTTTTTTTTTATGTCGGTCACGTCAACATGACTTCACCTCGCCTGATGGTAAGCTGAGGCAAAGTCTCTAGAATGGTGGCTCTCAGCTTGACGGACTCATCAAATGCTTTTTCACGCCCCGCTTAAAGGATTTTCGGAATTAACGTGATAGTTGACCGGGGTAGCCTAGTGGTATGGGTAATGGACTGCTGCTGAGACGAGGCCTCGAGTTCGATCCCAGGTTCACCATGACACACACCAATGACTATTCGATGCTTTTCGAAGTTATGTGTGTATTTATCGCAGGTTTATAAGTGCCCGGTTAATGGCAATAAGCTCGCCACCTATTACATTGGGACCTAAACATAAACTGGCGAAATGTGGGTGCTAGCACCTCTGTCTACCCCTTCGGGGATATAGGCGTGAGTTTATGTTATGTTATGTAATTAACGCGATATTAAACTTTTTCATAAATTTAATAGAACCGGCAACTGGAACCGCGGTCCCAGCTTTTGCGGTCCCAGTCGCTGGAATCCTCATTTAGTCAACCTGATACCTACCACCTTAGAATCATAGCAAGTGAAAGCATGTGGTCTCTGCCTACCCCGACATGAAACAGGCGTGAATACATATATGCGTTCAGAAAACCGAGCCTTATATATATGTATATATTAATCACAGCGTAATCATGATATGAATTTTGTATGTACGTGCGTCTGTGCATAAGGTATTAAGGCTAATGGCTAGTTTTGGTAATGTGAGATAAAGATGGAGATTGGATAGTAACCCGTGGTGTAGCAAGGGACTTCCTTACGTTAGATGTGGTTTTAAGGAGAAGCTTATGGGACTAAGGGTTCGCGACATTAATTTTGCTTTATCAGATTATTTTCTTTGCGATTAAGTCGCGAGTAGATTTTATTAATGAGAGTTTGTTGGGGATTTTACTGTTAAGTATTTAAAAATGAGGTATAGAGTGTACAAAATGGGGAATGAAGACTCAGGACTCAGGTTTGGTGTCGGCAGCACGAGTGGGATGCCCCTGGTGTTGCACGCGTCCGTAGGCCACGGTGACCGCTTCCCATCAGGTGGGCCGTGTGCTTGTCTGCCACCTAAGTGGTATAAAAAAATAGCTCACGTATTTCCTTCCTCCTACAGCCCCGGGTCCTTTAAGCGGGGCGTGAAAAAGCATTTGATGAGGCCGTCAAGCTGAGGGCCACCATTATGACACTGTCGGTGTATGTAATGAGGACCCCCTGCCTTAGTTTTTACCTTTAGCTTACCATCAGGTGAGATGAAAACATAATGGTGTGACCAAAATAAAAAATAATAAGATACCCAGGTAGCGAGGCGGTTGAATGTTGGACTGCTACATTGAAGGTCATTGGTTCGGTACCCGCGGTAAATGCAAAGATTTGTACGCATGAATATAATGTTTGTTCCTATAAATGTACCTATATTAGGTATATAAATGGTAGGTATATATAAATGGTCTATAAGTATTCATATCAATATTAGTAACTGAAATTACTAGTATTCCCATAACCCTGCAGCTTAGCTAAATCGGTAATGTACGGCCCAGAATTCCAACCCAATATCTCGCGATCCTAAAACCGACTTCCTAACCACTAAGCTACCGATCAGTCTGCAGAAATTACACGCTCTGTGCACACTATTTCCTAGCGCAAAAACAAAACAATACATTTACATAAAACAAAAGGTCGCTTCTAATAAAATAAGCGAGCATCAATCAATGGGCTTACTGTGCCGTGACAAACAAACACACTAACATCTCGTCTGCTTCTGTATCAGTAGCCGGAAGCCGGTCGGGTATTTGTGGCGTGACTTACGGCCCGCTTCCGCCCGCCATATTTGCTTTACTTGCGCCACATCCGGGGCGCTTACGTAATAGTATTTGACAAATACTTTGGCTATCGATTGGTGGTTAATAATGTTAGTCTGGTCTTAAACCTATTCATATTTAATTGCTTGTTGTGATTCTTTTGACTAACTATCTCGTCATCGCAGTATTGGTTCCGAAGGCATTTAAATCTGCATTTAAATCTGCATTTAGATCTGCATTTAAACCTGCATTTAAATCTGCATTTAAATCTGCATTTAAACCTGCATTTAAATCTGCATTTAAATCTGCATTTAAATCTGCATTTAAATCTGCATTTAAATCTGCATTTAATTCTGTATTTAAATCTGCATTTAAATCTTACCACCTCTACATCGGTCACGTCAACATGACCCCACCTCGCCTGATGGCAAGCCAAAGGTAAAGTCTTAGGAATGGGCATTACCATTACAAACACCGATAATGATATAATGGTGACCCTCAGCTTGACAGCCTCATCAAATGCTTTTACACGCCCCGCTTAAAGGACTATAGCAGGAAGGAAACACAGTCCAACTGAGGAAGTACCTCCGCCCTACAGAAGACCGCGGCCATAGTAACCATCGTATTGTGTTCCCGGCGATAAATACAGTAAGCAGAGCTCACTGTACCCGTCCTCCTCCCCACCGCTTCCTAGCCTCCCAACCTTTTCCTACCCCCGCCCCTTCCCTTCAGGGTCAGCAGCGTGTGTGTGACGCCCTCGGTGTTGCACAAGTTCATAGGCCACGGTGACCACTTCCCATCAGGTGCCCCGTGTGCTTGTCTGTCACCTACATGGTATAAAAAAGGCACCGAACCGCTTAGTTTCTAGATGAAATTGTTTGCACCATATTAGGGTGATATCTCAGTCTTGCAAGTGTTGTTCTTTATAGTAATTTGTAATTTCCACGATCCAATATTCCTCAATCCACCATCGACCAATTTTCAACTAAATAAATATTCTGAATAAATAAATAAATATTCTACGACATTTTACACAGCGCACCCTAGACCCAAAGTAAGCTTAGTTTAACTAGCTTGTGTTATGGGTTCTAGAATGCTGATACACATACTTATATACTTCTTTTTTTTTGTAAATACATACATATTATACATAGAAACACTATGTATAATATGTATGTATGTAAACTGTGTAGAATTGCCAACTAAGCTAATACCCCAGAGTGAGCGATAGTTCAACCACCAATATATCGAGTGCCGAGCGTACAATTGATCCCGTGACGTCACACAGTCACTGTATTGCACCAAGCTCCTTTTATTACACCTAGCTTGTATGCGACTGTAGTTCTGGGCCTCGATTCTGCTTAAGGCAAACCACTGTAATACCACTGACACTCTTAAAATGCTATTTAATTGTAGACTTTACCGTTATACAGTTAAAGTCTAAAATCAAATGAAAAGAATTCATTTAACTTTTTCATTCGCTCTAAAAATATCATTTGACTTTAGACTTTAACCTGATAAGCATAAAGTCTACAATTAAATGGCATTTTTAGAGTGTCAGTGGTATATCTCAGTGGTTTGTCTTTAGCAGAATCGAAGCCCTGGTTTGCTACAAGAACAGTTGCTACAATATCAATCAATATTGTTGTCCACTAATCGATATAGGCCTACCCCAATGTGTGCTATAAGCTTCCGAATCTTGACCTTCCGTGAAGTAGATAGCTTTTTAACCAACTTCAAAACAGAAAGGAGGTTCTCAACTCGACTGTATTTTTTGTACTAAATTCATTCATTGTACTAAATTTCAGTCAGATTCATTCTGTCGTTTTTGCGTGAAAGAGCAACAAACATACATCCAGATATCCATCCATACATTCTTACAAACTTTCGCGTTTATAATATTCACGTCTTTATTAAGTATGATAAAAATACAATGAAAATTAAATAATATTTACATTAATATAAAAACTAAAAACTAAACAAAATAAATATTTACATGGCGTCAAAAAAATTATAAAATTTGAGTAAATTATGTAAATTTTAATTACTTATATCAATTCCTTCATACTTAATCTACTGTTTAATTAAAATCATAATACTGTGATACTGTAGAATATATCCAATAACCCGGACATTTGAACCAATTAAAGCCTCTTATATCTCTATCTCTAGAGAAATGAATGTGGTGCTAAATGTCTGATGCAGCTGCGGGGTGACCTGCGCTATGTTAGAAATGATTAGGAAACGGATTTTGATAATCGATTCCTATATAACTGTATTATTAATAGGGACGTGCTAGTTGCAGTCGTTGTATAATATTATATTTATTTTTCTCGCACGGAAATCCTTACAGAGACCCTTCCTGCTGGCCAGCGAGGCTGGTATTAGTGCGCAGCATCTAACGTGGCCAGATTTTGGAGTAGTGTGGGCCCCATTACCTACTGCAAAACCTTGCCAAGTTAGATGCTGTACACTATACTTATTTCTAGGCGACGCATTTTGCCACAAACAAGTATAGTGTACAGCATCCATCTTGGCAAGGTTTTGGAGTAGTGGGGTTGAGTGGGGCCCACACTACTCCAAAATCTGGCCACGTTAGATGCCGCGCACAATATTGTCGTACTTGAACCGACTAAAACCGCAAGCCTTCTTGGGTCTGTAGAACACTCGGAATTCAGTTATTGTTTTATGTTATATACCAGTTCTATTGGACTAATTATTGCAATCAAACAAGGAAGACTTTATGTCTGACCAAAAACTTTTAACAGACCAAAAAAGGTATCAAAATTGGTTACGTAGTTTTTACATCCATGGCAAACAAACAGATGAAAATACGAAAAACATATTTTTGTGTTCAGAAGCGTTCTTTTAATATAGGTAACTCGAAGTTTTTTTAATTACCTTAATGTACATACACAACTAATTTACAATTTTATAATAGTACTAGCTGTTGCCCGCGGCTCCGCCCGCGTGGATGTCGAAATCCGTTTCAAAAACTATCCTATCTCTCAAGTTGGATCGAACTGCACATGGTGTGCGAATTTTATTATAATCGGTTAAGTGGTTTAGGAGTCCATTGAGGACAAACATTGTGACACGAGATTTATATAATAATAGTATATATAAAGATAGGTAGATCAGTTACGTCTGCCGACTGCGTCCAATCTGAAAAAATCACGCTAAAATCTAAAAACTTGCTTTAGAGCAATATAGATCAACAAAAAATCTCCTTTGTCAAACACAGTGCCAATATGAGGGATCACTGTACAAAGCCGTCAATTTAGCCTATCTTAGATGGAGAGACTAAGTAACTTTGGCTATTAAGCCCGTAGGAAGGTTTAGCTACCCATAAAATTATACCAAAAAGGTGTGGATCATGAACATGTAGAACCTATGGATAAAACAAGCTAAAGACGAAACTGTGTCACAAAATGGCGGCAGCGGCGGCTAAACATGTGTAAGTGAATTTTGGGATGCAACGTGTTGTCCAAATTTGATTAAAATGAGATTCCTGGATATAATTTTGTTTGCTGTCACTACGGTTTTTACACTATTTCGCTACACAAGAAATCATGCTGTATTTTATATTTCGCTACTATTACTGATTAAATCGAATGACGTTTGCCGCGTAGTGGCTCACTAAATGTGACTTGTATGTATTAGCAAGTGGGCCAACTCCAGTATCGCCAATGTTGTTTTCTTAAACGAGTTCCATCCATAGGTTTTATACTGCAATGGTATTGATGGTATATTGAGATTCAGTTGAAAATTACTAATGTAAAGCCCCAGGCTGATGTAAATTAACTACAATATTATAATACGGGTAAACATAAAAGTTGGAGGTAATAATATTTAATGAGAATAGTTTGTTGGACGTTCATATTGAAACTGTTTTATGAGTTTGCTAGCTGTCGCTCGTGGCTTCGTTCGTGTGGAATTTTGTTCCCATTTCCCATAGGAACCTATTCCAGGAATAAAAAGTACATACACAGGAATGGGATAAGCATGCCACGTGGAGTTTTGTTCTCGTTTCCCATAGGAACCTATTCCAGGAATAAAAAGTACATACACAGGAGCGGTATAAGCATGCCACGTGGACGAAGCCGAAGGCAATAGCTAGCTAGACTATATAATCTAGCATAAGTTCCTAAAAATTTCTTCCGCAATAAATTGACGAAACGCTTCAGGGATCGCCTTAATAACTTTTGATAATGATTTAGAGCGAAGAGTTTTTTCTACGGATCCCAGGCTTCACCGCGAAAGTTTAACTGAATTTACTGGCAGTTTGCGAAGCTATACATTATGGTAATATGTGTACTTTATCGGTGTTATGTGATCTTCCTTAATAAGAATTTTATCCTGTCTGCAGTGATGAAAATTTTTTTTCGTGACTTTTGCCCATAAATTTGGGTTAAGGGTACATTATGTTAGTATGTATACAATGTACCCGTTTTGAGAATTAATACTCCCTATAGGAGTTATGGGAATGTAAATATTGTGGTTAATTATCTAACTTTTAAAGCCCGTTTAGGCTGTGAAATGATCTCTCTACTGTGGTTTTCTCAAGCGACTGCAATATGGAGTTTTTCAAAAAGAGAACTAAAAAGTTTTAAAGAGTCGGCAGCGCGAGTGTGACGCTTTTAGTTTTACATACGTCTATAGGTTATGGTAACCCCTTATCATCAGGTAGGCCGTGTGCTCATCTGCCACTCCTGAAGTGGTGAAAAAGAACCATTCATTTTAAAATGTTACACGGTTCCATCACGTCCGTGTACCAAAAATGGTATACGGACGGCATCATGAATTTTTTTATTGTATATAATACTCCATGAATTGATGGATGAAAGAAATTGCCGAAACAGATATATGAGACGAGGGTGAATGGGCAACCCGGTGAAGGCTGACCTAGGCGTACATATTCTAATCAGATCCAGGACGTTTTGGAGAAAGGCCAGGTCAAGAGTACCCGCAACCGGCGTGCGTGTATGAAAACAAATTATGAAAGTTGAAGAAGCAAACGGAGTATGCCAAGATTGTAGCAAGTGGGAAGATGTTGTCTCTGCCTACCCCAATGGGAAAAAGGCGTGATTTCTAAGTATGTATGTATGTATAATACTCCATTTTGTCCGTTCATATTATTCATATAAGATACCTACTATTACATGTAAACTAAATTTAGAGTACATAATGGAACTAACCACGAGAGCCAGCCATTCCCGTTGAGACCTCAAACGGTATTTGAGAATCCATTTGTAATGACGGCTCTAGCTTAAAGTTCTATTAGTTTGCTAAGAGCATTTATCTTGTAAGTAGTAGTATACCTACTATTAGTTGACCCAAATACTTGCAATACTTGTATGCCTACTCATTTTAGTAACAAAAATGTTACTATATAATATTACTAGTTGAGACCAACCTGCGTCATATCTCCAGGTTTACTACACTCTTTATGATAAAATATACGGCAAATTTTAAATGTGATCAAGACCTTTTTAATAAAAACTGTACAACTCATGGTACAACTGGAACAGATTTGTCCCATTGGTAGTACAAAGCATTGCCTCTTAACATAATCATAACATAATAAGAGAATAAACATTTTCTACACAATTGATCAGAAGCTTGCCTTATCACTAGTTAAATACCTAGTATATGGCGCAACTGGCAGTAATTTGTTCCATTGATGGTACAAAGCCTTCTATCATACTTTAAATAAAAGACAATAAATATTTCTATCACAAACTAATCAAAATCTTGTCTTACCTAGTAAAACAATTAGTATTCAATGAATGGTACAACTGGCATTGATTTGTCCCATTGATGGTACATAGCATTTTTTTAGCATAATTCAAACTGAAGAGAGTTATGTATTTTCTAAACAATTGAACAGAAACTTGCCTTACCTAGTTAAACAACTAGTATAAATTTATAGTACAAACTGGCAGTGATTTGTTCCATTGATGGTACAAACCATTTTCTTCTATCATAATTTAAACAAAAGACAATAAATATTTCTATCACAATTAATCAAAAGCTTGTCTTACCTAGCTAAACAACTAGTACACAATGAATGGTACAACTGGCATTGATTTGTCCCATTTATGGTACATTGCATTTTTTTAATGTATAATTCAAAATAAAGAGAATAATTATTTTCTAAACAATTGATCAGAAACTTGTCTTACCTAGTTAAAAAACTAGTACAAATTAATGGTACAACTGGCACAGATTTGTCCCGTTGATGGTACGAATCTCTTAACATAATCCAAACGTAAGAGTATAAGTATTTTCTGCACAATTGATTAGAATCTTGCCTTACCTAGTTAAACTAAAGTACGAACTGTTTCGCTACATAATTTCATGTCCGTAACAGTAATATTTACACAAATGTATGTAAATAAAGCACATTGTACTAAACAAGTTTGGCTCCGGCTTTGCTTACATAAATCAGACTTATATAGAGGGGGTGAGCCAAACTCTGGCTTGTGACATGTTGCAGTAATACAAAAAATATCGTAACTTTGCAAAATTTTCGATTTTCTCTATTTTCGATATTCTAATTTTCTATAAATATACACGATATTAGAGATATTTAAAATAATGCCTGCATTTTTTTTATTGGTAATAGGCTCGCGTTTGACCACAATCTCACCTGTTGGTAAGTGATGATGTGGTCGACGGTGGAGCACGCTTGCCTAGAAGTAACCTATTTACTGTTGACTTGAAGACTGCGAGGTTGTAGCTTTCCGGAAATACAGACTCAGGCAGGGCATTCCACTCTTTAGCATTAAGTATGTTAAGTGAACGATTCTGAACACAAAAATATTATATTTAAAATTCTCGTCTGATTGGCTTGGCTGTTGGTTCGCGATAGACTTAAAAAGTATTGAACTGATTCTAATGCGGCTTTCTTATTAGAAAGGTCTTTACCAGATTTAATTGCAGTTGGAAAAGTAGATCAAGAGATACGATCAAAAAACGACAACATAAATAAACGCATCCAGTTTTTAAAATGTTTGTACAAAATGTAATGCAGAAACATAACCTCACTACGAAAATAGTATTCAGACTTTTGTTTAAACCTAATATACTTTTATGAAACTCAACATTTATTTGTTTTTATTTTATGCACTAGTATTTTGCCAGAACGGGTTAGCGAGTAGGGAAATATTTTCAAATGCCGGAATTTGTGGTTGCACGGCTACGTGTCTCCTTTTTGTTTTTCTCTATTTATGAGTTTGTTTCTTATGTAGTGACTTTGTAAGTTCTCGTTTCTATTTGCCTACTGTTCATATTTGGTTAGAAATTCTAAACGGCTCGGAAACTTGTACGCGACAGTCTGTGACAGATAGCATGCAAAACAAATCGTTTTAAAGTAGAGCCAAGTTCTGCGTCATGATTGTTTAGCAATTTGAAGTTTGGTAGTGGTGTATAGAGCCAAGTGTGTTTTACAGTTTTTTTATGTATTGTACTATGAATACTTCCCGGGTTTGCTCGAACAAAATAGTAAAGAAAGAAAATATAATAAGTCGAATGCAGCGACACCAGGTTTAATTGTTAATTTCAGACATAAAGGATGAAGGGTGAAAACATTTGTAAGAATTACAAAAAAAAAATTACGTAATTCCAGAATTGAAATCAACGTCACCGGGTACAAAATTGAAAATGTATACAATTCAGAAAAGTTACCAAATATAAACACGAAATTTCATCAAAATCGATTCAACCCTTTAAAAGTATTTCAGTCACATACACACAAATGGAAGCATATTATATTATATTCATAAACACTAGATGTTTTTCACGGCATCATTAAGTACCATTCTAACTATACAAGCGTTATCCTGATAACAACGAAGAATTTATCCAATTGGTGCAGTCGTTTGGACACTACGCGCGTCCGTACATATCGGTAATTCCTTTTTTTTTCGATATAGATAAAATTATATTCACAATGTCAGTCTTACAAAAAACTTACAATAACTATTTTTACACAAAAAAAAAACAATTTGTGGTACTTTAAAACTTTGATACTTTCATACAAAATAGTTGTTGTTATCGCCATAAGCATGAGTTGGCAAACTATCATACTAAAATGTTACAAAATATTTAGCACAAGCTATAACAGCCTTTATTACTCTACGCATAAGAACTAATATAATAACGATATATTTTTGAAGTTAAATAAAACTCAGAGTGTATGCGATTATGAAACTTATTTTCAAAGATTTAAGAGCGATAACGGTAAAATGTAAACTTTAATTTGATGTTATCGTCTACAGTCAAATTGACTGTCACTAGCAAAAATAAGTACTATGCATTATTGCAACCGTTTCAACGTTTATTCAATATTTTGAAATTGGTTTGTATGGTTTTATGCTTCGAAATCTCAGCACATAGGTACAGGTTTTATGGTGGAACCATACTTCGCTATTCGAGGAAATTCTTGTAGATGACTAAACCCTCCACAATAATATTCGTCATAGAAGAGTGACAAGGGGCATATTTATGTGATTAAAGCAAATATATACGAATAAGCCATTCCCACTTCGGTTTATAGTAGGTACTGGATTGTAGCATAATATTGGTTGGGGTCCCAGAAGCCTCTGTGGCTTAGCGTTAGTGAACGCGGCCGCTGCGCAGGAGGCGCGGGTTCGATTCCCGCTCAGTGCAAACATTTGTATGCATGAATATGGGTATTTCCATTGGTCTGGTCGTGCCTCGGAGAGCACGATAAGCCGTCGGTCCCGGTTGCCATATTTATGAACACCTATGGCAGTCGTTACGGGTGGTTGGAGCCCTAAAAAGTCCAATAACAACGGTCTAGCTGCAATGCTTCAATATCGCCTAATATCACCATTGGGTTGTGAAAGTCAGATGGCAGTCGCTTCTCCGAAAATATCGAGATCCAGCCAAATCCGCAGTTAAGACTGGTAAAGCGGATACCCGACTCCGAGGTAAAAGCTTTGGATACTACTGGGATTATCGCTGGGTTGAAGAAGTTGGTTTGGGCCCCAAAGATCTTGTAAGGGCCACAAAATCATCAAAAAAAAGAACGGCTTGAGGATTCTGAATAAAATTTGGCATACATCGGTTACTTTATATCCTTTGAACGGGCCGTGGGCAAAGTATGTCACGGGCGAAACCGCGGGGGATAGCTAGAGTTATACTACATAGTTATAAACGCGACTACACACTAGAAGCGTTTCAAAATAAGCTTTATTCGAATCAATATAGGACTCAAAATTAAACGCTCACTGAAACCGCGTGCGCTCAATACGCGTAGGTACGTCCTCGGTACGTACCCTTATACGATTTCAAATTAATTCTATATACTTATGAGTACATTCTTCATATGTAAAGGCCCTGCATAATTTGAAGTCATATTTCATGTCTTTCTGAATGAAATATATCCTTACTTATTCATATTTTGTTGAACGTTGGCCCACAAGTAATATTTTAACTTTTTTTATATGAATAATATACCTAAGCAATATTACTAACAATATATTACAAAGGCCTTTGAAGATAATTTCAAACTTAATATTTTATATTGTCGCCAGTGTTATGTTTTATGGATGTAGGACAGGACGGTATCTCTCGTCTGAAGTGAGCAGTCCGACTGGAGTAGTACCTAGCTCCGCCCCACAAAAGAACGCGGCCATAATAACCATCGTGTTAAGTTCCTGGCGGTAAGTAGCCATAACTCGCAACCCCCCAGATCTCCTCAATCCCGCTCCCTCCATCTCCTAAACCCCCTCCCCTGGGTAGGCTGCGCGCGTGTGTCACCCTTAGTGTTGCACACGTCCATAGGCCACGGTCACCGCTTCCCATCAGGTGGGCCATTTGCTTGTCTGCCTACCTACGTAGTATAAAAAAAGATCCATTCAGCCGTTAGGAGCTTGACTTAGTAATCTTCACAATTCTTCACATTTATAATATTAGTAAGTTGATTTATGTCTAATAGGTGTTTTTAACTTTGCCACGAACAAGGTGAGTATATCATTTTTATTTAAAGCGATCGTAACAACGCAGTTTCTCAACTTTATGGATATATTTACATAAAATATCTTTACTCAAGATTTATTACTTAAGTAAGTAAGTTTATCATGTGTTATAATGGAAAAGCACCTTTCTCACATAATCCAGTTAATAATTTAGCATACTAGCGTACTGCTTACTTTATGGGGAGTCACTACAAAGTTGTGTTTTAATAGGTTTTCTTAGTAAGACTTGGTAAGACTTAGTTCTAGCTTGTCGTTATTGATTATATTTTACTACGTTATGATCTATGTTTATGCAGGCATTTAATTAAAGCTTCTTAATTTTATTACCTTTATGGTGGAACCACGCTATTCGCTATTCTTTATTCGCCGTTATTCATGTGTATAAATCGAAGTGGACAGAGCTTATTCGTTAATATTTGCTTTATTCGCACGAATATTCGCCTTAGTCACGTCTTCTATAAGAATTTCCTTGAAAACAATATAGGCGAATAGCGAAGTGTGGTTCCACCATTATGATATTGGTTTATTTAAGCATTAAACCGATGCGATGCACAAAAAAGGTTTGTTTGTAATATTGACAATACAGTCTTTTGATGATTGCGCTCTTTCATATCACTTTATTGTCAGACAAGCACATTGCCCACCTGATGGGAAGTGATGGATGATTTGCTGAGCTTTATTAAAGAGTTCCGTTGGTCGTTTCCGAAACTAGTAATCAGATCTTTATGAAATTTAAATCTAACAAAGTGTAACAAAATGAGATTTTTTAAAATCCGTCTATAATTATAGAATCAAAAAAAAAATAAACATGCGAATTATGAACCTCCTCTTTTACAAAGTCGGTTAATAATAAATCTAGCTCCAACAGACCTTTCTGAAGCATTTGTAAAGAGCATCAATTCTGTTTATCTCCTAAGTCCAATAAAGGATTATTTGCTGCTAGGTGAAACGTCGGGACTAATAAAACTACAAGTCCAGACATAAAGGCTCAAGTAGCTTTCATGTATTTATTCTTTTGTTCTTGTTTAATAAACTTACGTTTACTCAAAAGTGCAAACAACGTTTGAGTACTTTTTCTTTGCTGTAGTATCGACTAGAATCTAAATATATAAAAGAAAGTCGTGTTAGTTACACTATTTATAACTCAAGAACGGCTGAACCGATTTGGCTGAAAATGTCCGATTCCTAGTTCTAAGCTACTTCCCCATCAATTTTCAGCCAAATCGGTCCAGCCGTTCACGCGTGATGACCAAGGAAAATAGGGATTCATTTCTATATAATTATATAGATATAGATTTTAGAGTAAAAATGGAGAGTCGATTAGAGAGTCGTTTTATTAAAATAGACTTGGTGGCGATACCGACTTCCGCGCGGGTGGAACCACGGGCGGGAGCAAGTAGATTAATATAACTATTTTTTGAATATTAAATTCGAGCAAACACAACACAAAACTAATGCCAATAACTTTCTTTACGTAGAATTCTTGAACCATTGATAAAAGATACTAGGTAATAACTCCCAAGAGTTAATTAAACTTGTCTCGGCGGGTTTAGTTTAGTGATTTACAACGGTAACTCTAGTTTTGAGATTAATTTTACTAGTTGAGATGAATTGGGTTGTATGCGTACTCTAAATTCGTGGAATTCCAAATTTTGAATATGTGAATTAGCGTTTAGTTTGCTACGTTTTAATTGTTTTGCTCAAACATGGGTTGCGATGAAGTGTTAGTGTGGTATACAGTTTTAGTGGAACCTTTGTGTAATCAATCAAGTTGCTTGTCTGTCGCAGCTATGCTGTGCTTATGAAAAATGATTGCGTTTTAACTTCGTTATTTAGCATGTTAAACCACACGCTGATAAAATACTACTACTTTATTTATTTATTTTGTTAGTGTTGTTATTGAATTGAATGGAATTGAAGAGAAAAAAAAAGAAAGAAAAATGAAATGAATGAATGAATGAATGAATGAATGAATGAATGAATGAATGAATGAATGAATGAATAAATATTTCCAAGAATATGGTACATCGAGGTCTTCGTGTTATTATAATGTTTCCAACATACAGAGTCTATTTTTTTAATTATAAATAAGAAATTTTACCATCTGTCCTCTGATTAATATCTCATGGTATTAGTATGGTACTAGTACATATTTAAGAAGATTTTTCTATTAATTACTCAAGAAATAAAAAAACGTTTCACGAGACCGTTAAGTTGAGGGCCACTATTATGTCACTGTCGGTGTATGTAATAGGGACATCCTTCCTGATACTTTATCTTTAGCTTACCATCAGGCGAGGTGAAATCATATGAAGAAAAAATAGTAATATGATGCATATTATGACACATTAAAGCACAAAACTAGTAAGTATACATTTTATTTTTCTTTTACTAGATACATAGGTTTCTTCTCATATGCACCATAGCACCCTTCACTTGCCACATCCTGCCTTTCCTAGTTACCTTTCCAAGTAGTCTGAACCTAGGTCATAATAAAACATATCGATGTACATAATTTACTTTTTATATTTAACCTCCCTAGCCTTAATGTCATTAGCGTGAAACATAATTAATAAAACCTAAACCCAAAATACAATTAAACCAAATAAATTCACTTTAAAACCAAATTCATAAAGGATTTGCGCTATATCCACATAGCGCCGAAAACAAAAGCACCGAATACAAATACCTAAAGTTTGACCATTTCTACCTGTCAACGGTAACTGCCGTACCGATTATAATGACCGAACACTGGGCTCGTTACTACGTAATTAAGGCTGCTGTAGACTTGCGTTCACTCTTAATCCCTGTTGTCCGATTAGTAATGATAGACTTGAAGTTGAGCCATAAGTTGGGTCGTGATTATAGGCAACTATCTAGATATTACATTAACATGATGTGGTGCTTATTTCCATGTCATATTTATATTTGTGGGAGGATTGTTAATGGAGGTCACTTTATTGTTAATGTATTGTGCATAAGTTTTTAGCGTTAGGTTACGGCACTATTGAATTAGGGTCTCCTGTGAGGATAGTGTCAGTGTTTTTAAATAAATAATTCAAAAAAAAATTAAAAAATCAAAAAACCCGATTGCGTAAAAAACGAAAAAGAAAAAAAAACAGACACTTAGATGTCCTGTAGTCTAGAAACATCATACATACATAGGTATATACATACATACAAGATACGTGGGAAAAACATAACCCTTCTTGGCAGTCGGGTAAAAAATATTTTTAATCATTTACACGTTAATTTTCTTCACCCTTTTCTTCATACGGGTTCTTTAAGCGGGGAGTAAAAAGGCATATTATGTCTAAGCCGTTAAGGTAGAGACCACCGTTTTGGGATGAACGGTATCTAAAATGGCAGCCCGTACCCTCAGGACTTTACCCTAGCTTCTTACCATTCAGCGGGGTAAAGTCAATTGACGGACTGTATTATATATAAAAAAAAATCCTTCTGTTGTATGTACACATAATATGTTCCTGAGGAGGACACCCACAAGTCCTAGAAGAAATTCTAAGGACATGTTCGATCCACCAACCCGCATTAGGCCAGCGTGTGTGGATTAAGGCCTATACCCTCTCAGCTCTCTCGTTAGAGGAGAAGAGATCCGTGCCCATCAGTGGGAGATAAATGGGTTGCTATTATTATTATTTCATGTTTCTGAAGAATATAATGATGATTAGAAAATGTTTCGTAACTTTTATTATTGTTAAGAGGTTTTACTAAACCACTGCTGGCTGACGCATTTCCAACATGACCGGTTTCCGGTGTAGACAGTAACTGATTATTTTGAGACTGTTTTTCTACGATGACGTGGTCCTTGGCATCATTTAGTCCAATGACATTGAAGAGTGGATGAGACTGTGCCAAAGTGGTTCCAACATTTATTTTATGTGTGAACATTAATTTTTCGTCGTATGTGTAGTTTATAGTATAATGTTCGAAATACAAAAGATGAATCACAAGAGATTTGAAAGAGGATTTAATGAAAAGAGTTGAAACGGATGAGTACAGAGCAAATGACGAATCATGTATGTAAGGCAAATGTGATTGAACAGTTCAGTCTTGGTAGTTTGAAATGGTCTTACTACCGTCGATTCCAAAGAATAGGTGGTATGGACTAGTAAAAGTCGGAAATTTAAAGATGACAATCTTGGGCTCGAATGCGACCGGATCTAAGGCGACGATGATGTTGATGAGCCTTGGTAGTTTGAAAAAAGAACAATCCAGAAGAACTCAAAATTGGCAGGATTGAATAAAAAGTTCAATGCTTTTATAAGTAGCGGTGAAGATTAAGAACAAAGGCAAATGGTAGATGGTAGCCATCTATGACTCATAAGTTAATTTTTAAAAATTGAAGCTAGTGAGAATTACTGATGAGTCAATTTTATAAAAGTTCCATTATTACTTCAAGGAATCACCACGGCGACGCGAAGGAACAATGATTCATAGAATAGGGTACTAAAAATCGGTTGTATCTACACTACACTTACATAATTGTACAATGTAGGTATATACATAATAACTACCGTGTTCTTTCATAGGTTAAACACCACGCGAATGATTTTTTGCAGTTTTTTTTCAGTAGCTTCCAGTTACAAGTTTATTACATAGTTACATCTGCAAACATTTTTAAAAATACGTTATTAATTCTCAGTAACCAGAGTCATATAACGAAAATTTCAATAATCCAGGTCGAGCCCAGTTAACTGAGTTCACAGGATCATAAACTTTACCAAAATAAACTTATAATTATCACCTTTTGAGAGTATAACTTGCCTAAAAACTTATGATCATAATGTTCACCTTTATCCATTTTTTGAATGTCAAACTGCCTTATAACTTAATAATTAGGAGGCTGATGATGCGTTCAACATTGAGGGCAGAACATGTCTACACGTATTTGTCATGCATCATTGAGTTTTGTTTTATCTGTGACATTATCGATAGCGTCGGCGGATGATAATGGTTCTCGTAAATTAGTGTTGTGTAAAGTAATAAATTGAGAATGAAACCCGGTTTCGTTGAGATGTTGTAACTACAACTAGGGCTAGTGAGTTGTTATTAATCGCGGACAAAACATACATAGTAGAAACATACAGGAAAAACTGAGAACCAGCTTTTGAAGTTGATTAAAATGTTTACTAAAATAGTACTTAAGGGATATGGGTGAAATGGCCTGCAAGGGTAAGGCTGATCACCCGTCCAGCAACCGATGTCCCTCAGTAAATAAAAAAAATTACAGCAGATACTTACAATAAATGATAAAAATAAGTTGTTATTTTAAGGACATGGTATAAAAAGAGATGATAGACACGTTGATAAAAAGATTGAAATTATGCCCTCTAGGCTTAATGAGAAGAAAGAGAGCCATGAAAAGATAGATCAATTATGTATATGAGGACTTGATAAGTAAAGAAGTAATTTAGGAAATGACGTTTGAAAAGAATGACATCTTGCTTTGACCCCAAATAATTGAAACAAGAGCTGGCAGATGGTGACGATAACATAAAGAAAAATCGGTATTAAATAAATAGATATTATTAGCTAGCTATTACCGAGTTAATATGAAAGCTACGACAATATAACTAATAAATTTGTTTTGGTTTGTTTCAGGTAATAAAAGCAGTATATCGTCCTTAGAAAAAAGGAATGCTTCAAATTGTGGAAGAAAACAGTAAGTAATATTGGACGAATCTGAATTTCTATCTGAGTACAGCTCTAGAAATCTCTCAGAAATTTACTCTCAATTGTATATCGTCGTACTATTCATAGCTATGGAAGTAGTTTTTAAAATACTGCTTTTTTACTATAAAACAAATACAACACTTAACCTAAATGTACCACTAAAGTTATGGGAGCTCGTGTGATATGACTCAATCTTTACACAAATCGAAACGGTAGGTCAAAAAGCACTCGAAACTGGCGGGTTTACATGAAAGGTTACATATATACATACACAAGTAGGGCACACTGCATATAGGGTCCTTTGTAGCTCAAGCCAACATCAACCTGCTAGTTCCTCTCGGGCAGGCAGAAATCACTCCCGGAAAAACCGATATATCAATCAAAAAACAAGCATGAGACACTCAAAACAGGGGAGGCTTGTATGAAAGGTTTAATGACAGTAGAGGAAGCGCGTGAAGTATGTAAGGACAGAAGTAGATGGCGGGCTGTTGTATCTACCTACCCTGGAGGGAAAAAGGTGTGAGCATATATATATGTGTGTATGCACAAAACGATGTCATCGTTTAATTAACTTACGAGTAACGTCATAATAATACCACATTCACAAACTTGCATAAAGAGATTGACCTCTCTAAACAGAAACACTTCGCGTAATAGTCGTGGCAACAACTTGGCCAAAACTAAGATTATGTTAAATAAACATGTCCTTATTGTGTGTCATGTGTCGCCAATCAATTTGATTAACATCTAAGGGTCGGTGTTCGAAGTTGTCCGGGTCTTCGTTGGAGCGTTGTGAGGATTAGTTGAATGAATTTTGTAAACAAATTGGACGATATTTGAGCTTCTTCGGATCCCGTATTGTGCAGCTGTTACGGTTTTACGTTTTATCGTTGGTTTAGAATTGTTTGAATTGAAATTAGTTCCATGCAAATTACGTTTTTGTTCCTATTGAGGTAGGCAGAGACAACATTTATTTCCACTTGCTACGATCTTGGCATACGCGTTTCTTTCTCTAAAATGTTCTTATGATATATCTGATTTACACACGTAGAGTCATCCTTGCCTTATCTGTTTCGTCATTGAAACAGAGTTTAGTGAGTTCAGTGACAAGTAATGAATCAGGAATTTTGAAGTAGTTTAATTTCAAATTCCATTTCAAAGAAGTTCGATAACCAACACTGTGGCTCAAAATTTTTATATTATTAGAAATATTAGAAATCGTCACTTACCATCAGGTGAGATAGAGGTCAAACTATCGGTGCTTGCAATGGTGACTCCCATTACAGAGACTTTGCCTCTAGCTTACCATCATGCGAGGTGAAGTCATGTTGACGTGTCCCACATAAAAAAGTAAGCCTATCTTGAATAAAAAAATCTTTAATATTTTGTCAAATGATAAATCAAATCAAATTCTATAATCATATATTCATAACAGGTAGCATCAATACGAACTGTGCGAAGCATTAATAACGACCAAACATCTGCCTGAAACTGAATAAGTCCAATCACACACGTGCGCAAGCCATCCATTAAGCTGAGATAAAAGAACCGACTACATCAAACTACGACTATTTATAATACTTTATTGCTGGTAATATTTGTATCGAGTTTTATTTATTAAAAAAAAATGTATATAGCAGACGCCCAGAGCAGAGCAGACGCGTGTATTCTAAATTTAAACAGGCCGCGTGTTCACAAAACAACAACCCACAATATTTAGGAGCGACGCGCGGACGCACGCTTCTACGAACCGTGTGTTCTAAAGACAAATTCAAAAATGGATTCTTTCCAGTGACAGTGACGTGTTTTTTTTTTAAGTGATAGTGTAGTGATGTGCTTGAAATGTTTGCTAACTTCAAACTGCCAATGCTCAAACAAAAATCGACTAAGGAGGAACCTCACTGCTACAGTCGAAACGTAAAGACGAAACCACCTAAAACTCCAACGTTGTCTCGCGTTAAACGACAACATCAAAGACGTAAGTTTTGCTATAACACAGCTTATATTTGTATAATGCGAAAATAAACACGGCTTAATGAGGTGCGGGCGTCTGTTTGTTCGTTTGGTACGAACAAACTTCGGAATTAGATGTTTCTGTTAATGGGATGCGTCGCGAAATCCGGAATGAACCTTGCAATGCGGTTGGTATTTGTGTAAATTGGAGACAAGCGAGTTTGTACTCAATCCATGTTTATATAAGGTTTATTTCTTGTGTTGACAGTTTTGATTAGAGCTAGCAACGCAGGTGTCTTGGTTTGCATTTATACACGTGACTGACATTCAGAGCTGAATCTCTTACTACGAACTGAAGTGGTGTTGTAGTATGCTATGTGAAACTTAATTAAGTGGTTCTTCAAACTAAATTAGTAGACGGTAATGCCATTTGCTCAGCATGAGTGGATTGGATCGTCTGTTGCAGCTTATACTGTACTGAGAATGACAGACGACTGTCATCTATTCATCTTTTCCTTGTAACAGGAAATGTTACAAAATTAAAATGGTATAATTTAATTGCAAACGCAATCTAATCATGAGTAGTTCTGAAGGTGTTGTATTCACGGAGCATACTAGTTTTGACAGTGCAAACAATTCCATTAAGAATCAAGCAGTGCCTCTTTTCTTTGCCACCCCATAACGGGTCTAGTTCATAATATCGACAATCACTACATCGATGGTCACTGTATCGAAAACGTTCCATCGATGGTACGTTACATCGACAGTACCCCAAATCGATGGTACGCTACATCGACAGCTCTCCAAATCGATGGTACGCTACATCGACAGTACACTATATCGATGGTACGCTACATCGTTAGTACACTAAAACGACGGTATGCTATATCGATTCATGTAGCATACCGTATGCGCAGTCGCCTAAAAAGTAATACACTGCTCTATATGGGATTAGGTTATTTCAGTAAAATATACCCTTTGACGGCTAACAGCCCACTTGCAAACAGCGAAATTTTCGGACATACATTTCGTAGTTCAAATCCGAAAGCTTTCGCATCCTCAGTAATAATGGTATCGTATTCAAACGGAGCTAATCAGACCAGTGGGAGGTACGCTGGCCTAATAACGGTTTGTTTACTAATACTCGCTATTTATAACGGGTTGTAGCTATGCTGCGGTTTACCAGACAGTTGCGTGTTGCTGGTCAGATTTCTTACGATACATAAAAATTTGGGTTGTATGTGGGCCGTTTTTAAATATCTGGATTTTTTTGTATGAGTAGCCCATCCCCATCACTTACCACCCTTCAATGACCGTCACGATTAAGTGACAAATGAATACATAAAGCTTATGACTGCTACGCAGGGGGTGCGGGTTCGATTCCCGCTCAGTGCAAATATTTGTATGCATGAATATGTCTATTTGCATTGGTCTGGGTGTTTCTATGTATAATAAGTATGTATTTACAAAAAAAAAAGTATATAAGTATGTTTATCAGCATTCTAGAACCCATAACACAAGCTAGTTAAACTATGATTACTTTGGGTCTAGGGAGCGCTATGTAGAATGTCGTAGAATATTTATTTATTTATTTATTTATAATCTATCCTGTCCTTTATGGGTGAAATGGCCTGCAAAAGCAAGGCTACCTGTTGGGTAACCGGCGGCTTCCATACATTAAAAAAAAATCCTGTCTTATTATGGTGTCGCACTGTAGTCACCCCGGTAAAAACAATAAAATAAAAAGAAATACAATTAAGTCTCACTGAACTGAGTATTACATGAATGTGATTGAGTTTTACTGATTATTGATGATTTAAAATATATTTTCATGATTTAAAACATATTTTCATGATTTAAAACATATTTTGATGATTAAAAACACAAAAATTTTGAAGTCGACTACTTCGTTATTTTAACTTTTAAACTTTCGCTTTGTCTTCGCAACGCAATCGCTTTTCTGCGCGGTCGGATAGACACCGAGCTGTTTGCTCAGGTAATAGGGACCCTGTGAGTGTGGTATGTGACGGTACATGGAGAAACAATAATATAAAAAATGTCGGAAATGTGCGGGTAGATGAACAACCGGCTACCTCACGGACTCGACGACGGAGGGCGTGCGCGGCTGAGACAGTCAGCCTGTGACCACGGCCGGTGTAACCTGGTCGAAACGTCAGGCATTCCAAAGGTAGGTATGTATATACCTGTACCATGATCGCGTTTATTCCCATTTACATATTACTTCGTTATTGTTTAATAACTGTTTGTAGATATCTATATCTATACTAATATTATAAAGAGGAAAGATTTGTACCTATTTTTGTATGTTTGTATGTTTGTAATGAATAGGCTCAAAAAGTACTTGCCCGATTTAAAAAAATTTTTCACCAATAAAATGCTACATTTTTCCAATTTGACATAGGCTACATTTCATTTTGAAAAAAATTAGGGATCCTTGGAAAAACTGGAATTTACACCCGGGCGAAGCCGGGTCCCGGGTCGCTAGTCTATTATATTCTGAACATACAACACTCATGATAGAACCGAAGACAGTAAATTGAAAACCCATTAGTGACTTGATGATTTATTAGTTTACGTAGAACAAAGGCAGAACTCAAACGTATCAACAAATATTCCGTTAACTTAACGATACTTAGAACAGTATTAGGGTTTCTTAGTATCAGTACCATGTGCTACTTTTCTTAAAACACGTTATTTGATACTAAAACTAGTAACCCACCCTCGTTTTTTTTGTTTACATGAGTTTTATTTTACTCCAGATATCATAATTTAGACTTAATATATTATAACTTATGAACATCGTGAGGAAACCCACATGTCCTAGAAGAAATTCTAAGGACATTTCCGATCCACCAACCCGCATTAGGCCAGCGTGTGTGGATTAAGGTCTAAACCCTCTCAGCTCTCTCGTTAGATGAGAGGAGACCCGTGCCCAGCAGTGGGACATAAATGGGTTGCTATCATATCAAAATAGCTTATGTTATGTAGGTACCTACATTGGGAATAATGTACCCTTCAAACAGAGAAAGATTTTTTTAAATAATTGCAGTATTTCCCAAGATTGTTCTTATAACACTTAGGTGACATACTTCCTATCAGGTGGGCCGTGTTCTCACATGGCCCACCTGATGGGGAGTTATCACCGTGGCCTATAAAGGTGTAATAGCAGGGACGTCATAATCGCGTTGCTAACCCTGTAAAAACCTTCTAATGCCCTTCTTCAAGAACCCTGTAAATATAAACAAACTCACAAAATTCGGATAGTATAGATATATTTCAAAAGTAGGTTACATACTGTAAGCCAATTCAAAACTAAATTGTGTCAACTATTTTTTTATACTACGTAGGTGGTAGACAAGAACAAGGCCCACCTGATGGGAAGCGGTCACCGTGGCCTATGAACGTGTGCAACACTAAGGGTGTCACACACTCGCTGCCTACCCTGAAGGGAAAGAGGGAGGGCTGGGAAGGGGTGGGGGGGAACTATTTAATTGCCACAGTTTTTTCTTACGATAGACTAAAAATACCACTATATACCATTGACAACAAAAGCGACGAGATTTTCCATTCAATTTTGGCTTCCCGCCAACTACTACAGTTAAATGCACTAATCAGTACTGTTTATTCAGTAATTTTCTTAAGTAAATAAGATCATTGAACTTTCATAGAGAGGGCATCAGGTGCGACTGACATCTCTGAGGCCCAATTCTAGTAAAAAAAATTCAAGCCTTTGACTTCCCTGCTGACAGCACAAAATCCCTCCAGGGAGCTCTGGCTACCCTACTAACCGCCGAGAACATAACACAATCGTTATTATGGCCGCGGTCTTCTGTAGGGCGGAGGTACTACCCCAGTTTGGACTGCTCAATTTGGACGGGATTCCGTGTCCTATGTGTTTTTGGATCAATAAATATAAAATATCATGATGTCCATTAGAAAATTTGTGTTTCTGCATCATGCAAGTACCAACTACAAAAACAACTTGTGACATAATAACTAATTAGCTAATATTCTTGCCAAGAAAGTTTTACCAACCGATATTTGAGGATCAAAGTAAAATAAAGACTGATTCCTAACGAAGTATTAACAATGACAAACAAAATTCAACACATAAGTATTTATTTTTTGGTTTAATAGGTTTTTATGTATACCACTTTTGGTGGCAGATAAGCACACGGCCCACCTGATAGGAAGCAATCACCGTGGCGTCACACTCGCGCTTCCGACCCTGTAAAACCCTTCTAATGCCCTTCTTGAAGAACCCCATATTGTAGTCGCTAGTTTGATCACAATCGGTTCAGTAGAACCGGAGATATAATCAAAAGACGTGAAAATCGACGTCCACGCGGGCGGAGCCGTAGACATAAGCTGGTATTAGAATAAATTATTATCTATCTACATCATAATTATACTTACTAACAATTCGAAGATATTGAATGAAATTTTAAGCAATTGCATGCTAACTATTTTCAATAGTTATATATTTATAACTATTAAAAAAAAAAAACATTAAAAAAAAATCAATTCGAAGATACATATCCAAACTGTAACACGATGTCTGTCTGTCTGTACCCAAGGCAGTCACGGCCGAAGACGAGATGACTAATATTCGTTCTAAACCAAGCTTGTCCTAAACCATAAATTATCATTATGACGTCACGGATGAGGGACACAAAAATGGCGCCGGCTTCGGACACATAAATAATAAATATATATAGGCACGAGTAAAAATATTTTTGTGTTAATTATGACATACTTTGTATATTTTTTCAGGACTAGCTGTTATTCTATTATATTTATATAGAGTCGGCGGCGCGAGTGTGACGCCTCTGGTGTTGCACACGTCCATAGGCCACGGTGACCGCTTTCCGTTAGAAGGGTCGTATGCTTGTCTTGCCACCTTAGTGATATAAATAAAAATTACAAGGGCGAATTTTCAAATTAGGCGTATTAACAATAACAACTAAATTAACACATTCTTTTTTTAAATCTTCAAAGTATTTGGCATAAAAACTAACTTTCGGACCTACTAATTCAATATCTAAGTTATCTGCATTTAAAATCTCATCGTAATCTTTGCAACATGCAGGAGTAACAAACATAAAAACAAACTTTCGAACAATATAGCAGCAGGATAGCTAAGGATAGGTAGGATTTGTAAGATATTATAATATATTATATAAATTATACTTACATACATTATACCTATATGTATTATTATATACATTTATTATTCATAGAAACTCATACGCACAAAGTGCTTTGCTGACACGTTTATCGTGCGTACAGCTAAGGAGTGGAATTCCTTGCCTGAGTCTGTGTTTCCGGAAAGCTATAACCTGGGAGTATTCAAGTCACGAGTGAATAGGTTCCTTCTAGGCAAGCGTGATTCATCGTAGACCACATCGTCACTTACCATCAGGTGAGATTGAGGTCAAACGTAAGCCTATCATGAATAAAAAAAAGAAAAAAAAAACTTCTCGACCCAATGCATATTCATGCATACAAAGATTAATACTGAGCAAACCGAGACTTGAACAGTTTATCGATTATGCAAATATGTATACCTACGTCAAAATAGCAACTAAAATAGTTCAATTATAAAAAAAAAAATGTTACTTACAAAAAAATAAAATTGATGTGTCTTTTAATAATATTTTAATATTTGATAGTAACACATTTACATCCCACTGCTGGGCATGAGTCTCCTCTCCTCTAACGAGAGAGCTGAGAGGGTTTAGACCTTAATCCACACACGCTGGCCTAATGTGGATTGGTGGATCGGACATGTCCTTAGAATTTCTTATAGGACATATGGGTTTCCTCACAATGTTTTTCCTTCACCGTCAGATTGGTACTGTCCGACCGGATTCGAACTCGTTACCTCTGAGTAGAGGCCACGTCCTTATTCATTCAGCTATAACTTAACAGGTTTTAAATAAATGGATTTCACAAAAACACATTTTCTCACTTTTAGTCAGTCTTTCTGTTTGTTTGACTTAGGTAGTCTCTGGAACGGTTGCAGCGATTTTGATGGAGCTTTCAATGGCTTTAATTTTAGAAGTCACGTCGCAGGCACATTTAATGTAAACTTATTTATAAACGAGATATTAAACACATCGTAGTGAGATTATAAGGAAGTTTAAATGCAGTTAAAAAACATATACCAATACACACGTTTCTTACACCTAACTAAACAAAAATAAACAAACCAAACCGGAGTATTAGCTTAAGCAAACTCCAAAATCTCTTAGCTATATCTATTACCGTCTGTCCGTCAGCGAAGCGTCGATGTTTCATTCAGAGGGCCAGTTATTTAGAGAAGTATTACGCAAGTTGGCCCTAATTATGGACCAATTGGACTTGGGCCATGCCGAACTGGAGATGAGTGTTATGACCGAGACTCTTGGCAAATGGACGGAGGAAAAATACGCCTCGGGAAAATGGGCTTACATTTTTGTGAAGGAAATGGCTTGAGATTTTAAAGTTTTCCGGATATTATCTTGGAATTATACGAATGGATATGACCTCAAAGGAGATGGTGAAGTGCCTTTATTCTTTAGGTCAATTGCGGACAAGGATGAAAAAAAAATCTATGAAACAGTGGAATAGCCTTTAGTGAATTTAATAATTTAACTATAAGGGTTGTTAAAAAATATTATGAAAGCTTTTTTTCTAAGTATGCCACTTAGAAAAAAATGCTTTCTTAATATTTTTTTAGATATACAGCTAAATATATATATTATAACTCTCCTGTGACCGCGGCTCTGCCCGCGTGGACGTCGGATTTCATGTTTTTTGACTATAATTATCTCTGGTTCTACTCAACCGATTGTAAACAAACAACAAGACCTTTTTGATACAAAAAATTGCATTAAAATCCGTTTAGTAGTTTCGACAAACAATTCGTTCATATAACATAACCCAAGTTATTTCTTTTTAATATCTGCAAGGTACAAACACAGCTTCTTTACAATTTTATAATAATACCGAAGATAGAAACACCCAAATAACGCTTGTCTATAAGCATAGACATAGCCTTTCATAGAAAGCGTCAACCTGTAAAAGACTACTGCGGGTCCCAAATTCCAGTCGCAAGCCCCCTGACCCGGCACTAACTTGCCGATCCGCACCACGTGCCCCGAAACCCAACGAAAATGTGGCCGAATAAAGGTGCAGACATATTTGATCGCGCTATTAATTGAAACTTTGCAACTTATATTAATTTTGGAGTTGATATTGACGTAGTTTGGGAATTCAATAACGTCAAAGGACCCAAATCCTTGTGTAAATATTATCAGATTCCTAAATTATAAGGTTTCTTAAATATTGGCTGTGTCGTAAATTACAAATTTATGTAGATTGAAATTTTAGTTTTAACTTATTGGAAGGTAGAGCTCTTTCCAAGCGCTATTCAGCCACTGTGACGAAGTGGTATCCTGGTGACCAGTAGCACAGGTAATTTTTACCTATCACAGGCACCAGCGATCTACAACCAAATCTTTTTGTGTCACCTATGTAAGCAACATTGTACTTATATTATTTTATGATTGTTGGTGAGAAATAAACACTATGATTATTACTTTCGTATGAATGAGATTACTCTTCCACTTATAAAAAAGATAGCATATTGATATTTAATTTCAATATACGTGTGCTGCCTTTTTTGCAAAAAAAAACTAGAGGCCTTACCTCTCCTCCCATACTTTTCCCAACATTATTCTATATTCATTGTTTCCTTCGCCATCAATAGTGACTGCCTACTAATGTTTGTAAAATTTGTAAAGATATTTGGACGTTTGTTACTTAATCGCGCTCTAACAGCTGAACGGATTTGGCTACAATTTGGTACAGAGATAGATTATAGTCGAGAATGACACATAGTTTTAGACTTTTTATCCCTGGAATAGGTTCTCATGAGTAGCAAGAATGCATATAGAATTCTGGAGAATAAGTTGCTGTTAGTTGCAAGAACGGCATCGGTACTTCATCAAGCAATTCTGCGGATTCAATTTCTGATCAGATTTGATTACCTAGATTTTAGGACCCATACGTACTATCAAGTTAAATATTAATGAAAACCTTGCAATAAAACCAACTTTTCGACCAGATAGATATGAACGCGACCTAAATCGAAACCAATTTTATAGCTCACCCGTTTCGTCGCTGCGACATCTCGGAGTGACACCAGGTGTCGCTACACGTGAACTACATATGCCAGGTTACTAAAAGGACAATGGAACCCTTTATCCTAGCGAGAGGGTTGAATAAAACATTATGAAAAAACTTGTGAGGGAAATTATGTAGCAATGGAGATGGGAGAAAATAATTTCTAACCTTATTTTACACGTTTATCTCTATCTTATATTAGCTTTATCGTAGATTTGAATCCATTTTAGTGGTCAATCTTAACATAGTTCTAGGCGTATTATAAGAAGTTGTATATAAGGGCTCTATCTTCAGCGCCTATGCTAATGTCCCCTGCTAGATAGCACACTTACTGGTTGACGGATGAGGCAATGGCATTTTCTTTCAGCGTTGGGGGGTTAGACGGCATTCTTTTCCGTCTGAGCCAAAATATATCAAATATGGAAATCAATTCCAGGAATTAATCTAGTCTGTGTTATTCCATACTATAATCTATCCCTGTGCCGAATTTTCGCCAGATTTTTCCAGTCTTTAAAGTGTGATTGAGTAACAAACAACCAAACATCTTCACTAACTTTCACATTTATAATATTAGTAGGATTTTAGGATGGAGTGTGTGAACGGCGAGATGTTTAAAACACTATGATATGCAAGCTTCTTTCCTTTTTTTTTTTTTTGAAAGCAACATCTGCAACTACATTTCTCGTGATTGTATGTTCCACGGTCTAACGCCTCAGCCATTACGCCACTTTTTACCATAAACCAATAATAATATTATTCTATCGAATACAAAATAACGACGTCAAAATAAAAGAGCTTATTGCATTAAGATCGAAAGCACTTACCCAAGATCAGCTAGAAATTCGAACTCCTAAAATGTCTGTCAAAACAAAACAAGAGTACAACCACCAACAAAATTCTATCATAATAAATATTTATCACCCGAGTAATACATTGATATCCATCAGAATAATAATGTAATGAAGATTGATAAATACGGGTCCTTTTATATCGGAAACAATAAAAGACTGCCTCACCAAGGGAATTAGATTAACATAAGCGATGTTTTTATATATATTTCTTGTTATTTTTGTTGATTTATGCTTACCTAGTACGATGCATCTAATTTTAGGTCATCATCATCAACCTTCGAGCCTTGTCCCAACTTAGTTCCTTACTTATTTTCTGTGAAGTGACTGCCATGACTTCCACAAACCAAAAGCTATACCAAATTTCTGTAGTTAGAACCGTTGTCAGACTTTTTAGGGCTTCGATAGATCTAATTTTAGGTACGGTATTTCAGTCACGTCACCTGACGCCATTGATAAAAGTCTTGAGTTCACAAAATTGAGATTATGTGCTCAGACAGCAAATAAGCGCATTGTCCACTTGATGGAAAACGGCAACCGTGGCTTATTGGCTCTTTCAATAATACTAGAGGTGTCATTCGTAAGTTGATACCATCTCGAGATATTAAAAGAAGACCTTTAATAGCTTGAGACTTCTTGAGAAGTCTCGAGGGTATTGATGGGCTTTGGTGACGAAAACAAAATTTAATACCTACCTATCTAATGCGATGAGCCAGTCTGGCTTTTCATTGCTTGTAACTTACACCTTCCACTCACGTTTATGTTTTTTTTTTTTCACACTTTTCCCAACTATGTAAAAGCCGGCTTTTTCAGTCTAACTACCAAGAGGCTGAACTTTGATATTTTCTATGAAATGACTGTCATTTGACCTCCACAACCCATTGACGATATCGAAGGTCTTTAGTTAGACCACTTGTTAGACTTTGAGGGCTCCAACTACCCTTAATAACCGCCTTAGATGTTCGTATGATAACTGGGACCGACAGCTTAACGTGCTCTCCCATCTAATTTAAAATGTTAAAGTCTCTAATTTCAAGCATTGATAAATAATATTTGGACTTAACTACTTGGGAACAAAGTATAGTAGGTACTCTATTTTCAACGAGAATGATACCCATAGTATAAATAAATTAACAAAACAAAAGCAATTTATCTAAAGTTTTACTTCCATCATCAAAAACAAAATGTAACCTCCACAGACAACAATCACCATATCACATAAAACCGTGATAAAAAACTTTTTTACAACATTTTTGACTCTGTAAACTCTCCGGCCTTCTCGGTGAACTATGACCTATTGGAGTTCTGGAACAGTCATTTTGTACTAGACGTACCAATTATGTGGGGTTTACGAGGAGACTCGTAGCTTGATAGTTACGGACAGTATGTTCCCGAAATGAGCTCGATCATTCTCGAGCATGATCGAGTACATTTCGGGAACAACTAAGAACGTGTTCCTTATCGGTAACAGTTACTACAAGTCACCTCGTGTCAGGCAAATTTGAAAGTTTGCAGTAGAATATTTACTTATAGCGTATTGGAGACGAATGATTTATGACTGCTAGTATAATTCTTAGTGCCTAACTATGATTTTCTCTATTCATTGCAATCGTAAAGTATTGCTGTCGATTCGATGTCAAGTTTCTCTTTAGTGATAAATTACTTGTATGACTCATGTTTGACACTATTTCGCTTTCTGAAATGTGATAATAATAGTCTAGGATGAAACTATCTTCGTGTAATTGAAACACAGTTCCTAGAAGGAATTTATTAACTCGTGAACACTCACAGGTTATATTATAGCTTTCCAGGAACACAAATTCAGGCAGGAAATTTCACTCCTTGTACACATTTATCGTTCGCATATGGAACGTGTCTTTGAAAGGAATATCCTATGTGATCCGCTGTTTGTCTGTTCGTCCGTTAATGGTGCCCAATTATGACTGGCATTAGCCTCGGTCACAATCAGAACTCCATCAAATAACCAAAAATATAAATATTTATAATACTTACATTAATAAATATAATTCATTATTAAGTATTTGATATAGTGTGCTAATCACATGATTTACCATCTGCTGACGGTGAAGGAGAAACATCATGAGGAAACCCACATGTCCTAGAAGAAATTCTGAGGACATGTCCGATCCACCACCCGCATTAGGCCAGCGTGTGTGGATTAAGTTCTAAACCCTCTCAGCTGTCTCGTTAGAGGCGAGGACACCCGTGCCCAGCAGCTAGTGGGACATAAATGGGTTGCTAACAAGTATTTGATAAATAAAAATTTGAAGCAATCAGAATGCTATCTTTACGTACAAATTTGGAAAAAAAATCAAAATCATGGATGGAACTTGAAACAGCGATAGTGTTCGGTGTTGTATTTATTTCTTTGTAATCCTAAGAGGATAAAGCTCATAATTTTTTTTAATGAAAGATTTTTAAGTACTCTTTTGTTACTGATTGTACATTTATTTTAAGAATTCTCTGTTTAATTTTGTGAACCAAATACTGAGTATTGGCGTCAAGCTTTCCAAGTATTTTTTATTTTATTTTTGTTCGTTTTTCCCCAATGTCCGCTCCAGTAAAAATATCTCAGTGTTCCCAAGCAGTTTACAAAAATGGGATGAATGCATACGAAACTAGGTCTTGTAAGTCCAAGCTCCAGTAAATTATACCGACAACGTTGGAATGGTAAGTAATTGGGATTATGGTAATGAGGTTTATGCAGTAGACGATTGTACGTAGTAAGATTTTTTTATAGCCAGCAAGAGATGAGTTATGGAAGATTTGTTTACATAAAGCGTTCATTGAACTACTTACTGGAATTAAACTAAACTGTCACGTTGGATTTTTTGGATGACCACAGTTAGGTGTTAGGGTGTCAGTTATTGGTACAAGTAGGCTGCATAACAGCCCAAGTTATATCCTACCAATAATTGACACTGTGTTTCTGAAAAGCACAAGTAAGTTGCATAACAGCCCAAGTTATATCCTACCAATAATTGACACTGTGTTTCTGAAAAGCACAAGTAAGCTGCATAACAGCCCAAGTTATAGGTATCCTACCAATAACTGACAGTGTGTTTCTAGAAAGCTATAACCTGGGAATCTTCAGGGCTTGAGATCCTTCTATGCTAACCGTGCTTCATCGTACACTTCATGGTCACTTGCCATCAGGTGAGCCTAAGAAGTAAAAAAATCGTTCATATGAATATCATAGCTGATTATTATGGAAAAATCTTGGTCAGACTATGCCGTATGGTATAATATATGACCAGCATTATTGATTAAAAAATATATATCCGACTTCCCCCGGGCGCAGCCGCGGGCATTAGCTAGTGGCTTATAAAATTATAATATTTTACGTATCAAATATTTTTCCTACTTTCCTTTGGTATCAAATGCTCACGATTCAGCAAGCGATTATTAAAAGTTGTGAATGCTCTCAACGCGAGAGATGTTACTCGTACGTAAGTTGCCATCTCGTGAATGAACGAGGAAAATGAAAAAGTGGGTAAAATCGGTGACACCATCACTAACCATACAAAATATGGCATATTAATACTAGTATTAATATAATATTAATACACAGCTGTCCCTTCCTTGGGAATATATTATGCGAGTTGGATTGAGAATATGTTTTCCCAACTTGGAGCTGCTAATAAAAATGTTAGTAGTCAAAGTCAAAGTCAAAGTCAAAGTCAAAGTCAAAGTCAAAGTCAAAGTCAAAGTCAAAGTCAAAGTCAAAGTCAAAGTCAAAAATCATTTATTCTGTATAAACCTTAGTACCTATACACCATTAAACTCAGCACTTACATAACGTTAAAATCAAAAATATTTAAAACCAGAAAGCAATTGGACCACGTTGGTTCGAAACGCGGCCCACACCAGAGAAGACTCCGGCAAAGAAACTCAGCGGGCTGTTTTTTTTTGGTCTATTTACAATCAGTTCTTTAATCTAAAGTAGTACTTCTAGTAGTAAGATTGGTAGTAACACAGGCATAGTAATAAACAATAGCATTATTCCCCGTTTGGAATTTATCTCAAGTAAAAATAAGCTTCCATTTATTTCATGAATTACGTTAGGGATGTCACCATGTACCACGTACTCAAAGATATATATCTAAAAAAAGAAATAACAAATATCTCAGGATTATTCTTTGAAAAACAATAAGTTAGACTCGGGTCCTTATAAAGAATTGCAAACACGTACAGTCACCGACAGTCTCATTCCAGAGGCATATTAAAAAATTCCACTTGATACACCTTTTTCACCTGGTAGGTTAATGGTCCGGTAAATACCCAAGAATAAAATAAAAATACTTTGCAATTTAGTCCTATCTTGGTCCCAAGCTGGTAAGAACTGGCATTTCTCTTCCGCGGCACCCTGTGAGGCGACTGTAAATGGATTATTCATTTGATTATTGGAGCAGTCGTAAAGGAATTCAATTTTGGGTTCTACGAAATGAAATTTCTGAAACCTCCTTTTCTCGACTGCAAATAAATTTACAACTGGGAAATAAGTTAATCTGGTTCACGTTAACGCTGACTTGTAAATGTTGAGTAGACTCATCAACATGGAAATTTGAAGCTCGTATGTTCTGAAAACATAAAAATACATGACTTTTACTACATTGTATTGAATTTTGAAATTTTATAACACACAAGCCTAGCGGCTTCGCCCGCACGGGCGGCGGTATTCGCGTTTTTTGTCTAGGTATATCTCCAGTTCGTAATACGTAAGATTTTAAATTTAAGTCCTTTCAGAAAAAAAACCGCGTCAAAATGTTTTCAATAGTTTTACGGCCCAAATACATAAACATACGAGAATTAAAAAAAATTGAATTCAGAATCGTTCAATAAACATAACTCAAGTATTTTTTTTTAATATCTCCAATACAGGCACAGCTACTTTAAATTTTATAATAAAGAGTATAAATAGATGAAATAACTGATGGCTATGTTTGAAATAATCTACGATATTAAATGACACATTATAGACAGGACAAAAACACGACTAAAACTGTATTCTTATTAAGAAAAGACGCACAGTTGTTGGGAATAGATATCGCGCTTCAAGGCTTTGGAAAAATAGGATTTGAATGGAAGAATTGGATATTGGTATTCGGTAAAGAAATTATGTGAGCACCTACCCACGCATGTGAAGAGCTTCCACATAGATGTAATATATGAATAATAAATACGGTTACAATTTGATATATTTCAAATACATTTCGAAACATGTCTTAATGGCTTTGTGTCTGTCAGCTTATCTGACAGGACTGTATTACTTTTTGAATAAGTTTTTAAGGTATATTATATTTGGGATACAAGTTTAGATAATACAGTGTATGACAGAGAACTTCGGCCCTCAAGCCAACCTCAACAGTAACATTTTACTCGCCTACGCCGGCTATGGTACAGGCTTTCCTTTCGGGTATGGGGGTTGGACTTGATTTGCAAAAAGTAAACATCTTCAACCTGCGACCAGTCCCTGGCCACTCTGGGGACCAATCTGGGGAGTACTCTAACGATGTTCCGAATACACTCTGTATACGAAATTTTTCCTATACTTACATACGCCTTGTAGCGATGCTGGGACTATTTAACTAACAAAACGAAACAGATAATTATGCATAATTTCTTAACCATTAAACCGTGTGAACCAAACCATAGGGGCAGCTAATACCACATGATTGCCATCTATCGATCTTGAGGCTAATTATTATTTTGCTCTGTAGTACTCGTATTAAACCACTATTTCAGATTTGAAATATACTTATGTTACCGTCATACCAAATCATTTAATGGAATATAATGAGCTTTTGAAATTGGAATGTTTAAACCTGCATGTTGCACGTAAAATTATTCTTAGCATGAGTTTGTTTATTTTGTTTCAACTTCTCAAACATATTATTAAATATTGAGTTATGTTTTCGCAGCTACTATTTAAATAAAACATTTGCTTATAATTTTAATAACGTATTCAAATTAGAGATGAAAGCTGTTTTGTTTTCCACTCAGATACAACTTTGCCTCATACTAAAAACTCAATTAAAATCATTTCAGACTTATGCAGAATTTCAAACGTAATAATAACAATCATGTTTCTGAAATATTGAAATTGTTTGTCTATGCTCATATTTTACATACTTACAACACTATTATCAAATAACTTACCCACCCCTCACATACTCGGCACAAAGGTGACCATCATACTCGCCGGCATTGCCCCATAGGATAGTGATGGCTAAACTTTGCCCCAGGTACGAGCTGGAACTAATATTGTTAACTTTATAACGTATTTTAGTCCAAACAAAAGACCTTCTACTATCAAAACTAATAAATAAAAAACTGTATGAAACGGATTTAAACGTCAATTCTAACATAATTGACAGTTGTGACCGTAGGCTGTCACGTGTCAAGTCTGCGGTCGGATTAAGAGTTGACAATTAATCATTGTGCACGACTGTACCGTAACGTTCTTGATTTGACTTGCCATTGACTTTTATTGGATCTCTGGACATGTGAGAATTTTATTAAAATCTCTCTTTACGAGTACGTGCAGAGTTTGCAAGTTGTTCAACTATTGCATTAAGTTCTGTATAGTTTTAGTTTTGGATGATATTATTAGATATTGTTTTCAATATGGATTTGATTGGAAAACTTAAAATTATTAATTTAACTTTCCACTATGCTGTATTTACTACATTAATTATTTTGATTCGTGAAATTATATAAAATGAGATATTTAGATTTCAATATAATAGGCACACCTTTCTTTCTCTGGGTTAGGCAGAGGAAACAGCTTTTTATACTACTTAGTTGACAGAATAGCACACGGCCCACCTGATGGGAAGCGGTCACCTTGACCTATGGATGTGTGCAATACCAGGGGCGTTACCCTGGAGGGCGGGGGTTGGGAGTATTGGATATAGATTTGATTATGTACTCATAAATATCAAAGCTTCTTATACTGTTAATAAACGGGTCCTGTAAGTCAATTGGAAACCAATAGTTAAAATATTTACTACCTAGGTTATCAAAAGAGTTTTCAACACATCACTAATGGATCGACTAGCTTGCCTATGTAACATTTGCCTTATACCCATAGGTACATGTTTACCCCAAACTCTTATTATTTCAATATTACGTAACTTTCATAGTGTGAATCGGACCATCGACGTCGACGGATACTAGTGTTATGTGGTCTAGCATTCTCTTACTTTTATGATATTTTGTGGATAATGTTTATTTCATTAAATTTGTTAGTATATTTTCAAGACACAGAAACTTATATAATAAAGGACGTCGTTAGACCAAGTCCAATTCACACTATGAAAGTTAAGTAACATTGAAATAATACTGCATTAAGAGTTTGTGGTAAAGCCCCAGTTCCAACCCAAATCACTCCAATTTTCGTCACAACATCCTTCCTCATAATTTATTAATCACATAATAATGTACATCCCTAATATTCATAGGTACTTATTTAGAATTCAGTTTAATCATACTCCTGATATCATTATACCTAAACATTGCCTCAGCTAACTCAAACACGAGCTTCGCACAAAAGCAATATACCTACTTTACCTACCTACCTACCTAAATATTTTTATACCCTCGTCAAAACGAGTCGACTATAAAAAGCCCCGAGCTTTTTAAAGTTTCATTGATCAAATGCAAACAGGGCAAAACAAAGCGGACGGAGGCTTTTACTTTGATGCGGTGGATGCTAATAACATTAAAAATGGTGAAAAGTAAACTTGACATTACGTTTCTCAGTGAAAATGACAGTTGTTTTTATCAAGGCTACAGATACAGGCACGTAACTTGGCCAGGTTTGGGGTAAGTTCGCGCATCGTGCACTTTGAGCCAATCAAATGATTCAAAGTACGAACGAACTGAACGTTGATTCGCTACAAGACGTCTCTCGGAGACATCTGATTGGTCCGTCACTTGACGGACCAATCATATGTCCGCGACGGCGCAACCGCGTCTCCCGCGACCCGCTCATATCTCAAAGGGGACCTAAAAATCGACCTTTGCGCATATGACGCGTCTGGCCAATTTACGTGCCGGTATCTGTAAGTCCATATTAATATTATAAATGCGAAAGTAACCCTGTGTGTCTGTCTATTTCTTTTTTAAACGACTTAGGTGGTAGACAAGTACACGGCTTACCTGACGGGAAGCGGTCACCGTGGCCTATGGACGTGTGCAATACTAGGGGCGTCACACTCGCGCTAGGAAAAGGACATGGGCTACCTTTAATCATGAAAAAAGTAGATTAAAGTTATTTTTTTAAGTAAAACTTAGGTGACAGATATGCACATGCCCCATCTAGGTAATGGGAAGCAGTCACCGTGGCCTAATGGACGTGTGCAATACTAGGGGCGTCACACTCGTGCTACTGACCCTGGATGAGGGGTGTGGGGAATGGAATAGAGCATAGAATCCCTCAGTAACAGAAGATTGTATGAAAGTTTATCATTATTATACGTAAACGGGAATTAACGCGATCACGTTAAAGGTATATACATACCTTTGGATGTCTGACGTTTATATATCTTAATATATATAAATCTCGTGTCACAATGTTTGTCCTCAATGGACTCCTAAACCACTTAACTGATTATAATAAAATTCGCACACCATGTGCAGTTCGATCCAACTTGAGAGATAGGATAGTTTTTGTAACGGATTTCAACATCCACGCGGGCGGAGCCGCGGGCAACAGCTAGTATAATATATGACATATAATAATCATGGAACGCGAAAGTTTAAAAGTTAATAAAGTTTATCATTTTCAAAAATATCACCATGAAACTTTGTTTAGGTATTGCTATAAACACTATTTCAAGCCGTGAGGATAAAATAGGGGTTGATAGTTCATAATATATAGGTGAACGATAACCACACATGTGGAGCCGCGGGAAACAGCTAGCGTAAAATACAAACCAGAAGTCTTTTGTGATGTTATTGAATATTGACTGTACATTTCATTGTACCAATGAATTTTTCAGTTGTTGCCGAAATACAACTTCGACGTCCATATTTTATTTCTGTTGACATTTTTCTGGTGCATTTTAAAAATGGCGGATATTGTTTGGTTTTGGTAGTAAAGCGCGCTTTTAATTTTGACAAAAGGTACGTCAAATTTTTATTTACTAGGTAAATTTTACTATTGTGGAGCAAAAGATTTAAATATATAAAAGTGCAGTAGTTTTTTTGCTTCCATCGTAAACAAACACAACTAATTTACATAACATAACATGAAATAAACTCACGCCTATATCTCCGAAGGGGTAGGCAGAGGTGTATACAATTTTATATTAATATAGATTCAAATAGTAAAACAACTTTTTTTTCGCGCAGAATCGCCTCGGATACCATCCAGTGGGGGCGGTTATATTTAAATCGAACTGACTAAAAACGCACGCTGTATTGTCTTCTAGCACCGACCGGGGTGGAAGATGGCCCAAAAGACATTTCCTTCGCACTCTGGTTGAAATAATAAAACCCCTAAGTTTATAATAATAGCC
This sequence comes from Lithosia quadra, assembly GCA_963576445.1. Lineage (NCBI taxonomy): Eukaryota > Metazoa > Arthropoda > Insecta > Lepidoptera > Erebidae > Lithosia > Lithosia quadra. Next base: position 16,472,824 of record OY754879.1, read on the forward strand.
ACCCATTTATGTCCCACTGCTGGGCACGGGTTTCCTCTCCTCTAACGAGAAAGCTGAGAGGATTTAGACCTTGATCTACACACGCTGGCCTAATGCGGGTTGGTGGATCGGAAATGTCCTTAGAATTTCTTCTAGGACATGCGGGTTTCCTCACGATGTTTTTCCTTCACCGTCAGCAGGTGATAAATCATTGGCACATAATATAAATTCCACAAAATGAAATTCACACTGACCGGCCGGATTCGAACTCGATGCTTCTGAATAGAGGCGGCGTCCTTATTTAAGCCTAAGTTTAATCTTAATAATATTACTAAAAAATTCATTCAATAAACGGTTCAGACGATATAATATACCTAATGAAATTACGACCATTAATCTCTTCTTAAAAGGTATCAAAACAGAAATTTAATTACAGAATCCTAACTTCAAAGTACATGCATACTTTATCTGACGCCTAAAGGACCCTTTTCACGTGGTTAGAGCGCCACCTACCTACCACAAATGGAAATATTTATAGGGCCCAAACGTCGGGAAGGTTGACAGTTACCGAATTCATGGTTGAGGTCCGTTTCGCACTTAAGAGCGAAGTTCTATGGGACCTTCGAGACAGTTTATGGTGGTTCAACTGCTTTTTATGGGGGTTGTGGGTTATAACCCAACTATTACCAGAGAAAAAATGCTAGTATTGTAGTAATTTGAAGTTTTTACCATCATTACCACTACCATCAGGTGAAAATGTGGTCAAACGCGAGCCTATCAACTATTTTTTTTTATAATAGTTACTAGTTATTGAAATTACTAGTAATTCCCCCATCTAGCTATGCGTAGTTAAGAGTGTTAGAATTGAGTTCCCATCACTAGTAAAATGAACAGGTTTCGAACCTGGTATAGCAGCACCCTTATTAGTTCCTTCATAATAGAGGATAAATAATAATAACTAATGAAATGATGAAATAATGTAATAATAAATATAATATAAAATGTAATCTGCTTATTAACACTAGGTATATAAGTGCGTACTAACACATGTTTTTTTTGCTCGGAGAGCACGTTAAGCCGTCGGTCCCGGTTGTCATACAAACATCTATGGCAGTCGTTACGGGTAATTGGAGCCCACAAAAGTCCAACCAGTCTAACTTGGAACTTCGATATCGCCATTGGTCATAATGACCATTGGTTGTGGAGGTGAGATGGCAGTCGCTCCACGGAAAATATCGAAGTTCAGCCGCATCACAGTTAGACTGGAAAGCCGACCCCAACCGAGTTGGGAACAAGGTTCAGAGAAAAAACTAACACAATGGATCATTTTATAATCTAACATAAATAAATTTTAATTTGATAGCATGAAGGACAAACATACAAATCACACTCTAGCCTATAAATTATTATAATAGATAGACCCATCGTTAAGCTTCGAAAATTGACCAAAATTCAACCTTGCAAATATACTGCAATAGAATTTATCACTAAGAGTAATAAATAGGGTGATAAATTAGGTATTTAATAATATTAATGGGAGCTGTAAAACTTTGGTAAATTTATAGTAGTTAAATGCCAATAATCAAACATCAAAAGCCGTTCAACATCGATGTTTGTAGGTACTTCGTAACTCTTCAAAGCGATATAGTTTTTGATACCCTGTAAACAAAATGAGCTTCAAAAGTGCCTACGTCCATTAAGTATTAAGCAAACTATGCCGAATGTACGCGACCGATTTTACGTACCGACTAATATGACATATTCAGCCAATATGACATACCATAAACGCGGCAATTATAATATGAGAGAAATTCAACTGCGGAAATTCAATATCTGTCTGAATGTCTCCCGGTTTAGCTCCGACAATCGAACTGAACAGGCGTTGGATAATATGTTGCTATGTAAAATACGTTGTTGCTGAACTTACGCCCGAACTTAGTTCTTACTCCGTGCAAACCATTTTTTTTCGAGCGTTAATTTCCACGGATCCCCAGCAGGGTACGGAACTCAGACTAAAACTGACTAAAACCAGACGCCGTCTTAGGTCTGTAAGTGCTGGGGTATAAAGTGACCCAAAAGCCATTTCCCGCACTCCGTACACTAGACCGAAGTACGGCTGTACGCAATAACGCAGCGAATTTCGGCAAATGTGTCGTAACTATTTTTTTTATATAGCAATTATGTGGCAGACAAGCACACAGCTCACTTGATGGAAAGCAGTTACCGTGACCTATGAACGTACGCAACATCAGGGGCGTCACACTCGCGCTGCCGACCCTGTAAAAACCTTCTTGAAGAACCCCATTATTGTAACCGCCAGGCAAAAATTTGCGTCATCACGCAGAATTTCGGTCGCGTAGTTTCAGTATAATGTATTTGGACACTTAGTTCGTTATCAACCTAATAACGTAGTATACGATTCAGTGGTCACAAATAATACCAATTTCGGATAAGCAATACAGGCCTGGCGTTTTGCAACTTCACTGACTTTTGAACGCACCAGGCAATTTAAAATTGAGATTGAAAAATAAATGTTTTATTTTAGGTTTATTTAGATTTTAGAGTTAGGCGATTTAGTTTATTATTTTTTCAAAATATCATTGTAAAATTGTTTTATTTAAAGAAATTATAACTCATGAAAGCTACCGTAGATTTTGCCGATTATACCTATCAAAAAAAACATAGTATTTTTTTATACCACTTAGGTGGCAGACAAGCGGTCTGTGGCAACATGGATGTTTAGCTGCGTGAGCATGATTGAGTAACAAACAACCAAACATTTAAACATCTTCACAAACTGTCACATTTGTAATATTAGTAGGATATGACTATTTTCATCATCATTCTCTGAACTTTTTTCCCAACTCAGTTGGGGTCGGCTTTCCAGTCTAACTGTGATGCGGCTGAACTTCGATATTTTCTGTGGAGCGACTGCCATCTGACCTCCACAACCAATGGTCATTATGACCAATGGCGATATCGAAGTTCCAAGTTAGACTGGTTGGACTTTTGTGGGCTCCAACTACCCGTAACGACTGCCATAAATGTTTGTATGGCAACCGGGACCGACGGCTTAACGTGCTCTCCGAGGCACTAATAAACCTGCGATAAATACAAACATAACTTCGAAAAACATCGAAAAGTCATTGGTATGTGCCATGGTGAACCTGGGATCGAACCCGAGACCTCGTCTCAACAGTCCATTACCCAAACCACTAGGCTACCGCGGTTTTTGATGATGACGACTATTCTAATTTTAAACTGTTATGATTCTTAAAGAGCCTAAACATCAGAATATACAGCTCCAATTCTATCATAAATTCCTTTTGTAATCGCAATCCCTAATGATTATTCAATATCAAAGTGCATTTCGCTTCTAGATTTGGCAATAATTTATTATTAAATAGTCCAATACGAGCTCGTAGGAAATATTTATCGGGGCTTTGCTTATAAACAATGTCTAAAATCTAATACAGTCTGGTTGGTGGCAAACTGTTACTAAGATACTGAATTATATTTGATATTGTTTCGGGATTATTGTGCTTATTTGATTATGGAGTAAAGTATAAGGAACCGCCATTTTGGGACGAATGATATCTAGGATGGCGACTTTACTCCAGCTTCTTACCATCCAGCGGGGTAAAATCAACTGACGGATGTTTTAAATGATGTTCCACTCTTATATTAATATCATTAGATCGCATTTAGCCTGCTTATGTCTGACATGCAACATGAGCTATTGCGCGGACAAATGCAACCTTATCGTACAAATAAGAGTGCGTCGCGGACATTTAGACCGTCCCGCCCCGCCGTCTGCTTATCGCCTTAATATGCACCATAGCTCACATTATTTCGAACGGGCAACTTCAACTAAAGAGAAATTCACCACATCACACTCAGTACCGCTTCATACAGAGTGATTGCTAGCTCTTACTTTTTATGTTCGTTCAAACTTCCTCAATAGACTCATTCTGTAAGAGTAATCGCCTATTTCAAGTTTCTGTTCTCAACCTTGTTGTTACTAGACACCTAAATCCAACTCTCGAACCGCTGTATTTCAAAACTTAACCCATACAAATTAAATATTGAAAGTGGTAAATTTAGTAAGTTGTTCTCGACAGGCCGGACATCGGCGCTGTGAACAGATGGCCAACTTAAAGTTCCAACCGTAGATACGCTGTAAAGATGTCCTTTCTAAGTTGAGAAGCAGTTCTGTGCTTTTATTTATTGTATTGAAGTTTTGTTAAATGTTTTGGCAGAAGTTTTCTGAGCTGAAAGTAAAAATGCTGTATTGGTCCTTTGGGAGACCAAGACTAGGCATTTGAAACGGAGTCAATTTATCTTTTTATTGTTTATACGAGTACTATAGTCATATAATGGATAAGGACGCGGCCTCTTCTCAGAGGTATCGAGTTCGAATCCGGCCGAACATTACTAATTATTTATTTCACTTTGTGGAATTTATATGCGCAAATCACATTATTTACCATCTGCTGACGGTGAAGGAAAAACATTGTGAGGAAACCCACATGTCCTAGAAGAAATTCCGAGAACATATCGACGCTGGAAAGGCAACCTTGCTTATGCGCCAAATTCACGAATATGAGTTATATATATCATTAGAATCGCCTGATTTTTCTCTATCCGTTGATCTCGGTTTCATCCAATTCTGACCATTTTTGATGGTCAATAAGCCATCTGTGATTCCGATTTTTCAGGTTAATAAGCGCACAATTTTAGCTCTTTTTAGAAAATTTGTCTCTTAAGCTACACATAATTTTGTTAGATTGTAGGTTAAGCAATATCTCTTTTCCAAGATATTACGTATATATTTACATAAGAAACTTTGCTTCGCCATGGACCATTGCATTGTTTTGACATCAGACAATTAGCCGCGCTAAAGTTTCTCAAGATATGGGACTTCAGCAATTTATCTCCGCCGCGCTTAAAGCATTATCTGCATATAAGCAATTTTATCGAAAAAACTAAACTATGCTATTGGGATATAAGCAATTTAGCTTGGACTAGAATATTTTTAAAGTAGCTCATAAGCAAGTTTACTCCACTGTACATTTTAAAAGAAATCATTGTAAGATATTTTTTGCTTTCATTTACTTTCCACTTTATGGTCACTTACAACGCACTTCCGTACACGTCAATACACGACGAACGGCGCTTAAGCTACATTTGTTTTAATGCAATGTTGCATCAGACACCGACGTTATCAATAGACGCGGCTGCGCACGGGCGCATCAGTCACTCGCGTCTAGTTGACTCGGTTGTTACATGGCTTTCGATCCATAACAGCTTGCCAAAAATTCATTCTCCAGCACTTTCGATCTTCTGAAGGATTATTATAAAAAGCTGATTAGGGAGGACTAATATGTTGTGAATATAAAAATAAAAAACCTGACTGCTGTGGAAAAGACTGAAACAAGTTTTATAGCAGGCGGTACCCATTTGAAAATCATAAACTGAAAGAAAATTAGTGGGTACCACCTGCTATCAAACTTGTTTTAGTGTTTTCAACAGTAGTTGAGTTTCTTAATCATTTATTTTTTAGAAGACTAATGTCAAATTTTGTTTTGTGCTTTATGTTTAAATTTATGGGAACAAAAGACTTAAGAATAATAATTAATGTCTTTTCACGAAAATTAACCTAATACTTTGATTTTATCGTAAGTAGTTCTTTTATTTATGTAAATCCTTGAATATGCTTACCTATAAGAAACATTATCTAAGCCACGATTTGAGGTCAGTTAGAGGTTCAGAATTTTTGGCAAACTATTTTTTTATGGTTTGATGCATATCACTGAATTATGCCGCCGTTTTTTTCGAATGACTGACGAGTTAAGACATTTTGCTCTGATATTAATTACATACTTTTGGTCCATAAGCAATAAGTGCAGCAAAATTATCAGCTGAACCATGGCCTATAAGAAAATTAGCCTTGCCTGAGGTCTGGACATTTATTGCTTAAGCGACAACTAATTTTGTCCCCTGACGTTTTTTAAGTAATATTTTATAGTGAATCTGTGACAAATCCTTTTTTAAATAGTCATGCCAATTTTCAGGCCATTTTGATTAAAATCATATGATTTACGAATTTTTTTCGAAATTTTCAAACTTTGAATCGCTCTCCTGTAAAGTTGCTAAATGGCACATAAGCAAGGTTGCCTTTCCAGCGTCGATATCCGATCCACCAACCCGCATTCGGCCAGCGTGTGTGGATTAAGGTCTAAACCCTCTCAGCTCTCTCGTTAGAGGAGAGGAGACCCGTGCCCAGCAGTGGGACATAAATGGATTGCTATCAGACTAATAGTCATAAATGAATATTCTCGATAGGGTTGGTAAAGTTACGTATGTATCAATATCATGTTATGCAATATCACCCATCCGGGTTTTTTCTCAACTCAGTTGAGGTCGACTTTTCAATCTAACTACGAAGTGGCTGAACTATGGTATTTGCCGTGAAGGGTTTGCTACTATCTGAGCTCCACAAACCATTAGCGATATCGAAGTTCTGTAGTTAGACTGTCGAACTTTTTAGGCCTCCAACTACCCGTAACGAGTGCCATAGATATTCGTATAGCAACGTATGGACCGATAGTTTAACGTACTCTATAAGGCACGGAGGAATCCCACATGTTAATAATGGCCATCCATCCTATGATTGAGTTGGCTAGGATAGCCTTAACGTTGCAATGTGTCAACCAAATCGATTACCAATATCAAAGTCGATATTAATACAGGTGAACTGCGATGAATTATTATTAGATTACCTTACTCCAGCTTTAGGCTGTTCTTTACACAAACTTCCTACAGTAAATCGCAATATTCTGCATCGTAATGGCTTTGGGACAAGCTTGCTAACTGTCTGGCCGGTGCACGCGATAAGGCGAGAAACTGCAGCTTCATTGCCGAGCTAATACGTGTACGATATCCTTAAATGTGCTCGTTACAAGCAATGAACAACAATCAAATAAATATTATGACAATAAGAGAATATTGTAGTGAAACTATCGGTAGTTTAGTAAAGAGATAATGTGTATACTCATTCTCAGCGCGGTATGGCTCGCGCTAGAGATTATAGTTGTATTATATTATTAGTTGTGAGTAAGGCTGCGGCGGATTTGGCTACGGAGGGCTTGGCTATGACGGTCTTGGCTACGGTGGATTTAGCAACGAAGGATTTAACCCCAGTGGAGTTGGCTACGCCGGGCTTAGTTACGCCTACGGCAGTCAATTAGAATCTTCAGGTATGCACGACTGGTTTATCAAAAATATCATCAAACTAAGCCAACCTATCTTCTTTAATTTTGGAAATAGAATTATGGGTCAACGAAAACGATCTTAAATTCTAAATCGACGCAAGTGAAGTCGCGGTCACAGCTAGTTTAAAGGTATAACGTTCACTATTTTGTGCTTATATGCATATGTATAAAAGTAAACATGAAACATTGAAGTATCAAGTAATAACTTTTGTCAATTAGTGCTGAAGTGTAATGAGTTTCATAGAAGTAGCAAATTTGTAAATTAATTTCACGTTGGCGTTCGCTCGCGTTTTACGTGGGATATTAAATTATTTGATAATTGTGCTTAACTATGAAGATTTTATTTCGTTTAGCTCTTAGACCTTCCACTTAATGATATTTTAATAACAGGGTCTGGGTTTTTCTCATCCGCCTCCGTCATACTTAAGAATGTTGCAGCATGCCAAAGCATAGTTTCCGACAGTATGCGCTTGCTTGTAGGGATGCCGAAAATCCCTTTCTTTGCCGATACCGATAATAGGCGCCGGGCCTAAGTATTTAAATTTGTTGAGCAAAATGTATCCTAGTTTTAGCAAATTGAGCTTCTAATTAACATCTCCTATCCAAGCGTAAGGCAATATCAAATTCCCACGACCTCATTCACCATACCTGTCCATAGCTTCCCCAAATTTTGTTACGTCAAACTTCGTTGATTGATCTCTAAGATTATCGTAAGGTACATATCAGCACAATGAGGGTAATTGGCGTAGTAACTAAGTTTTGCCGTATCGGTGTTAAGGAAGCGCTCGTTTGGAGGTTTCGTATCGATTCGGTTGCTTCAAGGATAATTATATTACGGTCCAATTACTTGTATGAACGAGGTAAGCGATATTTTTGGGTTGTGTCAGCGCGTTTGTGTGTATAAGGAATATAATGGTTTATTTTATGATTAAAATCTTGTAATGGGTGTACGAGGTCATACTAAAATTTTTGAAGTTGGTGTACCTGCTGAATAAGGCATCGAGCACACGAAGGCGTGGGCAGGGCTGGTCAATTCCACTGCGAACGATAGCGCAAAATCCTATAGTACTACCAACGCACAAAAAGGGCAAAAAGACCAGGCACTAGCGGCGCTTTGTTTGCACGGTGAGGGCAGTCGCGGGCATCGACGGGCAGACGCGGTCATTATTGCTTTACGGTCAAAAAGACCTGCCCGCCCCGTCGTCTGCTTAACGCCGTATAGACGAGGGGGGGAGGGGGGCAGTGGCAGTCGCTTCTACAATAAAGCAAAATGGCTAGAAGGAGTAGAAAAGGCGGACCTTAGGTTACAAAGTGGAATGTTGGCTAAGATGAAGAAGAAGGAAACCTAGGACTGACCCAGCTATAATCGCTTAACTTTCTAATGTGTCAATCTCCTTGGTTACCAGTAAGCCACAGGCCAATATTCATAAAAATTATGAGTGTATTATAAAAAAGAAACTACATAGCATCCCGCAAGCCAGTATAGCAGTAATAATGTGGTTTTTTCACACAAACAAATCGTTTCCACTCCAGCAAAATACACGTTGAACTGTAAAACGGCAATAAATCAATCAGTGAACACATTTTATAGTACACATTCAATCTAAAATGTGTTTCTTTACGAGAGTCGGAGCTGTAGACAGATGTCAGGGACTAATTCGACTAGTCATAAAACTCTTTGTTTTTCTGCCTTTGTCGTTTTTACTGCCTGGACTTTTGAACTGTGAAACGTGGACGTTATCCTAACATTTTTAGAGCTTCAGAATAGCATTACTACTTATTGGATTCAAAATTATTTTTTGTCAGATTCAATTCTTTTCAAGTAGGTACCTAAATATAAGGAAAAATATTTCTCAAGTTTTTTTTTGCTTTTACACTGCATTATGACATTTTTTGTTAAACAAGAAAAAAATTAACTCAATAAAATCGAGTTGATTTGTTTCGTGAATAACACTACAGTACCTACCATATTATCTGGAACTCTTGTTATCAACTAAAATAATTTGCATAACTCATATTGTATGTCTGTAGTCTAAGTGAAATGTTTTAAAATAAATAAAAAAATATTAAAATTATCTTTCTTTGTCAGCCATTGTTACAAACCTTCTATGTTTATTCTCCGTTGCATTTATTTCTTAAGCTTCTTAGAGAAACATTGAATTTCCAGCTCTAACCACTTGGTGAGTCACACCCATGTTGCCTGTGCGAATCCAATTAGCATTAGAGAATACTTTACAACCTATTACTGCCCAGTGGTTATGACAATACCGTATTTCAACTGTAGGAGTGCCACTGTAATCTATTCAGTGGTGGCACTTCTATTATACTAATTGAGTTGCGGTTAGCTTGCTCATTCTGTGAATATATAAATAGGTCTATAGATCCTCAGAGGCTCGTGGTTAAGTTACCAAGTAGATTAGCACATTACAGGGTTGAGTTATACTAGTGACTATTCTATGAAATTATAAAAGCTATCGGGATATTTCCAATGTTTTTGAGTATCCGATATTTCGGCGCCATGATCAGAATAAAATATACAGCGCCGAAATATCGGATACTCAATAAAACAAACAAACATGATAAATATCCCGTTAACTATTATAGTAACAGTGTTTTAAATGACCATATCAATGCAAAAACCTATATAATTCTATGAGATCCCTTTGTGTCTTAGAGAGCACGATAAACTATCGCTTCATACCTCACAGTGCGTACCGTTGACGGATGCAAGAGGCTTTTTGTCCACCGCCGCGCCGCCGGTGCCGATTTAGCGATACATACATTGACTATGGTCATGTGTCCACCGCACGCCCGTCACCCATGATGGGCCGATGTGCCGGCAGTACAAAATTGGCCCGAAATAATCTCGTTCTCGATGCTGTCCCGGTTACGGCGGGCGGTGGACAAACGCTCTCATGAAATCTCTTTCTGTGGCGAGCAGTGCAATGGTAAAACGTGACCGTTGGCATCGTAGAACGACTTAGCCACAAGCCTCTCAAAATATAGAGCTGAGAAAAGCTTTGGAGAATGATGATTATCTGCAAATGGGTTAAGTGGGCAAAGATATGTCGTATATTTGGGTCACTGATGATGACAGGTTTTATTTGATTTTGGGGAAAGTACCTAATTTGTGGAAAAGCCTTATTCACATAGCAAACAAGCAAACAAGACCAATATGATTTATGAATAAATTTTGACGCATAAAGCAATACAATTTTACAAAACATTTCCAATCAAATTTTCATCTAAAAATTGCGCACAATGGAATTTAATCTAGAAATTTCAAATGAAAGTAATCCAGACAACAATAATACTACAATACCTAAACACAAAATATCTAGTAAATGTACCGCAGTTCATAATTTTATATAATCAAGATGAGAAATGTACATCGTAGGTGAAATTCATTGTACTTGCTACATTTTTTACAACTCACGATCAACACCTGTCCTAAATTATTTATCCCCAAACCCGTTTTCATTTTGTGTGTAACAAAAGAAATTCTGAGATTTTATTTTATTTGCCCCAGTCTTTATAAGAGACTAAAGCATTTTCTTAAGGTGAATTATTGAAAGAGCTTTTCTGAAAATTGCCTCGAAATGAGAAAATAAAAAATCTATGAAAATTGTGATTCTGGCCGCTCGCTCTACTCATCCCAATTCGTTTCGCGTGAAAAATATTGAAACACAAGGCAGTGGAGAGACAAAAATATTTATTATTCATACTCTAATATATGAGCGGAAGCGATTTGATTATGTTTGTAAATATGGATGCGAGCCAATTCGGAATAATGAATGAGTTGTTTTGAACCAATTTTGATACTTTTACATAATAAATTATTTGGTTTATGTACCGTGTGAGTAGCATTGTAAATAAATGAATAACATTAATTGTCATTTGTTTACCATATTGTTAAATAAATTGTAGGTAAGTACATATTTTTTAAATAATAAAATTACCCGCCCATAAACCACAACTTATTAAATTACTTCTAAGATAATAGATTTTAAGGGTACAAGTTCAAAATACAAAACTACATAATTATTTATTTTTATGATGTTAAAAAAAAAAATGCAAGTGATAAATTAATAGCAATGCTAGTCATAGCATAGGTAAACTTGTATTAATAATATTAACGTTCACGTTGCTTCTGAATTTTGTGTATATGCAATTTAGTTTATGGTAGTAATAATTCAGTACGTATTCAATGCACCTGAATTGCTAATATACTAAAATCTCCTCAACTTTAAAGAAAATAATGATATCGGGACAATAATATCAGACGTTATAGGAATAAGTTAGACAGATGATTAATACAGACAGACAGTGTTTCCTTCCTCATACAGTCCCGGGTCCTTTAAGCGGGGCGTGAAAAAGCATTTGATGAGGCCGTCAAGCAGGCTGAGAGCCACCATTGTGGCACTATCGTTGTTTGCAATAGTGACTCCCATTCCAGAGACTTTGCCTTTAGCTTACCATCAGGCAAGGTGAAGTCATGTTGACGTGTCCGACATAAAAAAAAATACTGAAGTCTTCGAACGCCCATAATCGCTAACGGTTCACATCTTAAGCCCCATGCACTCACTCGCTGAACTACTGAATTAAAGATAGCATACGTACTGTGTCTGATATGATTCACTGGCTCAGTGCAAGTTGACTCAACTGATGTATCGTCCACACTATCTTGATGCTGCAGTATCTCTTAATAAATTACTAGTGATGAGATATTGATGTTTTTGTTTGTATAAGCCCGATGAAAAAGTATATCTTAATCAATATGCTATGCTCATGATGGAATACAAATCACATTAAAACAAATGAATGATCAGTACCGCGACGACATTGCGATTGAGTTGCATTAGTAACAAAGAGTGAACACACTCATAACCATCCTTTTTTAAATCTTCATTTATTTAGGAGCTTTTGGTTTAAATAACCATGCCAGCTTCATTGTACCAGGGTACAAAGCTTATTAATAGATAACGAATGATTAAAAATAACTTAAAATGGATCTACCTACAACCTACACTATGCTATCAACACCTCATACACCATTTAAATAATTAAATGGTAGCTTCAGAGAGGCGTTTGGCTAGAATGCTATCGAAACTCCCAATATCCATCGATCGTATACTAGCTACATCTAACTGTGTTATTTTAGGAGTGGTTGTACTGCAGGTGGGTGGTAAATACTATACTATCCACCAGTGGATATTCACAAGTCGCTGGTGTTAGAAAAATGTTTACTATCCATTTGACAACGAAATGCTGGTACCTTATGTGGCATTTACCATCTGCAAAAGAATTGATGATTAGCCTCACCTATATAGGTACCTATGCCAGTTGTAAGGATGAACCATTTTACTAAGAGATTTTTAAAAACCCCGAATTGCTATTATAAATTTAAAAAAAAAAACTTTTTTCTAATCCCTAAACCACCTTTCAAACATCTGAAATCGGTACGTAAAAGACTTAGTTAAAATCTTTCATCTTAAAACGAACTCCAAAATAACGAACTTGATTAAAACACCTTTAAAATTCTTAGCCCGCTCTAAACTCCAGTTAACTGGTGGGTAACGATTGGGGAAGTTTTAAATTCAATCCACATTGTACCAGATCACTTCGGTATAGGAAACGATGAATTAAAGATAAGTTCGCAAGATTTCAAAAGAGGTTTTATATTTAAGCTGCCAAGAACCCGATTATTATGGGTTACGTACTTTGTTCACCGAAGAAACAGGAACAAAAATGAACAAAGAATAAGCAAAAGTTAACTAAGTCAACTGGGACTATGGTCCGAGTTAGAGTGGGCCCAGTTGACTAAAGAGCTAATGTTATAAACGCTAAAGTTTATATAGACTCATGGATGGATGTTCCTCACACTTCAAGATTCATTTATCTTCTTTTCTCTTTATCTACTCTTTCACACAAAAAAGCTGAACAGATCTGAACGAAATTTGGCACAGAGATAGAATATGGTCTGGAATAGGACATAGGCTGATTTTTTCCTGGGGATAGATTTCTATGGGTTGAGAGAACAGGATCAGGCAAACATATACAGCTGGATTAAAATCTTCATCAGATTCATTCATCACCATCTCACGTGTTTCCTTCCTCCTACAGTCCCGGGTCCTTTAAGCAGGGCGTGAAAAAGCATTTGATAAGGCTGTCAAATTGAGGGCCACCATTATGGCACTGTCGTTGTATGTAATGGGGACCCCCTTCCTGAGACTTTGCCTTTAGCTTACCATCAGGCGAGGTGAAGTCATATTGACGTGACCGATATAAAAAACAAGATGCGTCGATGACTTAAAAATTGATATGTATTTATTCAGTGTTTTGCAAATTTGTTGCTCTTTCACGCAAAAACGACTGAACGGATCTAGCTGAAATTTGGCACAGAATTAGATTATAGTGTGAAATAACACATAGGTTACTTTTAACATATATAATATATATATATATAACATAAAATCACGCCTATATCCCCGAAGGGGTAGGCAGAGGTGCTAGCACCCACATTTCGCCAGTTTATGTACAGGTCCCAATGTAATAGGTGGCGAGCCTATTGCCATTAACCGGGCACTTATAAACCTGCGATAAATACACACATAACTTCGAAAAGCTTCGAAAAGTCATTGGTGTGTGCCATGGTGAACCTGGGATCGAACCCGAGACCTCGTCTCAGCAGTCTATTACCCAGACCACTAGGCTACCGCGTTACTTTTTATCCCTAGAATAAGTTCCCACATGAATCAAGAAGGAGAACGAACTAAAGCTAGTATTATTATAGTTTCGATGCTATTTGAACATGTTTCAACAATACCGATACCAATACATACAGACAAGAAATTTGTCATCGTCTCAACTGCGTACTCCACATTTACATGCGAAACGCTCAAACTCAGTAATCATGTTGGTATATAACATAACATAAACTCACGCCTGTATCCCCGAAGAGGTAGGCAGAGGTGCAGCTAGCACCCACATTTCGCCAGTTTATGTTTTAAGTCCCAATGTAATAGGTGGCGAGCCTATTGCCATTAACCGGGCACTTATAAACCTGCGATAAATACACACATAACTTCGAAAAGCATCGAAAAGTCATTGGTGTGTGCCATGGTGAACCTGGGATCGAACCCGAGACCTCGTCTCAGCAGTCTATTACCCAGACCACTAGGCTACCGCGTTACTTTTTATCCCTAGAATAAGTTCCCACATGAAGCAGGAAGGGGAAAGAACTAAATCTAGTATTATATAGTTTCGATGCTATTTGAACATGTTTCAACAATACCGATACCAATACATACAGACAAGAAATTTGTCATCGTCTCAACTGCGTACTCCACATTTACATGCGAAACGCTCAAACTCAGTAATCACGTTGGTATACCCCGCTATTATCGTCGCTTATGTAGATCTGTACCAGAATACAGTTAAGGGTATGCATGAATATTCAGTATCGATTTAATGTTGACTTTATTAGAGTATATTGTTATGGATCTCTGTTCAACTTCATTGTTATTGTTGAAATATCTTATTCTTCTTCTTCTTCTTTAACCTAACGTTAATCCCAGTCGCATTCACCTCGGAATCTGAGGTCCGCTTTATCAGTCTTATCTGCGGATTTGGCTGGAACTCGATATTTTCCGTGAAGCGACTGTCATCTGCCCTTCATTACCCAATGGTGACATTAAGAGATATCGAATCATTGCAGCTAGACCGTTGTTCCTCCAACTATCCGTAACGACTGCCATAGATGTTCATATGGCTACCGGGACCGACGGCTTAATGTGCTCTCCGAGACACGACCAGACCAATGCAAATACCCATATTCATGCATACAAATATTTTGCACTAGACGCACTCTAGCATCCCTGGCATTAGAATATCCTAGACGCACGGCGTCTAGGATATTCTGATGCCAGAGTGAAAGGTGGCCCATAGAGCATTTCCCTCGCACCCCGGCTTGACTCGGGCCATCTCCAGATTCGAGATAGCCCCCTCAGGTTTGGGAACCACGGCGATCCCGTCATGCCCCCGGAATAGGGGGTAACACCTTGCTCTTCTTATGTAGACAATTTGATTTATACGTATATCTTCAAACGCCAACGCAAGCGAATCTACTTCACAAATAGTAAGGTCAAGATAAAAAACACGCAACTTTTACAAACGAGATGAACGAAAAAAAAACACACGTTGAATATAAAGAACATTCCGGATTCGCACGAATGGTTACTAAGCGATGAAACGAACAGTACATTATTGAATTCAAGCCTCATCAACTTAAACCGGGATTAAGCACAAGATTAGGTTAGAAACAAGTTACGCACACTTATAAACCTTTTATTTACAAGATATATAGGAGGAGGGAAATCATTCCAATTGCCAATTTTCACGCACGAGTTGCTCACTGTCGGAGGAAATCGACAGAATCGCAGTAACAAAAAACATGGAAGTTAGCCATAAATTTTGTATTAGAAGGAAATAAGATATTGCTAGGAATTGACACATTATTTCGCAGCACTGTTTTCATATTCAGATATTTTGATATTCAGTATGAAGAAGGAAGAAGTCAAGCTGAGGGCCACCACTGTAGCACCACCGGTGTATGTAGTAGTGGCCCCAGTCCTGAGATTTTTTCTTTAGCTTACCATCAGGTGAGGTAAAGTCATTTTGACGTGTCCTATATAAAAAGACATATCCAAAGTATCCAATATCAATTTGGAATTCTTATCTGTTTGACTTTGAATTTGACGCAAAAATTTCGGAACAGATTTCGATGCGTCTTTTTTTGTTCGAAAGGCCTTGGTCAGACTTAAAATCTTAGGCATGTTTCATCATAATTTGGTTGATAATCAGAAATATAACCTAAAAACGCGAAAACATTATTAAACATAGGCTAGTATTATTATAAAAATGAAGATTGTTCGATTGAACAGCAACTATTGAAAAATTATTTATCGAGAAAGCTATAAAATATCATCATGTTGCAGGCTATCTAGGAGACTGGCAGGACCTGTCCATAATCATATTGTAAAAAAATTAGTAAAATTTTCATATATTATTGTAGAACTGGGTGGGATGAATGCTTGCCATGGGGGCGAAGTATATCACGGGCTAACTTGTGGGGGACAACTAGTAATGGCATTAACAAGTACGCACCTACTACAGTACTGTACATAATATTTGTATTCTCTGAAATTTCGATCAGGTTATACTGGTCATCGTCGCCGGGCAGTCGACAGTTAATTTCCGACAAACAGACAGGAGCCTAATTTCCGTAAATACAATTAGATATCATTTGATGCGAAAATTTTCAATATATACCTGTTTATTCCTGGGGCATAGGCAGACATATTTTAGATATAATGTAGCCAAATTATATATAAATTATTTGCGGGACATATTTTCAGACTTTTTGCAGATTTCTATTCACCTTTGTTGAACCATTTTGGTATAAAATAGTATATTATCGCCGTTCAATAAAGGTTTTCTTTCAAATGTTTCTATAAAGTGCAGATACCCTAGCAACTATCTTCAATAAATATAATCATTAAATAAAATACTTTCCACATTACGAACTACATTCGAATAAGAGTCTGCACGATTTCCAACGCAAGACATTTTCGGTACGACCATCAAATCGTAACACTCATAGATTGCTTGTCGTGATCGTTCGAATACCCGATAATGTGGTGCCATTATGTACACGGCAAGCGTTGGACGCCATTCAAACAGTACTGTTCGGGACCAAACTGAGTCATTCAATCCACAAACTGCATGTTACATGGAATAAACTGTGGTGTATGCTGATGTTGTATCCGGTCGTTAGGCTGTCTCGAAGTCTTGAAGAGAATCTGTACAGGCATTTTATAGTGTGCTTACACATCATGATGTGACTTTATTGGAATTTGAATTTTTATCGTTCTAAATTATTACGCTATCAAATTTTAGGTACAGATACCGGCACGTAACTTGGCCAAGTTTGGGGTAAGTTCGCGCATCGTGTATTTTGAGCCAATCAAATGATTCAAAGTACGAACGAACGGAACGTTGATTCGCTACAAGACGTCTCTCGGAGACATCTGATTGGTCCGTCAAGTGACGGATCAATCATAATGCCCGCGACGGCGCAAACGCGTCTCCCGCCACCCGCTCATACCTCAAAGGGGACCTAAAAATCGACCTTTGCGCATATGACGCGTCTGGCCAATTTACATGCCGGTATCTGTATCTTAATATATATAAATCTCGTGTCACAATGTTTGTCCTCAATGGACTCCTAAACCACTTAACCGATTATAATAAAATTCGCACACCATGTGCAGTTCGATCCAACTTGAGAGATAGGATAGTTTTTGAAACGGATTTCGACATCCACGCGGGCGGAGCCGCGGGCAACAGCTAGTATTATATATAGTTCTTGGGTTATTGCTTTCTTGTCGAACTTCTTCTTGTCTTCATCCGGAGATTTTGGGCACTAACTTACATACTTGATGCGTCATTCGCTCTACTTCTACGTCTACAATATGGGGTTCTTCAAGCAGGGCATTATAAGGTTCTTACAGGGTTGGCAGCATGAGTGTGACTCTCTTGGTGTTGCAAACGTCCATAGGCCACGGTGACCGCTTTCCATCAGGTGGGCCATGTGCTTGTCTTTGTCTGCTACCTAAGTGGTTTAAAAAAACTTAGCCTTAATATTGTTAACCGGCTTCAAAAAATGATGAGGTTTTCAATTCGACTGTTGTTTTTGTTTGTTACCTCAGAACTTTTGATTGTGAACCGATTTTGATCATTTTTATTTAATAGCTGCCGCTTCTAATGTAGTCCCATTTCAATTGCGTCCGTTGAAGTCGGTTTTCTTTTGTAAGAATTATAATATTGCAGCAATTATAAGACCATACAGTGATACTAAATCATTATTTCCCATATTTTATTTCTCCTAAAATTCCGATTCAAACCCGTATCACAGTATTATAGAAAGACGTTTTTTTTTATTTCACCACACATAAAAGAGAATTGGTCAATTTTGTATGAAACAGTTCGCAATCAACCTGTGGATTTACAAAGGAGTTTCTGAGCCTTTGTGGGGCTATAAAACTAAACGATTCCTGTGGATCGATGGATTTTCCATGTTTGGCAAAGTTAGGATCCAACTTTATAGATTGACCCTTTGTGAATGAATTTGGGTATTTGCTTTTATAAAGCGTATCGCTATATACTGCAGAGCGATTCGTATTTATGTGTTTGAGCTGAGAACATAATAGTTGTGCTAGTAACACAAAAATCTTTTTTTTTTTTTGGTAATAGGCTCGCGTTTGACGACAATCTCACCTGTTGGTAAGTGATGATGTGGTCGACGGTGGAGCACGCTTGCCTAGAAGAAACCTATTCACTCTAGACTTGAAGACTCCCAGGTTGTAGCTTTCCAGAAATACAGATTCAGGCAGGGCATTCCACTCTTTAGCAGTACGCACGATGAACGTACCTACTGCCAAAACGTTTTGTGCGTATGAGTGGGGATATCCAATTTCTTCTATTCTATGCCGATGTTCCAAGCTCTGAAGCTTAATAATAATTATAATTTCAATTAATATTTAATAATAAATAATCTGAACATAATTTAGTTGATATTGTTGGCAATTTACTTCAAACTATGAGACAATCACCATTCTCAGTTTTCCCGTAACCATTGATACAGAAAAGCAATCAAACCGTCCGTCGTGTAGGGATATTTTTTTTTAATTGGGTCACGGCAATATGACTTCAACTCGCCTGATGGTGAGCTAAAGGTAAAGTCTCTTAAAAACACGTCAGCTGGTAAAGAATTCCTGGTTTTGATGGTGCGGCAAAGAAAAGAGGCACCGAAACGCTTGGTTCTTGTGTATAAATAATATCGGCCACTTTGTCATTCTTCCACCAGAACTAGTCCACCTCATGCTTACTCTCCATCGAGCCCTCTGCTAGTCAGCAGGACACGTGGATAGACCTCCGAGCAGCCCTCTGCGTCAGCAGCGTCTCCCTTGTGAGTAAGAGGCGGTGCTGTCTCCGTTTAGCAAGGAGCACCACGTGGAAATTCCCCACCATACAGATGGGTAGATAGTAACTACTTCGGGTACTGCGAAGCGGTAGTTTTCGTTACAGAATTTCTGCCTTACCTAGTACTTTATTTCACTGCGATGGCGTAAGCCAGCATTTATAAAACTACAACACTATGCATAATATGTAAACGGGAATTAACGCGATCATGGTATAGGTATATACCTACATACCTTTGGAATGCCTGACGTTTCGACCAGGTTACACCGGCCGTGGTCACAGGCTGACTGTCTCAGCCGCGCACGCCCTCCGTCGTCGAGTCCGTGAGGTTCATCTACCCGCACATTTTCGACATTTTTATATTATTTTTTCTCCAGGTACCGTCACATACCACACTCGCAAAAGTCTAAAAGTTAATACAACACTATGTATTAAAAGCGGGCGAAGCTGTCGACAGAAACTATAAAAGTTACATTATCATGGTTTACGATCCTACAAATACTTCGCAACTGTGTACGATTTATACATACAGAAAACAGTTTCGAAAAAGAAGCACACAATACAATTTCCCGATACGTTTCTGCGCATTCCAGTTTCCTGCAACGGCGGAAATTATAATTTACGATTCACATATTTTGTCTGAATATATTTATATGCTGCGGTTACGTCCCTAGATAAATTTGAACAAAATAATAATGGATAATCAAAGTTTGCGAGGTCGGGTTTTGTAGCAATTTGAATATGTTCAAACACAATTACTGTGTTAAATAAGGTACGACGGCTCACAAGCGTTGATATGAGTTCAGAGATTGAATGAACGTTAGAATGACATTTTCTAGTTTATGGAAAGTTGGTCTGTATATTCAAATTCTGTAATGTGTTGTGGGATTTCACTTCATCCATATTAATATTATAAACGCGAAAAAATATATTACAACTTATTTTTTGTGTGTCAAGGATGTCCAACCTGTAGATAAATAATTGCATTTTTTTATACCACTTAGGTGGCAGACAAGTACACGGTCCAACTGATGGGAAGCCGGCGGTCATCGTGGCCTATGGATGTGTGCAACACCAAAGGCGTTACCCACGCGCTGCCGACCCTGAAGGGAAAATGCGAGGGGTAGGAAAGGGTGAGGAGGCTAGGAAGGGGCGGGGAGGAGGGGTACAGTGAGCTCTTGCTACCCTACTTACCGGTGGGAACACAACACGATGGTTAATTTTATTTTATTTTTTATTTTATTATATTTTATTATTAAAGATTAGTTAAAACGTTATATTATTATATGGTCATTAAAAACCATTGCTCAAAAATTATTTCAATATAGGTAAACATTGCCAATGTTATAATTTCTAAATAACTAAACAATATGCGAATGAGATTAAGCTTAGAAAAGGTAATAGGCTACCTTTTTAAAATATTGAATACTTGTAGTTAAAATAGGCGGTCTTTTCGCTAAGATTGTCAACGAAGAGCAATAATATGACAGTGTTAAATATATTTCTCATTCTTGCCAATATGTCACTTAGAAACAAGTAATGTTGTGTAGGCAGACAAATACCTATCTGATATATAAAAATATTTAATCCATTAATTCAAAAGAAGCAGTACATTTTACGTAGAGTAACCCCCGTCAAGGGACTAACGTGCCCTAAGGGCGAGTTTGCATCATGGCTGTCGAGCATATATTATGTATATACTATGTTATTCAACATTTTTGTTCATTTTATATTTAAATAGCACACTTGTATATCCCTGAAGTGGCAAGTAGTGAGTAGTAGAAGAACTACGCAAACCTTAGTGGTTTTTATGTGCTATGTGTAACCTTAATTGTGTAATGTTTGTTTTTATGTGATAATAAATAAATTTTAAAAAGGAGATAGGTAGTCTCTGACACGACGATTTTCGTTCTGCATGATGTGTCTGTGTGTGATGATTCAGACTAACCCCCATTCTAGCAGAAGCAGATCAGAGTCAATCGAGAGAAGGGCCAAGAGGCTCATCAACTGCGATATGCTGGTTGAGACTAAACTTCAGAGCTTGGAACATCGGCGTAGAAACGCTAACCTCTCTGTTTTTTTATCGGTTGCACTTCGGGGAATGTGCGCTGGAGTTACATAACCTAATTCCTCCAAGCCTCTTTCATCACCAAACGACCAGACGTACGCCAACGCGCCACCGGTACATTGTGGATATCCCACTCATACGCACAAAACGTTTTGGCAGTACGTTCATCGTGCGTACTGCTAAAGAGTGGAATGCCCTGCCTGAGTCTGTATTTCCAGAAAGCTACAGAGGTTGCTTCTAGGCAAGCGTGCTCCACCGTCGACCACATCAATACTTACCAACAGGTGAGATTGTGGTCAAACGCGAGTCTGTTGCTAATAAAAAAAACAGTCCCAGGCTGATGACGTGTCATCTTTCCACGCACGCCTCTCTTTAGTTTAGGAAGGATTTGACCCTCAATATTGGGGTCATCAACGTTGGCGTCAATGTCGATTATACCATATTGGCTGACGCGAAAAGTAATAAATAATAATAATAATAAATAAATATTCTAGGACATTCTACACAGCGCTCTCTAGACCCAAACTAGGCATAGTTTAACTAGCATGTGTTATGGCTTCTAGAATGCGGATAAACATACTTTTATACTTTTTTTTTAAATAACTACTTATTATACATAGAAACACCCAGACCAGTTCAAATAGACATATTCATGCATACAAATATTTGCACTGACCGGGAATCGAACCCGCGCTCTCTGTCTTGCAGTCGAATGTACTACCGCTACGCCACAGAGGCCGTCTGTATGGTAATGTACCTACGGTTTCAGTCTGATATACTTACTCTTTTTATTATAATAGGGTAACGGTTAGCGGTGTTGTTAGTTTTCACCCAGCAAATAATTTCAGTGTTAATCTATATATATAAAAATGAATCCCTATTTTCCTTGGTCACGGCATCACGCATAAACTACTGGACCGATTTCGTTAATTCTTTTTTTGTTGTGTTTGCTATTGTCAGGAGAAGGTTCTTATGAAAGAAAAAGTGAAGAAAGTTGCGCGAAACATTAGAAAAACCATGCCACGAGGACTAATCATGCCACGGGCGAAGCCGCGGGGCACAGCTAGTAAAATATAAATCAATAACCTTCATAAAACGTGTACCCGCCCTTATAAGAAAACGAAAACAATGATACAAAACTGTAACTCTTTATCTATTTAGTATCGCCGCCCCAATATATCGTACGCTTAGGGAATATACATTTGATATTGGAAACTTAGTATGAATACATAACACCACTTTTATTTAGACTATCGAATAAAACGTTTCAGGGGCCTTACTCCGAAAAACGAAAATATTCGTATCCGTTGACGTTTTGACCATTTAGCTACCCCGAAAGTGTTTCGTTTCGGATTTCGGATCCGTCTTCGATCGTTTGACATTGAGGTTGTCGATCGTTATCAGTACACCTCCTACTCCCAAAATACATTTGACGTTTTCGCTGTCGTTGTTTGACAAAGTGCCCGTAGCCAAGTGGAAAAAGTCTAAATCGCTATCGTATGGTATCGAATAGAATAGTTTAGGTCGACCAATCACACTACAGCTCGTGATTCCGCCGCGGCGCGCGCATCGTACGCCGGCGACGAGCTTGGATGTGATTGGTCGACCTAACCGTTTCTATTCGATAACGATTTACGCTACGCAATACACTGACATTTGTCTACGGGCCATGGTCCGTTTTCGTTCGATCCGAAACGTTCATGTTCGATTTTCAGAGTAAGGCCCCTGGTACCTAAAACTATTTGATACAATACACTCACTTTTATGAACATTTCAGTGAAATGGAATGCGAATAGAAGAAGAATTCGAAATTCAAATTATTAATTAGAGTTAGCGTACTAAATTATCTTATTAATTTAAATTAGGAAGTGTTAACATTGATTCTAGGCGACTAAATTACCTGATTACATCAAGTTTTGTAAGTTTTTAAATGTCGAGAAAAATTCTAATCGTATATAACATAAACTCACGCCTATATCCCCGAAGGGGTAGGCAGAGGTGCTAGCACCCACATTTCGCCAGTTTATGTTTAGGTCCCTGTAATAGGTGGCGAGCCTATTGCCATTAACCGGGCACTTATAAACCTGCGATAAATACACACATAACTTCGAAAAGCAACGAAAAGTCATTGGTGTGTGCCATGGTAACCTGGGATCGAACCCGAGACCTCGTCTTAGCAGTCCATTACCCATACCACTAGGCTACCGCGGTATTATGCTAATCGTATATATATGTATATAATATCATTTTTTTTGTGAAAATCGTAACAAGGAATAATGCCAATAGGTAACCCTTTAATAGGAAGAAAGAAAAAAAAACAATTTGATAATACTGGCAAATTATGTTTTACAATTTTGATTTCAAAAAATCTATCTCAACTGCAGGCCGATAAAACTGTTGTGGACTAGGCTCTAATGCAGGTTTTACTTTGGGTTTGGGAGGTCAGACGATAGTCGTTCACATAAAAGTCACTCTAATCTATCAAAAGGACAGTAAGTGAAATCCCGGCTCTGAGGTGAAAGCTTCGAACGCAACCGAAAATGGCGCTAAAATGATACTAATGATGATGACAGAATAAACTTTAGCGGCTCGATATTTCCTATAGATAACATTATAATGTACCTACCTACTATGTGGGTCCAAATCATAAAAATCGAAATTATACTTCGCATGATAAATATTCAAAAATATCATTCACATTTAATGAGAATATTATATGTATCACCCAATCTAACATAAAAACTGACTTTAATATACCCGGGAACATTTTTATTTCGACCTCACTTCACCGAATGGCTTATTTTACATAGCACACACGGGTTAAATGACCGCTCGTAGCCGTTTCATATTTACGAGTCGTGCCGATACTTTTATGAAGGTCCAAACAGTTAGATGTTCATGACTTTATTCACACAGCCTACACTAGCTCTCAAAAGTTCCTTTCAATGTGGCTTTGTTGCTGTGTAACTAGTTAAGCACTTGAGGGGTGTGTTGTACCTACACGAGTGTCGGTTGTTTACATAATAATTAAGGTTAACCCTTTCAAAGTTACATCTTTAGGTCTTGTTTTGATGGTCGTGTGTATAAATGTATAGGGTGGTTAGTTTCTTAGGTATTACATGACATTTATGATGTTACTAAGACATTATGTAGAACATAATAATTAGTAGTAAAGGAAGGCGTATAAGTAAAATGTTAGTATATACCTAAATATGCAATAGTCATGGTTATAAAGAAAATATATTTAATGAAATCACTTGTACTTTTCCTTTTCTTTTCCTTTCATACTTTCTGTCCTAGAGCACGGCGTCATTACGGGTAGTTGGAGCCCAAAAAAGTCCAACAACAACGGTCTAGCTGCAATGCTTCGATATCGCCTAATGTCACCATTGGGTTGTGAAGGTCAGATGGCAGTCGCTTCACGGAAAATATCGAGGTTCAGCCAAATCCGCACTTAAGACTGGTAAAGCGGATCCCAGACTCTGAGGTGAAAGCTTTGGATACGACTGGGATTAGCGCTAGGTTGAAGAATAAGACTTTCTTTACTTTCACTCAACATGTGTAGCAAATTCCACCAAGTGCAATAAATCAACAGTAAAATAAAAAAAGAAAATAATTTACGTACAACATTCCCTTCGTATCTATAAAGTAATAAAATTTGCTCAAAACTAGCAGTAAAGTTAAATTATTGAAATAACGAAGCAATTAAATAGTTTGCTAACTTTTTCTATAAATTTAAATTAAAAAGTTACCATCCAGAACGGGTCTTGAAATCAGTTCCTTTCTAGGGGTTATTCTCTGACCAACTGAACGGCGACGTACCCGTACGACCTCAAAGTTTCATTTGGACTCTTTTACAAAAGTGCTGTATTTCACTTTTATGCACGATTGTATTTCAGAAGATTTCTAAATGAGGTCGTACAGGCCCCGTTGTTTGAAATAGGGTTGTACGGGTCCTATTTTTAGATAGGGTTGAAACTTGGAGGTCCTACGCGTACGTCGCCAACTGAACCACTTGGCTAGACAAATCGCCCCAATACTTTACTTTACCTTCAGCTTACGATCAGGCGAAGTGAAGTCAAATTGACGTGTCCTATATATAAAAAAAAATACGGGAGAATTTCAAAATGTCATTCACTTTGCTTTACGGAGCGTTTGCTGGAATGACGTAGGAAGTTTAGTAATTCAAAACCATTAATATGAAAAAACCTGTTCATAACCAGATCCATTTCCATTGCCCACAGGACGTTCAGAACCCGGCATCGTACCTTCAATCGTGGGCTTCACCAAAGACTCAGTGGCCCACGAGTCGGACCGGCTAGCTCCAGGTGACAGGATCTGCAGCGTCAACGGCATCTCCACGGCGAGGCTCACCAATGATGAAGTTCTTCGACTACTGGACAATGTGGAGGAAAGAGCTTCCTTGGAGGTGGAATATTATATGCCTAATTATGGTAAGTTTTCAGAACTATATCGTAAATTTTTAATGTTTCAGTTTAAGAAATAAATGCAACGGAGAATAAACGCCGAAGGTTGACAACGGCTGATAAAGAAAGATAATTTTATTGCCAACCAGCTGTTATCACGGCTACGTCCAGTGAAATAGAACCGCAGATATATCCAAATAACGATAACCGATCGTTTTTTGGATACAATTATCTCCGGTTCTTTTATCAATTGCAAAAACATGCTGCAGATTCTTTTAATAACTTTTTAATATTTTTTTTATTACACAAATTTAAAAGGTACCTATGCCTTACTTTAATAGTCAGTATGGATTTTCTCGTTTAAAATTATAATACCTTAAGTTCGCTTATTTGTTGACCTATCTATCTATATAACTTTAAATTACACGCTGTGCTTAGCTTATGACCAAATTACACAGAAAGAATTACATTTTATATCTGGCAATGAGCAAACTACTTAATTTTGTTTAACGACCTAACTACACAATGACCAAATTCTACTAACTCATTATGTATTTTATAGCTCATTTAATTGTAGTTTGTAATTAGTTACATTGCCTGAATTTGGTATCTCCATTTCTTTCACTTTTTAAACATAAAAACATAAAAAAGGTCGCTAGATTATAAGATAATGAAAAAAGCAAAAAGTCTACTTTGTGATAAGCAAATAAATTGTATTCTCGTTTATTTTATTTCATAAAAATACCAAAATGACTTGACGAAAATGTGTGATCACTGGACCAAATAATATCCTAACTAGTTTTCATAACATGAAATAGAATGTCTAGATGGCGAGAAAGTATTACTGAGGCCTAGCTTATAGACTTTATTATTATACATCGACCTACAGTATTATGGTAGGTATCTAATTTTAGATTCTCGTTTCTTGGGAAACAAAGTCATTGTTTGGAAGGATAACATTAAACTAATGAAAATCATAGTGTAGAGAGGATGGACTAAAGGGGATTGACAAAACAGATTTTTGAGCCTAATGAGCAACCCAGAATCCAATCAGATTGCGGACGTTAAATGGCCAAAGCAAGAATATCCACAACGATATATTCAAATTGTTCACCTAGGTAAATATCACTCAGGTGGGCAAAGTAGATTTTGTAGTGTCCTCATTTCACCTGGGCATTATTACCACTACCTATAATAGTGCCGGGGCCTTTAAGCGGAGCGTGAAAAAGCATTTGATGAGGCCGTTAAGCTGAGGGCCGCCACTGTAGCATTACCGGTGTATGTGGTGGAGACCCCAGTCCTGAGACTTTACCTTTAGTTTACAATAGCATTCAAATAGTAAAAGAATTTTACCAATAAATGCATGCAGGATTCCTTGGAAGATTACTGACATGAAATAAACTCACAAAATTTGACCACTCTCTTCATAATATTAATATAGATGGCACTGTAAGTGGTATGTATGTAAGGCCTCTTACAGTAAGTAAAACAAACAGTCCGCATTAGAACTATGCGAATCGTATTTCATGTCGGACAAGACAACGAAACACAATTTATTCTTGCACTGACACACCTCTTTCAGTTCAAGACGTCATTAATTCTTGGCTGCTGGTATTAAGATGTAAACTGGCCTTTTGAAGTAGGTCTTTATGCAGGTGGTGCAAGCTTGAATGATTTAGTATTCATTCTAGGATAATTCTAGGATACCGCGGTAGCCTAGTGGTATGGGTAATGGACTGCTAAAACGAGGTTTCAGGTTCGATCCCAGGTTGCCATGGCACACACCAATGACTTTCGATGCTTTTCGAAGTTGTGTGTATTTATTGCAGGTTTATAAGCGCCCGGTTAATGGCAATAGGCTCGCCACCTATTACATTGGGACCTAAACATAAACTGGCGAAATGTGGGTGCTAGCACCTCTGCCTACCCCCTCGGAGATATGGGCGTGAGTTTATCTTATGTTATGTCTAGGATAATTATTGTATACACCGCTCACCTGATGGAAAGCGGTCACCGTTTTATTGGACGTGTGCAATACCAGGGGCCTCACAACCGCACTGCCGATCCTGTAAAAATCTTCTAGTATCCTTCTTGTAGAAACCATCTGTGAAAATTTCCACTGCGAAAGGTTCATGAGATAGAGATTGGTGACAGACAAATAGACAGACAAACGGATGGACAGACGGACAGACAGATAGACAGACAGACGAACAGTGGACTCTTGAGTCTTGAGAATGAATACTTTTATAAAATAGCGCTTTAATATCGGCATCGTATTTTTAAACCCAACTTTGTGAGCCGTATCCTTTTAAAGCCTGCAATATACCAGGATAACTACTTACCCCTTCGTAAAAAAGCTTAAAGGGTAGGAGCGTAAAAGGCTTTGAATATTGTAGGCAAAACTAGGGAGTTCATTTACCCTGTTGACGAAATGTGTAGTCTTCTTTGTATTTTTAAATAATAATAATAATAATATGTTTTATTTAAAGTTACTCAGACTCACAAAGATATGTTAGTAACACTAATCTATGTATCACATCATCATTGCAGTATCCCATGCGAGATTTGACAGCAGCGCCTTATATAAGTACACTCCAGTCTGCCTGCAATCATATTCAGGATGCTGTTGGAGCTAGCCCGTACCCTGTTCACTAGGGATGCACATCTTTTACACATTATTGCATAAAAGCAATCCGTATGTGCATCCGCAAACATCCCAGATGCACTACAGAAACGGGGCAGCCCCACCAGCACCCTGAAGGCATTGTTGTACTGAACACGAAGGGCTCCGTATGCCTTCTGAGTATATTTGGCGTAAAATGCTTACTTTGATCGGTTTATATGAATAACAAGCATGAAATAAATTGAGGTAAATATTTGTCCTATTATAAAAGAATGTATAGCGGAAAATAAATTTAATCAAATATGTAATGATATATTATATTCCCCTCTGGCCACACTGGTTCGACCGTATTTCATATAATTATATATTCAGAGGTGGAATTAATATAATACGATTCACGTGAAATAAATATATTTTTCCTTATTTCTGCAAAAGCCCCACGCATACCAACCGCGGGGGTGGTATCCATGGGAATAAGGGAAGGTATTTTCAGATTTGAACCGACTAAAAACGCACACTGTCTCCGGACAACCGCGTATGCCAGGGTGTGAAGTGACTCGAAAGGAATTTCTCTTACACTCCAGCTGACCCAGGCCCATAGGCTCCCTGGGGTTTGGGAACCATGGTATACCCATAAAATCAGCAATAATGAGTAAATATCAAATCATTACTATGACACAGAAGTCATAATTAGCTCTAATTGGAACTTACTATTTTGTATTTATCCTTTTGATTCATACTTGCATTAAAATAGCTTAATTTGCCTTACTTTGTGTACTATATTCCTATCAATATTCCCGGGGCCTTTAGCGGGCTTTGAAAAAGCATTTGATGAGGCCGTCAAGCTGAGGGCCGCCACTGTAGCACTACCGGTGTATGTAGTGGTGACCCCAGTTCTGAGACTTTACCATTAGCTTACCATCAGGCGAGGTAAAGTCATTTTGACGTGTCTTATATATCAAAAAAAAATTATCGTTCACGTACCATATCTGCAACTTTTTAATATACGATCATTGTTATAATCTTATCGCTTCTAATTAAATCTAATACCTTCATCTATTTAGGATAGAAAATTACACTTACGAACGTTAAGAACATCGCTTCTCCATTTGGAGCCAGATTCCCAAAGGCTGTGTTTAAGTATTAGTATAAGATGCGAGCGCTGACTTGGAAATAACCGCCTAGGGCTGAAGTTGCCGAAATCTCAACGGGTTTTACTCTAGAGCGTACATTCGCATTTGAAAAGATTATTTTTAATAACTTTCTAGTAAGTGCATAGCCAGATAAATCAAATGAGCTCAAACATGACGGGTTTGTCTTGTTTAGTTAAGAATTTCCTATGACCACTTACTTACCATCTCCATATCTCGTAGCATCATAGTATTTGCCAAGACAAAACAAGTGAATCTAAATTCGATTGGCGATTAATCGATATCTTGTTTAGTTCACACCTTCCAACTCTATCATCATACTAGTTTCTTGGACCAAACCCACGGTAACCCAATTAGACCGCGGTAGCCTAGTGGTCTGGGTAATGGACTGCTGAGACGAGGGTCTCGGGTTCGATCCCAGGCTCACCGTGGCACACACCAATGACTTTTCGATGCTTTTCGAAGTTATGTGTGTATTTATCGCAGGTTTATAAGTGCCCGGTTAATGGCAATAGGCTCGCCACCTATTACATTGGGACCTAAACATGAACTGGCGAAATGTGGGTGCTTGCACCTCTGCCTACCCCTTCGGGGATATAGGCGTGAGTTTATGTATGTATTGTCACCAAACATACGCAAGTATACCAAAGCTTTATCTCACGTCAGAAAGTTATTCTAATAAAACTCTCATTTTAGACAAATCAGGTGCTCAAACTGGGAACATCGGTTTGCTTCAACCTCATTATGATATAGGCCGCTTTCTCCATTCAACACCAACGCAGGTTCCTTTTGTGCTTTGATAGCCTGTCTTGATAATTGATGCTTTAATGGCTTATCTCTTGTTTAACCGTTCTTATGTCAAGATGCAGATAGGTTCATGTTTCTAATGCCCCATACTAACAAACTACCAACAACAGAGCAAGTTAAAATAAAGCTTGTAATGAATGAAAGCTTCAAAATCTTTCAGTCACCCATTAAACAGGTCACTTCCAACAGGATGACAATCTATTTATATCTATAAGAATCTCAATGGGCGCCATAATTAAAATAGCTTCACAACTCGGGAACTATAAATACCGCCACCTGTCAGGACTTTCGAACTAATGTTGCATATGAAACCTATTATCCTTGACAGTGCCATCAATTTATATGATACTCTTCATCATTAACTGAGAGAATTTCCTTTAAGTTTTTTTAAGGAGTACCCACTACTAGTAACAGTCATTTTTAGCATCCGCACCTTCAGCTAAACTAAATTACTTGTATTAGGAATATGTTCCAATCGGTAGTGTAATAGACAGGATTCGAACTCGAGACCTGTCGCTCTTAAGGCTATTTTCTTATAATACAGGTTTGCTAGATTGATTACTCGCATTGATTTTTATTTCTTACTTCTTTATTGAACACGAATAAAAAAGATAACGCTACAATTTCACGAGAAATTATAATTACTCTATAACTAGCTTAACTCTATAATTACTCGAGTTCTCTACCGGCAAACCTTTGAGTAGTAGAGGTAGAAAAAATGAGAGGGAAGTATACAGCGCACATACATATTATAAAAGTAAAAATTAAATTGTTTAAACAAAAGACATTAAAAATAAATCAATACAAATATTTGTACAACATGAATCCTAACCATCCAAAACAGAACATGAAACCACAAAATATTAAACTCCTTTAGGCAATCATACACAAACAAGTGTGAATATTATACACAAATTATAATCTGTTTATACAAAGTTAGTATTATACACAAAGGGCCGTCTTATTGCTGAAAGCAATTTGTTATAGGCGGCTGAACAAAAACAACGATTAATTTATGGAATAATAGAGGGTTTGATGTAAAGATGAAACGTTATAAGAGAATCGCAATTCGGTTTAGGAGAATATAACATTATTCTATGCTATGAGCTATAAAAGTATACACAAGCCTTATAATACCTAATAAAGGTTTTACAATTCAAACCATACCCAGTATTAGGTGTTCACACCTCATGGATTGTAGATATAAGACGATGTGATTATGATAATTAGCAACAAAACTTTCATATCGCGATTCAGGATCCATAGTTTTGAAGTAGTTCGACCTGTTTGTGCTAGATGGCGTTAGGTTTGAAGTGTCACCCACTACTAATATAATCACGAAACTAACTGAGAATTTCTCTAAACTGCTTTAAAGGATAAGCTTCCTATTGTAATCCGATTTGAATTTTCATTGTTATTATAATATAATCTAGTCCTTTCTTGGGTAAAGGGATCTAGTCCACTTCAGTTTATCAGTCAATAAGATTTTGCGATTGCCTAGGAAATTGCCTTGAGATTTTTTACTCCCGTGGATTTAACTATAGCCTACTCCCGAATCAAACATCAATAATCAAAAATCAAACATCAACATCAATAATTTACACGAAATAAATTACACTTCAATCTATAAGACAACCATCATTCTTCAGTCTTCCCTTAACCATGTCTGCTGCAAAGCAACCTAATCGTCGGGTTTGATGTAAACAATATAAAACCAAATAAATTACGATAGAAGAGGCTAAATTCTATCGGAGCACCGCTTGCCACGGACAGATAATTCATCCGCACACGTTGCGACCAGCAGACGTTGCGTACAGTGAGGTATGAAATGAGCTTCATTCCGCGCACCCTTAGACTGTGGCATGATCTGTCAAGAAGGGCATCAGAAGGCTTTTAAAGGGTTGGCAGCGAGTGAGTCGTCGTTGTTGCACACGTCCGTAGGCCACGGTGACCGCTTCCCATCAGGTGGTCACCTAAGTGGTGACCACCTGATGGGAAGCAAATCTCAAATATTTCAAATATAAAAATCAATTCAAAAATATTTTTATTTAATGAAAGTGTGTATTCGCGTTAACTATCGACAGTTTTAACTAAATTCCCATTTCTTGTTCCAGCTTCACAAAACTCCCTATATATCACAACCAAGCTAGCAGAGGTTCCTGTTGAAAAGATCAGTGGGTCTTTAGGCATCACAATCCGTGGTGGTTTGCCTGAGAACTCAGCTCCAAGTGCGGACCTAGTGTTAAACAGTCGGTCTCTAGATGCCCAGCCTCTTGTAGTAACGCATGTGAGACCTGGTGGAGCAGCTTACAACACTTCGAGGATAAAACCTGGAGACAGGTTACTGAAGGTTGATCATGTAAGTATAATAATAGTTGTGGAATTTAAAGATGATATTTTAAATTGAGGTTATAGGAAATAGATAGAAAGAGATAAAGAGATATATAAAGTACAGAATCTAGAATGATGACCAACAAAAACCAAAACAAATAGATCTACTATCTAGAAGTTTACCATCAGGTGAGGTGAAGTTATATTGACGTGACCGATTTATAAAAAAAGAAAGTCATTCAAGAATTTTTCCTTAATTTCTTGAATAAGGAACATAGAAATAACACAACGACGCATTTTTACCAATACAAGGAAACCACAGAACATTAAAAAACCATAGAAGTAGTAATTAAGTAAAAATACAAAGGAATAGCTGTCGCCAAAAAATACACTCACACAGACTTATAGGACGTCTTATTGGTTGCATACATTTTACCTTAAAATATAAGAAGAGCAGAACTACACACCTTATTTTACTGAAAATGAATTTAAAGTACGTTTTGACAAGGTATAAACTTCAATGATGCTTACAGAGTACCATCAAATCTGCCCCCATTTTAAAGTAATATACAACAAAATTATGTTTAAGCCACGTTGGAATAGAGTACACATTTATTTATCCCAATAATACCCCAATCTAGCGGTCAATAGCAAAATCAATGTACATTATAGTTTTGCTTTTCACCAATAGATGTCTAAAATTGTATTGTATTGCAAATCAGTCCTTAAATATAACAATGGTAAGGATGAAATTAACTTAACTCAAAATACGGACACCACATTCTGTCGTACATTTTTCACAAACTTACCTAAAATGATAATTTTGACAGCTCTAAGTAGTGTACCCCATATAGTATAATCGAAAATGAATCTAATCGATTTTCGATTATCGTTCCCGTAGAATATGGAATCGATAGTTATAAAAACACAAAAGCATTTATTTTTTTATTATTTTAGGTAACTTATTTCAGAATGATAAAAGAGAAGTTTTATGGTACCTACCGTAATTATGTCTTGCATTATACTTAGCCACTTTTATTATTATATTATATTATTATTAGCTATATTACAAAAAATTGTAGTAGATAAGTACTTAAAAATTTCAATAAATTAATTTAAGTTCGATTCATTCGATTCCTGTGTGTCATAGTCAATTGTGCTGAATTCTTGCAAGACGCTTCACTATGAAAAGTGGGCGGTACTTGTCAATGTGCTACGATAATTTTAGAGGTATTATTTTGTATATAAAAATACGATACTTCATAGACGTGAACTGTCAAAATTATCATTTAGCATCCTGAATTGGACAGGTATAGAAACTTCTAGAATATTGAAGTAAATATTTCGTGAAAACTTATAGGAAAATAAACCTTAAAATCAATCGCATAAACTTGTTTTTTGATTATTTTAGCCTGCGTTGTGCACATACACAAGTGTATATGTGTGAGGTAAATGCAATTACACTTAGGTTTTTGGCGACACAAACACGCCCCCATACGATTTCTAGTCCTAAGGATTTTTCTTTGTTCTGTGAAGGAAACTGAGCTTACAGGAAGGAAAACATAAATGAAATTCCCAAATCTTTAAATACCCACAGGAAACAGAAAATAAAATCATCTTATTTATAGGAAGTATAACATCGCTCTCTCACTAAACAACGTACAAATCAAATAGGGAATTGTTTGCTGAAGAATAAAGGTATATCAATGATAAGCAAAGAGGTAAAGGCTAAAATAAATAAGATTTGGTATTTACGTATTTATCAATCAACTAGCTCATGCCCGCGGCTCTGCCCGCATGGACGTCGGTTTTAACGTTATTTTAACTAGGTATATATCTAGACACGCGGGAGCGTGTCAAGCCAAGTTCAAGCAAAGGAACTGGCTAGCCAGCTACAAGTGTATATTCACACGAACCACTTGGTGCCACTTTTGACCCCTCTATAACTCAAAACCTATATAACGTAAACACGTGAAACTACTTATGTTTAATTATACCCATAAGGACATGTAGAAGCCCAAATTTCATGAAGCTGGCTCAAACGGTTATATAGATTATGAAGGTCCAAAAATCGTAAAAATTAGCACTGACTGACTGACTGACTGACTTATAGTACCTAAACCTAACCTACTTCCAGATGACCTAGAAGGATGAAATTTGGAATCCAGCTTGGTAATTGTGTGTAAGCCTAGGAAAAAATCTAAAAATAAAGAAAAGTCAAAAATAAAAAAAATATAAAAAATATGTGGTGTCCCTATACAAAAAAATACGCACTAAACAACCGGGCAACTGACGATGACGTGCCGACACGGTAGGTCCACTAAGCGAAGGAAAAAAAAACTAAAAATAAAGAAAATTAAAAACAAAATTGGCTGTCCTTTTTTACATTTACGTTTTTGGTGGTCCGGTTCTACTCAACCGATTGTGATCAAACATGCGTAGACAAATAGATCTATAATATCTACTGTGATTCAAGCCTCTGGTATTCTCAGCATTCATAGATCATGATAACCATTGTATGGAGGTAGGACACGACGGTATCTCCCGTCCGAAATGAGCTGTCCGACTGGGGTAGTACCTTCACCCTACAGAAGACCGCGGCCATAATAACCATCGTGTTGTGTTCCCGCCGGTAAGTACGGTAGCAAGAGCTCACTGTATCCCTCCTCCCTCCACCGCTTCCTAGCCTCCCCACCCCTTCTTAGCCCTCTCTCTTACCCTTCAGGGTAGGCAGCACATGTGTGACACCCTTAGTGTTGCATACGTCCATAGGCCATGGTGACCGCTTCCCATCAGGTGGGCTGTGTGCTTGTCTGCCACCTACATAGTATAAAAAAAACTTCCTATAGACTATATACTTATTTTTTCCATTTTCATAAGTACTTTTTTACAGAATTTTATATTGTTCACAGGTCTCTCTAACCAACAAAACACTATCAGAAGTCCACTCCATTCTACAGAACTGTCCTCAAGTTACCAGCTTAACCATAGAATACGACGTCTCCATAATGGAATCTGTGAAGTTAGCTACTGGGCCATTGCTAATAGAAATAGAAAGGCCGTGTAACGAAGACCTGGGACTGTTCCTAACGAACCAGCGGTGTTCGGAAGATGTGTATAGTTCTGGCTCAGATACGTACCAAAGAGTTGGGAGTGGAACGTGCAATGCTATTTATATTGATAGTATATTACCAGCCAGTATAAGTGACAGGTAAGGAACTGTTTTATTCTCTTTTTAAGACAAATTTTGAAAAAACATGACCTATTCTAACATAAGTATAGTAGAAGTAGTATAATAAAAAAAATTGGAATGAAAGATACTAGCTTAGCTTCCTCAAAAGGCTTCCTCCTTTATTTGTCAAACAAAAGCTTAGTATTCCGATGCCAAGGCGGGTAAACAAAACATACCGATTTTTTTTATTGGTAATTATAATAATAGGTAATTATAGTCAGCGTGAAAAGAAATTTGTGTTTCTTAATGCATATACTGTTTAATTACTTAGTGGACTATATTGAACTACCTTTAAACTTTGGTTACAACATAGAAAACCATTTTTTATTTGAATTTGAAATCTGTGCAATCATCAACTTTTCCGCTGAGGGTTCTTGTTGGATCCTGAAAATAACCTTCGTTTATAATATTTGATGGTTGTAGTTTTTTTAATACATCAAATTATACGCCTATATCCAGCATTGCGCGTCGATAGGCTATTGACTGATTGATTGATCAAATTTTGTAGGTACACATTTGACACAAAGAACTGGTTTAGCTTCATACTACTATCATCTTCACTATAACTTGCAGTCTAGCTCCACCAAATATTAATTGACAGGCTGATAGTCGATGAGCTATCAACGTTTTAATTGGATCCTGAGATACGAGTTTAGCCTAGTTCCGGCATGAAGCCTTTGTTATTAGCTAGATAATCTCACAATATACTGTTATTGGACTACAGTGGACGAGAAATAGTACATTTTACATAATTAACAGCTTTGTATGGTGATGTCATGAATCTTAGCTCAAATTTCTCTTTCTTTCAAGTAATGAGAATCGGTCATCGGATTTAAAATTTCAAATAATTTCAAGGGTAAACGGTGTTCCATCCATGTGACTCTTTTACGAAGGATCTCGGGTATATCCTAAAAAGGAACTCCCCAGGAGTCCTAGAAAACTTTCAAACAGTCATAGCGCAGGTGATCTCGCTGTGGAATTCAAAGGCAACCCTCATCCCCTAACCCAACCCAACATCTTGGGACGAAGAAATTAACCCTAAACGAATGTCATCAAAACATAATTCTTTGTCCAATTTGCCATGAATCTTCATACATCATCTATACATCCCTTTAATTCCTAAGGGATGTTTGACCCTTGTCAATCTCCGCGTCTATAGGGGTCCAATGCCCAATTGTGTATTTAAAAGGAAAAGATTCAATATGATGTGAGCGCGTATTTTTTTCTTTATGAAATGTAGGTAGGTAACAAAATACACTTAAGGGTTGCCAGTTATGGTAGTTGTATCTTGCAGTCACTTTTCGTAAAGATATTTTTTACTTATTTTTAAGCCAGTCTATAAAAGTACGTAATATATATTTAAGACTAGTTTTTACCTGCGGTCCCTTCCTTCAACTAAATTATAATTTGCATATAAATGTATTATGCAGCGTTTTCGTCATTTAGTCACAGTAAAGGTCTTCAAAGTCAATAGTCAAGTCAGTCCTCCTTCAAAGTCTTGCCCCAGTAAAATAGTGAAGATTTTACTAGAGGCTTCTATGGAGTTTTGGAATCAACGTTGAAAAGCACAATTCACGGTAATATACCACTTTCCCAAACTTGTGCACGTTGTCGAAGATGTTATGTTTATCCACTATTTTAACACATATTAACTAAATTTTACACTAATTTTGTGAAAAATGATACAATGCCGCGATGTGTCTTTTTCCGTTGGCGCCAAAACTCCATGTCAAACCTTTACGTATTGACAACGTTACCTTACACAATGACAGCCTGTCAACTCATCGCTCTGTGACGTAATCCCCTGTTTTGTACGATACCCGAGGGAAATAATAGAGAGAACTTCTCGTTGGCGATACGAAACAAATGATATCAACGCTCCGCTCACACATATCAATAATGTAATTGAGTTAACGTGCATAAATTACATTATTTCTGTGCAAATTTATTTCTCATACATACGTTCACGTCTTTTTCGTTACGAATATACAGGCTGACTTTTTCAACTGGACGTGGATGAACAAAACCGAAACTATAAGGAACAGCAAAAAAATACTCAAAGGATTCTCCGAGCCGATTTTGATGAAAACGAAACCTGTATCATTGGATATTTTGCATATTTCTAGCCAAGAATTGAACGCATTTATTTTGAAAAAAAAGTACAACCCGCATTATTGCGGCATTTAGTAATGCCACTAATAAGGAAAGGATTCTGGTAATAACATACGGCAAAGTTAGGGAAAGAGTTCATTTTTACCAAAAACGTTTTTATTTTCCTTCAGCCACCCATCAAACATAATCGGTTTTGACCATTTTTTGCTATTCCTCATAGTTTCAGATTTTTTTATCCACACTCGGTTGAATAATTCACCTTGTATACAGTTGCTTCTGTCCTTTTAACTCACGAAATCTACTGTCATTAAATCCTTCATATAGTTCATCAGTTTTATGCTCTTCTGACTATTATATCCACTTTATTATTTCAGTATTTTTTTTTAAATCATCAAAGTAAAGATTTTTCCACGTTACTATTTTTATTAATACTAGCGACCCGGGTCTCGGGTTTACCAGGGATTAAATTCACACTAAATCCTAATACTCTATTTCAGCGTCCTTTGCCAACGCGACGCGATGCAAATAGAAAAAAAAATTGATATCGTGTCAAAATTTGAGCTCAATTGACGCTGAAGTTTTTGAGCTTTTGAAGCGCACACAAACACACATAACATAGTATTGGTACAAATATAATATACTATGCAGTGAACTCAACTGCGTCGATACTACTTTCATGATATAGCTTCTAAACCCCTCTCGCTATCATGTATTAAGATAGGGATCAGCAGGCCATTATGTACGGTCAAACGCGCTTTCTTTGACTGCCCACTCAGAAAGGGGTATGATGCTCATTTCCCTCAGTTACTGACCTTTCAATATCTCCTTGGTATTGAGCATTTTGCTTTTCGTTGTGATTATTACATTTTTATTCACTAGAAGCATACATTTTTTATGCTCTTGTTTTTACATTGTTTCAAAACCGTCGATGACTCTCATGACTCTAAGATGTTTTATTAAAACAGGATTGTGATCTAATAGATCCAGTTCCCTCTGGTGTAGACAGAGACAGACTACACATGATAGCTCACCATCTGCGCCTGTCCTTACATACTTCAAGAGCTTCTACTATAAAAGTGGAAAGGCTTAATGGCAATAATTGCCATTAAGCCTTTTATGCGAGCCCGCTGGTTCCAACTGCTTTTTTTTTTCAAAATGGGTCAATGTAAGTTCTGCGAGGTTGACCCTGGAATCTTTGACGCATACTCTGTGAGGCATAGGTTTAACAAAGGATACGCAGATTTTGAGTTCGATTAGCAACAGAAGTTACGAAGTTCTGAAAATTGAAACTGAAATTAATGTAAGTGTAACATTATGAAAGAAAATACGAATCTTTAAATAAAAAAAAGAATAATATTATCTGTAGAATATTGCAAAGCTGAGATAAAGCATTTTTCCTTCACATCTGTGAAACGTAATTCTTTATTGGCTTGAGGAAAAATAATGGCGGTTGTAAGTCAGTCATCCGGAACTGAATCAATAGGTCAAATGAGAACTCCAATTATCTCCACAGAGGGATTTTTTTTAATCCATTTTAGAGGAAACAAATTATTACTCATTAAGAAAGATATTTCCATCTTGAGTATTGTACGAGTATTTCTTTGGACAATAATATTATTGGGGTATTCTTAAATTGCCTACTATGTATATGTTCCAGCCATTTGGTTGAGCTAGTTAGCTAATTAAAAAAAAAAAATGTTTATTTTCATTCTGGTAAGTTAAATTAGATACATTTCGTAGAGTACAAAATTATTAGCTCCCGATCTACATCAGTATATAAAGTTAGTTTATATGAATGTATCTTAACGTCTATTTTACATTTTATTTACCTTTTACACATTAGCAATTTAGTCAGATATATATAATGAGATGTAGATCAACTTGACTAAACTGGGACCAGCCTGATCTAGGTTTATGTCAAACCTGTGTTTCAGACCTTCTCAGTTCTCATTTTACATTGTCATAGTGCTAGTGTATGTTAATTTATATAATATTAATAAAAATTAATCCAGACTAGATGCAATAAGCTTACAGTCAAAATTTTACTTTACATTTGGACATCTTTCTTTAACATGTGGTCATCCCTTCGGACTTCTTATATTACCGATGCTAACAATGAGA
This sequence comes from Lithosia quadra, assembly GCA_963576445.1. Lineage (NCBI taxonomy): Eukaryota > Metazoa > Arthropoda > Insecta > Lepidoptera > Erebidae > Lithosia > Lithosia quadra. The sequence continues at coordinate 16,512,991 of OY754879.1, forward strand.
TACCATAATATGACATGAGACACATGGCCATAGTAAATGTATGTATTGCTAAATCGGCGCCGTCATCTCGTTCTCGGTGATGTCCCAATGACGACGGCGGTGGACAAACGCTATTAGGACAGAGGTTCGACTCTCGGACTCGAACCGACTAAACTGGCATGGTGCTACGCCACATAGGTTACCATTTAGCCCCTGGTTAGTTTAAATACACTGTATGTATCCATCTGGGGTGAATATATAAAAGAATTTCCATATTTAAAACTAGCTTCGAAATGAAATATCAACTTCAAATATTGCAGTTGGCACCAGATTTCCAACATTTGGCTTCTGCGCTGCAAAACAATCATTTATATATTCCATTCTCCAAACCATGCTCTTTGTTTCTCCAAGAAATTGGTATTAATTAGTAACTTTCTTCGCTAGATGTCGTTCAAATCACCCCCCTCCCCTCTCCCCTCTTCCCCCACCTAACTTATACAGCGAGACATTTTAATGCGCAACTAATATCTTAATTTGTTTACTTCGAATTAAATAGTTGCAAAGTTGTGTGCAATCTTGTTAATTCGCTTTTTAGGCGAATTGAGGAAAATTAATTACTTTTTTGTTATTTTTGTTTTGGATTGTTTACCATTATACTTATTTTTATGTACTTTTATGTAAAATTATACTTTCATTTTAGGTGCCTACTATTAAAAGTTTATTTCCGAAGTGAGAGGTCGTTTATCGTTTTTCGGTCATATTATATTCGTCTTATCATATCATAGAAAATCATTTAGAAATATTATATTCGGTTCTACTTAACCAATTTCAATTAAACATGCAGCAGATTTTAAGTCTTTTAATAATAATAAACATAACTGCATCAAAATCCGTCCTATCGTTTTGTCGTCCATCGTGAACAAACCGACAAAAATTCAAAAAAAAAATTCTTGAAAGTCGTTAATTTTTTTAAAATATTAAATAACAATGTAAAGACAGCTAATTTACAATATTTAAATAGTATAGATTCTCCTTCTTCTTTTTTATTAACGGCTACAGCTGCAATATAGATTCATAATTTTTCTTAAATATTATGTACTGTGTATGTTTGATACATATACCTTTTCACTAAGTGATAATCGAACTCGTAACGTTGGTAATCAAAGTCAAAGTCAAAATTCATTTATTCTGTATAGACTATTTTAAGCGGCACTTACAAAACGTCAAAATCAAAATCAAACGCGCAACTGCCAGATATAAAAAGACGTGAGGATATAATCAAATAGTTCACAAGGTCCAAGTTTCACCAGTTCCATGAAATGTACTATAGTGCGTAGCAAATCTCTATAATTGGTTGTACAGCTATTGACAGCTCCGTATTCAATCTAATCAAGACTTGAAGTCTCGCTGGCCAGCGGAGGCCCTTCTCGATAATTAAGATGATGGAGGAGGGATGATACGATTCATTCGTTAATGGACACTGAGTATTTAGATAGGTAATAAGTTTCAAGCATTTGCTCGGGATGGAATCAATTCTATAATTGAAAATAAATAGGGAACAGTCAAATTTTTGGAGCAAATTTAAATCTGTAGATATAGAGCAAAAAATCAACTACCTGTATACATGCCCATTGAAAGGGCCCTTACCTACGTAAGTACAGGGTGAATTAATTTTCACTCTTGAGACTCGAGTATAGATTATAGTTTCAAATAAATAGGCAGTTCGTGTGTTAAGCAAAGGCAATAAGTAGTGCTGTCTCCCGGGACCAAAAACTATTAAGAAAATGTGAAAGTAATACCTTTACTACTCGTGTATATAACAGTGTGAGTAAATTTACGAGATGTGTGATGCCCCTGGTGTTGCACGCGTCCCTAGGCCACGGTAACCGCTTCCCATCAGGTGGGCCGTGTGCTTGTCTGCCACCTAAGTGGTATAAAAAAAAATGTGTAATTCTCGTATAAGTTTCCAGTCAAGGCCTCTGTAAGAATATAACGAAACCAAAAAATCTCAATGTGAATTTTATTACTTTACCTATTATTACGCCCTTAGGGTTGCTTTTTAATTGAAATAAGATCTCTCCTCTAACTCAAAGAATAATTTACCTATTCGATAAATAAAAAAGAAAATAGCAATAAAAAGATATTGCAATACAAATATAAGATGAACAATATCAGCAAAATAAAATTGAAATCAAGTATCAAGAGAATTTATTCTATTAAATCGAAACGCGAATCTAATTTGAACGTGACTTCTTTTGATCTTAACTTTTTCACTTTATAGGTAGGTACTAACTTTTCTTCATAAAGTCAAGAAAACTGGATCTCACCTAAGGCATGTAGACAAGGATGTCAATACGTCATTACGTCCAAAGTTTACACTCTCGAGCCTGGAGTCCGCTTAATATTTTTGATTGGTATGTTGACTTTTCTGGGAGAAAATACCGTTTGACCTTCCAACCTCAAGAGAAAAGCCTACGCCAGAATCCCATTCGTTATTTAGCAGATGCACTGACTTACAGTTGAGGTTGGTTTGAGGTCTAAAGGTATTGGTAGGGCTCTGTACACCCAATAAGATAGATCAAAAATACTAAAAAAAAAGAACCAAATTACCTCCTTTTTCAAGTCAATTAAGTTATACTTAAACCTTCTTTAGAATGTAAAAAATATTTTACAGAAAAAAACATCAAAATATATTGAAACAAACGCGAGATAAGCGCACACAAACATACAGCTCAAAGAGTGAACCTCTTTTTTTAAAGTCGGTTAATATAGCGTTCGTGTTACGTAAACAAAATACTCAAAATATAACCAACCAGTTGTTCACTCTCTTCAGTAGCGAGTAAAGTCCAAAACAAATAAAGATACACTTAATGCCGTTGATTGCGAGGCTAGGCTTGAAGTAAGCCAGGAGATCGGCAGCACGGCTTAGCAGTAAACCGAGATCGACGTGGTGCAGCCGCACTGGGAACTTTAAAGCACTGTTTCTCTTGTGGCAAGTGGGCGGTTAATTGACTGATTAAATTGTGTTAATGTTTCTATGTCTATTGCTGAATATATTTCATTGTATGTAACTTTGTATGTAGTATTTCTCTAAGCAAACTAGTCGATTATTGGGCAGTCCGCTGCCTCAGGCGATGGCTGTTTCGTAGATATAATATAGTACGAATTTCGTGCAAAATATACCTACCTATATACGATTTGCTCGAAACAGTTCGCAGTATGGGCACCCGTATGCGGACATACATAAGTGGACACTGATATAAATTAAAGATCTTCAATCAGGAGCCTTTCCACATACTCTTAAAAGCAAGCAAAATTGGACTCGGTCAAACGTCGTTAGTTATTATAATAAGTGTTCTGTGTCTTGTAAATCTACTAACAAATTTAATGATATAAATATATCCACAACATACCATAAAAGAGAATGCTAGACCACATAACACTAGTATCCGTCGACGTCGATGGTCCGATTCACACTATGAAAGTTACGTAATATTGAAATAATACTACTTTAAGAGTTTGTGGTGAGGCCCCAAGTCTCATGTCCAAATTGGTCTACTTCTGCATAAATGAAACATGATAGCGTTCTTCTTTCACTTCGTAAATTATAATAATAATAATAAATACTCCATGACATTCTACACAGCGCTCCCTAGACCCAAAGTAAGCATAGTTTAACTAGCTTTGTTATGGGTTCTAGAATGCTGATAAACATACTTATATACTTTTTTTGTAAATACATATATTTATTATACATAGAAACACCCAGACCAATGCAAATAGACATATTCTTGCATACAAATATTTGCACTGAGCGGGAATCGAACCCACGCCCCCTGCGTAGCATGCACTACCTCTACCTCTACTACGCCACAGAGGCCGTCTATTCTATATGGTTATACTAACAAGAATCTTTTGTTGCAGGTGTGGAGCTCTCCACCCAGGGGATCAGATCTTAGCCTTCGATGACCACGTGATAGATGGGAATAACTACACGGCCGAAGAAGTGATGTGTTATCTGGAGAACTGTGAAGGTGGCTTCACCAGACTTCATGTGGCACCAAGGCATGTGGTTGGACATTGTGGAAGGTACACTAGAGGTAAGCACATTTTTTATTTATATTCAGACCATATATTGACTGAATTCCGCTGTCGGTGAGAAGCTGAAGTGAAGTCCAAAAGATACGGGCCACCATCACAGATGCCAGCGATACTAAAATAATTGACCTTGATTTCTTCGAAAAATGTTCTTATATTCCTGGATTAAGGTCCCATGGGAAGTGGAAACGGGAACAGAATTCCACGGGGAGAAGCGAAATGAATTAATGGTAAACTGTAATTTACTAGCTAGTTGGATAGTTATAGCGCAGGGCCCGGGTCAACCCGAAAACTCTAGACGACTTGCGGTTTTAGTCAGTAAGAGTCTGACATAACCTGCCTGGAGGTATCCATGAGGAGTTCCGTTCCAAAAAAAAGGGTCGGCACCGCGAGTGTGATGACCCTAATTCTGCACACGATCCATAGGCTACGGTGACCGCTTTTCATAAGGTGAGTCGTGTGCTTGTCTGCCACTGACGTCTGAGTGATATAAAAAAATCTATAATACCTTCTAAAACTAAAATATTCTTAGTTATCAGACCTGCAGAACACTTTTTTGAAGGAGAAATTCTGAAGGTTGGTATAATAATTACTGAGTTAATTCTCCCCAAGCCTGAAGCGAACTTGTTTTGAATGGGGAAACTTGGGGGAACTAGTGTAGGTACCCCAAGTCAGTGGAAAGAAAGATTCAAGGCTCCGGCCGCGTGAACGTGGATTTTGGCGTTTTTGACATTCGGGGACGCGCAAGGTTTTTGTCCATCGAATAGTGTTTTTTTTTCTTCTTTCTTTCTTTGTTCATTAAAGTCTTAAGTCAAACCATGTTTTCGTCAATTTTCTTGCCGAGGACTTAGATGTGTACTTAAATTTTTCAGTTTTTCTAAAATAACTATCTGTAATAAAAAAAAACCGTCAAAATCGTCTCTGCTTCTTAGACGATTACCTGAAAAAAAATTACGTCCTGTTAGCAAGGTATATCTCCAATATACACACCATATTTACAATTTTATAATCAAGTAATAGATACAAAATAAAAGTAATAGATATATCTTATCACTTGAGCCATTTCGAAGAAGAACATGTCATTATATATGAACATCAAACTTGGAGATAACTCAAAAGGTTAACTTCTGATGTCTGTAATATGCCACTAATGTACCTACGGAGCAGACACATCAATCCAACTTTAAACTCCAGTTAGGAGTTCAGCTTCCAAAAGTGCTTGAGTTACAACGTACAAGTTTATTTGTATTAAAAGAGCTTTGATTATGGTCTTGTTAAAGAGGGTAATAATTTTCATACCCCCATAACCCATTGGTGATATTGAAGTTCTGTTGTTAGACCAGCGGGTCCTTTAAGCGGGGCGTGAAAAAGCATTTGATGAGGCTGTCAAGTTGAGGTGCACCATTATGGCACTATCGGTGTATGTAATGGAGACTCCCTTCCTGAGACTTTAACTTCAGCTTACCATCAGGCGAGGTGATGTCATATTGACGTGACCGATATAAAAAAAAAGTTATCGAAGCTATCAATGTTCGCCTTTCAGCCAGATCCGTTTAGCTTTTTGAGCGCGATTGAGTAACAAACATCATAATCAATAAATTTAATAAAATGACTTAATTGATATTACTAACAGTAGACATAAGAAAAAATGTTACTAAGAAATTGGACCTAGTTGTCATTAATAAATGAATTTGAATTTGATAGTCATCAAAAAATCCATCAATATGTACCATATTTTATCAAGTTAAGTTCCCACTATTACTAGCACTATTACTGCTTACACTGCAATTTTCTAGGCTGCATACTTCTACTTAGAATTTGTAAATAACCCTTCATCAGAAATGGATATGAAGCCTCTCAAGGTGAACATAAACGCAAACACAGAACCAATGACATTATCCTTTCTCAGAAGGACGAAGTTAGAACACAATCAGTTTAGCGTGATACATTAACAAAGTAACGAAATAAAGAGATAACCGAGTTTTCCCATGGGGTTTTTTCTGTAAGAATCAGAGATATACTTCCAACTTCCTCAAGTAAATTCCTATTATAGGTTTTGGTCAAAGGAAATCAGAAGTTTGTAAGTAATTCTATAGGGTGTGGTTACAGAATGTTGTAAGAATGCTATCAAAATATACATCGATAATTCACAGTAAAACTATAAATCAATGTTTTGTTGCTATCTTATACAAAATACACAAAAAATTGGAAAGATAAAAACCCAATATCACAATAAATACTTCCAAAATGTACAAAATATGTAAACCATTTCGATTGGTCCTTTAACTTAAATATACCTATGTAGTTATAATTATATCGTGTCGGGGAATACCCTCATGCCAAAGATATTGAAAAAAAAACTTTGATAAGTTACAACATGAATAATTCTAAAGATAGTGGAATTCACCTGGTGTTTCAAGAGACAATAAGAAACAACATTCGATCACGTTCCATGAAGTTCGAAGCACGAGTCTCGAGAGAAAATGTCTTATTTTGTTTTTTCTGTAAGTAAAATTATCTGTGGCTGCACGGTGACTGAGTAAGGAAGAAAATACTTGGTTGACAGTCATAAGTTCGTCTCTATATAAGACTGAAAGATAACGCTTCAAGATTACACAGGGTGAATTTTCCAAGTATGCGCCGATGGTCAAATTCGAAACTATGCTATGAAGAATAGCGAAAACTACTACTGCATACTCAAAGCAATCTAAAACCTCATTTACGATTAAAACTAAATCATAAAAAACACACCCTGTATTCTCACACCATTCGATACCGTTACTAATAAGAAACGAATCTGAAAAGCGTAAATATAGCAAAAGTATACGGCAAACTTAAGAAAATTAAATTATTAAAATTTCACAAAAATGAAGTTTTAAACTTAGCCATCTACCGCCATTTTAAAAATTCACTTTACAGTTTATATATTAAAAAAGAAGCAATTACCCACCTGCCTATAAAAGTTTTAATATTTTAGAAGCATAGTAGTATATTCTGTGAAATAAAGATTGTAAAAATAACATCGACTATTAGGCACGCCTCCAATTTTGGCAGTATTTTAGCATGTTTCTACAAGATATATATTCAATTGTCATTTTTACTACTTCCACTAGAGAAAATATGTACCTGTTTAGTGTTTTACAGCTTGTTGTAGGTTTCGGGGAGAAAATTGTTATTTTCGTTTAGAATTCTGCTTCTAGTAGTTATGTATGTATTAACTTTTGACGGCCTCTGTGGCGTAGCGGTAGTGCATGCGATTGCTACGTAGGTGGCGCGGGTTCGATTCCCGCTCAGTGCAAATATGTCTATTTGCATTGGTCTGGGTGATTCTATGTATAATAAGTATATATTTGCAAAAAAAAAAGTATCTAATTATGTTTATCAGCATTCTAGAACCCGTAACACAAGCTAGTTAAACTATGCTTACTTTGGGTCTAGGGAGCGCTATAATCGTAGCCTTCTTCATTTGCAAGTCGGTGCATCTATTAAAAAACGGAGATTCTGCTGTAGGCTTTCTTGTCAGGGTTAAGAAGTCTAACGACGACGATGAAATTACATACATACATAAATATGCTCAGACCTTTTCCCTCCGGGATAGGCAGAGACAACAACCCACCATCTGCTTCTGTCCTTACATACTTCACGCGCTTCCTCTACTGTCATTAAACCTTTCATGCAAGCCCGCCGGTTTCGAGTGCTTTTGACCTACTGTGGAATAACTCCAGAACATAATTTATCTCTGTGGTAACCAAACACAAAAACTCACAAACTTTCACATTTATAATATATGTAGGATGACGTGAAAAATATCTAAAAGATATTTAGATTTTAAGAAGTTATCACCTCTTCATATTGATATTTTTGTTACAGAAAATTCAATATCGGGAACATCGACGCTGAACGCGAAGAAACATAGGCAGAGGAACTACAGACAGAGTTCGATGCCAAAATTAGGTTTACAAGATGATTACGGTAAGATATTGGATGCTAGATCGATAATAATTCTATAATATAAGTTACAAATAAGTTATTAATCGGGTTTCGTATACCGTTAGACACCATCATCAGATCCGTGGCCTTACTCTTGACACTAATTTCAATTCCAATTTAATAACTATCTCGATCCATTCGTAATTTCGAAATCGTTTGGTAGGTACACTTTTGACGACAATATTTATATTGTCATATTACGTCTTACGGTCTTACGTCACCGGCAGTGTGCAAAACGCTCAGTCGAAGTAGTCAAGAGTAGCGTTGCTGTTTCAATTCCTATAAGTTGTCATAACAGTCGCGTGATTTTAAAACAATGTGGTGCTAGCGTCGAATTCAAGAGTGTTCGAGATTACGAAACTTCATAATTCCAATTCCGATCGCTTGGCTTCAAGTTTAAGAGTAAGGCCTCAGTTTCGTAGTACCATTCTATCGCATTGTCATCGAAGATACGCAAGTATGCCAAATTTAGGCCCAATCTGATATCAGAAAGTAGTTCTAAGCTTACAAGATTTGACCCATACTAACAAACTAACAAACGACAGAGCAAATTAAAAAAATCTTGTAAAAGATTACTTGGCTAGAGGCAATACTCGTTTTCAATACAAAGATGAATAATCGTGTTAAAAAAGAATACCTTGGCAAAATTACATTAATTAAAGTACATAACAATTTTCCAATTATTACACTTATTTAAATGTTTTACAGTAAAAAGTATTAATTTGTAGATCAATTGATAGCAGATCTGTAATTGGTTGAACTAAACGCAAACTTTATAAAAAGTATATTTTTGGTAGTATTATACTTTATTTAATACCCTTTGCGCCGTTAACTACACAGATAATATAAATTCAAACGTTAAAACTTTGAAACAACAATTTAATCTTCGGTACTTAATGGAAACTATGTCTACCCTAGTCAACCCAAAGGTAAATGTTTAACTAAACGAATAAATCCTGATTTGATTACAAACAGATGAACCTTAATAAATTAAATTAAATCAACCGTCCACACTTCACTCCAAGTGTAACGGAACTGGGCCAACCCACTTCTCCACTCGACTACTATATTTTTTATACGAGAGATACTCAAATTCTCAAATAAGAGCTCTCATTTAGGGACCAGGGGCCAAATTACTGGATGAAAATACTTCATGTTAAGTGATATGTATCAGGATTCGTTAAATTATTTACCGTTTTATTCACTTAGATAGAACGGTGTATTATTTGAAGAACGGTATTAGATTTTGAAACTTTCGAGTCGTTTATGATTAAACCGTTAACAATATAAGTATTGTCTTATTTTACTCAACGGTAGTAAACGTAACCTTTGATGAGGAAAATTAATATTACTAACTAGCTGTTGCCCGCGTCTCCACTCGCGTGGACGTCGGTTTTCGTGTTTTTTGATTAATCTCCAGTGCCAATAAGCCGATTGTGGTCAAATCGTAAGATTTTGAGTCTAACCCAGAGCTTTATAATAAAAAAAACTCCATCAAGATCTGTTAAGTTCAGCCAAAAAAATTTGTCTTTTTGTGTTCATTTAATATGCATTTTATATATCCCAAGTTTTTTTTTAATAAATATCTTCGATATACAGACAAAGCTAAAATTACAATTTTATAATTAGTACAGATTACTTTTATTAAATCAAACATAATTTATCGTAAACAAAACCATGCCAGCTTCATCAAACAAAAAAGGATAAACGCAATAATTAATTCGCAACGCAAAAACAAAATTGACCCAAACTTATTTCAACGTTTCTCAAATTGTGGTCACAAATTCACAAAGGCCACAAATCTGAGAAGGTGAGTTTAACATAACGATCTCATTACTATAACCAAATGTAGAACTCGGTTGCCCTCCGAGATCCTATGCAAATGAAGTGGACGCTAAGACGACTGGTGAGGCAGTGGCCAATCATTTGACAAACCACTTTGTTCAAATACGGGTCGTATTAACGAGAAATTTTGGCCTAGGGGTCGTAAAACTAAAAAGGTTGAGAAGTAATGGCCTAGCTTATTTGTTTAGGACCGCCCAACTTCCTAGTTTGGCCTAAACATGCGAGGGATGTTGGTGTAAAACATTATGTTAATTAATTCGACATAAGCGTTGATAGTATTATATGGCGAGCGTGTTTGGAGCCGCTGAGTATACGAGAACGATTTATGTTAATAACTTTCGAATGACTAATTTGTTGGTTGTGACCTTTTATTTATTATTACAATAAAATGCGAAGCCCCTGACTACTAAGCCGGATATGGTTGCCAGTGATTCATAAATTCAGTACTTTTTCGTCATTTTAGAATCAGTATTATTATAGGATGGGGCTTCCCCTAGAGTAAGGGAGATGCATCGATATTTGCGGACCTATCCATTCATTTCTCCAGCATTCCTGTAGTTTGGGGGATGGCGTAGGTTATACCAGCTTTTCACGGCGCCCGTACAAACATTTTTGTTTCCTCACAGAATCTTACGTTCTGTTCCACCTTCAGAGTCTTCAGTTCTTCCGTTTAGAATTAGTAACGGAATAAGTTAATGCGGTTAAAATAATATATACCCAATAAAAGATAAAGAAGAAAACCATCAAATATTATGTACAGCGTGCATATGGATACGTGTATATCTGAGTAAACTTGTGTACCTATCTGTATGTACAGGAGCATACTGATAAATGTATATATCTGAGAGAATGTGTTTGTATTGTAACAGATTTACTTTACTTTTAAAATAAAATAATAAATAAACAGCTGTTTAAATTTATCGTTACCCTAAATTAGGTATGTTGTAAAAATATTTGGTACGTTGATAGTGAGCACAACATTCGTAAATTTTAAAGGCTTTGCTAGGACTGCAGTAGAATTTGCAACCATACCAAAATTTTGTTTCAGCGCAGTAATTTCAAATATACAGTGACTTGTGTAATACTAGCGACTGGAAATAGTTTGGATAATGAGTTATTTGGATATCTAGGTCAATGGGAGGTTTTAGTTTATCGTAAATAGTGAAATTCCTTTCTGTTTTACGACTCTCCACATTCTGTAGAGCTCCAGCTGCAGCTGTTAACTGCAGTTTTTTTTTATATTGCTTAGGTGGCAGACACGCACAAAGCCCACTTTTTTATACTACACAGGCAGCAGACAAGCATACGGCCCACCTGATGGGAAGCGGTCACCGTGGCCTATGGACGTGTGCAACACCAAGGGTGTCACACACTCGCCACCTACCCTGAAGGGAAGAGAGGAGGGCTAGGAAGTTAACACAACGGTTATTATGGCCGCGGTGTTCTGTAGGGTGGAGGTACTACCCCAGTCGGACAGCTCATTTCGAACGGAAGATACCGTCGTGTCCTACCACCTATGGACGTACGTACGTAACACCAGGGGTGTCACACTCGCGCTACCGACCCTGTAAAAACTTTCTAATGCCCTTCTTGAAGAACGATATTGTAGTCGCTAGGGAAAACCACAGCAGGGAGATCATTCCATAGCCTAAGCGTTTCATTTCATTTCAGACATTTCTGCATACCTCTCAATGCGCTTTGTTGTCGGGTGCAACGTGTGAGCTCAGACCAATAAAAAAGTATACATACAGATCACGCCTTTTTCCCATTGGGGTAGGTAGAGACAACATCTTTCCACTTGCTACGATCTTGGCATACTCCTTTCGCTTCTTCAACTTATGAAATTGTTTTCATACACGCACGCCGGTTGCGGGTACTCTTGACCTAGCCCTTCTCCGAAACGTCCTGGATCTGATTAAAATTAAAAAAGTATAGACAAAGTATTGCGTATTTTTTTTTAAGCCCACCAACATAAGACGAATGTTATGACGGACGCTCGGTTCGGTAGTCTTTCAGTAGTCGGCCGAAGACCTATTATTGTCAGCGTGTGACGTGTTTTGACTCAAACAGTGAACCTCCTTTTGAAGTCGGTTTATAAAAATATTGGTTTACTTTGTTGTGATAACGTATGTCACTTTTGTGCACGCTTGTATTTCAGTTTTACATTCGAAGATTTAAAAATGAGGTCGTACGGGCCCCGGTTTTTGAAATAGGGTCGTACGGGTCCTATTTTTAGATGGGGTCGAAACTTGGAGGTCCTACGGGTACGTCGCCGACTTATGCACAAGCAGCTTCACATATTTCGTCGTCATTGTTCACAACGGCTCCGTCTATACTTTTTTATTGGTCTGAGCGTGTGAGGATGAATTCCCTGCCTGTGGCGAAAGTAGTTGTTGTGTAAATTAAAAAATTTGAACCCCTTTTTCACTCAACAGATAGTCAACAAAACTACATGAGTATGGGTGTATGCAGAACAGAATCCTTGAACATACAGCTGGAAGTACCTCCAGGCCAGAGCTGTGGATTGGCTGTTCATGAAGATAATGCTATGTTAGTGATATCACATGTAGCTGCTCAGTCACCAGCATACAGGTAAACAATTTTTTTATACTACTTAGGTGGCAGACAAGCGCATGGCCCACCTGATGGGAACCGTTACCATGGCCTATTGATGTGTGCAACATCAGAGATGTCTGCTGGCGCTGCGGCCTACTGACCTTCAAGGGGGAGAGGGGTTGACTAGTTTGGGCGGGGTTGGAGGGGAGTATCGGTGAAATGGGGGGGGTTGTGAGCGTTTGACTTTATTGGTCACTTTTTGGGAGGGAGGGGGGGAGGAGGTTGAGCTGTGAGACATAATTGATTTCTGATCCACTCGTATTTATTACTTCATTAATCACTTGCATTTCCACAATATTTATTCAATTAAACCAGGCCCTTTATTCTGTTTGATCAAACTGTACTATGACCTCACCCGTTTATTAGCCGAAATATTTAAGTTGCTTTAATCTCACACCGGTTCTTTCTTCTATGCTAACCAATTTTTCAATTGGTTAGCATAGAAGAAAGAACCGGTGAACCGGTCCACTGACTTCTCGCGTTTCAACTGTGATCAGAACTCAATATCAAACAGAATAATACCCCTGATCGGTTGACCTCAAGACATTCTCAAAGGTTTAGATGATAGTTATTAAGTATAGCGAACATTAGATGTATTAAAACTCCATTTTCCATAGAACTACAAGTGATTTAATTCAATATGTGTAGCAAGTTTCACAAAATGCTATCCATCAACAGTATAAATTGTATTTTTATTATCTAATTTATCAGTGTACCCTTTATCTCGTGCCTTTTCTTTCCAAATTACTGCACTTCAACAGATTTTAAACTTCACTTCTAAATTCAGAAGACCTCTTTAAGGCCATTAAACTTTGGGGATGTGTCTCCTCTGTCGCACTGCATCACCTTACCGTATAATTACTACGTCACTGAGTAAATTACATACACAATACACATTGCCAGTGTTCCACTTACGTTCTTTGAGTGAATAAAGCATAGGTGCTATTACGAGTAGGATGACTTTCATTTCTGTAGGTACTAGTTTAAGTAACCTCTCGACCATAAATTCACACCCCTTAGCTATTAAACTATTGATATTTTTTCTTCTTTCAATTTTACTATAATAACTTTTTATCTAATGAAATAATTTAATACATATACCCATCCAGACGCTGAATCACAATTTAGCTGACAATATTCAATGTCAAGACGTCGTTCGTTTATAAAATAAATTCAGAAAATATCAAGTTTACTCCAACTGTCTTATCTTCTTTGCGGTTTTATTTATATAATAATAATAATATATCATTTAATCCAAGTGACCAAGACTCATTCAGGCGTATACATTGGAATTTAGGAGCTTACAGTCACATTATAATAATAATCATTAATCATGTCAAAAATTAAGTGTATCCATGTCAATCAAATTAACTATTTATGTTTTATTATATTTTTTTATATTTTATATATTTTTATTTATTTTTATATATTTATTATATTTTATTATATTTTTTATTATATTTTTTAAATTAATTATATGTTATCGTAGGACATATTTTCACAGCAGAATTAAGAGGAACATTGTAAATTAAAGATAATGATAAAAATATTTTATTTTAATTTATTTACAGATCTGGTTGCCTCCAAATTCGAGACAGAGTGATGTCTATAAACGGACACGAGAATTTGACAGTGGACGTTGCTAATGAGATCCTACAACGGAGAAATGACTCTCATAATCTTAAGTACTTAACGCTGAATGTGGAATTCAGCATGCCAAACACTATTGAAGCCTCTAGTGGCGTGTTCAATGTAAAACTAGCGAAGACCACAGCTGGACTAGGTGTTACTATTACAGGTATCGTTAAAGCAATCACAAAGAAACTAAATATATAAGACTTGCTACTGAAAAATAGACAAGTTATTATGTTCCTTACAATTTCATCTATTAATCATGTACTTTATATTTGTATATAATGTCTTTTTGTTAATTGTGGATCAGTTTATTTATTTTTGTTGGTTAATAAATTTTACCTAAATTATCAGGTTGCAAACAAAAACTACTAAGTAATGAAGAACCGATGGTAATATCTGATATCAAACCGGGTTCCGTGGCGCATCGAAGTGGAGCTTTAGCACCTGGTGATCAACTCCTTGCGATCAATGGACAACCACTTCATAATTTATCATTAGTAAGTAAAATATACCCACTAATTACATCATAAATTAATTTACGATATCAAAGTTATTATTAAATTACCTTCTATCAAATTCAAAAGTCGCAATAACGTTTTAAGGAATTCAAAGGATAAAATGTGCTTGATTCGAATACCAATCTACGATTGAACTAACTGTCCTATTAAACCATTCTAGTCAACTCGCTCTCCTATTAAGCTTAGGTTGATGAGGTTAACTAGAACGTCATTAAATAGAGTAGGCATATCGATTGCATAATCAAAAGCATTCGAACAATAGACGATGAATTATTGATTGCAGCACAGGACTGATGTTAACTGAAGATATTGACTGCCTTGACAATATTATGTTCTATAAATACATACTAAATTTAAATTATTAAATCCTTCAAAACTGGCTTAGTACTTATAAATCCAACAAATTAACCATCTTAAATATATTTACAAGTATAATAAAATTACAATAAAGACAAAAAGAAATTATATTTTCAGGACACAGCCTTTAACATTCTCCAAAATTCACCCGAAGATATAATTACCTTAAAAGTTCGTAAACGAGATCTTACTGAAGACTGGTCTAACATACATAAGCACAACGCAAAGTTGACTCTTCAAAGCTTTAGTAACATTGAAACTAAAGCCGTAGTCCACAGCGGAGAAGACTCAGGCCATCATACCGATAGTCCTAATAACAGTGCAAAAGAAAGTGAAAGAAGTCATGCTAGCAGTAGTGAGAATGCTAATACTGCTGTGTTCACTGTTGAATTGATTAAACAAGAGAGTGGACCTTTAGGATTGACAATCGCCGGGAGTGAAGATGTAACACAGCCTATTTTACTAAGTGGACTAGTAGAAGGTACGCAAGTTTTAATTTTAATTGTGTTAATTGAATATCCAGTGACGTAATTTTTTAAATTAATATTGAATATTAAAATATGATTCAATTACACTATGTAGGTACTTTATAGAAGATTTATTGAAATCATTTTTATGTTCACAGGTGGTGTTGCAGAAAAATGTGGTAAACTAGCTATAGGTGATGAACTACTAACAATAAATGGTGAAAGTGTCCTGAATAAACCTCTTTCAGAAGCAATCAAACTACTACAACAGAGCGGACAGCGAGTACAGTTACAGCTCTGTAGAAAAATGACCGGTAAGAATTGATTTTATTTAGGTCTCTATTGTGTTGTATGAATGAGTTGTATACTCATACCTTTATCTGCTGGATATAAATGTTATAAATTCAGTTCGCTCAATTCTTAATTTTCGATAAGTTGTCGATTTTCCACCTGGCCCCTTATTCTGTTTGACAAATCGTACCATAACTACCCACGTTTATATTAGCCGATACATTTAAGTTTGTTTAGTTTTACACCGGTTCTTTCCTTTATGTTAACCTATTAAAATCGACCGACTTCTCACGTTTCGACTATAATTAGAACTTGATGTCCTGGTCAATAATTGTATGCTATAGTCGCGAGCAACCCAGTTAATGAGAATGACGTTTAAGGAAAATAATTATCATCTTTCAAAATCTTCAACTACATGTTAAGTTTTTTTCATTAGGTTCACTTGAAAGTGCAGAATCTAGCGCTAGAGACTCGAGTCATTCTACGTCGAGCCCCGGGTTATCCAATGACAGTGCAGTTGAGTCTTGGGACCAAAACACACCAGTCAGGACAAGTGCTAACTGTGGTAAGACATATTATTTATTTGGGCTATTGCCATTATCATCCAAACTTCTAAATATTGTTAATGTAATGTTTAATAAAAATTTACTGATTAGATTCTAAACAGTACCACATAACATAATATATTAAGTTTATGTTATAGGTAACTCTGAAGTGATAGAATACGCAGTACCTGACAAAACTAGAATGATGGACAAGCAACCATACTCTCCAACAGACGAAGATAAATTGTTAGCATCCAGTTTCAATACTGCAGCACCATATAGTATTAATGATCTACCGCTACCAAATTACTCATTGAACAATTCTCTTAAAACTTTCCACTATGAAAATACATGTATCATTCCTGATAGTACTCTAAAGAATAAACAAAATATTACTAGAGAAGACGACGTCCAACAAATAGAAATACTGACAACGAATATGAAGGATTGTCAGCTTCACAATATGGAGAAATCTTCATGTAAATGTGACTACGTACAAATGGGTCCTTATGGAATTGTGTCACCGAAAACTAGAAGGCCAAACTGGGATAGTGATTATCTAAATAATGGGATTTATACAGTAACTACGCCACAGAAATCACCGTTGAAACCCGGAGTTCCAGGAACTAGTTTTCAATTTTCAGCGAGTCCTATTTACGAGAACGATGTGCCAGGTAAATTTGGAATTCGTAGAGCTTGGTGTTAACTTTGCGATCTAATCATGATACAAATTCAGATGAACTTGGATGAAATTATTTAGTAGCTTTTTTAGTAGCTTCTAGACACTTGCTTTTTTAATGTTTTGTTTTTACAATTTTTACATTTGACATCTTTATTTATAAATGGTATGATTTTGAATCCAAGTATATAATTTTCAGTACGATCAAATAATTTAAAACTCTTATTCTAAATTTTAAATTTACCAATCTATCTTATATTGCCTTGATTTATATTCTGGCCTTGAATTTTCATTAAAAAAAAATCCAGTACATAAGGCCGACAAGCTGCATGTCACCATTGTAGCACTATCAGTGTATTCTCTCTATTCCTGAAACGTTTTGTTTATTATCAGGCGAAGTGAAGTCATTATGACGTAACGAAAATGTTTTAGTATTATGTCTTTTCTTTCTTGAAGGCTTGGTTCCAACTTTAATCCATTTTTCTTCTTCTAGGCCTTTATAGCTCAGAATCAGTATCTCCAGCTAGAGGGTCTGTCCACCACGTGATACTCTACAAGGATGCTATCTACGATGACTATGGCTTCTCAGTGTCTGACGGGCTTTATGAAAGAGGAGTATACATCAATCGAATTCGGAAAGGGGGTCCTGCAGATATTGTGGGACTCTTGAGGCCGTATGATAGGATTTTACAGGTTCGTATGATATTTTAATGATAGCACATCATAATGTAAGGTTCCATTATATCAACAATATGTGTTACACATATTGTTGATATAATGGAACCTTAGGAATGGAACCTAGTTTTATTATGATCAGTATTTTATAATATTGATAATAACTATAAAAACTTAAATTCGGGATTTTGCAATCTAGCCCAATTTACTGGAGTTGTGAAAATTGTAATTAAACATTAGGGCTTGATCCAATTATTTTAATTATGAAACCTTTGCTTTATAAAGTACAGCTACATTAGGTAATTAGGATATACAGCCAGGTGTGTATAATGTACGAACCTTTCGGCGTTTTGTAAAGCAAAGCTTGTTTCTTTTATTTTTTGACCTAAATTATAAATAAATATTTGCCAGTTTTCAATTAACATCTACAGTTTTAAATAGAAATAAGAAGTCATAAATGTAATAATAATGATTAAAATAAATGTAATAAAATTTATACAAGAATAATTTTATATTACAAGCTGAAATAATTTTCGAAAAACTAATTCCCAAAGTTAGCAGCGAGTTAGATTTAAAAAAAAACGAATTAAGTTCCAATACTCACAAGAAATCTTTAATTTATTAACATATTAAATATGTTAATAAATTAAAGATTTCTTGTGAGTATGGGAACTTAATTCGTTTATAAATTTATAACACAATCAATAACATAATACGTAGCAACCCATTTTAATGTCCCACTGCTGGGCACGGGTCTTCCATAACAAAATCACATTATTAATAAATTGTTTTTGACAAATAGGTGAACGGGACAAGGACTGTGGAATACGACTGCTGTCTAACAGTTCCACTGATTGCATCTGCTGGAGACAGGCTGGAAATCATCGTGCAGAGGCTCGTCACATCAAGGGTAAGACTATTATAATTCTATTCAAAGAATCAAAGAGAATTTTCGTGTCAGACGGCACAAATTAGACCGACTCGGCAATTATTTTCCAAAAAAATATCCTTCCTTTTGACAATTTACTATCTAAAGCCATAAACCTATAATTTGTAAGGACGGAACTCGTTGAATATGAAGCTGTCTCACAGAAATAGTAGCGACTAACCATGTGTGTGTGTGAGTGAATTTTGAGTTGCAATGTGTTACCAAAATTTGATCGAAATGTGATTCCTGGATATTTTATCTTTAGTCATGCATGAGACGGTTTTTACACAATTTCACTTTACAAGATATTATTATGACACAAGAATGGCTGTACTTGTATTTATTTTCGCTACTTAAACTGGCTAAATCAAATGACGGTTAGGCTGAAAGCCGACGGCGGGGCGGGGTGGTCAAAATGACCACGACGCACTCTTATTTGTACGATTATAATATATCTGAGGTTGCATTTGTCCGCGCAATAGCTCCTGTCGCTTATCAGTCATACTCGGGCTAAATGCGATCTAATGTTAGTAACAATAAGAGTGCGTCGCGGTCATTTTGACCGCCCCGCGCCTCCATCAGCTTATCGCCTTATCGTGTAGAGGCTGACTAGTGTGAAAGTATATGACTCTAATGTCATCAGTTGTATTGTTCAACGCAATCCGTCCATAGATTTTACAGGTTCATGTCTAGAACCAGTTTCTAGCTTAAGCCTCAAGGCTTTTACTACATTGTAAAAAGCGCTAGTTCACTAGTGTCTAACTACCTGCAAAAAGACGCTGCTACAGAGGAACAGAAGTGGACGTTTTTTTGTACCTAGTGGTAAACGCTGTTTGTGGCACGTGGCTTCTAAATAATATAATGGATATGAACAATATTTATCGTTACCTTTTTGTTTGCCACTGGTGGCAATTGCGAGTGTCATTTGTGCAACCAACCTTGTGTTACCAAGACTAAAATTGTATTGAAGTTAGTTTACAGAAATTCTTTCTGTAATGACTCTATAGGTAACACAACTATAGGTAATAATGTAAATATATAATTTTGAACTAATGCTACAAGCGAAGTAGAGAATTAAGTAGCCAGGTTAAATAAACACTGGCTAAATTAATATTGCACTTTTAGTGAACTCAGTGTCTATTCATAAGTCAGTAACAGATTACATCCGTTACAATATAATATGAATTTTATAATAGTATAATAGTAGGTAGGTACCTGAAAACAAATAGTACCTTATTATATTGATCTATACCAAAAACTTTGTTTTATTCACAAAGTGTCTAAATAATTTCATACACACGACATTAATGCTGGGGGTACACTATTCCATAAACCACCATGCCTAGAGACGTTTATATCAAGTTCATTTTTCACGTCAATCATACTAAAACATTTCACTTTTAGCTTCGAAGCTGAAACAAACGACAACAAAATAAAATTGAAATTATTGTTAGAGCGTATATTACCTATCTTAACAAATTATATTCTACACTGAAGTAATAATATATATCTAGTTTCTACAAACTTGTTAAGACAGAACTAAACAACATTTTTCAACTTCATTTATAACAAGAAAAATGTCCAATTCCTTAACACTCCCGTCGCGTAATATTTCACGGGATACCGAAAAGTACAAAGGAATTTAGGAACTGTATATTTTACAGAGGGAAAAGGCATACCTATATTGCATGTAATATTATGTATGAACCCAATTATGTGCCGTTTTCATGCACGACTGACTAAAAGATGTTTATTCTATGATTTCAAGGCATTCCACTTTCGTATTTCAAGGTATTTGACTTTGGTATTCGTAGCAAAATTGATCCTTTTGACAAAGAAAATTATGTTAAGTGAAGCGCTTCTTTGACTGGTGACTTGTGAGGAAACGTGAAAAAATATCAATTTTAATATTCAAGGCTCTCTTGCTTGTTCTGTTTTAAAAGGATCCTTTCGTAATTTAGTAATTTGAATAATTCTATGTAACATTAATATCGGCTTTAGGTAAACATTTCAATTCGAAAATTTAATTGTAATTGGCATCATTCGTACAAAATTTTTAATTATTGTTCAACTTTATTTACACAATTAGAACAATAAATAATACCATCTTTGGTTATGTCGGTCACTGGTTTCATTTGTTGGGATGTAAGGCTGGTTTTATCGTCACGCCGCTAGACGCGCTGTTGAGCAGCGCGCTGTTAACAGCGCGCGTTTGAACAGCGGTGCACTATAAAACGAGATTAGTAGCACGCGTTCCGCTGCTGTGATACAGTCGTGTACAATATTATGAGGGTTAATGCGAGTCGAGTACCTACTGGCTATTTACTTATTATGGAAAAGAAGGCAACGGCAAAAAAGGGTAGTTGATCCTTATAACGCTACAAGGTTACTGAAAGGCGAACACATAACGTCTTTCTCCGATTTACGAGAAAATAGTAATAAATTTTATAAATTTTTTCGCCTATCAACAAGCAGTTCGCCACACAATTCCTTCCCAGGCTCTATTTTTTGCATCCTTATTTTTGTATAATTCATTGGCCGGGTCCCATAAACACCTTCTGGATCGAACTTCCTCGATTACTCGTCCCGTATCGATATGATTCATTTCTCAACTATACCTACGGCGCGTCTCAACAGCGTCACACTAAAACGCACACTGGCCGTAGAAGCGAATGAGCAGCGCGCGTTTGGACAGCGCTATTGAACATCGCGCGTTTATTAAACGGCGCTGCCCAAGCGCGCGACACAAAAACGCAACTTCTACTCCCATAAATCTCTGAACGCGCGCGCTCCAACGGCGCTGCCGAAACGCGTAACGATAAAACCAGCCTAAGTTGACCCTATAAGTCAATTTTCTCACCTCCCGGCTGACCCTGGGCCTTCTAAGACTTTGAGTGGGTCCCCTGGACTTTTAGAACCACAGTATCCCTATCTTGCCCTGAAGAGAAGGGCGCATCGCGTCGCTAACCCATGATCTCTACTGTACCTCATTTTATAAGATACTAACTGCGGGTTTCATACCGGTGCAATTATAGCAAGCACCTTGCTCGTAAATTCTCCAAATAATTTCTTTCATATAAATTTTATCATGAAAACAACGAAACAGTAAAAAAATATCCAATTTGGTACAATCTTTCGGAAATTATGCGCGTTCCTACATATATTTCGGTGTTGGATTTTTATTTACATCTACGGATTATTATTTTTCTTTATCAATATATAAAAGAAAGTCGTGTTAGTTACACCATTTATAACTCGAGAACGGCTGAACCGATTTGGCTGAAAGTTGGTAGGGAGGTAGTTTAGAACCAGGAGACGGACATAGGATACCTGCTTTTTATCCTTTTTTTAGTGGAGAGTAGAAGAGGAGAGTAGAGTAGAGAGTCGTTTTATTGGTGGCGATACCAAATTTCACCCGAGCGAAGCGAAGCGGCGGGCGGAAGCTAGTCTTAGATAAAAATATCTTTAACCTTTATTTTGTTTGTTTCAGGAATTAAAAAACCAACGATTCGATGACAGCTCAAGCCCGAGTGACAGCAGTATAGTGACAAAGACAATTTAGTGCACAACCCGACTTTAGTGTAATTACACGAAAGACTTCGAAAGTGTTAGCTTAATGTGAATATTTTATATGGCCGTGTTATAATTAGTACTTAATAATAGTATAGGCGTTGTAAATATTGTGAATGTAAGCTTTGCGACTTTAGCATTAGAGTTGAAAACTGATTACTTTTGTTATTGTTTAGACTATGCACATTTTTCGTGATGGAAGAATGAGAAACACACTGAATTTTAATAAGAATATTGATATAATTCTGAAGAATGGTGCAAAAAGATAAATGTGTGGGATAGTGTAATTTAATATTAAGTTTAGGTCTTAATCATTGGTAAAAAAACATGGTGTATACTTTGTGTTTCTCAAAGCTTTGATTAAATTTTTACAGCTATAAGTATGGTTAGATTACCTTTGAAATATTAAGGTAACTGACATGTATTAGTTTTGCGATATTGAAAAATATGAGAACTAAAATAATAGTCATCTGCATAGATGAAATGAAATGAAAAAAATAATTAAATGAAATGATTTGAAACGATTTGAAACGATTCCAGTTTCTTAAAATTACTATAGAAATACAATTTCAAACCCCAAGCTTGGTGCACCTATATTTTAAGTACTTAATATAATCGCCAAAGACGATTTTTGAAAATAAACGTAATAGTAAATAGCGTTAATATAAAAATAATTGTTAACCTAATAATAGTAGGTTTAAATGTTGTTTTATAATCCCATAATGTGCCTAAGTGTTCAAATAATGCCTGAATTGTGTGAAATGAATGCGTCGTGTATATTAATTTTAGGACAGTTTTTACTGTATCCATCAACAACCCCATCCTAAATCCTTTTAGTTTAGCTAAACCAGACATAAAAATATACTATAATACTAGGTTACGAAAAATAAACAAGTGAAATCAAATTCTATTCAGGAATTACATTATTAATGGTAGGTACCATCCACCCTGGCCGTCCCGCCCCTTTAAAAGTACAGTTGAGATAGTTGATTCGTCGACCCTGGTATTTCCAGCCCCATCATTTAACGAGGTGGATGATACAGAAGAAAAATCTCTCAACCGTCTCGTTACCGGGGTGAGACAAACGGGGAGGATAGTACTTTCCCATTAGAAATACTACCAAAGATGATTTCAAAGCAATGCCACATCTTGCCAAATAAAATACTCCCAATGACGATGTCTACTATTATTCTTTAGAAAAGTGAGCTTTGTATATTGTAATAAACTATTTAGAAAATGTAGATAATATAATAAGTATAATTATTATTAATTTCAGTAATAAAACAAGCTACTACAGATAGTTTACAATTCCTTAATTTTCCCTATCCACAAAATGAATATGTTAACTACTAGAATTTTAATTGTGTGGACATAAATAAATATAAATAGTAAACGTTTTCCATTTGTAAATGTAAATAATAATAATAATACAAAGTAACTGTGTAGCATTACTGTTGTTGAACTCAGACTGATAGCGATCTTAAAATAGTTATTTAGAGAATGTATAAAATTTTAGAATAAATAATAACCGATCAGTTTCTTGTGTTGTCAACTACCTGTACTCTAAGTATGCGTGAATATTTTTGGCATAATTTCAATTCTTGGGAATAATACACAACAACCAGACACAAAAGTATTATGAGAGCAGTTAACATTATTAAAGAAGTAAATAATACAAAAGTAATAAAATTATATAGGTAGTTGTTTAGTAACTATATAACTATAACAAAAACAGTAAGTACTAAAGTTTTATAATAATAAAAAGACTATAAGGAAATCCTAAAAAACTAGTTGATGCCCGCGGCTTCGCCTGAGCGGAGGTCGATTATAGTTTTTTGCTCGTAACTCCAGTTTTACTCAACCAATTGCCATCGAACATGCAACAGATTCTAAGTCTGACCAAGACCTTTACAATATAAGAAATTCACCGCGAAGAAATAAATAAGTATTCCAAAAAAGAATATTATTTTGTTCAGAATCGTTCATTTAACATAATCCAAGTATTTTTAATGACCCCAATGTACAGATACAGCTACTTTAAAACTGTAAATGAAAATAAAGCATTATAGACTCGCCACTGTTTTGATTGTTTTGAAGAATATCAAGACGATTTAACATTTCATTAAACCGTAAACGAATACTTACCAACAATTTTGTAATAACATTGAAATTATTTAATTTTTTTCATTATTCTCAAAGAAAAATGCCAACAACATTCAGAGCTTCGCGTAGGAATACCTATAAGATTGAATTTGTATGTTTGGTTAATATTACACTTTTAGAAACCCGAAAGACTTTGTAATCTTATAGGAGTTAGTTACTGATACAGTTTGTTGTAGATAGAACAAATATACATAGTGGTATTCAAATGATAAATGTTATAAATTGTCCATAAATAAATGTTTTCTCGGCATAGTAGCAGTAGTTCGGTCGGCAGTCCGGTTGGCCGAACTATTGCAAATCTTTAGTTGCTGTAGTTCGGTTGTCGAAAATGCCAAACTGTTGCTACCGTCTAGCACCCAGTATGTAGTGCGGTTAATTTTATTAACGAACAAGCTGTATTTAGATAGGTATCTAAATAAAGCTAAGATATTATCAACACTTTTTACCGATTGTTTAAATAGTAGTAAAAAAAAATAAAAATAGTAATAGTAAAAAGAGTACATGAGTTATTTAAAAGTGAGTTTAAATTTGTTAAAATTTATTAACTAACTAACCGAACTACTGCTATAAATAGAGGGTAGCAACAGTTCGGCGTATTTGACAACCGAACTACTGCAACTGAACATTTGCAATAGTTCGGTCAACCGGACTAAGGACCGAGCTACTACCACTACTGTATCCAAAAATATATAATTTGATAATGTCCTAAATTTAAGTAAGATAGTGTGTTTAAAATAAAACGTTCTAATGAATCTTTGCGATATTTGGCTTTGAAAGTTTTCCTATAGTTTGCTTAGTGATTGAACATTCTCCCTTAACATAATAATTAATTGTGTATGTAGATAGTTTGTAATTTTTTACATTTTATTTTTGTACCCTTAATTGTAAGAATAATTTATATTATTGTCAATTAATGTGTAATTAATTGAGAAAATAGAAGAGAGCCTAGCTACAACACTCTTAATAAAATGATATGCGTGATTAAGTGGCTGTTTCTTTTTTTATTTTTACTTTTTTTTTCTTTTGCATCCAAAGCTGCATTTTTCTTTCTGAAATTTGATGTGGTTTTGTCCGTCAATCAGTAGGTAACCGGCTCGCAGATGAGGTTAACTTAACCGTTATAAAAAGGCTTCATACATAAGCGTTGCCCACTACCTTAATAGTATAAAATACGAAATTAGGTTCCCTGTTATACTGTATTTAGATCAGCAGGTATACTTCTTACCTTAAATACAAGGCATTCTGTTAGCAACCCTTGTGCTGCGACAATCGCTAGGGTTGATAAATTGACGATAATTGTTCTTTTTCAGCCAACATTTTGAATAGTTAATGGTTCCATTTTGGCATTTCAAAGATTTAATCACGCCATTATTTTACAAACGTTTCATTAAGAAATGCGATAACGTGATTTTCTTTGATTCGGGAAAATCTTTTTATTTCATACAATTCTTATGACAAAACGCACGATATTTTTTTTTGGTTGGCACAATCCATATGATGCTCTCTCTTGATTGACGACTTTTCAATGACAATAATGATGAGTCACAGTATTTAAGTTCTATGTTACTACTGTTAAAGTAACTACTGCTAAAAGCCAACCCAAAATCGAACCTGCTACATTAAGGGTCCGTTCACACAGACCGGCTCGGAGAGCATCGGCGCGCATTTTTCTTTTCACACTGACAAATGATTTTCATAATGACAAAAGCAGTGCAGATGCAAACATAAACCTTAGTACAAATACTAAAAACTCTATTTTCAACGTGATAAGAATCTGCTCTCCTCTTCGAGCCGGTCTGTGTGAACGGACCCTTATACTATACCATCTCCTCGTTTAAATTACACACGATAAATAAAGGCATCATTGAATAGAGAGACGCTTCTGAAAGTTAATCTGCTTTTAATTGAAATCAATTATCATCTGAATAAAACGGACTATCAGTATACCCGATCGCATCATTGCATCAAAAAGCCAATACAAATGATTATAAGGCTGCCCATGGACGCGGTCCGTATAATAAAATCAGTAAAACACCCATTAATACACCCCCCCACACCAATTAACAGTGATTCAACTGGGAACCGAATGCGTGACTGCCGTAGTTAGATTGTGGTATGAGTCATACTCTGGTATTTTAAAATTGATATCCTATTATTAGGTATTTTGAATTAGAAAGTTTGTGAGGATGGGTGACTAGACTTAGTTTCTCTTTCATGAACTTACCTTTTTTATATAAACAGGACATATCAATTTGACTTCACCTCGCCTGATGGTAAGCTGAACGCAAAGTCTCAGGAAAGAAGGTCACCATTACATACACGTACCATGTTAACAATGGTGGCACTCAGCTTGACGGCCTCATCAAAAGAGGATTGTCGTCGCAGCACCGCGTGACACCCACCGGTCCCACTAGTGTTGCGACCACATTCTGCCCCTACATTACTCTACATTCGTACTTTAAATTCGTTTATTTACTCACATCTCTTCTCGTAATATGCTCGCTTCTCAATATTTTATTAATCGAATTGTATTGTGTAGGGTGACAGGCGACCGTAGGTATTTTGACGTAAGGCTGCCTCACGCTTTTAACGCGTTTCGCATTTCTATAAATATTACTAGCTGTTGCCCGCGGCTCCGCCTGCGTGGATGTCGAAATCCGTTTCAAAAACTATCCTATCTCTCAAGTTGGATCGAACTGCACATGGTGTGCGAATTTTATTATAATCGGTTAAGTGGTTTAGGAGTCTATTGAGGACAAACATTGTGACATGAGATTTATATATATTAAGATTATTTCTGTGTATATACCATATTTTACTCTGTGCAAAAACATCTATATATTTTTTTAGAAGCAGGTATATTAATCAATGTTTTTTATTCACCTTTGGAAGTCAAATTCTAAATTCAAACATTTGAGTGGCACGTCGATAGCATTACATCGATGAAAAGAAAATTAATTATGTTTTCCTTTCCGCGTGCAGTGAGCCCACCGCAACAGTGTCGCGAATGGTGCTCGTTAGCTTATGTCACTCAAAACCAGTGAGACGTGAATTTTGATTGTGGACACGAACAAAATGATAATAAGCTTCTGAATTAGAACACGGTCATAATGGCCGGTGCTACGTCATTAAGCGGTGCACAATTTTCCGGTGAAACTTGGTGTGGCGTTTGTAGATAAAACTATACCGTGTGCAGGTGGCGTAATGGGTTAGAAAAAATGTAGTAAGGTGTAATGGTTGGTTTTATTTTGACTAGTATTATGAGTAAATATCAATAAATTAATGGGGCCTGTAAATTACATGCAAATGCCGATAATGAGACTTACTAAAATGAACTCCGGCTATACTGAAAGATGTGAAAAAATTTCATAACCTTCGTAATAGCTCCACGGATCATAACATCTATATGTTGAGATAATCCCTAGTAAGTTATGAAATACTTGTAAAGGAGTTATCTCGCTGCTTCTTTTAAGGTTTAAGTTGCAATTTGTACTAATAAAAATTCAAATATTTATAAATAAAATCTATATTCGTCATTAAAAACATTGCAAATATTCTCATCACGTCTCACGCAGGCATACTTTTGAAAAAAATATCCCATCACTAAACTCCGAAACATTCCAAAACAACATTCTTAATCTAACGCCTTAAGGGCTATTTTCGCAAGAATTTCATAAATCCTCTTTCGAGTTTGGTGTAAAATATAAGTTTGTCGAAACCTCGAAGCCGGGGGCTGCACAAAATTTCCATTTTCCACTCGATTTACCACAAATTAATGCTTCGAATCCGTCGCCGCCTCGCCAATTTATAGTGGGAATTTGCATCTAACTAACTTAAAGTTAAGTTTTCACGGTTAAGCCGTGATTGCAATTGGTTAATACCATATCCTTACTGTCTCATTTTTTAACACTATACTCCAGGTTTCCGTTGTTATTGACAAAACAGTATAGAAAAACCTTGACTGAATTCAGTTAAGCCTCATCTAATCATTTTATTACTTTATGCATCCCTTTATTCACCATACTAACTAATATACTGGCAAGTTTGAAATTTAGTCAATGTCTACCGTTAATATACAATCGACTAAGATATTATATGTAAAATGAAATACTGAACTACCTACTAAACCACATATAATTAAATACATTGAGTGAGTTATCTAAGAGTGTTCTATAATTTAAACTATCATAAAATTATAAAGTAGCGTGTCTGTATATTGGAGATAAAAAAAACTTGGGTTATACTAAATGAACGATTCTAAAAAAACAAAAATGTTAATTTAATTCTGTTTGTTCGCGATGGACGCAAAAACTACGCACAAAACGTTTTGGCAGTACGTTCATTGTGCGTACTGCTAAAGAGTGGAATGCTCTGCCTGAGTCTGTATTTCCCGAGAGCTACAACCTGGGAGTCTTCAAGTCAAGATTGAATAGGTTACTTCTAGGCAAGCGTGCTCCACCGTCGACCACATCATCACTTACCAGGTGAGATTGTGGTCAAACGCGAGACTATTACCAATAAAAAAAAAAGAAAAACTATTGAACGGATTTTGATACGGCACATAAGATTAATTGCGATTTGTTTGAACTGAAAATATGACAAAAAGTCACAATAATCGCCATCAACGCGGGTGGAGCCACTTTGAAGGGTGTATCCTATCTGCCCCGGTGTCTTGGCCCGGTGCCGGGCCATATGGGAAAAAAAGTTTTAACTGGCCCGTTGATATGTTGACTGGGCCAGATGACACAAATCAAGTGCCATCGTCCCCGGTAAGGGAAAAATAGAGAATACGCCTCGTAATTTTTTGAAGTGAAAACTTCTTTAGCGGCGCTGAGCACTTTTTTTTGTATGGGTAAAAACTTTCAAACTCGCGTCAGGGTCACGTGATGCTGATCGAAAAAGCGTAAGATCGAGGGGAAGGGAGAGGAACTAGTATCTCCCACTCTTTCTACCGTGCCTGAGTGTGCTGCTCTAATTAGGCGGCACAGGGCGCTTGCGCGAATGACCGTGTGTGTTTATGTACAGCGTCCCACGCGTATCCAAGGATGGTGACAGCTGATTGCTTGACTGTTGTGTAGTAAATACACTGTTGTGTATTCGTAAATGTGAATTGTTTAAATTATGGAAATCGAACAAAGTGAATCTATTAATGAAAAAAGTGATGATGAAGTAGTGAAAGAAAATGAGTAAGTAATATTGAAATCCCGGAGTGCTATTTTTTTATAGGTATATAGGACTCGTCAATTTGACTTCATCTCGCCTGATGGTAACTTTACCTTCAGCTTACCATCAGGCGAGGTGAAGTCAAATTGACGTGTACTATATAAAAAAAATTACGAGGCGTATCCTCTATTTTTCCATACCGGGGACGAATGGCACTTAATTTGTGTCATCTAGCCCGGTCAACATATCAACGGGCCAGTTAAAACTTTTTTTTCCCATGTGGCCCGGCACCGGGCCAAATCACAGGGGCAGATGGGATACACCCCGGGCATCGGCTAAAATTTCTTCCTAAACCGATTATTACTTACGAAATACCTAGAAATTCAATTTTCTCTTTTCCTTTTTAAATGCGATTGCAATTTCGGAATTACCTACCAGCCGAAAGTCGTGAAGCTTAACAATTAGAGAATAGTGAGGCTGCAGCTAATCTAAGTATTATAACGCTCGGGGAAGAACCGGATAAGTCAAGGGAGATTTGCTTTAAGCTTTTGTATTAACAAAGTTAGGTAGATTGTTTACTTTGGGACTAGGAGCTCAAAACTGCTGGATATGAAATCTATTTATCACTGGTAAATTCTAATATTCGTTAAACTCGTTACTTAAATTGTAAAAAGTATGTATTATAATCTGGGAACGCATATACACTATGTTAGCCTATCTTTGCCCGTGGGTTGTGGGAACGGGATCAAAGTAATTTATTCTGTATTATACGGGACTTATAAAACGTCAAAATTAATTTTTTTTTAAAGTAGACAAGCAAATGGACCACCGCACCGGTTCGAAACGCGGCCCAGATCTGAGAAGATTTCGGCAAGAAACTCAGCGGGCTGTGTGTTTGACCAGAATTCCACATGAACGGAGCCGAGGTCAACAGCTAATACATTCTTCGATTCTCAGGTGGGGTAAAGTATGAATTATTAAGTTTTGTAAAACATTCAGCTTGAAGAAAGTTATGTTAATTTCAATAGGCTTGCTTTCGGTTAAAATACTGATGTTCAAAATTATATTACATACATATATACATGTACTCACGCCTTTCTCCTTCCATGGTAGGCAGAGACAACAGTCCACAATCTGCTTCTATCCTTACATGCTTGACCTGGCTTTTTTTCAATATCTCATGTGTTACATGGGACTAAAAATATAGTGTTCTCGAAATGTAGGTGCTACATTACTGCCTACTACCTTAAAATTCTATAAAGGAACCGGATAAGAGAAGTGATTCGCTTTAAGCTTTTGTATTAACGCAGAGAGATTGTTCACAGTTGGACTTAGAGTTAACAATTACTAGAAGTAACTTTTTAGGATGGATTTATGTAGGTGTATTAAATTATTACCGATATTAAATAATATATGTTTATTAATTTTATATAATAGGTATTGTTTAAAATTATTAGGTAAATATTATTGAAGTAAGGGCAGGACGTCAAAAGCACTCGAAACAGGGGGGTTTGCATGAAAGATTTAGTGACTGTAGAAGAAGCCCGGGAAGTATGTAAGGACAGAAGCACATGGCGGGCTGTTGTCTCTGCCTACCCTGGAGGAAAAAAGGCGTGAGCAAATATGTATGTACTAGCTTTTGCTCGCGGCTTCGCCCGCGTGGATGTCGGTTATCGCGACCAAACATACCTATGTCTCGAGGTCTAATCTAATCTACCCCTATACCAAATTTCATCAAAATCGGTTCAGCGGTTCAGGCGTGAAAGCGTAACAGACAGACAGACAGAGTTACTTTCGCATTTATAATATTAGTATGGATGTATGATTAAATATTATACTGACTAGCTCAGTAACGCAGTGATAGCAAATACGACTGTACTATCGGCTGTGGATTCAAATCTCAATTTCAGTAAAGTGATATTAGGTTATTCTCTTTTCTGCTTGCATCTTGAGGTTGGGGGATCAAATGGCAGGGATTATAGAGATGAAAGAAACGCAAGAGAAAAACGATTCAATTTCTAAACCAAGTTAGGCAGCGCCAGTATGTCTCTGACCGCTTCCTATCAGGTGAGCCGTGCGCTTGTCAGTCACCTAAGTAGTATAAAAAAAAATATTTCACAACGCCCATCTAGTATTCCTACCTCCATTGCACTGTAAGAGGCTTAGCTCCAAAACTGTAACTGCACAAATAATTGGACGGAGAAAAGGTAGGATTATCTAATAGATATACGTTGTACTTTTGTACCACTTAGGTAGCAAGCAAGTATAGTACACATGAAGATGAATCGGTTACCGTGATAAATATATAATACTAGCCTGTTGTGCCCCGTGTGGCATACTTCTTCCCTGTGGCAGGATAAAAAGTATCCTATGTCCTCCTATCTGTCTCCTAATAAGTTAATATGGTCGTTAAGTTTTCTTAAATTGTCTAATGTCCCGCACAACTTTCTTGACTTTTTCTTTCATAAGAACTTTCTCCTGACAATAAAAAACACAACAAAAAAAGAATTAACGAAATCGGTCCAGTAATTTACGCGTGATGCTGTGACCAAGGGAAATAGGGATTCATTTATATATATATAGATAATATAAATATTTTTAACTACTTAGATAGATGATAGATCTACACCAGCTCCTAGACTATACGGGCAACCGCTGGTCGCTGGGCAACGGTAAACAATACATGCTAGCCGCTTTCGTGTCTTATATTTTGTGATACCTAAATAAACAAACTTCGATTTACTGAAGATTCAATTACATTGGGTAGATCGTAGCCTCGGGTTAGCTGACGACAGCTCCTTATCTATTTCCAGATTTTTCTATATTTTAACCAAAAAAGAAATATTGTAATTTATTCAGAGATATTTTGAGAAGACACTATTATAGATACTTACCTACTTATTTACATACATATTGATACTTAAGGGCCGGCGCTCACTGCCGGACGGCACGGCATGGCATGGCAGGGAGTGCCACGGCATACCGCAACGTGCCACGGTGTGTGATTGTGTCGTTATGGTTGACTGGGTTTTAGTATTAATAGCACTTCGAGCTGAATATGAAGAGAGACAAATAAGAATGCTTGCCCACGCGTACCACCGGACTGCACCGCACATTGACCCACGCACAAGTTTCAACCTTATTTCAAGTATTATGAACACAATCATAATTGAGTCACTTTTTGAATGATTGAACAGAATGTGGCACGTCGCGTCATGTCGCGGCAGCGTAGTGACGTAATAAAGTAAAATGAATTCTAAAGTCACTAAAATAAGATTCGAAATAATTTGATTGGTAATGAAATCCTTTACCATGCCATGCCGTGCCGTGCCGGCCGTAGGCGCCGGCCCCTAGAAGATAACCGCACTGGCTAGGCTACGCAGATACCCTTATTTCACCAGCTATAACTTTTGTGCCACGACAACCAAGCTATTTTACCAGTGTTGTACGTTATCCAAATCTACCTTTCTGTATCCATTCAACTTATTTATAAGTCTTAAATAGAACACGATATAGCCTAATGTCACCATTGGGTTGTGAAGGTCAGATGGCAGTCGCTTTACGAAAAATATCGAGGTCCAGCCAAATCCGCAATTAAGACTGGTAAAGCGGACCCTAGACTCCGAGGTGAAAGCTTTGGATGCGACTGGGATTAACGCTAGGTTGAAGTTGAAGAAGTAGAACACGAGTAATAGTTTTTGTTAAATCTCACTAACTTTTCACACATCCCAACTCTCAATACGGAGAATAATTTAAAACCAAAATCCTTCACTACTCTCTTTTGAAGAAAATTAAGCTCTCGGAGAAGCAGGTACGTAATTTAATTAAAATTCAATTCGATTGAATTGGACCCTCTAATCCGCCTCATCTATAAAAGCAGAGCTGTATCTGGGGCGATATGCACCTGCTCTTTGTCTTTCTATCTATCTTTAATATATAATTCTACAGTAACTGTACGTGAGTATGTCACTGAACTCCTCCTAAACGGCTGGATCTATTTGAATGAATGTTTTTATAAGCGTTTAGGTGGCGACCTGGATCATTAACTAAGTATACCAAGCTCATCATCCACCTGCCCTTTGTGCCAACTATTTGGGTTCGGCGCAACTCATGTCATTCTCCTCCATACATTCCTGTCAGATGTGATCTCCTCAGTCATTCCCTTCCTTTCCATATCGGCTTTCACGCATTCCATCCATCTTTTCTTAGGCTTACCTCTGCCCCTGAAGCCCTCTACATCCATACTTTGAACCTTTTAACAAAATTACTTTCATCTCTTCATGTCCATAAATCACGACAGTCGCTAGCTTCTCAATTTTTATTTTACTGGTGCAACTTTCAAACTGCCTCTAATTATACTCATTCCTTATTCTGTCCATTCTTGTCACACCACACATTCATCTTAACATTCGCATCTACGCTACTAATTATATTAAGCTCTCAAACTTAAATAAAAGAAACAAGGTATAAACTACCAGTATATTAGGTATAATTAAATAATACTATGTTCATTATATAATACTCAGTACATTGAATTGTGCCTACAAAGTCTAAAACATCAACCCTCTCAGTTTCGCCCAGATTTGAATGCAAAACAGCGATTATAGTTGCTTAAGGACTATAAATTACGTACAAAACAACTTTCTCGAAGCTATCTACACTGTATTTGGAATCTTAATACGCGTAACTTCTAACGCACATACAACTCTAATGAAGTACTCATAATAAGGCGAAACGCGTAACCAAACTGTTTCACGCTGTACCTGTAACAGACATTTTAACTTATTGGATGGTTTTCTTCTCTCTGATGTTGCACACGTCCATAGGCCGCGGGACCACTTCCCACCAGGTGGACCGTGTGCTTATCTGCCATATTGAAATTGAATTTGAAATATTGCGAGAGCGTCACTCCGCTCCGCACCCTTTAATTATAAATTGGAAAAATGTTAAGTTAACCTTTTGATAATTTTTGTTCTAAAAAATTGGTACACAGTCATTATATTACAGTTCCGAACTATAAAACACTAAATATTATAGTTTTTCCATAATTCACTGTCACGTGATTTTTTTACTTAAAAATCATCAAAATTACTAATATTCCACGATTCGAACACATAACCTTTCAATCTAGATTCTAGAATATCTCAAGACTGGTTAGACCCTGCGTAGCGGTAGTGCATGCGACTGCTACGCAGGGAGCGCGGGTTCGATTCCCGCTCAGTGCAAATATTTGTATGCATGAATATGTCTATTTGCATTGGTCTGGGTGTTTCTATGTATCATAAGTATGTATTTACAAAAAAAAAAGTATATAAGTATGTTTATCAGCATTCTAGAACCCATAACACAAGCTAGTTAAACTATGCTTACTTTGGGTCTAGAGGGCGCTGTGTAGAATGTCGTAGAATATTTATATATTATTTATTTATTTATTTACATGACAAAAAAAAAATTAAAAAAATTTTTGAATCAATTCCATTTTTTAGTTTCACTTCACACCTGCTGTTAGAATCCGCACCTGTAACTAGTGATGCGAAACCGCAGGAGCTCACAGAAATTAATCGCGGATTCGGGACCCGGGAATTAATTCTTAATCCCGACTAAATGAGGCCGATTGTCGGCCACTTACGGAACGTGTACCTAATCAAAACTCGGCTCTGAACAAGCGGCTGAGTCGAGAATTAGCTGTTACGTGTGATTTAAGATGTTGTTCGTGTAAATGCTTCTTCAAAGTTTAGATTGCTAGTATAAATTATTTGTAAATGTTTT
Source organism: Lithosia quadra (assembly GCA_963576445.1). NCBI lineage: Eukaryota > Metazoa > Arthropoda > Insecta > Lepidoptera > Erebidae > Lithosia > Lithosia quadra. Next base: position 16,548,279 of record OY754879.1, read on the forward strand.
GAGATAAGTAATAAAATTTTAGATTCTAATTTGGGGAGGCGGAAGAGTTGGTATAATTATAAATTTAATGTTACAAGTTTGGTACGTGATTTTGCTCCAGAAAACCGTTTTGTGGGAGAATATTAAGATACTTACTACCTTAAGTTATCATTTGCTTTTACCCAACTGCGGTGGAGCCACAAATGAGGGTTAAGTGTTTGACTTATATCTCTGCATATTATCCGTTCATATATAATTACTTGCTCTTGTAACTACTAAACAGGATTTTGATTAGTGGTATATCTTTCTTTGGTCTTAATTTCTCAAGAGTAACTGGGTACCAAAAAAAAAATTATCAAAGGTCTGAATGATGGATTTCTGGAATTTCATAGACCGAGCAATGTAGTAAAAACTTGAAGGTAGACCCTGGACTCCTAAAACAAACTCATAGCCTCGGATACGACCGGAATCGGACCATGAACATAAGATGCACTGTCATACTATGGTATGGTGTTCACGATTTAGTAGTAACTCTAAAGTATATTTCCCCTTTTTCACTACTTACGAATTATATTTCATGAAAACAGTACAACAATTTTCTTGGAATTCACAACCGTTTTTCATTGTCATATTTCATGAGTTGCTTTCTAAGAAATCCTCTAATAATTTTGCAGAAAATGATAGGGCATTCTCTATTTACCCCGTTCAGAATTTAAATTGCTTGTACATACTTCTTGCAGCGATCCTGTATTATATTTACAAACGATAGTCATTAACTTTATTCAAACAAATTAGACACCAGCGTACCATTAAAACAAGAAGATTGAAAATCTCAACGAAATTAAAACGGAAACCATTTTCCAAGATGACTTTGAGGGGTAAGTATTGAAAGGCATTGAAGGTTCTATTTAATCTGGTCGCATTTACCTGCAGATTGTGGCCACGATCGCCAATTAGCTCGCCTTCGGAGATTAAGTAGTTTTTTTTTGCATTTCAGGCGCATATTAGAGTATAAATAATGTAGAAATTGTGGGTTAAGGATGAAATTAAGTGTCTGTTTGGCTACTGTATAGTGCACGGCATCTAACTTGGCAAGTTTTGGAGTAGTGTGGGCCCCACTACTCCAAAACCTTGCCAAGTTAAATGCCGTACACTATACTTGTTTGTGGCAAAATGCATCGCATAGAAACAAGTATAGGGTACAGCATCTAACTTAACAAAAATTTTGCCAAGTTAGACGCCGTGTACTTTGGTACATTGATCATTTTTTAAGCACTCCAACATCATAAAAAAGAATGAAACGAAGCATCTAACATAGACTTATCCCATCATAACAAATCAGTAATTTTTAATCATTAACCCTACTGAAATCCCCCCTCCCTCAGTCGGCGGTGGTGTTTATGTCGGACTCGAAGCGACTAAAACCGCACTCTTCGGGTTTTCAAGTTCCAGGGTGGAAAGTGACCCAAAAGGCATTTCCCCCAGCTTTCCCGGGTCATTCCGGACATCGAGATGGCTCCCTTGAGTTTGGGAACCGGTGTCCCTTGCACCCTGGACCCTACTAATAAACCTGTCAGACATGAAAAAAGGATTACAAAGTCGGATTTTCTCCCTAACATCCATGACTACGAAAATTGTATCAACATTTCCCGATACGCTAAATATAGCTTATCTCAATACCAAATGTAAACTCTTTGTGTCTTACAAAAGGTATACAATATCAAAATCAATGTCAAAATAATTTCTCATGGCACGGAAAAACACGGGCCGTAACCTCTCTAGAGGATTGAATCCGACAAAGTAAACTCTATCTCAAGGGTCCACTGTTTTTGTGTTGGTTTGCCTCCGTGAAATAATCAGAGCGAACTCAGTTATATACAAGTTGACGTAATGCCTCCGTAAGTTAGATTTGTGGAGGAAAATTTAGCTGTTCTTCAACAAAAACTAACGTTTAAATATAACCTTTTAGTCCATATTCATTATTATTTACTTCGTCAAACCTTTCTATTTCTCTAAAATTGCACATGATTTAAAGTTCTGCAACATAATAATATATACGACCTGCTTAATAAATAGCGACTTGTTTACCAGATCTAGGGCCTAATCACAACACGCTTAAAACAATTCAGTTTCGGGCAGTGCAATTGGTAGAAAAATAGAGCTACACACGAGTGTATACCTCCATCTCTTTCCTCACCTCTGACGTATGATGACTCATTCGTGTTACCTGCAGAAGGAAAATGATTTTTAAAAAGAAAGAAATTAAGACCTACAGTGACTCTGACACACTTATAAATTGTACAAGATCTTTCAATCCAACAGACTCAGTTGTGCTAAGAAGTTTAATTTTTAATGCTATCCTGACTTCAAACTTCATCTGTAACAGACGGATCAGACGGACACAGATTGACATCGTTCCACAAATATTCCATTTTGTCAACTTGAAAACAAAACCCTAAAAATAAAAATTTCTCTCACTCTGGCAAAATTTTTCTTTGCATCAGCAATAAAATTTTGCGGAACTATGAACTCTAAGTGTTTTCAACAACGGCCAAAGTAGCGTGTTCACGTGTTAGAAACTCATGGAAACCCTCTAACAAGCTGGGTTGCAGTTGGACTTTTCAATTGGTCTTTCGCAAGAATGTTCCCGCGGTAGAAAACTTTCCGTAATCTTGTTCACTTTTGTCATCAAACGTCTAAGTTTTCTTTAGGAGGAAGTATCGACATGACACGCCGTAATGAGGCCACGTTGCCTGAGCGCTGTTTAATACTGTTGCGAACTTTCCATGTTACCTGCTCCTGTATTTAGAATTCCGTATTTTATTAAATTTGGGTAAAGTATATTCCCGTCTGTTTTGTATTTTTGTGTTACTTTTGCTAATGTGTTTTTAGGAAAAAGAAACACGCTGTATTTGCATTTCTTTTTTTGAAAACACATACTGTTTGGACGGTTCTAGAGCTCTAACAGTAATTGTGAAATATAACTGAGAGAATGAAACTAAAGTTGCTAAACTTTCACTATGATAAATTACGTCACATAAAACAGTGACCACACTATTGTAACATGCAGCAGACAAATAGCCAATCATATTTTTTAAATGAGTACCTAACTAAGTATCCAAAATTACTATTATTATAAGTAAGCTAAATTGCTTGTGTTAGGAATTAAGTCATTTTCAGGGAGAAAAAAGTAAAGCAATGCTTAGATTGGTAGACTTATCAAACTTTCTAGAAGATTCTAAAACTTTCCAGTAGACTTTCACACTGTAATTTATTTCGGTGTTCAATAAGTGGAAATTGATTTTTAATATCCAAACGAACTTTAAAAAGTTGAAACACTTCAACATCAATGGTAAAACTACTCTTTACCATTAGTTCTGGACCGTAACAGCTGCGAAATTTTCCACACTACATCACTATAGGATCTCCTATCGTATTCGAAGCTTTATGTCAACTGCGCAGAATTTCTCCAATTATAAAGTGCCTAAAGTCCCTTGAAATGTCGGGATCATGTCAAACACACTTCTGAGAACTTTGGAACATTTTGTCTAGCACAAGTTTGATTAACGAGTTCCTGGATGACTCGTAAATGGTCATTCATGGTTAACTTAATTCTGCGTTGTGATTCATAGTTTGTGATTGACTGAACTCGTAGATTCTTTACTTACTTTATAATATACGCAAATAAATCTTATGCAAGTCAGACTTAAGTAAATTATACTTACCTAGTTATACTAACTGAGAATCTGATTAGCTTTCGATATAGCAGTCAAATGCTTCACCATGCCACAGAGATCACTGCACATGATAATACTTACATGAAGTTATTTTCATCTCTTTGTGTGAGTTAGTGAAGTTAGGGTTGTCTTATGTATGGGTATTTTGCCTACCATACACAAAATTCCGCCTTGCCTGCAAGCCGCTATACCAGCTTATAAATAGACTTGACTAGCACCAATCACTTGTGTTTATGGTATAAAGTACGTGGTTTTTGCTACCTCATGTCTCCATTCAAAGTCATGTTCCAATTCGTTGTGTTGAAAACCGTAACCAGTCTTCTCATAAATAAATTGAGTTGCAAATATATTGTAATAATTATAAGTAAATTCTATTTTTTCGTTATAAAACTATTTTATACAATTTCCCTCCGGGGCAGGAAGGGATAACAGCATCTGCTTCTGTCCTTACATTCTTCATGTGCTTCCTCTATTGTCATTAGGCCCTTCATGCAAGCCTGCCGTAAAAATATTTTACAAGTAGGCATTTTAAACTTACCAGCATCATGATATCCAGTTAACCACCATTAATTCAAGGTATAACTTCACTTATACGCCCCTTTTATTCTTTATTACGGGACATTTTAATCAAACGCACGCCACAAGTTTATCCGACATATTGAATGCAATCGGTCGAATATAATGTGAAATATAAATTAAAATATTTGATTGGAATCAACATATCGGAATCGCGTTCGCTGTCAAACTCATTATCATACCGTTTATTGCTATAATAATTAAATGAGTTTTGTTGACAGAACCAATATGTATTGAGGTACAAACAAACGCGGTCAATATATCGAATCACGATATAGAACTTACGCTAATAGCATTGCATAATGTTGAAAACTAAAAAAAAAAAGTGGTACAAAAAATTAACTATCTTCAGTCTCTTGTAATGAATACTATACAAATATTAATTGAATATAATTTCGTGCTCGCCCAACAGTTCTTCGTTTGAAAATTGGAAAATTTCCTAACAGATAAATCGGATAGTCAATTACTTAGCGCAGGATTCAAACTTAGTACCGTAAGATTGCGAAAACAAAGCAAACGTATGCCACGAGGGCAGCAAGATAGTCGTAAAAAAATTAAACATCCATAAAAAGTAAGTGTTGGTAAAATTATCATCTAAATAATATAATAATTTTACTGCCAATTAAAATTTGGTTAACAGACGAAATGAACATTTAATTAACACGAGTTCATTTCCAAAAAGATGACCCTAAAACGGGCTAAACGAAGTGAAATATCGGTGGTAATAACCTAAGTGGTATAAAATATAATAAATATATTTTATACCACTTAGGTGGCAAACAAGAACATGACCCACCTGACAAGCGGTTAGCGTGGCCTGTTAAAATTATGTATCTAAGTACGTTTATCCACATTCTAGAACCCATCACACAAGTTAGTTAAGCTATGCTTACTTTAGGTCTAGATAGCACTGTATAAAATGTCCCAGAATATTTTATTTATATTCTACTAGCTGTTGCCCGCGGCTCCGCCCGCGTGGATGTCGAAATCCGTTTCAAAAACTATCCTATCTCTCAAGTTGGATCGAACTGCACATGGTGTGCGAATTTTATTATAATCGGTTAAGTGGTTTAGGAGTCCATTGAGGACAAACATTGTGACACGAGATTTATATATATTAAGATTTAAATTTAATTGGTACCTACTAATATTATAAAGATAGAGGCCGAATTTTGTGAGCTTTTTCAGAATTTATCACTTTTCTGCAGATAAAATCAATTTTACTTAGATATAATAGAATTTAAAATATTTTTCTTAAATCTCTGTTGAGACGTATTCCGTAATTGTATTAATATACGCACTTAAATAATTCACGAACCCCTGACAGTGTCTCCGAAGGAAATGTGTTTATAAAACACGAAATATTACTTTGAAAAGCTTTTTCTGTCGCTCGTTGGCCTGCCCATTAATAACTTGTGTGACAGAGATGGAAAATACATTCTATATCTTTTGTCTTCTTTTATTAAGTGATGAAAAACTTCAGGAGTTTTATGAGATAAATTTGAGGCGTCAACAGTTGTAAAATCTTTTAATTCTTTGAAAGAGGAGGTTGTAACACCAACTAATCTTAATTTAAAGACATTAATTCAATTATTCATAGCGGTGACCTCGAATTTTCGTGTCTAGCAACAATTTGTCGGAACACAGTTCGAGATATGAAGTTGACTGAGGAACTTTGGTTAAAATTATTACTTTGTAATTGTTATAATCTTCACGGTTTGGTTGTTTTAGGTCAAGTAGTGTTGGGTCATAACTGTTTTAAAGTCTGATTAAACCTTTCGCCGCATCAAAATCTATTCAGTAGTTTTTGCGTCTATGATTTGAAATCAGCGTATGTAATCTTGTCTGGTAAGACAATGAAATAAAGATGTAACGAAAACTATCTGTCAGCTCCCAGACTAGAAACCAGTGCTGACCCCACCGACGAAGACTCTTCTATGAATAAATAGGTACACAAACAAAAAACTGATTTAAATTAATTCCTGAAATTCTAAATTAAATTTCATTTCAAATCAATGCATAATCCTAAATATTCAGCTATTCACTGTCAGCTTTATTTTTCAATATAGAATATCGGCACTTTTAACCCCACTTCCTCGTACAAAAATTGCGAATAAAAATAGACGACATCGAAAACGATGAAAATTTCCAAACGCTTGTGAATAATAAAACAAAAGGAATGAAGATGAATAGAGACTGTGCCTTCAGTAATAAAAGTCAACAATCGATCCACGAAAATACGATACCGATAATACGAAATAATGAAACTATATAATTTAGTATAATATTACCATTATCTTGTGCAGATCCTGAACAGGTAAACGAAATGACGAGTCCACACGTTTTCCACTTCCTACAAAAAGCAAACCACTCCAAACGTTCTTAAAAAAATACGTAAACCAATTATCGGTATCCATATTTCGTTTGTGAGTGCGCTGGTATGGTATAGATAAGCAAATAAGATTCGATATACCGCTTAAAGCAAGCTATTTGTATTAAAAAAAGATGAAAAAAACGAAATCAGAAAACATGCAAAGCGAAAATCCAGCCCGCATGTGGCCATTTGAAAATGATACGATGTTCACACAAATTCATGAATGCATAGCATGCCTCTATCAAAATTGGAAACTTGACAAGGTTTAACGAATGTGTGGACTTGGTATAAAATTATTTAGTGAGAAGAATCAGCTACCTGAAGAATGGGTTAGATTGGTCTCGGGCGAGAATATCATGCTATAGCGCAAATTGGCAAACACCCATAATATATTCTGCAGTGGACAGCGATATAGGTACCTTTAAGTATATGAGTCAATACCAACTATCGTGTCACCTAAAGAATTTTAACTTTTGACTTGTGACCCAGAAGTAGGTTTAGGGTGGCCACCTTGCGACGCGCCAGCGCTCATCTCCACCGTCAGTAGTGTTCCCCCTCTACCTATCCAGATTTGGTACTTACGAAGAAGGAAGCGCTTACTGAAGCTCTTGGTAATCCAAGGTCTTTAAACAAATTGTACAGAACAGACATTACCGATTACCGAAAACCGTTTTCATTCATTACTTCCTGTTTATACAATAATCAACTCAGAATTTAGGAAAACTAATAACAGAATGCCAAAAGTTTCCTTTGAGGCTAACAAAATTCTATGCATAAATTACGAACACTCATTTGAATACTTTTATAGCTACCAACTGTTAGAGATCGAACACAGCCAAAGTCTTCAGGAGAAAATTTACTGGATTAGTGGTCAATTTAGGTAATTGGAATTCTTGTTTAATATTTTAACCAACTTACAAAAAGCCATCCTAGCCCTCCCCCCTTCCCGTCAGGGTAGTTAGCGCGTGTGTGACACCTTTAGTGTTGCACACGTCAATAGGCCACGGTGACCGCTTCCCATCAGGTGGGCCATGTGCTTGTCTGCCACCTATGTGGTATAAAAGAAAAAGGAGGAAGGTTCTGGATTCATCGAAATCTTTTATTGAATACTTTTCAACTGAAAGTCACGCAGTGCTGCGACGACAATCACCTCTTCTTTCATAAGGCCGTCAAGTTGAGGGCCACCATTATGTTCCTGCCGGTGTATGTAATGGTGATCCCCTTCCTTACTTACATTTAGCTTACCATCAGGCGAGGTGAAGTCATATTGATGTGACTGATAAAAAAAAGGTGTAGCCAATTCCATCCCGTCATAAAAGCATATAACTCTTTACCAACACGTGTTTCCTTACAATCCCGGGTCCTAATTAATGTGGCGTAAAAAAGGCTTTTGACCCATGGTTACACTGATTGGTTACACTGATGTAACAACGGAGCATACCTATGATCGGTAGTTACACTGATGATCGGTATTTACATTGATGTAACAACGGAGCATACCTATGATCGGTAGTTACACTGATGATCGGTACTTACACTGATTTAACAAATACCTATGATCGGTTACACTAAAACTTATTTTTAATACTGGCGGCCTAGATTCTACGATAATTAAATGATCGGGGTGTACTGCCCTCCCCGCCCTCGCCGACTTCGAGCAACTGCTCGGAGAACTCGAGGGTATGCAAGAGTGAAAAAGAAAAATGAGTTTATGCGCCTCGCTCACGCAGTGATCGCCGGAGACTTCGACGCACACTCGCGTGGTTGGGGATCACCGGACACCGATGATAGAGGAGAAATGCTGGAAGAGTGGCCGTATCCACTGGAGTGGTGCTCCTCAACAGGGGAACGGTGAATACGTTTCTAAGGCCCCAAGGTGGCACGTCCATTGTAGACCTGTTGTTCGCCAGCCCCACGCTGGTACGCAGGATACGGCCACTCCGTTGTTACATCAGTGTAAATACCGGTCATCAGTGTAACTACCGATCATAGGTATGCTCCGTTGTTACATCAATGTAAATACCGATCATCAGTGTAACTACCGATCATAGGTATGCTCCGTTGTTACATCAATGTAAATACCGATCATCAGTGTAACTACCGATCATAGGTATGCTCCGTTGTTACATCAGTGTAACCAATCAGTGTAACCATGGGTCAGAAGCCGTAAAAAAGCATTCGATGAAGCTGTCAAATTAAATTCCACGTAATGGTAACCCTCATTCCTGAGACTTCTCCTTTAGCTTAACATTATACGAGGTGAATCATATTGACGTTATTTTCATCAACGCTCTAATTTATGATGTCCTACCCCCTCAAGCGATAGCAACTTCTATAAAACTACCGATCCTGGCCTCGATTCTGCTAAAGGCAAACCACTGTCATACCACTGATACTCAAAATGCCATTGAATTGTAGACTTTATTATTATCAGTTTAAAGTCTAAAATTAAATGATATTTTGTTGAGCGAAAGAAGAAGTTAAATTAATTCTTTTCATTTGATTTTAGACTTTAACTGTATAGCGGTAAAGTCTACAATTAAATAGTGCTTTTTATAGTGTCAGTGGTAATACAGTGGTTTGCCTTTAGCAAAATTGCGGCCCCTGTATGATGCAATGAAAGTTTTCACACTGATTAAAATCTAAACAACATTCCTAAATCAACCGCCATCGTCTTATACTAGAATACGATTCTGATTAAGTTACATTAAACAAATATTTACAAACTATTGTCAGGATTCACTAACCGCCGTAAAGACGATAATTATGTAAATAACGCACAGGCGTTTGTCAGCATTAAGAAATCTCATAGTGATGTTTGCGTATAATTTGTACTACGTTAATATTTGCTACAAATCGCGTAACTTTAACACCAATACGAGTATATGAGAACACTCATTAATCATAATTACACACAGTGTAAATTACACACGAGCGAATGTTAAATTACAAGTTGAGTAATAAAGTTTGATTACAGTGTAAGTGTAATAAATTAGTAACGCTATCGTTTATTACAAGCGGTCGTTGTATGATCGAAAACTGAATATTATATCTGGGAATCATTTAAAACTAACTAATGAAAACGTATTAACTTCTAGTCTGAGACTAGATGTTAATGAAGTTTTCGTTAGTTTTGTCAAAGTTGAAGAAGCTGAAGTCATACGTTTTCTAACAAAAATTGTCCTTACTTGACCGAGGTAGTCGCACTTGTATTCTCGTTATCCTTTTTTTATAAACTACTTAAGTGGCAGACAAGCACGCTGTGTGCTTGACGCGGTATTCTGTAGCGCGAAGGTACTACCCCAGACGAACTGCTTAGTTGGGACGTGAGATACCGTCGTGTCCTATCTCCATAAAGACACAGCTCGCAGAATAAGCGCATTTCGCGAGCCTGCTGTTTGAGTTAATTTAGTTATTAATGACGCTTTGCTTTAGATCACGAAGTTGTCCTTCAAAGAAACTTCAAACATCGTCCATAGCCCGAGTGTATTTTGGTTAGTATAGACTAGACTAGACGAACCTAGATACTAATGGTGGGGCATTAGTATCTAGGTTCGGCACTCATAACAAACAGAACGCCCTGACTCGAATACCTTATTTTTCAGGCAATGCGCAATAATAAAGACAAACCCCAATCTAATGTACCAAAATTGTGTTTATAAACTACCTCAATAATAAAAACAAAAATTACCCCTCTCAACAATACCATAGTTACCCCTTTTCTGCGTCAGATAATAGACACATTTCCTAAACGCCATTGGAATAACTAAACGGAGCTAAACTCCGCGAGAGGCTGTTTCCCTATTCATTTTGCGTTGCAATCTAACAAACATCCGAAAGTTATTAAGCTCTTTAAGTACTTCTAAAGAACGAACCACTGTATACACACCACAGACATATTATCTAACTAGAACAGCCCCCGTAGACAAGTGTCAAAAGTCTAAATCGCTAACGATCGCTAAGGAAACGAATATCACATCCAAGCTCGTCGCCGGCGTACGATGCGCGCGCCGCGGCGGAATCACGAGCTGGAGTGTGATTGGTCGACCTAATCTATTCGTTTTCTTAGCGATTTAGATTTTTGACACTTGTCTACGGGCCCAGTTATGATGTCTCAATCGCATACATTTCGCGCGGATCACATTTCCACAAGCCACACGCACAATATGACGTCATTTTCGTGCTGTGGCGGGAAAAATAGTGAGGAGACACACACAAGAGATTATCGATATTCATATCTAATAATATTATTTTTTTATGTCCTAAACGCGGAAGCGGGAAACTTGTCGCTTAATGAAAGCGCGATTAAGAAAGCATGCAGTATATTGCACCCATTTGGTGCCACGTCCGTTTGCCCGTTCTAGCTAGATAATATTTCTGTATACACCTTTCTCTTTCCAATACACAGTCACGTATAAGATTCTTCACACGTACTTTTGGGAGTTAATAGGTCATATTTGGATTAATGTGGTATGGAGTTGTTGAAGAATAAGCTTGTGTACAGAATGAATTACGTAATAATCTGAAATCTTTAGGTAACATTGAGATTTCAGGAGATCTTCTTTTATTTGTTTTGTAATTTTTTTTATCTGGAAAATTGGAATTCCTATTTATTCGTCAGCTGGTTCACATGGAGCTAACTTATTCGAACGAGTTAGTAGGAGTGCTAATTTTTTGCCGTCAACTCGCTTGGTTGCAAAAATCTGACGTACCTACCTATTTGTTAACAGCCAGCTACAAAAACGTATTTGATATCCACACTCCGCGTGATTGTCTTTCCCAGTAACGTAAAAATACGAAAACCACTTCATCTCTGCCCGTAAATGTAAGCGAGTAAGAGATAATTAGCTATACAACACTAGCAGTAAGCTCAATGCCTTAAAATGTGCCTGGTGTTGCTTAAAATGTGATAGCATCATAGCAACCCATATTTATGTCCCACTGCTGAGCACGGGTCTCCTCTCCTCCAACGAGAGAGCTGAGAGGGTTAAGACCTTAATCCACACACGCTGGCCTAATGCGGGTTTGTGGATCGGATATGTCCTTAGAATTTCTTCTAGGACATGTGGGTTTCCGCACGATGTTTTTTCTTCACCGTCAGCAGATTCTAAATCATGTGATTAGCACATATAAATTCCACTAAGTGAAATTCACATTGGTACTGTCTAGCTGGATTCGAACTCGATACTTCTAAGAAGAGGCCGCATCCTTATCCAATCAGCTAGCTACCATAGCTTAAAATATAAGGTTGACTGATTTTGATGGGCTATTTTCTTTGAAAAATAATTCTTGGGTTAAACATAATACAAACTTCCTCTGCAAAGAAAATGCGCATCGTAAAACGCACCATTCAGCTCCGCGAAGTCATAATTCAAAACTTAAACACAGACTTAAGCGCAAAGTTGTTAAACCTACGGAACCAGAACATTAGAGCCCCATTCTAATAGTAGTCATAGTTCCTCGTTAGTCCGAGTTGGGCTCATCAGTAAAAGTTAGGGCATTAGTTCTATCTATGTTAACGAAGCATGTATTGAAATTCTAGGCAGTTAGTAGCGTTTAGGAGAAAAAGAACAAAGTTTTGGGATGAGTTTTTGTTTGTTGTTCGCGGACAAAATATTTTATTCTGATGTTCAGAAATGTGTGGAAATAGTGGAACTAATATTTTTTATATATTTTATATACGGTAGATTTTAAGTGGCACCAAGATCCGTGTTGAAATTTTGCGTCCATCGTTGATGTATTGTTTTCAGATATCATAAAAACTAAAGTGTTTCGATTTTTCTGATGAGAAGTTTATTCCAATTAAATTAAACAAAAAAAAAATTAAACAGCTACTTTCCAGATTTATAATAGTAGGTATAAATATCTACAGCCGGTATTCACATTTTACTTATTGAAAATTAAATAGCTCCGCTCATCTGAATCATATTCCTGTATTGTCATGGGAGTCCAGTCAGTACATTCGTGCAAAATTTAAAATATTCACGTATCGTCCGGCTGCAACTTATTACCAGCTCGCCGTGTTGCAAATTGTACTCCAGTCTGAATCGCCGATAATACAGCAAAAAAGTGCAAGGTTGGTGGAGTAAAGTTGATAGGAGCGCAGTAGTAGACCAGTGCAGATAGCTATGAAAATGGTAAAAAGTAAAAGAAATTTATAGTAGGATGAAACCTGTTGTAAAAGGAAGAGAATATAATAAAAATGATAGGAAAAATAAATTACGGGCGATCTGAGCTCGGGAAGGGGGGAGGGGGGTGAGTTTTAAGGGTAAAAACGGTTTATCTCGATTTCCGGCAAAACTACAAGTCCTATGGAAAAAAGTTAAATGACAAAGTTGTAGGTAATAAAGAGACCTACAACTTTTCTATTTACACTTTTTTCACATAACCTCAAAAAGTATGTGAAAAATTCAAATAATCAAGTTTTTGGTTTTTTATTTTTATCTTAAGCAAAACAAATTTGTTTTCCACGAAATTTGGTGAAAACTTAGCTTTTTATGTCCCAAAGACACTGTAATTTTTTTGATTTGAAATACTCTTTTTTTCAGCTTATTTTGACTAAATATCGAAAAACCACCCCAATTTTCAATCGAAAAATCTCACGTCAAAATATCAGCTTTTTAAAAAAAGTCAAAGAGTTTTTTGTTCTTTGAAATCTCTTCTTTCTGATAATGTAAAAATATATATACATTGCTATGGTAAATGTTCTCAGAAAATGCAAAGAAGAAAAACTCGAATTCGAAATTAACATTTTTGTATTTAGTAATTTCCTCGTTGAGGTAGGATGAAAAGTTACATGTTGCACTATAACTTCATAGTTGCACTCGAGTGCAAAGATTTTTCACCTTGTGCTCTTTTGATTCCCTCGCTAAAGCTCAGGGTTCTATTTTGTGATTATTGTATTTAGTCATTTCCTCGCTGTGGTGGGATGAAAAGTTACGTGTTGCACTATAGCTTCATAGTTACACTCGAGTGCAAAGATTTTTCACCTTGCGCACTTTTGATTCCCTCGTTAAAGATCTGGGTTCAATTTTTAGAACCCTTCGCGTGCTCAGTTTTGATGACCGAGCAAGCGAAGGGTTCATAATTTGAATCACGAGCGCAGCGAGCGATTCACAAAATAGAACCCTGAGCTTTAGCGAGGGAATCAAAAGAGCACAAGGTGAAAAATCTTTGCACTCGAGTGCAACCATGAAGTTATAGTGCAACATGTAACTTTTCATCCCACCTCAACGAGGAAATGACTAAATACAAAAATGTTAATTTCGAATTCGAGTTTTTCTTCTTTGCATTTTCTGAGAACATTTACCATAGCAATGTATATATATTTTTACATTATCAGAAAGAAGAGATTTCAAAGAACAAAAAACTCTTTGACTTTTTTTAAAAAGCTGATATTTTGACGTGAGATTTTTCGATTGTAAATTGGGGTGGTTTTTCGATATTTAGTCAAAATAAGCTGAAAAAAAGAGTATTTCAAATCAAAAAAATTACAGTGTCTTTGGGACATAAAAAGCTAAGTTTTCACCAAATTTCGTGGAAAACAAATTTGTTTTGCTTAAGATAAAAATAAAAAACCAAAAACTTGATTATTTGAATTTTTCACATACTTTTTGAGGTTATGTGAAAAAAGTGTAAATAGAAAAGTTGTAGGTCTCTTTATTACCTACAACTTTGTCATTTAACTTTTTTCCATAGGACTTGTAGTTTTGCCGGAAATCGAGATAAACCGTTTTTACCCTTAAAACTCACCCCCCTCCCCCCTTCCCGAGCTCAGATCGCCCGTAATTTATTTTTCCTATCATTTTTATTATATTCTCTTCCTTTTACAACAGGTTTCATCCTACTATAAATTTATTTTGTCTCAAAGTCTATCGGCACTGGTCTATAGTGCAATTGAATAAATGAAACCTATTGTTTCTTTTTTTTATACTACTTAGGTGGCAGACAAGCACACGGCCCACCTGATGAGAAGCGGTCACCGTGGCCTATGAACGTGTGCAACACTAGGGGTGTCACACACGCGCTGGAAGGGGGGAGGGCTGGGATGGGGTGGAAAGGCTAGGAAGGGATGGGAGGAGGAGGGGTACAGTGAGCTCTGGCTACCCTACTTACTGGCGGGAACACAACTCGATGGTTATTATGGCCGCGGTGTTCTTACATTTTACAAGCAATAAAGTTGATCGCGTTCAAAATAGAAAGTTCATTTGAACTTAAGATCATCATCAGGAATTTCTAGGGTTATATCATCAAAGTTCCTGGATGTTGCATACATCAATGGGTCATAGTGACCGCTTACCATCAGGTGGGCCGTGTGCTTGTCTGCCACCAAAGTAAAAAACAAAATCTTGAAGAGTCATACACGGAATATAGACTAATATAGGCACTCACTTTATATGAGCTCCTCATTTTCACTAAAACTTGTATATTTTAGCGACTAAATTAAGTTGATTTACTGTCCTGACTACTTAGTACAAGTGGTTGGATACAGTCACTACGGGAACTTTTTCAGTATGAGCCAGTAACGAGTTGTCGAAACTAGCAGTAATGGTCTCCGCGCCCGAGTTCCCAACTCTCGCTCGATTCAGTCTCCTGTGTTCAACGGCGCGATACTATTAAACAGTTTTTAACGTCTGCGATATTCCACTAACGTTGTTTTATGGGGAAACTTCCATTTTGTAGGCTTTGAGGGTTTTCAAGAGGTCCTTGTCGGGTAAAGTTTGCTTATAAGTTTTTTGGCAAGTGCAAAGTAAAATACGTGATGCAATATGACGCATGCTAAGTTATGATTATGAGTTTGGAAGGGTGTAAAGATTTTTTTAACCGACTTCTAAAAAGGAGGAAGTTCTCATATCGATTGGTTTTTTGATGTTTGCTATCTCAAATAAGTGAACTGATTTTGATGATTCTTTTTTAAATTGAAAGCTGGTGTTGTCCGATTTCAATTTATTTGGTTGAAGTCATTACAAGAATTATAAATAAATACATATTCTACACAGCGCTATCTAGACCCAAAGTAAAAACAGTTTAAGCTTTGTTATTGGTTCTAGAAAGCTGAGAAGTATACATAGATACTTTTTTTTTATATATATTTAGTCCGTCAATTGACTTAACCGCTGGATGGTAAGAAGCATGGGTAAAGTCCAGAGGGCACGGGCCGCCATTCCAGACACCATTCGTCCCAAAACGGCGGTCTCTACCTTGACGGCCTAGACAGATGCCTTTTCACGCCCCGCTTAAAGAACCCGGGATTGTAGGAAAAAGGAAACACGTGTGCAGGAGAAAAATTGTAAATATATATATGTATATATTATACATAGAAACACTCAAACCAATGCACATATTCATATTCGCTTTTTCTGCATACGTCTCTCCATGTATTTATTTAAAACACATTATTATTTTAATGCCACAAACAGACACTTCAATTTATTCATTTATGTAATGTCTCTAAAATAAAATACTGATTTATTTTGCGACTGCTAAGTCATGGGTCACGGGTTCGATTCCCGCTGAGCACAAATAAATTGTGAGCATAAATATAAATGTTAGCAGTGGTCTGGGTAATGTATCCTAGCCCCCCCTTCCTTGCTTTCAGAGCGTGTGTAACACCCTAAGTCTTGCACACGTCCATGGGCCACGGTGACCGCTTCCATCAGGTGGGCCATCGGCGGTGCTTGTCTGCCACCTACGTAGTATTAAAACATGTATCTAAGTACTATGTGTATCCGTGGGTCAGCCAGTCTACGAGGGAAATGCATTTTGGACCACCTCAAGACTCGAGACAGCGTGCGGTTTTAGTTGGTTTGATTCCGACTTAGCCGCCTCTGTTGGTGACGGGGTATACGTGAGGATTTGCGCATAAAAACACAAGTTAAGTTGTGCCTACAGCTTTGGCCTTAGATAGCGGTGTTTAGAATGTCGTAGAATATTTATTTATTATTTGATTATCATGACGTTAATCCCATAAATTTGATAGAGTAAAACGTGATAAATTAGTTAAGCTAAACTTAAACCAAGCGGTTCGGTGCCTCTTTTCTTTGCCGCACCATCAAAACCTGGAATGTTTTACCAGCTCACGTGTTTCCTTCCTCCTACAGTCCCGGGTCCTTTAAGCGGGGTGTGAAAAAGCATTTGATGAGGCCGTCAAGCTTAGAGCCACCATTGTGGCACTATCGGTGTTTGGTTTGCAATGGTGACTCCCATTCCAGAAACTTTGCATTTAGCTTACCATCAGGCGAGGTGAAGTCATGTTGACTCGTCCGACATAAAAAAAAATAAAAAAACGTAATTATTTTCACTTTTGAAATCCGACCCAAAAATCATTTTTGGGCGCTCTCACGGTGAATTCGCTTTGCCAAAACCATCGGTCAAAATGTGAATTTTATCACTGACCCAGATTAATTCGGAATCAATTACAGACGGGAGCCCTCCATTACATAAACAGAAAACTCATTTAACGTGGAACGGGCGACAGTTTCACCGACCGGTATGAATCAATGAATTAAGTTTAAACGGTTTTTTGTAACTGGCGAAGTAAACGACAAAATTTTTAAATTACAGATCACCTTAGTTGTAAATAGTCAGTTCAAAACTTGCAGCTTAGAATCCATAGTCCACTCTTCTACTTCTCGAAAAACAGACCCCGGGCTCCGAGGTTCTTTTTAAATTATTTATATATTGAGCCTCGACGGCTGTACGTATGGTACTCCGAAATACCGCTCACCGAAAGGACGGTTTTCCGATAGCACTCTAAACCGACGGTTAGTTGAACGAAAAAATGATAGGCCGATAAACGTTTCACCGAAAATATTATTTATCGACGGTCGGTAGTCCGAATTAATGCTTCGCCGATGGAACGGTTCGCCGAAAACACTCTGTAACGACGATTGACTAAACGAAAGAATCTTTCGCCGATGGCACTCGTTGTAGGAGAATTCTTTTGCCAAATGGATTGTTTTTCTTTCAGCTTGACAACACCCTTAGGTCATGTTGAAGTCATGTTAAAAATACAGGTAATAATAAAACAAAACATGGAAGCGTGACAATAGAAACAAAAACTAAGTTTTTATTTAACAATAAGAAAATTAATCAAAAAGGCTTTATATTGTTTTTTACAATAAAGAATATGATTATGATTAATTATGTTTTCTCTATTGGAACTGTGACAATAGAAAAAAAAACTGTGCGAACAAAGCAAAAAACAAATAAAAGTAACACAACGTGATAACTTTTTAAAGTTATAGTAAATAGTGAGTTATTATAATTATTTGTATTTACAATAGAAACAAAAACTAAGTTTTTATTTAACAATAAGAAAATTAATCAAAAAGGCTTTATATTGTTTTTTACAATAAAGAATATGATTATGATTATTATGATTTCTCTATTGGAACTGTGACAATAGAAAAAAAAACTGTGCGAACAAAGCAAAAAACAAATAAAAGTAACACAACGTGATAAATTTTTAAAGTTATAGTAAATAGTGAGTTATTATAATTATTTGTACTTATAATTATTTTAATTCTTTATTGATATAAAAAAAAATATATCTTATTTTTCAGGTATAGAATATGGGCCAATCCACCTAAGAAAGATTCCATATTCATTTCACTCTTTTGTGATAAGTGTGTTTGTATCCTAGCATCATATTCAACCTGTGCATTACGTCTACGCTTTGGCATGGGTTCCGAGGAGTTGATTCGTTCAATGACACATTCTGTATGTTTTATAAATGTTCCATTTTTTTTTATGGAGAAGCGTGTTCCATCGTTCATGCCACGATTCTAATGCATTTTGTGTCCTTGGAACAGAAAGTGTGCGATCGTAAACTGACCACATAGCTGGTGAAAATAATGCCTGATTTCTTTTTATTATCAAACCCGTGTTAGTTATTTGCTGCGTGTGATGCGATCCAACATAATATTTCTTAAACCAGTGGGCAATTTCAGCTGCTTCTGTCGGCAATATTTTATTTTGGATGATTTCGAAGGCTTCGGATATCTCAGCGGGCTCAAGAAAAGCGAGGGCAACTAAGTGTCTAATTTTGTGCGCAAATATGAAATCTTCAGCATATCGCCTTGCAAGACCCTCTGACTGGACATGACGCCAAATACTTTGGGTCAAATGAAATAAGCATAGCCTGTGGGTGCAGTCTGGAAACTGTCGTTTGACTGCATTGATCACTGCTACTTCAAAATCAGTTAATATATTAGCTGGTGACAAATGGGTATTTAATGTATTGATCGCATATCTTTTCAAAATCTCCAAAAATATAAAATGTATCAATTTGCGGTATCTTAGGAAGTCCTTTATTTCTAACACGCTGCACAATCATTCGGCAAGCTGGTTTATTGGGCAATTGAGGTGCACTTGTGGTAGCTACGTCTTGTAAACAACGATTTACAATTTGTGACGGACTGTCCATTGATTCCTTCGCACTAGTTCTCAATTTGTTTTTAAAATTCATTTCAATATTTTTTTCCGGCTCTGGTAAATGTGCATGATCACAATTTTGACTAACAAATGTATGTTCATAACAATCAAATAAAGTTATTACACTTACACAACAACCACTTGTTTGTTTTCTTGTACACCGCCAATAATACTTGTTATCATATTTTTTATTTAAGTGATAAGAATATCCATTCACTACTAACACATGTCCTCCGCGTTTAGATTTAACTAAATTGCACGTATTCATTTTTAATTAAACAAAACACGAGCGAAAAAGTATTCATGTAGCGAGGTCTGTCGTTGCACATTTCGCAACTACCCACAAAAAATAAATAAATACTACCATAGATATTTCTAGTTTTGTTACATGTAACTATTGCAAGTTTATTCAATACCCACCCACAAAAAAAACTACCACTATGCTAAAGTAGATATTTATTGTTACATGTAACTATTGCAAGTTAATTCAACACTCGTTTAATCTCAGTACCATTGTTAATGAGTGCATTATGCGTCATTTAGGGACTTATCTTTAATACGGAAGCTTCCGGTATTTATTTATTCATCTATGCTGTTAAAATTAAACATGGGATTCGAGTATTGTTTAGCTGCATTGCATATAATTATAAAATATAATAGCTAGCGTAAACTGAATGCTATCGGCGAAAGATTCGTTCGTTTAACCAATCGTCGTTGAAGAGTGTTTTCGGCGAACCGTTCCATCGGCGAAGCATTAATTCGGACTACCGACCGTCGATAAATAATATTTTCGGTGAAACGTTTATCGGCCTATCATTTTTTCGTTCAACTAACCGTCGGAGTAGAGTGCTATCGGAAAACCGTCCTTTCGGTGAGCGGTATTTCGGAGTACCATACGTAGTTCGGAACTCAACGCTGAGATGATCATTAATTTCGTAATATAAAAGGTCCACGTCGAGGTCGGTTATTGTTTTTGGTCATATCTCTTGTAAGTTCTACTTAACCAATTGCCACCAAACAATCGGTAGGTTTCAAGTCTCACCAAGAACTTACTAATGAAATAATAACATCAAAATCCGTTCTCTACTTTTTACATACGTCGCGGGCAAACAGGCAAGAATTTAAAAGAAAATGTTTTTGTATTCAGAATCGTTCATTTAATATAAGCCCAGTATTTTTTTAAATTGAATATTATCTAATATGCAGACATAGCTCGTTTTAAATTTTATAATAGTATAGATATTTTAGAACAACTTGAGCAGTAGAACCAGTCTTGTGACCATAAAACAATAATCGACCTCCGCGCAGGCGGAATCGCGAGTATCGGCTAGTTATTAAATATGTAGGTACGGGATGATTTTAAATCATTGTTATGGTAGATATATATTGATAAGCAGCACAATAAGCTATAATATACCTACCTCTAAAACTTTATGGGTTCGGACCCCATCCTGAAGGCTTAGCGGTCGTAAGCCCGTAATCTACTGCTAGCCATAACTTAATACAAGCTTTAACTTGGAGAATGGATGAAGTTTAAATGAATAGGGATGACGAATTATTATTTTTTATTGTTGTAAAATGATCATTTTAATTAATATACTTATGTTTAAATAAACTGCAAAAGTGATATTTTGTTATGACAAATACTTAGTTTCAAAAATACTTGATTTTGAAAATTCAATTTCTCGAGCCACTCAAACACGCTCCATACAAAATCGTACCTATTAGTGACGTCACAACCAGGTAGCGCGTAGTGCAAATGTATCTAAGAAGTACTTACAAAAGAATATCATATTTATTTCAGTCTACGTTGCGTTTTCATGTGTACATTGCATGATAGAATTCATTTAAAATTTAATAAGTAACTTACCTTTACATAAATCATTGTTTGTTTAAACTTAGCTTAAGTACTAATTACCTTACTTACCTTCGTTATACTTCCTTAAAATAAAAATACCGCTTTGTAATACCTAGAATAAGATAACGCTATTGTGGAAGAGGCGAATTTCCAAACACAAGCATTTTGTTAGCTTACATGGAAATTCCAACTGAAATAGTTTGTACCAAAATTGTGATAAAAATAAACTTTTTTTTTTTAAACTTAATTTGATTGTTTATTTTTCGACCTATTTTGTGAACTAAAAATAATGTTCGGTACCTATTGTTAGGCCACGGTGACCACTTCCCATCAGGTGGGACATGCGTTTGTCTGCCACCTGAGTAGCATAAAAAAATATTACACTGAACAAAATAGAAGCCTCTTTCGAAGTACCTATATCAGTCATCTACGTTGTTTTTCTCCTCCCATCCAAGCGAGCATCCAAAAACATCAAACGCGGGTTTAACCGACATGTTTATAAGGTAAGCAACAATTTTAACTCCCGAATACCAGTTAAGAGGGCGATTCAAACATCAATTTTGGGAAAAGCAAACGGGGGTAGGCAAGGATAGTCTTTCTCTCGTAAAAGGGTGAGGCGAGACGTGTTTATTTGTAAAATTCGAAAAGCGCCCGCTCACGTTTATTCAGGTGAGGATAAACAAAAATATTATACTTGGTGATATGATTATGTTTTCACAGAATCTATTAAATAGATGACAAGTCTATATATCTATACTCTATGTTATACTCTATACAAATAAATAAAATTGTGTGAATAACAGTTTAAAATCAATGCATTATGAGTGTATAAAATTTATGTCTAATTGTCTGTTTTCTTATCTGTTTGAAAGAGGTAATCTCTGGAACGGTTAGGCCGATTTGAATGGTATTTTCCCTTTTTTTATATCGGTCACGTCAATATGACTTCACCTCGCCTGATACTAGATAAGATAATGTGGTCACCATTACAAACACCAATAATGCTATAATGGCGGCTTTCAGCTTGACGGCCTCATCGAATGCTTTTTCACGCCCCGCTTAAATACTGATAGATAGATAATTTTATATGGCGTATAAGCTACTTTTATTTTTAAAATAGATTTAAAATCCGCGTAAGGTTCCGTTCACACAGACCGGCTCGGAGAGCATCGGCGCGCATTTTTCTTTTCACACTGACAAATGATTTTCATAATGACAAAAGCAGTGCAGATGCAAAAATAAACCTTACTACAAATACCAAAAACTCTGTTTTCGACGTGATTAAGAATCTGCTCTCCTCTCCGAGCCGGTCTGTGTGAACGGACCCTTAAGACATTAAAACGTAAAGACATTAAAATAAGTCACGGGCACATTAAGTTCATAATATTAGTACTCTTAGCATTAATAGGACTTGCATCAACTACCGAATTTCCAAAGTTAACTATCGATTAACGCTCTGCGTTGACTCAGTCAGTCAAGAGAAGTTATCAATACTCGAAACGGTATTCTCAAATTGGTTTCATAGCTCATATCTCTCGTAACGCATACGTCAATCTGACATCTGCTACCATTAGGAAACATACGATGCAATATGAATAGAGGAATATGATTTCCGAACGTAGTGAAACTGAATTGATGGACGAAATCATGCGCTTGGTTTAACTTGATCTTTGTGAAATGATTTTGTTCAGTTGAAGTTTCAAATAGAGTAGGAACACAATCTATAATTATAACATTGAAAATTAGTTGTGTTCTTGTAGAGTAATTTCAAGTTTTTATTTAAGTTTCATACTCTATTGTTTTTTAGTTTTTCGTGTATGTCAGTTTGTTAGTATGGGTCTAATCTTGAAAGTCCAATAAGGACCACTTTGACTTTCGAAACAATGAGATATTTCTTTGGCTAGGTTACTGCTGAGAGTGGTGTTAGTATAATTATACTAGCTTGTATCCGCGGCTCCGCCTGCGTGGACGTCGGTATTACAAAAAATGTGATAAATGAAGAACCGCTCGACCGATTTTGTGTAAACTTCTCATAAACCATCTGCTAAATAGTCCAAACAAAGCCTCTGGATAGTTGAACTCGTTCATGAGTTACAAAATTACAACAAAAAGTGGCATTGTTTTTTTTGTTATATATATTATATATCTATCAATAATATATTATTGATTAAACAGGGAATCGATTCTGAGACCGCGGACCGCATGTACTGTTTCATAGTACCTAATTTTCTCATAACAAATTGTTCAAGTAAATTGAAGTACATTTCGCTTGGCAAGATCTTACTCCAAAGTGATCACTTGACGTCTATAATTTTACAACTACTAAGTGTTTCTCATTTATATGCCTTAACTCACGGCCTTAACTATTCATTGGTACTTAATAAATAGAATGAAGTAACAGAGAAATTATAGGTTACGGGAATATTAATCACTCAACCAATTAGCCTATTGCAGTCCACTGCTGGACATAGGTCTCTTCAGCTCTCCCATATATATCCAGGCTATCCTAGCTACCTTTTTAGGTGGTCAATCTATCTAGCTTGGGGAAGTCTCACCATGACAATGTGTCATTTTGACCGCCTCAATACAAATTCTCTCAAAATCGCAGTTGTTTAAATATTACATACTGTTTATGAGCCATATTACAACAAATTTTAGCAGCATTACAAGAAATAGACATACATGCTGAGTCTTACTAATATAGTCCCCACAGAACAGTTCCTTTAACTGTTCTGTGGTAGTCCCTTTAGTAACTGTTACCCTTCACTGACAGAATCCTGGAACAATGAACGTTATGTTGTGTTTAACATTTTTCACTTTGACCAATGGTTTTGAATTTAGAAGTGAAGGAATTCAAATTTAGAAGGTTTTTTTTCTTCTGTTATCCAGCTCCTCGTCCAACATAAAAACTCAATGTAGAAGTTCAAATAAATAATTGTTTTCCTAAGAAGAATAATTAAAAACAAGAGACTTGTCTCTCAAAATACTTAAATTCGTTTAAACGAAATTAAACAAGTAATGGGTGTTTAACGTTCGAGAGGTCTTTAAGACCTTCAAGTTCAAATTTAATTGTGTGATTGGAAAAAGACATACAGCCAAAAATAACAGACAGGCACGCTACCAAAGTAATGTTTCACATAGAGATGGAGAGATTTAGAACTCTCCTGACCCGTCCAGCGGAATTTGCTCAATGAATTCCATTCCTCACGAGTATTTAGTATCCTTTTTCGCACATTCACTAGCCAGTACTGATCGCTCCGTCTATCTTATTCTACTAGTCTGAGGTGAAAAAGTTTACATCAAATAATTCTTTTAATAATAGTTCGTACAGCAATTTGGACATGTCAAAATGGTATCATTTATTATTCCGAGTAACTCCCTTTCTGATCCAAAACGACTATAAAATCACTCTGTATATGTTAGTAAGCACGCGGAGAAAACATATTTTCTTTTTACCTATTATAAAAATTATGATTTCCCTTTTAGAGGAAAAAAAAACAAAATAACATCGAAAAATTAAATAGCCTAGATGACATCGTACGCATAAATATTTCCCATTTCCTAAAATATAAACTATACGTCAACCTAAATCGGAGTTTACGCCAGAGAAACAACAACAAGTCACTTCTTCATTAACACGCCCCAATTCCTATCCCGAATAAACTCACCTAATTTGTTGAAAAAAACCGTTTGTTTTAACAGTACTAATGTTTGGGTGGTTAATTCATTAGTCTGGCCTGAATCACCAATAAATCGCCGGCCCCTCGTTACGGTGATCACATTGATATTTATTAGAAAGATGGAATTGAGGCGTGGTTTCCTGATGGTCGAATTCGATAAGGCAATCACCTTATCGAATTCGATTCGAGGAATTTATACCTGGTGTTGTTATGCAAAATGATTTATTATATTTTTATTCAAATTTTCATATACATTTTCTTGGTCTATTTTACCTCTTTAACAGTGAAATTGAATTCGATAAGGGAACTTATGCCGTGATAATTATGCAAATGATTTATTATTTTCTTATTCAAATTTTCATATACATTTTCTTAGTCTATTTTACCTCCGTAATATAGAAATTGAATTCGATAAGGTGATTGGGAATTTTTGTCTAGTGTTATTATTCAAATTATGTACTATTGTTTAATTTAACTTTCATGATCTGTTTTACCTCCATAATAGTGAAAATTAGCAAATTGCTAGTTCACGTGTCTAGTGCGCCCTCATTCTCTTGTTCCACACGTCCATAGGCCACGGTGACCGCTTCCCATTACATGGACCGTATGCTTCTTTGCCACCCAAGTTATATATAAAAAAGTGCACCCGCTTAAGGTATTAAACAATGATAAGCTAACAAACTTAATAAAGAGCGAACGAGTCAGTGGGCTATTTTATTCCCTTCTTACGGTAAACGGGAGATATTTTATCCCCTCAGAATTTTCTTGGTCTATTTTACCTCTTTAACAGTGAAATTAAATTCGATAAGGGAACTTATGCCGTGTAAAATACAGATGATTTACCTATTATTTTCTGATTCAAACTTTAACTATAAGTACCTACATTTTCTTGGTCTATTTTACCTCCGTAATAATTATAGAAATTGAATTCGATAAGGTGATTGGGAATTTCTGTCTAGTATTATTATTCAAATTATGTACTATTGTTTAATTTAACTTTCATGATCTGTTTTACCTCCATAATAGTGAAATAATTTGCAAATTGCTAGTTCGCGTGTAAATGTGCGCCCTCATTCTCTTGTTCCACACGTCCATAGGCCTTGGTGACCGTATGCTTCTTTGCCAATTAAGTTATATATTAAAATAATGCACCCGCTTAAGGTATTACACACTGATAAGCTAGCAAACTTAATAAAGAGCGAACGAGTCAGTGGGCTATTTTATTCCCTTCTTACGGTAAACGGGAGATATTTTATCCCCTCAGAATTGATTCCAGCAATTTGCACATGGATTATAAATGACTCCGGGGACTAAGGAAAGTGCGTCGAAGCGTGACCTAAAACCTTGAGCTTAAGGATCGAACAAATTGCAAGATGTCTACGCATCTTATGTCTTAGAAGAGTATAAACCAATATCTGTATAAAGAGAGAGGTTTTTCTTTAAAAAAAAATTTTTTACACACCTACACATTGTCCATGTCATTTCCTTTCCAAAGAATACAAATTCCCTTTGTAAGCACCTCTGTGGTGTAGCCATCATAGCTCCATGGGCGCATCAGTAGAGCCTTCAACTGCCTATGTCAGAGAGTGCTCAGTGCAAATATTTGTGTTTATGAATATTAATATTTGCATTTTTCTATTTATGATACGTAGGAATATAATTTACAAGAAAAAAGTAACAAAGTATGTTTATCCGCATTATAGAACCCATAACACAAGCTAGTTAGCTACGCTTACTTTGGGTATAGATAGCATTGTGTAAAATGCCGTATATTAGTATATTCAATTTTATTATTTATTTTATAGAATATTTATTTATTTCGTAGAATATTTATTTACGTGTGATAACCTTCAGTGAAAAAAATTACATGAGGGCACACCCTTAATATTTTTTTTTTAATTTATCATGCTTGGTTGCTCATACAGTGCAATGACCTTATAATAAAATTAACATCTTCGAAAATTTGCATTGTTGTGTCGAATACTTTCTTCCCTTTCATACTATTTAGACTATGGTAAGAGGAACAAAGACAAAATACACACTCGTTAAACTTTTTATAAATAGGGTGCCAAGTCTCCCGCAGTGACCTAACCCTTCCAAATTCAATATTGCAAATGTATAGCGTATCGCGTGTCAGTTAACCCTAAAGTACCGTGATATTAGCGATAGTAAAGTTCTGACATATTAACACGCAAGTCTAACCCCCCAGTGATTCATAGTAGTGACTCATAATATTTCAAGGAAACGGTATAATGTAGTGTACCTAAGTTTGTAATATGTCGTGGTTTCATTTTCGATATACAGTAAAACCCGCTTAAGTCGATTTCTCAGGGACCCTACCAAAAACGCGTCTTAAGCGAGAAAGCGTATTATGCGGGATAGGAAAAATACGATTTTTAAAACGATCTATCCAGCCATTTCAGCAATCTTACGTGCTTTCTCGCATATTATGGGGCCACTTATGGGCAGTTTTAAAGCTCGTGCTTGATGAAGTCATTCCACTAAAACTTTTCGCAATTTATCAAACTTTCCTACCTTTTGCTTTTTTCTCTGCACACCTTCCAATCTGTATTGTTCTTTAATTTCTTCTCTATTCTTCAAAATAGTACGTATATTTTGTTGTTTCTGATTTTTTATCAAAAAATTTCAATATCTCAATTTTTTCTTGTAATGACAATGCCTTTCGCTTAATTGTAGTCATATTGTAACAAGGGCTCGCGGGCATATTAAACGGGATGCGAATCGTATTAAGCGTTAAGAAATGTATGAAATATGTCTCCAAGTTGCAGGGACTGGCGAAAAGTGGCGTATTATGCGAGAAATCGTATTAAGCGTGATCGTCTTAAACGGGTTCTACTGTAAATTAACAGGTAGTCCTTTGACCTACAAGGCAACACTCGCACAATGAAACCACTCATATTATATACCTAGATCGAACTTTACTTAGAAGTTCGTTTGATCACATAGGTAATATAATAGGTGATTGTTATTTCGTTGTGTTATTGTAAACCAATTATTGATTGTAAGTATTCACTGTTGCCTCCGAGACTATTACCTACGTGACTAATAAATATTAAAGGAGGTAGGACACGACGGTATCTCCCCCCAAACTGAGCAGGCCGACTGGGGGGGTATTGCCTCCGCCCTACAGAAGACCACGGCCATAATAACCCGCCCCCTCCCCCCCCCCCATCTCATTTCCCCAACCCAATATTATAATCTATATTAACATATGGCTACTTTTTATCCCGGGAACAGGTTCAACAACAACTAGTACTTTATAGTTTCGGAATGACCATCTACGCCCAGTGGAAAAATTTACCGTGTATATTGACTATTCCAGAAAACCAGCTTGAAAATTATTGGCAAACCCTGTAATGCTGCACTATTTACAGTTTTCAATGCAGGCTATCAATAAAAACCATTACATTAATGAACATATTGAATGCATTGAAGTAGTACATAAGAGTTTGTTCGCCAAACGCACAGACAATGATTTGTTATACAAGATATGTTACGTTCATAGTAACTGACACCTCAAATCTGATCCACATTGACAATTGTTGACAATATTAGCGTTAAAGTAGTATGAAAGATGGGATAAGCACGTGAGTAAAAAAGATAGCTATAAACATTATCCGTCAAAAAACGTCCCCATTGGGACGTTTTCGAGTCTTTACCTGGCGCGCTCTAGTAACATATCTGCCTCTTTTTACATGTATAATATCATTGCGCACAGATAAACAGTTTGTTATTACGTTAATGTGCTGCCGGTGTTCCAAAATGTACACTGTGTTTTATTGTGTATCGTTATAAAGCTTGCTATTCAATTGTAGATTTGACTTGCTAGACTTTGTAATTGCGATTAATTTTATTGTAGGTTACAAAATATTTTACCAATTTTATTCAACCGACTGTAATCAAACATGAGATTTTAAGTCTGCCTAACCTTTCTACCTAATAAATTAATAGATAAAAGCGCATCAAAGTCCATTCAGTAGTTTATGCGTCACAAAAAACAGACATGAAGACAAGAATTAAAAAATAATTATAGAGTAACAAACATCCATTCATACATACATAAATACATGTATACTCACAAAATTTCGCATGTATAATATATTATGAAATAGGAGAAGGATGTCCATCGGAGATTATGTAGCAAATAGTTTTTTAAAAACTCCAGTAAGCGCAGTGGTTCCGTAGATTATCTAATATATAAAATTCTCGTGTCACAGTTTTCGTTCCCGTACTCCTCCGAAACGGCTCGACCGATTCTCATGAAATTTTGCGAGCATATTGAGTAGGTCTGAGAATCGGCCAACATCTATTTTTTTTTTCATACCCCTTAGTGATAAGGGTTGTTCACCCTTAACATGCAAAACAACGTTTGCCGGGTCAGCTAGTAACATATATAAACAATCTTACAAAATTCGTCCACTCTCTTTGCACATTCAGATTAACATTTAACATACGAAAAAACAAACATGTTTTATTAACAGCTCGTACGTGAGTATTACATATTACCACATCAATGCGACAAGTCAATTTCATGTTATTCCACAACTGTCCAAACTTTCCTCCCCGTACTTATTACAGATAACGTCGCATCGTCGGTACAAATTCGCTCAAGGAACAGCTGGCTTTATCCAATAATAATGTTTATCTGATACCGTTCCCCTATAGCACGTAAATTATTTTCACACGAGTCGTTTCATGTTTAATTTTAATATAAAGTTATTGATGTAGTATGTAAAGGTTACATAATAGATGATTTGTGTAACCTTTTTACTGCTATGTCAGAGGTTGTGGTTCGATTACCGTTTATAGCATTTATCAGTTACATCCAAAGCTCGCACTTTGGAGCTCTGAATCTCTTCTCGTTTTTTATAGATGTATGTTGACTTTGATGGGAGCAACCATCGTCTGACCCCAAAACCTCGAGAGGAAAGTCTGCAGTAGAGCCTTGTCTGTCTGTCTGGCGTATTATGGTTTGTGGTTCAAATAGGGACTATCTTTTTTATATACGACTTAGGTGGCAGTCAAGCACTCCATCTCAAAGTTGGAGATGACTCTGGATCAGCCGGGATGTGAGGGCCTTCGGTTTTAGTCAGTTCAAGTCGGATATAACCACCCCGCTGATTGCAGGGTGATATTCATGGGGATTGCCGCACGAAAAAAAAGATGTATTGTGGTTAGCGTGAAACCCAGTGTTTAGTTGTTTGACATCACGAGCTTTTTTGTGTCAGAAGTACTTGAATTTTTCATGTAAGTCGAACCAAACATTGCCATATATTTTTAACTTATTCCTTAACCTAGCTTAGTATGCTCTCGCAAGGCCTTTGAAACTAACTTTATTGAGAAGTTAGATTATTTCGTTATCGCGATTCAGACGGAGGTCCGATGTTAACTACTAGTAAAAATGTTGTCACGGAATTATTTGTTGGAATACATAAGGGAATTGGTTAAGTTTGCTGTTATTTTTTCTTTTAACTTGTTGTATTGTTTGATAGTGACAGTGTGGACAAAATATTAATGAAAGCGACTTTTTGACTGACATTTTGATTTTGTTTTAAGTTGGCCTGGGCCCGTAGACAAGTAGCACAGGAGGTAGGACACGACGGTATCTCCCGTCCGAAATGAGCTGTCCGACTGGGGTAGTACCTCCGCCCTACAGAACACCGCGGCCATAATAACCATCGAGTTGGCCTGTAAGTAGGGTAGCCAGAGCTCAATGTGCCCCTCCTCCTCCCATCCCTTCCTAGCCTCCCCACCCCTTCCCAGCCCTCCCCCCTTCCCTTCAGGTTAGGCAGCGCGAGTGTGACACCCTTAGTGTTGCACACGTTCATAGGCCACGGTGACCGCTTCCCATCAGGTGGGCCGTGTGCTTTTCTGCCACCTAAGTAGTATAAAAATAAACACAAGTCTAAATCGCTAAGAAATAGAAAAGATTAGATCGACCAATCACACTCCAGCTCGTGATCCCGCCGCGGCGCGCGCATCGTACACCGGCGACGAGCTTGGATGTGATTGGTCGACCTAATCTATTCGTTTCCTTACCAATTTCGCTGTGACATTTGTCTACGAGAGCTGTTGTTTATAGTTTGTTCGTATGTTAGTTAGTAAGAAGAGAAACTTTCGTACAAATTATTACCTACCTGTGAAATACCAACATGTATCTCTCAAAGCACATAACACTGTCACCGTCTATTTATAAACAAAAAAGCATAACAATATTTCGCGTACTCGTGAAAAAATAAGTAGGACACACGGCAAAAAAGGCTTCGCTTATCTTAGGGGCCTCTAGGGAAAGATAGCAAAAAAATGTCATTAGTCATTTTTGTCACAACGGTTGATATAAAGCAGGTATCTGAATGTGGCATCTTATTAATCATTGTGAGATGCTGACGGTACACCTGAACATTCGCTGTTGGTGTTCTGTGTAAAATATTTATGTTTGAGTACACTTTGAAGTGCTATGATGATTTGTTTCCTAATTTCGGGGTGGGGTGTTTTTTTATACCACGTAGGTGGCAGACAAGCACACGGCCCACCTGATGGGAAGCGGTCACCGTGGCCTATGGACCGCTGCCGAACCTGAAGGGAAAGGTCGAGGGTAGGAAAGGTTGGGGAGGCTAAGAATGGGTGGAGGGGTACAGTGAGCTCTGGCTACCCTAATTACCGCCGCGTATAGAAATCTTAGAAATCTAAGCCAGCTAAACTAGGCCGGAACCTAAACTCATTGCACCCAGGCAACCTGGGTTGCTTGGAGGCTCTTCGCGGGACCCTCTGACCAGTAGAGAGCACAATGGAGAGCAGGCGGGCTGATTCTTCGAGCACAGAGGGGGGGGAATCACAGGCAGGCTGCTTGTCACCCTAACTGCCAAACCGGCGCGCTAGCGCGATGCTTACCTCCCTTTTTCCGGGGGCAAGACGGGAATGCCGTGGTCACCCGAGGGGGCATTTCTGGCTTCGAGACAGTCCTTTCGAATCAGCCGGGGTGCAAGGAAAAGGCTTTTTGAGTAACTTAGAACCGAGACGGCGAGTGGTTTAATCGGCCCGAATCTGACAAAACCACCTAGCGTGGCTAGCTAGGTGGTATCTGTGAGGATTTCTACATGAAAATCCATAGGCCACGGTGACCGCTTCCCACCAGGTGGGCCGTATGCTTGACAGCCACCTACGTAGTAAAAAAAGGACTTTATCTCACCTGGTGGTAAGTGACGACGTGGTCTACGATGAATCACGCTTGCCTAGAAGAAATCTATTCACTCGAGACTCGAATATTCCCATATTATAATTCAACTAATTAATCAATTGACTTTACATATCATCCATTAAGCGGCCAGACTTACAGCTGCACTTAAAAAATACATTACACATGTCTTCAGAAATTGCCTTCGCAACCTGACATTTGCATTCAGATTCGAGTTGATAACAGCACACATTTATCATTCAAGTTTCACCAAGGGAATGTGGTACGATTTAATTCAACCGCCCCTTTGGGAAGTCATTGACCCAACGCTCATTACCTACGTCACAGCACCGAGACATCAATCTTGTATCAAGAATACACCGCTGGCCCATCAAATACCCATTACGTATCTATGGCAACTTCAAAGCATCATTGTGCATAAGCGTCTTGCAGAAATGAGACAGGTATAGAATTTGGTTATATCTTGCCTTGTATGCGATTTATAGTTGCCTGGTGAATACAAGGGTCATTCACTACATCTATACTTCTATAGGGTTGTAGAGGCTCCACTAATAAGACCTTCGAGGCCAAAGCAATGGTATCGATTCTGATATGCATTTTCTCTAAACTTAACTAGTATGTTATGTTGACTTTAAAGCCAATTAGAACCGGCAACTGGAACCGCGGTCCCAGTCAATTGCGGTCCCAGTCGCTGGAATCCTCATTCAAACGTTGTTTTGTTTCCAAAATTGACAAACAAAAGGGTGCAGGCTGTGGTAATATTTAATGGTTTTAAAAAAAGTTCTGAAATAAGCAAAACGGGATTAAATCCAAATTTAAATTTAGAGATTTTAGTTATGTTTAGTGATATTTCACTAAACTTAACTAACGTCGCACGTCAGTATTGACATCAGTCTCACCTTTTTTTATATTGGACACGTGAATACGATTTCACCTCATTCGATGGTAAGCTAAGGTAAAATCTCAGAAATGAGAGTCACCATTACATGTCATGTCAGACATGATTACAATGCTACCGGTGGACATGTTGATAGACAGATAGGACTGGGCGCGTTTCACCTCGTCAACCGGTTAGGACGATAGCCGCTCCTGTAAAAGTCAAAGGACCCGTGTCGCTTTACGGATAATATTGAAGTTCGTTCACTTCGTAGTTAGACTGAAAAGTGACCCCAAGCAAATTAGTATATGGTTCAGTGTTATATAAAGACTAGCTGACCCGTGCCCACTTCCTTGGGCATAATGTTAATATGCTGTCGATGACTTTTTTTAGGCATTTTCAAGCTCCACATCTTTTCTCTAGAACTCAAAAATATAATTTTTCATAGTTAAGGCAGCGTTCGTAAGAAACGCTTTCATTCAACCGTTTTTCTCCGATTCACTTTGCAAAACGGACTACCACGTAAAAGCCTTTTTATTTTTCGGTTTTTTATATAACCTATGACACTCAGCAATAATGTGGCTTTCTATTGGTGAAAGAATTTTTAAAATCGGTTTAGTAGATCCCGAGATTACCCCTTACAATTTAACAAATATACAAATACACAAACTTTACTTCTTTATAATATTAGTATAATCTATAATATAAAAATGAATCGCAAAATGTGTTGGTAAGCGCATAACTCACCAACGGCTCTACCGATTTCACTAATTCTTTTTTTGTTGTGTTTGTTATTATCGGGAGAAGGTTCTTACGAAAAAAATAAATAAAACAGTTGTACAGAAAATTTCAGAAAGTAACTTTTCTTTTTCTCATACAAACTTTTTCTATTATGTGAGAGAAGTTTATGTTTACGTTACGGGATTAGTATTTAGTAGTAGTAGGTAGTAGCAGGAATGGGAATGGGAATGAGAATAGGAATAGGAATGGGAATAGTAATGGGAATGGGAACGGGAACAGGAATGGGAACGGAATTGCACGCGGGTGGAAAATATGGCGGTACGAAGTTCGCCGAGACAGCTAGTATTTTATAGATAACTAAAGTATAAAGCAGGGTTCTGTCAGAAACACAGTCCATAAACACAGTGCAATCAAACGTTATTTTTGTATTCCATTTCATTGCTAAACAAGAATCCAGTATAAAGATTCCTTCTCCAAATCCAGCTCAAGGTTGTCTGGAGGAGATCAATCGCTCTAAGCGATACAACCGCTCATTGTACATAAATAAGTCTCAGGTTTTAGTATCGGAATCATGATCCTTAAAACCTAGGGATGGAACGTGTTAAACACGAAGTTGTGTGCTGCCTGCGGCCAATCCTCTAGAAGGCTGTTTCGAGGCTCTCCACGTGTCCCTCTGACTAGCAGAGGGCACAGTGGGGAGCGAGCGTGGGGCGAGCTGATTGTCCGCGTGCCGATGGTTGGGTGACATGACGGCCATCTGTCACCCTACACCCCACCGTCGGTGAAGTGGCGCGATGCTCACCCCACCCACCTTTCGGGGGGTCGAGGGGTCATCTTAAAACCGCAGATGGCCCAGGGTCGGCTGGGGTGCGAGGGATATAACAATTAGGTTATACGCCCAGGTAATTAGATAAGACGGCGTGCGGTTTTAGTCGGTTTGATCCCGACATAAATGATATCCATGGGGATTTCCGCACGATAAAAAAAGGTTGTGTCATAAAAATGCTAGCGGCTAGGCTCACCATGTGTGAGTGAATTTTGGGTTGCATTGTGTTACCCAAATTGGATTGAAATGTGATAACTGGATATTTTTTCTTGCTGCCATTAAGAATCTTACACAATTTTTTTGACTATTACAAGACATGTTGTTTTTTTTTTCACTACTTAAACCGACTGAATCGAATGACATTTGCCGCGTAGTGTTTGACCAGTGTGTGAGTGTGTGCGGGCTGACTTTTACGTATAGCCAAGTGGGCCACTCCAGTTGAATTTTTCAACGTGGTCCGTCCGTACGTTTTAAAGGTTCATGATCTTAATATTACTTTTGTGCGTCTATAATAAAGTGTATTCTATTGATTCAAAGCGTTTTAATATGACGACTCAACTTAATTAAATAGATATTAATTAATTCACACAAAGTACGCCCTACAGTTATTTGCGAATCACACAACTAAAATTGTTACACCGAGCAAACTTAAATCACTTAAATTAAATATCTATACTATGTCAGAAGACACTAGACGGTTTGCGGTTTTAGTCGGTAAGAGTCCGACATTACCTTCCCCGATGGCCGCGGGAAGGGGTGGAGGGGTATCCATGAGAATTTCCGCGCGGAAAAAAAAGGTCATTAGTTTTATAACTGCATACCTTAAAAATTATGGTGATGGTAGCTGAATGGATAAGGACGCGGCCTTTTCTTAGAGGTATCGTGTTCGAATCCGGCCAGACAGTACCAATGTGAATTTCACTTTATGGAATTTGTGTGTGCTATACTCACATGATTTACTATCTGCTGACGGTGTAGGAAAAACAGAAAACCCACATGTCCTAGAAGAAATTCTAAGGACATGTCCGATCCACCAACCCGCGTTAGGCCACCGTGTGTGGATTAAGGTCTAAACCCTCTCAGCTCTTTCGTCAGAGAAGAGGAGACCCGTGCCCAGCAGTGGAAAAAATGGGTTGCTATCATACCTAAACAATAGGTTTTGTCGACATTGTTGTTCTGTGTTAGAACCAATCACAGCATATGCGAGGCATGTTATGTAAATGCATAAGCTTACAAATGCCTGTATTTTGTGCCTTCAAAATTGAGGTTAACTGGCTAATCCTATCCGCCTACAGTTATACAATAACCTATATATAGGTCAGACCATTCAGGGCTTTACAAAGGAATTTACTCGTGGTTCTAACGGGAAAATTAAGCCATTTTTTATATAATAAACGTGGCCCAAATAAGTTTTTACATGATATCCTTGGAAGATATGAGATTATTTAAAATACGTTACCTTTGCCAGATATCTTTCGTTGATATTTCTTTTTGTTTTCTTTGTTTCGATAAGATCTTGTATGCGTATATGAAGCTGCTTTACCTATATTGTTTTTATAAATCATATCTGTTATACTCGTAATAAAAACCAATGTTAGTGTGTTCGTATCTTATATTTTACTATACTGTTTTTTTATATCGGTCACGTTAACATGATTTCACCTCGCCTGATGGTAAGCTAAAGGTAAAGTCTCAGGAAGGGGGTCCCCATTACATACACCGACAGTGACATAATGGTGGCTCTCAACTTGACGGCCTCATGAAAGAAGAGGTGATTGCCATCGCAGCACTGCGTGATAAGGCGCGTTTAGACTACGCCAATACCCACCCACCCACTTTACAATTTAGGGGGCTTGAGGTGATGGTTATCGTAGCACTTGTGGGACAAGTTCTACGACAACCATCACCTCAAGCCCCGGATAACCGATTGCAAAAAGAAGGAGGTTTTCAGCTCCTCCTTTTTTGAAGTCGATTAAAAAAGACATCTTGTATGTTGGAAATTTAGTTAGATTCCTATCCCTGCCCTTTCCCTTCTGGATCGGCAGCGCGTGGGTGACGCCCTTGGTGTTCCACACGTCCATAGGCCACGGTGACCGCTTCCCATCAAGTGGGCCGTGTGCTTGTCTGCCACCTACGTGGTATAAAAAAATAGATTCAGCTAAAACTAGTATTTACACAAACCTAGTCAATTTATTTTAAGGTAACTAGGAGTTATTTATCGCAGGTTTATTAGTGCCTCGGAGAGCAGTTTAAAACCGTCGGTCTCGGTTGCCATACAAGCATCTATGGCAGTCAGTTACGGGTAGTTGGGAGCCCACAAAAGTCCAACCAGTCTAACTTGGAACTTCGATATCGCCATTAGTCATAATGACCATTGGTTGTGGAGGTCAGATGGCAGTCGCTCCACGGAAAATATCGAAGTTCAGCCGCATCACAGTTAGACTGGAAAGCCGACCCCAACTGAGTTGGGAAAAAGGTTCAGAGAATGATGATGATAGGAGTTCAGCAATAATAGAGTACGTTTGCATTACAAAAGGTCAACTTCATTTGCAGGTTTCACAAATATTTGAAAGGGTTTGATTTTGATGTCTTACTAAACAAATTAGCCAGTTCGTACCTATTTGTTTAGGTTCTGTTGGTCTTAGATACTCAATTAGCCTCGGGTGGTAAAAAACTGCTCCTTACCAGTATTGGGGTTAAGATGTTTGTTTAAGAATGAGTTCTTTATTTATTTATTTATTTATTTATTCAGACACACCAACAGTCTCCATATACAACATTGTCATAATATAATAGATACAGAGTAAAAATATCTTTACGTTTTTTTTATACTACGTAGCTGGCAGATAAGCACACGGCCTACCTGATGCCTATCTATAGATACCCCATCTATAGATAGGTCTTCAAAAATGCTATTGAGGTCTCTAACATCATTTTTTTCTAAACAGAACAGTTTGCGCGAGAGACACTTCCAAAGTGAAAAAATGGGTGTCCCCCCCTACCCTCTAACTTCTAAAATATATAATGTACATTGCCATGCAAACTACCACCAAAAATTGGTTTGAACCAGATCTACTAAGTACTTTTTTTTAATACGTCATAAACCGCAATTAATTGTCAATATTTTTGGTTTAAATATTTCTTGTGAAACTGGTTTTATATATTAGCTTGTTTAGCTATCACAAGCCTATATAGGCTAGTATATAGTTACTTGCTGCTACGGAACCCTTCACGGGCGAGTCCGATTCGCACTTGGCCGGTTTTTGTATCTCCAGGATCAGATCTCGGTAAGGACATGTTGGATTGAACACCCTTCATGTATCAATCGTAATTGTTCTCAACCCGCAGGAGAGCACGGCTATTTACACGCCTGCCTCTCCAACTACCTATAAATAAAACTCATGGGCCCCTTTTTAGATATTCATCAAGTTACGCTTCTCCACTAGTTACTTAAACTTTTTACACTGAAACTTTAAATTGCTAAAGCTGCCCAGTTCATCGCAGTCATGACTGTTTAAAATCTAAAGACGGAACGCGTTGAAAAATACAACTGACGACACTAGATTTAGCCTACTTGTTTTTACGTACAAGACAGCACGCACACACTCACACACCAGTCAGCAGCTACGCGGCAAATAACATTCAATTCAGTCAATTTAAGTAGCGAAAAAAATACAGCATGTGATGTGTTTTGAAATTGTGTAAAAATTAGTATCAGAAAGAAAAAATACGAGTAATCACATTTTAAACAAATTTGAGTAACACGATACAACGCAAAATTCACTCACACATTTTTTTTTTTTATTTATTTCAAAAACACTGACACTATCTGACTGAATGGTTAACCGCCGCCATTTTTGTGATTGTGACACATTGTCGTCTTTAGCGCGTTCTTTCTATAGGTTTTATACGTCCACGATCGCAGTATTCATCTCACGTCATAGTACATTTGCATATTAAACCGCAAGTACTAATACCTCCGCAATTGTACTATCCAGGGCCACCTAGATTGTCCATTGTTCGGCAATTTGTTCATGTCTCTACGTCGCCCCTATGGAGACACTGGTCATTACACTAAACAGCACTATATTCAATACATATTTAAACAAAAATACACTCTATTTCTAACTACATAAAGTCTAGATAAATCGCACGGAGATCATTAAGAAGACAAACATAGAATTATAAGCTGAGTTGGAGAAAATTCAACTGTATTGTACAGATAATAGAGATGTTAACGGTAGTTTTGATAGTGTGGTAGTCAGCAAAGGATTAAAGACAGACGAAGCTAAAGGATGTGGTGCTGAAGTGGTTGCCATCGGCTTTGTCTCGGAAATTATTAGTATTTTAAAATAATAATGTTATGATGGTGCGGCAAAAGGCGCTTAAGATTAACGTTGTCATTAGTGAGATTAATTCTTTATTCCTGGATATAAAATGGTGCAGCGGCGAATATCATACGATGAATTATAAGCAAATGTATTTTTTTATACTACGTAGGTGACAGACAAGCACACGGCCCACCTAATGGGAAGCGGTAACTGTGGCCTATGGACGTGTGCAACACTACGCACCAACAAAGCGCTGTCTTAATTTGACAGGTCTTAACTTGAATAAAAAAATCTGTCATTTTTTATCTGATAATGAAAGAAACAGATGCAATTAGAATTTTTT
Source organism: Lithosia quadra (assembly GCA_963576445.1). Classification (NCBI taxonomy): domain Eukaryota; kingdom Metazoa; phylum Arthropoda; class Insecta; order Lepidoptera; family Erebidae; genus Lithosia; species Lithosia quadra. The sequence continues at coordinate 16,587,252 of OY754879.1, forward strand.
TAGAGAATTTTAAGTTTAGAGATGTAACAACAGAATTAATTACTATTGGTATAGCTGACGGGATACTAACCATGTTCGTTTGTAGATTTGAGTATCCGATATTTCGGCACACTGTTGTAAGCGCCTTGATCACGGATGTTGAATATAGGTATGTTATACTATACTTGACATGAATTGGGCGGCCGGGTGTTGAGGTGGCCCTTTAACCTTTTGAGAATTTTATTTTAAGAGGGCCTCGAGAACTCACTTGAGGAACTCAATTCCAAGCTCTAGGTATTCTTGACGAAATTTGGGGCGGTTTAAGTTGGTCCTTCCTATACAATCCGGGGATCACCCTCTCACGTAATATGAACGAAAATTTTCTAAGAGTTTGATGAGCTTTGTGGCGTAGCGGTAGAGCTTTCGACTGGTAAGTCAGAGGTCGCGAATTCGATTCCCGCTCAGTGCAAATATTTTGTACGCTTGAATATGTTTTTTTGTCATTGGTGATTTTTCTATGAATAATGTGATAATGTATTTACAAAATGTATCTAAGTACTTTTATCCGTATTCTAGAGCCAATAACAGAAACAAGTTAAACTATGTTTCTTTACGTTAAACTACAGCACTATACTATTTCAAGTAGACTTATCGAGTAGTGTATATTGTTAAATAATAATATTATGTATTATGGAATTTCATTGTCTACAAATAACAATGAACTCGGAAAGATACATATGGAAGGGCTTTATAAAGTAGACAATGAAAAATTTTAATACAATATTTTTATGTTACTTTACCAATTGTAAATACACAACTTTAAGCGAAGTTATATTATAACTACTAGTATTTTTATATTTAACTAGCGTACCCGCGCGCGGCTCCGCCCGCGTGAATGTTGGCTATCGCCACCAAGTCTTTTTTAAGCTGAGGGACTTCCCGTACTAACTTTCAATGTCTATTCCTTCGCAATCAGTGGTTGCAGCTAAACATATATTCATTTCATCGCAAGTTCTATCAAACCCTTCAAATTACAATGTCATGCATCGCGGCCAAAGCCAGTCTATTTACCATCGTTATCCTTTTTCATTATCTTCTAGATTTTATGGGGATTAGATAGCTGCTCTGGCCAAAGTATGTATGACTCGGAAGAGGCCCTTTGAAAAACCCTTTCATCATAGTTGCATTGCACTTTCACATTCGATGCACCATTTCAAATTAGTGAACATTATTTATTTCCGAAAATCTGATTTTTATTATTAAAATCTTGCTACAGACATTGACATTTGACAACCTGATTTAACATTCAAGAAGTTCATGAAAGTAAAGAAAGAGTATATACTAATAAATACCGGTTACGTGCAATTTGGGCTCGTGCACGCAGGGTTCCGTTCAAAATTGGGTTGAGGAGGATTTCCGCACGATAAAAAAGGGAGCGAACTTAACTTTGTTGCAGTGCTTCTTGTCTTGACTGACAGACATAAAATTTTTTTGGGCTTTACCTCAACGGAGCCAAACGGAGAGGTTGGTATGTCGGAGTCCTACCAATGCCTGTGTGATCGAGGAATCTGTTGTGTCCTAGAAAGGATATCCCAGAAACCCCAACCGGCTCCGGCCACCAGCACTGGCGACCTCAACCTCGACCCAGTTATTAGGAATCTAAATCCCTGCTTCTGTCTGCTTCTGCTAGGGTGACGGTTAGCCTCGACCGTCATTCTAGGCCCGCACTCATGGAGGACGGAGATGGTTCTGCGAACTACGCCGCCCGGTGCACCTTCATCGGCACGGGGGAGTGCTAGATCTCTCCCGTAGCTTTTCCACCACCACTTCTGCACGCATAACTGCCTCTCAAAAAAACCGGTGGCGTTCCACATACTCTCTATGGTGACCATGGTCGGCACCAGGGCCCTCACCATGAGGCTTACCCCACCGACGCGTGCTTCAAGGACATGGCGCCACTCTATCCACTCTGGAGACTACCAGTGTATGAAGAGGTGGTGTGCCCACGGATCAGCCCCGGCAATGGTGGCGTTCAAACGTCAGCACCCTGGCTACGCAATGCAGGAACTCACCAAAACAGCCATCAGTAAGCCTTGGATAGCTCAGGGTCAAGGATTACCTTAAACTTCGGCGTCTGTAGACCCAAGATGGAGTTCGACTTTAGTTGGTTAAGTCCGATATTACGTCCCTACTGGCCAGAGGAGGGGAGAAAGTACGGCTTCCTAAAACTCTCCGATTGTGGTGCAGGTGACTCACTAATGTCGCCGAAGGTAACTTAACGACCTCCGTTCTCCATGAGTGCAGGCCTGGAGATGGTAGGTCAAGCCACCTATTAGTCGATATTGAGACCACAGTTTGGATATTATGCTTCGTGTAATGCCAAGCATTATCCGCAGCATTCCTTTAATCTAATTCAACTTGATGCCTCTACGTGTTCTTAAGAGAGAGGTCTTGACAGACAGACAGACGGATAACGAAGAGATAAGGGTTTTTTCTTAATCAGGCACAGAACCCTAAAAATGAATTTATTCTATTTACTTTTGAAGAAAAAGAAGTAAAGGATATTACTCTATGAAAATTTAGACAAAGTCAATTTTAGTTCCTGTTGCTATGACAACTATTATAGATGGCGATAAAAACGTTTGCAACATCTAATTTTCTTTTTATTACTAAATTTCCTGAATGATACATATATTTTTAATTATGTTAATAACTATTCCAGGCGAAGACAAATCCAAAAAATCATAGATCATGCAAATCTGTTCAGCCGTTCTTGAGTTCTGGCAAAAGCACGTTTTTAGCCCTTTTTAGGGCTTTAGGGTTCGAATTTTAAAAAATCCTTTCTTAGTACACCTCTACGCATTAAAACAAACACTCCCTACAAATTTCAAGTCTCTAGGACCAGCGGTTTAGGCTGTGCGTTGTAATCAGTCAATCAGTCAATCAGTCAATCAGCCTGTCAGGACTTTGAATTATATAGTATAAGATAAATACAACATTTTTGTTCTGTTCTTTTTATTTAATTTATAATTCCTACTGTACACACATCTGCTCACGCCTTTTGCCTTCGGGGTAGGCAGATATAATATCCCGCCATCTGCTTCTGTCCTTACATACTTCACGCGCTTCCTCTACTGTCATTAAACCTTTCACACAAGTCCGCCGGTTTTGAATGTTGCTCCCTACGAATAACACCCTAAGTACAAAACACAAATTTTACAGGAGAGCGCTTCAAAGTTCCACTACTGTTGCTCTACATTGGAAATTGGAGTCCATTTTGTAGTTATGGGAAATGTCGTGCATCGATTTAAGGTTCAATTTTTCAACTTAGATTTATTTTTAATAAACTAATCGATAGGTTAGGGTGTTCTAATGGTCATGAAAACAAAACATGCAAATCACTTATCTACCATAACATAAAATAATATAAACTCACGCCTATATCCCCGAAGGGGTAGGCAGAGGTGCTAGCACCCACATTTCGCTAGTTTATGTTAAGGTCCCAATAGGTGGCGAGCCTATTGCTATTAACCGGTCACTTATAAACCTGCGATATCTTATTATTTACCACTTAAGTAGTTATACGTAGGGACCGTCGATATATGAAAGTAAGTAATTGCGCAACAATGTCCTAGGCGATTACAATCAAAACAGTCCAAGTATTAATATATAAGGCGTATACCTTTTTCATTCCGTTAATGGTGTTACTTAAACCCGATTGTACTGAAAGTTTTCTCTGTTAATAATGTAGCAGTCGGCCAAAAGCCCAGCGGACAGGTATACGCTGGTAAAGTCTTAGCAAATAGTAACGCAAGTGATTTTATGCGTTAACAAGAGAGGGGTTAGTTTCATATTTCATTGTCATTTAGCTAATTGAATCTGTTAGAAAAAGTCAGTAATCTCGATAATATTGCTAAGTACCTGCTTCATCAAGATTATCAATTTAAATGGAAATTCACAGAGATTTTATATTTTTCTGTTTTTGAATAACTGATTTGTTTTAATGTTCGTACTTTGTTATTCACTGGATAATAAAATTCTGGTCCATGCAAATTATTTTTGTTCTATGAATGTAACGGAAATTAGGTACTTACGCATCTATACTAATAATATAAAGCTGAAGAGGTGGTGTGTTTGTTTGATTGGTTGTCCTTTTTTACCGAGGTAGGTTTAGGTATGGGCTATATATCATCACGCCACTACCCAGGGGAGCAGAACAGTATTAATATAATTCGCCAACTTCGATAAATTTTTAGAAATTATAAATTAAAATTAAAATAAACCAATTAGCACATTCAAAGTCTAAAATAGAAATTTGATTGCCCCGTTTTCCATATGAAGCTGGCCAAAAAATTCCACAATGTGGTCTGAACTATTTGTAAACGGAAAAAAGAACGTATTGAATGGGTGTATTCGTTAAAAAAATCGTTTAGCTTTGAGCGGCTGAAATAAAGGAAATCATTGGGATAAACTACCATAGCTATGCACGCAAACATAATGGAATGGATGCTAGACGATTGGTCCAGAATTATGTTCACAGATGAACCTAAATTCATGTTATTCTAGCATGACGGAAGACAAATAAAATAATATTTATATTATATATTATGAGATCAGGAGATTAGTTCAAACAGGTATTATTAGCATTGCCAATGAAATATTGCCTATTGTGGTGAAAAAATTTGATCCCCAAAAATGTGGCAGGACTGGTGGCGACCCAGGGATTTGCTCTCTTGGTGTACTTATTACCTCACACCATTAGCTTTGCATTAGCGTTTGCTTTTTATTATCTTACTTCTTACTATCATATATTTCTGACAATCCTACTTCTGACAATCCTACTTCTGACAATCCTACTTCTGACAATCCTACTTCTGACAATCCTACTTCTGACAATCCTACTTCTGACAATCCTACTTCTGACACTCCCACTTCTGACAATCCTACTTCTGACAATCCAACTTCTGACAATCCTATTTCTGACAATCCAATTTCTACAGTACCTACTACCATCTTAACTTATATGGAATCACAGTAACCAAATAAAAACACGCAACTAGCTGGATAAAAATAGTCGCTTTCAGCGCCCGGTCTCCATAAACGACATCGCCTTTATAATCTCACAAGAAATTCGCAAATGGTTTTAAATGGATTCCGAGTATAATACAGGTCTGTTTTTCACAAGCTCCATTAGGGAGCAAATATGTACGTATTTGTATACTTAGTACATTATGCTTGTATCCGTTTTTATGCTTTCCTTTTATTTCAGTGACGTCCCATGGGTATGGTGATTTTTTCCTTATGGAACTCACCTTTTGTTCGTAATGAAAAATGTTTGTTTCATTGAATCGGAAGTTTTTATTGAGTTTTGGTTTGTTTGAATAAACCATTAGCACGTTTTAATGGATACATTTTCCTGTTTTCCTGTGTTAAGGATGCAGGGATAGAAATAATCCGGATTAGATCAGTTGTTGTTTTTTTTTTCAGCTTAAAAATGGTGCCATAACATTTTTGTACACTAATAAATTTAGCTTGAGCGAATCGACAACAAAAAATTTAAGGGTTGGCTCGTTTAAATTGCCGGTACGCGTATTGAAGCAAACATTGAAGTGTTATATATTGTTAAATCAATTTATTACGACAATCGAAAACACAAAAAAAATTGATGAATTGGAGAAAATTTATGTCACAATACTCTACCACAAAGCTCTCACAACCGTGCCAAAGTAAGACTACAGTGAATAATCTCAACAGTAACGTCAAACCCGTTTGTAACGTGGTGCATTTTTCAGTCAACGCCATTATGCGCTCACACGGTGCCGGTAATGAAGTGGCGCGTGACGTCACAGCGGCACAGTTCCGTAGTACGTGACGAAATGACGAACTCACGGATTAAACGTCAAGAAAAGCTTTTAAACGAATACTTGGGAAATGTTGGTTTTGTTTCTTGATGTATGGGCTACAAGTTGCTGTGTAAAGTTTTATGTAAAGTTATTTATAGGTAGTACTACCCTCTTTCTTCATGACACCACCAAATGATGATGTTGATAGCCCATTCCTCTTATTTTGCAAAATTTTAAGTCTTATAGACATTTAGATTTTTTTTTGTTGTATATTATAAAAATATATTTTTTAAATATTTTTTTTCTTCCAAAAATCGGTTTTGAAATAAGCTCACCATCAGGCCTGGTGAAGTCATGTTGACGTGTCCTATACAAAAAAAACCTTTGGTTATTTAAGCGTGATTGTTTGAGGAAATTCTACCTATTAGGAACCTGTGTTAAAGGTTCCAAAATGGTTTTATGAGATATACTCATTTAAGTAATACAAAATCGTGCATTGCAAAACATTGCGTAAAGAAATTTTCGTAAAAACTATTTTTTTATAAACAAGTTGTCAGTATAAGTTACCTGTAACTATAAAAACCACATAATATAACATTTTCACAGCGCAAACATGAAAAAAAAAGTTGAGAAAACAGATTTTTATTCTACTTTTCAGACTTTATTCTGCTTTCATCAGTGCCGCAGGGAAATAAAGCTCGTTGTACACTTCTCCTGTACAACAGACAATGTACCAGGGTCACAATACCAGCAAGTACGAATGCGTTCAATTAGCCCGGGCCTATTATGCTGATTGCGGCCAGCACACGTGCTTCGCTTGGGACAAACCTTGCGCACTGAATGGTATGGGACCACTTTACACAGAACTGTCTCTTAATTTCGTCGCAAATTAATGCGGCATTTGAGAGTATAATTTAGATAGTAGTTTGATGGAATCCCGCGGTAGTATAGTGGTCTGGGTAATGGACTGCTGAGACGAGGTCTCGGGTTCGATCCCATATTTTTTTCATACCACTTAGATAATAGACAAGCACACGGTCCACCTGATGGGAAGCGGTCACCGTGGCCTAGGGACGCGTGCAACACCATGGCACACACCAATGACTTTTCGATGCTTTTCGAAGTTGTGTGTATTTATCGCAGGTTTATAAGTGCTCGGTTAATGGCAATAGGCTCGCCACCTATTACATTGGGACCTAAACATAAACTGGCGAAATGTGGGTGCTAGCACCTCTGCCTACCCCTTCGGGGATATAGGCGTGAGTTTATGTTATGTTATGTTATGTTTGATGGAATCGAGCAATTTGTTTGATAATCTCTGCGAATAGCATGGTGAGACCGACATGGTTGTGGTTCTGACCCAGTCGTGTACATAGAATTTCTATACCAATAAGCTAGCATACGAGATAGTACGAGACCACTTTACAAAGAACTGTCTCTTATTTCGTCGCAAATTAATGCGGCATTGTGTGTTTGAGAGTATAATTATTTAGATTGTTGTTCGATGGAATTGAGCGGTTTGTTTAATGAATCTCAACGAATGTAGTTGTTTCGGGAACTACCCACATAGTGCAAATATTTGTACATGAATATGGTATTGTCTATTTGCCTTGGTCTAGATGTTTCTATGTATAATAATGTATGTATTTACAAAAAAAAGTATGAAGTATTTATCAGCATGCTAGAACCCATAAGACAAGATAGTTAAACGGACATATTAATAATCTAAAGAATCTAAGGTTAAACGATGCTTAGTTTAGGTGTAGAATGTTGTAGAATATTTATTTAATTATTTAAAGTTGTGAAAAAAAATTCAAACATCCAAGACATATCCAGCTGGCTCAGTTCGTCATTCTTCCTATAAGAACGAGATTGGTTATTTCTATTTCTATTTCTATTTCTTTATTTTTCAAAATAGTGTAACGTAATTACATCTTTTTGACGTCAAAAACTACTTAATACTAAGTTTACCACCGCTTCCTAGGCGCTAGTGGAGAAGAAACGGCGCAACAAACTCCACTGCTGCATTTTAAGACGTCAGGTTATACATAGATATCTTAAGACTAAATATGGACGAATGTACATTTTGTCTCGTGTCAATATAAATAAAGGTATATAAAAAAAAAATATAATAAATTTTAACCGAAGTTAAACAATAAAATAATTGAAAATGTCAAAAATATACTAATGTCAAAAAAATAGCAAAAAAGGTCGCGTGCCTACCACAATATCAATATATTGTAGTAGGCAAATGCCACAACTACAGCATTATGTAGTTGTAGCACTTTAGCATTCTAGGAGGGGCCTGCACCATGCTCAAGCCAGACATTTTTGTCTTCAAGGTAATCAGCAGTCCTATAGTATGCTTTTTTGCATAAGGTGGCCTTAGCAAATGTTTTAAATTTATTGTCAGGCATACCAAGGACCGATTCAGGCAATTTATTGTAAAAACGTATACCTTCCCCCCTAAAAGAACCACTAACTTTGCTAAGCCGATAACAAGGAATCGTTACGGGTTCAAATCCCACCTAGAGTATTGGCTTTTCTTCGATTTAAATTTCCACTTAACATTCTTTTAATTCATGATCATCAATATCACAGTGTGTATTCCCAGTTAGGGTCAAATATGAACAAAACTCTTTTAAACCCAAATTTCACCTGTTATGAACATTACTAACTTACCGTTAACAGAACTCACGTAGGTATGAAAGAAAATCCGATAAAGCATATTTATTTTAAAGACGCCAGTTTGCACTTCTGCAACTACCCACTAGACTTCATGCACAGGTCCACTGCATAGATACCGCCGAACTTACAACCATACGGGTATGAAAGATAACTCCGTAAGTAACCATTGATATAACATCAATGCTAGAAAAGACATTGTACAATACCATCTTCTTTTTTGCGATTTGGCAAAATTTAGACTTTGTTATATAGGCTTTTATGAGAGGATCTGCCATACAATCTTCCAACCACCAGGCGAAAGTTCGAGCATCATTTGTTATTTAGCAGGTAAAGAAATAATTTGATCGAAGGACTCTACAAGATTATGTACCTACCTAAATAAGTTTTGCGAAAAAATAATCTTCTTCTATGTATATAAAAATGAATCCCTATTTCCCTTGGTCACGGCATCACCCGTGAACAGCTGCACCGATTTGACTGAAAGCTGGCAAGCATTAAGGGACTGGTCACGGTTTCAAGTCCCGTCCTGGATGATCACTTTCTCCGATCAGAAAATCATTGGGTATAATTAGCATGCGATTGCTTTAAAATTTCATTAAATGTCTATTCTAGTTCAATACTATTATCTAGAACCGAACATATTTTCAGTTCTTAAGTCAGTATTTCACCCGCATCTCGCCGAGTGTTCCCCTTAGGCGTTGCACGGACGCAGTTTAAATTCCAACAGATTTATACCTTTTGGTCACTGCCTCCCCGATTTCTTGTTTTATACTATTAAATATAAAGACTAACTTTTACTACCTTTTGAAATCTCGCGTTCCATGTTATACTAAAATGTTAACGGGAATTAACGGAATCATGGTATAGGTAAATAGGTGTACATTGGGTTGCCTAACGTTTCGACCAGGTTACACCAACCGTGGTCACGTGTGCTATGCGTTGGGGCCTAGTTTTGACTCTTGGTTTGGTCTTATAAAATATCAACTAGCGCAGATAGCGCTTGTGATAAATATATATCTACTGCTGCGAGCGGATAGAGCATTATAGAATTGATATCTTGAAGTAAAGGTCACTTTACTTAGAGATATCCTTACCTTCACTTTTTAAACTCATTTCCCCCCATCCCTCCTTAGTCCCCCTCTTCCCTGCCCAACCCCCACCCTTCCCCTTCAAGGTCATCAGCACGAGTGTGACATCTCTGGTGTTGCACACATCTATAGGCCACGTCTATAGGTGGGCCGTGTGCTTGTTTGCCACCTAAGTTGTATATTAAAAAAAAACTTCGTCCAAATTTACTATCAGGCGATCTCCAGTCAATTTGACCAATGTAATACTTTACCAAAACCAATATAATTTATGTTGAAAAACGTATGATAAAACAACCTATGATTTTTATAACTACGTTTAAAAAATCGATTTCACAAACTAATATTATTTACTTTTTAGTGTGCAGAAATAGATAAGTACCTATTTATGAGGTTTATTATGTACAAAGGCATCAAAAACAGAATTTTTGCCGTAAATTTGATGAGTTCCCCTCGATTTTCCCAAGAACGCAGCATCAGATCCTGATACCCTGGATATCGGGCCACCTCAGAAGTAGCCTCTTCCAAACAATAAAAAACTCAAAATCCATCCATAATTGGCGCCGCTATCGCGTAACATCATACAAAAAAAAATAGCGTACGAATTGAGAACCTCCTCCTTTTTTGAAGTCGGTTAAAAATCTCTCTTGAAAATACACACCACATCATTAATTCATACAGCCGTGTAGAAGTCACGTACCGAGCGGCCGCTTATTTGTGCTATGGCGACGTGAGAAGAATACCTCTGAGAGATTAATTCACGAATAGTTGACGACAACAGCGCGGCACGTGATCATAATCCATTATAACGAGATTTGTTTACTGGCGTTAATATATTTACTCCAGAACTAGACGGTAAAGGTAAAGTTGGTACAAAATAGGAATTTTTAATCAACGTTGCCCCAATTTTGTTTGTTTGGTGCTGCCGGGTTGTTGAGAATTTCCTTTTAAAATTAGATATATGTGGCGGGCGAAAATGTTGAAGAGCAAAGGTTATGTTATAGAAAAAATGGAGGGGATTTGTCTCCCCTGCAGCTACGGCTACTAGCAATAGACCATTGAAAAGGGGGGACACGTCCCATATTTTTCGTATGGTAATATCCACGAATACCCCCTTTTCATCTGTCCAGCGAGGGTAGTTTTTTTTTTCATACCACTTAGGCGGCAGACAAGCACACGACCTATCTGATGGAACACCAGGGGTGGTCCCCCCCTCGCACCCCAACTAACCCTAGGCCATCTACGGCCCAGGGTATCTTTATTTTCTTTTTCCTTCTTTCTTTCTTTCGCGAAATTATTCACTTGTTTTGATGTCGATGGCGTACGTAATCTTTAGTAATTCCACCTGTAGTTTTATTTAGACTTTTCTGTCGTACTGTGAGCTTAGTGAGAGCCATTTTCATTAGCTCTGATGAACAAACAAAGAACAGTTTATACTACGGTTCTGTCAACATGACTAATGTGTGTACCCTATAGTATACACGTATATACATACGTATACGAGTATTAGAGCTGGGGCCTTACTCTGAAAATCGAACATGAACGTTTCGGATCGAACGAAAACGGACCATTTGTCAAACAACGACAGCGAAAACGTCAAATGTATTTTAGGAGTAGGAGGTGTACTGATAACGATCGACAACCTCAATGTCAAACGATCGAAGACGGATCCGAAATCCGAAACGAAACACTTTCGGGGTAGCTAAATGGTCAAAACGTCAACGGATACGAATATTTTCGTTTTTCGGAGTAAGGCCCCTGGTTCGACGTTCGACAATATATTATGACTTCTACTGTGAGATGCGAAGTTTGAAGTTTTATTAACAGTTGGCCTAGTGAAAGGAATCCTAGTTTAATAGCTTTTTGTTAGAAATGTTTGTAGCTACTTAGAAATATTTCATAGGAATTTGATGATTGATATAGGTATGCATGAAGAATAAGCAAATAAAAGAAAATACTAGCTAATGTGGGCTAAAATCTGAGTTAATTAGATAAAAATGGCATTGCAATTTTTTAATCTGACCAACTCGGATAGCCTCTTGATGAAATTATACACGATCGTGATTAGATAAATAATATAGATACGTGTAAATATTTCTTACAAGAATTATTTATTGTAATAAGTTTATGCTATACGTAGGTCAAGATTCCACAGGTTTCGTCACTATTTTGTAGTTTTTCACAGTGCTGAAAGTCATAATTCTATTTACTTAATAATTTATCTATATAAAATATTAATGATATAAATTATATTATAAATTATATAAATAATACCTCTATCTAACTACAGGTGGTTGCTCCAAGACAGGTGGCAAAGAGTGATATCTCTAGCGTATCAATGGCGACCAGTTTTCATTTCTTTGCTGCAGTTCACTTCTTTGCTGCTTAAGTAGTATACAAAGTACTTAACTCCCAGCTCTATTTACAAGGGCTACAAAGCCGTGACCAAAAGGGTGTGACAACATAATTAAAATTATTTATCGCCAGCGTCTATCGTTAACGAGGGAAGTCGACGATTAAATGTGAAATTGTTTTAAAAGGCCAAAAGGGCCCGTCCTTTTGTTATCTGTAGCCCACTGATTTTTTAACTAATTAAACTGTGAGTTTCAACTGTGGCTTCATGTCTTTTTAGGCGGAATTGGAAATTATTATTTTAATTGCTTCCTTTTCTTTATATTTTCATAATATTCGCGCTTATATATCCTTGAAGGAGCACATAGAAGTGTGTAACACATACATATTTCATGAAACTATATTTTTGGTCCTCACCCTACTACAATATGGGATACTTCAAGAATTAGAAGTTTTTTGCAAATTCGGCACCGCGAGTGTGACGCTCCTGCTGTTACGCAAGTCCATAAGCCACGGTGACCGCTTCCCATCAAGTGGGCCATGTGCTTGTCTGTAACAGCCACGTGGTATAAAAGTTTGTTTTCCTACGTGGATTACAAAAACACCTATACCATCTACAGTTTACTGACAAATTTCAATCTAAAAGTAGTTTTGTTAATATACACATCTCGCTATTAGATTAACTGTTCCTACATAGAATATATTATTATCGTTCTTGTTTCTAAATCCATTGGCTATACTTTTTATATTCACAATGCTAACTCCTTGTAGGATAAGAAAAATCTAGGTCAATAGCCAATCAAAAGCTAGAGAATCGTTGACGTCACTAATTAGGCCAGCCAATCGAATTCAATTAGAGTCATTAGGGAAGCCACTTAAGCTTTGAAAGCTCTTAAAAGCACCGCTTTATCTTACACTGAGAAAAATCATCTTACATTCTTACAATGAGATCCTTTTCTTTCGAGAATTGTCACTCTATAGAAAAGGCATCTGGGCTATCGAATGAGACACAAAAAAAAAACCTTTACCTCGACTCGAGAGGTAAGCCTTCTTTTGTTTCATCAAGGGAAATGTCCTACGGCATCCCACGTGATGCGGGGTGGCCGCGTGGTTATGTGTATAGTCCGCCCGCTACCGCTGTACCGCTCCCATGGTACGCGCGGCGTGGTGGGGGCGGGATAAAGTTGATCGCACATACGAGTATGTCAGCACCGCACTCGCCGAACGCGCCGAACGCGCCGCATTTTAGTATTCGTTGTATGCAATTGTATGAAACCGCGTGCGGCGCGTGCGGTGCTGACATTATGTGTGCGATCAACTTTACCCCCCCTCTCGCCGCGCACATACCCAAGGCGCGGTACAGCGGTCTCGGTCGGACTATAGCTCTCACGTTCCGAACCTGTGATGTGCCATACCTACTCTTCTACTTCTAGTGACCCCCCCCCCCCCTCCTTACCCCGTAGCGCGCCCGCAGAGTGTCACTGGAATCTGCTCTTTAAAATTTGATTAATCCTAAATGAAGCCTACGCCAGAACCGAGCAGCACCGATTTGCAGGTTGACTAGGGCCTCAAGAATATTGATAGGGACCTGTGTTTATTGGGGTTGGCAACTGTCAAAGTGGCGCTGGTGTAGTTGGTTCCTAAAACATTGATCATTTGTATGGAGTTATTTACAAAATAATTTTTAAATACAAGATGACTAAATGTATAGTAGCGAAATGCTCAGAATTTGGAGTACACCATATCCCAAAAGATTACAAAATTCGTCGGCTTCGGTTGAAAGACATTTGCCTACAAAATTTTATTTCTAAAAATAGTTAGAGGTTATGTCGAAAACATTTCGTGGAAAATGATTATAAAAAATTGTGAATACACAGGTGAGTGTTGCTTATTCAACATTATTAGTAGTCTTAATACATATGTACTTGATATACCTACATAAAATAACATACAAATTGATTTACTCCTATAATCTTAATAATAACAGTCATTTCTATATTCTAGGAGTTGAACACCAACATAAATATATGAAGAAAAGTGCTGTACCTACCATCTATATCTCCTTGAAACACTTAACCACTATCAGAAACAGCAAGAACAAGAAAAGATATATAGGGAGTCCGGAACCTGAGGAAATAGCTATTTGAAATGCCATCAACTTACCAATCCTGTGAAGGCATAGTGCCATTAAATATAGTGATAGTATATTATGATGATTTTGCAATGTATCCCAAGAGCATGAGATTGATAATGACACCAACAACTTGCCACACTCATCGAAGTACTCAAGCATCTAATATATAGTTCACGGCATCTAACTTAATAGTGTGGACGGTGGGCCCCACTACTCCAAAATCTTGCCAAGTTAGATGCTGTACACTATACTTAAGATTATTTTCCACAGAGCTACTACTTGCAGATGATGCAGGTATTGTAAATTAAAAAACTAAGATGACATAAAGTGTTTTATTTTTAAAAGCTTCATGTGTCCTATTCACGTCCAAGTATTATGTATGTCCACTTCATATTGAACATTTTTCATTGATTTTCTGCAATATCCCTTTATATAGGTATTATTACCAACAACAGAAGATCTTACCATCAATAAATGACGGGTTTCATACAGGAGCATAGCAATATTGTTGTTTTTGTGTACTGAAAAGAAAAAATATAGTTGTGAATAAGTAATGGTGAAAATGGGCTAGGGTCTCAGTTAAAATTTCACTTTGGTTTATATCCTACCTCAATGCAGTTTCCTATTAGGTATAAATCTATACTTAGTTTAAACTACTTACTAGCATAGATAATGCCTTATGATTGTCTTATCAAGAGGTAGTAGAGCCGTGTTACTGTTAATATCACGATAGGTTTCTGGCAATGGTAACTATATTTCAGGATCTTCGTTATCAGCCCTTTATAGGTGTTCAAAATTGAAGTTTTGGTCATAAATCTCCAACCTGAAAGTAAAAGAATGTATATTATTATTATCCCCGTAGTTTAACTATATGCATAAGTATTACAAGTCTGTTACATTTTAGGTAATGGTATCTTCAAAACAAAAATGTTTCTGAATACGAAATTTGTGAATATAGTGGTAATTTATTTAAAACAATATACCTTTCCACAAGATCTGCTTTTTTTCCTCGTAAAGAAGCACCACGTTTTTTAAGTTAATCTTTAAGTTCCTTCATTCACCAGTTACAATACATGATGTATTAGTTCACAAACTACTAGTTAATACTGTTTTAGGTCCCTCTTTATGTTATGAAATGATAATAAATGCATGTTTTTTTTGTAAACAATAATGACACTGAATATGGCCGTCGTACACAAGAGAACCAAACTCGCTAGCGCCATCTGCGATTAGCTTTCACCGGCCAACCCCATTATAATGGAACATACAGATATAAACATCGTCACTTATGCGAACTATCAATATTTTTGTGCAGCATTTCTTAGGTGATCCCATTGCCTTGTTACGGGCGAAGTGAAATTGTAACCGAAACTACCCGTCGTAGCGCGCTGTGTCCGACGATAAGTGCCATAACCAACTATTTAACGGGCTGGCCACAGATTCAGCGGGCTATTTTGAGTGTTGAACACCGGTTTTCCACACTTACCTTATAAAGCGGTAAAATTTTGTGCCGAATAAACTTATTATTTATTTGCCCAGTGTGCTGCCACCTTAATTGCGTTCTCAGGGATTGAGACTGCACTCAGAGAAAAAATATTGGGAAATTAATTTATTTACTTCATAGCACAGTCATTAAATAAGGAGTTACCTGAAAAGATTTCGGATAGTTTCGAAAACTTTTTTTATATCGGCCACGTCCATATGACTTCACCTTACCTGATGGTAAGCTAAAGGTAAAGTCTCAGGAAGCGCCATTATATACACCGACAGTGACATATTGGTGGCCCTCAACTTGACGGCCTCATGAAAGAAGAAGTGAGTGTCGTCGCAGCACTGCGTGACAAAGCGCAGGCTGCACCAATACCCACAGTTCCCACAAGTACTGCGACAACCATCACATCAAGCCCGGTATAAATCATCATCAGCGTCTCAGAATTCAAACTACAGAAAATGTCTTATAATTACTTTTTCAATAATTTTTTATAAGATTTATCTTGGCGTGGGACCGGCGTGAAGACTACTCTATAAGTTTTGAAGCCAAATGACTGGGAGTATCAAATCACTGAAATCCTTGAAAACCTTAAAAACTTTGATTTTTTTTTATACTACTTAGGTGGCAGACAAGCACACGGCCCACCTGATGGGAAACGGTCACCGTGGCCTATGAACGTGTGCAACACTAAGGGTTTCACACACGCGCTGCCTACCCTGAAGGGAAGGGGGATAACCTTGGAACCAAATTACTGGACTATCACAAAAATTCACACTTACGAAAAAAATTAAAACACTAAACCCATGTGATCCCTAAGACTCACATCAAATAAAAGAGTTGTAACTATAAAGATAATAATGATTATGTATTGCCCGTCTTTTTAGGGTAAGCCAACATTTTCCGTTCAGGGCGAAAATCACTTTCATAAATCGACCATAAAACATTTTATATGTTTTGTTTACGCGATGTTTATATCACTCCGACAGCCGCAAAGTCATAAAAAGAAAGTAAGTATAAGTGCGGAAATGTATAGTTAAAATAGGTTTACATACATTAAACTTATTCCCCTGCAGGGTAGGCAGAGATCTCTTTAAATAACCTCTACCAAATATACAAAAAAAAAATTCATAAGAAACGGTCAACCCGTTTCAGAGGATTTCAATAACAACCACTGTGACACGAGATTTTCATATATTTGAAGAAGGATAAATAAATAAGGTAAGTAGGTATTTATTTTCTACCTCATGGTTTATCACTTAATAATATAGACTAGACATCATTTTGAAATTACTTCTGATCGCTGAAGATGGTAGTTATAGTAGTACGTTAACAATAGACTACTCGGCCCATTCAACAATATTTCTCAAATCTCTCTTAGAAGTAGAATGAACCAAGTTTTATTCGTTTTCTTAACAGCACTCCAAAATGCTGAACAATACAAACGTAACTTTCTACCTAGTCACAAAAGAAAAGTTCCTCCCTATTGTGATTCTCAACTTTTGCATTAAAAAAAATATTGGACTAGACTTGCATTCAACAGTACATTTGTATAATTATACTAGCTGTTGCCCGCGGCTCCGCCCGCGTGGATGTCGGTTATCGCGACCAAACATAGCCTATGTTCATTCTCGAGGTCTAATCTACTCCTATACCAAATTTCATCAAAATCGGTTCAGCAGTTCAGGCGTGAAAGCGTAACAGACAGACAGAGTTACTTTCGCATTTATAATATTAGTATAGATTCAAGACTATCCCGCGTCTTTTTTCACCCGCGTGGAATTATATCCCCATTTCCCGTATCCGTCCCTAATACATACGAGTAATTATACTCATGCCTTTTTCCCTCCGGGGTAGGCAGAGACAACGGCCCACCATCTGTTTCTGTTCCACGTTTAACGTGACCAATTCCAGGGATAAAAAACGTATGCTTATAGTAGGGAAAATTTTGTATCCTACTTCTTTTTTTTTCAGTGATAGATTATAGAGGTAGTCTAGAATTACGCGTGAAATTATATCCCCGTTCCCCCGTATCCGTTCCTATATATACGAAAAAAATTTCCGTACAAAGAATAGATAGCTGGTAATACTTTATTACTAATTTGAGGAGGTAGGACACGACGGTACCTCCGCCCTACAGAAGACCGCGGCCATAATAACCATCGTGTTGTGTTCCCGCCGTAGCCAGAGCTCACTGTATCCCTCCTCTCCCCACCCCTTCCTAGCCTCCCAACCTCTTCCTAGCCCTCCCCCTTCCCTTCAGGGTAGGCAGCGCGTGTGTGACACCCTTAGTGTTGCACACGTCCATGGGCCACGGTGACCGCTTCCCATCAGGTGGGCCGTGTGCTTGTCTGCCTACCTATGTAGCATAAAAAAAAATACCTACGTATTTATTTTATTAGCTTATGTTGCAGCTCATTTAATGTGGGTAGTTCGAATTTCTTATTCTCTTTCGAATTCGGATACTTTCGTCTGATCTCCTGGCCACACAAAACCACAATCTCTTTATTAGACTCCTGTTAAATTTGCAAACGGTATAAGCATTATGAACGTAACGATAAACGATATGCATAATTAAATGTACTAAACTGTCTTACAAAATCTAAGTTTAAGCGCTAATAATTGGTTAAATTATTTTATGTTCCTATTTTATTCGGGATATTTTTTTTTTTTTTTTATACCACTCAGGTGGCAGACAAGCACACGGCCCACCTGATGGGAAGCGGTTACCGTGGCCTAGGGACGCGTGCAACACCAGGGGCATCACACTCGCTCAGGGGGATAATACCATTGACGGCAGAGTTAGCTTGTTTAGATGGCTTTTATGGTAGTATCGGCTTAAAGGTGAGGTTGGCGTAGCCCTGAAGGACCGAATGAAAAAATATTAGTATATAGGGTCTCTGTACTTGGTGAGGTTATTTAAAATCGGCAATATGTGCCAAGCTTCACAAGCTGGAGGAAAGCTAGTGTCAGAATAAGTATTAAGTAGAAGAGTTCGTTTCTTTCAACGTGCTAATCTGAGGAACTTATTAGTCCGAATCGATAATTCGTTTTTTATAGGCTAATCATCACGCTATAGTAGCGTGATGATTGGCCAGGAGAGCCGCGCAGTGATAATATATATCTACAAATCTAATATATTACGTGCATGTATGGGTGTCCCGGGTGAAACTGCGGAACACATCATTAAGCAAGAATCACGCAAGCATTGTTTAATTAGACGGTCAAAGAAGACGTACCACACTACGCGTCAAGTCAGTTTATGCGTTTAGCATCTACAGAGTAGTTGTGTGTTGTGAGATATAGAATTTTAAAAAAAGCCTATTGAAATAATTGCTATTTGGAGGGCTTTGGAATAAGAACGAAAAGGAAACGTCGATATTGGGTGCATCCTTTAAATAGAAAAAGAATATCAAGTGGCCAATTTAATTGGGATGACGACATGGTCGTCAGATTCTAACCAATACTGCCTAATTTCTCAGTTTTTTCTCAATAAATATACATTGTAAAATTAGATATTGCCTAACTAAACCGAAAATATGATTTTTAATTGTTTTTAGTTCACAAAATAGGTCGAAAAACAGTCAAATTAAGTTAAAATATACATAACTTATTAGATTCCTTATTAAATTTTAAACGATTTTTATTATGCACTATACACACGAAAACGCAACGTAGACTAAAATAAATGTGATATTCTTTTGCACTTCACACATTTGCACTACACGCTACCTAGCTGTGACGTCACTACTCAGTACGATTTTGTATGGAGCGTTTTTGAGTGGCTCGAGAAATTGAATTATCAAAATCAAGTATTTTTGAAACTATTATGTCATAACAAAATATCACTATTGCAGCTCATTATAATATAAATATTATTATAAAATGATCAGTTTTTAACAATAAAAAAATTTATTCGTCATCCCTATTGTCTATTATTGCGCTCTTACGTCGACCGACAATGCGTTGACGGAAACGGAATAGACGATGTACGCTCGACGTACTTTAGCATCATCGATTCAGTGTGAAAGGTCGAGTGTTTTCCTATAGGTGCATTTCTCTGTTCTGGCGTTACGAGACCGACAATACGCGACGGATCCTCCGTTATAAGTGAACCGACCCTAAGATGAAGTTTCAAAACTGAGTTTCGAACGTTTTGGTAGAATCACCGCAATTACAGTCAGCTAGAAAAGTAGCATAATAAATTCCAGTTTATAGATCACCTTAGCTCTAAAACTGAACGTTCTTGAACCTTAACTCTGAAATGAGGTAAAGAAATATATTGAAGACTAGGTGTTGCCCGTGACTTTGCTCTATTTCGATTTTTAGCTTTTATGTTTCTTTGTGCGGAACCCTAATTATTTTTCTAAAATTAAAGTAGCCTAAGTTACTCATTGTTATATCAGCTATCTGTCAGTGAAAGTCCTGTCAAAATTGGTCCAGCCGTTTCAAGATTAGGTGGAACAAACATACAGACAGACAAAAAATTACAAAAATGTGTATGTTTGTATCGTGTATACATCCAAATGCACTTATTTCAATATTACAAACATACACTCCAAATTTAAAGATGATTATACATTGCAAAAATGCTGTACGTCAGCTAAATTATATTATTAACCAATATCTTGTTAGAATCGGAACTTTTTAGGGAGAATTTTAAAACTTGATATATTAAATAAATAAATAATAAATATTCGACGATTTTCTACGACTTTCTACATAGCGCTATCTAGACTCAAAGTGACCATAGTTTAGTTACGTATGTTATGGGATTCTTAATGTAGATAAACATACTTTTTTTTGTAAATACATACATAATATTATACACAGGAACACCCAGACCAATGCAAATAGAAATATTCATGCATACAAATATTTGCACTGAACGGGTATCGAATCCGCACCCCCTATCTCAGCAGACGAATGCACTACCGCTAAACCACAGCAGAGGCCATTAACAGAATACTAAATTCTCGACTGACAAATTAAGAAAATACTTCAAAATCATCTCAGCCAATAGTCTTAGTAGCTTCCGAGTCTTTCGCTTCAACGATATACTTCAAAATGCATTAGTATATCATAATCTGTTTATTTCCTTCTATCAAAATCCCTTTCATTTCGCGGTACAAAATTGTGTATAGCGTTCTTGGATTCCCAGCTGCAGCGGTGCGAAACCAATGAATATCTAAACAGTACTGCGATGAGATCTGGAGAAGTCGGGTATATTACAGACTAGTGCATTACTTACTCAATTTATTGCCACACTGCATGCGTATGTACAGTCAGCGACAAAGTAGATAAATAAACCAATATAGATTTTATGGGTGTACCATGATTAGTGTATGCTGTTTTATAAATAAGTAAATAAATAAAAAAAAGATGTTAGCATAGATTTCAAACTTAAAAATCTGTTAAATGAAAATGATATTTAAATCACAATTATATTATTTTTATAGCACGTATAATTAGTTCAACGACATTTTTTACATGTATACATACATAATACTCACGCTTTTTTCCCTCCTGGTAGACACAGACAACAGACCGCCAATCTGCCTCTGTCCTTACATACTTCACGCGCTTCCTCTACTGTCATTAAACCTTTCATGCAAGCTTTGCTTAAGCTCAAAATCTGCTCTATTCCACTTGAATCCATTAAATGAGTATGACCATCTACTTTTAACCCTAGCAGTTTTCTATGAATCTATTTAAGGTTTTCTTTGTCGTAGGATACAGAAGTGGAACGCTTCACTTCCTCTTATAGTCCCAGGTTCTTTAAGCGGGACGTGAAAAATAATCTGTTAAGGACGTCTGGGTAGAGGTCACCACTCTAAGGGCATCCCACTACTTTTTGAACTCCACCTCAGCTTACCATCAGGCGGGGTGCAGTCAATCCAGGTGACTAAATATTTAAAAAACTGATGGTTTTATTTTGATTCGAAACCGAAATTATCTGCTCCATAGTCTCTCTACAAGAATGCT
Source organism: Lithosia quadra (assembly GCA_963576445.1). NCBI lineage: Eukaryota > Metazoa > Arthropoda > Insecta > Lepidoptera > Erebidae > Lithosia > Lithosia quadra. Next base: position 16,608,807 of record OY754879.1, read on the forward strand.
AAAACGGAGCCTAAAAACATCAAATATCCTGAACTCAAATCAAATGATCCGTGTCATAACAAAAAGGTTTCATACTTTTATCTGCAAGTGTCAATCAGTAGGCCTACCAATATAACATTTAAAGACGCCGGCCGAAATTTCGGACAATCTGTTCCATGTAACACGATTTTTCTATAATCAAAATCCGCAAAAAATTTACCTTTGGCTTACCATCAGGCGAGGTGAAGTCATATTGACGTGACCGATATAAAAAAACACAACGTTAGCAACGAACCCGATTGCAACCGAGGCTCCTCGAAGCTCGAGTCTACCTTCTTGTTTTTTATTGTCCACTTCGCCCGATCTTAGGCGTGCATAGGGTGAGACCATTGGCATGCTTGGTCAGACCGGATAGTATTTCGTGCGGGCCCGAAGTTTCGGATGGATCATGGTAGCCCTCCGTTTGTAGCCATAATTCACAAACTGCTGAACACTGTCACTGTATATTACGTTCTATTTTACTGCGTGCTATCCAACTAGCTCAACTTGTCTTGAAACGAGAATATTTTAAATCGTGAAATAAATGGCGAATGTCTGAATACGATGCGATGCTTTACCTAGATATGTGTAGTTTTTATACCTTCAATATACTTAACGTCAGTTATGTGAATTTTGTATGAATTTAGTAATTTAAGTTGACTTACCATCAGGCGAGGTAAGTCAACTTGAATGAATGTGTGAGTGAATTAAAAAACTTCTTAATTTATTTCTCGTACCTAATAGCATGTTTCATGACTGGTACTTCTAATGTCAGTTTCACAAATATTGAATTGATTTAAAAAAATATCGTGTAATCCCGTTCATCTGAATACTACCGCTAACAATATCAATGCTATCCTTACCAACAAAGCCAAAGCGATATCGGGCTTTCGGAGAGCGAAGGCATTCAAAGACTCATTATTTACTGCAGAATTATTTTGCACTTACTGTGTAGCCCTGAGGTTGAAAATGGTTTTTTTTTTTTTTATGTCGGTCACGTCAACATGACTTCACCTCGCCTGATGGTAAGCTGAGGCAAAGTCTCTAGAATGGGAGTCACCATTGCAAACACCGATAGTGCCAAAATGGTGGCTCTCAGCTTGACGGCCTCAAGAGTATTTTTATAGGTAGTCCAAGCTCGTCGCCGGCGTACGATGCGCGTGCCACGGTGGAATCACGAGCTGGAGTGTGATTGGTCGACCTAATCTATTCTATTACTTAGCGATTTAGACTTTTTACACTTGTCTACGGGCCCCAGGTTATACTAGCTGAAACGTCAGGCAATTCAACTTTCAATTATAGTAGTAAGAACGGTAATTTCATTAATTAAGTACTTAGTAGTAACGCCAACATTGTCACAAATGAATCTACTGCAAGCAAATATTTGAACCAACGTTTGTTCAAAGTTAACTCGTTGCGCAAACAATAGTTAAGTTGAGATGCACTGTGTCAGTTAACAGTGATTTATACGAGGAATTGTTCACTAGTGCACAGATAACTGTTCAAGTTTGGATTACTTATACATACGGAGTGTTATGTCTACAATAATACTACTAATATTCTCTAATAATAAAATTAGCTCTACTAATAATTCTACTAAGAATATAATTAGCTGTTCCCCCTAGCCCCGGGCCCCGCTCCCGTGGAATTTTGCCTACATAGCAACCCATTTAAGTCCCACGGCTAGGCATGGGTTTCCTCTCCTCTAACGAGCGAGCTGAGAGGATTTAGACCTTAATCCACACACGCTGGCCTAATGCGGGTTGGTGGATCGGACATGTCCTTAGAATTTCTTCTAGGACATGATGTGGGATTCCTCACGATGTGTTTACTTCACCGTCAGCAGCTGGTAAATCATGTGATTAGCGCATATAAATTCCACAAAGTAAAATATACATTTGTACTATCCGGCCGGATTCGAACTCGATACCTTTGTGAATTGAAATAGGTTGAAATTTCACCTACTAATATTATATTCTAGAAATTCATAAAAATGTTTGGATATTTGCTACTAAATCACACTCTAACGGCTGAACAGATTTGGGTGTAATTTGTTAGAGGTTATGATAGATTCGTTATATGTAAGTGGTCATAAATATTTTACATATACTACAGACTATATTGAACCAATCGCAAAATGTATTTCAACGTCCTTGCCAACAAAGTTTTACTTTATCAAATTACTAACCAACAGATAAATCCAATTAAAATAAAATGAGCAATAATAAAATCTAAAGATTACGCCAGCGGCTGGAAAGCTAATATTTAAAATAAATAAGACGAAATGAAGTTAAGAAAATGAATTCCAGTATTATATTACCGACTTCATTACTTCGCTAAGTACGAATAATTCATTCACCTTGAAACTTGAGAACTCACAAAATGATAATTTAGTTGTTGGAATTTATAACAATTTCGCTACGCTAATAATATTTTACGATGAAATTTATAGTAAATACTTTAGTAATAAGGTTTGAAATTAAACCGTATTATCCTTTATTAGAAGAAGGATCTGTCTTGAAAATAATCGAGAATTAGAGTGGAAAGCTCATTGACTAGAATGAAGTCTATTTTTTTTATAGCGAGTCGTAGTCACAGTTCTATCGTGTATGAGAATCTGTTGGAGTCCAATTGTTTAACATAGAAGAAAGAACTGGCGTAACACTAAATCATCTTAAATGTGTCGGCTAATACGAACGCGAGTGGTTCCAATACGGTTGATCAATCGGAATACACACATGCTAAGGTAAAGGTATGGGTTGTTTCATATCAGGATGTGAAAGGATTGACAAAGGCCAAGCCCCTTATTCTGATTGACTAACCAAACCGCAACCACGCGCGTTCGTATTACCCGACACATTTAAGTTGCTTTAGTTTCACGCTAGTTGTTTCTTCTATGCTAACCAAATGAAACCCACGGACTTTTCAAGTTACGACTGTGATTTTGACTCGCTGTCAAACAGAATTATAATGCCCCGAAATAGAGTTGTGTAAACTCCACTTTCAATTAGAAATTATCTAAATGACTTTACAGACGAATGCATAAGCACAACGGCAGACAAATCTTCTAATCCTTGTCGATGATGGTCCAAAGTATCGAAGTTTTTCTAGAGCAGATAATATTCCATAAATTTTTCTCACTCATTCAATATAGTTACCACAAAAAACTTTTGAAACCCACCTCTTTTAAAGTTGATAAATTTTGTAGACTGTATTCCAGTGCTCGAATAGATTTCACGCAGATATCACAAAGGATCCAGGCATCCGTCCCAAAGGTTCACAAGAGCAGTGATTTTAAGCCACATGTAGCAGTGAGTGGTCTCTGAATTAATAAATGCTAGAGATCGTGGCGACGTGATGAACGGAATCATGCCGGTTGTTCAGTTCGCTGGCTATGTGGGGCCACGAAAACAGATGTAAAGTCTTCGCAAAAAAATCTATATGGTACAAGTAAAAGAAATTTATGAGTGGAGAAAAAAATGTAAGTGTAATGTACGTATTCCCTAAAGACATATTTTGCAGAGATTCCGAGGTTGTACAGTGCGAGTCAGCGTGTGAGTCGGCTTGGTTAGTTACTGCAGTGTAGTTGATTGGATTGCATAACCAATCATATGAGTTACTGTCATAATACGAGTTGATTAGTAGCTACTGCTTTGCCAATACACAGCTGCAGTAGCTATCCACTGTAACGTCAGCAGATCGCACTGTGTAACCTCACCTTAAAAGTAAGCGTCCACATGTCCACATCGTACGCAACGGACGCATCGCATCAATCGAATCATAGTATTTTTTCGATGTATACGATATCTATTGGTGAGCGCACTTGTTTGACTTTCTATTCAAACAATACTACGATCCGTTTGATGCGCTGAGTCTTTTGCGTACGATGCGGACATGTATTGTGAACGCTTACCTTATCCGACTAACCTCCTTATTCTGATTGACCAACTGTACCGTAACTACGCGTGTTCGTATCAGCCGACACGTTTAAGTTAGTTTAGTTTTAGACCGGTTTTTTCTTCAATGTTAACCAATTGAAATCGACGGACTTCTCACGTTTCGACTGTGATTAGAACTCGATGCAACAAGAATAATATCCCGGGCTGGACTCGCACGCTAACTCACACTATGTAATCTCAGTATTAAAGAAAAACGTGTGCCGGAGTGATCAAAACCGTTAGAAAGTAAGTATTTTCAGGTCAAAAGCGATCGAGAATTTGTTTCATGCTAGTTGATAAATGACTAAAAAGTCGAGCTATAACAATTATATACCCATATAATTCAGGTGTAACTCACTTAGCTAATGTCCGCTGTTTTCCTGGCCCCAAACGTCAGCAAGCGAGGTAAGTTAGCTAGATATCTCGCAGAGACTTCCGAGCATTGTGTCCCGTTTCATATCGCTGCTACGCCGAGCTACACGGTGCTACGACAGTGCTACGACGTGCTACAGCTATTGTGTGCGTCGTACAATTAAACGTTTGAATTATAAGCCTGTTAGAGATTAGTAGGTTTAGGAGAGTAAGATTTATTATAATACAGCAGGATAATGGTACAGTGTATCCACATACACGGTGCCATTATATCGGGCCACCCCTATGAACGTCTTCGGGACCCAAGTGAACCTAAGCTGCTAGGCGGTATGGTAGGTTTAACCAAACAACTTGAGAATTTGATCTTGACCAATCAACCAATGACAGAATATACCGGGTGTTCCACGGCCACATAGAGGCTAAGTATCTTAAATAGAGATAGATAGTCAATTTTACTGAAAGAAGACTTCTTTTTGATTTTTGAGCAAAACTTGATAAAAATTGAGCAACGAATTTTTATAAACTTAAGTTTTCATGGATACCCTGTAATTTATTAATGTTTATTAGAGAGATTTGATCCTTCAGATTGTCTCTATCAATTACTTCCATAAAAGTACAGTATCTACTTTATTTTTTTAGGCGAACCTTTCCAACTAAAATAATAAAATCCATTCAGTAATTTTGGCATTCATTGTGAACAAACAGACAAATAGTCAGGAATCTCAAAAATTTTTTTTTTGTTCAGAATCGTTCATAGTGTTTTTTTAAATATCTCCAACACACACAGCTACTTTACAATTTTATATTACTATAGATAGGAGCTAAGGTGTATATAAGTGTGTATATCTTTAAGATAGGAGCTAAGGTGTATATAAGTGTGTATATCTTTAAGATAGGAGCTAAGGTGTATATAAGTGTGTATATCTTTAAGATAGGAGCTAAGGTGTATATAAGTGTGTATATCTTTAAGATAGGAGCTAAGGTGTATATATCTTTAAGATAGGAGCTAAGGTGTATATAAGTGTGTATATCTTTAAGATAGGAGCTAAGGTGTATATAAGTGTGTATATCTTTAAGATAGGAGCTAAGGTGTATATAAGTGTGTATATATATTATCTTAATATATATAAATCTCGTGTCACAATGTTTGTCCTCAATGGACTCCTAAACCACTTAACCGATTATAATAAAATTCGCATACCATGTGCAGTTCGATCCAACTTGAGAGATAGGATAGTTTTTGAAACGGATTTCGACATTCACGCGGGCGGAGCCGCGGGCAACAGCTAGTCTTAATATATATAAATCTCGTGTCACAATGTTTGTCCTCAATGGACTCCTAAACCACTTAACCGATTATAATAAAACTAGCGACCCGCCCCGGCTTCGCACGAGTGCAATGCTGATACTAAATTAAATGATGCATGTATTATACATATAAACCTTCCTCTTGAATCACTCTATCTATTGGAAAAAACCGCATCAAAATCCGTTGCGTAGTTTTAAAGATTTAAGCGCACATAGGGATATAGGGACAGAAAAGGCGACTTTGTTTTATACTATGTAGTGATTCGCACACCATGTGCAGTTCGATCCAACTTGAGAGATAGAATAGTTTTTGAAACGGATTTCGACATCCACGCGGGCGGAGCCGCGGGCAACAGCTAGTATATTATAAGTATGTTCATCCGCATTCTAGAACTCATAATACAAGCTAGTTAAACTGTGCTAACTTTGGGTCTAGAGAGCGACGTATAATGTCCTAGAATATTTATTAATTTATCATTGACCGTACATCTAAACTTGCCTGTACGTCTGAGTGTGTTTATCTAACACAGAATCCCTACGGAAGCTCCTCGTCAAAGCACAAACATACAGATCCATTCAACGATTCAAGACAGTACACAGATCTCGACATTGAGATTAAGGCTGAATTTCGGGCTAATACAACTCCCTGAACACGTTAACTCGTTACTAATCTTGCCAATAATTGCGTGTACACTACATGAATAACTCAATTTTCAAATAAACCGTTCGCTTTAGCCAGTGAGAAGCAGTGCGCTTATGCAATCTATAAATGAGTATTAACAGCTCCGTCTCTCTCATCCAGCTGAGAGGCCCGAAACTGAATTGTTTTCAACCTATATTGGCTCCTATAGTTTCAATAGTTTGGTTGGCGAAACTGTTCGGAGAATAAAATTTTACGTTACTATTTTTAATTCTTTTTAAATTATGTACCTATATTTATATTTATAAATCCGTTTTTATTTTTAAATTTGGAGAAAAATCTTTGATCAGGACGCGGACGGTGTAAAAAATCGATAAAAATTACTTACTATATAACCGTGAAAGATCACTTTAAATGGATTTCCTATCACTCTCTTGTTAGACTTTAAAATTATTTTGAATTTATTTTAATTATCATTATAATTTGCTTATTTGCTAGTTCCCCAAATAAAAGCCAAGTATCACACGTATCTCTCTTAGAAAAAAAATTTAAACATATACAATAAAACAACTTTTGTTACATCTCCAAAGGTACGGAACCTCTACTACTAAAATAATTCAAGGTCAAAACGTAAAAGACTCAAGCTATTACAGCCCAAGTCACAAACAAACACTTTAAAATATCACCTGTCTACTAAACGCTACAGTAACATAAATCTAGACAAGCCATTTGCTTGTAAACAAGCCGTTGATGAGTTTGTGACAAGTTTGACGCATAGATTGAACCCCTGAGCCGTCTAAGTGCGTACTTCGAAACGACTTTTAGTCACCGGGGCCCTATCAGTGGAGAGTGTGGAAAATGGTCTAAGGTGAAAGCGGGCGATGTTATTTTGCTTATTGCTTGAAGCTTGAGTTTTGTTTTAAAAAAATATAACTCTTCTCAATGTTTTGGGAAATTATTGATTAGATATGACCTTAGTGTCATAGTATTAGTGTTTGATTGCTAAGTCATAAGTCGCAAGTTCGATTCCCACTCAATGCAAATATTTATATAGAGGTATATACTGTTTACAGTCTCAGAGAAACACATGATAAATATAAGGATACAATATAATAATAAAAAAATGTATACATTTGCATTTGTTTTGACGTTTCTTTATAAAACATGGAAACTTTTTTTATACTACTTAGGTGGCAGATAAGCACACGGCCCACCTGATGGGAAGCAGTCACCGTAGCCTATGGACATGTGCAAAATCAGAGGCGTCATACTCACGCTGCCGACCCTGGAGGGAGGAGGGTTGGGAAGTTTGGGTAGGGGGTTGTAGTAGGGCATTGGGGGATGAAAGGGGGACTGTGTACTTTGGCTACTTATCGCCGGGAACATAACACGATGGTTATTATGGCCGCAGTGTTAAGAGCGGAGGTAGTACCCCAGACGGACTGCTCATTTCGAACGGGAAATATATCGTCCTACTCTCTTCGGAATCAAGATCGACCAGTCATACACCTTCAGCTCAAAACACGCGTCTATTTCCGTTGAAGTGTACTAATTTGCATTCTATGAGAAAAGTTTTAATTATTCTTTTTTTACTTGCAGTAGGTACACTCCAACTCTTATAGGTATCTGTTACTAGTTGTAAATCTTTAACGGAAAGATTCGTTTAAAGTTCACCCTCACAACGCTATATGCCGCTGTGTCCGATGAGAATTGCAACAACTGTGTTTTTACTCAACTCTGCAACTCGTGCACCTTTTTAACTGAAACTGTTTCATTACCGACTCTGCTGGTGAATTTACCAGGGTTTCCTCATAGACCAACCACGTATACACAACTAGTTGTGCTATCGGAATAGTTTTAAAATTTTGTTCCTATTAGCACAACCTTGAAATTGTTATTCTATTTCTATTCCCGTTTGAACAACTCACTATTGGAATAACTTATTGCACAACTAATTGTGCTATTTTGCATAGTTGTGCCATAAGGAAATACTATTTAACTTGACACAACTAGTTGTGCATACGAGTTGGTCTATGAGGAAACCCTCGAATTTCACTGCCTAGGATTGCTACATTACAACTTTTTACTACTCAAAAAGTAAGCGTTAGTTGTGTATAGAACTAGAGAATCCTATACGTAATTTGTTTCCTACAGTTTAATTTGTTATGAGTCCTTCAACCTAGCGTTAATCCCAGTCGTATCCAAAACTTTAATCTCGGAGTCTGGGGTCCGCTTTACCAGTCTTAACTGCAGATTTGGCTGAACCTCGATATTTTCCGTGAAGCGACTGCCATCTGACCTTCACAACCCAATAGTGACATTAGGCGATATCGAAGCATTGCAGCTAGACCGTTGTTGTTGAACTTTTTTTAGGGCTCCACCCGTAACGACTGCCGTAGATGTTTGTGTTGCAACCGGGACCGACGGTTTAACGTGCTCTCCGAGGCACGACCAGACCAATGCAAATACCCATATTCATGCATACAAATATTTGCACTGAGCGGGATCGAACCCGCGCCTCCTGCGCAGCGGCCGTGTTCAATATGTTGAGAGATACCAAATTCCCTTCCCCTCTAGGGTAGGCAGCACGAGTATGACGCCCCTGATGTTACACACGTCCATAGGCCACGGTGACCGCTTCCCATCAGATGGGCCGTGTGTGTCTTTCTTTTTTTTCCCTTCTAAATCTCACAACAACTACTTAATTAAATGAAATGAAAACAACAAAATTACTTCTTATCATTAAGTTGCTCAATCACTTGTCGTGTTATCCCTGCGGCTCAATAAAACTACAACAAAAGAAACCTCTTATTTTGAACAAAACAAGCCTGAAACAACATAATCCCCAATTATTTATAGTTATCCCTTTTAGTAATCGCGCTGAGATTTGCGGGTCCAGAGTTCCCATACATGACTCTGTTAACTGTGGCTATTTCGTAAATTAATCGTGTATAGAACGTATTTGATTCTGTGTTTTTTATACTACTGAGGTGGCAGACAAGCAAGCGTGAGTTTATGTTATGTTATGTTGAAAGTCTTATAAGGGTACGAGAAATTTGAGAAACCTTGCACAATCAATCAATCAATTAGCGTGTCGACGTCCACAGCTGCTGGACATAGGCCTCTCCCAATGTACGCCATACCACCCGATTCTCCGCCTTTCGCATTCAGTCCATCCCAGCTACCTTTTTCAGGTCGTCGGTCCATCTAGCCGGCTCGCGGTCAAACGCGGGCCTATTAACTATAAAAAAGTTAATAGGCCCGCGTTTGACCACTATCTCACCTGATGGTAAGTGACGATGTGGTCGACGATGGAGCACGCTTGCCTAGAAGCAAACTATTCACTCTAGACTTAAAGACTCTCAGGCTTTACAGAAACACAGACTCAGGCAGGGCATTCCACTCCCTAGCTGTACGCATAATGAACGTATTGCTGAAGCGGATCGTGCGTATGAGCGGAATGTCCGCCATATAACGATGGCGCATCGCTGTAAGTCTGCTCGTTCGGTGATGAAAAGAGCTCTACTCTAGGACTCGTTTGCTCCAACGGCCATCGGTCCTTCGACAGATGTAGCCAGCCTGTTGCCATTTCAGTTCGCTTATTCTGCGAGCTCTGTTGGTAACTTTAACCTTGCTCACATAGCGAAAATTATAACTATGATTTTATATTCCCCTCATTCCTTACTTAGCACACCTAAGCTTACATAACAACGCAAACGTCTAAGTTATACACGCGTGATCAGAAACAAGCGGTAAACTTCATCGATTGGTGTTATTGTAACTTCCCAACTTAGTCCCAGACCAAACGCTTATAATGTCATACCAATATTATATGGAGCAAAGTTCTGCTCACTATACACTGGGGCTATTAATGGCAAACTTTGGAATATATAGTTTAGTTTGTACTTTTCCTATTCTTGAATACACTGTACTCTGTAATAACTGCGGTAGCCTAGTGGTCTGGTTAATAGACTGCTGAAACGAGGTCTCGGGTTCGATCACAGGTTCACCATGGCACACACCAATGACTTTTCGATGCTTTAAGAAGTTATGTGTGTATTTATCGCAGGTTTATAAGTGCCCGGTTAATGGCAATAGGCTCGCCACCTATTACATTGGGACCTAAATATAAACTGGCGAAATGTGGGTGCTAGCACCTCTGCCTACCCCTTTGGGGATATAGGCGTGAGTTTATGTTATGTTATGTTATGTTACTCTGCATCACAGAGCAAGTATACTACTAAACTAAATATATTGAAGAGATTAGATGTATCCACACCGCGCGAGATAGCTAAGTTTAACGTCTAAGTAATACTTAGTTAGCAATTACTACGCGATGTTTGTGTGGATCTAGTTTTGATTAAAATAGCGGTTTTAGCCTGTAAATCAGTCTTTGCAATTACGTCGAGATAATTAGGTTCTTTAGCAGTTTTTTACTGCTTCTGCCATGACGAGTGTTCCGATAAGCTCTTCTATTTAATCCCACCCTCTCCTTTCCTATAAAGAACTACACGTGCAAGACTGATGTATCATCCCCACACAGTGCAATCAATTTCATCAAGAACCAACCACTTTGGTGCCTCTTCTCTCTGCCGCACCATAAAGACTTGGAACTCTTTACCAGCGCATAGGTTTCCTTCCTCCACCTATAGTCCCGGGGCCTTTAAGTGGGGCGTGAAAAAGCATTTAATGAGGCCGTCTAGCTGAGGGCCACCACTGTAGCACTATCGGTATAATATATGTAGTGGTGACCCCGGTCCTGAGACTTTCCCTTTAGCTTACTTTCTATAAAAACTACACCTAAAAGATTGTAGTTGCCAAGGTTTCACATTTCACAAAATCTTAACAAACCTTTACAATTATAAGATTAGTACAAACGGAAAGTTATTCCGTTTTTTTTTATACTACGTAGGTGGCAGACAAGCACACGGCCCACCTGATGGGAAGCGGTCACCGTGGCCTATGAGCGTGTGCAACACTAAAGTGTCACACACGCGCTGCTTACCCAGAAGAAAGGAGGAAAGCTGAGAAGGGGTGGGGAGGCTAGGAAGGTCCGTAATTCATCTTCAGCTTAACACACAAATAAAATAAACATTCAACAGTTTCACTTAGAAATTCCAATTTTCTATATAGAACAGAAATTCGATTACATTCTACACTGTTACGTCCAATGATTTTTTAAACAATAGATATGTTACGTTCATAGTAACTGACACCTCAAATCTGATCCACATTGACAATTGTTGACAATTAGCGTTAAAGTAGTATGAAAGATGGGATAAGCACGTGAGTAAAAAAGACAGCTATAAACATTATCCGTCAAAAAATGTCCCAATTGGGACTTTTTCGCGTCTACACCAGGCGCGCTCTAATGACATATCTGCCTCTTTTTACATGTATAATATCATTGGTTACGTCAAAACACTCCAAGTCCCAGCCTTAATGCAAACTTAATAAGACAACTAACAATGGAGAGAGCTGTATTGTAAAATCAAACGACTGCATAACGCACACATACACACACACACTCAAAAAGACACTTGTTTGTAACGCTCCCTGAAGATTCTGTGATTGCTGTGCTCCGATCACCAACTTACAAAAACCTCTTGCCAAACGAAAATTAACCTTACCGTCAGACAAATAAAAGTTACACAAAACGCAAACGTAATGGTGTATTTCAATGAGCATCGGTTCACTATTCCAAGCACGCGCTCACTCGCGACACGGGAAATAATGGGGGGTAGGGCGAGTGTTCTAATGACCATCGGTCTTTAAGAGCCGGTGTAAATTCCCAAAGGAAATGCTTAGTTATTTAGGATGGGGCTTTAAGTGACGTAGGGCAGAAATGTCCGAATTACAGAAGCTGAGGTGTGGTGTTCCTACCTACCTCAAGGGAGATGAGGTCTTTGTTTATGTATTGCGGAAGTAAGGAGCTTGTGATGGCAATTGGGAATTATTTTAGTAGTAGTTTAATGGTTAAGGAATTGGTTTTACGATTGAGAGGTCCCAGATTCGAATGCTAGGCATTACACTAACAATGTGAAATCTTTTTATTCTTCTATTTATCTTAACTGGATAATACTAATAATTACGGTTATATATAAAATCTTTAAAAAAGCTGTTCTGTTCACTTTTTTATAGGATACGTCAAAATGACTTCACCTCGCCTGATGGTAAGCTAAAGGTCAAGTCCCAGGACCGGGGTCACCACTACACACACCAATTAGTGCCACAGTGGCGGGCCTCAGCTTGACGGCCTCATCAAATGATGTTTCACGCCCCGCTTAAAGACCCGGGACTATAGGAGGAAGGAAACACATGCGCTAGTAAAGAATTCCAAGTCTTTATGGTGCGGAAAATAAAAAAGGCACCAAACCGCTTGATCTTATTCAACTCAAAGGACCTATACTATGAATATTTGTTTCTCACCAACACTTTGTGTAAGATAACTTAACTTTATATTTATCAAAATGCATTTCTCTATATGGCTTTCTGTATATCCTGGGATGGGCAGAGGCATATTCATCATAATCCAAATTTTAGCTTTATAAAAATCTAACTTTATAATAACCGCGGTAGCCTAGTGGTCTGGGTAATGGACTGCAGGCTGAGACGAGGTCTCGGGTTCGATCCCAGGTTCACTATGGCACACACCAATGAATTTTCGATGCTTTTCGAAGTCATGTGTGTATTTATCGCAGGTTTATAAGTGCCCGGTTAATAGCAATAGGCTCGCCACCTATTACATTGGGATCTAAACATAAACTGGCGAAATGTGGTTGCTAGCACCTCTGCCTACCCCTTCGGGGATAATAGGCGTGAGGTTATGTTATGTTAAAATCCATAATTTTGTCTACTCCCGCAAGCACACACATATACATTCCGGTGGGAATACCTATATGTGTAGGTATGTAAATAACTAGTTTAAAAACCATTATATTTGCGATTATATTCCTGATGCAATTGAATAAGTCATATTTCTTTAAACGACTCTCTAAGGAAAACATGAGCAGCAAAATTTTATTGCAGATAAAATATATTTCATGTTTTTGGATTACGAATGTAGTTCAAATATCGGTAGCATTTCCCTATAGAAACATTCTGTAGGACATTACGTAGTGAATATACTCCCTTAATTTAAAATTTGAACGTTCTATGCTATGAAGGTTGAAGTTTGAAGGAGGTAGGACACGACGGTATCTCCCGTCCGAAATGAGCTGTCCGACTGAGGTAGTACCTCCACCCTACAGAACACCAAGGCCATAATAACCATCGCGTTGTGTTGTCGTAAGTAGGGTAGCCAGAGCTCACCTGTACCCCTCCCCCGATCCATTCCTAGCCTCCCCGCCTCTTCCCAGCCCTCCCCCCTTCCCTTCAGGGTAGGCAGTGCGTGTGTGACACCCTTAGTGTTGCTCACGTTCATAGGCCACGGTGACCGCTTCCCATCAGGTGGGCTGTGTGCTTGTCTGCCACCTACGTAGTATAAAAAAAAATAATATAAACTTTATATGAAACTGCCTGTGTGCCCTAGGTTTACTCGTATCTGTGATCCTAACCGGTTTTGGTCAGCCTCAACAGATGTTTTGGATATTTTACTATCTCTGTCCCTTGTGCATGTAGGCTTAGACATGTAGAGAGGATGGGTGAAAGAAGATTGACGAAACAGATATATGAGGCGAGGGTGAATGGGCAACCCGGTAAAGAGTGACCTAGGCGTATGTATGTTTATCAGATCCAAAACTTTTTAGAGAAAGGGCATGTCAAGAGTACGCAAACGACGTGCATGTATGAAGACAATTATGAAAGTTGAAGAAGCGCAAGGCGTATGTCAAGATCGTAGCAAGTAGAAGGATTTTGTCGCTGCTTACCCCAATGGGAAAAAGCGTGATTTTATGTATGTATGTCCCATAAGAAAGGCACGTTCCATGTGATCATTTATTTCAGATAAACTTTAAATTATGGTACCAGGACAAAAATAATACAATCAACTGCAATTCTGCCTAAAGTCCTTCCAATTATAATTCCTGCACGTACCTACTTCACAAATTATGAGGTATTTTACGCGAAACATTCATAAATAACCTGCAGAAGAATGCTCGCAAGGGCTAACCCGCTATCCCCTCTAGGGACTAATAGGGAATTCATTATCCTTTGTTCTCAGCCCAACCTTGCGCCCGCAGACGATAAAAGCACTCAGATAAAAGTACCTCAAATTTTCTTATGGGGTCGGAGCGATGCACATTAAAAAGAAATATGGGATCTTCCATTCTTGCTAAAGGTATTATAGTCGTTTTATGCGTATTATGTTAAGCTGTGAGGCAACCGTTTATTCAATTAATTCCGAAAATTTACAATTAAATACAAAAGGATTATTAATAAGCTGATGCCGAATCAAGGTTCTCTCCCGCGCGGATAACGGTTATTGCTTTTTTAACCGACTTCAAATAAGGTTCTCAATTCGTCGGAACATTTTTTGGTCATATCTTCTGGTTCTCTCTCTGGTTTTACTAAACCAATAAATTGCAATCAAACATACGGCGGATTATAAGTCTGAGCAAGACATATCCACTAAAAAATACTGCATCAAAATCTGTTCTGTAGTTTTGAGTCTGTTGAACAAACGAATATGAATTGTAAAAAGATATTGTTGTGTTCAGAGTCATTCACATTACATTTTATACTTAGTATTTTATAATCCTAGTTTTTTTTTAACCTCTAATTTTATTTAGAGACACAGCAGGCTAGTCTACAATTTTTTAATAAGTAGTATCTACCTATAGATGCAAAATGCTGTTGATGTCAGGCAATTCGATATTTAGCTAGGTACATTTTATTTTCAAGACAGTACCTACATAAAGATGTAATTTAAATTCACGAAAAACGTTAAATTAATAATAGTCAGCTAATATCTGAAGGTCTGTAGGTATGTATTTTGTTGGTGCCTGCCAGTGCCCAAATGATTCGCATAAAATTTTATGCCATAAATTAATCACCAAATTTTGGCCTACCTACTCGTTATGCAAAACTAGCTGTTGTGCCCTCGACTTCGCTTGCGTGAATTTAGATTTTTAAGATTTTTTTTTTGAGAAAAGAAATAGGTACAATTTAAGGAAGATGTTCATTATTAACAAAGACGATATTATAGTAGTTATGTAATCGTCTTTGATTATTATAAAGTTTATGTTTTTTTGTGATTTTACTAGTACGACATCTCTTAACAAGTACGAGAACGACAAAAAGCGTATGAACTGAACTCTGCGCTTGAACTTAGCTGTTTGCACAATTTCTAATAGATGGCGTTAATATTAAATTCAATAATATTCTTGTCAAGGAAATAAAAATCAAAATAATTAAATTATTATGACAATTATTATTGTGTACTAAATAATAACAAAGAAACAACTCATTGTAATAAGTAAGATGCACAATTTAGTAGATATTAGTCTATGATAGATGTAAATAGTTATCGTTATGACACAATGAACATTTTTAATGGTTCATGATAGTTTCAAAAGATGGCATTTATATCAATTTAAATATTTTTTATCTATACAATTTTTTTTTTCAGTTAAATACGGTGTACATGTACATTTCAAACTTAAATAATACAATGAAAATTTAATAATAAATAATATAAGATATACATTAAGTTAATAATTTTAAATTAATTAACAAATTTATTTATTTAAAATTAGTACTTATGTGTTAAATCTTGGCCGCGACTTCGCCAGCGCTTACATTCAGACTTTTGACGTTTTACGCGGAACCCTAATTATTTTTTTAATAAAGAATTAAAAATTAAAATTACTTTTTTGTCGCGCAATGGATTCATTAAAAACCTGTTAATTTAATATTACGCACCAACTTCAGTTTTATGTAGATAAATACAGTTTAAAACTAATCTGTAGTAGGTAACTTATTCAGTGTTAAATCCCTGTCAGACCGGCCACTTGTGTTAGCTTCCTAATTTTCTTTTTTGTATTTAATATTTTTCTTTTAAAAAATGATTTGGCAACTGTTTATGGCTGTTGTAATTATTTACTGTGCAATATTAAGATGGAAAGCAAGACATCGAATACAGTTTTCAAATCATTTTAAAAGTAATGTGAAATCTATGCCAATAATAGGACATTCGTATTTAGCGGCCAGATGTACCAATGATAGTGGTAAGTTTAATATTTTATGGACTAAGAGCCCGTGAAACCCAGACCTTCGTTTTTTATAAAAGCTGAAAGTTTGTAAGCGCATGCTCCCAATACAGGTACGAACGATGGCCCATTATGAAGTTTGAGTCATCCTGGCTTTAGCAGATAAACGGTAGGTACTAAAAGGTAGCAAGCACACGGCTTACCTGATGGGAAGCGGTCACCGTGGCCTATGGACGAGTGCAACACCAAAGGTGTCACACACGCGCTGCCTACTCTGAAGGGAAGGGTCCCCCCTTCCCATCAGGGAAGGGGGGCTAGGATGAGGTGAGGAGTCTACGAAGGGTTGGGAGGAGGAGAGGTACAGTGAGCTCTGGCTACCCTAATTACCGGCGGGAACACAACACAATGGTTATTATGGCCGCGGTCTTTTGTAGAGTGGAGGTACTTCCCCAGTCGGATAGCTCATTTCGGACGGGAGATACCGTCATGTCCTACCTGCTTCAAATGTAGTCTCCCGATTCGTACAATTTGCTTATAGTATTCATAATCATCTTATATTCACAGCTCGTTGGGAAGTTCTCAAAATGCTTGGCGACGACGCTCTTAAGCAAGGTGGTGCCATTTGTGTCTGGAATGTGCACATCCTGTATTTTAGTAAGTAATGCTTGCTGTACTTTAGTAAGTACGTAATTTTACGTTTGTTTGATTGCAATCGGTTGAGTAGATACGGCGATTATGAGCAAAAATATAATAATTACTGTTGAATTTCGATGATGTCCCTTCACTAGTTGAACATTATTAACTCCATAAAAGATATACTATTTATACTTTTTTATTATCCGGGCAGCTATGTAAATAACTAAAAAGTATAAAATAAAAATAAAAAAAATAATAATAAAAACCCGAAGACCTAAAAACTAAAAAGAAAAAAAACTGAAATTAGATTGGCTGTCGAATAATGGACCCCGACTGTTCAGTTGTTATGTTTCTAGACCACCGGACACTAATCTAAGTTCTTTTTTTTTTTAATTTTTATGTAGCCGTTTTTTTTTTCTTTTTAAGTTTGCTCATTCGACAGATAAAAACCACGACTTCAAGATTGTATTTCTATGTTCTGAAAACAGCATTTCACCTTTAACTTACGAGGCGAGGTCCAACATCAAATCATAGATTAAATTTTCTTTTATAATCATAGTGGTAGCAGACCCTGTTATAGCTGACTGTGTAATGAAGTCCTGCTTGGAGAAAGATGATGCGATGAAGTTAGCAATGTGGCTTATCAGCAATGGTAGTGTTATTGCAAGTGGTGAGTTTATTTTAAATAAAAAAATAACATGGAGGTATAAAACATGTGGACGAGACGCTTTGAAGAATATAACTGACGACATTATTAGTCAGTAGCGTGACAAATGCCATTGGAATCATTTTGTTTAAGTAGATAGCGAAAAAAATATAAAATACAGCATGTATTCCCTCCCCCATCACAACCTCCCCCCCCCCCCCCATCAAGAGTGTGACATCTCTGATGTTGTACGTCGTTCTAAATTAGGATGAATCTTGAAATTTCGCGTATTTAGTTGATTCTCCCACTGGCGCCCATCATTTTGAAGATTTTTAACAAATAAAATTAAATATTTTACATACATATACATATTAACCCTTAAATTGATTCTGTCCGTTTCAAAGGACGTAGTCTTTATACGCACATAGATATAAAATATTACACGATACCACATCGCGCGCGCATCTCATTGTGTTTAATAGACTATCTCCTTCGCATTTACGCATTTTGTGCGTGCGAAACGGTCAAAGGTCGCTCATAAAACCGATTTGAAAAAGTGCAATAGGAGGGTGTTGTTGCGCTCCAGACAAAAGATTTTGAAAAGGTGATTTTTTTCTTTATTTTGTGCATTCTTTTGTTACATATAATTAAAATACAGTATAATGTATTAGATGACATAATTTGTTTCGAAAAAATCAAAATTTTTTATCACTAATTACATCGAAATAAAGTATGTCATTTAAAACGGACTATGCCAATTAGAACTATGGACTAGTGTATTTTTTGTTTGTCCCATATAACGGACCTTGCCAATGAGAACTACGAACTAGTCTGTTTTTGTTTGTCCCATATAACGGACCTTGCCATTAAGTACTACTTACAAATAGTTCATAGATCCAGCATACTCACCATTAAAATAATATTTTTTTGAACCATAAGCTCCTGGCATACCTGGAAACGAACGTCCTCCTCAGTAATCGGCAATATGGGGTCCGCCAGGACCGTTCCACTGGGGATCTTCTTGTGTATGCCACACACATTTGGAGTGAGGCCATCAAGAAACACGAAGAGGCACAGACCCAGTCTCTTCAAGAGGCTATGGTTGAGCGTTTGGACTTGTCCTTGAAGGCTATCTCCGATTGGTGAGACGCTAACTTGGTCAACTTCAACGCAAATAAGACCCAGGCGTGTCTATTATCAGCTAAGCGGAGCCAATTCCAGCCAAACCCTACTTTCCGAGGTGTACCAGTGCCGATAACCGCACCACCTTGAGCTTCTTGGCGTGACTCTCACTCCTACCCTCAACTTTGGTCCATACATTGAGGCAAGGGCTAAAGTAGCTCAAGGAAAAAAGCTGGGTATTCTTTCGAAGGTGCGGCAATATTTCACACCGGAACAGCTGCTCAACCTTTACAAAGCGCAAGTTCGATCGTGTATCGAATATTGCTTGCACCTCTGTAACGGCTCAGCAAAATACCAACTCGAAGCACTTGAGTCAATTGAAAGAAGGGCCAAGAGACTCATCAACTGCGAATCGCTGGTTGAGACTAAGCTTCAGAGCTTCAGAGGAACATTGGCGTAGAATCGGTAGCCTCTCTGTTTTTTATCGGTTGCACTTCGGGGAATGTGCGCTGGAATTACATGACCTAATTAATCCAAGCCCCTTTCATCACCGAACGACCAGACCTACGGCAACGCGCCACCGGTACATGGTGGATATCCCACTCATACGCACAAAACGTTTTGGCAGTACGTTCATCTTGCGTATTGCTAAACAGTGGAATACCTTGCCTGAGTTTGTATTTCCGGAAAGCTACAATCTGGGAGTCTTTAAGTCTAGAGTGAATAGGTAATATATAAATAGGTCCAGGCAAGCGTGCTCCACCGTCGACCACATCATCACTTACCAACAGGTGAGATTGTAGTCAAACGCGAGCCTATTACCAATATGTTAATTACTAAATATTACCTATGGATAAATATTTAATTTCAGAGTTTGGTTTTATGTTTTGTTCATTACATCTAACTTTGTTATATAATTTTAAATGGTTCATAACTGAAACTTGATCTCATTGTTACTTTTATTCTATGTAAGTACTGTTTTTTGTTCGATTAGAAAAAAAACATTTTAGGTATGTTTTTGGCAATGTCCGTTTAATGTGACATATTTGAGGTCACCGCACAGTAGCCGGAAATGGGCAATGTCCGTTTTAAGTGACATCTGAGAAAACATATATAAATACATAATTTTCCAAAAATTCTAAAGGATTATTCTTTTCTACCCCTATTACTACCCAAAACGTCACCCAAAATGTAAAAAATCTTTCAGATTCAGTATGTGACAATTTAAGGGTTAACACATAAATAACACATTATTCTTATTTGTTAAATATCTTCAAAGTAGTGGACGCCATGGGAATCAACTTAATACGCCATATTTCAAGGTAAACTACTCTAACCCCGTAAAATTACCGCTAATATTACCTACACCTTGCTTTATTAGACATAACAATAAAAATTTAATAATTTTGAAGCAGCAGATAATGTAAATAAATTTAAAAGTCTAACTAAAAGGACAAATACAAATACAAATATACAAATACATAGGTACAACCATTCATATACAAATTTAATTCAAAAATATTCAAATACCAACTAAAAAAGTTTCTTCGGTGCCTCTTTTCTTTGCTGCACCATCAATCAATTAGCCACGTCCACTGTTAGACATAGGCTTCTCCCAAAAGATTCGGAAATATTTCTCCTATTAGTTCCGAGTCCCATAAGCAGAGTGTGAAAAAGCATTTGATAAGGTCGTCAAGCTAAGAGCCACCATTGGTGTCGATTCGTTCGCCCCACCTCCCCTTTCACGGGGTCGTGAGGGTCATCTTAAAACCGTAGATGGCCCAAGGTCAGCTGGGGTGCGAGGGATAATGCCTATTGGGTAACTTTACACCCCGGTAATTGAGACTCGAGCCAGCGTGCGATTTTAATACCTATGTTCGATTCCGACATAACCATCCCCGTTGGCTGACGACAAACATCGTCTCAAAAAAATGAATAATTTTGACTTTGTCATTCCAGTGCCAATCTGGCGTCCTCGCCGCAAGGCCCTCGTTCCAACCTTCAGTCAAAAGCACTTGATGCAGTATGTGGAGATATTTTCTAAACATAGTATGACTATGGTGAATCATTTACAAAAAGTGGCTGATCGAGGAAGTGTGTCTATAATAAAATATCTAACTATATTTACTATCGATTCTATTTGTGGTAAGTATGAGATTTATTTAAGTTCAATTAATTTTTAATAACAATAAATTATGAAACAATCTTTTTCAAGTTAAATTGTATTGTCATCAGAACTAAAGACTTCTGCCATATATCAGACAAATCAGACAACTGAAAGGGCTTCAAATTTCAATTACTAGATTTGAGCCAAACAAACAGGTCGAGTTAAATAAAACTGTTTAATAAATAAAATTTAAGTATCTGCGCGGATACAGCTAGTTAAAATTGAAAATAAAAAAAGTTAAATTGGAAAAAAAATGCTCTTTTTTTCAATTCTATTCCAGTGGTTTAAATGTTACGAACAGATACTGCAATTTTATTTATTTGTGTAGATATCTTATAAAAAACTAATTATTTTCCAGAAACGACTCTAGGTATAGAGTTGCATGCGCAAGATAACCCTGACGTGAAACTTCTGACAGCCTTCATACGTGGTTGCCACCTATTATCGGACCGTATCATGAAACCTTGGCTACATATTCAACCACTATACAAGCTTACTGCCCACTATACAGAATTGATGAAACACATTGATACAATTTTTGGTTTCATTTTAGCGGTATGTATTAATCTTCACGTAACCTGCGGTGTGTAAGTGGTGTATGTGATGGTGACCCCAGTCCTGAGACTTTAGCTTACCATCAGGCGAGGTAAAGTCATTTTGATGTGTCCTTTTAAAAAAAACTCAAACTGTGCAATGATTTATACCTTCTGTTTGCTTTATAGATCATTAGAGATAAACGCAAGGAACTGGCTTTGAAAATTGCTAATGGCAACGAAAATGAGGCCAAAGGTACGCTTCTAATTCTATATCAAACACATTTCTAAAATTAGCACACCGTTCAACAATAAAATTGGCCATCATAATTACCACAGAACTAATACATAATCTTAAAATATTAGCCTAAGATTATTTTAGGAGTGATGAGTATGATGAGTATTTTCTGTCGGAAAAGGGAGAATGTTGAAATCTTTAAAATAGTGAGCGCTAGAGAAAGCCGAGTCTGCCAAATTCAAGATTCCCCTACACTTATAGATGTTTTTATTTTGCTCAATATCTAATTGAAAATGTATCAATGAGTGATTTGAAATGTTTCATAACCTAAAAAAAGCGTAGGTAGATAATTTAGATAGATCATACTAAATACGAAGACTTTTTTCCATTGTTCCTTCTAATCGAATTGAAATCACACGTTTTGAGAACGTGGCGTTACCGAATCGGGCGACTGGTGTGTTACACTGTCGTGACAAACCTTCAAAGCGATTGGTTCCCTACTACACTAACACCAAATAACATGACTTTCTTAATTTTTTAGATGAAAACCAACGTAAAACTTTCCTAGATTTAATGATAGAACTATCAACCTGCAGTGATACGACATTAAAGGAGGAAATTGTAGTACTTTTAATGGCCGGTTTCGACACATCGTCCGTAGCTATAGCATTTATCTGCATGCTATTAGCAAGATACCCTGATGTACAGACAAAATTATATCAAGAGTAAGTTATACTTAAAATGAGAAAGAACCCAACAACTGAAGAAAATAAAAGTGATTCTGCAAGTCAGACTGCCATCTGACCTCCACAAACCATTGGCATACCAAAGTTCTGTAATAAGACTTTTTATCATCGCACCGCTCGCCACAGGCAGGGAATTCGTGCGCACTGTAAGGTTTGAAAGAAATTTTATTCCGCGCACGCTTAGGCTGTGGAATGATTTCCCTGCCATGGTTTTTCCTAGCGACTACAATATGGGGTTCTTCAAGAAGGGCATTAAAAGGTTTTTACAGGGTTGGCAGCGCGAGTGTGATGCCCCTGGTGTTGCCCGCGTCCGTAGGCCACGGTGACGACTTCCTATCAGGTGGGCCGTGTACTTGTCTGCCACAGTGGTAGGTATAAATAAAAGACCAGTTCAATGAAATTTTAAAGCATTTAGTATGCTAACGATGCTTAGCATGTATTTACACAGTACTGATGATGTTTCAATGAAAACGACAATAACTTATTGATACACAAACCTCCTTACCAACAGACTAAATGAAGTTTTTGGTGACTCCAAAAGACCTGTTGTATTCGAAGACTTGCCTCATTTAAAATACATGGAGGCTGTTATCAAAGAGAGTTTGCGATTATACTCACCGGCACCGATCTTATTGAGGAAAGTGGATGAAGATGTGGTACTGCGTAAGTGATACGAGCTATATAAACGGAAATAATGATCATTTTCTCAATACACACATAATTATACTCACGCCTGTTCCCCTCCGGGGTAAGCAGAGACAATAGCCCGCCAATTTGCTTCTGTCCTCATATACTTCACGCACTTCCTCTACTGTCATTAAACCTTTCCACTAAACCACTAAATTACCGAATGGATTTTACAAATACAACAATATCCTTTTTTCTTACAGCTTCAGATATAACTCTTCCCAAAGATACGGGTATAATGATAAACGTGTTTGCAACAAACCGTAACCCTGCGTACTGGGGCCATGATGCTGAGGAGTTCCGACCAGAGCGGTTTATAAATATACCACTTAAACATCCCTGTGCGTTCTTGAGCTTCAGTACTGGACCTAGAAATTGCGTTGGTGAGTGAATTTACGCCAGCGGAGGTCATCTCGAAGCCGGCGATAGCCTTTGTTTTAAAAGCTTGTTGTAAAAAAAAAGTTGTAAAGACTTGGAATTCTTTACCAGCGGATATGTTTCCTTCCTCCTATAGTCCCGGGACCTTTAAGCGGGACGTGAAAAAGCATTTGATGAGGCCGTCAAGCTCATCTATTCCCACCTGTTCTGTTGAGTTGTTCTGTTGAGTTGTTCTGTTGACAGTGAACTTGTGGGAATTTTTTTCCCATTAGTTCTGTCCACAGAACAAATGGGTAAGCAATTCGGGCCAACACTGTAGCACTACCAGTGTATGTAGTGGTGACCCCAGTCCTGAGACTTTACCTTTAGCTTACCATCAGGCGAGGTAAAGTCATTTTTACGTGTCCTATATAAGAAAACCTAGCGCTGGCTAGGGTCTTCTGGCACCGGGGTGTAAGGTATCCCATAGGGCATTTCCCTTACTCCCCGGCTTGACCCGGGCCTTCTCCGGGTTCGAGATAGCATCCTCAGGCATCCTTAGGTTTGGGAACCACGGTGTTCCCTTCAAGCCACCAGAAAAAGGAGGGGGGACGTGCTTGCTGCTAGGGTGACAGGCAGCCAAAGATAGCCTGGGTCTGATTCTGACTGTGTCTTTTTTATTAAAATGCCCACGAAAAAGCTTACCACTTCTATATGTTGTTACTTAATTTATTTTCAACTCCGCAGGGTATGGTTACGCAATGATGTCTATGAAAACTGTTCTCGCCACTTTGCTCAGACAGTACCGTTTTCGACCAATCTCTCATCAAGACTTAGGACAACCCATTGACCTGAAGTTTGACATCATGCTGAGAGCTGCCGACGATTTCCAAATACTTTTAGAAACTAGACATTAATTTTTTTAACTTATTAGGTGTGTTTATTAAAGAATTTCTTAAAATCACTGCTGTATTTGTATTATTATTAAAAGCTTTTATTTAACTTGACCTGTTTGTTTGGGGGTCAAATCTAGTAATTGAAAATATGACCTCTTGCCTGTGGACGGATAGTTCTGATATTTGGCACATAATCTTTAGTTCTGGTGACAATACAAGTTAATCTATTCTGTATCATTGTAAATCCAAGATGGCCGACGGTACAAAATAGCCGCTTACGTATTTTTCCCCTAAACTATGAACCTGGATCACAGGTTCAGTGCCATAAACATGGCCATATCATGACAGTAGTCAATTTATAAGTACAACACCTTATTAAAGTTCTTTTATTACATTGCTTACGACCAAGCATATAACTTTAACGCAATTTAACTTATTATGTTACTACTATGCATTTAGAACACTATGAATAAGTAACCATTTTTAGGGTACCGTACCCTACAGACAGCGAAGTCTTAGTAATAGGGTCCCTATTACTAATACTTCGTTGTCCGTCTGACTGTCTGTCACGAGGTTGTAGGGATCATGAACTATGATAGCTAGACAATTGAATTACGTACATTTGATATATTTTTTTTTTCACTATAACAACAAAATGCTAAAAAGAAAAGAAAAGAAATATTTAGAAGGGCTTCCATACAACAAGCGTAGTTTTTTATCGATTTTACTCGATATTAATAACGAAAACAGGTAGACGTTTGAAAAAAATCACAGAATATATTGCTGTAAGTGTACTCACTTTAAAAATAAGTAAATAAATCAAAATAAATTAAATATTTAAAGGGACTCGCATACTACAAACGATTTTTTGCCGCTTCGCCAAATAATAGTACGGAACCCTTTATGCATAAGTCCGACTCGCACTTGGCCAGTTTAAATTTATCTTCAATAGGTATTTCCAATAATAATTATAAACTCATAAAACACCATAATAAAATGTCAAACAAAATAAAACATTTGCTTAGAACATATTTATATGATAACTATATATTATTCAAACCGGTCATGTGTTACTTTGTTTGTACAAAAACATTATTTATGTAAGTCTATATTATTTACCCATTCAAACTCCATTTATTAAGTTTCTTCAACATGATTTTAGGACTATTTACGACAGTTTTGTTTATTTACTGTGCGATATTAAGATGGAAGGCAAGACATCAAATTCAGTTTTCTAAACGCTTCAAAAATGATATTAAATCCATCCCAATACTTGGACATGGGTATTTGTTAGCTACATGTAAGACGGACAGTGGTGAGTTCATTTATTTATTTATTTATTGGGGACGAAATTATACATGATATAGCCTTATACAAATAATCTTAAAAACTTATACAAATTATCAACCATGTAACCAACACAATTTTCCACGAATTGACCATAGACGTACACAGACAATTTTGTGTTTAAAATGCAATATTGCATTGGCTGACTTATTAATAAAAATGAAAGAGAAAAAAAAACGTTGTCACTACTAAATTTGAACTGAAAGCCAAAAGGGAAAGGAAGCCAAAATCAAAGTTAAAAGTAAGGGTAGTAATCAGACTAATCTAAAGTTGTAATATCTTTGTTTCTTCTGATGCCTAATTCTTTGAATATTTGTAACAATTAAAAATGAATGTGTTTTATTTTACACATAAATACGGAATACCTACCTAAATTAACACATAACTTCACCCCTTTTTTATCGAGCGGAAATCCCCACGGATACCTCCCCCGTCGGAAATCGGGAGTGGTTATGTCGGAATCGAACCGACTAAAAGCGCACGCCGTCTCGGTCTTTAATTACCGGGGTGTAAGATTACAATAATCTATACATATTATAATAAATCTGTAACTGATCGGTGTCTGTACATGGAAGATATATGAGAAAAAAAAATATTAGGGGACTTTATGAATGTAATAGATGCCAAAACAATGATTTTTAGAATTTTTGTCTGTTTGTCTGTTTGTCTGTTTGTCTGTTTGTCTGTTTGTCGGTTTGTCTGTTTATCCGCAAATCTTTGTGCGCGCTAAAATCAAAAACTACTGGAGGGATTTTGATCATACTTGGTACGATTATAGTTCATAGTGCTGGGCAACATAATAGGCTACTTTTTATACAAGCTGATACTCGCGGCTTCGCCCGCGCTGCGTTTTTAGGTCCTTTTTGTTCATATCTTCGGTTCTACTTAACCAATTACAACCAAACATACGGTAAATTTTTAGTCTAATGACGCGATGGACGTAAAAAATACCGAACGGATTTTGATGCGGTTTTTTTTATTAGAAAGGTCTTGGTTAGATTCAAAATCTTACACATATTTGATCACAATCGGCTCATTAGAACATGCAATATAGTAAAAAACGCGAAAATCGACGTCCACGCGGGCGGAGCCGCGGGCAACAGCTATAAATAAATAAATTTAAAAAATAATAAATTATCTCTCGCGCTCCAGCTGACCCCGGGCCATCTCCGGTTTTAAGATGGCTTCCTCAACCCCTCATCACGCCACTTCACCGACGGTGGGGTGTAGGGTGACAGGCGGCCGTCCTGTCACCCAACCGTCGCCGTGCAGACAATCAACTCGCCCCCCACTCGCTCCCCACTGTGCCCTCTGCTAGTCATGGTATAGGATGGTATCCGTTAGGATTTCCGCACGATAACAAAAAACTATAATACATCAATGCAACCAGGTATGCTGTTAAATTGTATTGTCTGCCTAATAGATCGATGGAAACTGCTCAAAATGTTTGGCGAAGAAGTTCTTAAACAAGGTGGTGCTTTGTGTTCGTGGCACTTTCACAGATTGTATTTCAGTAAGTGGCACTAATTTTTAATGGTTACGATGGTTACGCTGTCCTGTCACCCAACCGTTGGCGCGCAGATAATCAGCTCGCCGCCCACTGTGCCTTCTGCTAGTCAGAGGGACACGTAGAGAGCCTCGGAGCAGCCCTCTAGAGGGCCACTCCCAGCCCGACCGGATTGGTCACAGGCAGCAGCTCTTCAGCTTAAACAAAGAACTGCTCGGAAGACGAAAGAATTACGATGGTAGGTTACGAAAAGTGGTAAGGCATTTCCAATACGTTTGTAAAATTGCAAACTTTGAGGGATTTTTAACCAGGCCTGGGGCCTAAGTCAGTAATATTACGTTTTGAGTAGGTGTGATTTTATAGATTATGAATTTTTATTTTTAGATATTAATTTTTCAAAGTCTAACTGAAAATTAACCAAACTATGAGTTGATAACGGTTTGATAACCTCACGAAAGCGTAGTTAAATTTTAATTTGACAGATCATACCAAATAAAAGATTTTTGCCCACTTTTCCTTATAATTGAATTGAAATCACGTGTTTTTAAAACTTAGCGTTACTGTATCGGGCGCCATATTCAGTAAAATTACGTTTTCAAAACATGTGATTTCACGAAGGTTATCAAGGCAATTCTTTGAAATCTTTACAAATTATTCTCATACTCATCTAAATTTCTTTAACTATTACAGTGGTAGCAGACCCTATTATAGCCAACTCTATATCGAAGTCCTGCTTGGAGAAAGACGATTTCATGAAGTCAGCAGCACCGCAAAATATCACTGGGAGCGCTGTCGCAGATGGTTAGTTCAACCGCCTTCCATAAAGAGCTTGAGTAACCTGGTATACCTGCTGGTGAGCAGCAGGTATACCTCCTGACTAACAAGGCTACTTTTGAGGGTGACTGTACATAATGAGGCATCATTATGTACATTCACCCTCAAAAGTAGCCTAACACAAGGTTAAAAGGACCAATCCATGTCGCATTTGCTCTCTTGCTCTGTGCTCTTCCACCTGTACTGTCGAGGACTTATGAAGAGTAACGGACAACGTTGTAGCTGTGGCAAGTATTGGGCTGAAAGATTATTAGTCATTGCACAGAAATATTATCTAGATAAAATGGGCAAGTGGGTGCAATATATTGCATGCTTTCCTAATAGAGCTCTCATTAAAGCGACCACTGCCGCGTTCAGGACATAAAAATAGTAATTCAATATCCATTGCAGATATGAATATCGACAATCTCTTATGTGTCACCTCACTAGTTTGCCCGCCACAGCACGAAAATGACTTCACATTGTGTGTGGTTTATCGAAAAGTGACACGCGCGAAATTTTGTTTTTATTCATGATAGGCTTACGTTTGATCTCAATCTCACCTGATGGTAAGTGAAGATGTGGTCTACGATGAATCACGCTTGCCTAGAAAGAACCTATTCACTCGTGACTTGAAAACTCCTGAAACTTGAAAACTCGTGAAAAAAAATGTATGCGATTGACATCATAACCGTTCTATGTATATATAAGTGTTCTGTGAGTCATTGCCTCAATGAAGAAGAAGGTACCGCTCACCTTAGCCTTAAAATCTATGATAAAATAATAAACCTAATATGAATTAATTGAGGGGATTTTTTGAGGATTGAATTTTTGAGCTGACAACGCAGGAGACTTTGATCTCCAGGCTAACAGCACAAAATCCCTGTGAGCTCTGGCTACCCAACTTACCACCGGGAACAGGGTGTATATACGATCTCGTAACCTTACACATTCTTTACTCCCCAGTGCCAATCTGGCGTCCTCGCCGCAAGTTACTGCTTCCCACATTCGGTCAGAAACACTTGATGCAGGATGTGGAGATATTCTCCAAGCACAGTATGACTTTGGCGAATAATTTACATAAAGTTGCCGACCAGGGAGTTCTGTCAATAATACATTATGTCACGATGTATACCATGGATTCTGTTTGCGGTGAGTTTTAAATTCACTGGGTCCCCAATTTTCGATATCTCGGCTCTCTTATTCAGGCTGATGGGTAAATTGATCGTGCAGTGAAGCACAGAATTGACGCAGGTTGGATAAATTGGCGGCAGGTCAAGGCTACAAAATGTGACCGCAATTTGCCCTAAGTATTAGGGAAAAAATTATAAAACAACTAGCTGTTGCCCGCGGCTCCGCCCGCGTGGATGTCGAAATCCGTTTCAAAAACTATCCTATCTCTCAAGTTGGATCGAACTGCACATGGTGTGCGAATTTTATTATAATCGGTTAAGTGGTTTAGGAGTCCATTGAGGACAAACATTGTGACACGAGATTTATATATATTAAGATTATCAGACCTGCCGCCCTGTTATATGGGTCGTTATGCTATGGCTTTGAAAGCGATGGAAGAAAGACGGAAGCGGTCTGCCCGCAGCAAACTATCGATAGTAGGTATTGTTGCTCGTAAATAAAAAAACTGTTGATATTGTCGATACCTACTGCCATTTATCCACGAAAAACAATACTATCGATAGTATTGATAGTTTATTCTTCGCGAGGAACAATACTATCGACAGTATTGCAGTTATTCAATAATATTACCTCGTTTTAAGCTATCGATAGTATCGACAAGAGGCACATACACCATCGATATTTGAGTGATTTGTTGGCTATCGATAGACTATCAATTAACTATCGATAATCGACTATCGATCGGCAACACTAATATACAGTATATTTCAGAAACGACACTAGGTACAGAGGTACATGCGCAAGAGAACCCCGAAGTGGAAGTTTTGAAGGCTATCGAAAGCGCCTGTCATTTATTAGCGGATCGAATTATGAAACCCTGGCTGCACTTCAATCTGATATACAAGCTGACTACCCATGGCGCACAATTATTGGGAAACACTGAAACTATTTTTAATTTCATTCAAGAGGTGAGTACCAAGGTAAATGATTTGATGAAGTCTAAAAATGGTCCTAAAAAAACTTAATGTAGGTAGGTAATCCTCGCTATAATATTTTGCATAGTTAGTCACCACGAACAGCTCCTGCTCTTACCATTTACAAACAAAAAAGAACCAACAAAAGTTTATTTGTACGATTATAACCAAGTTACCAATTTAGGAACAGTAAAACATAAAATTGCCTTAAATTGAACACGTGTTTGGAAGAACAATCAGGAATCAGGTTATAATCCCGTATAATATTTCATTTCTTAGGAGGGGGACAGCGCGTACGCAGTCCCCACTACCAAAAATTACGCATCCGAGTTATCCACATTAGGGATAATCGCAGGGGTCAGCCATACCGCAGTGCAATGGTTAGGCCTCGCCCTGGGGGAACCGCCTTAGTGATCACGGTATCCCCTATGCCAGGTAAGTATGCTTTCACTCTGTTCGGCTGGGGTAGTCATTCCCTTGCGGAGAGTCTTAACACCGACTTACTAAAAAATAGCACAACGCCATCTATTAGTAAGTAATGAGAACTAAAAAGTACGTCTATAAAAACTACACTCACCACTTTTAGACATTACCCAATCTGAGTGCATTTTAATGCTGTTATTTGAAGCACAAGTCAATTAAACATAGATACTTAGTTTATTCTTACTGACTTTTCTTACTAACACAAACGAACCAATCAAAAAATAAAACAAGATGTTTAAAATAATACAGAGTTCATTGAACAGAGAGCATGAGTTCGTTGAACAAGTAATACTTAAAGAAAATGTAGTCTACATTATGTCTGATTGCTTTACAGCTCATTACAGAAAAACGCAAGAAACTGGCTTCGAATTACACCTATAATGATGAAAATGTGATCAAAGGTATGGATTGTATAAATATATTCGTAGTTCAAAATTCTAGACAAATACTCTTTGGTATTCTAACACAAACTCTACAAGCATCAAATCGGAGTATCGTTTATTGCCAACAAATTTTAAAAGGAGTTACACCGCCCTAGTGTTATGAATTTCTTTTGGATACTGTAAGCACGTGTTGTTAAATACAAAGAAATTGTCGAGTCTCACTCGCCCGATGTAGCTCATTCCGAATAAGGACATTCTTTACCTCGATTTGATGGAATGGTTTCATAATATATAGTTGAGAATACTTGAGAAGTTAAAAGTTTTTACCTGGATGTTGCTAAGAGCATTGACAAAGGCGCCTTTTCAATACAAATAATAGTCTACGCGATAGGGTCCGACCGTTCCGCTCCGATTCCGGTAGGCCCTCGGCCAGAATGCATTCACAATGAAAAACTATTGCCACAATTACTAAGGGCACAATACAATAGATTAGTTTGAGGTAAAGTACTAATTATTAAGCTATGGATTATGCTTTGACTGTATTGTATTTGTATTCAGTGAAATTCACATGAGGTGACTTGTTTCTAAATCTTCAATCTTGTTATTCGAAATGAATGATTTGAGTCTGTCTGCCGCACTCAGAAAGGTTCCTTAAATTAGTCCTAAATGATACTTAACTAATTATCATTAAATCTGTTAATTGATGGAACATCCCAGAGTCATAATTTAAGGGTACATTAGTTAATCACAACTTTAAGTTTTGTAGAGCGGTGCAATGACAAAATCAAAGTATCGATAGGGCATCGATAAGGCGTCGGTGTAGCCACACCTAAAAAGCGTTAACAGTAAAAAGTAGAAAAATAATATTAAACACATTCAAAACTTTTATTTATAGTAGTATAAATTACAATCCGTTCTTTTACTGTTAGTTTTTATATATAGATGAAATTAAATACCTATTTTCATATACTGATAATAAAACATCTGGACTCTTTTATTCTATGGCATCACTGACAACTGCCAATGTCAATATAGCCAACGTCAAATTATTTTGCATTGTTCAACAGACACAGAAATAAAGGAATTTTAAAATGATATTGTTAGTTGCGATGAAAAATGAATTCTGTTTAATAATCGCAAGCGCTCGGAAAGTTGGTTGGATCCTAGTTCAGCACCTAAACAATGCCCTAAACGAAAACTTACCCCTAGAAAAGTGATGGTGACTGTTTGGTGGTCTAGCGCCCGGTGTGATTCATTACAGCTTCTTACCAAACGGGGTGAGCATTACTGCAGATGTATACTGTGAAGAACTGAACACAATGATGGAGAAACTAGCACATCTGCAACTAGCATTCAATCGCTCGTCTCCGTTGCTCCTACACGACAATGTGCGACCTTATACTGCACACTGCACAGCAGACGGTCTCCAAGTTGCAAGAACTGGGGTTAGAAGCTCACCGCATCAATAAACTGCCGCTGCGTTGGCAAAGATGCATTGATTGTATGGGTAATTACTACTTCGATTAATACAAATAAAAATACATGAAAATAAAATCGTTTAATTTTTTTCGTACATAACGGCAATTTCATAGGTAAAGACCTAATTGGGGCACGGCTAGCCACGAGGTGGGTATCTATGAGGATTTCCTCACGATGATTCTATTTTTTTAGATGTAAAAATCAATCCTTAAAAGTTAAGTAAGGGTTTTGTATCACTTAACTTTAAAGTGTCATTAGGGGTGTTAATGAATCCTTAACTGACTCTGAGTGGTAACTTTTTTCAAATTTTACTAAGGAACAACTTAAGTATCCGTTAAACGTCTCTGAGTGCGGCAGTGTAAGTTTAACTTTGAATCAATTAATTGACAACGATTAACTTTCTGTTCTTTTTATGTAATTTCATTGTAGTTTTCCAAGTTTATAAGGGGGACAGCGCGTACGCAGTCCCCACTACCAAAAATTACGCATCCGAGTTATCCACATTAGGGATAATCGCAGGGGTCAGCCATACCGCAGTGCAATGGTTAGGCCTCGCCCTGGGGGAACCGCCTTAGTGATCACGGTATCCCCTATGCCAGGTAAGTATGCTTTCACTCTGTTCGGCTGGGGTAGTCATTCCCTTGCGGAGAGTCTTAACACCGACTTTCACAAAAATGGCATAACGCCATCTATAGAGTTAGTGGGAACTAAAGATAATGTACTTTGGCTTTTAACAGCGCACAGACCTGTAATTCAACATCATGCTGAGAGCTGCCAATATATTCCAAGTAGTTTTTGAATCTAGACATTATACTCGTATTTATTTACTTCGTTAATAAAGTGTGCCTCTGAATTCGGAGGTTTCTGAATACCTTTTCAACCTAGTCTAGTAGATATTCTGTTCCACATAGCTAATGTGGTTCTCGTGATTTTTAGATGGAAATTGCCGCAAGAGTTTCCTTGAATTGATGATAAAATCACCAGATTGCAGTGACCATATACTAAAGGAGGAAGTTCTGGTTCTTTTAACCGCTGGTGTCGACACATCGGCAATAGCTATCTCATTCACTTGTATGCTATTGGCTAGACATCCTGATATACAGGCAAAAGTATATAAAGAGTAAGTTAACTATAAAATATACAGTGCCAAAGAAAGTGAACGACTAGGTACGGAGTAATAATTTTATTACCTTCCAAGAGTCAAGCCGTGATGTAAGAGAATTCAAGTAGTTTTAGACAGATGTCGATGTACCTACCTATTTGTTACGCCAAATTCTGAAGAGGTATTCAGATATTATGATTTGAAAAAAGAAAGGGACCAACTTCGGTCAACATTTCCAAATGTTCGGAATAAGCACTTTTGGATTTTTCATCCGCCTTCGATTTCATGAATCATGATGAGAAAAATCAAAAAGTAAAGATATTTTGAATACACAAAGATATTTAGCACACAAATTTTTGACAATGATTAAATTAAATGTTCAATAGTAACAAATCCATAAAAAATATTTAGAACAAAAGTGCAGTAGTAAGACATGCTTACTTCGGGTATAGATTGCGCTGAATTATGGACTAAATACGACAGTACAAAATAATTTGTGTAGGATGTCATAAAAAATAGAACTTTAAGTTATATTGAGGAAGCGCGTGAAGTGTGTATGAACAGAAGCCTGCAGATGGCGGGGAGGGATAAAGGCGTGAGCATATATTATTATGTATATAATTACACAGTTATCACCTTACTTATAGATTGAAAGAAGTTTTTGGCGACTCCAGAAGAAATGTTTTGTTCGAAGACTTGCAGCATTTAAAATACCTGGAAGCTGTTATCAAAGAGAGTTTGCGATTATACCCACCAGTGCCGGCCCTATTAAGGAAAGTCGACAATGATGTTATTTTACGTAAGTTATTGCTACTTTTTTTTAATACCAAACGATAAAATTAAATGAAATTTCCATATTTGAACAAGCGATTTGTACGTCAAATGTTGGGCCTCGATTCTGCTAAAGGCAAACCATTGTCAAGCGGGTCATGCCACTGACATTATAAAAAATACTATTTAAATTGTAGACTTTACCGTTATACAGTTAAAATCTAAAATCAAATGAAAAGAATTCATTAAACTTTTTCATTCGTTCGACAAAAAAGAATTTCATTTTAGATTTTAAACTGATAGTAATAAAGACCAAAATTAAGTGGTATTTTCTTGTAGTGTCAGTAGCATGACAATGGCTTGTTTTAACAGAATCGAGGACCTGGACTATAAGGAATTATTTAATTAACTTGATATTACATCTTACAGCATCGGGTTTAACTCTGCCCAAAGACACAGGGGTACTAATAAACGTATACGCAACACATCGTAACCCTGCGTATTGGGGAAGTGATGCTGAGGAGTTCCGTCCAGAGCGGTTTATAGATACACCACTTAAACATCCCTATGCGTTCATGAGCTTTAGTACTGGACCTAGAAATTGCGTTGGTGAGTCTTATTCTGGAAGTAGATTTTGCTTGATGTAAAAATATACCTACTGGATTTTATGACGGAACCACGATATAGAAATGCGTTATTGATACATCTCCTCTCCGCTTAGCGTCAATGGAGATCGCTATGCAGAGATGTGGAATATTTGTATGGCGCAATGGAAGCGGAGATGTGAGCGGCGTGCTGTGGCTGTGAGCGATGTCACCCTTCCCCCCTTTCACCCGCCAGCAACCCTCAGAGCCTCGCGCGCGCGCCGGCCATCTTGCTAAATACCGTACACGCCAGCACACGCGTCTATTGTGAATAATTTGCGCAGTTTGTTGTTAAGTATAAGTTCTTCTTCTTCAAGTAAAAGAAGATACCGAGTCAAACGGGGTGAATAGGGATAAAGGGGTGAATAGGAACAAAATGGTCAATTAAATTTTGCAGTTATTATCTTCTATGCGAAACTATAAACCACTTTCACGTCACGATGAAAACTATCATCGAATATTCGGTTAAATGCTTGAAAATTTTTAAAATAAACTATTTAATAAATTCTAATGACCATTTTATCCCTTTTCACCCCTTCATTCCTATTCACCCCGCTTGACGTTATTTTTTGTAATAATAACGACAATATTCTATCGTGTCAGAATACGTACTTAGGTACTGAACACTTAACACACCGCACATCTCTCGCATAGCATACAGCACACCGCACACCTCTCCGCTTTGATGGAGTCCACCGAGCTGAAAACCATTTTCTACTCGCACAGCACGCAGCACACATCTCCGATTTGGTGGAGTCCCGGTTTAAGTCTTATCTTAAGTGCATTTTGTATGGTCAGAGTTAATTATGTTAAACGTGACTCTGCTCTCTGCAATATCTGTCATGATAGTAGTCACCTTTTACTTGATTTTGAAACCTACAACTTTTAAATCCTGGACAATTGAGAAGTGTACAACTTTTGTGCGCATACATGGGAAAATGTATCCTTATATTTTACAACAGAATATGACCAGGATAAGAAAAAACCCAAAAACTACCAAATAAGCGATGATGGTGTTCCAATATGGCCGCATTTAGTGCATAAAAGCGTTCAACCTAAAACATTTTTATTTAATTTATTGTTTTACTCGTACCTTTTCTTTTTCAATTTACAGGATATGGCTACGCAATGATGTCTATGAAAACTGCTCTCGCCACTTTGCTTAGACATTACCGTGTGCTTCCAACCTCTCCTAAAGATTTAGGCCAACCCATAGACCTGAAGTTCGACATTATGCTGAGAGCTAACGATGGATTTCAAGTAGTTTTAGAATCTAGATTCTAGATTTTCTTTTGTTATTTAAAGAAAATTGATGTACTTAATATTAGAAATTCCTAAAATAATGTTATCTATTCTCTTAACCGTTTCTAAATAAATGAATGTATTTGTAATACATATATTTTTTGACAGTATAAATAAGTACCTATATCAACACTGACATTAACGCCGTATTAAGGTTATTTCATAATTGCATAATAGTTAAGTTCATATTATAGTTAAGTTTTAGTCTCTACCTACTTAATTTCGTCTACGCTTTTAGGCATGCCAGTTTACCTTTTTTTAAATA
This sequence comes from Lithosia quadra, assembly GCA_963576445.1. Taxonomy (NCBI): domain Eukaryota; kingdom Metazoa; phylum Arthropoda; class Insecta; order Lepidoptera; family Erebidae; genus Lithosia; species Lithosia quadra. The sequence continues at coordinate 16,645,463 of OY754879.1, forward strand.
CCTAAGCATTAAGGGGGTTATTTTTACCCTGTAGTTCTAACACTTTATTTTCGCTAAGAATTTTATCATTATCAAGGGTGAATCTTGAAATTGGACAAGGACAAAATATTCAATTGATTCTCTTGGTGCCCATTATGTTAAATTATTATGTGTTAAATTTAAGAGTTTATTCTTATTTGTTAACATCTTTGAAGTAACGGGTGCGAAAAGAATTTACTGAAATGCTAAATTTCAAGATTCACCCTCAATTTTTTTTATTGATAGGTACCTACCATAATTTTTTGCACAATTTATTTTGGCACAATTTGGGTGATGTTGTTATGATTGCTTTAGAAATTTTATGATGTGAATTGGTTGATGAAATAGCAACTTGAAACTATGTATTATTAATTATTGACTAATACTAAATTATGCTAATAATTCTCATTAAAAAGAAAATATCACTATGAGAAAGAAAGATCTTCCATGCGTGGCCTAGGTAGCGAGGTACGTAAACGCGATAAATACGTAAACCAAGAAAAAACAAGTACTCCAATTATTTACTCAAATAAACCTTGTGCTAATTGTTTTAAGGTTGATAATTGTATTTCATAGATGTATCAGAACTAGTGTCTACAGTTCCGGACATCACAGAATTTCCCTGCAAGACTAGTTGCCATTTAATTCTGGGTATAGGCAGAGGTGCAAACATTAGGGATTTTTTAAACTGATTTCGAAAAAGGAGGAGGTTCTCAATTCAGATGTTTATTTTCTTATGTATGTTCGGGTAGGTACCTATATCTCTGTCAATAAACGGAATTCTAAAATTTATTTTTATTAGACAGCTATTTATTCCAAAATTGTCTATTTAAATTTCGTAAAGATCTGATGACAAGTTTCGGAGACAGACAATGGAACTCTTCCATAAATGCCAGCATATCATTCACGATTTCTGCTATCATACATATCATTTTGACATTGTTCATGCAATTTAATAACATAACATTACGCCTAGGTATATCCGTAAAATAGGCCATTAACAAGACAAGTTGCTAAGTTCCTCGCTGCTATTAAAAAAATTCTAAGGAAAAAGTTTCACTTACTTGTTCAAAAATCGAACAATATGTTGGGATCGACACCAGTCGAAGTAAAAATACCTACCTTGATCTATTCCTAACTTAACACGGATTAACAACGGCAACAGCTAGTACATAATATTACTAGTTGTTACCCGCTGCTCTGCCCGCTCAAGCCGTTTCGGAGAAGTTCGACAACAAACACTGTGACATGAAATGCGTTAGTTCGTTCTTAATTAATTTCGATTGAAATTGCACTTATTATCCCGGTTTGCAACCCCTGGCTCAGTTCAGGAGAGTTCAATCAACTCTCCTAGTGCTTCCCGGTTGCATCTCGCCAGTCTTGCTGAGTCAGTTACACGATTACAATCCACACTCGCAAGGTAAGTGTTTTTTGTTTTTTTTTTGTTAGAGTATTTTGATAATTTTGCAACAATTTATAATCAAGTTTGTCATTGCTTTGTGAACGTAAATTGTACATTAAAATATTAATGAGATTTCTCTCTTAAAAGCCATAAAGTAGCTAATTGCAAGTAGACATGCATACTAATATTTGCACTGAGCGGGAATCGAACCCGCGCCCTCTGTCATCGTTTTAAAGTCTTAAATTAAATTATATTTTGTAGAGCAAATGAAAAAGTTTAATAAATTCTTTTCATTTGATTTTAGACTTTGACTATACAATCGTAAAGTCTACAATTAAATTGCAATTTTTGGAGTGGTGGTTTGCCTTTAGCAAAATCGAGGCCCAGGTGTGTAGGGGCTTACAATTGAGGCAGGCTTGGGCCCTATTAGATCTTGGTCAGGCCCTAAACCATATTGTAGATTTTTTTAAACATAATCACGCCAGTTTAAGCTGGTATTCTGTAGACGGGAACAGGTTTGTAATAAGTAGGAGCGTTTATCGCAAATTACCGGTCGTCTCGCTATAACATACAAGTTATCTATTTTTGTACTTAAGTCGTAAAGACATACACAGATTTATAGTGGACTGGATAGCGCGTGTGCATTAAATAGTATAACTAACTTCTAAATCCTATTGGTCGATAATTGTATCTTTTTCGTGCGGAAATCCCCACGGATACCACCCCCGTCGGCCATCGGAGGGACTCGAACTGATTTAAATCTAGAGAATCCTATACTATCAAGGGCACATGAAGGGCAAAAAGATAGCGCTGCAGGTATAGGATTCCCTTTGCGCTATCGTTCGCCGTGATATTGACCGGTCCGGCTTGCCCCTAAAGCGCCTAAAGTTACCATAAGGTAAGGTTCTAGGTCATCCGGGATGCGAGAGAAATGCCCTCGCATCCCGGCTAACCTAGAACCATCTAAGGTTTTAAGATGGCCCCCTCGAACCCCTGAAAGTCTAATAGTCCTCTACAGGGCCACTTCCGTCTCGGCTGGAATTGGCCACAAGGAGTTTACCACGTGTAAGTTCCCGAACACCCACCCCGAGGATTATATCCACCTATATCTCAGAAATTATAAGATGTTGACGAATCAAGCCAACCCCGAAGTTAAGTAATGGGCTGTGTTGATCGCAGGTCGAGTCGACTGTGAAAATAAATTTTAGTGGTCATCCAAGCCCAAGAGTCAGATGGACAGCGAAATGAGCAAACATGGGTCGAGTTTACCACTAAAAAAATTCTGTGGTCAACTGGGCCCGCGGGTTAAATTCTCCTTAGGGATCACTTGGAGTCAACTGATCTGATTTATAGAATAGTAGGTCGTGTTAGGTCAAGTCGACCAAAAAAAACTAGCAGTGGTCAATTGAGCCCTGTTAGTAGTAGGTATTAGATATAATATCGATAAAATACTTAGGTACCTATGTTGAATTTTTAAAATTGTTGACATTTAAAAATATCATCATTTTTTATATTAACTTTCACACTGCGGAAACGTAAATGTACTGAGAGATTGCTTGACAAATATACGAACATTAAGAAATTACATCCACAACACATCTATCTTCCATACACTATACAATAAATATCATTGGAGTGTCTGTCTGTAACGTTAAAATAATAAATTCAATGAATTCATCATATAAAGTTTATCTTTCGTCGGTCTTTCTGTTTGTTTGGTAAAGGTAAACTTTGGAATGGCTGAACCTGGACTTTCACTAGCAGATAGGTAGTTAAAAAACACAAATATACATAGACTTCTTCGATTTTAGCTAAAGATAGCGAAGAGAAGAAAAGATCAATGCAACCCCTTCCTAGTCACCCCACCCCTTCCCTTCAGGGTAGGCAGCACTTATGTGACACCATTTGTGTTGCACACGTCCATAGGCCACAGTGACCATCAGGTGAACCGTGTGCTTGTCTGCCACTTACGTTGTATTAAAAAAAAAATTATACCTTAAAAACAATCCACGCAGGCGAAGTTGCATGCACAACTAGTATACAATAAAGAAAGTAGTAGGTATTTATTTGTTGATTTTGATTGAAAAGATGTTAATTTGCGGTTTTGCTATCCGGCTTCATGACCCAGCGTTCTGTGCACTCCACTTTTGTCGGACATAGATACAATTTGTAGACCAGTAGGTCACTACTTATAGTCTCGTTATCCGTCGACATTACAAGTCAAAATTATCATCCGTTCCCAAATCTTGAATTCAAACTACATTTGCCATTAATACATATATCGGAAACGATTATTTTTTTGATGGTTGGTAATTTTAATGTATCATACTATAATGATTACGAGTATGTCCCGCAGGTTCATCTGTGGTATACTTTGATCCCTTTTGGAAGCCATTTAACTCATAATATATCTTATATTCTCATCAATAATATATAGAATTTTTTCCGATCGGTAGTAGCGTAATGATATACTTATATTGCCTACAACCTTTTTGATAAACAGGCTATCCAACAAAATAATATTTTTTCGATTCCAACCTGTACTACCTAAGATTACCACGTTTAACTAAACAAATAAACAAACTAACACTTAAGTTGTATAATATTAGTATAGATAGATAGGTATTATCATATTACTGTTATCAATTTAATAAATATCTATTATATATCTATTCCAGATGCAGTGTTTCATATGTGTCACATATATGATGGTTCTATGCACCGCGAATCCAACGAAACCACGAGCTATTGCTGCGACCCACGAACAACGTTCCTTGTTCAAGGACGTCATTGAATCCTTGCGAATCCGTTCTCATCTACCTGAAGAGATAAGTCCGAACGATGAGAATAATCTATCACACAATTATGATAGATATGGATTTGAGGATGAGCCATCTCCCTTGCTTAGTGGCTCTGATTTTACCCCAAGAAGGAATGATAGAATCGAAATGCCAACCTTAAAATATCGATTCCCAAAAAATTTAGATCTTAACTCAGACGATAATATGCAATCTAAGGAAACAGTAGTACTATTTATCGATTCAAAACTGACAACACAAAAACCTAAAAATATTAAGGTACAAAAACGACCTAGTGTTAATAGAGTAAAATTGCAAAATAAAGTTAAAGAAAATGAAGAAAATACAACAGATTTTGATGACAACTTTCCGTTTAGTAACACAATGATGGGACAAAGTCAGATTGGCCACAGAGAATCACAAACAGTACTGAAACCAACAGTAATTGTTAATATCAGAGGGTCTGTGAATCACAGAGACAGCGATATCAGACTTGAAGCGAGAGAAAAAGAGAGAATGAATAACGACAGTGGTGCACCGATTCAGAATATATTTAACATCAACCAAGAAGTAAAAATCGTTAAGGAAACAGATAGGAAGAGACCTGTACAACAAGATATAAAAGCAGTCGTAGGAAAAGATAAAAAAATAGAAGATGAGAAGTCAGAAGAAAACTTAATGATATGTGAAACAACAAGAAGCTCTGCAAAGGCGGAGGAAAATCGTAAATATGATAATGCATTTCAAATACTGCTATCTATTTAAATAAAATTATCTATAGGACTAGCCATGTGATCTTCAGCCGGAGAAGAAAGCCGTTGCATTGAAAGTATCATAAAATATTGGATTAATAACATAAGTTACATACAACACAATAATGATAGGAACCAAACATGTAATGGTGACACCACACTTCGCTATTCGTGTATTTTGCTTTAATCGCATGAATATTCGCCATAGTCACTCTTCTATGACGAATAATTGTGGAGGGTTTAGTCACCTATAAGAATTTCCTCGAATACAATATAGGCGAATAGCGAAGTGTGGTTTCACCATGAGATTTAAGCAACGCAATATGTTAAAAAGATATTAGTTATTATAATAGTGCTAATTGAAAATGAAAACTATCAATATTAAATTCTAAATACTTTCTTACAGTTAAAATGACTTTGTTTTTAGTTAAATCAATGGCATACTGCTTAATTTAAAATCTGTAATTTATTAATAACATTAAAAGATTCCGACTTATTGATTAGGCGAGTGGACCTTATAAGATTATTTATAGGTACCCTTATTAGGTACTATCATAACAGTATTTTTTTACTAACTTTTAAACTCGCGTTCCATGATATAATTTTAACGGGATTTTACGCGATCATGGTATAGGTATGTACAATTGTACATACCTTTGGAATGCCTAAATTTGGAATTTTAGTACTTATTTTTATTTAGTTTTAATTATATATTTTTTCACACGTTACTACAAATTTGCATGATGTAGAAAACTGTTGAGTATATAGTACCTACTTATAATTTTATAGCATAGCATTTGCCCAGTTGCGTCCCTTCCGATCTTCCCTGGATATGGTGGAAGTCATTAAATAGACTTCGGACCCCAGGTCGGCCAAAGTTAAGAAAATCGGTCTTCATAGGATTTCTCGGATGATGCAGACCAGTGCGGCAGCGGTGCGGGTGTGTAGCTACCCCGCAGATTATGGCATGGCATGACTATGGCCAGGGCCTCGATTCTACTAAAGGCAAACCACTGTAATACCACTGACACTCTAAAAATGCTACTTAATTGTAGACTTCACTGTTACACAGTTAAAGTCGAAAATCAAATGAAAATAATTCATTTAACTTTTTCATTCGCTCTACAAAATATCATTTGACTTTAGACTTTAGCCTGTAACAATAAAGTTGACAATTAAATGGCATTTTTTAGAGTGTCAGTGGTTTGTCTGTAGCAGAATCGAGGCCCTGTTAACATGTGCTGCATACCTACATTCATAGGACATGATAGATGAAGAAGAAAGAGGTAAAGTCATTTTGACGTGTCCTATTATAAAAAAAAATTATAACGAATGCGTTCAACGTACATCAATTAATAGTTTGCCATCAAAAGTATTATTAATAACTTTCCGGACGATTTTCATCATTTTTGTCTACAGTTAGGCAACGATATAACCCCATTGGAACCATCAAAATGCTTTAGTCAACTCACATAGTGTTAAATGAAGTTATTAAAAAATATTTCCCTATAAATCCTTGTCTTATTAAATGCTAACACCTACTACCGAAACGAAAGGAACCTACCTAGTTCTTTAAATTATCTCATCTTAATCTTAATATATATAAATCTCGTGTCACAATGTTTGTCCTCAATGGACTCCTAAACCACTTAACCGATTATAATAAAATTCGCACACCATGTGCAGTTCGATCCAACTTGAGAGATAGGATAGTTTTTGAAACGGATTTCGACATCCACGCGGGCGGAGCCGTGGGCAACAGCCAGTTTCCCTATAAATCCTTATCTTATTAAATGCTAACAACTACTGCCGAAACGAAAGTTACCTACCTAGTTCTTTAAATCTTCTCGTTCCTTAAATATTTTTTGAGACAACATTGGATTTTTAAACTAATAAGTTTTTTAATAACTAGTTCTTCTTTAACAACCAATTGTTTTAGTTATAATATTTTATGTAGAAGTTATATTTATATAGTCAAACGCTCTTTAATATAAAAAAACGTTATTATTTCAAGCAAATTTTCTTTTCAAACTTTTGTCTGTCTGTCTGTTGGCATTAGGTAATCTTTGAAACGGCTTCGCTGATTTTGACTAAGGTGAATATTATAAGGTGTAACATAGTCCACTTCACAAAAAAAATAGTTCCACGCAAAATAATTATGATCTAAGTCTACGTGGACAGACTAAATTGGCACTAATAGTATTGCAATATATCAAAAGCTTAAAAGGTTTTAAAAAAGTCGTTTCGTTAAAATAAAATCATTTCCAAATACAGTTATTTTTCGTAAATCCAAATTTAGTACGGATAATAAAACTCTATCCGTCTTCCTTCATTACAATAAAACCGTTAACAACCTACGCTTCTACGCCCAAAATAAACAATATAGCATGATATTAGCCTTATCCAATATACCATGTATAATTCCTAACTTTTTGATTAAATTAACAAGACATGGAAAACAAAAATAATTAAACCATGATTCATTACATACATAGCGATTCCTTTTTTAATCGACTTTGAAAAAGGAAGAGGTTCTCAATTTGACTGTATTTTTTTGTTTGTTACCTCAGAACTTTGAACTGGGTGAACCGATTTTGATGATTCTTTTTTTATTTGATAACTGGCGCTTCTCGTGTGGTCTCGTTCTAATTTAGTCAGCTGAAGTCAGTTTTTGGAAGAATTATATTTATAGTCAAAAGGCTCGCGTTTGACCACAATCTTACCTGATGGTAAGTGATGATGTGGTCGACGGTGGAGCAACCTTGCCCAGACTCACTCTAGACTTAAAGAATCCCAGCTTATAGCTTTCTAGAATCCTTTTTATCAAATAAAAACATCATCAAAATCGGTACCTACACTTCGTTTATAGTTCTGAGATAACAAACATAAAAATATAGTCGAATTGAAAACCTCCTTTTTTGAAGTCGGTTAAAAAACGGAGCCGCGGGCATCGGCTAGTCTGTGACTAAAAAGGCTGACTTCATAAACTCGTGGGTTAACGAAATGATCCAGAATAATCAGCATGATAGTAACTGGCTATCTTGAAGCGCGTGGGCCTAATAGTCAGTAACTTGATACCGTAAGTATTATAGGCCTACGTTCTGGCATACCTTAGTATGTAAATTGCCATGGTGATCAAACCATATGCTTTCCAACATGATGAGTCATGTCCATATTCTTTCGATTTAAGTTCAATTTAATACCTTCGAAGATTACAACAATGTAAGTGCTTCTAATCAATATCACTCATCATTCTCTGAACTTTTTTCCCATCTTAGTTGGGGTCGGCTTTCCAGTCTAACTGTGATGCGGCTGAACTTCGATATTTTCTGTGGAGCGACTGCCATCTGACCTCCACAACCAATGGTCATTATGACCAATGGCGATATCGAAGTTCCAAGTTAGACTGGTTGGACTTTTGTGGGCTCCAACTACCCGTAACGACTGCCATAGATGTTTGTATGGCAACCGGGACCGACGCCGACGGCTTAACGTGCTCTCCGAGATACTAATAAACCTGCGATACATACACACATAACTTCGAAAAGCATCGAAAAGTCATTGGTGTGTGGCATGGTAAACCTGGGATCGAACCCGAGATCTCGTCTCAGCAGTCCATTACCCAAACCACTAGGCTACCGCGATTAGCTTCTAATTTATATCTAAAAGATGTGTGTGTGTTTCCACAGAATAATATTGCGTTTGCATATTAATATAAACAATATCTGAAACCATAAGCGGGGCGCGAAAAAGCATTTGATGAGGCCGTCAAGCTGAGGGCTGCCACTGTAGCACTACCGGTGTATGTAGTGGTGACCCCAGTCCTGAAACTTTACCTTTAGCTTACCATCAGGCGAGATAAGTCATTTTGGCGTATCCTATATAAAAAAATATTGATTATCTCCAGTCTCCCGTTACGAATACGATACGCATACTATTTGAAAGAAATTTCGTGCTCACCATACTGTGCTCACTCAATCAGATCCGGACTTTGACACTAATCCTTCTTCCAAACTGACATACACTTGATTCACTCTTCCATATCCTTTAAAAATTATTATTATAAGTTTAATAATAGCAGTTCAATTATTCGTAATACTTATCTCATAAGATTATGGAATTAATGTCAGAAGTATGTTCTGATAACAAGACAAGTATAATCAAAAAATGATTCATGGTAACTAACCATTGAAGAAATAATATTTACGGGAACTGGTTTAGTTCAATTAAATGGGTTTACTACTTGCATGTTCTCTCTAACGAGAGAGCTGAGAGGGTTTAGACCTTAATCCACACACGCTGGCCTAATGCGGGTTGGTGGATCGGACATGTCCGTAGAATTTCTTCTAGGTCATGTGGGTTTCCTCACGGTGTTTTTCCTTCACCGTCAGCAGATGGTAAATCATTATTACTGATATAAATTCCACAAAGTGAAATTCATATTGGTACTGTCTGGCCGGATTCGAACTCGATACCTCTGAGAAGAGGCCGTGTCCTTATCCATTCAGCTACCATCGCTTGTTAAATTAGTTAATGGTTAACCTAGCAGTATAAAAAATTAAATTAGACAAAAAATAAATACTTTTTAATCATCTTCTGATTTATGAATATTCTCTACCAAACAGCCTATATTTAAACTATAATACCAATAATTATGGGTTACTTCGATTATGATTAAAGTACAATTTCGTACTTCAAAAACTAAATCACTGCCGAACAATTTATAATGGACTCGTCAAATGTCAAACAACTTAAGGTTCCTGCAGTAATTGTACCGGTCTACAAGGTCGGCTATTCTTAAATATCGAGCTAATATTTGGTATGTCACTATGTGGAGCAACTTAGAAGAAACGGCTAAGGAAGAAGTGGCTTAAATGTCAAGGGAAAAAGATACAAATATTTAGTCTTTCATCCACATCTATCGGTCGATGTAGTCAATGGTTTACAAGATTAAAGTGCTATTTTACACTTAACGTATTTGTCATCTAGACCATTGATATAGTTTCCTATTTGAACATACAAAATTTTGCACTTAGTACGTTTTTCTCCTAGACTATTGGTATGCCATGCCAGATTAAGCCTTAATTTGTCAATATCTTAGCGTTAGTCCCAGTCTCTTCTGAGGGTTTCACCTTTAACTCCAGAGTCCAAATGTTATTATTTCTTTAACTCTGACCAGTTTCATGACGAAATATTATTTATTATACTCGTAATAATAAAAGCATTTCTTATTATTTGAAACCGTACAAAAACTCCAATCTTAATCTGATTATATAAATTATAACTAATAAAATCATAAATCCAATTTGCGTTCAAACCTGACATATTATATCATGAAAGTCATCAAATTTACATTACATTACAATGGCAGATTAACAGCCTACTGAGGCATGGCTCTCAAAATTCGACCAATTGAGTTGCTATTAAAATTTGTAGCAAGAGGCACATCAATAAATAATCATAACGGTGCTATCAATAAAAATCAAATAAAATCTCATGATTTGCAATTTTAGCTTTAAAATCTAAACAGATAAGGCACATCAATATACATTTATTTGTAGATGACTCAAAATCGGCGTATATTGATACAGTCATTGAACTATTGACAAGTACAGAAATAAGTTTATTTGTAAACTTACTGAATAATAAATTATTTTTCTTATGACTAAAATATTTGGAATAAATGCAGTAAATAATTACTTAACAGTTTTTTTATCTAGCGACTCACCCTTCAGTTACCCTTAAGTTTTTAGTTGATTTCGATAATTACCCCAGACGTATGCACACATTCACAAAATTCGGTCGCTCTCTCTCTCTCAATTGTGTACCTTTTTGTAATTTGTTCGGCAATTTCTGTCATTTGAAACTGATCTTTTAACAATACCTACGGCAAATAAAAACAGAGTCCAATTAGCAGTTATTACTACATTTATACTCGTATAACCTTCTCGTCATTCAAGCACCAATTCTATTCGCAAGAGATGAATGCTTGGCATAAATGCGGTGACTGAAAATTTACTTATGGTAAAAAATTGTTAGTGGTTACAAGACTGGATTGGCTTACCTGATGGAGCCGAAGCCTCTCAGAGTCGATACACTTTTAATTATTCAAAAGTAATCAACTACTTGATGACTTCCGGGAACATGAACTCGTAAAATATTATAGGTTTGTAATAAAGCTATTACATCATATAAATTAGGTAAAATATTAAGCACTGTGGAAGATTAGGCAAAAGTATCTAAACAAGATGAATTAATGGTTTTTGCAAAAAAACAATCAACAGTATCCACTGTGTTTTTTTTAACCAGGATAATGTGAGAAGTACCAAAACCATAGTGGAGTATGAGGAAACTCCCCTTATCCGGAGTAAGATGAGGCAACCATGGTTGTGATTGATGAGGACACACACATCCAAGGTGACCATCTCGAAACTGGAAATGGCGTTGAGTCAGCTGGAGTGCGAGAGAAATACCCTATAGTCCTACTAGAAAACTGTCTCAAGAATCTTCAGTTTTTTCTTAGACAAACGATTTTAGCTTATTTAATTTCTAGTTCTAGTATACAGGTTAGTTGCTTCCGCTACCTCCCATTTCGATTTCATTTGTTTTGTTTACCAAAAAGTTAAATCGTTAATTTTATCGATCAACCACGATATGTCATTACATGCATAACTTGTTCATAGCATTCAAAATTAATTGATCACGCCATCCTAGTCTGGACACATTTATATTGTTAAAATCGGCTTATTTTTTGTCTTTTAATCATTTATAACAAGTATTATGCAAAACCGACAGACAAAGTAAAATTACTCAAAGTCTAGATCATGGATAAATCAATACTGCTATTTTTTTATATTCAGTCCGTCAATTGACTTAACCCCGCTGGATGGTAAGAACCTAGGGTAAAGTCCAGAGGGTACGGGCCGCCATTCCAGACACCATTCGTCTCAAAACGGCGGTCCCTACCTTGACGGCCTGGACAGATGTCTTTTCACGCCCCGATTTTGCTAACCCGGAGTTGTAGGAAGAAGGAAACACGTGTGCAGGAAGTGCATTCCAGTTTTTAATAGTGCGACACAGAAAGGAAGCACCGAACCGCTTGGTTCGAGACCGTAAGGTCTCGACTGTGTGCGGGTGGCACCTTAGCCCCGCACGTGTTGTTCTGGATCGGAAAAGAGACGGTGGGATTAGTTGGAATAGCTCCTCAGAACATTCACCGTGGTAGAGGCGGTAAAATACCGCTAGAGAGGCAATATCTCTGCGCAATTGAAGAGGCTCTAGAGTGTTGGTTTTGGTTTTGAACTGGCTCTACCAAGTCTAGGACTCTGCCAATATCTTTGTGGTCCACGTGATCTTCGCCTATAAGTACCTGCTTGATTGACGTGATTGACAGTCTCTCAAGATTGTGAGGTCATACGGCAGTCTTTGTCTTTCGTTTCTTACTTTAATCTTACTATGCATAATTTGTTTATTGCATTCAAAATTAATTCGTCTCACCATTATCTTGCAGACTTATGATGCATCTGTGTTTTTTCTTGTAACAATTTATTAAAGCAACTAATATGCAAATAACTGATGACCCCGTGTCGGCGTTATCGCAGTAAGCCAAAAATCTATTGATGATTAATGAGTGGTAAAAAATGTGCATTGGAGAACTTGTATGTACAGTTGCTTATTCATATTTCTGACCGTGTTCGCTTTATTTGGTAACATATTTGACAAAACGTGATATATTATGTCAAATTGTAACCAAAATGGATATCTAGGTAGGTACACATTTAGATAAATGTTAATTGCGAACATCGATACTAATGGACATGGCTTGGTTTCTTCTCCTCTTCACCTTTATGTATTAAGTTTTAGTTAAGATATTTGCCCAAAGTCGTTGCTCTGACTTTGGGCAAATTACATTATTCTGTAGCTTCATCTTTGCACATTTCTGGTAATAGTAAAACTCTAGGCACACCAACTCCTCCACTGTGGTACTCTTCGATCCCAATCATTTTGTCATAATCTAGATAAAACAACATTGCTTGACTTTTGGATTGCTACTTGCGATCATTCGACTTAAGCGAGCTTTAAACTTTTATCGCGATTAATTTTCTATTATTGTTTAGTAGATGCTAAAAAATACATTACCCTTGCTGGCGCAGTCAGGTAAAAATAACCGAATCGCAAGGCAGTAGTGAAGACAAAAAAAAAATACGAAATAAAATCCCCGTAAACTTTCGACAATACTAGGTAGGTACATTGAATATCATTTTTGATATCGATTCAAATTTAATAACAATAATGAAATAATTCATCAATTGATTTTTAATTTAATTTGACTTAATAATCTGTTTGACATAATATAATTTTCATCTATTTTGATTATATAAAACTATCATGCTAACACTAGTTTTGTTTAAGTTACACTTGTTACTAACCCAGATTATGGATCGTGTGTTATCTGAATTAAAATTATTTGAATTTGAATTGAGCCGAATATACGGCAAAACCAAAAGTCAGGAAGGGAATCACATCAAAATAGCTCATTAAAATGCATGTCCGACAATTAAATATTATCAACAAAAACTTCACACTGATATTTAGGTCAGCAGACTTTAAAGTGCAAGGTCAAGTTCAAGCGTACCCACAAGTGATTGTAAATTGTAATACGGTACTCGATCTAGTGATGGGTGATGGAGATACCGATATCGATAGATACTAGATCACTGCCATGAGTGCCCAAAAGTGCGAAGTGGAGAAGGAAACTCAAGAAAGTGGACACCGGGCTCCGATGTGGAATTGGAATACAACGACAATTATGACTAGATATAAGACTAATATTTTTTTATGAAAGCCTTGAATTAAACTTGGACAGTGCCATTAAAACACTCTAAATAACATCGCTTTGATGACGCAGAGGTAGTATAGTGCAACTACTAACAGAAGATTTGATTTTTGGGTCTAGATTTTCTTTTCTTTGAGTGCCATTATCTTTGTTAAGTCATTTTTAACAAAGGGTTTGGTAGATATCTTTTTTATGAGATTTTAACTAAAATATATATGAGTTCAAAAATTATAAGAGGTATATTCACAAGTTCAATGACATCATCGTAAGTAGAATTGACGAAATGTATGTATTTCGTCACCCGTGTTTTGTTTTCGCCTACTAGGAGTATGGTGCTGTCAATATTTGTCAAGTTATTATTACTGTAAGTTGGTTTCGGTAGATATCTTTTTTATGAGAATTATACTTAAAGTGTGAGTACAAGTTGTTATATTTATAAGTTCATTGACACCAGGTCAGTTGACTGGAAACTTATTGGCAATATTTGACGGTACATGATATAAAAATAATTACCGACCAATTCTGAACAAACTTGTTACCTTATTATGGGTACAAGTTTGATGTGTGATAAAAAATTGGATTGTATATTATCATCTATATTTAAAGTGAACTAATAAAAAGTTTAACTTATTTATCTACGAGTATAATTGCAAATAGCTTCCAAATCTATAATATTAATTGTTTGCTCCCTTGGTTTATTATCAAAAGTCAATAAATCAATATAGAAAAAAATGCCGATGTGTTTGTCACTTCGCACGCACATCAGGTTTTTGTGAGCTCCTTTAAATTGCCAAACAAAAAATGTTTGTAATTTATAGCCAAGAAATAAGTAAAAAAAATCAAGACCTGTTTGTATCATTAATAAAATTGACCCTGTTGTCAGCATTGTAGCTAAAAATCTTTGAGAACACATTAGTGTCAATACTAGCTAGATTTAGTTTTTTTTTTAAGAAACATTTGAAAACAAACTTTCACATAGCACTGCCCTCACTACTGTAAAAACTCGAAATTATCAGATACAATCTCAATGGTTCATGAATGTGCATTGTGCATTAATTTATTTAAATCTGCATGGATAGGACAACATGGGTTTATGCCCTGGCATTTTGGGCGAAATTAATAAACGCCCGTAATGTCCAAAATGCCAAAATATAAACCATCACTGGTCCGAGCTTACATTGGCATTTAATGCCACAAATAGGGTAGGGTGATGAGATTCAGGCAAATTACATTCAATCCAATATTTTTAAGGCATAAAATTATATTATTGTATGACTTTAAAAATCAGACAAAAGAAAGGTGCAATAATTCATACACTGAACATCGAGATTAAGTATACTATCATTATTTCGATGCTTGTGATTCTTTTTATAGTAATAAGCTACTACGTGATAATGTACTAAGAGCATCTACGTACAAAAATAATGGAAAGAAAGAAAACAATCACATGACCGTGTATAGCGTGGGCCGTGTGCTTGTCTGCCACCTACGTAGTATAAAAAAATACTCATAATATTCTTCATCTCGTATTAACTACTGATTGTTATAACAATCGAGTTCCACATAAAAAAGTTAAAAACAATAAATGTCACTACCTACTATAATATTTGCATAACAAATCAATTTACGATAAACCTTCGACACTATTTGAGTTTAAAAAACCAACAATGGAAATAATTTACGGCTTACTACGACTTATTTTCAGAATTTATTTAAAGTAGCTCAGTCATTCCTTATGACCAATTCTAGTAGTAACTAAAGCAAACTAAAACTAAATTCATTTTTTTGCTCAATGACGGTGGAGTCCTCCCCCTTCCTTTGTGCTTTAAGCGGGGCATGAAAAAGCATTTTGATGAGACCGTCAAGTTGAGGACCATCATTATGGCACTGTCGGTATATATTATTGGGGACCCCTGAGACTTCACCTTTAGCTTACCGTCAGGCGAGGTGAAGACATATTGACGTGACCAATATAAAAAAACAGTGAACGCTGACGCGTCGCAAGGTCGCCACCCTAAACCTACTTCTGGGTCGCAAGTCCCAGTCACCTTCACGGGGTTCCTCTCTGTACCACGCCATGGACCCGACAACCACACCGTGAATCCATTGAATGCTGAGAATCGGATCTCTATCAATTCTTCAATTAACATGTTGAAGATTTGTGGTCAATTATAAATGCCATACCAGGGTCATTTCTCGTTTTTTCCTTTGTTATCTAATATGGTTACAATCAATTAACAGTTTCTGGTTAATAACATAATATCACAAATTTCTCACTTCTAACTTCAGACTTCAAGAAGATGAACATAATGACTTCATACGTTAGTTTCCAGCCACCTACACTCCCCATTTAATTCGACTACTTTTACTATCGAGAACACGAACTGTAGTAAACTCATTAGCAACGACAAGCAAAAAGCTGGCGACTGCGTGTCAAGCTTCCAACTCGCCAGTAGACCGCGCAAGTGGCCGCACGTTCCTAATTTAAATTTTAAATACCGGCACTTATTCGATTCTGTTGAAAACATCGTGATATATTTTATCGATATTTTTATTTTCTGCAAGATGACGCAGCATTACATGCTTGGAATTTTGGTGAGTATTAAATATATTTTTTTTGTTTTAAATTAGTATTTTGTTTAAAGAATGGGCAGGAATATCGCATGTTTAAAAAAGGTAAATACGTACGTATCAAGTAATACTTAAAAATAGTTATCTATTTCAATTCTATTGCGTGGTTCCTACGCTATTTGTACCTAGTCTGTATAATACTTTTGATTTCATTCCCTAATAATACAAAAAAATTATAGACAATTATTAATTGAGCCACAAAATTTATTATATATTTTTATTATAATCTAAAACATGTCTTATACTTAAATATAGAACTAAATTGGTTTTAGTTACATATATCATCCTATCAAAAAATGAGGAAAAGACTATAGATATCATTTTTATCTTGTCTAATTTTTTTTATTCCTAAAACAAAATTGTTTGGGTAGCATCTGTAAAATGCAAAACTTAACTAAACTCTTAGGTACAGCCAGATTTAAAAGTTTTTACATGAAAATAGAAGCATATCTATAGTCAGACTGGGATCGAAAAATAATACGTGCATAACAATTATGTATCAGTTGCCTGTAATCCTGTTTGACTTGTAAAACTACTGTCAGTAAATAAAACAAGTTACATGGTATCATTTCACGTATGCCTAGGTGCAACCTAGAACTGCACATATTATCTAGTTAGTCATTCTTTAATAACCAAAAGATTTTAGTTTAGCTAAATTAGGCTTTGTTAGTAGTAGCATCTTATGTTTCCCGGCATGGCTTGGTTTGACCTTTGTATTAACATATAACATAATATAAACTTAGATTAGATAAAGAGAGGATTAACATCCTCTCATTTAACCTGGGGCCCGATTCTGCTAAAGACAAACCACTGAAATACCACTGACACTCTGAAAAATGCCATTTAATTTGTAGACTTTATTGTTATTAACCTAAAGTATAAAGTCAAAAGATATTTTGTAGAGCGAATGACAAAGTTAAACGAATTCTTTTCATTTGATTTTCGACTTTAACTGTATAAAGGTAAAGTTTACAATTAATAGCATTTTTAGAGTGTCAGTGGTATTACAGTGGTTTGCCTATAGAATCAAGACCCTGCAAATCGACTTGCTGCATTTTTATCTCCTTACCTTCCTTCTGTAAGAGCGGTTTTATCTCCCATCGGTTCTTAACAGTGCCCGTGGAATGCAGATTTATCACGGCACATATCTCCTTCCTTTCTCTTTCTCCATTATTCTCTGCCTCCATCGCATTCCTTCTTTTTTTCTGTAGATGATGTCTACCAGCATTCTCTCAAACTTTCTGAGGTCAAAGTAACTTCTTAAAGTTTGAAGGCTGTGTAGGTACTTATATGCTGTCTTAGTATCTTTGATTTATTTTTTCGTTCAAATCAACATATAACGTACAAGACAAGTTTTTTCTTACTCATATTGATAAACCAAAATTCAAATATTTATGTGAAGTGTTTATTTAGCGAGTTGGACCTTTTGTTCATAAGTTCGTTGACCGAAACAGTAAACATAACATACTTTGAATACTTGTATACTCCATAAATGTACAAGCAAAAAACCTACGTATTGTCCATGCTCATGTTTCTTTAAAACACAAGCAGTGTAGTAAGGTTTAGCTTTCACAGACTGTGACTTGTTTCAAAAACCAGGAATCGTATAGAATTTGGTAAAATGCCACTATCAAGAGAATGCATACTATTTAGTGATGCATAGAACCGTCCTATAGTCCCGCGTCCTTTAAGCGTGGCGTCAAATAGCATTTGATAAGGCTGACGAGCTACCAATGTAGAATAATATGTATACGGTGTATGTAATGATGTTATCCTTAGTTGACAAGTTGACAACAATCAAGTAATGATTTTCTGATCGGAAAAAATGATCATCCAGAACGGAACTTCAACCCGTGACCAGTCCCTTACAGGGGGAAATCTGGGGTGGTCAGAGCTTTCTCCCTGGAAGAGACTGGTCACAGGTTCAAGTCTCTTCTTGAATGATCATTTTTTCCGATCAGAAAATCATTAGGAATAGTTAGCATGCAATTACTTTAAAATTTCATTCAATCAAGTAGGTAATAACTATAATATTCTTAAATGATACGATAACAAAACACAATAAGCAACGGTAAAATCGACATATTGTTTGACTAAGCCATCACACAATTCAATAATGAAGGTAAATAAATAGTAACTTCGTCTATCCGGTCTATTTCTAACATTATCTAACACAATACTATCCAACTTGTGTAGTTACACGAAGTGTACACACGTGAGGCTGGTTGAGCCTCGCGTGTGTACACTTCATGTGTGTCCTCTTTAAGTCAAGTAAGTATCAACTTTCGACCATCAAACAACAAGTTTTAAAGTACATGCACTTTTACTAGTTTTTTCTCCATTAAAGTTGATTGACAGCAGATAAGTATACCTACTGGTACTCACAATAGGGCAGGTTGACTTTCTAACGAAGCGTTTCGAATGAGGATCATTCATTTAATCTGACATTAAACCATGTCACATTAGTTACATACTCAAATGGGTAAAATTTGCTCGAAATTAATTAGATTAATGTTAGTAGAAAATGCCATCTAAACAGTGATCTTTAGTTTTATAATCTCTTTTTCATCTGTTATAGTTATTTTTGTCTTTACATCATATCCTCAGTCCATATCGGTGGATTTTTATTATTACCTACGTTATTTTTATAACTTAACATTAGGTACCTACTTAATTTATTTGCATTCATTCAATTGTTTACTTTGATTGTATTCGTTAAATGACTTATTGTGCTTTAACTTACCTCAATTTATTTATTGGTGGAACCACACTTTGCTATTTGCTATTCGTCTATATTGTTTGAGAAAATTGTTATAGATGACTAAACCCTCCACAATTCGTCATAGACGAGTGATCAAGGCGAATATTCGTGCGAATAAAGCAAATATACACAAATAAGCCCTCCCCACTTCGATTTACACAGGTGAACAAAGGCGGATAGCGAATAGCGAAGTGTGGTTCAACCATAATAAATATCAAAGAGAATTTAGAATAACCTTGTCGCAGCACTGACTACATTAATTTAAGAAACCATGTTGAACTAAAACCCCTCATTATTAGTTTTTGACCCAACTTCCCAAGTGACTACACACATAATTAGCACATTATGTAACCACTACAAAGGGTTTCAGAATACGCATCTCATTCAGAATAGAAAACAAAAGTATAATGGCACACAAAGAATGTATTACCAAAACGGCAATTTGTATGCAGAATACTTAAAATGTAACGGTCGAATTTTGTGACAACTTTCTCTGTTGCAAAACATTAGTGCGAAAATGATTTAAATAAAATCTAATAATGAATGTAATAACTAAATAATATAAGCAATGGGACTACACCCTTCATATAAATTATAAATAAATAAATAAATAAGCCTTTTATTTCTCGCTTTTACAGAGTTTTTTCTAAGCTAAGCTATGTGAATAATTAAGAAACAAATAAGAAAATATAAATGTAAGTATTATATGTAACATAGTTTAGTAATTTTTTATGTTATAGTGAGTGGGTTTTGTCCGCAAGAACCCCTGATTGGGTATAGGCCTCCTCCAAAGATGCCCATGCATCTCTATCTTGGGCTAAGTCTCTCCAGTTTGGACCAGCTGTCCTTCTGAGGTCATCTTCCCATCTGATTATTGGTCTACCTCGGCTTCTTTTCCCCATTGGGCCGTTCCACGAAGTTACTTTCGCAGTCCATCTTTGATCTGTGCATCTTGCGACATGACCAGCCCATTTCCATTTTTGTTTTAGTGCAAACGTTAGGGCGTCGATCGCTTTGGTGGTTTTTCTTATCTTTTTATGTCTCACCTTATCTATCTTCCGTATGTTAAGCATGCTCCTCTCTAGCCCCCTTTGGCAGGATCTAATTTTATTTTTGGCTTTAGAAGACAACTTCCACGTCTGACATCCGTACGTTAGGCATGGTAAGAGACTTGAATTCATAACTTTTGTTTTGATGTCTGTCGGCATATTACTCTTGAAAATTTCTTTTTGACTCCAATATTTATTCCATGTTGATTTTACTCTTCTTTCTATTTCTAGTATGTCGTTGTTTTTGTCAAAACTTAACATTTTACCCAAATATATATAATTTTCGACATGTTCTAAAGGTTCTCCATTGATCCTTATGTGTTTTTTCCAGTTCGTGTTGGTCATTATCTTGGTTTTAGTTAGATTCATCTCCAGACCCACCTTGGCGCTGGCATGGTGCAGAGACTCAATCATGCGTTGCATCTGGCCAGCCGACTCTGATAGGAGTACTAGGTCGTCTGCAAATCTAAGATGGCTCAGATACTCACCTCTTATATAGATACCTAGTCTGCACCAGTCCAACTTGCCAATGATGTTTTCTAGAATTGAGATGAATAGTATTGGGGAGAGAGGGTCACCCTGTCTCACTCCCCTTTTTATGGGGAAACAGGGACCGGTGGACTCGAGTTTGATTCTTCCTTTTGTATTTTTGTATATACTCTGGATAGCTTTGATGTATACCTCTTCAACACCTTGCTCTGTCAAGCTTTCCCATATGCTGTTGTATGAAACGGAGTCAAAAGCTTTTTGGTAGTCAATAAAGCTTATATATAGAGTCCTCTGTTGTTCTTTATACTTTTCTATGATTAACTCCATTGTGCGGATGTGATCAGTTGTTGAGAATCCTTTCCGGAAGCCCGCTTGCTCAACGGGTTGCTTTATTTCTAGTGTTGTGCTTATTCTTTTGTTAATGATTGTTGAGAACAGTTTGTAGAGACTGGGTAATAGACTGATTGGTCTGTAATTGCCAATATTTTTGGGGTCTCCTTTTTTGTACAACAATATGATGTTTGCTTCCGACCATTGAGTGGGTGTAACAGAATGTTGGAGTATCAAGTTGAACAGTTTGGCCAGCGGTGCGGCCAGAATTAACTGAGCTTCTTTTATTGTTTCATTGGTAATGTTGTCGGAGCCTGGGCTTTTTTCTATTTTAAGCTTTTTTATTGTTTCTACAACTTCGGTTTCATTGATCTTTATAAAGTCTTCAAATTGACCTTCCTTGTTGTTATTCAGTATTGTGTTGTTATCGTTATCGCTATATAGATTTCTATAAAACTCCGTGGCCGTATTTATAATGTCCCTTCGTTTGTATACATCTTTGTCCGAATTTTTTAATCCTTTTATCCAGCAATAGTTTGTTCGAAGTTCCTTTAAAGGTTTTTTCGTGCTTCCGCAAAGCTTTAGGTGTCTCAATAAAGTATCTTGTCGGTATTTTCGATAATCTTGTTTTATATACTTGTTGACAATTTTATATAAAGCAGATAGTTCGTTTTTCATGGAACGAGTTTTGTTTTTGGTTGACTGTAGTACCTTTCTTCTTTGTAGCAATTTTTCTGTTCTATCTTGTATTATTTTATATTTATGGTTTTTCTTATTTAATTGTGCGAGTTTTAGGCTTTCCGAAATAGCATTTTTTTTTTTTTTTTTTTTATGTCGGTCACGTCAACATGACTTCACCTCGCCTGATGGTAAGCTGAGGCAAAGTCTCTGGAATGGGAGTCACCATTGCAAACACCGATAGTGCCAAAATGGTGGCTCTCAGCTTGACGGCCTCATCAAATGCTTTTTCACGCCCCGCTTAAAGGACCCGGGACTGTATGAGGAAGGAAACACGTGAGCTGGTAAAGAATTCCAGGCTTTGATGGTGCGGCAAAGGAAAGAGGCACCGAACCGCTTGGTTCTTGATGGAATTGTTTGCACCATATGAGGGTGGTATCTCAGCCTTGCACGTGTTGTTCTGTATAGGAATGGAGAGGGTGGGACTAGTTGGTAGAGCTCGTCGGAACACTCCCCATGGTATATGCGGTAAAAAGCTGCCAAAGATGCTATATCTCTGCGCAATTGCAGGGGCTCGAGAGTGTTGGTAACTTCGGGACTCCCAATAATACGGGCCGCGCGTCGCTGCAACCTGTCGAGAGCATCTAACAAGTACTGAGCAGAGCCATCCCAGAGATGAGAACAGTATTCCACGCCGGAACGGATTTGTGCCTTGTACAGAAGACACCGTTGCTCCGGCGTGAAAAACCGTCTCACCTTGTTCAGGACTCCGAGTTTCCGCGAGGCCGTTTTGATGATGCTCTCGATGTAGTTTTTATTATTCAGTTTGCAGCGAACATCCATGCCTAGTATATCTAGGTTATCCCGAAGTGGCAGTGGAGTGTCCTGAAGAGTAGGAAGTGGAAGGAAAGGAGATACCTTTGCTGTAAACGCACAAGCCTGCGTCTTCTTGGCATTGAACTCGACCAGGTTCTCAGAGCCCCACTGCGAAATGAGATTCAAGACCCGATCAAGCTCAGTGACAAGAAGCTGTCTTTTTTCCCCTACGTCAGCCTGCTTGTCCGCAGGTTGACCGTGATATCGTCCGTGCAAGGTGCTATCATCTGCATAACAATGAATGCTGCCTGCTGACAACATGTCATTGATATGCAGAAGAAACAGAGTAGGCGATAAAACGGACCCCTGCGGTACACCTGCATTGATCTGCAAGAAAGCCGATGCCCGCCCATCACAGAGCACTCGGATGCGGCGCTCCTGCAGGAAGTTCTTAACCCAGCTGCATAATAGGGGAGGTAGACCAAAAGCAGGCAGCTTGGAAAGAAGCGACTTGTGCCAGACTCTATCGAAAGCTTTGGCGATGTCAAGACTGATAGCCAATGACTCGCCATGCCTGTCCATAGCCTCACCCCATAGATGGGTGACGTACGCCAGAAGATCACCCGTTGACCGTTTCGGCCTGAAGCCATATTGCCGGTCATTAATTAGGGAGTGATCCTCTAGGTGACGCATGAGCTGTGCGTTGATGATGTGTTCAAACACCTTGCACAGCACTGAGGTGACGGCTATGGGTCGATAATTGCCCGGGTCTGACCGATCCCCTTTCTTGGGGATCGGCTGCACATTCGCTTCCTTCCAAGCTGGCGGCACTGTACCCGAGGTGTATGAGATGCGGTACAGTCGCGTAAGCATGGGAGACAACTCCGCTGCGCATTTTCGTAAAACCACCGCTGGAATTCCATCGGGACCACTGGCCTTCCGGACATCGAGTGATCGCAGTACTGCACGAACATGGCGTTGCCTGATAAAAATATCAGGCATTGCGTGGTCGCAGTTAGGAAGTGTCGGAGGCTGCATACCGCAATCATCAATTCGGGAATTAGCCGCAAAGAGATTAGCTAGCAAGTCAGCTTTCTCCTGCGGCTCATGAGCCAGCGATCCATCGGGGTTTCGCAACGGGGGCAGCGAAGGCTGGCAGAAGTTTGATTGCACGGCCTTGGCCAGACGCCAGTAGCCACGGCTGCCCGTGGGGTGCGCCACAAGGTCCTGCCCAAGCCGTGCAATGCGCTGGGCATCCGCTCTGATGTAAGCCCTCTTGCATACCTTTGTGGCTTTGTTGTACGCTGCCTTAAACCGGCCCACTCCAGGATCGCGCTGCGCGGCTGCTCTGGTCCAGGCGCGGTACGCCAGCTGCTTCTGGTGAACAGCCTCAGCGCACTCGCGCCCAAACCAGGGACGCGCCTTGCGGGTACCGGTGACATCAGTGTATGGGATATAATATTCCATACCCAAACTGATCTCACCGGTGACCGCAGTAGCACTTTCCGATAGAGTCCTATGTTTAAAGCAGCGATCAGCCCATGGGATGGACGCATAGTAATCACGGAGTCCATCCCAGTCTGCTGACGAGTAGTGCCAAAGCCGTCGCTTCCCCTGCGCAGTTCGTGGGGGCGCTACGATGGGCACCTTGGAACAGACCATACAGTGGTCGGAGTTACCTAAAGCGGCATGCACCGACACACTGTACTGGTCTGGGTGACTCGTCAGCAGAAGGTCTAGCAAAGAGGGCGCTTGACCTGATATTCTTGGTATCCTGGTGACCTGGTGCACCAATTGGGTCAGGTCATGCGTGAGAGCGAATGCGTGGGCGGCTCTTCCCGCATGGTCAGTTTTGGCGGAGCCCAACCAGGTCTCATGGTGGGCGTTAAAATCCCCCAAAACTACCAATTCCGCGTTCGGAAACCGCTCCTGCGCATCATCTGCCGCCTGACTCAGATATTCAAAGAGTCGAGTTGTCTCGGCATCTCCTGTGTGGGAGCGGTATAGGCACACATAAATCTGGCTTGAAGAGCCATGATCTACGTGTACCCATAGGACGGAGAAGGAGGGGTCCTCTAGGCAGCGCAGACGGCGACAGCAAACATCCGCCCTAACAAACACGCACACCCCGGCCTTCGCCCGGAAACTTTCCTCAATAACGTAGCCGGGGTAAAGCAAGTAGGTCGTGTCGTCAGGGCGGCGTATTTGCGTCTCCGTCAGAAAGAGCATGGCTGGCTGCGCCGTCTCAAGGTGGTGGTGGACGGCGTTGAGGTTTGTATGGAGTCCACAGATGTTCGTGGACTCCACCTCAAAAAGTGGTTTGGTGGGAAAAAGTCGAGCCGCTGTATAGCCATTTTCTCTATTTTGCGCTGCCATGAATAAAAGGGAAGAGAAGGCGTGAAAAGGGAGGTGATTGTTGTCGCAGCACCGCGTGACAAAGCGTGGAGATTGGTTTCGTCCATGGAAATGAGGCACGGCGGAGACCGACCCGCCGGACGGAAGGGCCCCCGTACCCTCCCGAATATGGTCGCCGGGTTCCCACTCCGGTCACCAACCGGCACGACGAACCATATCGGGATTATGCGCGACCTGGTGGGGCAGCCTTCCGAGGTGGTTAGCCCCAGTTGGGCCCCTGTACTATGCCGCGGGCGGCCAGCGGCACCACCGTTTCTACGGGTCTCCCTGTCCGGCGGGTTGACCCACGCCATGAGGCCCCACGCCATAGACTACACCAATACCCACTGGTCCCACTAGTGCTGCAACAACCATCACCTCAAGCCCCGGCTATGCACCTGCTGAACCCTGAACGCAACCCAACCGAGGTTGGGTTACTATGGAGGGTTTTTCGCAGGGTGCACGGTGGTACCTACCCGGCCCAATTTGAGGCAAATTTGTGCCATCAAACTGTACCACCTAGTAAAAAATAAATATACACTAAATTAATTAATGACAATCAGTAGCCTGGTGACCATGACTGCTGAAATACAATCGAAATGTTGGGATCAATGTAAATAATAAAATAACACACTCATTAAAAACAGTCTGCAATAATATTAAAGAGTACCTATTAATTTTTTTATTTATTTACAATTGCCAATGTTAAAATTAAAAATAATTTTTACCACTAAACAAAATAATTATTTAAGTACATGGCGTCCATAAAATTCCTCCGCATCGTCAATGACTGAATTAAAGATAATATATATTATATTTTTACAGATAAAAAAATCGACTAGATCTTTAACCTAAACAAAACATTAATCACAGAAACACTACTTTGTATTCATTTGCATCTTCTAAACTTGTAACAATAAATAATTAAGACTCAACATAGATAACATCTAACGTCTTAGTTGCTGGACACTAAGATTTAGGATAAGCGTTTGAATCAGTATGCATGCTTACATGTGTCCCGTTGCCCTTCAAAGTAGCTAAAGTAAAACCACCATGCAGTGTAGTTATCTATCTGTATACCCCACTGCAATTACGAGTACTAGTAATACTCAAAGGAACGTTTAGATAGAGTTATCTAAGTTTAAGCTGAGATAAGTAAGGTAGCCAGAGCTCACAATCCTCCCCTCCTCCAACCCCCAAACTTCCCAACCCTCCTCCCTCCAGGGTCGGCAGCGCGAGTTTGACACCCTGGTTTTGCACACGTCTATAGGTCACGGTGACCACTTCCCATCAGGTGGGCCGTGTGAGGCTGCTTGTCTACCACCTACGTAGTATAAAAAAACATTTTTTTTTTGGAAGGGTGCTGGTCAACGAAATTACTAGTATTCCAGTTAACCCCACCAGCTGAATTAAATTGCTTGTGTTATTGGGTTTAGTCCGTAGTCTTCTAAATCCAGATCACTAAGCTACCGACACTATTACCAAATCCAGATTCAAAGTCAAAGTCAAAACTCATTTATTCTGTATAGACCATTAAATGCGGCACTTACAAAACGTCAAAATCAAAAATATTTAAAACTAGAAGCAAATGGATCACTGGTTCGAAACGCGGCCCAGACCTGAAACGACTCTGGCAAGAAACTCAGCGGGCTGTTTTTTGGTCTATTTACAATAATTTCCTTAGCCTAGATACAGTTATTAGTTTGAGTAACATAACCATGTTACTCAAACTAATAACTGAGCTGATGAAGCTATGAAAATAAATGAGCTGTACACTCAACTGAGTGTACAGCTCATTTACAAGCTTATTAAATTTATCGCCTAAATAATCTTGAATTCAACTTCACAAAATGTCAAACGAAAGCTTCCTTGTTTCTATGGCGGCCATTGCCGGTGATGAAGCGATTGTGACCTGCTTGCTCCGGTTAGCAATATGTACAAATAAGTAGAAGCTAACGGTACTCCTGCCAAATGCTTCTCTAAAATAGAAAGATACATTGTGCAGTGACCTGGTCATTGCTTATATGAACGTTAATTATTATATGAAACTAGAATTCGATTTGTTCAATTACCTTTATGAGATTGAGTATAATTCTATACTACGAGTAATATTACAAAGAGGTAAAGTTTATGAGTTTATGAGTTTGTGACGTTGCTTGTAGGGGGTAATCTCTAGATCTACTGAACCGATTTTAAAAATTCTTTTACCAATAGAAAGCCATGTCATTTGTGAGTGTCATAGGCTATATATGTAGATATTTTATTAGAAAACTGGAATTTACACACGGGCGAAGCCGGGTCCCGGGTCGCTAGTTACTTATGAAACGAATTCAATACCAAATTATCTTAGCACTACAATCTACAGTACTGTGTTTTAATTATTACTCCTTAGATTTTTTCCTGAGATCTCGTATACAGTAATATACACTAATTGCTATCCTGATAAATAAGGAGCTAGCCAGGAGACTGTGCAATTAATAAGAATTGCCTGACATAAAAGCACATGGCATTTTGCTCGGGTACTTGATACGCCGAGGCTTCGATCTTTCTTTAATTTGTAATCTGCCCATAGCAGAAACAAATAACGGCATACTCGTTATAATCTAATAAAACACTAACCAATTTAGGCGATCTTCAATTTTCTGCTTTGGATCTATAACTGCACAACTATCAACATAATTATGGTATTAATGCTTAGCTAATAGCTATTCGAGAGATTAAGATTGAGCTCAATACATTTCAAGGTGAAGTTTAATATGTAAAGACTTTTATGTGTAACGAATATTTAATACAATTAGGCGATAAGCAGACGGAGGGGTTATAGGCGCGGGGCGGTCAAAATGTCCGCGACGCACTCTTATTATTACTATCATTAGATCGTTTTAAGCCCGCATTATGTCTGACAAGCGACATGAGCTATTGCGCGGATAAATGCAACCTTATAATCGTACAAATGAGAGTGCGTCGCGGTCATTTTGACCGCCCCACCCCACCGTCTACTTATCGCCTTATTCTTCCACATTAATACTTTGTTTGTCACTTTGTCAAGGTTATACTAGTCAAGTAATTTGACACCTAAACCGTTAATTGAAAGCACAGAACAAAGAAAAAATGTTCTGTGATTGAAAGCCACGGGATCAAGCGAAGCGAGTATTACTTTCGAAACTGAAGAGACATAATAATATGATTGAAGACAAGTGTTTAACAGTCTACGCATCCAGTTAGCTGACCAATTTATCCAATTGACTGCGACACATCTACATTATATCGACGATATTAATACATTTAATTACCGGATGTTTTTGGAGATACTAATAGTTGCTCATTTTATTTAGGAAATGTTAAAGATAACGAAAGCATAGGTATATCCATATCCTATAGTCCTACTAATAATCATACATAGATGCGAAACTTCGCAATAGTGTTTTGTTTTCACGTTGAAATAGCTGAACGTATATATTATTATATTATGTATACTATTTATATCCATGATTGGAAGATAAAAGGGTGCAAACGACATTGAATGCTCGAAGGAAAAAGATCCCAAGAGACATCATAAACTCTTTATTGAAAAGTGATTTTCATGTGAACCGCAATTGTCACTCAAACTATTTATTTAGCCTTTCAACCGTCGTCGTCGATATGGTAATTTTAGTTCCACAAGATGGTCGTAGATCACAGTAAGCACAATTTCTTTCCATCTCCTACATTAAATTTATTTCAATCTTATCTTTGTATGTGTTGTATACTACTTTCGAATTGACCGCAAATCTGTTAATTCAAGATCTGACACAGTTACCTTTAGCGCCAACAGAAGCCATATTTGTATTTGCTATCCGTTATTTACCATTTTGGTTTACATTAGTCACCATTCTCGTTTGATGTAAACAACATGAGCTACAAACTTAGGAATCCATATTTATTATAATTATTTTGCTTTAATAGATCTCACACAACATATTAAAGAGTACTTGAAGCAATTCAAATTTAACTTCAACATGATTAATGTAGATACGCCTCGCAATTTATACCTACTCATATTTCTTTCTTGGATTTATGAGTTAAGACAAAGATATAGAACTATGATTTGTATTTCAATGGGCTTTTGTTAATAGCAAAGTCGGTTATTGTGATTAAAGATACCATAATCTTTAACAAAGCCTATTTCGTTTTGATACGCTTTAATTAAACGCTTGGCTTCAATTAGATAAGTGAAAACTTTTGATTTCTCCAAGTAACAATTGGTACATAATAGGTTCAAAGACTTTGTGTACCGGTTTAAAAGATTTCTCTTCAATTGAACAGAGCTCACTTTCTTATCTAGATCAGATCGAGCAGTTTTGCAAGAACTAGAATTATATTTATAGATTTTATGAATTAATATTCTTAAATTTATTTTAAATTATTTAAATTAATAACGTGCCGTTTTCCACTAATAATAAACCACTTTCACTTATAACTTTTATTTGCAAGTAACCCAAGCCGGGATCACACGGAAAAGAATCGGAAATAAAAAACCTATAATATGGTTGTGATCCGCTCGAAATATGAACAGCATTATCTAAGAACACACTTAAAATTTGTACAGAAAATAGTGAAACAAGTCATAAAATCCGATCTCATCCAGATTACCAGGTATTATACTCGTAAATATATCAAATGAGTAATAATGATTATAAACAACAATGTTGCCCTGAATAATCCATGTCAAAACATAGGACAAGAAACTATTATTGTTTCAGACATCGATTATTTTCATAATAATGTCCCAAAATATTATGATCCTGGAATCTACCATTTCTTTTACATTATTATCAACTATTTTAGATGACTTCTGATAAGATTGGTTCCGGGATCTAAATAAGAAAGCTACTATGTGGTTAGAGGCATAGATATAATCTTTATTCTTAAGTCGATCAATATCAGAAAGTCTGTAACAGTTGCAGATATTATTTATAGGATAGTTTTAACCTAGTTCCGTTTACCACAGCTGTGTTATCAGCGTCATCATTTTCATCTAGAAATGTATCAGTTTTGTAGATATTATTATGTAGTTGTAGCGTTACTTATCTATTCCCAGTAATGAATTGTCGGTGTTAAACATTTGATACAATTTGTGAGTCCCAGACACCTTGCCTATCTTCTTTTCCTTCTTTCATCCTGCTTGTGATAAAAATATTATTTCCGTTATACTATTATACTTAACTAAGATATCGTTAAAGTAATATTTTGGTATCGTGATACTCGTAAACTCATTGTCATCTTTGTTCTTATTCTAGGTGCTGGTAGCGTGCTTGCTCCTGGAAGTATCAACATTTCCTTCTAATAATGAGTAAGTTTTAAACAGAACATCCAAATGTACATAAATTAACTTTACTTTGTTAAAAATTTCACGAAACTAATCATTAATGTATAAAATTCAAAACTGATTTCATTGCTAAACCCTTTTACGCATTTGATCATTGGTCATATCATTGTTATCATAAACCGGATAACACACGATTGTTCATCGCTTAAACGTTATTTTAGGGCTTAAGTGTATCCATGTCTGAATTAGAATATACTTAGTTAATCAATGATATCAGTTTCTAATGTAAACCTTATAAAAACTCTTCGGTATTATTAAAAACTATTAACGAGTATTCTACGTCACTAGAGCAAAGCATATTAGAAACAGCACTACTAACATAAGTAGATCACAAAATAAAAACAAATGTGAAAATCAACACGGGCTGGATAATGGTTCAGGTATGGTTCACTTCAAATATTATAAGTTTCTTCCACTGCTTATGTTATATACGCTAGTATAATAATGCTTTTGGATACTGGTATCAATCAATTCTATTTATCTAATGATAAAATATATTTACGAAACATGTAATGCGTTTCAGATCAACAACTTCAGTTGAAGATTTAACAGAAGCTCCTAACGAAAAAGATGAAAGATCTTTAACATACGACGAATCTAATAATGAAAACGAAGATGCTACTAGAGAAATAATAAAAAAGATAGCCGCAATCAATCAAGCTTTAAAAAAACCGAACAGACGACACCCTGTTCAATGGAACATACCGCCACCAACGAATAATGGATACATCCTTGACAAAGACATATTAGAAAAACTACAGCAAGTAATAGCCTCTGGTAAACTCCATCAATATTCTAATATGAAGCAGCATGAGACAAATGCTATTATCAACGAAGACTTAGACGATTTTAGATATTCAAGACAACTTTCTGCACTATATACTAATAATCAAGTGGCAATGACAGCGGCACCAACAGCGTATATGACTAGTATGCCAGTTCTAGTATTACCAGGTACGAACAGTATGAATAACTACGGTAACCAAATGAATAATTATGCACCACAGTATCAAACAAAACAAGAACCATTTCAGCCGTTTCAAAATTTATTTCAATGGCCTTTCGCTCAATTATTTCCTATTTTAATTAGGGATCCATTGTTGAGTGTTATGAATGGTGGTGGATTTCAAAATTTTATAGAAGTTGGCCAAAGCGCTGATGTTTGTAAAAGACTACATAAATCCGATGACAACTCGAATGACTTAACAGAAGAAAAAAGTCTGGATAGAGCTATAAATATTTTAGAAACATTATCAAATAAAAAGAAGTCTAGAGCAAGGAGAGCAGTAAAAAAACGTACTGTAAGTCCAGGAAACCAATTACAAGCTACTAACAAGGCTAAAAAGTTTTTCACTACTAAACCCTTTACTACAAGACCAACTAAACAAGAGCCTATAAAAAATACTAAAATTACTGATGAAAATGAAGGAGATTTACGCTTTCCATTCTCCTTTGGACACGATGATAAAATTAAAACACCTGCTGGTAATGGTATCTTCATAAACAAGTTAAGGGTTCGAAAAGGTGGTGTTGCTATTGCTGGTCCGGGAGGAGTCGCAACTGCAGGCAACGGAGGCACTGCAATCGTAGGACCCGGCGGACTTGCTTATACCCAGCCAGGAGGACTTGCTGTAGCTGGGCCTGCTGCTCGAGTTATAGCTTTATCTTCAGATGCTGATCTTACATCCGTTGCAAACCGACTGCAGCAGCAAAGCAAGATTGATGGTTCTGTATCCCAATTATTGCAAGCTATACCTGAAGGAAAAATTGTTGCTACTGGTCCTGTCATTTATTTTAATCCTAACAAATAATAATATCTTACTTACACTATTATTTTTCTCTTCTTTCTTACTAAACTGTCTCTTTCTTACTTAATAGATTCTACCGGGGAACCCTCTGGAAGCGTGACGGAAAGTGGAACGGAGATGAATACAGAAAACAGTCAGACGTATACAGATACAACGGAGTGAATTTTCAAGAATCTCCTCTGAGAGTGGATGATACGACGTTTATGCTGTTTTTACAACCAGTAGCTTACGCTAATAGTGCAAAAGGGACGGCCATTGCAAATCCTATATCCCAAGTAATTATTGCGAAGAAACAAAGTGGGACAATAGTTCACGCACCAGTAGCGTCAGCTATAGCAGGTCCAGGTGGTATAGCTCATGCACAGTCAGACCTTTATCTTTACGAATATGTAAATGAATAACTTCTAATGTATCATCAAAAGAATAAGTGAAAATTTTGGAAATCAATTTCGACTCTTTGACTTGAAATTGATTTTGAATTGTATTGTATTAACGATATGCATAATAATAATACTGACAGAAATAAAATTAGAATATTATGTCGATTATAATTTTGTTTTATTTATTGTAATGTTACATAATCTCTAAATTACATGAACAATTTTATCAGTGCAATTTAACATTGTAGTTATATTTGCAGTACCCATTAATTTTATATCAGTTTTATATCAGTATATTGATAAAAAGATTTCAATTACCTACGATTGTTAAAAGATTAGTGAAACATATTATAAGCTTATTTGAGCTTATTTCTCTGTAAGCATTTTATATTTATAGGGTAATTTTTATAAGATATGATTTTGTCAAATGACTGCTGATGAAACAAAATGATGATGTAATGATCAACCTAAGTAGTTTCAAGTTCCTAAATGTTGTTATTTTCCTAAGAACCCTTTTTTTCGAAAGGCTATCTAACACATTAGTATAAAAAAAATAGTAAATAATATTCTACTATCTAGAACATGAAAAATTTAGGTAAATATTATTTCTGTCAATCACATTATGCTCTTGTTATATAGAAATACTAATTAACTGTACTCTAACAATTAACACTTTGCATTTTGTAGAGAATCAATCCACTATTTACCCTTCTACGGTGGAGCAAGAGGACAATATTTAGAAATAAAAAAAGACCATTCAGGTAAAATAACCAGTGAGAAAATTGTCTCAGAAGAGAGCATAAGCAGTGAAAACATAATTAAGAACAGTGATGGCAATCTATTAGCTAAAGTAATGGTCAAAAATCTACAAAACTTGAAGACATACTCTACAAGTCTTCTAAAACTTACTAACCTTGGAAGAAAGACTGGTTCTTTGGGAAGAAACGATAAGATGAGATATGAACAGCAGTTGGCGTCTTTAGGTGAAGCAGCTTCAAGTATAATCAAGCTAATTGAAGAAGTTGACGATGTTGATAAGTTATTCAAAAGAAATACGACTTTGAGAAATGCATATGATGCTGATGACGACTATGTTAGTACCTATACTTTTTATTAATTTAATTTTTTGTTACTTAATCCTACTAATGTTAGAAATGGTGTTGCACGCGTCCATAGGCCACGGTAACCGCTTTCCATCAGTGTGGGCCGTGTGCTTGTCTGCCACCTAAGTGGTATAAAAAAAAATGTTAATGTTTATGAAGACGTTTAGATGTTTGTTAGTCAATCACATTCTAAAGACAGAACGGATCTGGCTGAAAATTCGTATATACTCGTAGATTAAGTTGTGGAATAACATGTAGGGTTTTTATCCTTGGAATAGGTTTCCATGGGTTGAGGAGATAGGATCAGAATTTCACGTGGGTAGACCCGCGGACAATAGTGAAATATAGCAAGATACTAAAATTTTGAAAATCTCCACCTACTACGTTGTTTATTTGTTTAGTGTAGGTATATTAATAATACCTACACTCATATTAAGCAATAAACCAAATGTGCCGTAAAATTTTACACTTTTCCAGTTTCTCAAGTATTTAGCACTATATGACAACCATGATTATATAGGGACAAGAAATTTTAGGACTCATGTGAATAAACTTAAGAGGATTTTGTAGTTGTTGATGCACCATC
This sequence comes from Lithosia quadra, assembly GCA_963576445.1. Taxonomy (NCBI): domain Eukaryota; kingdom Metazoa; phylum Arthropoda; class Insecta; order Lepidoptera; family Erebidae; genus Lithosia; species Lithosia quadra. Next base: position 16,679,662 of record OY754879.1, read on the forward strand.
GCAATAGTCTTACGATGAAAAGAAGTCTTTTAATGAAGACGAAAATTTTTAACACAATTATAAAATGACACTGTTATAATAGTTTTTTTTTTTTTATTTCAGATTAGTGAAGAAGGTGTAGGTATTGAAGCTCCAAATGCAGAGTCAGACACTGCTGAAGGTATCAGCGGCTATGGTACCATTGCTGAAGCTAAACCCGTCGGTAAGACTCTTCATAATTCTTTAATAATTTGTTACAGTAATCACAGCATAGTTGCATCGTAGTTCTGATTAAAACTAAGAGATGGCGCTGTAAACAGTATATGACATGAAATTAAATTAAATACTCTATTCTAGAAAAATTTCATACAAAAATAAATGTGATGTACAAATCAAACTAATGAATTTAATTAATAATAAATTAACAGAGAGATAATATCGACCATTCTTTTTATATTCACTTACTTTTCTTTTTTAATTTTACCTTGTGCTGTCAAAACTAACTCAAAGTGAATTTCTTTAACGTATTCTATTCGTTGGTTTGTATTCTTTTTCAAAATTAACTCCAATACCATTTATTCCATTTCAGGTCTGGCGGTAATCGGTGAAAGCGGTTTGGCTGCATCGAGACCCCACGCGACAGCTGTAGCTCTGAACGGAGCAGCAATCGCAAGTCCCATAGCCACTGCTATTGCTGGCGTAAACCCAGAAACACTAGGACTCCATAATATCAATACCATGTATGGGAAGCACTAAAGAAAATATGTAATATACACCGTAACGCTATGCCCATTCTAATATCAATGGATACTTACATAATTACTTAGGAATGTATGGAGGAGAATGACATGTTGCGCCGACCTCAAAGTTTTTGGGAATAGGGCAAAAAGATGATAACTTAAATATATTTAATTTTTAAACTGGAATAAAAATGAGTACAAAAAAGATTTTGAATAAACAATGTGGGTTATAAATGATATAACAGTTTGCTTGAAATTTAAGTAATTTGTTTTAAAGAACTGAGGACTGAGAACTATATAAAATTCTGTAAAACTAAGAATGTCAAGTGTGTCCTTGTATTTTTGGCTGCCATAATGTGTTTGTGTGATTATGTGTGATATTGAAGTCTTTAGAAGACTATAATGTATTTAGTTATAATATATTTAATAAATAATTCTAGACAAGGTTATTGTTTTATTCTCTCGAATGCTTTAGTAAAATCTTTCACTAGTTGTAATAGTAATAATGTTATTATTATGGTAGGTAGTAATGGGTGTGGAAAAAGTAAAATAAGGAATGTAAATATAGTATATGTAAATATAATCGACAGGATGCAGCGACGCGCGGCCCGTATTATTGGGAGTCCCGAAGTTACCAATACTCTCGAGCCCCTGCAATTGCGCAGAGATATAGCATCTTTGGCAGCTTTTTACCGCATTTACCATGGGGAGTGTTCCGACGAGCTCTACCAACTAGTCCCACCCTCTCCATTCCTATACAGAACAACACGTGCAAGGCTGAGATATCACCCTCATATGGTGCAAACAATTCCATCAAGAACCAAGCGGTTCGGTGCCTCTTTCCTTTGCCGCACCATCAAAACCTGGAATTCTTTACCAGCTCACGTGTTTCCTTCCTCATACAGTCCCGGGTCCTTTAAGCGGGGCGTGAAAAAGCATTTGATGAGGCCGTCAAGCTGAGAGCCACCATTATGGCACTATCGGTGTTTGCAATGGTGACTCCCATTCTAGAGACTTTGCCTCAGCTTACCATCAGGCGAGGTGAAGTCATGTTGACGAGACCGACATAAAAAAAAAAAGTAAAATAAAAATAAAAATAAATAATTTCTAAGGCTGAGAGTCAATCCACAGATCATCCCGTCTCCCTCAAATAACTATAATATATATCAGCTCACGTCTCCAACAATTCTATTCTGGGACATGCCAATGTAGTTGTAAATGAATTGTTGACTATAGACTTACATAGATTTACATTATTTACTATTAGAGTCAACGTGTATTTAGCATATTGTGTAATTAACCTGCCCTTTCTTCAATAACTCATTAATTTGGTCAGTGTATACTCTGCGAGGTTGAAACCGAGGGGCTTGCATGAAAGGTTTAATGACTATAGAGGAAGCGCGTGAAGTATGTAAGAACAGAAGCAGATGGCGGGCTGTTGTCTCTGCCTACCCTGGAGAGAAAAAGGTGTGAGCATAAATGTATATGTGTGTGATTAACTGACTTGAACAAAGCATGAGGTTCTCAAATTGACTGTATTTTTTAATGTTTCTTATCTCGGAACTTTGGACTGGGTGAATCGATTTTGATAATTCTTTTTTTATTTGATAGCTGGCACACCCGTGTGGTTTCATTTCAATTTGGTCCTTTGAAGACGGTTTTAGTTTTTTTTTAATCTATTGACTATTCATACGAATATTCGAATAGTTTAAATACTCCACTATATTATTTAAGAATGCAGGTAATGTATTTAGTGCAGTATATAAAAACGTGTACATTCAAATCTATTATCAGGACGTGACCTGGTACCAATAATTGCAATTATTGTACCGAGATTTCCACCGTGAAGCTATTTTGTGCCTATATTTACTATACGACGTTATTTTTCCCATTTGTAAATCTTATAAGGATATTTTTTGCCTGGAATCTATTTTTTATACTAAACTGTGAAGATGTTGTTTTTCGGATTTGCCATTTGCCACTTCACCTTAAATCCGGCGGTGGGTACGTATGCAATTTTATATCATTAGGTAATTAAGAAAGATCAAAAGTTATACGACGGCCTCTGTGGCGTAGCGGCAGTGCACTCGACCGCTTTGACAGAGGGTGCGGGTTCGGTTCCCGTTCAGTGTAAATAATTGCATGCATGATTAATAATATTTTTGTAACATAATAATATTCTTTATTAAAACCAAATTGGAATATGTCTACTATATACCCAGCGGCAGGCGGAGCGGGTTATGTCGGACTCTTACCGACTTAAACCGCATGCCATTTAGGGTCTTCTGATGCCAGGGTGTAAGGTGGCCTATACCTAGAGCATTTCCCTGCCTTTGTATAATATGAATGTATTTACAAAAAAAAGTGTAAGTATAAGTATGTTTATCCGCATTCTAGAAAGCATAACACAAGCTAGTTAATCTATGCTTACTTTGGGTCTAGAGAGCGTTGTGTAGAATGTTGTAGAATATTTATTTTATATTTTATTATCATCATTATCTCACTATCTGAGTGTTTGTCCTTCAGGGCTATAGGCTTTCTTCCTTATTGTCAGTGGCTAATGGGCGTCAGATACAATGATCTTCAATAACATCGGTGCTGATTGCTACTGAAGGCTTCACCTCGGAGCCCGGAACACCGTTTACTTAATAGTTGCTCGAAGTCCATTTTCTGATTTTTACTCTCCACTTCGCATCATCTTCCGCGTTCCTAGTATTATCTTCTACGACGCGACGTCAACCCAACATTTCCTGAGGTTTTTCCGCCTAGGTGCCCAGCAGTCAGACATTTGTCGCCGCAAAGAAATTTGTGGCTTGTTGGTGGTTGCCGCAAAAGTTAGTATTGCAACATCTAAATAATTATATTCTACCACTTAACTAAAGAAATTCGAGGAAGTTGATGCGTAGTTTCCGTAGTGTAGAAACGGTGAATCAAAAACCACACAAACATATGCAATACCGCGCAGGAATTACCCAACCATAGAGATATCAATTTGTTTAGTCATTCTATGTGAAGTAGGTACTAAAGAAGACAAGTTGCAATATGAAAAGTATAAACTGCGCTAATGCTACAAAATATTCTTTTATTTTTGCTATTTTGGGTTAAGATAAGCCACTGTCATTTCATTGAAAGAAATGTCATTTAATTTTAGACTTTAATTGCATTACAGTAAAAGAAAAAACATGAATGAAAATTAGTATCTAATAATGAACTCTTTTCATTTAATTTTAGACTTTAAATGTATGCCAAGTAAGTTTAAAATCAAATGACACTTTGACACTCAGAGGCGGTATAATGTAAAATAGCAGAATTGAGGCTCTAAGCGCATACCTATATAGTACTCGTATTATAGTCACGTTCCGAACAATAAAATATTTTAAAAATCAATTGTTTATTATATCGTTATTCACTAGCTTTTGTAAAACATTCAACATAAATGTTGTGGAATTTGATTGTATATTGTATTGTCCAAAAATTTGAATTTTACGATCTTTGAAAGATTAATTTCAACGTTCATAAAATGGAATTTTGTTTGGAATTCTGTGCGATGAATGACGACTTTTCAACGATCTTTGTGGCATAACGGTATAGCGTTCGTCAGCATTGACGCGGGTTCGATTCCCGCTCAATGCAATATTTGTTTGTTTCAACATTCAAAGTTATCTGTATTCAAAACCTTATTAAATTATGATCAACTTATATTAACTGCGCAGTAAACCGAATCATAGGATATTTATACGAGAAACTTATATATACCACGTGGATAAGAATTAGCATTATAATATGGTCAGATGCAGAATACCTACGCAATATTATACTATTGATACACTTTTTATAAGAATGAATGCATTAATGTTATTTACCGTAAATTATACTGTATTGCCCAGTATAGATTGACGCGCAAATCATCATCCATCGCTACAACTGAAAATGATAGGTCTTTGCCTTAATTATTTAATAAAATTGTGAAAAAATATTTTTCAAGTTAAACGGTTTGAAATTGTATTGTCATCAGACCTAAAGACTTCTGCCAAATATCAGACCAATCAAACAATGACAGGGGGTCAAGTTTCAATTACTAGATTTGACCCAAACAAATAGGTCAAGTTTAATAAAACCGTTTAAAAATACTTAGAATCAATCATAGCTAGTGAAAAGATGTTGTCTCTACCTACCCCAATGGGAAAAAGGCGTGATTTGTATGTATGTATGTATGTAAGTAGAATCAATTATATTAATATTCCCGCCTTTGTGTACATAATTCGTGTATCTGCGTAATTTCCATGTACCTAGTCCATTGAGACATCAAGTCTGTTTGTCCACGCAAGAGGTCATTCCCCCTCATTTTAATGTTTCAAGTACCTTTGTCACGAAAACTTTCATATTATTTAATACCTCGACTTTCTCTACTATACTTAGAAATTCATGAAAACGTGGTATAGTTTACTCGACCTCTGTGGCGTAATGGTAGAGCGTCCGACTGCTGAATTGACGCGGGTTCGATTTCTGCTCAGTGCAAATATTCATATGCATAAATTTTTCATTTCATTTTCATTTTCTTTATTTTTCAAAATAGTGCAACATAATTACATCTTTTTGACGTCACCACCGCTTCCTAGGCGCCAGTGGAGAAGAAACGGCGCAACAAACTCCGCTGCTGCATTTTCAGACGTCAGCTTATACATAGATATCTTAAGACTAAATATGGACGGATGTACATTTTTATCTCGTGTCAATATTAATAAAGGTATATAAAAAAAAGCGCACGCGTGCCTACCACAATATACTGTAGTTGTAGCATTTTAGCATTCTAGGAGGGGCCTGTACCATGCTCAAGCAAATATTATATGTATATACCCATGACGGAACACCTCACCCTTTAGCTCCCGTGGGGGCTGCGGGCCGGACCTCCACGGGGTGCACCCGGGCAACAGAGGCCCACTAGCCATGGGAGACGCTGCTGCCTGCGGCCAATCCAGCCGGGGTGGGAGTGGCCCTCTAGAGGGCTGCTCTGAGGCTCTCCACGTGTTCCTCTGACTAGCATAAGGCACAGTGGGGAGCGAGCGGGGGGCGAGCTGATTGTCCGCGCGCCGACGGTTGGGACGGCCGCCTGTCACCCTAGACCCCACCGTCGTCGGCGAGGTCGGTCGAGGGGCCATCTTAAAACCGTAGATGGCCCGGAGTCAGCTCGGGTAACCTTACACCCCGGTAATTAAGACCCAAGATGGCGTGCGGTATTAGTCGGTTCGATCCCGACATAACCATCCCCGATGGCCGACGGTATGTGCTATCCATTGGGATTTCCACACGCTAAAAAAGGGATACCCGTGGGGGTTTGCAAACGTTAAAAAGCGGGTGGTATCCGTGATGATTTCCGCAAGAAAAAAAGAAAAAGGTAGACTACCTACCTCCATAATATGTAATGGTTTACTGACTCATAGGGTTACTTTATAAAGTAAACACAGTTCCTACGAATATGAGCAATGTACAAACTATTATCCGTTTCATCACTTCCGACAAAAGTGTTAGACAAAGAATCATATTTAACCGCTAAATTTGATCAGATGCCAAGAATACAACAGTATGCCATGAATGACAACGCACGATCGATAGGATCCAGCTGGATCCAGCCGATAGGAAACATTATTGCTGTTTTTAACGGTAAATAACGTGATATTATTTCATAATTATATTAGACTAGCTGAGGGCCGCCACTGCAGCACTATCGGTGTTTGTAGTGGTGACCCCCGGTCCTGCGACTTTACCTTTAGCTTACCATCAGGCGAGGTGAAGTCATTTTGACGTGTCCTATAAAAAAAAAACATCCACAAAAGCTGATGCCTGCGGTTGCAACCCCGTAGACGTCAGTTATGGTTTTTTATCTTCGGTTCTACTCAACCGGTTGCAATCAAACATGCAGCGGATTTTAGGTCTAACCAAGACCTTCCTAATAAAAAAAACACACCCAAATCCGTTCAATAGTTTTTGCGCCCATAGCAAAGGATTGTTATATTCTGTGGCAAAGGGATAAAGAGGCAAACAGACATTAGAGGCAAAAAGAAATTATTTTAAATTCAAAATCGTCAATTTCAAAATAAAAAAAAATATTCCGATCAGAAAATCATAAAAAAAAATATTTTGAAATCAATCAAACTTTACTTTTAACTTTTGACAAGGATTCGGTCGCAGTATGAAGTTGCCCCAGCAATGACTTCATTTGAAATATCAGTGACTTTGTTGAAAGGTGGAAAACTGCACATAGTAGGTACTTCCTTGAAATTGCTACTGAGCATCCAATCAACAAGACATCAGCTTACAATAACGCCTAAAACAGCACAATGGTGGAGATTCTACAGTATGTAAATTGATCATTTAGGGCGTGTGCACAATGGCTCACTAGATGTCATTAGAGGTAGGTACTGGATAGAACATTGAAAGATTTCTCGCCGTTGAAGATCAACAATATTGAATTGGATCTAGGATATTAAAATTATAAGATTACTTAATGAATAAAAAATAATGATCAGAGACTGAAATCACTTTTTGAAATTTTTTATACAAATGCAACTGAACAATAAATCAAGAATATTTATTCGGTAATAAAATATTATGCAGGATTTACCATTCCTGCAGTTACCAAATACATGCCGAATATTTTGTCTTTTTCCTCATTGTAACTTTTCGGTAAGAATAATAATTTGGTTATTCTTACCAAATTATATAATACGTGGATACGTGGTATAAAAAGCAATTAAAATAATACAATTCAAATTCAAATTCAAATGTAATTATTTAAAAATTTAAATCAATTATTTCACATTTCACACAGGTGTTTAAGTATGTTTATCCACATTCTAGAACCTATAACACAAGCTAGTTAATAGTTTAACTAGCTTGTGTTACTGTTTACTTTCTCTATCGACGTCCATTGCTGGACTGTCCTGGTCCTCCGCCTTCCACATCTTGTATATCCTAGCTACCTTTTTCAGGTCATCAGCCCATCTGGCTGGGGACCTTCTGTTACGTTTGCATACGGTATAATAATATAATAATAATATTACTACTATTATAAACGTAAAGGTTTGTGGGTTCGGATGGATGTATGTATGTATGTATGGATGTTTGTTACTATTTTACTCAACAACGACTGAACGGATCTGGATAACATTTTGCACAGGGATAGATTACGGTCAGATAGATAACACATAGGCTACTTTTTATCGCGGTCTCCACTTTAGTATTCTACAAATACAGTATATCTATCAAAATTATTTTTAGAAGAATAACATGGTACGTGTATGTAATGGTGACTCTCTTTCCTGAGTCTTTACCTTCAGCTTACCATCAGGCGAGGTGAAGTCAAATTGTTTTTTTTTTGTGTGTGTATTATGCTTACAGGTGAAATTTACAGGGCTGACTCTACATATGCGTGGACCCCGCATACGTAGAGTCAGCCCTCTACATTTAATCTGTAAGTCCTTAGCTATAAGACACTATCGTTTTATATAATGAAAAACCTTTCTATTCAAACCAACAATAATACATCATAGTATACTTCGCTAAGTCAAAAACGAAGGTGTATAATTTTATCCCTATGACACACGCAAGCGCGTCTCATATAAGTGTGTTCTACAAGCGCAGACGCACTGTTTTGTTTAAGCACTTGGAGCTGCGCGCGCGCACGTTAGAAAAATGGCTGGACATTTCGTGAGTACATTTTCATTTTTTCTTTGTGGATAAATGTTTATGTATAAATATAATATGGAGCGGAAACTTTAAATCCCTTTCAAGGAATAAATGATTGAAATTACATTTTTTACGTGGAGGACAGAGGTTTGTGACATAAATAAAACAATACTTAGGACAATTAAAATTAGTGGTAGGTACTTATAGTATTTTTTTTATATGGACGACATTTATTTCAGCAAATTATTGTTTTAATTTGCAAATCGTAATTTAAGGTATTTATCGTTTTTCATATACCTACCATGGGTGAAAGCTCCCATTAAATTGTCTGGCTTATTGTTTTTCGTATTCATTAAGTATTACACTACAACATTATATAAGTTACATATTGCCTCAAATACATTTTTTGGGAAAAAAAAATATTTTTAAAAATTCAGGGGTTGATTTAGCCCCCATACTCACCAGCCAGGTCTGCATGTCCGTGTTGAGGTATAATAGGAGAGGTATGTGACAAGTTTCCAGCTTGCCTCAAACACCTACTCAAAAATTGGTACCAGCTCTCAATCTATAAGGTAAGTACACGGCCCACCTGATGGGAGTTGTCACCGTAGCCGCTTTCATAGTGTTTATTTCACCATAAATTCAAACTGTAGTATCATTTTATAGAATTAGTTCTATAGTCTCATTACTACACGAACAAATTACAAAAAATAGATTCAATTAACTTTTAAATGCCTATTAACTAATTAAATTAACCTTACAATGACAGTACCACAAACAACATTATTGTTTCGAATACAATTTGCACGTCACAATTCACCATACATCCTCTTCTAGAAATCGGCTCCATCATCCTACAGTCATACAACCACAATAAACAAACAGTCGGTCCAATGACCCGTTACTAGAGACTGTTAAACTTAAATATTCATACTAATTAGTTACAAACAAACAAATTTTGACCAACAATGATCATAGTTGTGTGAATACAAGGCGAGGCGAAGTCATATTGAAGTGACCATTATAAAAAATACATAGGCATGTGTGTACAGAAGTTGCTGAACACTAACATGTTTATAATTTAACTATACTTTGAAATAAATCTTATTAATATTGTAAACGTGAAAGTTTGTAAGTATGAATGTTTGTTACTTTTTCACACGAAAACGTTTGAATGGATTTGGATGGTATTTCGTACAGAGATAGATTGTAATCTATCTCTGTGCAAAATACTGGACCCTATGTACCCTATGTACCTATCAAAATACTGGAGCCTATGTGTTATCCCAGACTAGAGTCTGGGATAACACATAGGCTTTTTATCACCAGAATAGGTTCCCGTAGGTTGCGGGAACGGGGTCAGACATTCACGCGATCGGAGCCCCGGGCAAAGGCTAGTAAAAGAATAAAGTAACCGAAATTACTAGTGTTTTTTTTTTATATTAGACACGTCAACGTGACTTTACGTCGCCTGATGGTAAGCTAAAGGTAAAATCTCAGGAGCCTTAAAAGTGTTCCCTTAAACTCTCCAGCTAGACTAAAATTAGTTGAATTAGAAAAGGATTCATACCTAAGACATCTCGATCGTAAGACCGTCTTTTTAACCACTAAGCTACCAACGCTTACCACCTTACACTTCCATTTTATAAACAACTACATAATAGGAAACAATTTTTATTTTTATTTTATTTATTTATTTAGACACACCAACAGTCTCCATATACAACATTGTCTTAATACTCGTATAATAGGTACAGAGTAAAAATATTCTTATAATGTAGACCAATTAAAGGATGATGGGCACCAATGTATGGAAGTTGGCCCCCCCCTCCAATCGGAATGAATGATACACCGTTGGAAAGGTATTTTTATGTGGATTATGAATAACTATGGCGCTAGTCCCGCTTTGCTGTCCGAGAGCTGTAATTTTTTTTTTTGTTACATCTTACGTACACTTTTATTGACATTGTTCTCGATTATGCCAGGTTATTATTACAATAACAATAATTACAATATGTTATCTTTTCTTGTCTTACCACATTCTACACGTCACTTTCTTGACCTATACTAAGGATAGCCTGTGTTATGGGTTCTAGAATGCGGATAAATATACTTATATACTTTTTTTTGTAAATTCATTCATATTATACATAGAAACACCCAGACAAAATGCAAATACTCATCTTCATGCACACAACTATTTGCACTGTGCGGGAATCGAACCCGTGACCTGCGAATCAGCAGTCCACCAACAATACCGATATTTGTGCTTCATTTTATGTAATTGATACATTTGTTTTTGCATGAATGTAAAAGAGGTACCGAAAGGTACAAAAGGTCACATTTCATCCCTGGAACAGGTACTCTATTATGGAGCAGGTGATGCCACGGTTCTTTAGCTAGTTATTACTGTTTATCAAAATAAAACACGTGTGAAATACGTTTTGTACAGGTTTATTATATAAGCATTAATTATACAATAATACTATTCAGTATCTACAAGGATGCTATTTAAAAACAATGCTGGCTCATTAAAGCCCTCGTGTTTAGCATATCCTAAATACCAGACTATAGACACTATATGCGCACAGGAACCTACCGTGCGACGTCCTGTCAAACATGTACAATAGTGATGTAGTATTATATTTTCATGTCTTTTAATCAATATGTAACAAAAGTATTGTTTTGCTCTCACATGTCGGGACTGTATACGTGCACGCAAAAGCCACACATCTTCTTCTATCCCATATTCATTCACATCCTCCATAGCGCTTTCTCTATATGTTTCTATGAGATATAAGCCATTGTTCAGGTGTTCGCTGCAGTATGACTTTGCGAGTTTTAACTGGTATGTCCCCAATGACAGCAATATCACATCCTGTTCACTCAATCGTGGAAAATCGAGCACATCATGTGCTTCTATTCTCTGAAAATTGGCTCTTCTATTATTTAATCTTTTTGCTTCTACATAATTGTACAACACATTTGGTGTTTGTATTTTTGTAGATATTCTTTGTAGAAAAGCTTCTGCATGCTGGCTATCTGCAATGGGCGCGTGAAAGTGATTAGTTATTGCTGCTGCAATTTTAAAATCTATAAACATATTAGGCATTGTATTATTAAAATATTTTTGCCGCAATAACTTAAAATCTCTTTTAATGCGCCCGTTAACCACTTCCACTACCCATCGGCATATCGTAACCAGTCGCGAATCGTTCGCTTGAGAAGTAGTGAGCTGTGAGTCGTTCGGGTTTTTAGTCGGAGGAACATGATATTCGTAGCCACACGCTTCAATATCGGCCAAACTGTCTCGAAACCCACGATCTAAAATAAACACATCATTGGGATGAAGCAATATGTGCAACGGGTTTTCCTCGTCATTCATTATATCTTTCATAATGTGGGCATCAGTTTTAGTTGCAGCGTAAGGTCCTTTTACGTCTATAATATATCCGTCAGTGGTCACAATTAAAAATGGTTTCAATAAGTTTTGGAACTTGTGTAAGCTATACGATTGCCTCTGAAATAAAAAGTTCGAGCTTTTATGAATATAAATGTACGTGCCATCACAAATAACAATGGCTTTAGAGTTGATGGCATTCCCATACAATGCTTTTGGTATCCTCAAGTTTCTCTCCAGTACATTGTCTCTACTTATGTGATCCACTCCCAAGTGAAGACCAACATAATCAGAACTGAGGCACCCTCGTGCAATTGCCAACTGGCGTTCGAATGTTCTTCTAGAGATATTAAACAACGTCGCAAGTCTTTCGTTGGATTCTCCTGTGCGTAGTTTCGTCAGTAAAATACCTAAAGCGGTCCTGGCATCTGTAGTTTCACTTCTTAAGGAAGGAGTTTGCTCTAGGATATCATTAAATTGTTCCATAGTACGTCCAGTCCAAAAGTGCATTTCTTCTTCAGTCATTCTTCCTTCTAGCTCGCTAAAACGCAATCTGGGTGCGTTTAAGGCATCTCTCAGTAAATCACACAGGTTACTGAAATAAGCGGCTGTAAAGTCATGAGAAATATTGCATGCTTGAGGTAATTCATTCCAATCGTTCCCATTTAGGTGGTCTAGGCACACTCTAGCAGCGTCAGGAATGTAGATTTTATGTTGGGTAAACACAAAGATTTTGACAACATTTGGGATTCGACAGCGGTTTGCGTTAGTACAGCCACGAAAAATACAACGCCTTGAACTATTTGGTGCTCTCATATATTCGGGCACGTGTATAATATGTCCAACCTGCGGTTCTACTTGTTCGTCTGGCTCTGCTTGTTCGTGCGGTGGGTCTGCTTGCTCGTGCGGCGGCATTACTTGTTCTTGCGGCTGTGGGTCGGGTTGAAGCAGTTGTTGAGGTAGAGCTCCAATCGCGTTTTCAGCTCTTTGCCAGCATCGATAGCATACTCTCCGAGTATTATCGAATACCACCTGAAAATCGGTAATAATAGTGTAAGTAAATGATGATTTAAGTGATTAATAGCCTAGGTATATTGTTACATTATTTATATACATTATTGCACGCTAATTACATTATTCATGCTAGAGTTTAAAAAGAAAAGGTCAATACGATAGGTAGGCTATAGCTTAACACATTATCTGCCAGGCAACCTTCGTATAGGTACAAATATATTTCGTATAGGAAAAATGTCGTTTTTACTAATATTTAAATCTTAGATACATAGTTTATTGTAGAAATAAATGCATTTACTTATAATATATCTAATATTAATAATATAGGTACATATATGTTAATATTATTAGTACTAGATAAGAATGGAATAAATACCATGTACTTAACGTTAAAATAAAATATTTTACGTCATTCTGTTTAGACACTGTTTAGACTTTTTTTAGAACTGTTTAGACATACTTAACATAAAAGTTAAAAAGTTCCATGATTAGGTACTAACCTCCAATACTGCATTTTCTCGAATAAATTCTGACAGGTCTGCGCGCATTCTTGGTAAGCTCTCCGATAAAATGCGCACCTGATATCTGCCTCGGTGCAGCCCTCTTCTGCACATGACACAGTTACGGAAACGTTCCATGGTAAACAAATAATCCAATCGCTAAGCACTCAAGTCCAGTAGAAAGTAAAGGTTTAAAAACAATAACGAGGTATAAACACAACGCAACGGTAACGGAGTCCAAAATAATGCCAGGGTCTATAGTCGACGTGAGAATGAGGAACGAGATAACGTGGTCACACAACAAATATCAGCGAACGACTGGCACGGGAACGTGCGCAAGCGCCCCTCGCTTCCCCTACACCCCCGGCACCCCCGGCCACTACATTTCTCGCCCGCAAACCACCGTTTTTTGTTAACCTTTTTTTTTTTGCTCAACCGCTGCGCTGCGCCCTCCAGGGGACGACAGAGATAACAAAACCGTTCCAAGTTAATACTTATTGCTTACGTACACGTATAGTTAATAATAAATGGTATCGTCATCAAAATCGGTCAAGCTAAATCTGATAAATATATTTTTTAAATTCTATTTCGAAGTAACTTCCGAAGCTTATATTACAAAACGGACAATAGATAAAGGTTAGCTGCCGTAGTCGTTTTTTATGCTCTTGACAAGAGCTATCCAATGATGGTAAATTCATTTTGATTGGACAATATTGGAAAGGGAGACCAAATTGCCCATCCTCCTTTGTCAATCGTTAAAGCTTTTAAACTTTCGCGTTCTATGATTATTATACGTAAACGATTATATGTAAAATAGGGACCCTGTGAGTGTGGTATGTGACGGTACCTGGAGACAAAATAATATAAAAAATGTCGAAAATGTGCGGGTAGATGAAGAACCGGCTACCTCACGGACTCGACGACGGAGGGCGTGCGCACGCCCTCTGTCGTCGAGCTGAGACAGCCAGCCTGTGACCATGGCCGGTGTAACCTGGTCGAAACGTCAGGCATCCCAAAGGTATGTATATACCTATACCATGATCACGTTAATTCCCGTTTACGTATAATAATCGTTAAAGCTTGCCACGCACTAACACATTTTTAACGATAACGACATCCTCAAGTGAAAAGCGGGTCGTCTAAGAGTGGTCTGCAATCACCGAGGCGCGTCCCTTAACATACTGCCACATAATCACCACAAATTGCTTCTCTTGCATTACCACGGTACCGTGACGCAAGCCATCGCTATGTGTTTAAGTGTGTGTGACAGTTTTAGTGTTTCGTTTTGCCAGAATTTCGCAACACTATGTGACCCATAGTGTTAGGGAAAACTTTGCAATGTGTTATCTTGATCAGAACTCGTTGGAGCGGTTATGAAGGATACTTTTTGCGAGGATAATGTGGTGGTAAGATGTTTTAATATCTTAGTACGTGATATGTTAGTTTTGTAATTTGCTAAAATAGTTTTTTATATACAGTGTTATAGTAAACCTGTATACATTAAAAAAATGTATTTCAGACAACATTAACTTAAACTTAAATTTATTGATACATTAATAAAAACAACAAAAAACTGTAAAATCACATAAATAAAACAAGCTGATGTTTAAAAAAACCTTTTTTAAAACAAGCTTTTATTATTTAGGTACAATATTGCATTTCATGGGGCTTACATAAGTATGCCAAGTTTCAACTCAATCGGATAACCAGAAGTGGTGGAAAAATGGCTTGCAAGATCTGATTACAAACAATGGGACAGGTTAAACTAAATAAAAGCTTGTAATGAAAACAAATAGAATAATAATAAATAAAGAATTTACTAAATTAAATACTTACTAAACTTACTAAATTGCTAAACCTTTTCTCTTTATCATTATCATAAAGTGTGATATAATGACGTGACGATATAACCACGTTTCTAAACTATTTTATTTATTTAGTCGCCTGAATAACTAACCCCTCTAACTAAACTAAATTGCCAGTGTTAGTAAAGTGCTCAAGCCGGTAGTGTAATGATCAGGATTCGAATCCGGGACCTCTAGATCGCAAGGCGGACTCCTTAACCACTTAGCTACTGACACTACAAACTCTAAACCTGTCCCACACGACCTTGTAAGATTCGCTCTGAGACAACTGTAGGACGATGGCGAGTTGAATGCTCCCTTTATGTGTCACTCAAATCTTACCGACAAGGCCAAGGGCGAGCTGTTATAAAAATTATGTTACATACCTCATTATTATGTCAAGAAGGAAATAAAAGTTTGATTAACTGTACGAAATCGGTAATTTTGCCCGAGAGAATTTAAGAATTTAAGAGAGCCGCGATGGACGTAAAAACTACTGAAAGGATTTTGGTGCGGTTTTTTAATTAGAAAAGTCTAGATCAGACTTGAAATCTTACGCATATTTGATCAAAATCGGTTAAGTAGAATCGGAGATATAGTCAGGAAACGCGAAAACCGGCGTCCACCGGGTCTGTACCCCGCTGGGAAAAAGAAGCACGCCTCGTTTAAAGAAATTTTTTTTATACTACTTAAGTGGCAGTTAAGCATACGGCTCACCTGATGGGAAGTGTTCACCGTGGCCTATGGACGTGTGCAACATCAGGGGTGTCACATGCTCTCATCTGTCATCACTCGTGTTGGGGGATTTGGGGGGGTTGGAGATGGGGATTAGGGGATGAGGGGGATTGTAAGCTCTGTCTACCCTACTTACCGCCGGGACCACAACACTATGGTTATTATGGTCGCGGTTGTGAGAAAGAAAGTTCGCGTGCAGGTTAAGTTTAAGTTCTTCTTCATGTGTCGTGTTGATAGCAATTTAAATTTTGTTGGCCCAGTGTGCTGCTACCTAAAATATAAAGTTTATGTTAACGTAACGTTACGTAACTTAGAGAGCATTATTCTGTTTGACATCGAGTTGTAATCACCGTCAAACGTGCGAATTCGGTGGATTTCAATTAGGCATAATAAGAAAGAACGGATGTAAAACTAAACTAACTTGAATGTGTCGGCTAATACGAACGTGGTTACGTTAAGGTTGGTCAATCAGAATAAGCGGCCAGTAGCTCTAATATGCGTTTACTCGTATATCACAAAATTGCACGCTAGCAACAATCGAATTCTATAGTGCTCGTAGTTCAAAAGTTAATTATCTCCGAGACCGCCAGCGACGCTGTACAAAAATTCGATACAAATTATTTACGGCGACGCTAACGAGAAACTTCAGTGTCAACTCATGGTAGAGCCACAGTTCTTTAGAACTACGAAAAAAATAAAAATCAGTGTTCCCAATATCAACAAGGTAACAGACAATATAATTTTACGATTCCGATGACCACGGGTCGTATGACGAGAAGTGGGTGAAGGTTCGGACGCACGGCTCATAGCAATGAGATGCTAGTTACTTATGGCTTCCTTCCGACAAACGTCGTAAAATTAAGTGTATTACCATGTATCCGGTGCGTTACACGTAATTATTGTGTTTTAGTTGTGATTGGCTCATGGTTAGATGACCCTACATCCGTCAATGTGATGGTTGAAATAACTCACTTGCTAACTAACTACATTGCTAATTAACGGAATAGGCTCTGGTGCAGGTTTTTGAGGTGGCGGAATTTGTGTGTGCTACAGTTGGCCAGGCAGTCGCTCCCGCCAAAGCAAAATCAAAAGAAAAATAGAAATGAAGACTCAGGTTCTGAAGTAATAACTTTTAATACAACCGGGACTAACGCTATTATGATGGTAACGATTCTAGACTAGATAGGCGTGGGTAACGCCCTTGGTGTTGCACACGTCCATAGGCCACGGTGACCGCTTCCCGTCGGGTGGGCCGTGTGCTTGTCTGCCACCTAAGTGGTATAAAAAAAAGATTGGATGCAAGGTAATCGTTTCCATCTCCTTTGACAAATTATTTGATCGCTACCCGGGCACTAGTGGCTACTTATATCAGAGGGTAAATTCTTGTATATAGTATGTTCAAAATTCTGTTCCGATCTCGCAGATGTAAAATTTGACGCATACCTACAGAGGCAAGAGGATATAATTAGGTTCAATTCGTATTACAATACCTATCAGTTACAAAGTCGCTAACAGAATAACTTACTTGCCCTATTTTCAACTTTCGGTCACGATTCAGTAACACTCAAGTTATAATGTTTTGATATCGAAAATTTTGTTACAAGTTACAAGAATACTTTTTTGACATTTATGAAATCGTGATGAGATTGAAAGTAAATTTTGAACATAATATTTTATTATAAGAATTGACTTTCAGCTGTTGTAGGTATTATTACAAAATCAGCGTGACGATGTATGAGTAATGCGGATAAATAAAGTAAACAACTTATTGTACCGTATTGGCACTGTATCGAAAAGTTTACGTCGATCCTAAGGAATGTATCGAGTTATTTGAACTGGTGTGGCTCTTATTACTGATCACAGAACAAAGAAAAATTTTTTAATGTTCTGTGTTACTGATAGTTGAATGCAAATCCGGGTATAGAATAAAATAATAGTACATCCGGGTATAAGTAACGAATTAGATACCTATTAAAAACAAGCTTTCTAGTAAATACATAACCAGAGTAAATAAGCCCAAAACAATGACGTATCTACATAATTTATCTTGTTTATTTCACAAGTTCCTATGACCATCCACGGTTTCCACCTTTTGACTCTTATTATCTTAAAGCATCAGAAATTTTTGCATTCATCGCAAACAAGGAGACAAACAAACATAAATCGTCTCAAAATGCAGCAGTGGAGTTTGTTGCGCCGTTTCTTCTCCACTAGCGCCTAGGAAGCGGTGGTAAACTTAGTACTTATTAAGTAGTTTTTGACGTCAAAAAGATGTAATTACGTTACACTATTTTGAAAAATAAAGAAATTGAAATTGAAATTGAAATTAAATTCCAAGAATAAAATTGTGTTCTGAACTGTAATTTTTTTAAATATCTTCATTGTATAGACGCAAATTGTAATTTTATAACATAAAAGATTTATGATCCTGAGACTTCACCTTCAGTTTACCATCAGGCGAGGTGCAGTCATGTTGACGTGTCTAATTAAAAAAAACCTTAAAGTAAATATTAACCAAAAAATATTTTTTGAAACTGAAAATGATCATCTACTTTTGATACTGACTATAACATAGTATGGTATGATATGGTAAGTATGGTATAGTATGGTATGGTATGGTATGGTATGACATGGTATGGTATGGTATGGTATGGTATGACATGGTATGGTATGGTACGAGGTACGTAATTCTGGCCTTTTACCTTTATGAGTAGGTAACTTGTTGATCAGAAGTGTTGGTTTACGCACTCCACAAGTTGCAGTCGCATTAATTATACTGCATTCATTATTCCGATGTGTAGATTGTAAAAAACATCGTTTACTTAATTATGATGCGATACGTGTGTGACTTTTATTGTCTATCTGACTATCCATGACTACTGATTTATTTATTTACGTACCTACTAGCCCCGGACGCGCACACGTGGAATTTTAGTTTCGAAAATTGCTATTTTCCTATATTAAATGAATCCTATTTATTTACTTATTCATGCACGCTCTTAGAGTTGAAAAGATAGAAATTGTCGACATTACCACTTTCTTGTAGCTGCTTGGCCATTCAATCTAATGGAATAGGTACCATACTCATCATCCACCTGCCCTTGTTCCAATTATTTGCGGTCGGTGCAACATGTCATTCTCCTCCATAGGTACATTCCTGTCAGATGTCATCTCCTCAGTCACTCCCTTCCTTTCCATATCGTCTTTCACGTATTCCATCCATCTTTTCTTAGGCCTACCTCTGCCCCTGAAGCCCTCCATATTCACACTTTGAACCTTTTTAACAACATTACTTTCATCTCTTCTCATAACATCTCCATACCACGACAGTCGCTCGCTTCTCAATTTTTCATTTACTGGTGCAACTTTCAAACTGCCTCTAACATACTCATTCCTTATTCTGTCCATTCTTGTCACACCACATATCCATCTTAACATTCGCATCTCCGCTACATGCATTTGTTTTTCATCCGTCGCTTTCAAGGCCAGACATGACGATCAATACAAGACGGTCTTATCATGGTTTTATAAATTGAATACCATACTATTGATTATAATTTAGTATTTTCTCAAAGACCGTCGAATGGAAATGCCTGATACAACAAATATCACGCTGTTTCACCCGCGTAAGTAAAAGAGGAAAAGCTTAACGTGGTGCCACCGCAGCCGGTCGCTATTGGTTTCACGGCAATGCTGCTAGTTACGGGGAGGGCCCGAGCATTCTCTTAGCATCTCGAAACTATAATAATAATATTATATTATAGGTTTCTTTTCGCGCCTTGGACAGAATATTAAGCCGTCGGCGTCGGTCCCGGTTGCCATACAAACATCTATGGTTAGGTACGGGTACTTGGAGCTTTAAAAAGTCCAACAACAACGGTCTAGTTGCAATGCTTCGATATCGCCTAATGTCAAAGGTTGTGAAAGTCAGATGGCAGTCGCTTCACGGAAAATATCGAGTTCCAGCCAAATCCGCAATTAAGACTGGTTAAGCGGACCCCAGACTCCGAGGTGAAAGCTTTGGATACGACTGGGATTAACGCTAGGTTGAAGATTATAGGTCTCTTTTCGAGACGCTTAGAGACATCTTACATAGGTATCTCGATCTCTACTTATAGGTAATACTATTTAACATCATTATATAATAGAATATTAAACTCCTCCAATTGTCATTCATTGCGGCAGATGTAAGCAACCTTCGAGCAGTTGGAGGCCAGGTAAACGCACATGTTGACATGGCAGTAGGAGTTTAAAAGTATGACGTGTAGTGAAATTCTGTTCATTAACCGCAATGCATTAAGAATTACAATCAGTCATTTGTTTTTCCTTGTAGACGAGTAACTGGACCATTTTTCGAGAATTGTTTGTTTGGTCATGTTTATTTGCTTGGAATTGTTTTAAACTATTTGAACTCGGAATATATTGTGTTTTAATTTTTTACCACTCAACTTACTCATGAAGGAGATAACCACAACTGCCGTTTACGTAGTATATTGGTACGTTAGTACTATTATAATATTCTGTGATATTAGTTACTCTGTGTTCATTCTACCTATTTTTTCTATACCACTTAGGTGGCAGACAAGCACACGGCCCCCCAGATGGGAAGCGGTCACCGTGGCCTACGAACGCGTAACTAATTGGAATTGTTTGTTTGCAATTAGTTAATTAGAACCAGAAATATGAAAAGAATGATAAACGACCTCACACGGATGGGGTTGCGGACATCAGCAACTTAGTACTTATCCATGGCATCTCTTATAGAAGTGCCTAAAGTATACATAATTATATTGTTTGTTACAGTACTTAGTTTTGGCGACATTCTACGCGGCCGTGAGTGCAGCGCCCCCTACAGAGCAACGGACTTACCAACAACACGCGGCCGCACATTTACAGCAAGTTAATCCGTGAGTATATTATCAAACACTTCTTCAGCTAAAAGCTCCGAAACATTCGGGAATAAGTATTACAAATTGAAAATTCTCTAAAACCATATTTTGGGAGGATTTAAATTCTCAACAACATGTTGGGGTAGCCAGTGGCATATCCTTTCTAGGGCACACCAGATTCCCCAACCACACAGGCCACTACGACAAAACACTGTGCGGTTTTAATTGGTTCTAATCCGAAAAAAGTGAAGAAATAAAAGAAAACCCAACCCCCATCCCAATTCCCCTCTATCCCCAACCCTCCCCTCCATTCTTCCAAGGTCGGCAGCGCGATAATAATTGTATTAGGTATTATTTTACAGGCCAATTGTAGTACTCATCCACTCAAACTGTTTATTTATTGGTGAATTATTATATTATTGGTGTACAATAAAGAAGAATAAATTATGAAATAAATAATGACATTTTTCTAGTATTTGTGGTTTTTAGTGTGATATTTTTTATAATATTGTTCGTATTTATCGTACAATAAAATTACGAGTGTGACGCTTCTGATGTTGCACACGTCCACAGGCCACGGTGGACTTGTCTGCCCTTTATGTGGTACTAGCGGCCCGGGACCCGGCTTCGCCCGGGTGTAAATTCCAGTTTTCCAATAAAATATATAGCCTATGACACTCACGAATGACGTGGCTTTCTATTGGTGAAAGAATTTTTAAAATCGGTTCTTTAGATCCCGAGATTACCCCTTACAATTTAACAAACACACGAACTTTACCTCTTCATAATATTAGTAGGTACAGAAGTATAGATAGATAAAAGAAAAGAAAAGATTTCTGGTGAGAAATAAATGAACTATGAATGTTTATTACAGACTGGAGTATTATCTGCAGAATCCAGAATTGGACAACTACTACAGACCAGCTCAACAAAAACAAGGTAAGCTTCTGAATCATGTGATGATAATACTGGGGCTTGAGGTGATAGAGCAAGAGTCCGTGAACCCCAGACCTTCGCTATTTTATAAAAGCTGAAAGTTTGCCAGGGCATGCTCCCAACACAGGTAAGATTGATGGCCCATTATGAAGTTCGGGTCACCGTGGCTTTGGCAGATGGCAGGGTGACCCAAACTTCATAATGGGCGATCGTTCTTACCTGTAATGGGAGCATGCGCTGACTCAGCTTTTATAAAATAACGAAGGTCTGGGGTTCACAGGCTCTTAGTCCATGATGGTTGTCGTAGCACTGGTGGGACCAGTGCGTATTGGCGTAGTCTAAACCAATATATCTGCGCTTTGTCATGCAGTACTGCGACGACAATCACCGCTTCTTTCATGAGGCCGTCAAGTTGAGGGCCTCCATTATGTTACTGTCGGTGTATCTAATGGGGACACCCTTCCCCTTACTTGTAGCTTACCATCAAGCGAGGTGAACTCATATTGACGTGACCGATACATTAAAAAAATATCTCGTTCATAGTCTAGGGTAGCTGATTCTAAAGCCGGGGTGCGAGGGAAATGCTCTTTGGGCCACCTTACACCCTGGCGTCAGAAGACCCTAGACGGCGTGCGGTTTTAGTCGGTAAGAGTCCGACATAACCTGCCCCGCTGGCCACGGGGTGGGTATCCTCAGGATTTCCGCACGGAAAAATAAAGTAAAAAAGGGTAGCTGATTCCTCCGTGTGTATTTCCTCTCTAAAACATATGCGGGAAAGTACGGTTTTTGTATTACAAGACAAGGCTATACGCTGTAGATTCCACTGAGCAATTTACGGTAAATACAATATTGCAGTGTCAAGCGTGATAGGCGTCATCATGGCGTCGTCATCAGTATGCATGATAAACATCCATAGCTTCATGTCAGTATGCGATTTCTCAGCGTATAAAGTTTGTATCTTGAAGCCTATAGTAAATTTATAATTTTTGATTAGTATTTCGGCTTTTCCGGTAGGTGTTGGGCTCAAAAAGTGCTGACTTGGCGTCATAGAGGATAAGGCTTCCTAGACTCCCCAACCCATCCTAGCCCTCCCCCCTTCCCTACAGGTAAGGCAGCGCGTGTGTGACACCTCTAATATTGCACACTTCCATAGGCCACGGTGACCGCTTCAAATCAGATGGGCCGTGTGCTTGTCTGCCACCTAGGTGGTATAAAAAAAAGGTTTATTCATTACCTAATCTACTATTTTTTAATCACAGTGTCGGTAGCAGGTCCGAGCCAATCAGCTCGTTTAGAGACTCTGGAGCCAGACAGTGAAGTGGAGCTGGTACCAGGAGTGCAACAACCACAGCAGCCTCCTCAACAGGTACCAAATATACCAACACATTACGTCACAAGTTTCACAACTCATATTAACTTTTAAAGTCAGCCTGTGACCACGGCCGGTGTAACTGGTCGAAACGTCAGGCATTCCAAAGGTATAAAGTACAAGGAAATTTCTAATGTTCTTGGTATATACCTATACCATGATCGCGTTAATTTCCGTTTACATAATATATATGTCACAACTCATATTTTCGAATATCCAGATCTAGGGTGTTGATGAAAAGATATTTTAATTGCAATATTTTACGCATCTATGTTTCAAAATAATTTGTGTAGTTCCTTGCAAAAACAAATAGCAAACATTGGTAAATAGATTTGACTTGTCTTGCTACAGAGATTTCAGATGAAATTCACATTTTTAATGTTTTTTTACCTTTTTTATTTGTTTTTTTTTTCTTATTTTTTATTTTTTTTAATGCTTTATTTTACAGAACCCAGTGGCTCCGAATATACCTGGTTTATTGCCTGGACAAAGAGTATTCATAGTTCACATGCCAGTGCCTGGCTATACGTAAGTACCTATTCATTATTTTCTATACATTTAAATCAGAAGAAAGAATATACAGGACAGGATCCCATTCTTGGTGTTCTCTTTCACCTTTTAATGGTATCAACCACTCAATAAACTTTTTGGAATGGGGCGATTGACACCGTGGTTCCTGTAACTCGTGGGGTCAAACGATTAAACACCCGAATGAACTTGGTACGGTGTCGATGAACTTGTACTTCAATCTCTGCACGTTACAAAAATAAGATTATTTGTTTCATAAATAATAATAATGAATACTTTAAAGTATAAACATAATTTAGAATCAATTTCATCGATTACAAATTCTGTAAATTCATTTTATACGCAATCCATTTTTATAGATCTTAGGTTATAGATTCTACATGAAAGTCAGTGAGAGACAAAGGAGTGGTGTTGCTTCGACACAATGTTAGGAGTCTCCGATCAGGCGAGGTGATCACTTCTGACGGGCAACTGCCGAATGGTTGACGTTTGGATGATGTATATCCAACGCATGAACTTTATTCCCGCGATGCAGGATCGATTATTCTATTATAGCATCGAAATAGTTCAACTTACTATCGCTTTCTTCATTCCGAACTCTGTCTCCTTATTCTCCTCCTTGTCGAAAGAAATTCGAACCAATTTAGTAGTAGTCCCCCTAGACTCTCTTTCACTCTTGCTTCGTGCGGGTTCAAACTTTCGTACGTACGTACGTACCCATAGTAGCCCCCCTAGATAAAATGAAAATTATGCACAACAATCGTTTTCAGGCCTGGCTCAATAGGAGGCTACCAACCTGTGTACATAGTAGCTGCAGCGCCTCAAGGAAATTCAGCATATCCGGGCAATGCAGCGTACCCAGGAAATGGTAAGTACCATCAATTTGAATGAAGATATTGTAAAATTTATCTTATGATCATATACGAAAGATCATAATTATTTCAAACGATGAAATCTTTTTTTTCAATACTACTTAGGTGGTAGAGAAGCACACGACCCACCTGGTGGGAAGCGGTCACCGTGGCCTATGGACGTGTGCAACATCAGGGATGTCACTCTCGCGCTGCCGACCCTGGGGAAGGGGGGTTGGGAGCGGGGGGTGGAAGGGGGAATTGGGGAGATGAGGGGTACCGCTTGGAATACAATACGATGGTTATTATGGCCGCGGTCTTCTGTAGGGCTAACGCAATCTATACTTATTCTTATTAATATTATAAAGCTGAAGAGATTTTTCAACCAAACTTTTCAAGTGGGTAGGTCAATATTTATGCGGTTGAACACGCTAATCTGAGAAACTACTGATTCGAATCGAAAAATTCTTAGTTCTTAATTTTTTCTTCTTCTTCCTTTCCTCACACAACCTTGCCTGTAATATTAACATGTGTCTTATCTAGGGTTCTTATCTCATTCTAGGGTTTCAGAACGCAGTTTTCCTTGACCCATCTGGCCAGGCTGGAGTCTCTCCCGCAGGTTATGGTCCTAGAGCAGTTGTGCCACCACAGCTCCTCGGTTCGCCGTTTGCAGTACAACAGAGGCCTTTTAACTTAGTCTACCAAGAACCTGGTGTAGCTCAAGCGTGAGTATCTGGGAACCTATAAAAAATATATCCAACTCTTTTGGTCGTTTTGTAGTTTGACCCCACGAGTAATAGAAACTATGGCGTCAATCGCCCCAAAACACTTTTAGTGTTCATCGTTTGACACCATGCTGTCAATCGCCTTATAAGCTTTTTGGAATGGGGTGATTGACACCAGCACACACACAAACGTAGATTTCGATATCCACACTACATTGAGACAAAAATTCTTTAATTTTCATAATAAAATTGTCCTATAGAATTTAACTCAAAAAGGGTTAATTCAGGACGGGATTTAAACCTATAAACAGTATTTCTAGGAGAAATATTCGGACCATCTGAGCTAACTGGATCCATTGAATGACTTCGTTAAAGTTTAAAAGAAAAATTAATGTGAAAAGTTGCAATGGTACCTACAGGACTCTATTATACAATGTACCTATATTTTATCATCTATTTCAATCCAGTTACGATACTGTCTCTTTCTTAAAATCTAATTATAGACACAAACATGTTTATCGTTACGAAATAATTACGTAAACAGGAAATAATAGTAACTGATTATTCAATATCAGCTTTTTTATTGAAATTTTACGGTCATTAGTGAAATTAAGCGATTAGAATCACGTTTAATACAATTAATTACCCCAGTATCTGATTGTCTGTCGTCGTAATATCAAAATCAACTTTCCTCACCGTTTTACGACGAGAATTCGTTTATAAACATAAAAATAAATGAACACTTTTATTTCATGCGAACGATTTGATTTCAGCTTTAGAGTCAAAAGCATTTTCGCTGCAATTAATGATCACTTTCTACTTTCATCAAAACTTTAGTAGCCATAATAAATTATCCAATCGATAGTACTAAAATCGAATGAAATACTAACTACTGATTAGTATACACGATAGATTTTTAGTTCAGTCAAGAATAGTACATAGGTACTGTACAAGACCCTACCAACAACATTGATTAGACCTCAAGTTCACGTCACCTCACCTTACCTTACCTCACCTCAACCACAACTGCAATTCGGTGAACCAGCTAAACAACGGGCGCAGTTCTAGCGCAGGCATTTACTCTCAGAGTTGTTGATCTCTGAATTATCATTAAAATTTTACCTTAAACTTTTCTTCAACAGTGGCAACCCTGCTCTTCAAGTTAACGCAGCCAGGGAACCTATTCGGTTCACGAACTTAATCGGACTTCAGAGGCCAGTGAACTCACTTCCCTACCAAGGTCCAGTGGTAGCTATTCAAAGCCCAACACCGAACAAACAAGGTCAAGCAGGTAATAGGAAATCCTTAATATATACCATAGTATCATCTAGGTACAAAAAAGAATGATAAAAAGTGATGGTAGGTAAGTCGTCGGATTTACGAATTTTACGATCAACTCGGGTTTAAACGCCGGTCATTATAACAGGATCGAGAGAAGACTGGTACTAAAAAATAGGTCAGTGGGTACCTTGATTATTATATTTTCAAGAAGCTCAAACAGGTTCTAAATCAGACCTCTTTTAGTGTCCTTTTACGATGTACCAGGATTTTTTTTAAAGATTCAAACTTGATGGTAGTACCTACGTGTATGTAGCCCTCCTAATAGAGGGGTAGCCAAAATACTTAACTGGTTTTTTTTTTTCGGTTACTATTCATCATCATCATCATCTTATCAATGTAATTATAAGTGATCATTTACATACACCGAAAGCACAGAATATCTAATAGTACTCCGAAAGTAATAATAATGTATTTTGCAGCCGCTTCAGCGCCACTAAAGCAAGCGAATGAAGAGCCAAAAGAATCCCTTGAGCAAAAAACCAATTTCAGAGGTTCATCTGCG
Source organism: Lithosia quadra (assembly GCA_963576445.1). Classification (NCBI taxonomy): domain Eukaryota; kingdom Metazoa; phylum Arthropoda; class Insecta; order Lepidoptera; family Erebidae; genus Lithosia; species Lithosia quadra. The sequence continues at coordinate 16,706,701 of OY754879.1, forward strand.
CTTCAGCGAAATAAAGCGTAGTTGTTAATTATTCCTAAAGCGAACAATAAGGTGCATGAAGCCCAAATCATTGAAAAAACGAACCACAACATCAATACCATAAAATTTTGGGGTCATTGTACCATATATAACATCGTAAAGTTAAAGTCTAAGCTAAGACATATATAGCGTAGAATTTATCATGGGACCCCTTAGTCAATGTTTGGAACCATTTCATAAGTTTTGGGTTCTTTAATATTGATTGAGGAACCCAAAACTTGTGAAATGGTTCCAAACATTGACTATAGTTGTCACAAAATAAAAGGCCCACTTTGACAGTTCGTGCCCATGAAGTTCTTATTTTTTTATCAATTGAAATGTTCTAAAGATAATTACATTTTTCATTGACAGGTACCGCCCACTCGGCTAAGTGCTGTGCATAACGATTTTTTCATGTAGTCCACAGACTATTGATAATCAGTTAAGGAAAGAAAATATCGAGTGAGATATTTTTTTTCAAGCCCGACGCGCACTTTTATTTTTATTTATTTTAATACTTGTGTTTAGATTCTGAAGACTGATTTAATTTTTCTTGTTGTTTTTGTGATTGAGTGAATGTTATTGTAAAAAAATATTAAATATAAGTAAATTGACCTTTAATAACATTGTATTGTTTTAAAATACCTACAAAATCAAAGGTTAAGCAAATTTTTCTAATCAGAACTTTAATCCAATGCAGTTTACATACATATTCAAATCGATTAAATCCCCATGCAAACTGGATTCGATTCATCCTGAGTATCGAATACCGAATCGTATAGGTACATAACTAGTTACGCCACGAGAACAAACGTCAAAACGGGCCTTTTATTTTGTGTTGAGTATAAGCAGTCTCAAACTTTTGTTTGGGACCGCATAATCAAAGTTTGGGGTCCCTTCATCAATGTTTGGGGTTCCTTAATCAATGTTTGGGGTCCCTTAATCAATGTTTGAGGCCTCTTAATCAAAGTTTGGGGTCCCTTCATCAATGTTTGGGGTACCTTAATCAACGTTTGGGGTCCCTTAATCAATGTTTGGGGCACCTTAATCAAAGTTTGGGGTCCCTTAATCAAAATTTGGGGCCGCTTAATCAAACTTTGGGGTTCCTTAATCAATGTTTGGGGAACCTTAATCAACGCTTGGGGAACCTTAATCAATGTGATGCCCTTTTTCAATGTTAGGAGCCCAAACAGTCAGAAGTTCCATGATAAATTTTGCACCTCTTATCACCAAAGTAAAACCGATTGCCAGTATTCATGCAATTGCAAAAATTAAGTGCAATATTAATAGACACGTGGTGTCAAATTGTAATCCACAGAAGTAATAATAATAACAAGTATTCCTATTATTATTAGTTCTGTGTAGTAATAATTATTAAGGTGTTAGTTGTATAATTTAATAAATGAATTATGAATTGGTTAAAATTAAATGTGAATATTTTGCCGAATTATGGAATAAAGAAGATAAAAGATTTATAATATTTATTATGAAAATAAAATGTTGGATGTATGTTTAATTAACTTATTTTTTCTTACTTCCCTTCATAATATAACATACCTAACTATAATATACAGGGTGGAATTTTTGCACCTTACCTGTAGAGAAAGTACTCTAAATACTGGAGATAGCAGCCCTGTATAATCTTGCCGCCACTAATTGAACGCCTAGACCATTTATCAAACGCTATATTCACCAGGAGTCATAAATCCGGTACTTCATACATCATGTTGTGTTGCCAATATGATGACTGACAAACCGAAAAACGTAATTACTTTTTGATGCCGAATTCACATTGAAATTGTCAAGTTATTGATATTATTGATGTAGTCATTCTATCCAACTATAGAATGACCACATCAATGATAATCAATATGTTGTTTGTTGGATTGCGTTCAGGGTTCTTCAGGTGCATAGTCAGGCATTCGGTGATGGTTGTCGCAGCACTTGTGGGTCCAGTGGGTGTTGGCGTAGACTAAACCAATAAGTATCTGCGCTTTGTCACGCAGTGCTGCGACGACAATCACCTGTGCATTCATGAGACCGTCAAGTTGAGGGCCACCATTATGTCACTGTCGGTGTATGTAATGGGGACCCCCTTCCTGAGATTTTACCATTAGCTTACCATCAAGCGAGATGAAATCATATTGACGTGACCTATATAATTTTTTTTTTTTATATCGATCAAAAAATCACGTCACGTAAAATGACTTTATCTCGCCTGATGGTAGGCTAAAAGTAAAGTGTCACTCGGGAATGGGGTCACCATTAAAAACACCGATGGTGCCACAGTCTTAGACCAAAACAAACATGAAAATTAGGTTAGCAGTTCTCTAGTTCATAGGTATTAAACAAAACCGGGAAAACATGATGTTTATAAACATCTAGATAGTAAAATGTTTTGCTGCCGTTACATGTAATCTGATAGATAGCATCGATTGCCAGTTAATTTATTGCTGTAGAAAGCGGGACCCGGTCCTTCTGTGGCGGTCCATATCCGCGGTACAGTTATCTACTGTTATTAGGAGCATTTTCTAAGGAATGCCTCACAGGTTTGTAACTATATATACGGTGAAGACACATTTTTTTATAGTACGACTACTCAGAAAGTATCCTAGTACTAGTACTTTCCTAGCGGAAATTTAATGTCTGATCAAGACCTTCTAATAAAAAATCGCATTAAAATCTATCCAGTAGTTTTTACATCCATGGCGAACCAATGCCGTGTGGACATCCTTATGGATATCCCCCCCCCCCCCCCCGGACTAAAACCGCACGCCGCCGTTGTCTCGGGTCTTTTAATCGCCGGGGTGTAAGGTAGACCAAAAAGCATTTCCCTCGCACACTGGTTGCATATAACATAACCTAATTTTTTTTTAATCATCTCCAATGTACAGACTCAGCAATTTTACAATTTTATATTTTTTTTTATATTGACTCCGCTGGATTGACTGCACCCCGCCTGATGGTAAGCAAAGGTGCAGTCCTAAAAGTACAGCTTTACTAATGTGGAAAAGAAATTACTTTCTAAGTACAGCTTTACTACACAGGTAATGAAATTATTATCTTCAATTAGTACTACTTTATCTCCATATACATACGTGGTTACTGACTATAAACGCACATAATAACACCCCTCATTATCCGATGGCGTTGTCAGGTCGTTGACCCTAACCAGGAATGATTTACCCAGTAACGTTATGTAGTTGCAAATGTGAATCCAGTTTTGTCCTACCACCTCTTCCTGTCTTACCAAGTTATGTGGTCTGCTTGTGGCTACCGTTAACACCTACTCATTATTCTGGTCATTAGCACAGGGTAAGAGACAGCTAATCTATTCTGAAATCTATGTATGTAGAAATGTACTGCGTTGTAATATTTACGCCTATGAAGTTTCGTATTATTCACGAATAATCAGAAAAGAATTCAAAAAATAATTTTTGTATCCAGAATCGTAAGCGGTAGTGCATTCGACTGCTACTCAGGGGCTGCGGGTTCGATTCCCGCTCAGTGCAAATATTTGTATGCATGTATATGTCTAATTGCATTAGTCCGGGTTTTTCCAAGGTATATTTTAGAAAAATATTATGTTTATCCGGATTCAATTAAAGCAATTAGCATACTTTTTTTCTGTGCGGAGATCCTCCACCCCGCGGCCAGCGGGGCGGGTTATGTCGGATTTCTTCTAGGACATGTGGGTTTCTTCACGATGTTTTCCTTCACCGTCAGCAGATGGTAAATCATGTGATTAGCACATATAAATTCCACAAAGTGAAATTCACATTGGTACTGTTCGGCCGGATTCGAACTCGATACCTCTGAGCTGAGGCCGCATCCTTATCCATTCAGCTACCTAACTATCTTCTATATAATACTATCTACTTAAAGGCTTACACAATTCTACAACCTGCTATAAATCAATAGTTCCTGACATAAGTGACTTTTATTAGGCACAACCATAATTCCTTCTGGCTCTTACTTATCTGTGAAACCGCTACCGTTAGTACTTAAGCTCCACTTTAAAGTTTCTAACGGACCTTCATCCTGTGGCCACCATCCAATCCTATAAAGTATAACAAGTACTTACACCTATCTTCCTAAAGACACTCCTGTGGCATCTTAACCCTTCAGATATTAAGTTGAAACTTGCTTGGCAATCTAATGTTGCGACCTAAGGGCATGTTGGTCGTGTTCCAAGAACGATTTCCAGTTTATGATCTGCTAAGAAATTGAACTTATAATTATGGGCTAACCGACACGTGTGTGAACATGAATAAGATTTGATAGTAGAGGGAATTCGTGAAGTGTGTAACTCGGCTGTCTTTAAGCCAAAAAGTGGCGAAATGTCAGTGATAGTGGCGAGGACGGCCGAACTGTTGATTTGAGGAGTAGGAAAAGCAGATTGTTGATTGTTTTCTTTGCCAACCCCAAATTAAATTTAAAAAAAAAACAACAGTGGTGTATTACTTTCTTTATCTACACTATTCGCGATGTCATGGTTGCTTTTCCAATATGTATTGTTTTCGTCACGAGAATATTTCCTTCTAGATTTATCGGTACAGGTGCTTAATTCATCAAAATAATGCCCCTAATCTGTTCAAAGTGGCCTGAGTTTCACTTCTGTTTCATTTTCTCTTTGAACAATAACTGTAAAATCTAATAATCAAACTACAACACGTCGTCCCACAAAAGAAATAAAGGCTCAATTCCATCACTCTAATTGAGCGTCAAAATGTCTATCATTAAAATTTAAGAACAATTGTAAAAACCGAACAGACCGTCTTTTGTTTATTTTTATCGACCTGCATTGTTATGACCTTGATACTGCATCATTATATTATAATCAATCACCTGCACAAGAAATTTTGATTGATAGCAATATGCTTTTAAAAGCTAATGTGCAAGTATTGCACTTCATATACAAACGATATTCACCCATCAGTGCTTCAACTTAAGAGCGATTTCACGAGCAAGTCAAATGCTTTCGGTTTTTTCGCTAACAACATCCTATTATCTTTATTACCCATTCAACTTGAACTATCATTCTATTCACTAGACGTTAAAAGCAAAACAAAAGCACTAAGAATATAAATCAACGAGGTTCATCAGAATTTGGACGCTTATATTGATGACTCACTAGAATTAAGATGGCATCGCTTTCCAAAGGAAAGGTATCGAGAGATCGTTGCAATTATCAGACGTTCGGTACGATGCGAGGCAATTATGATCTTTTTGCCGTAGACCCGTTATCTTGGCTTAGATGCGCAGCAAAAACGCAACTGGCGCAGTGTAGAGTCTTTCGTCGCCGTGGGCGCACGCTACCGCCAATAGACTAAACATAATGTCACCCCGTGTTCTGCTTGCTGTAATCGCTATAGCCTGTATCGGACAGGCAACAGCTCGACCGGTGAAGAAAACTCTGAATTTCAATATGTTCGTGCTACGACCAAATCAAGGATCGTCCGATCGATTTTTACTTTCAACTGATGGCGTGTCTAGATTTGGACCAATATTGGAGATGTTCGTCCAAAGATTTCAAGGGATGATGTCGGTGAAACTGCCTCAAGAGAACGGTGTGTCTGTACCCGAAGGTGCTGGAGGAGTGCCTGTTGGAAATATGGCTGAAAATGAAGTGGATGGTGTGCAACAATCAAGGATGCCAGGGATTGTAGTGAGGCCTTCGCGCACTAAGCCTGGGACTTATGAGGTCGAGATAGATATGGTTGTAGATGATGGACAACCAGAGGAGCAGCCTCAATAGAAGATGGATGCTCGGTTCGGATTAAAACCTCTTCGTGAATACCTGAAAAGAAACTCGTATTGAAAGAAATCGTGATTTTAATTTATTAATCATTTTGGCAGATTTATACCTTTTCATTATAAAAAAAATGTTAGATAGTGAGACATAAAAGAATTTAACATTTAATTTATTTATTAATTTTAAAATGAAGTGGTATTTTAATGTGAATAAGATAGTAGTTTTAATCAATGTGGTAATTTAGATGATAGTAATAATAATAAATAATTTATTGTGCGATATCAATATCGTGATAATATTATTGTCGCATTTATTATTAATATTGTTAATTGTAAGTCGAAGTCGTATTATTATTAATTTTATTTATTCTTGCCATATCAGTAAGGATTAGTTTAGTAAATAAATTGTTTTTTATTTTTTTTTCTATTTATTTGGTTTTTGTATATGCCAAAAGGGATGATTTTCAAATCATAAAGTGTAAAATTCTTCAATAGCAGTACATAATTCGTATAGAATATTCCATGTTGCTTCATTGTTGCTGGGACAAGGAGGAAGAAATAGTCGGCCACATTATCATTTTATCAACAGGTGAGATAGTGGTCAAATGAGAACCTATTGTTTATAAAAAAAATAGCAAGTTTGATGCAACTGGGATGAATTAAATGAAAAAAAAAGAAGCTCATTAAAAAAAACACAGAATTTTTACCGACTTCTAAAAAGAGTAGGTTCTCAATTAGAATGTATTTTTTATGTCTGTTACCTTAGAAATTTCGAACAGATTTTGATGATTTTCTTTGTTTTAAAGCTACTTAGTACTTTTAGTACTTCCCTTGTGGTCCCATTTAAATTAGATCTAGTTGTAGTCTTTTTTTGTAAGAATTTTTTTTATTGCAAATAGACTTACGTTTGACCACTATCTCACCTGATGGTAAGATAGTAAGGCAAGATGATGGAAGGTATTTGTTAAACAGACATCTAAGCTTTTCATTTTCCTTATGATACCGTTTGCCATTGTCTGAGAAATTGTACTATATTACGTCTTAGTCAGCTCTGAATATTTATCGTGCCTAATGGCGCATGTACTGAAAGCTAGGGAAAGCCATGACCGACTCTGAATGTCAAACACCTTATTATGTATATCAACTAATGATGTAACAGTTTGAGCGCACTCTTCACTATTACTGGACCACGATAAGTTCGGTCTAAGCTACGAACGACTGCTAAGCCAGAGTCGCGGGTTCAATTCCCGCTCAGTGCAAATATTTATGTGTATGAATATGAATATTTACATTGGTCTGGGTGTTTCTATCTATATGTATGTATTTACAAATAAGTATCTAACTATGTATATCTGCATTCAAGAGCCCATAACACAAGCTAGTTAAGCTATGCTTACTTTGGGTCTAGATAGCATTGTGAAGAATGTCCTTAAAAATTATTTTAGGTATAAATATTTTATAAAATTAAATTAAAAATTTCAAAAAAGCAACAACATTCATTCTCCAACATTCCAAAAAAGAAAAGATAAAATCTATATTGCAGCACTAAATACCCTCACTCTGAAAAACGAAGAAAATTTAACAGAATTAAAATACGCGCTAGAACATATCAAATGGGACATAGTCGGCCTTAGCGAAGTGAGACGATTGGGAGAAAGAATTGTTTCATATCAGGATTTTTTATTATACTATATAGGGACCACTCCTGGCCACCACGGGGTTGGCTTTATTGTAAAAAAACACCTGGCAAACTATATAGAAGGATTTATAGGCATTTCAGAGCGCATAACAATGATGAATTTGAAGTTACCAGGATACCAAGACTCGTGGTCTATTGTACAAGTGTACTCACCTACAGAACAGTCAGACCCTGAAACAGTAGATACATTCTATCTTGAATTAAATAAAGTCATCCGAGATCATGCTCATAAAAACTTAATAGTAATGGGAGACTTCAATGGCAAAATTGGAGACAAGCTTCCTGGAGAAAACACACTAGGACCATTCACATACAACAACAGAACCAGAAGCAGGAATGGAGAAAAAGTTATAAACTTCGCACTAGAAAACAACCTAACTATTTTAAATACTGTATATAGGAAAAATAAGAAACGAATGTGGACTTGGATCTCACCAGACGGGAATACAAAAAATGAAATTGATTTCTTCATGACCAACAAAAAGAGTTACTTCAGTAACTTCAACGTCATAAACCAATTTAACTTCAACACCAACCATAGGCTGATCAGGGCAGAATTAAAAATAGAACAACCAAGGAAACCTAGACCAAGACAAGAACCAGTACATGTAAAGCTCGGAAAACACCAAATGGAACAATTAACAGCCAATCTGAGAGACAAATTCACAAACTTTAAAGAAAATACAAAGAACCTAAACATACAGGAAAAGTACAACTGGATGGAGAATATTATTAAGACTGAAACGAAACTCGCTGCGAATACCAGTAAGGAACACAAGCAATGGCTTACAACCACCACTATAAAATTACTAGAACAAAGGAGCCACTTAATTAACACAAGAGACGCAAAGGACAGAAGAAAAAAATTAACAGAAATTAACAAAGAAATAAAGAAAAACATAAGAATAGATAGAAACAGAAATAGAATGGAGACTATTGAAAAACACATAATCAAAACGGGTGGTATCAAAAAAGCATACAAGGAACTAACAAAATCTAAAGACTGGATAGTGAAAATGAAAAGCAATAGAGGTAAATGGAACCATGACAGAAAAGACATATTGGAAATTGCAACATCCTATTACAAAGAACTGTATGAATACAACAATACATCGCGAGAAAAAATCAATTTGGTAGAGACCTCAGATATCCCTAAAGTCCTTCACGTAGAAATAGAGAAAGCAATAGACACACAACAGAAAGACAAAGCACCAGGACCCGATGGTATAAACAACGAGATCTTAATACAAAATAAGCAGTCGATCACACCGATCCTCACGGAAATGTTTAATGATATCATAGACACAGAAATTATCCCACAGCAATGGACAGAATCAAACATTGTCCTTCTATATAAAAAGGGAGACAAACACGACATCGGAAACTACCGTCCAATCAGTCTCATGTCTAACATCTACAAGATATTTGCCAAGATAATTTTAAAACGGATAGAAAGAACACTAGATGAAAATCAACCCATCGAACAGGCAGGTTTTCGGAAAGGCTACTCGGTAATCGACCACATTCATGTTGTCCGCCAGATTTTAGACAAGTATAAAGCATACCAGCGCCAGTATTACATTGCTTTCATTGACTATACCAAAGCATTCGACTCCTTGTATCATGAAAAGATATGGAACTCCCTAAAGGAACAAGGAATTGAACAAAAATATATCCGCTTAATTAAAAATGTATATAGTCATAGCACCGCGAGAATACAACTAGAAAAGGAAGGAAAACCATTTAGAGTAGAAAAGGGTGTCAGACAAGGAGACCCTCTATCTCCGAAACTATTCTCAGCGGTTCTCGAAACAATCTTTAGGGGCCTTAACTGGGAAAACCTCGGAATAAATGTCGACGGAGCACTCCTAACACACTTGAGGTTCGCGGACGACATAGTTCTTTTTGCTGAAACACCGGAAAATATACAACAAATGATACATGAACTAGCGGATGAAAGTGAGAAGATAGGTTTAAAGTTGAACCCCCAGAAAACAAAACTAATGACAAATGGGAAGAAAACCACTATTCATCTAGGAAATAACCAAATCGAATACACCGATGAATACATATATCTGGGACAGCTAATAACACAAGAGGATCCTACACGCAAAGAAGTCGAGAGAAGAATAACAAATGGCTGGAAAAGATATTGGAATCTGAGAGAGGCCATGAAAGACAAAACTCTCCACATTAACGTAAAGAAAAAACTTTTCAACACCTGCGTACTACCTGTTTTAATGTATGGAAGCCAAACATGGGCTCTAACACAAAGTACGACGAGAAGACTGGAAACCTGCCAACATTCGATGGAGAGAAGTATGCTGAATGTGAAAAGGTCGGACCGAATAAAAAATCATGTCATCAGGAAAAAGACGAAGGTCATAGACATAACATCCAAAATGAGAAGACTCAAATGGCAATGGGCGGGGCATATGATAAGAGGCCAAGATAAATGGAACAAAATAGTGACAGGATGGTACCCTAGAGAAGGGAAAAGGAAAAGGGGCAGACCACAGAAAAGGTGGGACGATGACATAAGGCAAGTGGCAGGAGTAACGTGGAACAGAGTGGCCCAAGATAGACAAGAATGGAAAAGGTTGGAGGAGGCCTTTGTCGATTGGCAAACAGACTTACAAAAAATAACTAAATATTAGAATAGAATAGATTAGGATTAGTTTAGCTACAAGAAAAAATGTACACTCATAGTTTTAGTTCCTAACACTTTGTAAGTAGATGCTAAGTTGGTCTGAATAAAGGGCTTTATTATTATTATTATAAATTAAAAATTTAAAAACCCCCGACTCACAAAAAAGCACAATAAAAAAATCTTTAAAAAGTAAAAAAATAACTATTATATTATGACCTATCTACCCTAAGTATTGAACCTTTATTAACTAACAGTTTGTCTTGTCGGGGACCGCTCACCTAATCATAACCTAATCGTTTGTCTCGCAAGATCTAGAGCGGTCCCCCATTAAATTTTTAATTTAATTTTTATTTCATGCTTTTTATAGGGGTAACTTAAGTATAATAGCTAATTCATTATTTAATTTCAACATACGGTATAGTCTATCAAAAATTATTCAGAGCTAATGCGAATTGCGCGGACTGTGGTTACAGAACTAAAAATACATTCCACTCCTCATATCTTTCGAATGGCTTAACCGATTTATATAAAACTTGCGGTATCATTATGTGTAAGATATGCCCTTTCATTTGATACCCAACACGGATATATTTGAACACATTAAATTTTTCATCACCCCTTTCACCCCCTATATCTTTGAAATGGCTTAACCGATTTTCATAAAATATAGCTAAGAACACTCTCCCCCAACCCATCTTTCAAACAAAAGAAACAGAATTAAAATCGGTTCATCCGTTTGGGAGCTACGATGCCACAGACAGACTTACAAACACACACACACACACACACACACACACACACACACACACACACACACACGTCAAACTTATAACACCCCGTTCGGGTTTCCGTCGGGGATTAAAAAACTTATAACACCCCGTTCGGGTTTCCATCGGGGATTAAAAAATGGGCTGGCCACATCTATTGAAGCACCGATAGCCGTTGGAGTAAACGAGTCCTTGAATGAAGACCGCGAGTCAGCAAAAGGAAGGTAAGACGATTTGAAAAAGGTAGCTGGGATGGACTGGATGCGGAAGACAGAGAATCGGGTAGTATTTGAGCCACACATTGGTGGAGAATATAATAATGCGAACTCAGAGATGTAACCCTGAGATGCAAGTAGGATCAACGCGAAAATGATGATGTTGATGGAATCCGATTCTACCAATTTTAAACCAGCTACTTTCAGGTCTTGCGTATTCTGCTACCAGTTATATATATGATGGTGAAACCACACTTCGCTATTCGCTATTCGCCTATAATAATATATATTCGACGAAATTCATAAAGACGACTAAACCCTCCACAATTCGTCATATAAGTGTGACTTAGGTGAATATTCGTGCGAATAAAGCAAATATACACGAATCGGCCTTCGCTACTTCGTTGTATACACGTGAATAAAGGCGAATAGCGAGTAGCGAAGTGTGGTTCCGCCATAATATTATGTTGTAAACACTGTTAGTAACTTTCTTCGTATCTTCAACACATTAGCGAACGGTACACGCACTTAGCTCACCGCATCGTCAGAACTTTATATTACACCTCTTTGGTCAGAACTCAATTATGTGGGCTGGTTTTATTATGGCTTCACATAGCTTGTGCGTTATGATATCCTACTTACAAACATTCCTTGTTGTTGTTGTTATTTGAAGCTCTAAAAAGTCCAACAACAAAGGTCTAGCTGCAATGCTTCGAGATCGCCTAATGTCACCATTGGGTTGTGAAGGTCAGATGGCAGTCGCTTCACGGAAAATATCAAGGTCCAGCCAAATATGCAGTTAAGACTGGTAAAGCGGACCCCAGACTCCGAGGTGAAAGCTTTGGATACGACTGGGATTAATGCTAGGTTGAAGAAGAAACATTCATTGTTGTCTAAGAGTACTTTTTGGCTATTAAAATAGTGATAAGTACAAAGACACCTTGATGTTTAAAATTAAGGGAAGTAGCTTAGCCTTGCTAACTTACGAATAAACTTTACCAGCGTCACGATAATATTGAAATCTTCTTAGTCGATAAATAATAAAATATTTCTTTTTTTATATCGACGTCAATACGACTTGACTGATGGTAAGCTAAAGAAAAAGTCTCAGGAAAGGGGTCCCCATTACATACACCGACAGTGCCATAATAGTGGCCCTCAACTTAACGGCCTTATCAAATGCTTATTCACGCTCCGCTTAAAGGACCCAGGACTGTAGGAGTTAGGTTAATCGATAAACCGCGTTTTACCACTGTCTCACCTGATGGTAAGTGATGTTGTGGTCAAAGAAAGACCACGACGGACGACGACAAAATTAATAATGATGGTACGTGACCTTTTTAAGACGTCCCAGAAATAAGGAATGACTGCTTTTTATGGTTACAAGTACCATTGATTGGTTGAAAGTTACGAGTTTCGACTGCATCATAAACATTGACCAAAACGGAGAAATATTATTTCTTTGCACGAATACATACGTTTCACACCTCAAATGAATAATGATTTATGTCAGTCGTTAGTCAAGGAAGTCTGAGTTCACAACTGTACATTTTAGTGTCCAGTAAAGTATAAGTGTTTAAAGGTAAAAGGTACTGCTTCCCATCAGGTGAGTCGTGTGCTTGTCTGCCACCTTTTTATATTATATCGGTCACGTCAATATGACTTCACCTCGCCTGATGGTAAGGTAAAGGTAAAGTCTCAGGAAGGGGATCCCCATTACATACAACGACAGTGACAGACATAATGGTGGCCCTCAACTTGACGGCCTCATGAAAAAAGAGGTGATGTCGTCGCAGCACTACGTGACAAAGCGCAGATATTGGTTTAGACTACGCCAATACCCACTGGCCCACAAGTGCTCCAACAACTATCACCTCACATGTCAAGCCCCGGCTATGCACCTAAGTTGTATGAAAAAGATCATGTGTTGGTTAAACTATCTTAGGATCTTATAAGGGATTGTATTTAAATTTTTTTTTGCCCTTAAAGCTTTCTTTATTATTTTATTTATACAGAATTATTATTAAACTATCTTAGAAAATATTAAGTATGTACAAATTAAAAAAAAAAAAAAAAAGTTTAGGTGTCGAAGAATTCCTCCCCATCGATGTCGACTGGTAACGTACCCAAAAGGCTGGCGGCATTGCCACGTTGGATGGCAATGCCAATTCTTTGAGCAAGAAAGAAGCCAGCCCTTTGATCAATCACCCATTTAAATTTAGGGATAAAAGGAGCATAATTAATAGTTCAATGACTGTCGCAGCTTTTCTCCTCAGAATTGGAGGTCTGATGGCAATCGCTTCGCTTACGTAACAATACTAACAACCAATATAAACTAAACAGTTTTCAGTACAGCAAAGTTTGAAAGATGTATTACGAATTGATACTTAGGTACTGTTGTGAATCTACAGCACAAGCGACTACAATATGGGGTTCTTCAAGAAGGATTAGATTAGACGGTTTTACAGGGTCGACGGTGAGTGTGGCGCCCCAGATGTTGCACACGACCATAGGCCACGGTAACCGCTTCCCATCAGGCAGGCCGTATGCTTATCTGCCACCTAAGTGATATAAAAAGAGACTTCGTCGTGTCATTTCTTTTTTTTAGACCACTTAGATGGCATTTTTTTTATACCACTTAGGTGGCAGACAAGCACACGGCCCACCTTATGGGAAGCGGTCACCGTGGCCTATGGACGTGTGCAACACCAAGGGCTGCTGACTCTGAAGGGAAAGGGCGGGGGTAGGAAAGGGGTGAGGAGGCTAGGAAGTGGCGGGGAGGAGAAGGGGTATAGTTGTCTATCATAAGCAAGAGATACCTATACCTACCTACCTATCAGACAAGTTCTGTAAGTAAACTTAATTTCATTTCAAAAAAAAATATCTGTGGGAATATAACTTTCACCTGCAAGCGCATAGGGTAAGGACAACTTTCTCAAGATACTTGATAAACATGTAAAGTCACCAATTAATACCTTCACATGAAAATATTTAAAAAAAGTCTTTATGGTACGGAAAAAAAAAAGATGCACCGAACCGCTTGGTTCTTGATGAAATTGATTGGACTGTGTGAGTGAGGGTGATACCTCAACCTGGAATGTGTAGTTCTGTAATATGTAGAGGAAAAGGGAGGGTGGAATTCAATGGAGTAGCTTATCGGAACACCCGCCATCGTAGAGACAGTAAAAGACTGCAAAAGAGACAATAGGATTTGAAAGGTAAGCGTCCACATGTCCACATCGTACGCCACGGACGCATCGCATCAAACGAATCGTACTATTTATGCGATTCGTACGATACGTGTACGGGACGCACTTGTTTGACTTTTTTTACAAAGAATACCTACCAGCCGGTACGAGAGAACTCACGGGGGCCCCTCGTTCCAGCTGACGCAGGTGATCTCTGGTAAGAGGTGCTTCGGGGATCACTTGTGTCTGATTCGGTAGGAGCCGACGCCCGAGCGCCATAACTGCGATGTGGGCGAGGACTCCGGGCTGCACACGGGGTGGGAGTCCTCACACTGCCGGTGTTGATCGCAACGATGGTGCAGCGTACGGACGCGTGGTCAGCCACCGCCTCCTTCTGCGAGCCCCTAGTAGACCCTAGCAGAAGCAGACCGAGGCGGCGGCGTGCGAAAGCGCAACCCCCCTATTCCGGAGGCATGACGGGAACACCATAGTTCCCAAACCCGAAGGGGCCATCTCGAATCCGGAGATGGCCCGGGTCAAGCCGGGGTGCGAGAGAAATGCTCTTTGGGCCGCCTTACACCCTGGTGTCAGAAGACCCTAGACGTCGTCGACGTCGGTAAGAGTCCGACATAACCTGCCCTGCTGGCCGCGGGATGGGGTGGTCCATGAAGTTTTCCGCACGGGAAAAAAAAGACCCCAGGAGTGCTCAAAGGGCTCCGGCATTGGTTGATCATGATCAGTCCTATTTTGATTCTTTGGTTGATCCGTATAATACCTACACGTGCACGAAATTTCTAATGTTTGTCCAAGATTTGCCAGCACTTAGAGTGTGTTTACATGCTTACATTTGGGACAATGATGTAAAAGGATATGGACATGGTTAATTTGTCGCGTAAATAACTGTGTCCTGTATTGTAGGAAGAGAAATTGTAAATACATCAGTTTGTAGAAAGGCGTTTAGAAGAGATATTTACAAACCTTTTATGGTGGCAGTAGGCCCCTGCCTGATGAGATTAATGAACATTTTGTAAAAAAAAAATACATTAATTTTTAAGTAAGTACATTAATTTTTACTTATTCGCTTACCACTAATCCAAGAACATCCAAAGAAAACAAGATTTCAAAGCACTTCATACTCATTTTGCAAAAATATTTCGGGTAGATTGAGATTATGTTTTGGTGTTGGTAAAAATTCTGTTAAAATAAAATTAAATCGCAACAGTTACACTACATTAGTATCTCGTTAACCCCTCCAATTGAACTAATTATTTACTACTCGTTCACGCTAAGTTTGCCGCTGCCAACTGTCACGTGTTTAGCGTTATCTCACTCACTCAGTTCTAGTTTCAGTGAGACAATGCTATACCGACGTCATTTGACAGCGGCAAACTTAGCGCGAACGGGTAATATATTAGGAGTTTGTTCTGCACCAATCCGCCCTAGATTACATCTGTTGTCAGGTAAAATAAGCGTCAAAAAAATTACAATTGATAAGGTACGATATAATATTGTAGCGATAGTTTAATTTTTACCATGCACTTACCTACATTATTACAAGATTGGACTCCAAAAAAGAAAGCAATGTATCACAGAAGGTCAGGGCTCCTGCCAGTGGGTCATTTGCCACCCGCCGTGAATATTAATATAATGCGGAACGGAAAAACGGACATACACTCCTTGCTGTCAGACCGAATACCGTGTCCCATGCGCTGAATAAAAAAAAAGAACTGTCATTCCTAATATTTGGCGCCTTTTTTTTGAACACGAAGTTTTTGTGCATTTTTGCTATGTATTGTATTCGAATTTAGTGTTACAATTGAATCTAGACAGTTTGTGATCTGTGGGTGTACTAAAACTCTATTTATCAACTAATTTATTTCTTTATTCTCTAAACCAGAGAATCAAAGAGTGTTTAGTTTGATAAAAGATCAGTCCAGTTTGCTAATCAAAGCACATACCTACAAAGAAATTCAAAGTTTATTCAGTGCTAGTGTGTAAAGTAAAACCATGGATTACAAATGCATCCTAGTGTTGTGCCTCTACGTTACTCCAATATATAGTGCACCACTACCAAGACAACTCATGCCTCTCCAATATTGGATGCAGCCTCAAAATCCTGTCATGCAATTACGAAATCCATTCTTCAGACTAACTGAAAATAATATTCAGTCTCCATTCATGTAAGTATCATCACTAAAGTTTTTTTTTTACATTTAAGAATAAAATAACTTACTTGTCGATCTTGATACTACACCAACTACGTTAAACTGGATGCAGGAGGAGTCATATATATCTACTACATACTAGTTGTTCAGAACAAAATTCGTGCTCTATTTGGTAAAATCTAAAACTAAAGTTTGCTGCAGTACTGCAATAAATTTGTCGTCTAACCCAAAGATTCAGGGCAACGCTAGAATCGCTCTAAAGGAGTGGTTTGTTCAGCACGTTTAATATTTCTTAAGAAAATTATTTTAAGTAGATTTTTTTTATTCGCTCAGCGGATACAGTATTTATAGAATGCTTTGGTATTAGTAGTGACTGCATAAATCATTAATGGACTAACAATATAAGGTTAGCAAGGAAAGTTAAAACCTTATATCGACGGTTAAAAGGCGAATTGATTCAAGCGCCATTTTGAGAACTTTACAGGAGAGCATTTTAAAGTTTATTTTTTAAGAAAAAAAATCACTTTTAAACTTTCGCGTTCCATAACTTATTATACGTAAACGGGACTTAACGCGATACACGTTATTAAGTTGTTAAGAAAGGAACCGGATGACGTCATGGTGAGCTTTGACGTGGAGTCCCTATTCACCAACGTTCCTCTAAAGGAGTGTTTAAACATCGTGAAAGACCTACTGAGCGACAATGAACTACCGTTTAACTATATTGATCTGCTTGAACACTGTCTAGACGGCAACTACTTTCTGTTCCAAGGTCAACATTACCTTCAGATAGATGGTGTCGCAATGGGAAGTCCTGTAGCCCCGGTACTTGCCAACATCTGGATGGAACATTTTGAAGAGAAGGCTCTGAGTCTCGGCCCCAAGACCATCAGACTTTGGAAGCGATACGTCGACGATATCTTCAGTATCGTGAAAGGAAGTGTACAGGAAGTAGATCAGTATATACAACATCTCAACTCCATTCACCCCAAGATGAGGTTTACGTATGAAATGGAGAAGGATAGGTCGCTGTCTTTCTTGGATGTAAAAGTAGCCGTGAGATCAGATGGGTCCTTGTCACACTGTGTGTACCGGAAACCTACTCACACGGACAGGTACCTACACGCTACGTCTCATCACCACCCCCGACACTTACAATCCGTTATGACCTCACTCAAGAATAGAGCGTATGATCTCTGTGACCCTGAACATCTGGAGCGAGAGCTGGATCATGTTCAGGAGGTACTTAAAAATAACGGATATGCTGTTGTGAACGGAAGACGGAAGCAGCAAACATTGGGGCGGGGGCATCCAAAGGTAAGCAGACAGCCAGCGTATATGCCTTATGTCAGGGGAATAACGGATAAGATCGGCACCGTGCTAAAAAAGTACTCCATCCCGACAGTTTACACACCAGGCATTAAAGTAAACAACATCGTGGGCACACCGAAGGATGTCTTACCGCTTCAGACGCCAGGGGTCTACAAGGTGGATTGCAGCTGCGGTAGTTCGTATATAGGCCAAACAAAGCGGACCATTGCTGATAGGGTCAAAGAACACATTGCAGCTGTAAAGAACCGCCGGACGAGCAAATCAGCGATTGCAGAACATCTTTTAGAAGCGGGCACGAATCACTGGATTGAATTCCACAATACGCAAGTCCTCTCCACCGAACGTCACTTCTATTCAAGAGCTGTACGTGAAGCGATTGAAATCAAGAAGTACCAAAATTTCAATCGGGAAGACGGTTTCAAGTTATCTGCGACATGGAATCCAGTGATTAAAAACTTGCTACCTCGCTTTTCTGCGCGGTCGGATAGACACCAAGGCGTTTGCACAGATAATAGGGACACTGTGAGTGTGGTATGTGACGGTACCTGGAGACAAGAAAATATAAAAAATGTCGAAAATGTGCGGGTAGAAGAAGAACCGTCTACCTCACGGACTCGGCGACGGAGGGCGTGCACGGCTGAAACAGTCAGCCTGTGACCACGGCCGGTGTAACCTGGTCGAAACGTCAGGCATCCAAAGGTATGTATATACCTTTAACGTGTATCGCGTTAAGTCCCGTTTACGTATAATAAAAAAATCACTGTTCCTAAAGTATTGAATAAAAATGAAAAAATCGCCCCAATTAAGAAGCGGTATATTTTTTGCTAATTTATGATTATATTATAACTAATAAAAGGTGTTTTTAAAGCAAGTTAGATGTAACTTGAGCCATTTTGCACAATTCTTTGATCAGGGCAGAAAGGTACACACGATAACGATTTATGTATTCAAAGCAAAATAGTTTATGTGTTCCTTGCTTCTTGAACAGATCAAGGATAAATGATTTAAATCACTTACCCATTTGTCAACTGTTCATGGATACATGATTTAAATCACTTACCTATTTGTCAACTGTTCATGAATAAATGAGTTAAACCACTCACCTAGTTGTAACTGTCCCAGGAGGAATGACTCAAATTACACAGTATTATAATAACTATTTATAGCAAATTGTTTTAATCGCAAGATTTATTTGAATCTAAATTGAGGAAAATAGCTTAAAGGTAATAAAATAAATTTCACGATGTAGGGAAAACGAATTAAATGACACATCAATTTTGAGAAAAGTTACTTAAATTGATAAAATTGGTGCACTTTTAAGAACGTGAGACTTTTAAAATCGATTTTGTAAAACGTAACAAAGAAAACAACGCTTTACGAATCAACTTTTGTTTTATTTATTCATTTACGTAAAATTAAGTAGGTATCTATAAACATAGGTGACATTTATAACCGCTAATAATCAGTCTTCAAATATATTTTTTATATAGGACACGTCAAAATGACTTTACCTCGCATGATGGTAAGATAAAGGCAAAGTCTCAGGACTGGGATCACCACTACATACAGCGGTAGTGCTACATTGGCGGCCCTCAGCTTGACGGTCCCATCAAATGCTTTTTCACGCCCCGTTTAAAGGCCCCAGGACTATAGGAGGAAGGAAACACATGCGCTGGTAAAGAATTCCAAGTCTTTAAAAGAGGCACCGAACCGCTTGATTCTTGATGAAATTGATTCCACTGTGTGAGGGCGATACCTCAGCCTGACACGTGTAGTTCCGTATAGGAAAGGAGAGGGTGGGACTAATTGGAAGAGCTCATCAGAACACTCGCCATGGTAGAGCCGGTAAAAAACTGCCAAAGATGCAATACGTAGCTGTAGAGGCTCGAGGGTGTTCGTAACCTCAGGACTCCCAATAATCTGTCGAGAGCATCTAATAAGTACTGTGCAGAGCCATCCCAGAGATGAGCACAGCACTGAGGTGACGGCTATGGACCGATAATTGTCTAGCTGGGATCGGTCCCCTTTCTTGGGGATCGGCTGTACATTTGCCTCTTTCTAAGCGGGCGGCACTGTACCCGAGGTGTAAGATATGCGGTACAGACGCGTAGGCATTGGAGACAACTCTGCTGCACAATTATGTAGAACCACCGTAGGAACACCATCGAGACCACTAGCTTTCCGCACTGCACCGAATCGAATCGAACATCGCGTTGCCTGATATGAATATCAGGCATTGCGTGGTCACAAGTGGGCAGTGTCGGTGGCTGCATGCCGCAATCATCGATTTGGAAATTAGCCGTTAAGAGATTATTATAAATATAATGAGATGCGAACGTAAGCTCGATGAGTTCAAGCCACCAGAGCAAGCCGGGTTTCGAAAAAGCTACAGCACCGTGGACCACATTCATACTGTTCGGCAGATTGTGCAAAAGACCGAGGAGTACAATCAGCCGCTGTGTATGGCTTTTGTGGACTACGAGAAAGCCTTCGACTCCATCGAGACCTGGGCAGTTCTGGATGCTCTGCAATGGTGCCGCGTCGACTGGCGTTATATCGAGGTGATGAGATGTCTGTATGATACTGCCACCATGTCCGTCCAGCTCCAAGATCAGAAGACGAACCGTATTACACTACAGCACGGAGTACGACAGGGGGATGTCATATCCCCTAAACTATTCACTAACGCACTGGACGACGTCTTTAAGACATTGGATTGGACTGGACGGGGAATTAAAACATAAACGGGAACGCATCTCACACCTTCGGTACGCCGACGACATTGTCATAGTTGTGGAGTCGCTGGAGCAGCTGGGCGAGATGCTGCACAGCCTAAATGGAGCCTCTCGATGTATCGGTCTCAGCATGAACTTGGACAAAACCAAGATTGTGTTCAACGAAAATGTCAGCCTGGACCGATCGACGTCGAAGGGTTGACACTCGAAGTTGTTCAGAAATAAGTCTACCTTGGGCAAGTCAATCAAGCTTAGTAGAAACAACTTCGAGAAAGAAGTCGCCCGAAGGATCCTGTTAGGTTGGGCAGCATTTGGCAAACTGCGTCGGGTTTTCTCCTCACCCTTGCCGCAATGCCTCAAATCGAAGGTCTACAACCAGTGCGTCCTACCAGTCATGACTTACGGTGCCGAAACGTGTACACTGATTATGGGGCTAGTCCACAAATTTAAAGACGTGCAGCGGGCCATGAAGCGAGCTACGCTTGGAATTTCTTTGAAGCACAAAATTCGCAATGAGGTCATCTGACAAAGAACTAAAGTTACCGACATAGCACGTAGAATAAGCAAAACGTCAGGCATCCAAAGGTATGTATATACCTTTAACGTGTATCGCGTTAATTCCCGTTTACGTATAATAGAATAAGCAAGCTGAAATGGCAATCGGCTGGCCACATCTGTCGAAGGACCGATGGCTGTTAGAGCAAACGAGTCCTAGAGTGGAGACCACGAGTCGGCAAACGGAAGGTGGGACGCCCCCCAGCCAGATGGACCGATGACCTGAAAAGGGTAGCTGGGATGGACTGGATGCGGAAGGCGGAGATTCGGGTGGATGGCGTACATTGGAAGAGGCCTATATCCAGCAGTGGACGTCGACAGGCTAATTGATTGATTGATAATGAGATATTAGTAATTTCAATAAAATCAATAAAAGTACCCTATAGGAAATAAGTGTGATTCGCGCACGAACCGCAAGGAATTGAAATCCAACTTATTCTGGCATCACGTAGTAGACTAAATTGACCTCGAATCCCCGCACGACACTCGTATTAAGGGTCCAAGTACCTACCCGCGTTGCCATTTTAATGCGAGGTGAAAGAAGTAAACTGATTTAAGTATGCCATAAGTTTAATTATTAAATCAATATAAAGGAATCAAACGTACAGATATTTATTTTATGCATAGAGAAAACTGTTCTAAATGGCATAAACACTAAAAATCGGTCAAGGATAATTAGCACAAGTCATATACTTTCATTATACTTATTCAGGCAAGATTGATTCAAGCGACAGAGATAATGTTCAAATGTTCAAGGCAAAATGATTTAAGTTGCATGACATCAATAAATCTGGTTGAAGCAAAATGAATTAACATCCACGTTAAATTATTTAAGATCAAGTAAAACCAATTCAAACGGCAAAACCGTTTTATTCCATCCAGGGATTAATGGTTCAAACTACAGATAGTAAGAAAAAACATTTTTTTTGATGGGTCTATATACATGCTTTGAAAAAATCAACCAAAATTGCTACACTTGATACCTCGTAAATAGAAAAGATACCCAAATTCGTAATGGAGCCAAGCGCCAAAAAAGTGCTCAGATTAACCTCAATCCGGCTCAAAAGACGCGGAAAAATTCCACGATTCCAATGATGTATATAACTCAATATCGCCCAAGGTGGCGCTTGAATCAATTCGCCTTTTAACCGTCGATATAGTTTAGAACCATAAGTAGTGTAGTCATATTTTTTCCGAAGAAAAAAAGCGATAATAAGATGGAATTATAAAGCACTCCCCAAAAGTCGCGCGTATGATAGGTGAATCATCTCTTACTTCAATCAACTCTAAGTTCAATAATTGTAGTTGAATAAACCTGAAGAAATTAAATTAGTTATAATAATTGATCTTCAGATGTTTAAAACTTACAGTAGGTCTTATGACTGTAGTTATCTAAAAACAATAGATAGGGTTGTAGCGAAATGGCTTTTCAAATATGATACCCTGTGGCGATTTTCAAGAATACAATTTAAATGTTCCACATCAGTGTAATTTAGGTAGTTTGCAAATAACGACGGATGATAACTTTGCGAAGGTGTGGAACATAATTGCCTATTCTATAATTATAATAGTCGTTAAAGTAGCTCTAGACTAAATACTACAAATATCAGTGCTGAAACAAATGTGTGACGCAATTTTAAAATATATTTTCAGGTATCCACAACAACCAATAATGGTGCTTCTACCTAACCCAATACCCACTGCAGAAGCCGACGACAGACACATCAACCTAAACGAAGAGGAAACTACAAATAGTCTTCAAACTAATACTGGTCTTATAGACGAAGACAATGATGCAGTTATTCTAGACGCTGAACCAAATACTGCAGAAGCAGATTTTAAGAAAGCTGATATACGTGTGAAAAATAATCCGAAATATTTGATCGGCCAGATCATTTCTTACATACCTTTCTTACCAATAGAGATTAATGTCCCTGATAGTATCAGCTGGATTGCGAGTCTACTGCCAGGATGGATCAGGGGACCAGGTCAGAAGCCAGCAAACATGACGAGGTTATCGAGTAAGGGACCAATACCAATTTTAGTTCTACCTGAACTTATGATGAAATCGATTTGAGTTAACTAACTTTTTGAAGAAATAGAAATATATAGAAGACTGATCAAATAATTTAAAATATTTATGTACTACCTACTAAAACGGGTACTAGTTACAGAGTACAATGATGAACTAGACCCATGCTTTCTTATATTTCAATTTGTACAGTTGCACTTTTATTATCAAATATTTACGCAGCTAATATTGTTATCAAAGTTCAAAGTATGAATGTAGAGGTTTAGGGACAGAGGTACGTCTAAGAATAGATGGAAACAGATAGAGGATATGGAAAGGAAGGGACTGACTGAGAAGATGTCATCTGACAATAATGTATGGAAGAGAATGACATGTTGCGCCGACCACAAATAATTGGGACAAGGGCAGGAAGATGATGATGATTTACGCTCCTAATACACCTTGGTAGGTATTAGTTATCTGACACTGGTTAAAAACAGAGTGCTCTAGCTATTTTAATTCATGTAAAAAGTGTAGAAACGATACTAAAAGATTGTCTAAGTATGCATACATAGACTTGGAAGTAGATGAAATTTATATAAGTAGAGTAAAGTAATACAAGTATTTATATTACAGTATTATATCATAAAAAAATGTTTTTATTTACGCTATTTTTCATATTATCATCATAGTAAAGTTTTATATTAAGTAGTTAATATATTAAAGGGTCAAAATTATACACATCGTTAATAAAATGTTTTATTTTATGAAATAGTAGTAATTACAAATTACTGTCATTATTTTTGTCTTAAATTACATATTTTACATGACACCTTCAGACGTTGTGGTAACAAAACTTACTTAACTTTAACACGGCCGAGTTCAAGAGTTTAACTAAAGTAACTAACGTTACTTAACTTTTGAATTCAAATTACAAAAATAGAACACCGAAAATGTTACACTTTCAAACTCTGACCATGCTCGCTCAATCAACTCCATAGTAGCGTAAATCTAATAATTGGAATTTCTGCAACTAAAATGAAACGTAATCATATAAAATTTTAATCTAACGCTGCTATGGACTAAAAAGGCAAAGTACAGTATTTCCCCCCTAAAATGGCAACGCATGTAGGACAAATCGATAAACTAAGTATGAACAACATATTTAGTTTAATTACTTCGCACAGTCATACAAACAACCTCATTAAACTATCAGCTAGCTATGGAAGCCATAAACCTAATATTGTTATGGCTGTCTTCAATTTTAACATTTTCAACAGGAGAAATCAAAGTTACCGGGCTAGAAAGTTTTGTACTAGAAGCTAGAAGTAATTTTCCATGTTAGGTAGGTACTTAAACCATCAAGTCAACCTACTTTTGGTATGCGTCGTATGTTTTCTGAACTATACATACGAAGCAATAAACAACTGAAAAATTACGAAAAAAAATTGTAGAAACCGGTAATTGTTTTGAACTAAAATTAAATTTTACAGTTGTCAATTCTCAATGAGAATGAAAATCACAACTTATAAAACATACAGTTTCAAATAACATCGACTTAAATATAGGTGCTGTACAATAAAATATTCACTAACTAATTTTTGAATTTATGTAAGTAGCTTCCATTTCAGGATGTTGACATGGCAATTAGTATTTGCCGACTCCTACGGTATCATGGTCGACTGGGTAGCTAGGATTTTCATTGTGTTCGTTCTTAGGTACGATAATGGAGACGGGGTATTTAAAACTGTAGAAGAAACCATGAGGGGGACCCTGGAAGAAAAGAAATATTGTTATTATTTTCGGAAATCTAGTCCTATATTGGAATTTTTTATTAGGAAATCCTAATCCTATAGCAGAAAGTTATAATTTACTGACATATCGGTTTATCAGTCAGTCAGTCAGTTATAATTTACGGACATCAAACAATTACATAATAACAGCAAAGTTTAATATTGGAGAACAATACTTTCTTCATCAACTTCGTTTGTATATTTTAGGTGGGAGTAGATAAACGATATTATTTTTTACTGATTGTGCTATGCACATTTGAACAATTACACAATAGCCTTGCTACTTACAATAGCCATATAGGTTTTGGATTCCATTTCATAATCAAATTTAAAAAATCGGTCGATTTAATAATCGCAGTATCATCATGAACCCTGAACACAAAATATAATAGGCTCGCCTCCTTTATGAAGGATTTTACAAATATTGCTAAGAAAATATTTGGATCTAAACCTAGTAAGTAGGTTTCCTGTGAAAATTTAAAAGATTGCATATCTACATATTCGAAATTCTTTAAAATCAAAATTCACTCACAGTTGGCTCTGGTTCCTCATATTGGCCTTCTTCTTGTTGTTTCTCTGCATACTTCTGTTTTATAGATTGCTGTCCCTGTTGACCGAACTGACCCTGTTGTCCGAACTGTCCTTGTTGTCCGTACTGTCCCTGTCCCTGCCCTTGTCCGTACTGGCCCTGTTGTTGTCCGTACTGTCCTTGTTGTTGTCCGTACTGTCCCTGTTGTTGACCGTACTGTCCCTGTTGTTGACCGTACTGTCCCTGTTGTTGACCGTACTGTCCCTGTTGTTGCCCATACTGTCCTTGTTGACCGTACTGGCCCTGTTGGCTAAATTGTTGTTGTTGACCATACTGTCCTTTCTGCCCATAGGTTGCTTGACCGTATGCTTTAGCATCGCGAGGCCCTTGTGCGGAAACAACGGATACAGGTCTGTCTTCAGAAGCTTGACCTTGGTAATCAGGCTCGTAGTCACTAAATACAAAAAAAGAACATAATATTTTAAAACAACCCTCGTACAATATTTCTCGCAAAAAATATATACTACAAATCTTCGGTATGTGACGTTTCTTTCAATTTTAGTAAGTTTTTCAGTTAATTATCTCAATTTAAGCGAGAATTATCCCTATTTATCTGTGTTTAACTGCATTTAAGTACTTAAAGAATGACTTGCGGTATTAACATAAACCTAATCAAAATAAAAGGTTGGAGGTCTCTGGTTATGAAGCATAGGCTTTGGATGCCACCATGACATTATGAAAAGTAAGCAAAGATACTCACGGAGCAACGGCAACAGGTCTTGCCTCCGAAGCTTGGCCTTGATACGCAGGTTCGTAGTAGCTAGATAGAAAGAAAATAAAATTAATAATAACTCTTGTGCTATATCGTCAAACATAAAGTGATAAATTATAATGATACCTTCTGTGAATAACAAACGTAAAGTGGCAAGATTTTGGAGTAGTGTGGGCCCCACTACTCCAAAACCTGACCAAGTTAGATGCCGTGCACTTTACTTGTTTGTGGCAAAATGCGTCGCATAGAAACCAGTATAGTGTACGGCATCTAACTTGGCAAGGTTTTAGAGTAGTGGGGTCCACACTACTCCAAAATCTTGCCAAGTTAGATGCCGTACACTGTAGTAAGTACTTATACAAGGAGAGCCAATCATTGTAAATTGGATAATTGTAATAAAAACCCGGCTGTACCTAGAAAATTGTAAAGAGAAAGTATATTCACGAGTTTCGCCTGCTAGGCTGCTAGTAAACTACTAGCTGAGCGAATAAGATAAAAGACTTACGGAGCAACGGGTTGTTTCTGGTTGGCTTCAGCTGCTTCCTTCCACGCCTTCTCGAAAGCAAGACGAGCCTCCCTCAGTTCTGCGGTCTCTTCAGCAGGTTTGAGTTCTACCTTAGGTATGTTGTCTTCCTGGTGGAAACCTTCGCTATCAGCCCAGTATCTGACCTGGAATTTTTACGAGTATTTGAGAATTTCGCTTTTGGAAAATTATGCTACAGCATGAATTCTGTATGTACTACAAAACATGCAAACGTGGTATTTGCCCCATGGTACTTCCAGTGATTAGTCATAATGTGGCGGCATCTAGCGTAGTGACCCCTGAACTACGGAAGATCTAGCGATGATTCGAGTCAAAACTGACTGGAGCCCAAGAACATTAGAAATTTCCTCTGGAGCCAATGTCATCGATAATAATATGTCAAATCATATCAACAGTATTTTGTTTTTTTCTCGAAATTCCATTCGCTCTTATCGTATACACAATTGAATGCACCGTTAGTATAACCATAGCGCAAAAATTAAAATGTTAGGAGAAAGGCGCTTACCTTGATATCCTCATGGCCAGGAGATTTGTAGACGTAAGATCCAGAAACTACTCCAGACCCTTCACGGTTTTCAGTCTTCGATGACTCGGGGGTTCTGTAGCCGTACGCGTACTGTCCTAGACCATCCTGGCCGTGGTACTGGGCCGCATCATAAACCTAAGAACATAATTAAGGATTAGTTTGATTCTTGCCTTAAATGTTTAATGACGGTAGGGGAAGCTCGTGAAGTATGTAAGGACAGAAGCAGATGGCCTATCTGCCTAAATGTATGATTTATCACGTGGTTCGAAACAAAGGTAACGAACGAGGATATATCGCAGGCTTTCCTCTCAGAGCCTAGAGGCCAGACGGCAGCCCCTCTCGTTATAGTAAACAAACCTTTCAAAAATAATAGGCTGTCTCAGGGTTCTAAAGCAACTGGACAATCGCAAAGGATGATGATGACTTGGGATCACGGAGCACAATAACCAGGCTCCGTGCTTGGGATGAAAAAAATTGTTGACGTAAACCAGACCAATACTTCTGTTTTCACGCTTCTTCAGTTTCATTGATATAAACTATAAAGGGTATACGTAATAAATAAAGCAAGGAACTCACGTCTTCAACGTAGTCGTTGGTGTTTTCAATCTCCTTTCCATTCTTCCAGTAGTGCCCGAGGGTTGGGCCGGCCTCAGCTGAACGAAACTTAGGGTCGTCGAACCGAACCTGGAACACGAAAGTTAATTTGTTAAAATACTAGCTTTTGTCCGCGGTTATGCTCGCGTGGAACTGTAATCCCGGTAATGCAATTTAGAAAAACCTATTCTAGGGATAAAAAAATAGCCCTGAACCAATTTCAGCCAGATCCGCGTAGTAGGCTTAGCGTGAAAGAGCAACAAAAATATATATTCGTACAAGCTTTTACGTTTATAAGATTAATCTGTTTTTTTTTAATCAAGCAATGTGAGCAACATCTTTGTCGGTCCCGTTTGCCATATGAACATCTATGGCAGTCGTTACGGGTAATTGGAGCCCTGAAAAGTCCGACTTATCTGGTCTAATCACAGGACTTTGATATCGTTGTGGAGGTCAGATGGCACAATGGGCAGTCGCTTCACCGTAAATGTCGAAATTCGGCCGCTTAGTACTTAGATCGCAAAAGCCGACCCCAACTGAATTGGGAAAAGGCTCGGAGAATAATGACAAAACTAAATAATAAATCAGTACCTAAACAAAATAAAAGTTCGAAACTTACCAGCGGGAGTGTGGCAGTCTTTCCAGATAGCTCTGGCACAGTGAAGGGCAAATTCTTCAAGTATCCCTGAGCTTCTTCAGGAGTGATATCATTCTTGAAGATGAAGTTTGATTGGGGCGCGCTGAAAGCCGTTGCCACCTGAAGTAAAAATTAAAAAGGTATTTTAATGAACTTTATAATCAAACTTTTTTTTTATTCTTAATATATCCTCATTATTGTAAATTGCATCGTCGTTTTGTAGACATCCGAGCTTAATGTTTGTTCAAAAATTATTCGAGTTCTCGAAAATTTTGATATCTTGCGAGATTGTGATTACTAATCTCACGAGATCTCGAATTTGTGATCCATTGCATTTCCTATTGCCAATTTTGCCCACCCCTCAATTTCTAATAGGCTCGCTCCTTAACATATAAGACCAAAATATATTAAATCTCGCAAATAATTACGAATAGGTATATAATATTTACTTTATTATTTATTTACGAGTTTTTATAATGGCTATAGGCTTTAAGTATATGCAAATATTATATGCTTCTTATCTTCTCAAATCGTTTAAGCATCTCAATGAAGCACTAACCAGGATACTGAACCGTTCCAAGGTCACAAGAGCATACCTAATATCAATATACAACCAGTTAAAGATTAGGTACATTACGATACCGAAATAACAGCTTATGCCATACTTGACTCATCGTAGCGAGGTTAAGGGTCATTCAAACCGGACTTAGTCCGAAATGTTCAAGCTTAAGTTATAAATATTTAACATTTCTTTTTGGTAATACATAATACCTAGCTGTCTCCTACGGCTTCACCCGTAACATACTTCGTCTCTATGGTACCTATTTCTCCCATTAATCAATCACTTAGCCTATTACAGTCCACTACTGGACATAGGCATACACGTCTGCTTTATGATATTAGTATGTATAGAGATACGAATTCTTTTTTTTAGTATCAGGATAGCAAATAGTAAGTGGTATGGTAGTAAACTACAATGAACCTTAACTATTCTTGCGCTTGATGGTTAAGTTAATGTTAATCTGATGTAAATAAATAAATAAATTATCTATGCTTACAACTTTAAGCCTTAAAATGTCGTAAGCATCCAAACATGGGCTTTATGTGGCTATAAAAATACTTTATTAGGACTATAAAAACAATTCTGGCAATTGATGTCTATCAACTGTTAAAAAAAAATTTAAGATTTGGGCTCTACGTTGATAAATCAGTCAGAACAATAATTAGCGATGGTAGCTGAATGGATAAGGATGCGGCCTCTTCTTAGAGTCTGAGGTATTGAGTTCGATTCCGGCTGGACAGTGTATCAATGAATGAATTTCACTTTGCGGAATTTATATTGCTAAGCACATGATTTATCATATGCTGACGGTGAAGAAAATTATCGTGAGGAAACTAACCATGTCCTAGAAGAAATCCTAAGGATAATGTCCGATCCATCAACCCGATTAGCTCTCAGAGAGGAGAGGAGACCCGTGCCCAGCAGTGGGACATAAATAGTCAATTATATAAATAGATATTGCAATATAAGAATGTTCTAGAGTAAAATTCTAACCGAATTCTTGAAGTATTGAATCGTAAATATATCATAAACAACTGCAAACACCTCATTTGTTTTACACTAGTCTTGGCCTTAACATAGTTTACTACGTCATAATAGTTAAGTAAACTGACGTCATTATATTGACATTAACTTAACGTGGACATGTACTACAGTGTCTTATTAACATGTCCATTGGTTAGTCAATGCAATACTGGAATTGAAACAATGACAAAAAAATAGGATAGAACTGTTTGTTGATAAGCTTCATAAATGATTTTCTGATCGGAAAAAATGATCATCCAGGACAGGACTTGAACCCGTGACCAGTCTCTTACAGGGGGAATGCTCTGACCAACTGAGATACTTATAGCTATCCACCGCGGCGCCCTAAGCTGTAGAATATATCGGAAAATTTTGAGCATCTAAGATGGGTCCAGGTAGCTCAGTTGGTCAGAGCATTCCCCCTGTAAAGGACTGGTCACGGGTTCAAGTCCCGTCCTGGATGATCACTTTTTCCAATCAGAATATCATTGGGAATAGTTAGCATGCAATTGCTTAAAAATTTCATTCAAAGCTTCATAAAGTTTACAAAAACAGCGCATACTTTTTCAGTTCTAGAGGGTTTTTAGGGCCTCACAAGACCTTTACCCTAGGTAATCTTATGTAAAAGTCGGTGCAACACTGCAGATGTAGCCTGGAGGTGAGTCGACTGAAGAGGTAACTCATGTTTTGCTATATGAAGGGAGGAGAGGGATAAGAGAAGGTAAATATATAAAACCAAAAGAACCTTATTTTTTTTCTATATGTTCAGAGACTTTTAAAACAGACAGATAATTACCAAGGATCATAAATCGGTAATCGATCCAACTATAACTAAATAATGGCGTTGTGTGCCAAAAGTATAAGCTGCGATCGGGATTAACACTCGGATGAAGGAGAAATATTACCCGGAGTTAGAGAATGAAGGATCTCTCTAAACTATTAAAGGTTTTTCTTAAAATTCTCAGACATACGATTACGTCATGTTATGTATGTAACTGCGTATAAATCTATGTACTCTGAATATTTTAGCGCGTTCATAATATTGGCGAACTATTTGATAAACACATTATTGAGCATGTTGTGAATCCTTGCGCAGGAGGTCTCACCGCATATGACACTAACTAAAATTTTGTTTACTATTTTTTATTTAATTCGTGTTTCCAGCAGCTTGAAGGCACAATTCGACGCGGGTGGAGCCGTGGGCAATAACTAATATAATTAATATCTTAATCTTAATATATATAAATCTCGTGTCACAATGTTTGTCCTCAATGGACTCCTAAACCACTTAACCGATTATAATAAAATTCGCACACCATGTGCAGTTCGATCCAACTTGAGAGATAGGATAGTTTTTGAAACGGATTTCGACATCCACGCGGGCGGAGCCGCGGGCAACAGCTAGTTTTATATAAAAAAGGTCGTAACATAAATAACAATATCATATTAATGCCAATTGAGACTGTACCGTAAGTATAAGATTTAGCACGTTCAATGTTACAGCGCAGAAGCATTTAGCACATTGTGACGTCATGATTTACAAGCTGTATCAACAAAATTGGCGTTTATGTTTGTAATATTAAAATAACTGCTTTTTACTAAGTGCATTTGGGTGTACATGCGGTACATATAGCAAAACAACAGTTTAAAAAAAAATTGTCTGTCTTTCTGTTTGTTCTGGCTAATCTCTGAAATGGCTAGAATGATTTTGACGGGAAATTCGCTGGCAGATAGCTGATGTAACAATGAGTAACTTAGGCAGCTTTAATATTGGAAGAAGTCGTGGCATAATAAAATTATTGGCACTAAATTGTAACGAAGATTTTTATATAGGTTTGCTTACATATTGATATGAAGTCATATCAAGTTTATAATAATTATAACTATAAGCATGTTTATGTTATTTCATGTTAATTATGGAATCAATGTCATCTTCCCTTTACCTATATTTTTGCATAATTAATTTATGAAGGAATGTACAGTCGGCAACAAAAGTCACTGGACTGGTAACCTAACCTAACCAATTTATAGACGCTCCTAGCTTTAAAAATATGTTTTATAAAGTATTTCTTCTACACCTCAAAGGCTGAAATATATATTTTTCATGTTTTCTTTACTATTTTTAGAGCTGTGGTGATCTATAAAATGGAATGTGTAAAGGTATTTTTCAATAGTCGTCTAACTGCTCCAAATACCTACTTTACTGGAGTACCTACGACACGTCAAGTTTTTCGAAACTATGCGACTACAAACACTTATATTATTTTAGTCACACAGGTTTTTCCATTTTTCAATTGGTCGAAAAGATTCAAGAGACATGAGTCTACTGCCATGCGACTGCATTCTAATTTACTATATTTGATGGCTGCTTTGTTGAATAAAAAAAACTTACAAATTGTTCCAATTGCCATATACTGTTACTATTATAATCATTTAATATGAAAGGAGCAGGTAGAGCAAAGTGCTATTTATTGCTCTACCAGTTACTAGGTCAATAATAGTAAAAGACAAAGAATTTAGTTAACTAATGATAATTAATTAACTAATATTAACTTATGATCAAACACTTATATGGTGTACAATAAAGTATATTTTCTCTTTATTTATTTGTAGAAAAATGTTATTTGAGAAGTAACTTTGGTTGTTGACTGTACCTATGAGATCATAATTGGAAATGGTAGATTGTTTTTCTGTAATTAATGTACAAGGAATCTACTTATTCATAATTCTTATACATTGAACATATCAACGTCAATATGTTTATTAACCCATCTTTGATATCATCGCTTGTTTTTATTTTTAACGTAGTATTTCTAAGTTAGAAATAAGCAATAATGATTTTCCTAGTTAATCAGTGTGCGTAGCGTACATAATAAAATCGCACTAATATCATAAACACATAAGTTTTTACATACTAGCTGTCGCCCGCGGCTTCACCCGCGTGTAATTCTGATCACGTTTCCGTTACCCTTGGGTAGGTAGGTACCTATTTCAGGCATAAAAGTCTAGCCTATGTGTTATTCCAGACTATAATCTATCCCGGTAGCAAACTTTGTCCAGTTCCGTTCACCCGTTAGAAGCGTGATTGAGTAAGTAACTAACATTCAAAAAAATGTCTTCTAAAATAAAAATCTAAAGCTTTAATAACAAAAAAATCTTCAATATAAGATAGAATAATAAACATTATCAAATGATTCATAGCTATAATTGTAAACAAAAACTTATTTAAATCTAAAATCAATAGAAACTTAAAATTAGGTATTTATTGCGTCTTTGTCAACGCTTAAAATTAATTTAAAACGGTCTGGAAAATACTACGTGTTGCATATTATGTAAAAATAAAATATCATAGGATATCGTATATTGAATTTATTAGCAATTTGTAATAATTCAACTGTATTTGTTTGCAAGTACCTAACTACACATAAAAATAATATAGAGTTGATGTTTTTTTATTATAAGACAAACTAGCTTATTGCCACGGATCCGGCTAGCTGGCTAAGATGATATTGATGAGTTTTTTTATGTGGTAGCAGTAGGTGGTAGATAAGTACACTGCCCACCTGATGGGAAGCGGTCACCGTAGCCTATGGACATGTGCAGCACCAATGGCGTTACGATCGCGCTGTCGACTCTGTAAAAATCTTCTAATACCCTTCTAGAAGAATCCTATATTGTAAACACTAGGTAAAACCACAGTAGGGTGATCATGAGTTTAGAGATTGAAGATTAAACTATAGATACTGTCAATAAATATGAGCAGAAATTATAGTCTATACATCCGACTTAGGCGCCCGAGAAAAATGAATACGGACTTAACAAGCCATGTTCTCGTCAAAGCCTATGTGAAAAGGAGAAAAGGCAATCCATGACAAAGTATAGGCTGTCAAGATAGGGACCGCCACTTTGACGAATGATATCTAGAATGGCGGCCCGTATCCTTTGAATCCAGTAGGGTAAAGTCATTTGGCGGTTTTTTTTATACTACTTAGGTGGCAGACAAGCACACGGCTCACCTGATGGGAAGCGGTCACCGTGGCCTATGAACGCATGCAACACTAAGGGTGTCACATACGCGCTGCCTACCCTGAAGGGAAGGGGGAAGGGCTGGGAAGGGGTGGGGAGGTTAGGAAGGGATGGGAGGAGGAGGGGTACAGTGAGCTCTGGCTACCCTACTGCCGGGAACACAACACCATGGTTATTACGGCCGCGGTCTTCTGTAGGGCGGAGGTACTTCCCCAGTCGGACAGCTCATTTCGGACGGGATATACCGTCGTGTCCTACCTCTATCGTCAAAACAAAATAAAAATTGATGAATATAAGGAAGTTAAAGGCCTTAGATGTCGCGCCACTGACCTGCTACAAAAGATTCACTAAATGTCGTGACTGAACGATTTAAAATACAATAGGTCATCTAGCTTGAATAATTCATAAACCATATTTTAAGTAAGATAAATTACTTGGCAAAAGTTCAACAAATTTTTTAGTAGGAACACTCTTTACAGAATTAGATTTTATTACTTACTGAAAATTTATTACGGAGATTTTTAGTGGTTCCAGAATTTTGTCACGTTAATAGGACAGCGAGGTGCTTAACGTGCCTCGGAGAGCACGTTAAGCCATCGGTCCCGGTAGCCATATCAACATCTATGGCAGTCGTTACGGGTAGTTGGAGCCCTAAAAAGTCCAACAACAACGGTCTAGCTGCAATGCTTAGATATCGCCTAATGTCACCATTGGGTTGCGAAGGTCAGATGGCAGTCGCTTCACGGAAAATATTGAGGTCCAGCCAAATCCGCAGTTAAGACTGGTAAAGCGGACCCCAGACTCCGAGATGAAAGCTTTGGATGCGACTGGGAATTAACTCTAGGTTGAAGAAGAAGAATAGGACAGCAAAGAATCCATTATTGGTAATCTTTTTGACATAGAGACTTGCAGTCTCAGCGTTCAAACATTTGGTAGGTACCTATAGTGAAGAATAATTATGTTCGTCCCTTTTTTTCGTGCGGAAATCGCCATTGAAATGCCGTCTTGAGTCTACAAACGCCGCGCCGGGGTTCAAGGTGGCCCCATAAGGCGATTCCCTCGCACCCCAACTTACCCTGGGCCACCTACGGTTCCCAGATGGCCCCCTCGAGTTTAGGACAGGAACGACGTTCGTCCCTAGAACATATTATTATTTACTAAAAGCATAACAAGTACCCTCCCTTCCCCCACCCTTTCTTAGCCTTCCTACCCGTGTGGGAAGGCTAGGAAAGGGTAGACAGCGCGTGTGTATAGCCTTAGTCTTGCACACGTCCATAGGCCACGGTGACCGCTTCCCATCAGGTGGGCCATGTGCTTGTCTGCCACCTACATAGTATAATAAAATTATAACAATCAAAAATCAATACGCCTTAACTCCAATGTCGAGGTCTAGGCATAATAGGCCACTAAAAATCTCGTTTTATTTAAACTATATAAAAACAGACTATCCGGTTGTTTGTATTTAAACTTCAGCAACTATGTAACAATCTTCATTTTTTATATTTACAACTACACCTATAATTTTTGTGTTCGTTTTTTGCGTTGATAATAATACCAGTGTGAAACTAAACACTGGCAGATTCGATTCTCATCAATTCCCATTGAAAATATCACAACATTAATTTACATCGTATATCAATTTACAATAATTCATTTATTGTTATTTGATATTTTTTGTTGTTATTATTGCTATCCAATTACTTGTCGCACGATTTTAACTTTTTTTATAGAAAATAAACCTTTAGAACGATTGATTCTTTTATTTTTATTACGAAATTTTATTCAACAAAGGTGTGGCGTAAATTGATAATTATGAATGATATATTATATTTGTAAAGGAAGAACCATAAAAGGTACCTATAATGGAATGATAATGGGTTGATGATAATATGAATAAACAAAAACAACTGCTTAACATCTTCAAAAAACATTAATATGACCTTGAACACGCATAGTGTTATTATTATAGGAACATTTTATCAAAAAACGATAAATTTTATTGTTAATTTCCTGGAAAACTCAGATAGGTATATTATATACTTTGAATGTGAAGTTATTACCTATTGATTGTGAAAAGTTTACCACCCTTTTTATACATTTTTTATGCGTACTACGTATTCTGTGGTACTGCTAAAGAGTGGAATGCCTATGGAATGCCTTGCTTGAATCTGTCGTACTGCTTAAAAGTGGAATGCCCTGCCTAAATCTGTGTTTTCGGAGAGTCTAAAAAAAACAGCCCGCTGAGTTTCTTGCCGGAGTCTTCTCAAGTCTGGGCCGCGTTTCGAACCGGTGTGATCCATTTGCTTACTAGTTTTAAATATTTTTGATTATAACGTTTTCTAAGTGCCGCGTTTAATGGCCTATACAGAATAAATGATTCTTTTACTTTGACTTTGACTCTTCAAGTTTAGAGTGAACAAGTTACTTCTAGGCAAATGTGCTCTGCCGTCGACCACATCATCGCTTACCACCTAACCTGTTAGTGGTCAAACGTGAGCATATTATTTACATTTACAGGTGTAGCTTTTAATCTGGAATAATACCTAGGTTTCCTGGAATAGGTTCCAATGAGTAGCAAGAACGGATACGTTCGGAACGGAACGGAAACGAGAGTAGTTGTCAATAAATACAAAAACTGTAATTTAAAGAATGTTTTTATAAAAATTGCTGATATTACCCGACCACATTGTGTATCATCATGTATATTTTTTACAATATGTAAATGATATCTAAACATAAAATATGACTTGTTTACTTGCTACTTTAAGGCGCTGCGCAAACGTAGACACTTTTGTTGCCGACACGGCACACCGCCACAGGAAACCGTAGTTGCTGTGTCCCGTATCGACAATCGGACACAGTTGCCGGTTCCC
The DNA here is from genome assembly GCA_963576445.1 of Lithosia quadra. Classification (NCBI taxonomy): domain Eukaryota; kingdom Metazoa; phylum Arthropoda; class Insecta; order Lepidoptera; family Erebidae; genus Lithosia; species Lithosia quadra. The sequence continues at coordinate 16,743,669 of OY754879.1, forward strand.
TGTCACCGACACGGCGCACCACAAGAAACTGTAGCTGTAGTTGCTGTATCTGCTTGTTTTCCGTAGTCTTATGATGGACGTTTGTGAATGTTGCTTGTGTCTTCAACTGACGACTTTTAGTTTCCAGTTAGCGACACCGAACACTTTTTGATCGTCCTGAATATAGTGTTAAGTGGAAGCAACTGGACACACGTATGCGCAGTGAGTTGAATGATTTCATACTTGTTCTATAGAATTCAAATATTCATCGGTAGCTTGTGTCTGACACAAGAAACAAAAGTGTCTAAGTTTGCGCAGCGCCTTAATCGCATAAAGTCATCCGGTATTGGGATTATGAATCAGATAGTTAAATATCGCTTAACAGGTATGCAATCACGTGTACCTACAATGTAGGTACGTGGTGCATCTCTGTAGGTACCTAAAACGGGGTGAATAGAAATAAAATAGTTAGAACTAACTTTGCAGTTACTATCTTTTATGCGAAACTATAAACCAATCCCACGTCACAATGAAGAAAATCATCGAATATACGGTAAATACGGTGTATGTGGTGGTGACCCCAGTCCTGAAACTTTGCCTTTAGCTTACCATCAGGCGAGGTAAAGTTATTTTGACGTGTCCTATATAAAACAAAAATATACTTGACATTTTCTAGAAGAAATTATTTATAAATTCTATTCACCCCTTGATTTCTATTCACCTCGTTTTACCTGTTATATTGTGATTTTGGATAGTCGAGGGAAGTGAAAAAAATTTTTGTTTTGTTCGGAAATCCGCACGGATAGCCCCCTATCCTTCTCTTTCTATATCCAACTCTTCCAATTTCCTTTTAATGAATTTCGGATGGTGAAGAATGGTGGAAAACCGAACGCTGTCTGGGCTCTCAATTATTCATTCTACAGTAACAGTGTTTTAAAATGGCCCCTGGGCACCCTATCCTACGTAGAAGCTTATTTCCGATAAAATATCAGAGATTAAGGTGCGTGTTTATACTACTGAGATAATAAAATCTGATTTAAGCTAATAGCTATTAGACATCAAGAAAAAAAACAACATACACACGGACGGAATGATGGACAATAAATAACGTGGGTAATAAAACTCTTAATGAAGTAGACACGGCTGACTGTACTGCTATAATATGGGGTCTAGAATGCGGATAAATGTACCTATTTACATTTTTAAATATCAATGAAAATATTTTAGATTTATTTCGCACGGAGGACAAATATTTTTACAATATTATATTGAATTGTTAATTTTATACTTTATAATTATACATATGTACGAGTATGCAATTACCTTTACACTTTAAATATGTATATAAACTTAAGATAATTATAATATTGAGGTTGATATTCAACCCTCCAATGGTCGACTTATTCAACTATCCTAAAATCCTACAAATTACCTATTATGAATTGGAAAATTTGAGAAGAAGTTTGGATTTGGATCTTCGTTACTTAATCACGCTGAAACGACTGGACGTATCTATAGTTGAGTCAATTTAATAGGCCACATTTGACGTTTGTCAGTTTTATATTCATAATGAGGTGACCTGTTAAAAAAGGTCGATTAAAACGAATGAATCGATACGGACTTGAAAGATAATGTGAATTTTTAAAATCCTCAGGTGAATCCCTGTCTCATTATTATTTTTTCTTTCGTAAATTTAAGGAGCAAAATAAGACAAGTACATGATCTATACTTATAATAAAACTGTAGAGAGGTCAATTCTGTTCATTGAATATATTTACAAAATAACTATTGGGGGATGATTGGTGATCGATACTAATGCAAAAAATGCAATCAATAATTTATTTGTCACAACGTGGTTATTAATTTTATGATGATATTTCTTCACAAGTAATCATTGCATTCGATTCTACTTATCAGCTTTCGATTTTTAGAGTAACATGCCTAATGTTTAAAAAGAAAAAGGATTAACTGACAGAACATTGTAATGACAAGGTAATGACGTTCAGTTCTATAAATCAGAAATTGTTTATTATGTTTAGAATGGTTTATTGGTGAAAGCAAAACGTAAAATTACTTGTATCTGTCATTATTACAATAAATATGTAATAGTAATTGAAAAAAGTTAAGCAATTGTGCAGTTCTAACAAAACGAAAAATATATAATTTGATGCCCACCACGGCGCGTCGCGTAAAAGGTTGCGATGTTGAATTTTGATGAATTGTCAAATGTGGCCTATTAAATTGACTCAACTATAGCTGAAATTTTTGTAGACATAGAAATAACAGTTTCAAATGTTGCTATCGGTTGCAAAATGGGACCAAAATCGCGTAAGCTTTTGACAACATTTTCACTACTGTTGAAATGACATATTAATAATCTAAGGTTGAAATATATGAAAATTATACATAGCGATTGAATTTTAACCCTCTAATGGTCTACCAATTGATAAATGAAGATGAATCCTATACACAATAAATAATTAATAAATCAACTATAATATTAATAATCACGGAACTGGCGAGCTCCTGGCAGATCTGACCTTTGCGGTAACGTACTCTAGTTGTGGTCACGTGTATTGACACAATCCTATTATTAGGTTACCGTGTTCTATGTAGTTTTATAATATTGCATCACTTTTGCTTGGCTACTCATTCAGCAGTATTAAAAGTATTATCGATAGTTTTTTAATAATAAATAATAAATTTTCGGGACCGAAGCCAACCTGCTCTTTGACAGATGAGGCTCTAGTGAAAGCTTTACCTTCGGCTTACACTTGAGGCGGCTTCCCGATCAAACAGTAGGCGCTCCTGTAAAAGGCAAGGTAAACCAAGGAGGAATAGGTACCTACAAAAAGATTTCAGATTCCAAATTACAAGCTTTGGATGTAACTGGAATTGACGCTGGAATGAAGAAAGAGACTGAAGAAATACTCCTTCCCTCTCTCCTCCTACGTAATTTATTTGAGGTATGCTACGTCAAATGCCGCCCGAGGAGGGTGTGGCCCTCTAGAGGGCTGTTCAGAGGCTCTTCACGTGTCCCTCTGACTAGCAGAAGTTGCAGTGGGAAACAGGCCACCCGCGGCAAATTCCGCAAGAAAAAAAAGCTATGTCAGATGTTCGCTCGCAATGAGCATGTAGAAAATAGTCTAATAATAGGAGGGGTCAGCTTGTGCCCTGAAGGTATAATCTAAAAATTAAAAGCAAAAGGCCTTTAGCACTCTCACACGCTTAAAAATGTTTAACCTCGTCACAGGTCAAAGATTACGTCAGTTTCCCATAAAAACAAGCCAGTATAATAATAATATCACTTAATACTCATTAAAAAAAGTAAAAGCTATTAAACTAATCGATTCACAATAATGTTATACCTACTCGTAACTTGCAAAACGTCTTATGTAACATTGACTTTTCGAGGAGAAAAGGCTTCCAAGAACTTGATACCTAATCATTTTAATCTCAGATTTTTCATCTCAACTGTCATTGTCACTTGTAACATTTTGCCACTTAACCGTGTTTCGCCGTCGGTTTGATTTTGCTTATACTCTTTTTATTCATCAATAACTATTATAAAATTACTCAATTTTAGTGTGTTTTTTTACTATAATGACTATTCTACATACGTGCGGCATATTATTGAATCTATAGGTAGATACTAATTTATAAAGAGAGAGACCAAATTTTGTGAGTTTGTTTATCTACTATACCTAGGTATGTTTGGAGTAATCTTCGTTCTTTCACTGTTTAAAAGGTACCTACATAATCTCGAAAAGACATAGGCTATAATTATAATGATAGACGCATAACATAATAGAGTTGCAGTACGAACATAAAGAATGTTTAAAAATTACGTAAGTAACAAATCATTCTTGATTCTTGACATTGAACTCTCAAAAAAATTATATACAAAAGTTGAATAACAGCGTACTGTTAGGAAATAATTGTGAAACGCAAGTTCAAAGCAGATAATCATGTGCCCGAGGCAAGAGCGCGACTGGTTTGGCGCGAACCGTGAACTTGAACGCGTAGTGCAGCAAGTTTGTGGGGCCAGGAAACCAGCGGGTAGTTGGGGTCTATAAATATTCGCAGAAATAGAGATGGTTTTAGAATACTCTATCATGCATAAGCACTTAAAAATTATACGTTAAAAGACTTAATGTGTGAGCCCAAGTCATTTTTTATTTTATTTTTTATTTATATATTGAGTAAACATTACAAAATAATTTAGTACCAGTAAACCGGAATGGTTTGTATTGGTACTCACATTCGTACACTTAAATCACAATATAATATAATAAGCATGTGGGTAGTTACTAATTTTGCACATGATAACAATATTCATTGGCATTAGTAAGATGAATTCTTCGTGAACCTTATATTTATAGGTGTAAGCATCAATTCGCAACGTTTTTTATTGTAAGTGTAAGTAAAAAAATTTAACTACTATTATAAAATATATTGATCGCATAAAAATAGATTATTGAGATAAGGAATACTAGAAACCGAGTTTCAATCGAAGTTTTTCTCTGGGAAATGTATTTTTGTTATCTTTATTATAGCCCAAATATCTTCTAAGCTGCCACAGAAGTTCCTATTACTGTAAGAAAGTTAATGTTTTTATTCAATTTGTAGTCAATACCTGAACTTCCTAGCACCAGTATATCCCTAGTTATTATTATTCGAAGACTATGGAGCGCAATTAATTTACTCTAAGATACGGTCACTTTAAATTGCTAAACATATGCAACGTTAGAAGATTCAAACGTCAGATAAAATAAATAAATCAAGTTGTTTTATGAACCAGGCACTCGTATTTTATTACTCTGCAAAGTAGACTTTACATAATTATTACACAAAACTGTTATTCTTATTTGATCACTTAAACATTGTAAACTAATTTTTACAACGATGAAATTCACTCATAAAAATTTATAAAAAAAATACATGTATTTAAATGTGTATCTCGTAGGCTAAGGTCTAAGTAAATAAATTCAGACTTTCTTTTTATATCTTTCTTTCTTTCTTTCTTTCACCTCTATTTCTTTCTATTTAAAACAAACTTGAATTAAAGTTCGCATTCAAGCGTTATGGTTTTATGGCCCAACCCAACGGTTTCTAAATAAGACCTTGTGATCTTTAATTCGTATTCAATATACGTACACGTAATTCTAGACCGAACGATTTGACAGGCGGGCATGTATATTTACGTTCCGGGCCACACCCATGTGTGAATAGGTGAATAATGGTAGCACCTACTTACAATAATAGATAGTTTCATCATTATTCTCATAGCGATTTGCCAGTAGCGTCCAAAATTTGTAGTTTGGAGTCCAGTGAGATCTAAAAAAAAATCACTTTTTTCCGATCAAAAATCATTAACGCGAAGTTAATGATTTTTCGGAAAAAGTGATTTTTTTTATACCTCGTAAGTGGCAGACAAGCACACGGCCCACCTGATTGGAAGCGGTCACCGTGGCCTATGAACGTGTGCAACACTAAGGGTATCACACGCGCTGCCTACTATCCTGAAGGGAAGGTGGTAGGGCTGGCAAGGGGCGGGCAGGCTAAGGTGTGGGGTACAACCTGCTCAGAATCGTATTTATAATCCAATGAAATTTTAAAGCAATTAGTAGATATGCTAACTATTCCTAATGATTTCTGATCGGAAAAAGTGATCATCCAGGACGGGACTTGAACCCGCAACTAATCCCTTACAGGCGCCCTAAGCCGTAGAATATATCGAAAAATTCGAGCATCTAGAACGGGTTTTTTATACCACTTAGGTGGCAGACAAGCACACGGCCCACCTGCCACCACGGCACACTGATGGGAAGCGGTCACCGTAGCGTATGGACGTGTGCAACACCAAGGGCGTTACCCACGCGCTGCCGACCCTGAAGGGACAGGACGGGGGTAGGAAAGGGTGGGGAGGCTAGGAAGGGGTGGGGAGGAAGAGGGGTACAGTGAGCTCTGGTCTACCTAGCTCAGTTGGTCAGAGCTGTAAGGGACTGGGTTCAAGTCCTGGATGATCACTTTTCCGATCAAAAATCATTAGGAACATATCTACTAATTGCTTTAAAATTTCTTTGGATTATAAATACGATTCTGAGCAGGTTGCAAAAATAAATAAAAGAAAAACTCATTCATATGTATGAGTGTCATCTGTCTGTCTGTTCCTGTAAGCCTTGGTCGAACCTTGGGGCTAATGGGTGCTTTCGACCCAGTCATTAAGTGTTCGTGACTTTGAACGAAATGGCCGTGCTAGTCTAGTTGGGTTAGTATGTAAAAAGGCTTTTGGAGTAACCTCTAAATTAGAATAGATACTTGTTAGACTCTTTATTATTTTGAAGAACAGGTATATTTGTGTAGAAGCCGATAATAATTTGAAATGGGGTTTGAAATTGATCGGCGAAAATATGAACGTAATTTATGAAAAATTAAAATGTCTTTTTTATAGATTTGTAAAAGAAATTATGATCTGACGCGGCGTTTTCCTAAATAAAATAAAATTAAATAAAGCGTTATGTTTTATAAGTGTATAAAATTATCTATTATTTCTTCAATTAAAGTTAAAGAAAAAGTTTATAATTTTATTTTCATGGTCACGTCAATATTTCTCTTCTGATGGTAAGTTTAAGGAAGTTTAAGGAAAGTGGTTCACCATTACAGATACCAATGTCACAATGGTAACCCTCAGTTTAATGGCTTCATCCACAGAACAAAGAAAAATCCTTTTTAATGTTCTGTGGCTTCATCAGATGCTTTTTCACATAGTATATTTCCAATATTTAACTAATGTAAATTCAGTATTCGTTAATACCAACAATCATATTCCTTATACTAATAGAATGATAAATATTTTAACCACATCTTCAACTATTTGACCCGGACATAAAACTTATATCCACGTAAATTACAATAAACAATGAATACAAATCAAGTATGCATGTTATTTAAGAAAAATATAGGTATGCAAAAACCGGTCAACAGTCAAGGTACCTGCGCTTGCTACAAAACACTAATTAATTAATAAGCCGTCTGGCCCTGGGCAAAAATAGCATATTGTTAAACTGCAGAGCATGCATTGTCTAACAGTTTAAAGGATGAAATATAATTCGACATAGCCTACAACATTATGTTAACGGGAATTAACGCGATCATTGTATAGGTATACCTATATGTTGCAGTCAAAACTCTTAACCAGTCAAATTACTTTTAACTTACAAAATCAGTCAAAAGTACTTTTAACCGTAAGCTTTTGATAATACTACTTTTTATTTATTTATTTATTATACTAAGTACAACCACTTTGTATATATTACACAATTCACATTACATTTATTTGTTGGTAAGTGTTCTGATATATACAACAATTACGGTGTACATAACATTTACACTAGTATTAGAACAGTGAACTTTTGGTTGGTCAAAATTACTTTTGCCTATTTTATTCAGTTAAAAGTACTTTTGACTGAGTAGGTAACAGTTTTGACTGTAACCCATACCTTTGAAATGCCTGACGTTTAGACCAGGTTACACCGGCCGTGATCATAGAACGCGAAAGTTTAAAAGTTAGTAATAGTCTACAACAGACTTCAACTACGACTAAACTGGAGAACCTGTTGTAGTGTAGCAGCAAGGTGTTACCACACCAATCAATCGACTGTCTACACGCTCCGTATAGTTACATAATACTAAACAAATAGTTTTTGTCCTATATTGTTCTTTAGATAACTATGGAGTTTGATTGATGATTTACATAATTATTATTGTCATCGTTGACTTTTTGTGCTCTAACACTTTGACTTGTATAGAAATCATCAATCAATATTATACTGTAATTATTTTCTTAAGATGTTTTATGAACACGCTAAGGATGTGTTCACACTGACAGACGGTGGCAAGCATCAAATATTATTATACGGAAAACCAATTTTAATTTTCCTTATCAACAGCCGTTTAAATATACGAGTAATATAAAACCATTTTCTAATTCGACAACAAAATCTTGCTGACAGACAAATTATATTGCTAAAAACGTAGACAGAGAAACCTTCTCTGTCTATGGCTAAAAAACACGGAATAAAGAATACCTACTACAATGGAAGTGTGATACTACTTATTCATAAGGGGAACCGCTGTCGCCAAACTCACACATACAACCAGTCGCATATCTTCCATACCAAATTAGCCTAAATTATGCATACTGCAAAACGAAAATACACCTTACCAGTTCTTGTTAGAGATTTATTTGCTATAGATAAAAAAAATATTTACGGCGATTCGTATTTTGAATCAAACAAACTTTGACTTAAGAAAAACTTCAGATAATCTCTCTCTCTCGCTCTATCTCACTATGCAAACCTTGCGAAACAACGCGAACAAGAGTGACACGCGTGCCACGCCCACTTACCACTTCTAAAGATATTTTGACAAGATAACGTGTAATGCTTACTTGCATTATCAAGCAAAATAAATAATCCTAGTAAGACTTGTCCCTCTGTCTCTATAAGCTCGTTAGTACGCTTCAAAGTCGCTTTTTTCTTGCCTCGCGACAAAAACTTGCCAATTGTAGACTCGTTATAAAACAAACGTGTTTTGTAAGGAAAATAATAATTTTAGGATATAATGGCCACGTATTTTACAAGAGACCGCATCGCTGCGTGTTTCCACTTTTTTTACAGATAAGAACTTAAAAAAGAAATACTGATTGGATTAGTAATAAATTGTAAAGACAAGTTATAAGTAAGTATAACAGAAGATCAACTACTAAACATAACATAACACTACATAACTAAATTGATACGTAAATGTGACATTCTCATTACAGTCAGTAAAATCATGGTCAGATTAATCTTACAATTTTTCCTTTTAATGCTTTTCACTTAGGTACTTTTCGCCATAATCGGATGTGAAATTTTGTATGTGTGTTCATGATTCTTTCAAACTGAGACCGCTGGACAGATTTGGAAGAAAGTAGGCATAAAGATAATTATATTATCATGTATTGACACATGGTATTTCTATCTGAAACCCATATACCATTATAACTACACCAAGACTACACTACAGGAACTAGCATAAAATATTGAGTAGGTACCTTTAAGTAGTAGTGGGCCTTCTGCGATACCTGAGACGTCAAGTCTCAGGTATCGCAGAAGGCCCACTATATATGCCTACTATCTATAATCTTTTAAGTACTTTTAAGAATTAGTTATTCTTTTTTTTAAATTAAACTTTAATGTAGACAAGATATATTATAATTAAGTAGGTATTCTAATTTTAAAATTATGCAATATTCTGAACGAAATCCCTCATTAATGAATGAAGTAGGTAAAACATCTTGAACATTATTTTGATTTTTGAACATTTCTGTCTTTTTTTATAAAAGCATTTTCAACAATTTATAACAACAATATAAATTAATAAAATGTCTGAAATCGAAGAAATAAATTATTATGCATAATTAAAAGCATCAGTAAAATATAGATTTGTATTGGCTCACGACAAAATATTAATATAATTGATACGCTTATATTATTATTCGAATTATTTATTTATTTTATTTATTTACTTCTCTGAAATTTTAATGAGAGTGATCCTGTTACTGAAAAAGTTAAGTAGTAAAAATATAATAAGTACCTACCTACCAGTTAGAGGTCAATTTGCGTTGCCAATCACGTTGAACATCTTTTCAACATTATGATCTTAATTTTACATTCCGCGCCTACCTCTCTTTACATTCAGCCTCTTTTCAAAATAATACCCAATTAGATCTCAAACTCTTTGCTAAAAATATTCCCAGAACATTACCAATGACACAAGTTCTGTCATGTCACTTTTTACAACACAAAAATGTCATTGTTTTGTGCAAATTTATTGTGAACCGTTTTTACTTTTTGTATTTATCGAACAAAAAAATCATCAGGTATGTAAACAATTTTTGTTGCTTATGAATATTTAATACTGATAAAATAACGCGATGTCAGTGTCGAAAATTGGTAGTTTTTTGTGCTGTAGATTTCAGCCATTTTAGGAGGATAGAAGTATTATAAGGACAGTTTTAATTGTCGGTAGCTTAGTGGTTAAAACCTTACGATCTAGAGCTCCCGTGTTCAAATCCTGGTTATCACTACCGATGAGTACCCGCTTCTAAACAAAGCAATATAGCTTGGCTTGAGAGGTTAGGGGACATATTAGAAACTTCGATTACTTGATTACTTCGATTACTTCTTCGATTACTTCGATTATTTGATTCGATAGAAAATAATTATAACTACGTTTAAAAACCGACTTCAAAGACTAATATTGTATACAGGGTGGATTTTTCAAAAGGGCTTGGATAGCCAAATCCGAAACTATAAGGAATAGCGAAAAATGCTCAAAGGAGTCACGAGCCCGATTTTGATGAAACTTAAAACCTCATCATTAGATTTTTGAAAAACCAATAATCCTAGCTAGGAATCGAACCTGTTGATTTTGAAAAAAAAAACACACCCTATATTATTACACCAAACGATAGTGTTGCTATTAAGGATCATATTCTGGGAAGTAATGACATACGTCAAACTAAAGGAAATAGCTCATCTTTAACAAAATACATTTTATTTTTCAAAATGTAGATCATTGTTTTGATTGTTTTCAATACATAGGTACTTAGCTGGATTTGAGACCTCAAGGATCGTACTGCATGTAATCAGGAATCAATAATAATCTAATAAGATTGTTATTGATTCCGTTTAGAATATTCTCCAAAGAACGTTTCAAGTCATCAACAGAACTGTATCTCTGTATCATATGTGTCTTTATAAATTTCATTTTTGACATACCCCCAGAGAAAATAATCTAAGGGAGTAAGATCTCACTGGCCAAGGCACAGGACCATGACTTGCAATAAAATTGTCGTCAAACTGCTAAATCTAAATCTGTTTTATGGCTATTATGGGCTTGAGCTCCATGTTGTTCAAAAAAAAAACATCAATCATTATTATCATTCTGAGTATAATTTGAAACACGGAATATTTGCTATGTTTTCTGGGATTTCGAAAGAAACAAATAGGTACATGAAACATGAATTTCATTAAATTTCAAATTTTCCTTAAATTTGCCGTACCTATATCATTACTTCGCAGAATTTGTTCCTTAACAGCGACACTATCGTATGATGTAATAATAAAGGGTGTGTTTTTTTTTTCAAAATCAACGGGTTCGATTCTCTGCTAGATTTATTGGTTTTTCAAAAATCTAATGATGAGGTTTTAAGTTTCATCAAAATCGGGCTCGTGACTCCTTTGACCATTTTTCGCTATTCCTTATAGTTTCGGATTTGGCCATCCAATCCCTTTTGAAAAATTCACCTGTATATACATTCATAAGTCCCGGACTTGTGAATACAAATGCGTTTTCGATAAAGATCATGAAAGAATGTTATCTGATCTCAATCTACCTATCACGCAAGAGGACATAATGATCGGCATGGAAGTGTATAATAACATACTTGATACTACGGGTTAACATGCCCTAGGGCATTTGTGATGCTTGTACCGGTCAGTCACCGGACTAGGGAACTGATTTAGATAATAGGTAGGTACTTTTAATACTACAGTCTCTAAATTTATCTATGGAAGTTGTTGTTTATAAAAAAAAAAAACTGCAAAATGTACAGTTTATAAGAATAAAAATTATCCCACAAACTACACAAAATTATGCTTTTGTACAATAACTTTTTTATGTCGGTCACGTCAATATGACTTCACCTCGCCTGATGATAAGCTAAAGGTAAAGTCTCTGGAATGGGAGTCACCATTGCAAACACCGATAGTGCCACAATGGTAGCCCTTAGCTTCACTTTTGTCAGTGTGGGCCCCACTACTCCAAAACCTTGCCAAGTTAGATGCCGTACACTATACTTGTTTATATGCGACGCATTTTGCCACAAACAAGTACAGTGTACATCATTTAACTTGGCAAGGTTTTGGAGTAGTGGGGCCCGCACTACTCCAAAATCTTGCCAAGTTAGAGGCCGTGAACTATAGGAAGTTATATTTAACACATATTATTGAATATTCGGAAATGCTAAAATAAATATTTTTAACCACGGTTTTGACTTGAGAGGTCACTGTTATTAGCACCTGGTTATTTATATAAAAATGACACATTCCGTGATTCATCGCAGGAGGTCGTATAATACAGATACAAATAAAATTAGTAAATTATTCAGACTGATATGGGCAGAAGGCGATGGTCAAAACAGTGTTGATAATAACAAATAATAGTAAATGTAAATAATACGCTGTCTAGAGCCTAAATAACTTAACATAACCTAGCTTATGTTATGGGTTTTAGAACAGGAATAAAAATTTGATATTTAAATACATTAGAAACACTCGACTAATGCAAATAGACATACCAAACGCACAAATATTTACTCTAAGCGGAAATCGAACCTCCGGCGAACGCTCTATCGCACTACCGCTAACCGCTACGCCACGGAGATCGTATGTACAATAAAATTCAGCACGGATTTAGAATAAATATTGTATTTTATTAGTATGTGGGTTTTTTCGGGTGCGACTGCTGTCTAATCTTCCTCCCCCCCCCCCCCCCCTTTCAATTTACAATAATACATTCAATTCCTTCCTTCTACAGTCCCGTGTCCTTTAAGCGGGGCGCGAAAAAGCATTTGATGAGGCCGTGAATTTGAGGGCTACCATTATAGCACTATCGGTGTTTGTAATGGTGACGCCCATTCCAGACACTTTATCTTTAGCTTACCATCAGGCGAGGTGAAGTAATATTGACGTGACCGACAAGAAAAATTGATTTTAGTGAATTTTCATTTTAATTAAACTTTTTTTTTTCGTAGCACCAGTGACGTGACACCTCGGGTGTTGTAAACCTTCATAGGCCACGGTTGCGTTGTTTGTAATCTAATCTATGGTCACGGTACCCGCATGCATATACATCACTGTTTATTTCATACTTACTAGTTGACCCGGCAGACTTCGTTCCGCATTGAGATCAAGTTATATTGGTTTATCAGCGGAATTTATTTCGTGAATTTATCATAATTTATATATCCTAATTGCTAGCGCAGGCATATTGGGGGATACAGTAGGCCTTCTCGAAAAGCGATACCTATGCTCGGGCTCTCTCCATAAGTAGCGACATTGCTGTGAAACCAATTACTATAATATACCACAATGGCAACATCGACACGATTTTTTTTGTACTACGTAGGTGGCAGACAAGCACACGGCCCACCTGACGGGAAGCGGTCACTGTGGCCTATTATGGGCGTGTGCACTAAAGGTGTGACACGCGCGCTGCCCACCCTGAAGGGAAGGGGGGGAGGGCTAGAAGGGGGTTGGGTGTCTAGGAAGGGGTGGGGGGAGGGAGGGATACAGTTAGCTCTGGCTACCCTACTTACCGGCGGGAACACAACACGATGGTTATTATATGGCCGCGTTGTTCTGTAGGGCGGAGGTACTACCCCAGTCGGACAGCTCATTTCGGACGGGAGATACCGTCGTGTTCTACCTCCATAATATGATAAGATAAGATTATCCATATGATAAGAAGTAGAAAGGGCCATCTCAAAGCCGTACTTGGCCCAGGGTCGTCGGGGTGCGACTGGTGCGAGGGAGTTACCTAACTGGGCAACCTTATACCTCGGCATTTTAGGTACTAAAATGGTGGACAGTTTTGGTTGGTTGTGTCAATATTACGTATATTGTGTTTACTTGAATCAATGCTAATATAATAATAATGAATAATATTTCAACATTTGGGATATGGAATCAGGCGATTATTCCGATAGTCGAATCGGTCGAACTGATTGCCAAGAGCAGAAACTAACGTCACATTAAATTTTTCCACAATAAATATCGTGCGGAAACTTATGTAAAGTTAAGATGTTAATATGTTACAAAATGCCATTTCTCAAAAGTAATCGGCTACATAACGTTATGAAATAAATTATTATCAAACATAATAACATACCTACTTTATTTTCTGTTTCTATGGGTGAAATTTATCGCTATTCAAAGTGTGTAGGTACTCCAGCGAGGAAACTAACTCCTTATTTAGGGCAAAAGACAACATCTTTTCTCTTGAGGTGCTTGTTGTAGATAGGTTCCATCCTCTTATCATAAAACTTAATGAACTTTTTTCTTTGTATTCTTAAAAGTAAAATCACGTTGGTCCTGATCAGTCTTTAACCAGTGGCCACGTGATTCGAACAAATTACACAAATTCAAGGATTCATCCTTCAGACAAATCACTCGTAGTCAATCACAATATATGATCAAAATCACGTGTACCACACGTGTATTTGAATAGTGTAGTGTACAAAACACACGTCTGATGTTAGCATGACTTATTATATAATCACGTCAATAACTCACCGATTTATATATAAACTAGGTGACCCACCCCGGCTTCGCCCGTGGCGTATTTCGAACCCCGATGCACCCTTTTTAACTCACATAATATGCTCATAATTTATCAGTTTTCCTAAAATGTATGGGAATCTACCGGAATTGTTCACATTTATGAATATTGCTCCGCTCCCTTGGGCAGTAGCGTGATAATATTCAGCCTATGACATTCACGGATAATGTGGCTTTCTATTGGTGAAAGAATTTTTAAAATCGGTTCAGTAGATCCCGAGATTACTCCTTACAATTTAACAAATATAGAAACACAAACTTTACTTATTTATAATATTAGTATAGATGATTTTCAGAGTGTTGCTAGTCTATAAATGTATTTTAATTATTGTATTGTAGACTGTTTGGCGACTATAACTCCCACGTTAAAGTTCGTGTATGGTTTATTCTTGCATACTAGGGAGTCTATGATATACAGTTACAATAAACCGTTTTTTTTTTTCGAATACATTGTTGATTAAAAAAACTTAAAAATAAACCTGAAGTTTTTCAGATTTGAATCATAAATTTTCTTCACTGTTATTTTCGTTTAACATTAATTTTTATTATAGTTCTTATTTTAAATCCAAGTGCCTAGGTCCGTACTAAGGTAGATTTTTTTACCTGTAAACCTTGAGGCATATACTCAAAGTTTTATATAGATTACATTGGTCAATTGATATGAGAACCTATTAAGATGTTGAAAAAAAAACACGATAGCGATTGATTTATAATTATAAGAAAAAAATTGTTTACTATGGATGTAATCAAAATATTTACCGGTAATTTTACCAGTAAATAAAATAAAATAAATGTTAAGTATTACTATTTCAATCTGAATTCAAATTATTTTACATTTTACCCTTCATAAAAAAACAATGAATTCAATTTTTCAATTGATTGATTGATTATCAATCAATTTCTTTTTCAATCAATCAATTTCCCTCATTTTCATCCCTACATCTAGAAAATAATAATTTGAAAGATAAAAACTCACCGCAACAGCTAATATAACAAAACGTAGCATTTTCAGTTGATTTTCGTTGCCCTACACTATAACTACACACTTATTCAAATATACAGACGTAGTACGCGCCGGCGCATCTCCTATATAGCATCGCAGCCTCCTATGACGTCACGGTCCCCCGCACCCCGCCAAACCTGCTCCGAGACCCATCTTCGCGACATTTGACCTTCATTTCACATACACTGATGTTTTTACGCGAGCACTGTTTTGCTTTATTTGATATACATCGATGTATGAAAAATTTTTACAGCAAGAGGTTGATATAGTTAGGCTTTACTTCCGAATATGTTTCTGCAAGTCTGCAACTATTGTTCTGGAATTTATTTGGTAAAAAATGGTAGTAAATCAAACAACCTTGAACTATATGGCCATCCATATTAGTCGCTATTTTTGAGAATTATAAATTCATGATCAAAGTAGTAGGTATACAACCTTCTTCTTCGTAGCCTTCTCGGGGCCTGGGTCCACTTTACCACTCCTTCTAACCTTTTCATTTGGCTTTTATGAACGTCGGTCCCGGTTGCCATACAAACATCTATGGCAGTCGTTACGGGTAGTTGGAACCCACAAAAGTCCAACCAGTCTAACTTGGAACTTCGATATCGCCATTGGTCATTGGACCATTGGTTGTGGAGGTCAGATGGCAGTCGCTCCACGGAAAATATCGAAGTTCAGCCGCATCACAGTGAGACTGGAAAGCCGACCCCAACTGAGTTGGGAAAAGGTTCAGAGAATGATGAACGCGACTACCGTCTGCCCTTCCAAACGAGAAAGGAAAACCATCTTAAAACCGTAGATGGCCCGGGATCAGCTGTTGTGCGAGGGAAATGCCTATAGGAATACCTTAAATACCCGTAATTGAGACCCGAGACGGCGCGGCGTGCGGTTTTAGTCGGTCCGAAATGACCACCCCCGATGGCCAACGGGGGTGTTATCCGTGGGGATTTCCGCACGACAAAAAAGGCCCGATAAACTAAATTTTCGTTGAAAATAGTAAGTTTGTCTTCCAAAAATAACTACGAAATTAATATATTCGTGACCACAGATACATTAAGAACTTTGTATTTGAATTTGGAAGGTGGTGAGCGAGGCAATAAATCGTGGCAGTAACAATTCGTGGCCACCTGCAAAAAAATATGAATCACGGAATGTCGCATTTATTAGCCACATGTGGGGAATAAAATTTGACGATCTGGTAGAGTGTTTGACTTCTATATCGGAGGTCACGGGTTTGATTCGCATGTTCATTGGCATTATTACAAGTACCTAATGTTTAGTTTTCCTAGTATCCGTAGAAAAAACTACTTATCTAAGTTATGCCAGCTGTCCCCTGGGACTTTGCCCGTGATATGCTTCGTTCCCCAGTCTACAGTTGTTCTGCAGTCTGCCCGTGTGGACGTATTTTCACGTTTTTTGACTAATCTTCGGTTCTACTCAACCGATTATAATCAAACTGCGTAAGATTTTAGCTCTGATTTGAAGTTTGAAGATCTTTTATACAAAAAAAAATCATATCAAATTCCGTTGAGTAATTTTACGTCCATCGGGAAATATACCTACAAGACAACAATTTCAAAAAAAAAATTGAGTTCAGAATCCTTCATAAAGCATTGAAGTTTTTTTTTTAATATCTTCAATGTACAGACACAGCTCCTTTACAATTTTTTAATAGTATAAATCGATTATCATAATTTTATTCAATTAATTGTTATCGAGTCATAATAAAACTCTCTTCGTTCACCGCTTCCTTATACCAAAAAATATCTGTGAGCATATTTTAATTAAAATAGCTGTGTTTTTATACATAAATCAACGATTGACTTGCGAGACTTGTTGCAGTGAAGGAAGATGAAGAAAGCTATTATAAAGACAGTGTTTCTAAAATAACCCTGGGGTTTGTTTGATACATAAAATATGGTAGAAAAAACATCAAACTTTACGATTTGTTTAGTCAATTGAAAAGTTACATTTTGGAGTTATAAAAATCAGAAGACGAAATAATATGTTTTTAGATGTCAAGAGAGAGTAGTACCACAGATTACCTAATAGTTCGTAGTAGTACTAAGTTAAATCCAAGTTTGTGGGGTCGCAACACTCGCAACCCTTGTCCCGCGACCGCCATCTTGTAAAAAAGGTGGAAATTGGTTTTTACGCTAATCTATTCACCACACAGGCAAACGGTTTAGAAAATGGATACCTAAATATTTTGTTACCTACTCAATCATGCCAGAACGGCTGAACGTAATTTGAGGACATTTGGCACACAGCTAGATTATACTCAGGAATAGAACGTAGATTTTTTATGCCAGGAATAAATATCTGTAGGTTGCGGTAACAAGACAGACCATTATTTCATGCGACTGTAGTTGTAGACAACAGATAGTATTTTTACCCGACTGCCGAAGAAAGGAGGGTAATATTTTTCGAGACTAGGTATTATGTATGTATGTATGTCCATTTCTTTGTCACGGCCTACAGCCTAAACGGCTTAACGGATTTTTTTTAAATTGGTAATAGGCTCACGTTTGATCACAATCCCACCTGTGGGTAAGTGATAATGTTGTAGCCGGTGGAGCACGTTTGCCTAGTAGTGACAAATAGTTAGTTTTATTTCTGCAGTTAACTAAACTACACAAAAGTTTGAGCATCATCATTATCCGGGTAGCCAAAACATCGCATTATGGAAAACAGTGACTGTGTGTAATAATTGTGGAATGTTTTATGTTAAAGGGATACACAGACGGCGGGTTTTTAACGCGATATAACCATTTAATGCGGTATCAACTTGTTTTTTGTATAATAAAAATATATTCCTGCGTGCATGAGCCTATAAAACTTATTGAAGGAACGCGTTGAAGACGAGGCGTTGAAGACGAGGCTATGTCAGAAAAATGGTGGTGGCTATGTGTGGTTATGTGTTAGTAAATTTTGGTTTTCAATCATCGTCATCATCGGTAAATGATGGCAGACATGGATGATTGGCAGCATGATGACAAGGGCAGGTATTCCCTAATACCAATTATTTGGGGTCGGCGCAACATGTCTTTCTTCTCCATAAATTCCTGTCATCTCTTCAGTTGCACCCTTCTTGCCATAATCCTCTTTCACGCATTCTATGCATCTTTTCTTAGGCCTACCTCTACACTATAAGCCCTCCACATTCATACATAAAACCTCTTTAACAACATTGCTTTCATGTCTTCCATAACATGTCCATACCACGACTCACAGTTTGAGTTACAATGTGTTATCAAAATTTGATTAAAATGTGATTCCTGAATATTTTTTCTTGTTGTCACTACCTACCTACCGTTTTTACACAATTTCACTACACAAGACATTTTGAATTTTCATTTGTTTTCGCTACTTAAACTAACTGAATCAAATTACGTTACGTCGTATAGTGACTGAATAGTGTGTGTGTGCGTGCCGACTTTTACATAAGCAAGTGGGCCAACTCTAATGTCGTCAGTTGTATTCTTCAACGCGATCCGTTCATATGTTTTACAGGTTCATGCGTGCATATATTTATAAACACTGTCGGTTTCTTTGTCTTATCATATAAGTGGGTGCGACTCATACCTTGACATAAATAAGGACTTCTCTTAGCCTGCCTGATGTCACTAGATACCTTTATATACACTTCTCATCAGAAAAATCTAAACACCTTGCAAGTTTATGTTTAGTAAGGATTATGAGAAATATGAGTTTTCAAAAAATGAATTTAGGAATTTATGTCAAAATGTCGTTTACAGTGAATGGTTTTCAAATTCTAATGTTAATGTCCTAAATTCAAATATCATAAAATAAATAATTTGTGTATTGTTTTCAAATATCATAAAAACTATTAGTTCATAACAAACTAAAATAATGATTTCGTGTTACATTCAGTACCTAGGTACCTACTGTTGTCGATTCTGTTGTGCATTTTCACGTAGGTAGTAACTAAAATCTCTAAATGTTATGTTAATTTTAAAGCCAATTCAGACGTTGTTTTTAATTAAAAATTCGATGGACCTTAGTGTCAAAATTATTGTGACAAAGTTTCAAAAATTGATAATGACTACAAAGTCACATTGACTGCGCAAAATTATGACACGACAGACAGACAGTTGTACTTATCAAACACACATTATGCATTGATTTGAAACCTGTTATTTTAATATTATAATACACTCTTCAATTTTATTTATTTGTACCTATAGGCTATTTTTTATTCCAAGACGACATAACTAAAACAAATGACATTTTTATGTTAAAGTGAACAAAGGATCATTGTCCTTTAATAGGTATATTGTATTGTATTATAATATTGTTTAGGTTTTGTCGCTAAATGTCGTAATAAGCTAGACAGAAAATGAGCGACCACCTGGGGTACCCATAGATCTTCTTCATTGTACTTACATGTTTTAGTTCATATCAATTACTAACTGTAACCTGCGATTTTGTTCGCTTAAGACTACACGCTTCAAATAGTTTTTTAACAGAGTCCTACAGAAGACCGCGGCCATAATAACCATTGTGTTATGTTCGGTGGTGAGAGGGTCTCTTAAAACCGTAGATGGCCCGGGGTCAGCTGGGGTGCGAGGGATATGCCTATTGGGTCCCCTTACACCCCCGTAAATAAAACACGAGACGGCGTGCGGTTTTAGTCGGTTCGATCCCGACATAAGCACCCCCGATGGCCGACGATGGTGGTATCCATGGGGATTTCCGCACGTTTAAAAAAATGGGTCATGGTAACCGCTTCCCATCAGGTGGGTCGTGTGCTTGTCTGCTACCTAAGTAGTATAAAAAAACCTGAGTTATACCGCAGATGTTGATGGTTCGAATTCACAGAATCATGTACGATGCTGCCCCGTAACTGGCAAAGGTCAAGGCTGAGCCGGGAAAGAGCATTGACGCTCAAGGGCACCGACGAAAAGCTATTGAGCTTGCGAATTATTTAGAAAGCGCTTATTTTTAGTGGCGCTAGAACGTTCGATCCTACGTCAGACGTCGTCGGGGTTCGATTGCTGTTCAGTGCAAATATATTTATGCATGAATACTATAGTTGTTTGTATATAGTCTGGGTGTTATTATGTCGTAGTTATTAATGGAAATAAATGTTTAAAAATATCTATACCCACATTATGGAACTCGTATCTATAGATGAAATTTTTGGAGCATTTAATATGCGAAGGGACAAGGGACTAGTCCCGAGTTTTTTTTTTATACCACTTAGGTGGCAGACAAGCACACGGCCAACACTTCTTGTTCAAGTCCCATCATGGGTGCTTCCTAACCAAATCCGAGCTAGTAGGTATATATGCCGAGCTAATTTATTAGTTATAAGATACAGTTTGTTCTCCAAATAAAATAATATATATCTATAGGTAGTTACTTAATTCGAGTATAGATGGCACTGTGTCATTTTATCCTAGATCAATATACCTATTGTTTTTATCATTACCGTATAATTTCTCTGCGAGTTACAATGTGTAATTTAAAGATGGTAGCCTGAATCTACACAACCGTCTAAGCCTGAGGTATTTGACTTCTGAAATTACATTATGCGTGCATTATGCGTATTACGGAAAAGTCAAAGTCAAAGTCAAAATCATGAGTCACATTATTATTTCACCATACTTAATTTTTTTTAAATATACTTCCTTGTTTCCTCAATCATGACGTGATATTTACCGACTATGATTAATTAATTAATGATAAGTCAAATGGTAGGTACGTCTTTAAAGGTATAATTTGATCTGACACCGGTTGTAACTATAATAGAGGCATATTTATTAAACTACCAAAAAAAAAAATGCGTAGTATTTTTTAAAACTGGAATGTATATAGGTAAAAGTAGATGATGATTGTACAGATTTCAAACGTCATCATCCAACTGCCCTTGTCCCAATTATTTATGGTTGGCGCAACATGAATTACCCTGGGTGAATAAGCCAAAGTGAATTAAGTCTACGGCACCTCATTCTCCTCCATACATTCCTGTCAGATGTCATCTCCTCAGTCACTCCCTTCCTTTCCATATCGTCTTTCACGCATTCCATCCATCTTTTCTTAAGCCTACCTCTGCCCCTGAAGCCCTCCACATTCATACTTTGAACCTTTTTAACAACATTACCTACTTTCATCTCTTCTCATAACATGTCCATACCACGACAGTTTTCAAATAGATTTCAAACTTAACAATCAAAATAAAATTATTTCGTAAATTTTGTAATCGAAGTTTAAAAATATTTCAATGTGAAATATAAATTAGGTAGGTACCTACATTGCTCAGATTAAGTTTAGAAAATGATCTTCTACCTTTGACACTATACTTGATAATTTTTCGTGTTCAATTTTCGAACATGATTATCCTTATTTTAATAGAAGGAAAGTTGTGCCTTCAAAAACTTGATTTTTTTTTATTTGGTAGGTATTAAGTAATAAATAGTTATATCGGGTTTTGCCAAAACGAAGGGAAAAAAATCCCATTGACTAGCCTAGTTTGACCACCAATCCAATTAATGGAAAAACCATTATGTCTACGAATGCAAATTATGAAAAAAAAACATAAATGACTAATATTACGTACACAAATTACGAATGCTCAATAACATTTTTGAAGTAAGGACCTTGTAAGTAACTCAATTTCGCGGGTGCATGCCTATTCCAGCGAAATCTGTGTTCAGTTAGTTTTCTCAGAATATGGGCACCAACAGAACTGATGAATAATATACCTAGTTTTTAATTTCGTTATAAATCGCTAAGTTACTAAACTCAAGTTTTAACTGCTTAAGTCTTACGTAGAAACATGATTATTATTTGCATTGTCACTTAGTGCAGTATTACCTACCTACCTAACAATTTATTGACTTCTAATTAATGCTAACGTCATAATCAAATAAATTAATGCTCCGCTTCCTCGATGACCGATTTCGAAGATACTAGTAGGTATTTATGAATCAATAGATAAACAATGCATCTGCTTCGATGACTCAAAAGCTCTTAAGTTACCGTACAAACAGGTACAAATTTGTAACTTTGATATAGATCTACTCCATGAGCCGGCCTCCATAAACACAGACCGAAAGACGAGACCGAAAGATATGGCTGCCCGTCACCCTAATAGAACCAGACCCAAGATGGAGGCCCGACATGTTCCACGTGCGTTTCTCTAAACAGAAGGTCATGGCCCCAAATTTCATGGCTCGAACATCATAGTCTCAGTGCTTGGGGAGTGCCTACCTAGAGTATACCTTGGGTCCATGCTAAAATACTCACGTGGATATAATACTGTGTGGTTTTAGCTAGTTTGATTCCGACAATAACAACTTCACTCTAGACCTGGCGAGGTGATATCCGTTGGTAGTTTCCACATGTTTAAAAAAGTAAAGATGATCAAAACGTATCAACTTTGGACAGCATTCAATATTTGAATTTTAGGCATTATTTCTTAGCACACTGTTCCCATCTGTAAATATTGGATCTACCACAGATTCGAATCTCGATCTTGGTCACTTTCACAAAAGTTTTATACACTGCTTAAGCTGTCTATTAATACCAGCTATATTTTAATTCCAAACGTGGCCAATAAACTACACAAAATCTATGTACATTTATATCGAAATCAAAACCTTTCCCGAATCTTTCCTAAATTCCCCTACGGCTATAACGTTAAATCTTTGTTGCCTATTGCGTCACTATGAAACTTAATTGTACCTCTAAACGATGAATGATGTTCGTATGTAATTATTGAAACTTAAGAATAGAACACGCTTGGTACTAAAGGTAATGTATGCTTTCGTTGAACCAATTCAAATAAGCCACATTCAAGGGGTTCCGCTATCCACAGCCTAGCTATCATAATTATCAGCTCTATGATGAGAAATCAATGTCGGTGTTGTGGTTCAAATATCATATAAAGTAGGTACCTTTTTTTATAAGACACGTCCAATGACTTCACCTCGCCTGATGGTAAGCTAAAGGTAAAGTCTCAGGACTGGGGTCACCACTACATAGGTACAACAGTGCTACAGTCGTGGCTTGCAGCTTGACGGCCTCATCAAATGCTTTTTCACGCCCAGCTTAAAGGCCCAAGAATTCCAAGTCTTTATGGTGCGGCAAATAAAAAAGACACCAACCCGCTTATGTATACCTACTTACGTATACGTACCTAGGTACCCTTTCATAGAATAAACAAGGTACGTATAGATACATTGTATGAATTTTGAACAGCAATTTCACATTACTACATGCCAAGGTACTTTTGTTGAATCACCCACAAAAACCAAGATGTCGGTCGTATTTTGTAAACTTAAAACGCTTCTCTCAGCTTCCAAGAATTATTTTCCTCTTAGATGTAAGGGGATACTTTTGGTTGCATTTATTTTGAAATATTGATGAGTCAAGCTACCTACGCTTTTGTTAAGTCACTTCAAAAGAGGGGAGGCGATTTCGAATTCGTTGATTTTTCATCACGTCACATTTTTCGATCCGTCGAAGCCACATCTTAGTATAAAAGCTGGATTTTTTTATGTATACATCATAGTTTAAGGTTTAATGAATTAATTTCTCCAAATACTTACATGTCACTTATTGAGAAACAATAATTATTTAATACACAATGTATTGTACTAGCAATAGTTCGTTCGTTTTGATGACATAGTAATATTAGTAATATATTTAGCCCGCCTTACGCTTTCTTCAACTTGTTCATGTTCTGGTTGCAATTCCAAAAAATGCAGGATTTTCCTAAAACTGCAGTATTGTAGGTAATCACTGCCTGTAAGTCTTTCCAAGTAAAGTTTTTAACCCAATAAGACATAATTATATAGTACATTAGCCTCTTTATCAACAATAATTTCTTCACTCATCTTGTTTCCAGGTACCCATCAGAATGGGGTCAGCACATTCAATTCGATCAACTCATTTCCAACGCCCTAGCAAGGATACCAGCGTGGACAACATTTCAGAAGAAGAGTTTGATGATCAGCGCAGCATCAGCATATCCAATAAAATGGTATGGACAAATACTTCCTTCATAATAAGCAAAACAGCGCATTTAATGGCAAAACGAATAATGTAGCAAAATAAAATGAAACACTTGACAGAAGGGATTCCGTGACCTTATTCTAATACTAGCGACCCGGGACCCGGCTTCGCCCGGGTGTAAATTCCAGTTTGCCAATAAAATATATAGCCTATGACACTCACGAATGACGTGGCTTTCTATTGGTGAAAGAATTTTTAAAATCGGTTCAGTAGATCACAAGATTACCCCTTACAATTTAACAAATATACAAACACACAAACTTTACCTCTTTATAATATTAGTACCTATAGATAGATCGATACCTTTTTTCGTACCCCGAATGTATCCTTCACCTTGGAACCTGTGCGGTTTGGGTCCGCTTTCCGGGTTTACCACTTCCACTGCTCTACAATGATCTCGACGACGTCATGTCAATACTTCTTGCGTCCAACCCTCTTACTGGAACCTGATGGCAGTGATAGTACCGCACCAGCGAAAGCAACTTCTTGCATATTATCTGAGATATCTCGGACTTGAAGTGCTCATGCGATCTTTATACGTGAATCTTCACATCCACCGCAGCGTACCTATTCATCTCCGTATAGTGCACGGCATCTAACTAGGCAAGATTTTGTAGTGTGGGCCCCACTGCACCGAAACCTTGCTGAATAAGATGCCGTACACTTTGTTTATGGCAAAATGCATCGCATACTCTTAGAAACAAGTATAGTGTACGACATCTAACTTGGCAAGGTTTTAGAGTAGTGGGGCCCACACTACTCCAAAATCTTGCCTAGTTAGATGCCGTGCACTATAACACACTTGTGTCGCTTCAGCAGCTCCAGCCACGCTTCATAGCCATGTGAGAACCTAATGACATAATCATTTCATCGTGTTATATTATTTATTTTGCAAATGTCTAAACGGATACGGTTCAGCAATAATAATTCATAATAGATTTCTTAGCTTGGCTAGAATTCATTAAATTAAATATGATTTAAATAAGAGAATACCTTTCATTCAATTTTGAACTTTAATTCATAAAGTTTAAGGTGTAAACATTACTGGTGGTATTGTACAATTGAATCTGCTTATCATAGAGTTCGTGACATCAGGAGTTTGTTTTAGATTTGAATGATAAATGTCTGTGGTTGCATTTACATTTGAGTATCATAAATAATATGTTGCTATACATTGATATTAAAAAAAATTAAAGTAAGAAAACTTTTGCTACACCATTAATTTATAGCTGGGATAGCCTGGATGCGCATATTGTAAAAGGCCGTGTCCAGCTGTGAACTTTTTTTTTTATATATATATTTATTATATTTTTATTATTATTATTTTATATAATTATATATATTATTATATTTTATATTATATTATATATATTAATAAATTATAAAAAATATAAATATATATAATTAATAAATTATAGGCTAATTTATTAATTGAATGTATTCAGGTTGAAAGACTAGTAGAAGATGCTACGCTAGCAGGAGGCGCCGCTACAGCCGCTCCAACACCGAAACCAAAAGGAGAATACAGGGACAAGGTCTATATGGAGAAACTCAAGTGCATGGACGACAACCATTCTGAGAGATGCAGGTATTTTGAACTGATACGTTTACACTTTATACATAGATAGAAATAGGTAGCTAAAGGAGGCCTAATCATGGCATCATCTTGATCTTCACGGTTCAAGCCAACTTCACCTACAAGCCGGTACACATGCTGATTGACGGACGAGACTCTGGCGCATGTTTTCTTCTCGGGATTAGGAGGTCAGACGGTAGTGACACTAGTGACCAAAAAGGCAAAAAAATAAGAAAAAGAAGTAAGTGGACTGGGTGGAAGCCTCTGTAGCACCTGGGAACAACGTTATGATGTTGATGAGGAAGTAGATAGAGAAAGCATATTGACCAAACACGTGTTTCCTTTATCCCGGGTTCTTTAAGCGGGGCTTGAAAAGGCATCTGTTTAGGCCGTCAAGGTAGGGACCGCCGTTTTGGGACGAATGGTGTCTAAAATGGCAGCCCGTACCCTCTGGACTTTACCCAAGCTTCTTACCATCTAGCGGGGTGAAGTTAATTGACGGACTTAGGTACTATAAAAAAACAAATCTAGGAAGTGGAGAAAACCAAAATATGACATAATTTTGAAATGTATGTGCAAGTTTTATTTAGAACACATAATATGTTAACTTGCTACTTATGTAACAAGTTGGTAACATCCGTAGGGATCCGAAAGGATGCTCCGGGTAAACCCAAAAGGGCATCCAGAATAAGGATTATAATAATAATTTAAAGTAACAATCTCAGACGTTAAAACAGGTTACGGCATTCACTATAACTCAACAAAGAACTGAACGTGAATAAGACATTTTAGAGATAATAAGGATTTTTAGTAATAACCTAATTCTAGAGACCACTGATTTAGTTTTCACCAAAAATATTATTGATCGATGATATTATCTACAGACAGTACAGAAACATTAAATTACCATAGGTATTTATCGAAGCAAGGTGATTTCATTTTGCTTTAGTATTTTCGAATAATTTTATCGATTCGTTTTACATAATAATGTTGGAAGTCTACGCGAATTTCATACATTGAAATAAAACTATTTTTAACGACTTTGAACGGACTGCTGAAAAGCATCCGAAACGTCAGATTCAATCAGTTCAATATAAATGATAATACCAAATACTTAAATCGTGATATGTTAAAAATAGTTTTATTTCAATGTCTCGTTTTATTTTAAACCTTAACTCTATCATTTTTTTTTCAATTTCAAAATAAAGTTACTACATACTTGTGCTTGTGTTAAAAGATCTCATCTTTTGGCTACAGGATGGGATATCCCAAGGAGCTGTGTGGGCTCTTATCAGAGGTGAACAGTTTGCACGAACAAGTAGGTGACATAAGTATCAAACAAGCAGACTTATTTATGTTTGTAAATCATTGTAACTTGAAAATTGACGAATGTAACGATCATTTGGCTATCCTCAATGAGAAATTGAAAGCCGTGGAAAATCACATC
This sequence comes from Lithosia quadra, assembly GCA_963576445.1. Taxonomy (NCBI): domain Eukaryota; kingdom Metazoa; phylum Arthropoda; class Insecta; order Lepidoptera; family Erebidae; genus Lithosia; species Lithosia quadra. Next base: position 16,771,163 of record OY754879.1, read on the forward strand.
AGCCGTCATCAGTTTTTCATGACGGGGTTCATTGCTGCCGACTCTACTGTAAGGTATATTGAAAAAGATGTTTCTAGTGATCAATCGAAAATCTCGCTGATGCAGTCACTAAATGCAATGGCACCTCCGTTAAATGATTTAATGCCTACAACTGAAAGTAAACAGGAAATAATAAAAGCTCCAAGCGAACTGTGTAAAGAAACGGATTTTTTGAATCAAGCTCAAAATAATGATGAGTTCGTAAATTACACTCCATCTACCACTACAAACGAGAATAATGATATCGTTGAGAAAGAAAGTCACCACGAAATTTACCAAAATCAGCAACTTGCTTGCACTGTATGTGGATCTTGCAAATCTTTAAAATCTGGCGATGAGAAAAAATACATACACATATGTAACGTCACATCAGATTTAAATGAAGTAAAGGCTCATTTGCACCAACTGTGTGCGAATAGGAAATGCTCTGTACAGCAAATACATTCTAATGGTAATTACAAATCTTATAAAGTTGGTGTACCGATAGCATTCTATGATAAAGTGCTTACTCCGAAATTTTGGCCTGAAAATGCACTTGTTCGGCCTTGGGTGCCTTTTCGCCGGCACCGACAGCAGTAATAAGGATCTCTGCATGGGACATAAAAATTGATATGGTAGTTAACTTAAATATAAATAAATGTTTTTATGGTATTCCGCAGTTATGCCTGTGAGTGTTTTGTATCAATTTATGAATAAATAGTTTGTAAAAAATCCTGTCTACTTATTGCGAAACAATGATTCATCCACGAGCTTAGATTCTATTTCCTGCGGCTTCGCCAGTTTGAAATATATAGGTATCTACTAATTCTTGCTCAGTAGGTACCCACAGGAACTTATTCCTAGGATAAATATCCATCCATATTTCAGACTATCTCTATTTTGTACCTACCAAGTACCATCCAAACTTTCGATTTTATTTAGCTTACCCTAATTTTTTTTGGGGGGGTAAAATGTAACTAAAATTGTATCCCCAGTGTTGACAAAATCTGTCACAACATTTTAGTTAGTTTGAAAAATTCCCTTTCTCCGCTGCGACCAACGAAACTGAATTATATCTCAGTCATAAATCTGTAGGAAATATCATCGGTTATAATGTTTTTGACGAGTTAGAAATTTTCGTGAATGTTATCAATAAATATACCAATCGAATTTTCCACATTTGATGCATAATGCAATTTATAGAGACTGCAGACTTACACAAATTTACGATCAAAATGGAGATGTGCAAGATATCTAGCAACATCTTTACCGTCTACCATAAGGTCTCTGTCCATTCTTCTTTTCTTCTATTTATTAGAATAACAGTAGATGACCTGAATGCGATGGCCACTCGTATAGAAATGCGTACGTCGAAAATGGTGAGTGTGGATCCAGTGTGCGTCGAGTTCAAAAAGAAGGTCATAGATTGCTACAACGATAACGACTCTGCAGCTGAAACTGTCAAATGCTGGGACACTGTTGGTAAGTACATAATACCCCTAATATTCCCGGTCATTTTGGTCCTTCGATCTCTCGTAATAGGGATCAAAATGATAGAAAAATTATTAGTACCTCCCTAAGCTAAAAGAGACATGAAAGTAAATTTAAATCTTAACAACGTGAGCAAAAAGTTCATAGTCATTTGTCATTTGAAAATAAAGGAGAACCAACTAGGCGCTGCGAGGCTGTACGAATCTTCTATCCACAAATTGAGGCTGCTGCTCTTATAGTGAGGACCCTAAACAAGTTTTTTCTGCAATAATGAGGCTGTAGAAAATAAATTATTAAAAAGTAGTCAACTTGATGTCGTGCAGCCATTTCGTGTATGTTGGCGACGCGATTCCAATTTAATAGGTCTTCAGTTACCTGAAAGTAAATTTGTCGAAGTGAACAACCATGTATCGCCCCCTAGCCCGATTGTAAAAGGCGCCGTGGGTAGTGTTGACGATCGATAGTCAAAGCTAAACTATCGATAGTAAAACTAACGATATTTCGGCAACAATAGCCATGGGGCAATTTACATACAATCATATTGCGAATTCTTCCATTAACAGCATCACTGCCTCAAACACATTATTCTCCACCAGGTGAATTTACTAAGTGTGTATCGGATGCGGCTGGATCTCGCCTGCGCGCGCGCACGCAGAGAGAAGCGCGCGAACACGCTCGCCGAACGCGACATGTCGCGCATGCTCGCGAACATGCTCTAAAAGACCTAGCTTCGTCATCAATGTTGGACTAAAAAACCTTGTGCCATGTAGTCCTCTGTTAAGACACCAATTGTAGATTTTTTTGATGGTAGCAAAATATTCTAATGTGGAAAATAGTCATAAGAATAATATTTTTAATAGTATCTACAAGTTTTCTTTGATTGTTGATTATGGAACTGTGTAAAACTAAGTACAAGCATATTTTGAAATTTCAAATATCGTTTTTCTTTTCAGTCCCAGACTTTGCAATTAATGTGGTCGCCCTTGGGCTGCGGGGTTGCGAGGGAAATGCCTTATTGGGTAACCTTAAGGTGACTCTACGCCAGGCGAGCCGAGCACGAGCCGAACACAAATTCGTCTAGTGTGGACCGACTTACAAGCCTCGAACGAGGTTTAATTTCAATTAAAAATTCGCTCCGCTTCTTCTCCGCTCGTGCTCGGCTTGCCTAGCATAAACCCACCTTTACACTCTCCGGTAATTGAGACCTGAGACGGCGTGCAATTTTAGTCGGTCCGAGTCCGACATACCACCCCAATGGCCGACGGGTTGGTATCCGTGAGGATTTCGAAAAAAAAAAGACTTGGTGGGAGAGTTACTGGTCCGTAACTTCTTGAAGGCTGTAAACAGGGCTAGTTTGCGGGGTAAGCAGACCAAACAAGTAAAATTATTTTAATAAAATGCTATTTATTTCAATTAAAAGATACTTTCTTCTTCACATCATCGAGGGCCGGTTTGCTTTTGACTAGAGTGGGTACTTTGGGTGCGGAGTTTTCGTTTTTAATGTAGACGCCATTAGTATCAGGTGGGTTTATAGGAGAGTTGCTGGTTCGTAGTTTGGCGGCGGCGCTGCCGGCCGTGAGTAAGGCCAGTTTACGGCGCAACTCGCGTACTTGCGCGGCGCTAGCGAGCTGTGCAGCCCCGCGAGATAGGACTTCGGCTCGGAGTTGCTCGCATTCGGTTCTGAAATCAATCATGTGGAGCATGTTAATACTATAAAACGCGAAAGTATGTTTATGTTACTCTGTGCGTAAAACAGCTAGTCTGCTAAACCGATTTAGCTCGGTATTGAATACTGAATAGGTTACAAAAAACTTTCTTGTAACCTATTCAGTATTCAATAAAGAATATTAGAAGACCTTAGAATATTCAAACTTTCTTGAAGAAAGTTTGAATATTCTAAGGTCGTAGGCTATTTTATTTAATTCCCTGAAATATGAATTTATGTCCCAGTCCCATCGCATTAAGGCCCATGAGATGGGATGGGACATGGGTTGGGTAGTCCCGAGTCCGGTAGTGTGAATGGCATGCGTCAAGTGTCAAGTGCGTCAACGCAACGTGTGCACGTTGTGCACACAGATCTTATAAGGGGGACAGCGCGTACGCAGTCCCCACTACCAAAAATTACGCATCCGAGTTATCCACATTAGGGATAATCGCAGGGGTCAGCCATACCGCAGTGCAATGGTTAGGCCTCGCCCTGGGGGAACCGCCTTAGTGATCACGGTATCCCCTATGCCAGGTAAGTATGCTTTTACTTTATTCGGCTGGGGTAGTCATTCCCTTGCGGAGAGTCTTAACACCGCAGTACAGAAAGTGACGTCATCAACACAGCGCCACCTAGTGCCAGAATTGTACTAGTAATTTCTATGGTGGAGGCACATTTTATAACATTGCGCCATCTATGGATACCTTAGTGTACTACTCAATAGGTAAAAATATAGTACATACAAGTACAAAGTATTAAATACTCATAGAAAGTGTCTAATGAGGTCTAAAGTCTACATAGGCCACCTAGAAATTAAGTACATTTATTTCGTCGTTGTTAAATATTTTCAATTTTTATCAAACCAAGCTAACAAAATAGGCAACCTTATGTTTTGTAACAGTAAATAAAAATTTAGTGAATTGTGGGCATTTATCCAAATAAATGACGTCAATTAATTGGCCAAAGGGGGGAAAATAATTTTTTTAATGCAAAGATAACAAAGTTCTAATAATGTTCGTTGCAACATGCGGTTTTATGGAAATCATAATAATTATTATCAATTTTCTTTTTATAATCGACTGTCAATTAAATCTTTATTTACACATTTATTTTTATTTTATCAGTGAAACTTCCTAAAAATAAATAATAGGGTTTCAAAAAACTTAGCAAGCAGCTATAATCAAAAAAGTATTTGATCTTTGGACACTTGATGTGTTTAGTACCTACTTATTAAGCAGATACGCGGCGAAAATGTTAGTATAGCTTATCAACCCACACTGTAGAAAGCTACCTGCAAAATGATAATTTAAAGGCAAGCAATTTCACAGTATATACACAACATACTTCAAGTGTTCCAGTACTCCAGGTAGCCAGCCGTTAGCAGTAGGTTCGCACAGCTTGCCGAACCACCGTGCCAGTTCCCTCCGCTGTTTCTCACACGCTCCCTCTAACTGAGTGATGCGTTCTTCATAGTTTTCTGTAATTTGTAAGTAATGTTTTTATATATTGTTCACATGGGACTCCACTAAAGTGAGCGCATGTGTGTATGTAGTAGTGTATTTTATTATAGGGTTTTGGTACTTCTTACCAATGAGTTCCCGATCATAATGTGATGCCGCTCCAGCCTGCTGTTCCCAGATATTTTGCTTTTCATGCAGTAAGGAGTCGACTTCTGCTTGTTTGTTTGCTAGTTCTCGTCTTAACTGGAATTTTATATGCACAAACTATACTACTTATGACTTACAATAAATACAGATATTTTTTTTTTATTTATCATGAAATTTTATAAGTAGATTCACATGGATAAAAAGTTACTTACTCTAGAGTTTGTTTGCTTCATTTGTATGAGATTCTTGGCCATCTCTTGTCTTTTATCTTCAACCTCAGCAAATATAGAATTGCCTTTAGCAGCTGAAAAGTAAAAAATATCATCTGAGTGCTATTTACATTACAAACTAGCTGTTGCCAGTGAAAGTTGATCTGGCGAATACAAGTAGATACTTGTATTCGCCAGATCAACTAATGATTGTCACTAATGATTTAGTGGACCCAGGACTCTCAGATGAGAGTCCTGGGTCCACTAAATCATTAGTGACAAATATTATGATTACTTTACATAGAAGCTGATCAAGTTTCAAATAAGACAGCTTACCATGAGGCTGCAAGTCCTGTGAATCGGTATACTGATGTAACAAAGCTTTGGCTTCCGCTAGCTCAGCAAGTGCTGTAGCTTCTCTATCACTTGCAGCTCTAAGTTCCTCCCTACGCAAGTCAGCCGAAACACGCATCTCCCCTATTTCATTTATCAATTCTTCCGCTTTCATCCGCCAGGACGCAATTTCCATACGCGCTTCTTCAAGCGCTGCCTTCGCGGTCTCAGCATCTGACAACGCACTATTCGCAACATTTCGGATTTCTTCTAATTCTGAATTATCACGTTGAGGACTGTCTTGCACTTTCAATTTACTTTCTTTGGCTTGTTCCTCTTTCAAATTACGAATTTCTGTTTCAAACTTTTTAATATCAACAGTGTGGCGTTCAGTAATTTCAGTACGTTCCTCTCGAAGTTTTGAAATCTCCTCTTGCAGTAAAGATATTTTAGAAGTCAGTTCTGATTTGCGACGTTCTTCATCAACTTGGTAACTTTCTAGCTCCGCGTTTAAGTGACTCTGTACATCTAATGCAGTTTGATAACTTCGTCTCGTGTCGTGTAGTTCTTGTTTGATCGATTCGTAATTACTTGTAAGATTATCGTATTGTTTCTTGAGAATATAGTACTGCTCGCTCAGCTCGCCGCTAGTTAAGTCTTCGGCTTCTGTACAGCTGGTTTTGTTACTAATTGTCGAATAATCCATTTTAGATAGATAACCAAATGTTTAGAAATTGCTTTGATTAACGTAATTGTTTATGTTAGAACGAAGGTTCCCTTTGCTGAAGCTTTATTTATGTCCAAATAACGAAATTAAAACAATATCAACAAAAGAGTAAAACAATGAAACAACGAACTTTTCGAATTGGATTTCAAATTCAAAAATATTGATGTTGATGACAGATGACAGACAGTAGAATTTTATTTACGTTCTGAAACGGAATAACATTTTGAAGCGTTCAAACTGTTCCCATAATAATTATTATATGCACAGGCAATATATTATAAATTTCAATAAAATATAATATTTTTAGCAGTCTATTTCCTGTGCTAAAAATAATGAAATCGAAGTTCCCGAGCCACGATTGCCACGAACGAATAACGATAGGTTTTTTATTAAAATCAAATCATTGGTCATTGTCAATACAATAGTTGTCAATAATGTCAATATCGACTGACGTTTGGCTTGTCATGAGGGGCGGATTGAGTTGGATGATAAAAACAAAAATAAGGAAAATAATCACAATTTAATATAAATATAAATATTTTACCTCAACATGTCATCTCCACCACCTACTAAACCCCCTCGCGGGGTCAAACAAGGAAAAGAAACAGTAAGTATTTCATTTCAGTTACAATCATGTCACCACCGTCTAAAGTAAGGGATTCCGTTCTTTTTAGATCATCAACCTTGTTTTTAATTGGTACAAATCAAATCAAAAGATTTTAGCTACAGTTATTCACAAAATAGATAGTCACCAAAAATCTGTAGCCCAATATTAATTTTGAGTGAGGGCCTACAACAATAATACAAACTTGTGTCTTGCAAAATACTCTTATAGGAATGATATTTTAATATAATTACTTGAAATTTGTGATCTGTGACTACCGTATGAATATAAATAACATGGTTTACTAAGATAGTTGTTAAGGATGCACAGAGTACACCAACCATCCAAGCTTCAGAATGTATATATTATTATTTTTAAAGACATTCAAACAGTATCTAATGAAAAAAAAACTTAAATTTCCAGAGTGGTTTGTTAATGTCTGTGATCCGCACACTATCAGCGAGTGAAACAAATGAACAGCGAGAGAAGGAGAGAGCTAAACTTGAAAAGGAATATAAAAAGAGTGATGCAAGACTTGACGAGTTAGTTGCTGCTCACGCACAAGAGATCACAGAAGTTATGCAGGTTAGAATATTTAAAAAAAAACTTTTTCATAGTCATTTTGTATGAAAACTACACAGCCACTCATTTCTTATTGCCTATAATTGCCACGGTTTATTTGATTACAAACTTTTTGAAGATAGTTTGTTAAACTACAATTTCACTAGACTAGAATCACAATTTAGAAGACATCTCTTTATTATAAGCATTGATAGGTCCATTTGTAGTAAAAAGTGCAAATATCTTTCTACGAAAAGTGTTATTCGCCATTTTCTAAATCAAAAACAATTGAGTGCTGTCAACAAAAATCTAAACCTACCCACACATTTTGCAAAGTGACAACTACTGAACTGACACACCCTACTGACATTACAGTGTTGCCAGTCATATATTTTTATTTTCCCAATAAATCTGGAACTCTAGTGTTGCCATTACAAAGAACACCGTTACAAAAATGGATAAAAGTATGGAGTTGCTATTATCCAAACTAGATGAAAAGCTAAATAAACAAGCCATAAGCATAACTAACTCAGTAACAAAGAGTGTGATGGAAGCATTGGACGAAAAAATTAAGATACTATCAGAGGAAAATACGTTCCTTAAAACGAAAGTTTCTACACTGGAACAGAAAATACATAACTTCGAAAGAGAGAAACGTAAATTTAACTTGGTCTTCTTCGGAATGGAAGAAAGTGGTAAATCTGATGCTGAGCTAGTTGATTACCTCAAAGATACCATACTAGAGTCAGGAACGCATCTAGATAGCCATGAAATCAGCAACTTGTATAGAATTGGGCAACATACCAAGAACAAGAACCGCCCCATAGTCATCACAATCTCTTCTACATGGAAGAAACACTTAATACTGAAAAATAAGTCTAAATTACCCCCAGGTGTGAATGTCAAAGAAGATTACCCCAGAGATGTGCTACTAAAGCGAAAACAGCTACAGGTACAAGTAGAAGAGGAGAGGAAGAAAGGAAATAATGCTTATATTAAATATGATAAATTAATAGTGAGGAAGCAGACAGATACAACTCGGGACAAAAGGAAAAGGGAGGAGTCAGGTTCGCCCAATACGTCTACACAGAAGAGAGTTAACACAAAGAACAACCCAACGTCGTCAACTACTAAAGATATTATTAAAGAAACCATAAGACCCAGTATGCTAAACTTTGTTGACCGTGGAAGATCAGTCTCTCTGTCAGAATTCTCAAAAAACTAACGAACACTGATACTCGGAACCGGAAAAACAACGCAGATAACTCAAACAAAACTAAATCAACTTTTGAAGAAGTCACCACAAGCCGGCTGGTCACCGTGGGGGAAGATGACCATTACCCCCCAAGAACAACTATTAAAACGAAAAATACCGTTTATATTTGCACACTCAACGTAAGATCATTATCTTCTGATCAAAAATATATTGAGCTTAAAGCTGCACTAGATGATATTAAACATGATATAATAGGTTTGAGCGAAGTTCGCCGCCTAGGAGAAAAGACAATCGAAGACGATGAATACATCTTCTACTACATAGGCCAAACAAAAGGACTATATGGAGTAGGTTTTCTAGTAAGGAAGAAACACAAAGATAAGATCATAAAATTTACTGGAATATCTGAAAGAGTGTGTATACTGGAAATTAAAATGGAAAACCTGTGTTTTGCAGTAATTCAAGCGTACGCCCCCACTGAAAACTCATCACAAGAAGAAATAGACAAGTTTTATGAGGACTTAGCGAAGGCTCATGATTCCATATCTACTGAGTACGTATTTTCTATAGGCGACTATAATGCTCAAATTGGAATTCCAGAAAAGTACGAACGTCCCGCCACAGGAAAGTATGGTTACGGCATCAGAAGCGCTCGAGGCACGAGACTAATTCAATATGCGCAAGAGTACAACCTAAAAGTCATGAATACAATGTTCAAATTAAAACCAAAAAACCGCTGGACATGGATCTCTCCTGATAAAAATACAAGAAATGAAATTGATTATATCATGGCCACAAAACATCACATGATCTCTAAATATGAAGTACTATCATCTTTCTCTTTTGGATCGGACCATAGACTACTAAGAGCAACAATACACCTAAATTCAACAAAGAAAAGTAGGCGTAATTTCTCTAGTACATCAACTAAGCTGAAAACTTTAGCGGAGCAGGAAATGTACCTTACAAACCTCTATAGCTTCATACCTGAACTTATAAAGAATCAAAACAACTATAATGTGGAGGAATACTACCAACAAATCATACATTACATCAAGATAAGTCTAAAAAACATAAAAGGAACACATAAGAACAAAATCCTATCTGCAAATGCTCTAGAACTCATGAAAGAAAGAAGCGCACTACAAAATAAGCCCAAATTAAGTGTAGCAGACAAAGAAAAACTGAAAACTTTGTATAAACTTACCAATAAAGAAATAAAAAGGTGCTACGATACCTACAGAACAACAACCATACAAAGACACCTCAATAATACTAGATCTGCCAAAAAAGCTTATAGAGAGTTAAATCAAGCTAAAACATGGGTTCCTTTTCTCAAGTCTGGCAACAACAAATGCAAATCTCGCACAGAAATCATAAATGCTGCCACTGAATTCTACGCTAATCTATACAGACAATCAGACACACAAAATCAAAACATGGTTTCCTATAGCTACACAGATACTTCTCCAATACACCAGTTTACAGAAAATGAAATATTGAAACATATAATGAAACTTAAGTCAGAGAAAAGCCCAGGACCGGATGGAATCACCAACGAATGTATCAAGGTTGCGAAGACTCTGCTACTGACACCAATCACTATTCTATGGAATAAAATACTTGGTGAAGAAGCTGTACCGCATCAATGGATGACATCGGAAATTATACTACTATATAAAAAAGGCGACCCAGCTGATATAGGCAACTACCGTCCTATAAGCCTAATGCCTTGTTTTTATAAACTTTTCGCCTCCTGTCTACTTGAAAGGATAGCCCCAGTCATCGACGCTCACCAACCAATCGAACAAGCTGGGTTCCGAGGTGGCTTCAGCACGATGGATCATATACAAGTGGTTGATCAGGTCATAGAAAAATATTCAGAATTTAATGAACCTCTGTATTTAGCTTTCATCGACTACAAAAAAGCTTTTGATTCAATTTCACACGAGAGCATCTGGGAATCGCTGAAAGCACTGCACACAAATGAGAAGTATATAAATATCCTAAAAAATATTTATTCTAACAGCACAAGTAGAGTCAAGCTAGATAGAATAGGCGAAGCAATCAACATAGAGAGAGGTGTCCGGCAAGGAGACCCGATCTCACCAAAATTATTCATAGCCGTCTTACAGCACGTAATGGGAGAGCTGCCATGGTCCCATCGAGGTATTGATATAAATGGGAATTTCCTAAGTCACCTCAGATTTGCCGATGACATAATTTTATTTTCAAAAACCCCTCACCAATTAAACCAAATGGTAAATGAACTAAACCAGGCTAGTATAAAAACTGGTTTGGAAATGAATCTGGAAAAAACTAAAATTATGTCGAACCGCAGTGCACCGCCCATTTTAATAAATAACACACCTCTCGAGTTTGTCAACCACTACATATACCTAGGAAAACAAATCTCGTTCAGTAAGGAAAGAAACACCGAAGAACTTAACCGAAGAGTGGCGATTACCTGGAACAAGTTCTGGCAACATAAGGAAATACTAAAATCGCAACTTCCACTAGCGACTAAGAAAATAGTCATGGATACAGGACTTCTACCGTGCCTCACCTATGGATGCCAGACTTGGACCTTCGACCTCAAAACCAGGAACAAAATTCAGACGACCCAGAGAAGAATAGAAAGAAGTTGCCTAGGTATAAAATTGAAGGATAAGGTAAAGAACGCTGACATTCGAAAGAAGACGAAAGTATGCGATGCCTTAACTTTTGCAATGAAGGCTAAATGGAAGTGGGCGGGTCACGTAGCCCGCTATAAGGACGATAGATGGACTCTACGGTCAGTAAAGTGGTCTGGGCCAAAAGGCACCAGATCAAGAGGTCGACCAAAGGCCAGATGGGCTGACGAAATTGTAGCGTGCGCCGGTGGAAACTGGCTGGACAAAGCCAATGACAGAAAAGGATGGCATTCCTTGGGGGAGGCTTTTACCCGAACGGGGTTCATGCATTAAATAACTACTAAACTAAATTCATTTGAGTAGAACAAATGTAACTTATTATTTTAGGTTAACAATTTATCAAATGTTAGCGTTTATTATGTAATTATGCATGAAATTAAATAAAGCTTTATTATTATTATTATTATTATTAGGTCCATCCTAACTGTTCATGAACTGAGGGGCTAAGTGCTATAGCAAATTCGTTTTCCTTTTGCAGAAATTTAGCAGTGTAGTATCAGCACTAACTGTGTGGGGTCAGCATTGCGATGCAGTGGTCGCACGCCTGGGCGCATGTCGCGGCTTGTTGCGATTGCGCCGAGATGACTTGAAACGGCTCTGGGCTGATGCACGAACTCATCATTATGCACTGCAAATGCTTACAGACATGTAAGTTTGTCTGTTCTATTTTTTACTCAATGTATACAAGATGATGCATGCTGTTCCCTATATGCTTGGATGTCAGTTATCGCGACCAGATAATTATAACTCTGATTCTACTCAACCAAGTGTAATGAAACATATATTATGCAAGTCCGTCAATCTGAACAAGATCTTTCTAATAAAACTAATCATATCAAAATACATTCAGTTTTTTACATCCATTGAGAAAATACCGATAATAACTCAAAATATATTACTTTGTGTTTTACCCCAGTTATTAAAAAAAATATTTTCAATGTACAGACACAACTAATTTTCAATTTTATGATAGTAAAGAACGGTTGTTTTGTTTGCAGTGAACGTGTAGTGGTATCAGAGCGTGAGACCCGTGAATCTCTAGCAGCAGGCCGAGTGTTGGCTGCCGCACACACCTTGAAAGCCGCCCTTGACACAGCTGATACCACGCTGTCACATGTAGATGCGCTTAACACTACCAGGCAACATTTGCAGGTGATTTATTATTCTGCACTAGTTACTTTCTATTTATTAATATTATTGAAGTGAAAACTTCTTTAGCGGCGCTGAGCACTTTTTTTGTATGGGTAAAAACTTTCAAACTCGCGTCAGGGTCACGTGATGCTGATCGAAAAAGCGTAAGATCGAGGGGAAGGGAGAGGAACTAGTATCTCCCACTCTTTCTACCGTGCCTGAGTGTGCTGCTCTGTTTAGGCGGCACAGGGCGCTTGCGCGAATGACCGTGTGTGTTTATGTACAGCGTCCCACGCGTATCCAAGGATGGTGACAGCTGATTGCTTGACTGTTGTGTAGTAAATACACTGTTGTGTATTCGTAAATGTGAATAAATAACAACATATAAATCGTCATATTTGTGTACGATAGCGCAATAAATAAACATTGTATTCTACCTCATAAATGATAGTACTTTTATACTTATAATTAAACACAACGTTAATATTGAAGTTTTCACTTCTGCCGGCACTCCCGGAGTGCTATTTTTATTTTTTTAACGCTTTTTGTAGGTTTTATAGGTTTGTGTTCCCGCCGGTAAGTAGGGTAGCCAGAGCTCACTGTACCCCTCCTCATCCCCGCCCCTTCCTAGCCTCCCCACCCTTTCCTACCCCCGCCCTTCCCCTTCAGGGTCGGCAGCGCGTGGGTAACGCCCTTGGTGTTGCACACGTTCATAGGCCACGGGGGCCGTGTGCTTGTCTGCCGCCTAAGTGGTATAAAAAAAAGGATTACTGGTATATAGAATATCTGCACTTGAAGTTTTAAACCAGACTTTTTATCTGAAAAGTTTATGAAAGTTTACTGTATGAAAGCTGCATGCCAATGCTTTTCTGCATTTGTTGTATACAAATTCGGTAAAATCGCGATTTTATCGAATCGCCTTAAAATAGAGGTTCACTGTTTGAGATGCATATTTTGTGTCTGCAATTATTTCACTTTTGGTTAAATCAATATTTTTTACATTCTGAAGAAGGTTTTGGTATACTTAACCAACCTGAAAAAGTAGGAAATCCAGCTCTATTTGTATATTAAAATTTACAATCAAATTTTTCGGGATAAATAGCTTCTATATCAAACCTCAAAATGTGGGCGCATTTTCTTACGTAACTTTTCGACTCCCATCATCAGATGTCCGAAAATATCATACCATTTAAAGTCATAATGATCATTCTTCATAAAAAATTTAACAAATAAATATAAAGATGTAATTCAATCACAGCAGAGAAATATATGTATAAACAAAAGCCGGGGATGTACACTTGTAAGAACAAGTTTGTATGTGTGGTTGTGTGTGCGCAGGCCAAAAAGCACGAGTTGGTGGAGCTGATAGTGCGGCGCCTGAGCGAGGCGGTGTACCGCGACGAGCGCGCGCCGCTGTCCCGCTCACTGTCTGCTCGCCGTCGCACCGCCCTGCTTCTCGCTGGTGAGTACCTCTGGCAGATTGTTTGTGCCATTCCCGGTTTGTTACCGGCCAAAGTTATCATCATTTTATTTATTTATTTATTTATTTATTTATTCATTCATTCATTCATTCATTCATTCATTCATTCATTCATTCATTCATTCATTCATTCATTCATTCATTCATTCATTCATTCATTTATTTATTTATTTATTTATTTATTTATTTATGGAGGTCCAACAGCTTATTCAACTAGATTAAAGTTAGTACATAATATAATTGAGCCAATTACAGGACCCCACATATAGAGGCATATTAGAAATAGCGTTAATTTCATTGCATATGATACAAAACAATTGCACATCCAGATCACACTTTACATAACCGTCTCATAATCATCTCAGCGTTAATGCTATGGGCTACTAATTCTCGTAAAGAAAAATGTTTAAAATTCAGACTCTGTCTAGTCTCGATCTCATGTCAATCTCACAAAATGTCAATGCAAGTTATGTCGGATTTGAACGGACCAAATCCGCACACCGTATCGTGTCTTCAAGCGCTGGGGTGCACCAAATAGCATTTTCCTTGTACCTATGTCAACCCAGGCCAGCTCCAGCTTCAAGATAGCCTGGGTTAACCTCGAGTTTGAGTACCACGATATCCCGTCTTAACTTCGGAAATTCCTGGTTTGAAGACATTGGCTTGCCGCCTGACTACACTAGGCTTGCTTCTGCTAGGTATAGACCTCCCCCTACAATCTAACTAGACTTTTGTCATCACAAATCTACTATATAAAAACAAGTCGGGTTTTCCTTCCTGACGCTATAACTCCAGAACGCACGAACCGATTTCCACGGTTTTGCATTCGTTGGAAAGGTCTCGGGCTCCGTGAGGTTTATAGCCAAGAAATATGGAATTTACACCCGGGCGAAGCCGGGTCCCGGGTCGCTAGTGACATATAAAAATCACCTTCATATCGGTCTTCTTTTCAGAGTTAACGAAGAGTGAGGAAGTGACCGACGCGTACTTGCAAGAGGTGACTCCTGAGTTCGAAGCCTCGCTATCGGAGGAGGACAAGACGTTTGAGACGACTGTCATGATATCTCTCGAAGCGCTAGGAGTCTTGGAGCAACTGAAGGAAGCTACGGAGGTATGAGGGTAGATATTGTTACTTTATAAAAAAAACTAACACCTGTGTATTCCTAAAGGGGTAAGCAGAGATGGGATAGAAGTAGAAAAGCTGCTTGCGAAAAGTGTCAGATTGACGCAAAATTGCTTTTAGTCTTTCTGCCTATAATCTCGGGCTCTCAAAGCGGGGTGAAAAAATGCATGGTCATGGTCAAGGTCATCAAAAGATGGACTACCGTTCTGGCGGAAGCATTTGGGATGGTTGCTACTACTCTTTGGAGTTTACCTCAACTTACCATCAGGCGGAGTGCATTGACAGGTCATATAGAGAAAAATAGGGTTTGTCTATTAATTAAAAAAAAATTAGGTGATAATAAACCTCTGGTCACCCCTTTGGGATTATACAGGCATGGTAGTAAATTGTGTTACATTATATTTAAATTATCTTTCAGAAATTCAAATGTCAAATTCAAAACGAACTTCTTGAAGTAATAGACTCAGTTTCTCGACGAATAATCGAAGAAGGCGAGGTGGAGGTGGACGTTGAGTGTGAAGAGAATAGCGAGATAGCCGACAGCGATGGTGTGACAGAGACGGGGCGACCGCTCGCTAGGCTTGTCACTAGTCTTAGTGAAGAGTTTAGAACTTGCGCCACAAGGAATAAAAGGTATGTGTATAAAATATTGCCTTGAATGAAGGAAAACCTCCAAAATCGCACTTTCTTTTTATATAGATACTAACTTTTTCCCGCGGTTTTACCCGAAAATCGGTATCGCCACCAATAAAACAACTCTCCACTCGACTCTCTATTCCACTCCACTTCCACTCTCCACTTGTCTCTCTCCACAAAAGAAAGGATAAAAAGTATTCTATGTCCGTCTCCTGGATCTAAACTACCTCCCTACCAATTTTCAGCCAAATCGGTTCAGACGTTCCTGAGTTATAAATGGTGTAACTAACACGACTTTTTTTTTATATTATTATAATTGTAATATATAGATTCTATACCTACGAGGAAAAAAAATCACGTTAGCAATTAATTTTCGTACATTTTTGTCTCCCGTTTAGCACGTTAGCAATGGATATTCATATCTCTTTGTCTGCTGCATATTTCTACTGACGTAATAAAGAACATTTTGTTTATTTTTGTAAATATCTATGGTCCTTCTGACCCCTCACTCTCCCTCTGTACTCTAACTACCTCTTGACTACTCTTTTCCACCAACGCTTGGTGATTTTTTATCCGTTAGGGGTTTCCACACGTAAAAATTAAAATTAAAAAAAAAAACTCTTCTATAGTATTTTTCCATAAAAAAAATGTTACACCGCTCTGTTACCAATTTTTTCAGAATCACAATTTTTGTATGTTTATCATTTTTGTATTGTAGATTATTGCTGTTATGGAGAGCATCATTACAAAAGTATCGCTTGTCCGATAGCTGTCTCCACACAGAGCAACACTTTTGGAGCGCAGTGCAACAAGTCGTAAGTGTCTTTTACTCAGGCTTCTACTGTATGTTGACCTCCTCCCCCCTTCCCGCCTCCACTCCCCCTCTTGACAAAGGTCTTCACCAGAACCCTGTCCGCCAATCAACAGAGGTTCGCTTATTCCAGGCTATCCCTGTACCAATTTCAGCCGTTAGAGTGTTGCTGTAACAGTTGTAACGTAAAAAAACCGCGACCATAATAACCATCGTGTTTTGTTCCCGGCGGTAAGTAGGGTTACCAAAGCTCACAATCCCCCTTCATCCCCCAATCCCCATTTTCAACGCCCCCCCCCCCAAACCTCCCAGCCCTGCCCTCTCCAGGGTTGGCAGCGCGAGCGTGATGGCTATTATAATAATGATAAGACAAAATTGAAACTCTTAATCTTCTTCTGTAGTTGCAGTTACTACTGACGGAATACCTACAGATCGAGAGTGTGACGCTAGCGGCTCGCCGCGCGGCCGCGCCTGCAGAAGCTCCGCCTGACTTGCGGCTGGCCGACTACTTCGCACGGAAGCGGCCGCCGCACAGGCGAACCAAGCTGTTTAAACTAGCTGGTGGGTATTTTAATACTTACGTAAGAGGAGATGGTCAATGAGGATCATGAGTTGATGATGTGTGAAATCTTGTAAGCGAATGGTATAATAATAGTCAAAGTCAAAAATCATTTATTCTGTATAGATCATTTTAAGCGGCACTTACAAAACGTCAAAATTATAAATATTTAAAACTAGAAGCAAATGGACCACCGGTTCGAAACGCAGCCCAGACCTGAGAAGACACCGGCAAGAAACTTCAGCGGGCTGTTTTTTTTAGTCTATTTACAACAATTGCCTTAGTCTAGATACAGTGTTAGTTCGAGTAACATAGTTGGCACGAGGTACAAGGGGGGTTGAAGGGGGATCCCTCCCAACCCCCCTAAACCCTCCCCTCCAACCCCCCTATTTTCCCCCTAACCACCCTCCCCCAAACCCCTAACCCCCTCCAACCCCTGGTCCATAGGCCACGGTGACCGCTTCCCATCAGGTGGGCCGGGTGGTGGTGTCGCAGGTATCAGCTAGTTTATAACATGAGTATGTGTGTGGGGCAGGTCCCCCGGCGGTGTCCCCCAGCCTGGCGGCGCGGCGCCACGCCTACCCGCTGGTGTGCCGCGCGGCGCCGGCGCACCTGCACGCCGTCCTACCTGCCTTGCACGCGCTCTGTGCTGAGATCGAACCTGTCACTGGGTGAGTCCATTTGCAATTATACCCACAGGCCCCACAGAGAACAAGCTCATATCCGGCTCGAAGGACCATATTCGTAGAAGAACCAAGTCTATATTTTATTTGTCAATTCTGTCAATCAAAATAGCAATTAAACCGACCACACTTGCCTGGAATGTGGTTTATGGCAGTAAATATAAAGTAGCTGTTTGTTTATTTAATTTTATTTTACAAGTTCCATAATGATACACTATTATGTAAATTATTCGCATAACAATGTCGGTACATTGTAGTGTTTATAAAACTTGGGTTATATTATTGAACGATTCTGAACACAAATATATTTTTTTCATTTATTTTTGTGTTTATCTGTTTGTTCATGATGGACGCATCACAACAACTATCGGTTGTTGCATCCATCGTGGACGTCCAATGCTGTGTTTTTACCCAACTGCCGAAGAAAGGAGGGTAATGTTTTTGTCTGAAAGATCTGGGTCAGATTTTAAATCTTAGTAACAGTAAAACAATTGAATTCAGTAGAACTAGAGAAATAGTTAAAAAACAAGAAACCCGACTTTCTTTTTTTTATGTCGGTCACGTCAACATTACTTCACCTCGCCTGATGGTAAGCTAAAGGCAAAGTCTCTGGAATAGCTTATTTAAATATAATAAAATAATTTAATAATAGTTCCATCCAGGTGGAACTACGGGCATAGGCTAGTTTCTTCTGAATAATGTATACTGTTTGTTAATAGGGGAGGCGAGTGTTCCCTCCGAGCCTTCATCACAGACTACGTTCGTTCTGGGGAGAGTGAGCGGCTGGCGGCGGCGGCCAGGTCGGCTATCGACGAGGTCATGAGGGCGCCTAGCGCCTGGAGGGAGAGGGGGCCTCCCACACATGCCAATGTCAAGTCTGGGTAAGGAATATAAAGTTCTCGGATGAATTCGTGAATGAAATAAAAATTAGTTTTGACAGATTATATCGCAAATAGAGCTGTCTGTACATTGAATAAATAAAACAATAACTTGGGTTAAGATAGCTACAGAATACAATTTTTAAAAGACTTTGTTTGTCTGTTTTTTCGCGATGAACGCAAAAACTATTGAACTGATTTTGATACAGTTTTTTCTGTTAGAAAAATTTTGATCAGAGTTAAAATCTATACGCCTAGGTTGGTCTTTACTATATAAAGCTCAGTTCAGCTTAGTATTCATGAAGAGTATGACGTACACAGGGCACCACAGCGCGTAATATTCTCATGCTGCGGTAGCGGCTGGCAGGCCATCTGGGCCGCAGCAAAGGCCGCTAGGCGCTGCGGGGGCTGCGGGGGCGCCTGGGCCGCGCGCGCCCCGGCCGCCGCCCTCGGAGCCCTGGCGCAGCACGCCCGGGCCGCGCACGCGAGGCTGCAGCCGCACCTGGGCCGCGCCGCCAAGTGGCTCGCTGATGACGACATCGTTCGCTTCCTGCAGTCCCTGCATAACTGGCTCGCGGTCACGCAGACACATACTAAGCTTCAGGCCGATGTAAGTAGTCACGTTCCCGAGCGGTAATCCCCTCGTAAACCGCCCACTGATAAGCGGTACTTCCGGTAGTCATATTAGACTCGAGATAGTAAAGTTGCACGCCCAACCGCGGAAAAAGTCACATCGGGGCATTGTATAATTTTCTAAAATGTGTGTAAAATGTAGTTAATATGTGTAAAAACAGTGGATTTTTAAACATAATATCTTCAACAACGTGCACAAGTTTGGGAAAGTGGTATATTACCGTGAATTGTGCTTTTCAACGTTGATTCCAAAACTCCATAGAAGCCTCTAGTAAAGTCTCCACTATTTTACTGGGGCAAGACTGTGAAGGAAGACTGACTATTGACTATGAAGACCTTGACTGTGACTAAATGACGAAAACGCTGTATAATACAGTTATATACAAATTATAATACTTGTTTGTGGCAAATTGCGAAGCAAAAAAGCCATTTAAAAAAAAAGTTGCACGCCGTCTCGGGTCTTAATTACCGGGATGTGAGGTTACCCATTAGGCATTTATCCCTCGCACCCTAGCTGACCCCGGGCTATCTAGGGTTTTACGACGACGAGCATAGCGGACATGATAGGCGGTCGTCCTGTCATTCCCCGTCAGCGCGCTGAAAACCAGCCCGCCCCCCCCCCGCTTCCCACTGTGCCCTCTGCTATTAAGTGGGATACGTGGAGAGCCCCCAGAGCAGCCCTCTAGAGCGCCATTCCCGCCTTGGCTGGCATTAGCCGCAGGCAGCAGCGTCTCCCGTGGTAGGAGAGAGGTGCTGCTCGCCTCCGTTGCCCGGGAGCACCGCGTGGAAATTCCGGTCCGCACCCTCCCTCACACTCTAACTCTGACCTAAGTCATATACAAATAAAAAACAAATCTTTTGTTAAGAACGTCTAGCTTAACTAATTTCCATCCAACATTAATTTTGTTTCTCAATTTCCTACAATAAGTACTTTTTAATTTCTTCACAGGATCTCAAACAAGCGTATGAGCGTGAAGCTGAAATCCTCGGCTCCAGTCTAGGCGACGGAGCCGTCACTCGCAAAGAGATCATATCTGATACGAACGCACTCGCCGACCTTGCTGTGCTATGTGAGACTATGGTGAGTTAACATTCACATAAACTGTGTCTTGTCTGTCTGTCTGCAACTTTTTTATACTATGTAGGTGGCAAACAAGCACACGGCCCACCTGATGGGAAGCGGTCACCGTGGCCTATGGACGTGTCCAACACTAAGGGTGACACACACGCGCTGCCTACCCTGAAGGGCAGGGGGAGGGCTAGAAAGAGGCGGGGAGGCTGGGAAGGGGTGGGGAGAGGAGGAATATAAGTAAGTGTGCTTGTCTGCCACCTAAGTAGTATAAAAAAAAAAAAGAGCTCTGACTACCCTACTTACCGGCGGGAACACAACACGATGGTTGTTATGGCCGCGGTGTTCTGTAGGGTGGAGGTACTTCCCCAGTCGGACAGCTCATTTTGGACGGGAGATATCGTCGTGTCCTACCTCCTCTGAAGTAACTTAAGTGGTAAGTATAATTCGGAAAGATTTTTTATCGTGTGGAAGTCCCAATGGATACCACCCCTGTCGGCCATCGGGCGTTGGTTATGTCGGAGGAACTGACTAAAACCGCACGCCGTCTCGGGTCTTAATTACCGTTTAAGATTACTTAATAGGCAGGGAGTCTTCAAATCAAGAGTGATTAGATTGCTTCTAGGTAATCAGGTGAGTGAGATAGTGGTTAGACGCAGCCCTATCGACAATTTTTTATGTAAAAAAAAATACAAAAAAAAAAGTATTACGTATCTGTCAAAACAAAAACCATCACTCATTGTTTGATTCTGAGTTGTGTATCTTCTAAAATCACATATTTCAAAAAAGTATTTGTACTGTATTATTACAGAATCGTATAAAGAAATATTGTTATAAATAAATAAAGTTTTTAAAAAAATAATAAAAAAGAAATAAAGAAATGTGGGTGCTAGCACCTCTGCCTACCCCTTCGGGGATATAGGTATGAGTTTATGTTATGTTTTTTGTTTGTTGTAGGACTGGCTGAGCACAAACATACGTAGTCTGCCCTCAATGCTGAGCGGGTCTGGTTCTGTGAAACTGTCGGACAAGTTCCTGAACGACATATCATCTGCGGCTCTGATATTTGACGAGATATCACACAAGTGTCTATTGTTTCTGCATTTAGAGGTAAGCAGCGGCCGGCAAATTACTGTTAACATACGCTACTTTATCCCCGCCCCTTATTATGGCATCCGTAGACATATCCTTCTCTTCCCATCAATGAAATCGCAGAAAAAGTAGCGAGAGATTGAATTTTTGGTCATCCACACACAGACTACCGCACACACATAGCCATACATCCACCCACACAAATATATCCCCCCACACACACACACACACACACACACACACACACACACACACACACACACACACCTACACATACACACACGTACTTCAGGCGTGCACGTATATGGCTATCGACGCCATATTGGCGCGACTGGAATAGGAATAGGTCTTTGACACATACCACGTGAGTAAAGTTGCAGTCAAAAGCTAGTGATGAATGTTATGTGTGTGGTTCCAGATGCGCATCCAGTGCTTCCACTACCTGGGCCAGGAGGAGCGCGCGGCGGACAGCGAGGGGGGCGAGGGCAGCGGCGCCGCGCAGCTCGCGCACGCGCTGCTCGCCTTCCACGAGCACGTGCACCGCGTGCTGGCGCCGCACCGCCTCGCCGTACGTACACCCCCCCCCCTACCACCTCCCCACACCTTGACCAATACTTGATGGAGACCCCTTCACAGATCGGCTGTGTCGTCGTCGATCGTACGAAGAACGAATGTACACGTAGAGAAGTCGCTCGTCTGTACAGCTCATTACTACACGTTCGCTATAAGTTGAGACCTGACGGCTAAACGTCACCGGCACGTGTTTGTACAGCGCACAAAAAAATATCGTAAACAAGCTTCTGCCCGAGTCGTTACCTACCTGTCTACCTATTTTTTTGCGAACAATACATCACGGGCGACTGAGGGGCAGTGCAGGAGGAAGTAGGCGGAGAGCCCAGGTCTCAACTTATAGCGCACGCGTTATACGTTTATTTATTTATTTATTTATTTATTTATTTGGACAACCAGTAGTTGTTACATTAACACTTACATCTAAATCATGCACTTAAATATCTAGTTTAATACACAACATTTTAGGGTGTCACAGCATGCATAAAGAGTAACACTAGTATTAGCAAAATTAAATTACTTAATAATAAAAGACAAAAATCAAACCACAGTTGGTTTAAGCCAGTTAATTCAAGCTATTGGGTTATTATTTCTAAACAACCTCATCACAACTTTTTTGAAACACGGTAGTGTGACGGCGAATAAATCTATCTTCCCGCAAATTGCATTATATGCCTTGGATAAACGAGATATTGTCGAGAACTGTTTTAGGTTAGTTCTGGCAGGCGGTTGGTGAAACAATCCCGAATTATTAGTATTTAAAACTTTATGTACAAAGGCGGACTTAAAGCATTATCTACCAGTCTACCTTAGGGTGATGCAGAGATAATTATATTGAATGTTAATGGTAGTGTATTGTTATTGTCAGTACATAATGAACGGCGTGGGTGAGATGATGTCGGCGGGTGTGGTGTGGCGCTGGCAGGGCGAGGCGGGCGTGCGGGGCGACGACGCGCGTCTCGCTACACTCCGCCACTGCCTCGCTGCGCTGGCGCTGCCGCACGCCGGCCTGCACCGCGCACACGCCTACCTACACCTGCTTACGTGTACGCCCGAGGTACGTGTGTGTGCGACAGAGAGAGGCGAGGGGAGCGGGGCTATTATGTATAAGAGAAAAGGTACCTATATATTTGTGGGGTTTTTTGGCGCCAACGCGGAAAAATTCACATCGGGGCATTGTATAATTTTCTAAAATTAGTGTAAAATGTAGTTATTATGTGTAAAAAAGGTGGATTTTTAAACATAACATCTTCGACAACGTGCACAAGTTTGGGAAAGTGGTATATTACCGTGAAATTGTGCTTTTCAACGTTGATTCCAAAACTCCATAGACACCTCTAGTAAAGTCTCCACTATTTTACTGGGGCAAGACTATGAAGGAAGACTGACTTGACTATTGACTATGAAGACCTGGACTGTGACTAAATAACGAAAAAGCTGCATAATACATTCATATGCAAATTATAATACTATAATGTTTGTGGCAAATTGCGAAGCAAAGAAGCCATAATATATATATATATATATATATATATATATATATATATATATATATATATATATATATAATATTTGTGTGAGAAAGTATGTGCGTGTATGAGAGACAGAGTATTTATGTGTATGTGAGAGAGAGAGAGTGTGTGTGTGTGTTATTGTGTAAGAGAGCAGATGTGTGTGAAAGAAAGGAGGGATGTGTGAATACTGACACACAATAGCTCTCTCTCACGCACTAGTGTGAAACAGATCATTATCTATATGTCTGTTAGTGTGTGTGAGAGAGAGCATAATATGTGTGTATATGAAGGTATTTGTATATGTTTGTGTGCGTATGTATTTCACTGTGTTTATAGAACACATGTGTGTAAGTTAAAGGTTCCGTGTGAATATTTCTACCGCAAAACGTGTTCTTACTAAGTTTTTGTTCACAGGAAATAATAACGTCAGTACGTGAAAAAGGTGCGCGATTCACAGAACTGGAATACT
The DNA here is from genome assembly GCA_963576445.1 of Lithosia quadra. Classification (NCBI taxonomy): domain Eukaryota; kingdom Metazoa; phylum Arthropoda; class Insecta; order Lepidoptera; family Erebidae; genus Lithosia; species Lithosia quadra. Next base: position 16,794,975 of record OY754879.1, read on the forward strand.
TGAACGCGTTCAAAGTGATCGAGAGTCGACATAGCATACCTCCGGCTGAGATGCGGGTGCACCTCAAACGGCTCTCCGCGGCTTTGGGTCACGTCGGGGTCACTGTTTAAATTAGGAACTGTAGGACCAGCATAAAAATACTTTCGAATAGTAAACGAATCGAATACGTAACTACAGACTAGAGATAACCAACACAATATCGAGATTCGATCAATAATACTGATGTGCAAACAAATGTGATTGTTCAAACACCGAATTGCGATATAGGATTGTACCTTACCTTTAGCTTACCATCAAGCGAGGTGAAGTCATTTTGACTTGTCCTGTATGCCTATATAAAAAAAAGAATATTGACTGTCTTTCTGATAGTCTCGTTACGAATGCGATCCGCTTACAATTCGAAAGAAATTTCGTGCTCGCCCTACTGACCAACAAAACATTGCACTTACGTAATGTTATGTTGTTGTTATGGGGTCCAGAGCTTTTTGGATAGCACTCAACTGCAGATATTATGTAATACAATATATTGCAGTCGAACAACATGGCTATATTTATTGCAAAATATGAATGAGAACTGGCTGTAATCGGCTACATAAATAGTAATTGTGGTGGTTTGTAGCTAGATTGTATAGTTTAGCCAATTTATAGCACCAGTCACAGTAAATATATAAGCTTAAAGCAGTATGAAAACTAGGCCCAATTATTGAAACAATGACACACGCGCTTTATTGAATCGTTAGGGTTAACAACTAAATCTGCTGCTACAAAAGATGTACTGCAACTGGGCCTAATGGGGTTGGCAACTGTCAAAGTGGCGCTGGTGTAGTTGGTTCCTAAAACATTGATCATTTGTATGGAGTTATTTACAAAATAATTTTTAAACCCAAGATGACTAAATGTATAGTAGCGAAATGCTCAGAATTTGGAGTACACCATATCCCAAAAGATTACAAAATTCGTCGGCTTTGGTTGAAAGACATTTGCCTACAAAATTTTATTTCTAAAAATAGTTGGAGGTCATGTCGAAAACATTTCGTGGAAAATGATTATAAAAAAATTGTGAATACACAGGTGAGTGTTGCTTATTCAACATTATTAGTAGTCTTAATACATATGTACTTGATATACCTACATAAAATAACATACAAATTGATTTACTCCTATGATCTTAATAATAACAGTCATTTCTATATTCTAGGAGTTGAACACCAACATAAATATATGAAGAAAAGTGCTGTACCATCTATATCTCCTTGAAACACTATCAGAAACAGCAAGAACAAGAAAAGATATATTGGGAGTCCGGAACCTGAGGAAATAGCTATTTGAAATGCCATCAACTTACCAATCCTGTGAAGGCATAGTGCCATTAAATATAGTGATAGTATATTATGATGATTTTGCAATGTATCTCAAGAGCATGAGATTGATAATGACACCAACAACTTGCCACACTCATCGAAGTACTCAAGCATCTAATATATAGTTCACAGCATCTAACTTAATAGTGTGGACGGTGGGCCCCACTACTCTAAAATCTTGCCAAGATAGATGCTGTACACTATACTTAAGATTATTTTCCACAGAGCTACTACTTGCAGATGATGCAGGTATTGTAAATAAAAAAACTAAGATGACATGAAGTGTTTTATTTTTAAAAGCTTCATGTGTCCTATTCACGTCCAAGTATTATGTATGTCCACTTCATATTCAACATTTTTCATTGATTTTCTGCAATATCCCTTTATATAGGTATTATTACCAACAACAGAAGATCTTACCATCAATAAATGACGGGTTTCATACAAGAGCATAGCAATATTGTTCTTTTTGTGTACTGAAAAGAAAAAATATAGTTGTGAATAAGTAATGGTGAAAATGGGCTAGGGTCTCAGTTAAAATTTCACTTTGGTTTATATCCTACCTCAATGCAGTTTCCTATTAGGTATAAATCTATACTTAGTTTAAACTACTTACTAGCATAGATAATGCCTTATGATTGTCTTATCAAGAGGTAGTAGAGCCGTGTACTGTTAATATCACGATAGGTTTCTGGCAATGGTAACTATATTTCAGGATCTTCGTTATCAGCCCTTTATAGGTGTTCAAAATTGAAGTTCTGGTCATAAATCTCCAACCTGAAAGTAAAAGAATGTATATTATTATTATCCCCGTAGTTTAAATATATGCATAAGTATCACAACTCTGTTGCATTTTAGGTAATAGTATCTTCAAGACAAAATATTTCTGAATACGAAACTTGTAAATATCGTGGTAATTTATTCAAAACAATATACCTTTCCACAAGATCTGCTTTTTTTCCACGTAAAGAAGCACCACGTTTTTTAAGTTCATCTTTGAGCTCTTTCACTCGCCAGTGAGAATACATAATTTTATAGTTCTTAGACTACAAGTTCGCACAATTTTAAGTCCGTTTTTAAGATAATAAATTATATTTCAAGCAGGTTTCTTTTGTAAACAATAACGACACTGAATATGGCCGTCGTACACAAGAGAACCAAACTCGCTAGCGCCATCTGCGATTAGCTTTCACCGGCCAACCCCATTGAAATGGGACCCCACGGGATGCACTAGTTATCAAATAAAAAAGAATCTTCAAAATCGGTTCGCTCAGTCGAAAGTTATGAGGTAACAAACATAAAAAATTCCTGTCAAATTGAGAACCTCCTCCTTTTATGAAGTCGGTTAAAAATAACGTAACCATAACAACCGCGACTGACAGCCCAGTGAGATCCGGTGAAGTTCGTAGACGCGTGCGTCTGTGTGTGTCATTTTTATCGTTAACTAGCTGTACCCCGCGGCTTCGCCCGTAGCATACTTCGTCCCCGTGGCAGAATGAAACGTATCCTATGTTCATCTCCTATTTCTAAGCTACCTTCCCATCAATTTTCAGCCAAATCGGTCCAGCCGTTCACGCGTGATGCCGTGACCAAGGGAAATAGGGATTCATTTTTATATATTTAGATTACATAGTTCTTTTAGTTCCTTTACTGCTTTAGATTATAATATTTACTGTGCCATAGTCCTCAGTCTCAAGCTTACAACATCTACTGCTTATTGTGCCTTAGCAATATTATCAATGAAAATATTTAAAAGATTATGATTATTATTTAAAAGACATTTATGTTTATCTACGTTAAGTAAAGAAGTAATGTATTATCTTATTGCAATAAATATTATTCATTTTTATTATTGGTTTGTTGTTATTCTTATACCTATTATTTACTGTCGTAAACGTCTTATCGTATCGTAAACATCGACAAAAGGTACCTAAGCGTCCAAACGTCCGCATCGTACGCAACGCAACGGACGCATCTCATCAAACGGATCATAGTATTCTTCGTAAGTATAGAAAGTGCGTCCACATACAAGTCAGTGGCGTCCACTAATAATACGTATCGTACGTATCGCATAAATAGTACGATTCAATTCGAATGCGGACATAAATGGATGCTTACCTTTAACGAACACAATCTTGTTCAGTCAAGGCAATTATTGATCATACTATAGAATCGGAGACTGTCTACGAACCGGAGTTATGACCAAATAACCGTAAAAGACACGCCGTGGTCATCAGCTGCAATATTTTCAGACCAGCATTATTTTTGAAGTACACACTGGGCCTAATAAATCAAGCGACTTATCGTACCGTGCATTATATTATATTTCAATACCGCCACCAAGTCAACATATAGATGGCATTAAAAGACAAAGGCCCCAGTAGCCACACCAAAAATATTTAAAAATCTAGTATTTGACATGACATTCGATTGACAGTTATTGACGTTTAATCCGGGTAGAAAAAAAAACACCGGAAAAAATCAAAATATTGAGTGTTCTTGTTGTTTTCTTTCAACTTTTGCTCTGCTCTGTTACATTTTATTATTACTGTACTTATTACTTCCTAATAAGTAATTATATTTTGGAGCATCGTTTGTAAGTTTGTTTTGTTCACACTTCAATAACCATGGCTGATAGTGATTTAGCCGAATTAAGAAAACAATGTATCAACAGTTTGTATTTATGTACGGATAACGTTACCAAATACTTAGATAGTGAAAAAGAAGCAGAATTCAACAAACTAAGAATGTGTGTTCAGCAATATTGCACATTGGAAGCCCAGCAAGAAGTTGCCATTGAAGCTATGGAGAAAGCTAAGGTGGGAACAAAAAAATTGTCGTAAGATGCTACTATTGCATTTAATTGATTGTTTACGCATTATATTTGCAACATAACTGGTTTGCCAATTTAATCAACAGCTATGAGTTGGTATATGGATTTGGTACCTCTTTACTAAAGAGTGGCATAAAACCCTTCCATGATCCATCCAAATAGTTGCTACTGACTACTGGCTAAATATAAAAAAAAATCACTCTGTATTACTTTTAAGTTAGGTGTAAAAATCTGGGCAATGTCTCTGATGTACAGGGTTTTTTAGGTCTCTGTGAGTGAGCTTAGAGCGGTGAAGGAAGTGCGCCTATCAACTAACCATAATAATAATAATAATAATAATGATAGGACTATTGTCGCCAATAAGCCTGACATAGTGGTAATAGATCGATTAGAGAGGCTTGCAATGATTGTCGACATCACCATCCCTCATGACGAGAACCTCATAAAAGCTGAAAAAGATAAACAAATTAAGTATTTGGATTTAGCTCATGAGGTTGTTGACATGTGGGATGTGGATTCGGCGATCATTGTCCCGATAGTTATATCAGTCCACGGACTGATTGCCAAGAGCCTCGACCAACACCTAAAGAGGCTCACGTTGGGTGGCTGGGTTAAGGGACTGATGCAGAAGGCAGTACTCCTCGACACGGCACGTATTGTGAGGAGGTTCCTTTCTCTGGAGTCCTAACCACCGGTAGCTTGGTCCCTGTACCCGATGCCGGTGGGGTACTATTTTTTATATTTTTAAATGTATTTTTTTTATATATATTTAAAAATGTAATTTATATGTCTATATTTAAAATAAAGTGAAAATAATAATAATAAAGCTTTATTTAATTTCATGCATAATTACATAATAAACGCTAACATTTGATAAATTGTTAACCTAAAATAGTAAGTTACATTTGTTCTACTCAAATGAATTTAGTTTAGTAGTTATTTAATGCATGAACCCCGTTCGGGTAAAAGCCTCCCCCAAGGAATGCCATCCTTTTCTGTCATTGGCTTTGTCCAGCCAGTTTCCACCGGCGCACGCTACAATTTCGTCAGCCCATCTGGCCTTTGGTCGACCTCTTGATCTGGTGCCTTTTGGCCCAGACCACTTTACTGACCGTAGAGTCCATCTATCGTCCTTATAGCGGGCTACGTGACCCGCCCACTTCCATTTAGCCTTCATTGCAAAAGTTAAGGCATCGCATACTTTCGTCTTCTTTCGAATGTCAGCGTTCTTTACCTTATCCTTCAATTTTATACCTAGGCAACTTCTTTCTATTCTTCTCTGGGTCGTCTGAATTTTGTTCCTGGTTTTGAGGTCGAAGGTCCAAGTCTGGCATCCATAGGTGAGGCACGGTAGAAGTCCTGTATCCATAACTATTTTATAACCATAGATATGTATAAAAAAAAATAAATATGGGCTCAAAGGACTGCCATTATTAGTTGATAAGTACTTGTATATTTTCAAGATTTTTACATCAAGGTATATCCAACATAGTTTAAAATAAGAATGTAATTTATGGTATTTAATTCCTTCCAACAGCAAGGGTCAGTGGAAGGTTTAGAGGAAAGGTTTAAGACAAATCTAAGCAACCTGGCTGGCAAGAGGCTACGAGTTGACAATCACCCGTATATGATAGAGTTTAGTAAAAGATATGAGAGAGGATTGCAAGTAGCCTCAAGTGAGTATCAATTAAAATACTCCAGTTATGAATGAAAAATTTGACACAAATTGTGAAGGCAAAAAAAAATATAGTAGGTAGTCTACATGTTTTTTTTAATATTCAGTCTGCCAATTGACTTAACCCGCTGGATGGTAAGAAGCTAGGGTGTAGGATGTAGAAGGCAGATGATGATGCAGAAGTTCTGCTAGGCATGGCATCCATTGTGAGAGATTTGTACCCAATGTCGGTGGAGCACTATTTTTCTAAATGTTTTATAAGTGTTATTTTATGTAGTTTGAATTCATAAAAGAGAATACTATAAATGTACTTTATTCTCAAGTGATTCGGCAAGATCCCTTCTGGCTGCCATGGGATAAAGGTGTAATAATAAATCTATGAGTATAAACTTGCAAAAGCGAACTATGGAGTTATATTATTGTATTAATTGAATTCCTTACTTTCAGATAATCTGGATGAATCAGACTTAGCCATAACTGAATCACAGGACATGCATGTAAGTAAACATATTTAAAGTATGAACTAGTGTACTGCAACTCTATCTTAGGCTAACATTCAACTATTCCTGTAAAGATAAGTTTATGTCAAAAATAAATATTAAAAAAAACAGGTCTACAAGCTAAGATTCTAAACTTAACCTCTATGAAGAAATGAAGAAAAAACACTGACCAAAAATACAATTTGAAAATTTTTGTCTGTCTGTTTGAAATAGGTAATCTCTGGAATGGTTAGGCCGATTTTGGGAGTTTGGTAATTTTAGAAAAAAAATTGGATACTGCGCAAAGCTAGTATTCTTTTAAAAAAGCACTTAAAACTAGAATGAATAACAGAGTAAAGCACCTTATACACTTATTATGTACCTACTATAACCTAGAGGAAGCAAAATTACATACTTGTAAGGACAAGTAGATGGAGGGCTGTTGTTTCTGTCTACCCTGGGAGAAGGCGTGAGCATATCATATGTATAATCTAATACTAAATGTCACTATTGCAGATTGATCCAATAACAAAGAGACCTTTAATAGATCCTGTTAAGAACACAATATGCAGCCATGTTTATGAGAAAGATGCCATTATGAGTTTGATTCAAAATAAACCCAGAACTAAATGTCCAGGTAATTATTATTTCTCTTGTGTATGTCGTAGAATATAATAACAATGCATAGATATATACTATATGCATGCGGCTCTGCCCGCGGGGATGTCGGTTTCCGTATTTTGTGACTATAATCACCAGTTCTACTCAACCGATTGTGATTAAGCACTGATCAAACAAGATTTTAAGTCAGATCAAGACAAAAAACCGCATCAAAATCCGTTCAGTGGTTTTACGTCCATCGTGGACAAAAAGAAAAGAATTCCGAAATCTTTTTTTAAATACAGGGTTATTTGTAATTAACTAGCATCCTCGCAGGGGTAGATAGCTGACATCATAACTGACCATTTTTGTTCTACGACTTTTTATAATTCGTTAAATTTTACTTTCATACAAAAATAAATATTAGTTTAGTTTTGCGTCTAAAAGTTATTAACTCTACGTGGGTGGTTCTACTTTTCAAATACCCCGCATTAAAAAATCAAAATTGAATCATATCTACCTACCTACCAATGTTTGTTTTATGAATAAAACATAGGCTTAATAGTGTCACGTTCTTAAAATAATAAACTTGAAAACTCATTATTAAGTAATGTGTTCAGTTTTATTGAAACTCCTAGAACAAACGTTGCTACTTATGATGTCTGCTACCTAACCCTGGGAGGATGCCAGTTAATTACAAATAACCCTGTATATTTCCAATGTACAATGACAAATTGAGAAGCGAGCGACTGTCGTGGTATGGAGATATTATGAGAAGAAATGAAAGCAATGTTGTTAAAAAGGTTCTAAGTATGAATGTGGAGGGCTTTAACGGTAGAGGTAGGCCTAAGAAAAGATGTATGGAGTGCGTGAAAGAGGATATATGGCAAGGAAGGGTGTAACTGAAGAGACATCTGACAGGAATGTATGGAGGTCACTGTAGCCTTCCTCTCCCCACCTCTTCCTAGCCCTTCCCCTTCCCTTCAGGGTAGGCAGCGCGTGTGTGTCACCCTTAGTGTTGCATACGTCCATAGGCCACGGTGACCGCTTCCCATCAGGTGGACTGTGTGCTTGTCTGCCTACCTACGTAGTATAAAAAAAAGCAAAAATACTTGTTGCGCCGACCCCAAGTAATTGGGACAGGGGCAGGTAGATTATGATGTACAGACAACTCATTTAAAATTTTATAATAGTACTAGCTGTTGCCCGCGGCTCCGCCCGCGTGGATGTCGAAATCCGTTTTAAAAACTATCCTATCTCTCAAGTTGGATCGAACTGCACATGGTGTGCGAATTTTATTATAATCGGCTAAGTGGTTTAGGAGTCCATTGAGGACAAACATTGTGACACGAGATTTATATATATTAAGATACCTAAAATATAATTTGTTTCAGTGTCTGGATGCGGCAACCGCGTCCCTATTTTGGCGACGCACTTGGTCTCCGACGAAGAGCTGAAGTTCCGTATGAGGATCACCAAGCATTCCACCATGATACAGGAGGGGTCGCTATTAGATCTGGACGTGACCATGTGATTAAGCTAGCATTGTTTATACCTATTATGATTGTTAAGAATAAAATGTTCTAAATATGCATTTAATGTTTCATTTCTACGACATTCTAGACAACGCTCTCTAAACACAAAGTAAGCTTAGTGTAACTGACATGTGTTATGGGTTCTAGAATGCGGATAAACATACTTGTGTGGGTAGGTGGAGATTTATACTCTTTTGTTGATTGTTGTCTAATTAGATACATAGATATATCTGAGCTACTGTTATTGTCAGGCGTAGCACAGTTTGCAAAATATTGACATTGCAAAATATTAAATTGGTAAAATGATTATTAATCCTAAATGGTTGTCCTGTGAATGCGAGACGTTTATAAAGGAGATGTTTAATTTTGTGCCCCCTAATTGTACACAAACAGAAAAGTTCCGAAATTCAAGGGCATAAATTAATAAAATGTGAGTACATTTTTATAGTTTTAGTCCGCCATGTTTGTTGTATTGCAAGAAAGTGTTTATTTGGTTAGATTCTGCCCACAGTACGAGGTAATGTTATAATTGAATAGTAAAAAATAAAAACTACATTGCATAGCTATTTTTCTAAGTAGTGTACAAATATCGGGCCCAAGGTCCATTTTTCATGTTAAAGATGTTCCATTTGTGAAACATCTTTAACATTTTGGGATTCAGAATTTTGCGGATTCAACATCGTAGTCTAGTAGATTATTGGGTACTCAAAAGACCTTCATTTTTATACTTAACCTTTTCAGGGAGATCAAATAAAAAATCAGATACATGTAGAATATAATGTATTTCAGCGAAAATCTATTAATATCTATAACAATGCATTTGTTACTTAATATGTATGTCATCAAGATTTATTTTCTGTTCACAACTCCTCAACTTTACACACAACCTTATGGCCTCACTGTTGAGCTAAATTATAATTGCCGTTCACATATTTTTTAAAAGGACACACTTACACCAGTGTGACTTAGGAAATTGTAGTAGTAACAAAACAAATATAAAAATAAGAAATGTCAACTTTGTTTTTCCTGTGAGTTTCATAATAGTCGGGTGTTTTGCGTACTAGGCGTTAAATTTAATATAGTTCTTGTCCTTATCTGTAATATTATACGTGACCCAAATGAATGTTTTGAGAACTAGGCATTAAATTTAATATAGTTTTGTCATCTTGTGACCCAAATGACTATTTTGAGAACTAGTCATTAAAAATATAGTTTTTGTCCTTATCTGTAATATTTTATGCGACCCAAATGACTGTTTTGAGAACTAGGCATGAAATTTAATATAGATTTTCGCCTCGTCTGTAATATTATATGTGACCCAAATGACTGTTTTGAGAACTAGGCATTAAATTACAAACTTAAAAAATTACTAAAATTAGAAATATTCTACACTGTAGATCTGCCATCACACTGACCTGTATGACTTTTGTCCAGTATAGGATTATATTATACGTTTATATAACAGTGCTTAGCCATAATACAAAATAATTGACGATAATGATATGGAATCGAATTCATATTTCGAATGTTTTTTGATTCTAAAAGCTAAGTAAGTCTTGTTTGAAATAAAATGTTTTGATTCTAAAATAGGCTTCAATACACACGTTAAATACATAGACAATAATATTGCTGTTTCTGTTACCAAATTTAACGAAACGAGTTGGAGAACTAAAATGTATCCCTATCCCTGTCTTATTTTCAGAAGAGAAAGGGATGGCGATACATTTTGGTACTATCAAACTAGTTAATATGTGTTAGCAATAACAAAATCAGCAATTAATTATCAATGGAGCCCAAGTTAATTTGCAATTACATGTATTGCAAATTAACTTGGGCTCCATTGATAATTAATTGTTAATAGTTTGAATGTAAATAAGAAAATGTCAACATTCAGGACAGGATTTGAACCTGGGATGGTTCGATTCTTGAGAAAATACTTTGCCAACTGAGTTATCTGGACCTGTCTCAGCTAATTCTGTTTTACAACCCATCTGTTTCAAATTCCGTCTTAGCTCTGATAGCATTTTCTGATTTAGATTAATATGCAATATTAGCACATTAATAGCTTCAAAATTTCACTCAATTAATTTTACATACTGGCAATACAAACTGCCCAGTCTATAATACAATAATCTTGATGACAACACATAGTCTATAATAATATTTATAAATATTGGTCCATAAAACTATATCAATAAAAGTGCATTAACAAGATTATTTAATTAATGTTTAACACTAATAAACTATGAAGCTCAATATTCTAATAATAAAATCGACTAGAAAAGAAGACTTGGGGCCTTACCACAAACTTTATTATTTCAATATTTCTTAACTTTTATAGTGTAATTCGGACTCGGTCAAACGTCGTCCGTTATTATATAAGTGTTCTGTGTCTTGTAAATCTACTAAAAAAATTCAATGAAATAAATGTATCCACAACATACCATAAAATTAAGACAATGCTAGACCACATAACACTAGTATCCGTCGACGTCGATGGTCCGATTCAAACTATGAAAGTTAAGTAATTGAAATAATACTGCTTTAAGAGTTTGTGGTGAGGTCCCTGGAATGCTTAGTTTTGATACTTTTTAAAGTAATCCAAATAATATACCCTATTGTAGACACATATATTCTGACGCTCTCCCCCCTCACCCAGTCAGATGGTTCGACGACCTGAAAACGGCAACTGGGATAGAATATGCGAAAGGCGGAGAATCGGGTGGTATGGCGCACATTGGGAGAGACCTATGTCCAGCATTGGACGTCAACAATTGATTCTACTTTTGAAACAGGAACGCAAATTATATGCATACAAATTTATAGGAATTTAGTCTCAGACTAGTCTCGACCTCATTTCAATCTCCCAAATGTCAAAAAAGTTATTTTTTTAGTTACTATCACAAAAGGAAGTATATTATTTGCATTAAAATCGAATATATTTTTATAAGTAGCAACATTTTACTTTAACTAAGGTCTTCTTTAATAGTTCAACTACTTAAAATTTACGAAAGAAACTATTTTCAAGTATCACACTACAATATGGCGTGTGTATTAGAACTAATAGAAAATTGGAAACACTAGCGGTTTTTATACTTATAATAATGGGTAATGGTGGCATGAAAACATTAATTGAATTGAAAATACTTAATACATTGTAGATATTAAATGTTTAGGCCTTTTGGCCCGTTAAGGCCGTCAGCAAATTACAAATATCACGCTTGCAACACCTATTTGGTTACAGATAAAGAGTTCCTGTTTCTGTACTCGTATTGCCAGAGTAAAATATTATTCTGAATATGATGTGTTTTCGCTATAATACCTAAATATGAGCTAATTGATCATACCATTTTTTTTAATTCAGTGTGACAAAAATTGTAACCATACTACAACTAAAATTATTATTTTAAGTTATGTCATTATTTAAACGTAGAATATAATTTAATCTGGCAACACTACATCGAGGGATCGTGCAATTCTCTCAAACTACGTGCTTTATGAATTATTTTATAATAGTCTACACATAAAACACTATGTGTTCTATAATAGTAGTCACATTATGACTACTATAGAACAGATAGTGTTTGAAAAGCTTTCACAAAAAATTTCACACATTCCATCACACAATGTTGTACCTATATGGAGACAGTTGGTGTGTCTAAATATAATGGTGGAGCTATTCGATATTCGCCTTTATTCACGTGTATAAATCGAAGTGGTGAGGGCTTATTCGCGTATATTTGTTTTATTCGCACGAATATTCGCCTTAGTCACTCTTCTATGAAGAATTGGAGGTTTTAGTCATCTATAAGAATTTCCTCGAATACAATATAGGCGAATAGCGAATAGCGAAGTGTAAGTCCACCATGAAACATCCAATTAAAGAATGCAGTGAGGAAGCCAGCTCCATCTGGCGGTTGGCAATAGATGTAAAAGTTTGAGAGTATTGAACGACTAAAGTATAAATGCAGTATTTAAAAAGAAAACTAAACTAAAAAATAACATTAGTGAACACACTTAGTCAGCGTAGTATCTAAGTTTCTAAATCATCTAATTGTACATCCACGAGTCAAGCCGTCGTATTAATCCAAACTATTCGATAAGTGCACTATCGGATTATCAAAAATCTTATTTATTAGTGAATATTTGAGGTATACGTCTCTCAGTATGACTGGTAAAAAGTAAAAATACCCCGATTACAGCGTTAAATGTTCGAGAAATCGATTGAAAATAAATTATGAAAAAATCTTTTTCAAGTTAAACGGTTTTAAATTGTATTGTCATCAGAACTAAAGACTTCTGTCAGATAGCAGACCAATCGGACAACTGGAAGGGGGTCAAATTTCAATTACTAGATTTGACCCAAACATTGTGGAATTTATATGTGGTAATCACATGTTCACATCTGCTGACGGTGAAGGAAAAAGATCGTGAGGAAACCCAAATGTCCTAGAAGAAATTCTAAGGACATGTCCGATCCACCAACCCGCATTAGGCCAGCGTGTGTGGATTAAGTTCTAAACCTTCTCAGCTCTCTCGTTAGAGGATAGGAGACCCGTGCCCAGCAGTGGGACATAAATGGGTTGCTATCAAACAGGTCAAGTTAAATAAAACAGTTTAATAAAATAGCGCTCTTGTGTCAAAATTTATAAATTTAAAAGGTTAATAGGATAAAGGTCGAAGCTCATTAGTCATCCGGTACCCGACCTGCACCGCCTCACCTCTAGCGGTTAGTATTCTTCTTGTGGAATTCGATGGGAACACTAGTCTCCACATCTAGCGAGTATTTCTTGAAAATTGCAATAGACTCATGGATAAAATTTCCATCCATCAGTTTTGTTTTCTTATATGAGCTTGAATTTTATTGTACTTCTTAATGTGCCAACTCAATCCATATTTAATCTCACTACTAATAAATCCGGCCGACCTAGGCGTACATATTTTAATCAGATCCAGGACGTTTTGGAGAAAGGCCAGCTCAAGAGTACCCGCAACCGGCGTGCATGTATGAAAACAATTATGAAAGTTGAAAAAGGGAAAGGAGTATGCCAAGATGTTGGATGCAAGTGGAAAGATGTTGTCTCTGCTTACCCCAATGGGAAAAGGACGTGATTTGTATGTATGTATGTACTAATAAAAGTCATGATAATAATATGTGCTGTCACAAAAAACCTTCTTTTGAAGCGCGTGATCGACAGACGGGGATAACCACAGCTCGCTATACAAAATTGCACGTCGATCGCTGCAGGTTTTTTGCCAAGACAGTGATCGTGAAAGGTTTTTGACTGTCACTATAGTCCGCCCGCTACCGCTGTACCGCTCCCATGGTACGCGCGGCGTGGTGGGGGCGGAATAAAGTTGATCGCACATACGAGTATGTCAGCACCGCACTCGCCGAACGCGCCGAACGCGCCGCATTTTAGTATTCGTTGTATGCAATTGTATGAAACCGCGTGCGGCGCGTGCGGTGCTGACATTATGTGTGCGATCAACTTTACCCCCCCTCTCGCCGCGCACATACCCAAGGCGCGGTACAGCGGTCCCGGTCGGACTATAGCCAGCAGGGCCAATACGGCCTGTATGCGTTATACCTAAAAAAAAGTAAAAACTTAGAAAGAAGTTTTTACCATAGGCATAACTCGTGTATCGATCATCCACTTAACTATTTGTTTACTGTTGATAATCAGCAACTAGAGACGTATCCTCGCTATGTCCAAATCTGTGACATATTCAAGCAATATTTGATTTTATTTATTCAATATTGAAATATAACAATTACAGTATTAAATTCACTATGTGAAACTACGTTGTACTTTGAGTATTTCATCAGTATTGCTATTATTTGTATGTGAATAGTTTTAATACAACCGTAATTTCTAACTTCATCAGAAAGTAATTACTTAATCCTTATTCTCTTCGCGTCGTTAGGTGTAGGTACCTAGGTGTTAGATAATCAATATTACATGACACACACACACAAACACACACGCACACACGCACACACGCGCACACACACACACACGCGTACACACACACTCAAACACACCTACACATACACACACTCAAACACACCTACACATACACACACTCAAACACACCTACACATACACACTCAAATACATACACACACACCCTAGCACAATAGACAAACATGAAACGTTGACAGAATTGTGTGTGAAGTTAGTGCGCCAATCGAGAGATCAGTTTACAAAGATTCATTCAGACAACAATGTTACAAACACACAAACGCGCATATAATGTTATACAGTATATATACGTACAAACAGGATATATAATACTTTCTGATCAAGCCGACAAGCAAGCTATCAATAGAGAGATAGATCGAATACATTGACAGTATAAAAAGGCAAAGATTTTCAAAAGTCGAAATGTAATATACGAGAGAATCGCAAAAATAAACATCTTATATTAATAAATTACGCTTAACATTACACAGTAAGTTTAAATAGTACACAAAACTTCTAGCGGATACCGAATAAGTGTGGTTACATACCAGCGTACTTTTCGCACGAATAAGTTTGTTTTTATACGCGCATATTACGAGTACCTTTAACTTAACGGTGTATTCACGAATTGGGTACTTCCCTATACTTAGTTTAAAAAAAAGTACTGAGCTTATTAAAAAAAATATCGGGAAAAAATACGCTCATTCTTATTTTATCGTATTTTTTTTTAAATCCGCCCTTGAAATGAGATAGGTATTATTTTTTTCATTAAAATTTCCATAGAACTAAGGACATTCAATAGAAAGAAACTGATTTACAGTCAAGTACTTAATTCATATTGTTACTGCCTGATACAATGGATTGAGCGATCCAATGAGTCAGTCACTTATTTTTTTTTTTTTTTTTGTAATATAACCTTTTAATGTAACCTACTCGTATGTTTCACAAATAAATTAATATCAATATGAATTTTCAGAACGCACGAAAAATACGCTTGCTATAACCACACTAAGAGAAAGTTAAAACTATGACTAGATATAAGTTTTAAATAAGCTTATAAAAATGTAGGAATTATATAATATTAACTACATCTTATTCACAAAACGTAGCAAGAGTGCTAGCGAAAGAGCTATTTTAAAACTTAACAAAATAAAAGCGTGTTTCTAAATTACGATCGTATATTATTTTAAATGATTGAAAAAATCTACCCGAAAATTTCTTCAAAAATCCAAAAAATTTCGAGATCAAAATGTCCATATTCTTTTACAACAGAGTTAAACAAACGAACATACGCCTTTCCTTGACGTAACGTAGAAACAGCTTAAAAATAAAATTAGTTAGATGGTAGCTAATTACGAATTTCCAGATATTCGCAATTCTAATTAAAACTCTTCATAATTCGACAGTTAAAAGAAAAATAGTACAAGCGGCAAAGACAGTTGACAGGAAAATCACTACAGTTGAAAGCGGTTATGATGTCTTTAAGGGTCTTTTCTGTTTAAAACCCCAATGTCGTTTACACCATTTTTCCTTTTAACAGCCGAATTGTACTGTGATAGATACCATCACAGTACAAATAATTTTATAAAAAAAATGGAATGTCGGCAACGTATTTGACAAGTGGCAGTGTTTATCGAAATAATGACAATTTTCAAGAAAATACACACATTTTACCAAATATACTAATAAACTTATATCAGCTTTATGTAGCCCTTAATTGGAATATTTGCCACATTTAGAAGAGAGAAGAGCTAGCCGCTAAGACATATAATAACAAAATTGTAGGTCCACAAGTATGGGTACAGTCATGAAATATAAAGAATTAAGAAGTGCCTTGTAGGTCTCGTTTCGTGTGGTAATCACAGAGCACATACAGAGAGAAACCTGTGACATTTTTATGAAAAAACCTGTGACATTTTTATGAAAAAACCTTTGACATTTTGCTGGGGTGAGGGTGTATTTAAGAGGGGACAGATTTCTCGATAGCAAAACTACTCACTTCATTCTATGTAGATGTAACTAAGTATAACTATTTCACACTAGATGTCACTAATTTGTACTTACCCATATATTTATATCATCACCATCTATCATCGAGTAGAATTATATTTGGAGACATTAAGGCTAAGAGAACAGCCCCCCTAGACAAGTATCACAACATAAATCGCTAAGGAATCGAATAGATTAGGTCGACGAATCACATTCAAGCTCGTCGCCGGCGTACCTACGATGCGCGCGCCGCGGCGGGATCACGAATCTTTTCTATTCCTTAGTGATTTAGACTTGTGACACTTGTCTACGGGCCCAGTTTTAAAATATCACCTCTGTAATCATATTCGAATCGATTGATTGATCGCCATCTAGTATCGAGTAAATTATATTTGGAGACATTAAGGGTAAGACAACTGGTCATAGAATGCCTTCAGTAGATTGACTGAGATAATGCTATGCTGTGATGATGTCAGAGTAGAATCCCACCCAATTCCACTCTGTGTTTGCTCTGTGAGTTTTACAGACACTTCTAGATTCTATAATATTCTGTAGGTACAGTAGACAAAAAAAAATGACATTTAAGAAATTGGTGTTAGATCCTCAAATTTGACCAGAACACTAAAATACTAATCAGCTGTTCCATTATCAGATATAGCCGACACAATACCAGAAATACAGCTTTTCAAATCCTCATTCAAATCGTTTCTCGAATCAGAAAACTTCTTCAAACACTCGTGAACTTTCGCTTCTTTATAATCCAAAGCGACTTTATTACTTTTAGAAGTTATATCCAAAAACGCGAGCAAATTCTCGGCAACTTCAACTGGCATTTTCGCGCAGTTCGTGTCAACCAAAATTGTAACGTGCTTACCGATTTCCGACTTTATTAACTGTGTGGTAAAGCTCTTTTCGTAATCGAAGTCGGTTTGTTCGTCTGGAGATAGTTTTTTGAATGATTCTATGGCGAGGAGTGTTAAAGCGAGGATGGCTTCGTTCTGCATGAGGGAGTGAGATGCCACTAGCATGTTCACTAAGCTTGATATACAACCATCCACCTGGAACATTATACAAGTGTTATTATATTATATTATATAAGCATCTGTGGCGTAGCGGTAGTGAACGCGGCCGCTGCGCAGGAGGCGCGGGTTCGATCCCCGCCGCGGGCAACAGCTAGTTTGTAAATATAAACTGTGTTAGCTGTAAGTTTTCCAAATAAAATAAAAATACGCACCTCCACGATATGTCTCCATTGAGAATGGTGGCGCAGCTGCTTGACTGCCCAGGCCAGCAAGCGCGGGGCTTCCCCGCCCGCGCCCGCGTGCTCGGCCGCGTGGCCCCACTTCGCTATACTCGCCAGCGCTTCTGCGTTACTCGCTAGCAACTTGGCTACACCCTCTGCAAAAAATATGTTGGTTTCAATAAAGAATGTCGGTTATCACAACTCATTTTTATATTGATGTTAACTATAAACATATTTTGTGATATAATTTTATTTTAATATACCAACATTATGACATAATAATAATGTACAGTACTTGTCAAAATTGTTGAAAAGGTTTGACGTGCAACATTCCTACGAATAAATGAGTTGTGTCTTGAGACAGAGAGAGGATTTTGTGCTCTGAGCACATTATCTCTCTCAACCCCCCACCCCCAACCTCTCTCCCATACTCCCCTACAAACCCACTCACTCACTCACTCCCATCCATATGCTACGATGACCGTTTCCTATCAGGTGAGCCATATGCTTGTCTGCCAATATGTAAGAGAGGAGGTAGGACACGACGGTATCTCCCGTCTAAATTAGCTGTCCGACTGGGGTAGTACCACCGCCATAATAAACATCGTGTTGTGTTCCCGGCGGTAAGTAGGGTAGCCAGAGCTCACTGTATCCCTTCTCTCCCCACCCCTTCTTAGCCTCCCCACCTCTTCCTAGCCCTCCCCCTTCTGTTCACGGTAGGCAGCGCGTGTGTTTCACCTTTAGTGTTGCACACGTCCATAGGCCACGGTGACCGCTTCCCATCAGGTCAGCTGTATGCTTGTCTGCCACCTTAGTTCTATAAAAAAGATTCAATTGATTTATTAATACCTTGTCCGTCGACCAGCATACGTATGGTAGCCAGGAGCTTGTAAGCCACGTGGTGATCCGTTGCATGTGGTAGCGCCGCCAGGAGCGCGGGAGCGGCGCGGCCGCCGAGCGCAGCCGCACGCTTATTGGGCCGCGCCACCAGCAGGTTCCGTAACGCTGATACACACGCGTGTATCACGCGCTGGACTGTACCGTGCGACACGGGGAGGCCCACCCCTGCAGAGCCCGCCTCGGCCGCCCGCTGGAGGCCCACGTCGAACTTGTTGTATGTCTCGAATATGTCTGTGAGAATTAACAGGAGGAAATTCAGCAGTGGTATTGATGACGAAGCTGAATTATTCTTGACTAGCTATTGCCCGCGTGGACGTCGATTTTCGCCTTTTTTTACTATATCGCCGGACGTAAATATACCAAACGGATTTTGATGCGGTTTTCTTATTACAAAGGTCTTGCTTAGACTAAAAATTTAACGTATGTTTGGTTGTAATTGGTCTTAACCAATCTCCGGTTCTACTTATAGATGGTATGGTTTCTTGCGCTGTTATCCGCAACTCCACGTCCTGGCGCGGTTTTTGCGTTTCTTCTTATAGAACCGGAGATATGACCAAAAACGCTCAAAAAACGAAGCGCGCGCGAAGCCACGAGTTTCAGCTTGTATAAAAGTAGCCTATATGTTGCCTAGAACTGTGAACTATAATCATACCAAGTTTGATCAAAATCCCTCCAGTAGTTTTTGATTACAGCATGCACAAAAATTTGGTGCGAACAAACAGAGAAACAGACAAATATACTAAAATCATTGTTTTGGCATCTATTACATAAAGTTCCCTAATATTTTTTTTCTCACATATATTATCTTCCATGTACAGACACCGATCAGTTACGGATGTATAGATGAATGATTACTTATACTTTCAAATCAAATGCTTTTTAAGCCCCGCTTAAAGGCCCCGGGACTATAGGAGGAAGGAAACACTGCTAAAGAATTAAAAATTATAAAAAATTTATAAATTATAGCTATTTATATTACAATTGAATACAACTTACCAAGTAACTTATCAAATATCTGATCCTGCATCATCTGTATACAGTAATCGTCTTGCCTCGCAAAGTTGCCGATAGCTAACACAGCGGTACACAGTAAATTATAGTTGGGGGAGTCCAGCCACTTCACCACAGTTAAGTATACTTCACCTACCCCATTGTTGTAGAGCATGTGCATTGCTTCATCTGGGGAATAGATATAAAAAATAGTTAGGTATAGAATGGTGTATAGATTTTTTTTTTTATGTAGCTGCCAACGTGCGATCGGTTTTTGTTGAACCATAAGCAGTTGTTTTATAGGTATGTTTGACGTGCTGGGCATGCCCTCCCATCGTTAGGCTGCCCTCTTTCCACTCTCTATTTTGTGTTATCCCATGTGTGCAGTCTTTTCAGCCTTCTTGTTGCCAATTGGACACCAAGATGGTGTATAGATATATTTAATGTATAAAACTCTTTAAAAACAGGGTTTTATTAAATAATCTTGGATATTGGATTGTCACACATCACACAATATACATAATATGGGCAAAATTCATCTCAATCGGCAGCTACGAGATTAGTCAAATTTAACTTGAAAGATTTGACTACAGCTAATGGACTTCTTCTTGAAAATCTTGTAATAAATCTAAGTGTAATATCGTTTTAAATCGCTTTCAAATCTGTACAGCTATGTCAGTGCAAAGGAGTAAGAAACACACTCTACACACACACAAGCGCGCGCACACACACACTCACACAAACACACACACACACACAAACGTACACACAAACGCACACACATACACACCCGCACACGCACACACACACGCGCACACGCACACAGACACACATATGCACTCACATACACAAAAGTTCACATTTATATTACCTCCAGTTAACACAATAATGATAAGATCACAGGCTTGCTTCAACAGGGCATCTACTTCAGTATCATCTGCGTTCAAGTCGCCAGCATCATGCTTCTCCACCAACTGCTCTAAACGGGAACACACCAGTTGGATTCCACCCTCTTTGGCTAACAGAGCTTTTACTGAGTCTGAAAGTAACAAAAATAAATAAATTGATACTCAGTTTTCATAATGCTAGCTGTAGTCACAAAGCTGAACCATCCCATAGGAATCTATTTATCATAGAATTGTAATTTAGCTGTGTCTGTATGTATGTATCTTGGAGACACTAAAAAAATAAATTTACGCTATATTATAGGAACGATTCTGAGCATGAAAATATTATTTTGGAATTCTTGTCCGTTTGTTAGCGATGCATACTTTTTTATTAAAATTTGTAGAGATATATCTAGAAACTGCAATATAGGTGGAGACTTACCATGTACAGCTTGTGCATGTAGATGATCTAAGCAGAGTTCGGAAATTTCCACATTGGTTGTTTCCCGCAACACTTTCAAAACTGATTTATTAATACTTTCTTCAAACAAGAATTCTGGTGAATTATCATTTATTACACTTAATAACAGGAGACAGGTTGATACAGTGTCATCATCAAAATCAGCTTTATCAAATTCTAAGGACAATATTCTTCGAAGAACAGCAATTAAATTTCCTTGTATTATCGACTCTGAAAATTCTGTGCCGCCAATAGCATAATTGATTAATGACTTAGACACAAGCATTTTAATTTCTTCTATTTGCTTGTCAAGACTGTTTATAAGCAGTTTAATGAGGACAGGTATCCCTCCTGCCTCAAGTATTATTTGTCTGGCATTATCACAATCACAACACAAATTACCGAGAGCTCTGCAAGCCTGTTTTAACAAGTCTATGTTTTCTAAAGTCACATCTTTCTGTAATATACCCAGTATAGGTTTTATAATTGCTTCGCTGGCGTATATCTCCCGTTTTTCTTCACATTTAACGAGTTCTGAGACAGCTTGAATACTTAACAGCACAATATCTTGGTCACTGCTGTTAATCAATGCTTTCAGGCACGAAGAAACATCATATTCGTAATTTTTGCCCTTTTTAATTATATCGTTTAGTTTTGATTTTAATTCGCTGACGTTTGTTATGTTCTGAATTACTAGTGTCTCGAAGGATGTAGATTTTTTTGCAGATGAGCCTAAAATAAGATTATTTTAATAAAAATTAAATTAAGTGACAAAGTCAACTCAGTGGGAACAATTACTTACCCTCCATTTTAAAAGAATATTGAATGAAAAAAAGGAGAAGAGATTTAGTACAGCTAGCAGCAAATTTTATAGAATGACCGTTTTAATCGGTTTCATAGCTTAATTTTTGTTAAAATAATACAGAAAAATACAAAGCAAGTAGTAATTTGATTGACAAGGGAAACCCAATCAATTGAATACTGTCAAAATAAATGTCAATGTCAAGTAGGTATATAGTACGTTTAGTTGACTGGAATGAATAATTCTGTGACTTTGTTCAAAAAACTGTTCGAATGTGCAAAAAACTGAACTTACATCACGAACTAAACTAATAATTGCAGTTTAACTTTTTACCTCTGAGTAGGTAAATGATTAAATTACCAGCCTAAAAACAGAATGTTGTTTGGCAAATTAAATAATTATATACCTACGTTATTAAATTATAATACCTTGCTAATACTTCATTCACGCAGTTAACCCTCAGTTTACCCGGTGACATTATATACCACAATTAACCTCATTGAGTCCATTGGACTCCTCCATACAAATCATCGATTTTACTCAAAATAAAAGAAAAACTTGTATTATAAAGTAATTTAATGTGTTTAACAACATATTTCTCATCATTTTACGTATCACATTTTAATCAGTCATGTATCAATCTTATATTTTTCTTGTACATACTCAATCACTAGAAAATATCTATAAAAAAGTAAATGCCAACTTCTGGCTTCGAACTAAAACAAAATCCAACCAAAAAATAGTTTTTTTCTACTAAATTAACACAATAATATCTTAAACAATCGTTAACAAAAATAAAAATGGTTCATGTCCATAGTAAAAAAAAAAACCTGCAACGCCTAATCTTTGTCTTTTTCTAAACATCGCACGCAAAGCTTTTTAGTGCAACTGGCCTCAGACAACTATGACACAGATGCACAGTCTTCCATCTTAGACGGCTAGGACATAATATATGGCAATATTTTCTTTGGTCTCGGGGCAATTTATTTTCAGTTTCCAGTTCCATGTTAGCTAAGGGGATCTTAGTTTCGGATCGTCGACAAAATTGTTGTAATCGTCATTATCGTCCTGGAGCCAGTCGTTTATTATCGATTCACCATCCTGTTGCATTATATTAACTGATCTCTTATTTGACCTCATATTGTTAACCTAAAATAAAATATATTACATGAAAACACGACAAATAACAAAACAGTGATTTTAAAAATTTTGTTACACAAATACCCTGTTTGAGTCCAATGGACGCATGACAAGCGGCTACTTACCTCTACACGCTGTGCAGGCGGACGTCCTCCTCACCCTGCTGCCGGCTCGCTACCGTATGAAGGTACACGGGCGCGCGAAGTATAATTCGCGGTAATTAAGTTTTTAAGCTTGATTGAAACTTGGTGCGGAGTCCAATGGACCTAACGGGTAAATTAAGGGTTAAGTAATTCACGTTTATTTTCACGTACGTACATAAAGTAGGTATCTAGTTCAGGCAGTAGGCCTGAACTAGATACCTTAGATACCTACTGACAAACTAATTACGGTAGATAGCTCTTCCAGTGCACTCCTAAAACACCTATATTATTATAGGCACCTAATATAGAATATTGAGTCCCGTTGTTCAGAGTATTCCCCTTAGAAAGGAACACTGGTCACGGGTTCAAGTCAGGTAGGTACCGTTTATGTAAAAAAAACATTAGATAGGTACATTCGGTTTCATCATAATCTTAGCGTTATTTTCTGGTTACATCCCAAGCAGGTGCCCGCCGTGCCCGGGATCCTCTTACTCTTACTGTGATCCTCTGTGGCGTAGCGGTAGTGCATGCGACTGCTACGCAGAGGATGCGGGTTCGATTTCCGCTCAGTGCAAATATTTGTATGCATGAATATGTCTATTTTGCATTGGTGTTAAACTAAGCTTACTTTGGGTCTAGGGAGCGCTGTGTATAATGTCGTAGAATATTTATTTATTTATTTACTTAGGTATCTAGATACCTACTTCATGTGAGGATTTGACTATACCTACGGCTAAATTGGGGACATGACTGGCGTCTGTAACGTAAGATGCCCTGTTTCACAATTTGCTGGTTTCATAATTAAACATACACGTGTATCGTTTGACTGCAGTACAAGTATTAGGTATTATCTAGGCACTATCCTATTATCATTAAAAATGAGCCACACATAAAGGGGCTTATAGATTGGTTTTGATTTTATCGATCGGCATCTGAGTCGCTAGGTTCACCTTCACCATTTTGGTTAGGTACGTAGATACTTACTTGATGAATTGAAAGGAAATAAATTCACCTGTCTCCTTATTACTCTTTATTACTGGACAAAATAACGAAATAAGTAGGTACAGCGTGAAAAATTGCTTCTAGGAGATTTAGGTAATTCAGGGATCTCAATCGGTCTATTGCAATCCACTGCTGGGTATAGGCATGAAGCTATATAGGCCTCTTCTTACATACTTACTATCTTGTCGGTAGACAAACTATCTGTCGATTGAAAAAAAAACTAACTGATCAGTCAAATCTGTAGGCACCTTAAGGATATTTAATTAAGAAATTTGAAATTATATAACATGATTGTTTTCTATAACCTTGTCGGTCTATTTTATAACTTAGCATATGGTGGAAAATCGTAGGCGGTGTCGATAAAAAGTCTCGTAAAATACCGCAGGGCATATCGTCCATATATTATATAATACAACAGACTTGCAATAATTTACAATGAGTTCATGTTTTCGTCGTAAATAAAGTAACCCTCATTTCTTGAAGATCGTTATGAAGAATTGTTTATTATGAGGCTAACTATAGCTCTATTTACCGGGCTTACGTGTATTATAACTTTGGTTGGTGGCAAGGAAACGTATCTATACGAGAAGCAGAATTTCTTTGGCTTGGGTAGACGCCTTTTGTAAGTGTATTAGTAGGTACCTATTATCTGGCGCTTAAATTATTTTTTGAATAATTTGTTCGTGAAAAAAAAAACTTGATTCTATGTCCCAAAAATCATGCTGTTTTTCACAAACACAAAAAATTTAAACAAAATGTTCGACACTATTTTATTTATGCACTTTTATTGATTTACTGATGATATCTCAATGACTCACCATAGTTGAACAGTGTACCTAGTATGGGTAGAACTCTGAGAATGTTACCTTCTCAGCATGTCATTACGTACGAATTCTCCTTTTGAAGTTGTTATGGGGCAATAAGCGAGTAAAGAGTATCTAGGTATTGGATGTAAAGACTGCAGCTCCAGTGTACAGTAGGTACCTATTGTGTGCCTTACCACAACACTCTAAAAACCATTCAGGGTACAGCACCATTTCTCTCGTTCGGCTCAGTGAACCTCTGGAACGGTTTTTAGTGCGTAAGACCCTTGTACCTTGGTACAGGGACCTTACGCTACGTAAGTACTGCTGCGTAAGCTGCCGCTTAAACTGGAAATTGGTGTTAGCACCAGTTGGTATGCAGCTTCAGAACAATAAGTGGAGGACGAAAAAGAAGTAAGTCTGGCAGATTCAGATGATTGTGAGACTAAGAATATAGAGGTAGGTAGTAGGTAAACTGTTTTTGATTCATGCTAACATAAACACGTCTTTTTTCAGTCCAAAGCCAAAAAATCAAATCCAAATTAACATTAACTCTGGCGGACATCCAGAAACATTGCCTACAGTCGCGTACCCTGTTAATATGCTGATGCCGGCCAGGTCGCTGTACCAAGGCACAAAAGGCAATAACGACACAAGAGTTTTTAGAAGAAAGTTTGAACACGAAGCGAAGAGCAATGGTCATCACGTCCTATGCGAGGGAATATTTGATTGCTCTGTAAGTTTTTGTTTCTTATGATGGGTTTCTTATTATAGGCGGTGTGAAACCGCTCAGCTTGTGCGTTTTTTTTTTCTACCGTCTAATTATGACCAATGGTATATGTTCAGGTAGGATCCAGATGAGTGTACCGCGTAATTTAAAGTTACATGTTATTTAGCTTCAAGAGTTCGATCGTTACGTTACATGTAATGCCGATATTGCCGTTCACACGTCAAATTTGTGTTTCATTACATTACACGATAGATTTTACTTGCCACCCGAGACTCGAGACAGGACCCGGTTTAAAATCAGTGAATACGCAGCTTAACAGAAAGTAATACTTTATAATTTTTCAGATAACATTCCTTGCAGTTGAATCTACAGAAGGTATTCCCATCATACTGCGAGGTGGTGCGGGGTACAAGCACTTTACTGCTGTCGTCAAAGCAAAACCTGGCCGAGAGCTTACTGGGCAGGTCCGTGCCTACTGCAGGAAAGAGGATGTTGATAAGAATCGCGGTAAACTACGTTCATTGAAGAAAGATTTTGATGTGGGGAATGTAGATAGTGATGATAAGGAATGATTTTGAATCGAGTTGGAATGGTAAACTCAAAATATTTAGAGGCATAATAAATTACGATAATAAAGTTGTACCTATAGCTCATTGTCTAAGCATTTTTCATTAAAATGATAGCTTGGAATATTTTATTTTTTTAAATTTATTATCTACTAGCTGGCCCACCCCGGCTTCACCCGTGGCGTATTTCGAACCCCGATGCACCCTTTTTAACTTACATAATTTACTAATAATTTATCAGTTTTCCTAAAATTTATGGGAATCTACCGGAATTGTTCACATTTGTGATTATTGCTCCGCTCCCTTGGGCAGTAGCGTAATGATATTCAGCCTATGACATTCACGGATAATGTGGCTTTCCATTGGTGAAAGAATTTTTAAAATCGTTTCAGTAGGTAGATCCCGAGATTAGGTACTCCTTACAATTTAACAAATATACAAACACACAAACTTTACTTCTTTATAATATTAGTAGAAAAGGTGGAGAATGGTTCTCAATCGTTCAGAAAGGTAAAGTATATGATATGACCAGTTATGGGTTTTTGTATAGACACTTCGGGCATTTATTATTTAGATATGCCCAAAATGCTCAAAAGTCCATCTAGGTATAATGAGAGGGGTTTATGGCAAACTATAAGAAATGTATAGTATGTAAGGATGGATGGATGTTTGTTATTCATTCATGCAAAAACGGTTGATTGGATTTTTTTGGGTGAACGGTTTAATGGTAAGGAATTGCTTTTTCAGACTTTTTACCCCAGGGGTTTTACTATGAGCTCATAAAGCAATGCTATACTTATAAGCTCCATCTCTCTCCGTGATTTGAACTGCATCGCATTTGAATTGCTATTAGGAGCTCATAGTATGGGGCTACTAGCGTCTCTATGGGCCACGGGAGAAGGGATTTTACGCGGGCCAAACCGCGGAACAGCCTGCCAGTTGCGAAAAATACAAAAAAATAGTAGTTTTATGTCTTAACGTTATGTACGAAAATTTATTTTCATTTTATGACTTAGTAATAAAATTTAGTTATAGCAATAGAGCAATAATTTTTTTATATTTTTTGATTTCATCGTTGATTGAAAAGGTCGTTAATTTGTTTTTATATGACGTTACTATAATTACTTTTTGAACATAACTTTAAAGAGATTGACTCGTTAGGCTGCGTTCAAACCGTGTTTTGGGGCGTAATGTAACATTCGAAGTGGTGGTACGGAACCATACGGAACCCATCTGCTAGTTCGAATCGCACTTCAAAAGTTTTATTCGACATTCCTCATCAATAAATATCTGTTATATGTAACAATTAAACTGAACTAACACACATAAATTCTGATTGATATATTTAGATTTCCGTCGCGGATAATTTGTGTTCCACTTGCGATCAATCTAGAAATCTAAAAGTCTAATAAAGATACAAATAGACTGAGTGGAAGTGTTGAGTTTTTATGGAGGTAGGATACCGGTATCTCCCGTCCAAAATGAGCTGTCCGACTGGGGTAGTACTAGTACCTCTGCCCTACGGAACACCGTGGCCATAATAACCTTGAGTTGTGTTCCCGCGCCGGTAAGTAGGGTATCCAGAGCTCACTGTACCCCTCCCCACCCCTTCCTAGCCTCCCCATCCGTTCCTATAGCCCTCCCCACCCATTCCTATAGCCTTCCCCCCTTCCCTTCAGGGTAGGCAGCGCGTGTGTAACACCTTTTTTAGTGTTGCACATGTCCATAGGCTACGGTGACCGCTTCACATCAGGTGGGTATATATGGTATAGTAGGTATCTTTATCCGCATTCCAGAACCCACAACATAAGTTAGTTAAACTATGCTTATTTTGGGTCTAGAGAGCGTTGTGTAAAATGTCAAAAAAACATCACATAAATCTATAACAAAATATAGATTTTTACTAAACTAAAATATTTCAGAAGATAATAAATTAAGAGAAAATGTTTGATTTAAACGGTTTTAAATTGTATTGTCTTCAGAACTAAAGATTTCTGTCAAATATCAGACCAATCAGAAAACTGAAAGAGGGTCTAATTTCAATTACTAGATTTGACTCAAACAAACAGGTCAAGTTAAATAAAACCGTTTAAAAACGTATTAGTTCAAAAGTGTAGTGATCTTTGGAATGATAAATAAAACATCATTCTGCATTCGGTATAAAACGTTTTTCTTGATCATTGTGAGCTAAATTGAAACAAGCCGGCTGCGCAGTCAGTATCGTAAACAATTAATAGTATTTGGTTCCTGCAGGACCGAAGCGGTTTCAACTCACTTGTGTTATATACAGCATGCTGTTAAATATTACGTAATGATACCTTCTTTAGTTGACAAAATGTACTCATCTAAACGAAGTTGGCAAGACTGAAGTTTACGTACGGGAATCCCCACGGATACCTGTCTTCACTGGTGAGCGGAGGTGCTTATGTCGGACTCGAACCGACTAAAACTGCACGCTGTTTCGACCCTCACACGCCGGAAATGTTTAAGTAACTGCCCAAAATCTAAATCATTTCGATTTGATTTTTTTTGTGATAGGTAGGTAGGTATATTTTTTTGTCTAATCTAGTCTCTAGTCTAATCTGATTTGCACAAAACCTAAGCGACTTTAAATTTACTAAAGAAATAGCCACTTAGGTATTTCCTTGTCGTAAATGTACCTAGAATTAAGAATGAAATATTATTTGTTTCGTATCAATGTCTGGAATCCATCAATAGAGTCAAGCACTTGTATTTCCGCCATAATGTCAACGTATTTCCGGTTTCCCCTCCATATTTAGCGCCCTCTGTGGTGACTTTTTGGTATTAAGCGCTCGCTCGCGACGGGCAACGACCCGTCTTAGTGTCATTATAGCGTCGTTTTTCGCGCCGTACGGTTGTCAACGTTAATCGAAATACTTGCAAAAAACTTTTAAAAAGTATATACTTATATACGTTAACGATATAAGAAATAAGAAAAGAATACTAATATTAACTTTAATTTCTAGTTATTGTTTCTGAAATTAAATAATTTCCTCTCCGTTAGTGATATAAAGGTAACCTAGTACCCGCTAATGTTATAGAAACGTTCTCGTTTTTCGTCTACACATTGATTAGTTACATTACGCGACAATAGTGCCTTGATATGAAATGAAGTGAATCCAGCTGGGAAGGCGTAAGACGAAAAAGCGCTCCGAAACTGTGAGTCATGTACAATTTGAGTCTTTATCACAAGTGGTTTTGTTCGAATAATCTTCTTTGAAAACTTACTGAGGTGTTCAATACCTATATACCTACCTACCCTCCCAACCTGTGTATCGGTTACTGAACATACGAGATTGGGCAGTGCATAAGAATAATCAATTCTTAATTTTTCATAGTACCCACACATAAATTCAATTATAATGTATTGTGTTAATTATTAACATTGATACCTATTGATAAGATGTTCGCATGCACAGAAATAAATATGCTACTACCCCCAGTTGTGCAAATAATACTAACGACGAATCGAAATAGTTTAAATCGGCAATACTATAGGAAGATTCTCAGTCGTATTTAGTAGATTGCTTCTTCGTCGCATTAACCAACGCGTTAATTGGTCAAAAAGTTTTACAAATACCTTACAAGTATTAGTAGATTGGGGCTTATGAATCGAAACAAATTTACCCCCAAATGGGTATTTGAGAAAATTGACTATTTTGTGAAAAGTCCGCCTATAGCGAAATCCAAATCCGAATCCAAAATACCGAAGCGGATGATTTGTTACAAATAAGTAGTGTATGGTAAAGAAAAATTCATTCACATACTTCGTAAGGCTTTTACTTCGACAAATTGGTGAAAGTTTCCACCGCGAGGTATAACGCAAAAACTCCCCCTGGCACATAGTGCCTATTTATTAATGAAGAGTCTATTTCAAATTTCAAAAATTTTCAAAAATTTCAAATCTACTTTAAAGAAGGGGGGGGGGGGGGGGTTGTTCCTCACGATTGTTTCTAATAATTGCAATAGAAGTATAACGAAATCCTTTCCTTACTGTTGCACGCAGTGAGGCCAAGTACTCGTATAGCGGTACTTATGTGATAAACATGTACCAACCCTCTACCTACATTTGCAAATGAAATAAATAAATTATATCGATTCGGTTATCCATAACAAGGCATTCATTCTGAAGCCTCTTCTGTTCCTGTTCTCAAGGTAAACTGACTGACTCAGTGCTAAATCACAAAGCCGCTTTAACTATTCAACCGCTTTCGGGTACCAAGCTTCTTGCAATCTGGATGACAAAAGTAAATTTCGTGTCGGGCATATTTTCTAACATCGATTGCACAGTAACATCGAAGGTTCCTTTTGTTTATTCCTTCGTGTCGATGGCTGATCAAATTTTGCTTGCCTGGTGTACCGCTACCTTAATTGCGTTCTCGGGCGCTTATGAGTTCCTCCCGTCTACATGTTTGGGCATGCTGCATACGTTAGTATGGGGCCATGGACGGTGGATTAACTCCACATTCACACCACATGTCCGCTCCATCTAGGCAGCCTCCTAGACCCATTTTCAGTGCTGCGACAGAACTGGGACAGAAGTCTCTTTAAAGACTTCATTTGCTCCAGGCTAGGACATTTCCAGCGGGAAGTGTCTCTAATAACGCGAAAGAGTCTCGGTAGTGAGCTCTGTGCTCACCAGAGAGGGTGGAATATACATAAAACCTCGTGTGGCTTTCAGTCTTTGTGGTACGTATGGGGACCATGCGTGAGATGTCGTTGATCCTGTTCAAGCTTATACCTATTGATGGGTGATGCCATGGTTTTGCGAACATTGGAAGGTGCACGGCCGGCCAGCGGATATTCGTCATGTTTCGTTCAACGCTATATCCAACATTCAGTTCGCAAAATTTGCGGTGAGGCACTTAGGTTGTGCCTTTCAATCCTTGTTGAGGTGCAAAGTTCTTTGACCTGACATTTTCAGTTCTTCTTAAATGTAAGGGTCCGGTTCTTAAATATTGGAGTTACTGGTAATAATTGATGGAAGCACGGTGCCACCAGATGCTTAACTCTGTTGGCCTGCCCGTTATTCAGGTTCCTAAAGCTCAATTTACCATCTGGATCTTGGTACACAAACACCAGTTACTCTGGATGACCAGCTTGCTGTTTGGCCTAGCCTCGGTACTGAGAACATTTGCCTCAATAACCATTACAGTGGCAAAATTTCTAAGAGGTCATCATATCAGATATGTAGTATTTAGACTTATGTAGTGTTCAGAGTTGAACGATTACTGTTTTTGTTTAGTTTTTTTTTTTAGATTTTATAATGGATTTTATAAATCTGGGCTTGCTCTGACTCATGCCTTGGGACACAAAACGCAAGGCGAAGTCCCTGTCAGAGCAGAAGTGCTTAACGCTACGCAAAGCACTTCAGTAACCGCTCCAGAAAAGGAAGTGATCCCTCAAACACTATCAAATACTATTGGGGAGAATCACTTTTGCTACAAAAGTAATTCGAAGAGGCTGGCTTCATTGTCGTACACCGCAACACTACGGCCGACAGCTACCGAAAGAAGCAAGTGATCCCTCAAACGCTATCAACCACTATTGGAGAGAATCACTTTTGCTACGATGGTGACTCGAAGATGCTTACTTCACTGTCGTACACCGCAACACTACGGCCGACAGCTACCGAAAGAAGAAAGTGATCCCTCAAACACTATCAACCACTATTGGGGAGAATCACTTTTGCTACGATGGTGACTCGAAGATGCTGGCTTCACTGTCGTACACCGCAACACTACGGCCGACAGCTGTTGAAGGAAAACCCTTATCAACTTGTGTGGGGTTCGCCAGCAATAGACTTGTTCGCACCAAAGGTATTTCACGTAGTACCAAGGTATGTTTACCTGAACATTAATACCGCTTGTATTTGTCATCAATAGCCAATGACTATAGATACCCATACTCTGAATAGATAGCTAGTTTTTCATAAGGAAATAAGACTGGCTCATTTTCATAAGGACTTGCATATATCTACTATATTGATTCATAAAACTGTCATTTGAATATTTACCTACCCATTTAAATTTTAAATCGAATAGTCTTCTACTTAAGCATTTTCCGTTGCACGGGAAAAGCAGTCAAACTGGCAGTAAATAAATTTTATAAATATATATTATAGTAGCAACCCGGGACTCGGCTTCGCCCGGGTGTAAATTCCAGTTTCTAATAAAATTATAGCCTATGACACTCACGAATGATGTGGCTTTCTATAGGTGAAAAATTTTTTAAAAGTAATTACTTGTCGTGTCCATGATTTTACATTGTTATGCATGTGTTATATTAGCAGCATTCGGATCTAAAAACTGATATCTGAGCTGGACTCAGTCTCGTGAAGTCAATGCTTGCTCTGACTCATTGTCTCGAGTTCCTCGGCATAACTTGGGTTACATGACACAATGCTAAGCCCTTATGTCAGAGCAAAAGTGCTTAACGATACGCAGAGCACTTCAGCAACAGCTCCAGTAAAGCAAACGGTCCCTCAAACAGTATCAAGTACTAACAGGGAGACTAAATTTGGTTTAGTCCATGACTCGGTCGACGGCTGCCGAAGGAAATTCCTCAATATCTCGTGAGGAATACTCAATCAGTACGCTCGGAGATGGAATAGTGCCAGGCCATATATTTAAAGTCTGTGACATACTTGCTGACTACGGCATGGGCAGTCGGGGTAGAGGCTCAGAGAACATTAATTGTCTGGCTCTGACATTTATTTAACCTGACTGTTTAGGTTTTCACCTCGGAGTTCGGGGCCCGCTCGCCGACTTTTACTTCCCCACTTCAGTCTTGGGCAGTCATGGCAGTGAAAATTGGCACGCATGTCATCTTCGGCAACGTCAAGCTAGCACTTCTCTCGGGTCTACCCGTTCTACCAGGGCTCGGAGACGGTGGCATGGCCAGTCATTTGTTTCCCATGTAGGCTGGCGGTCGCCGCAGAATGTGTTAATCGTAAATCGTATTCAAAATATAATTTTCCTATTAATCACACCTATAGGTGATGTTATGCTTTTAGAATTGTATAGGACTTTAGATTGACATGGTCATCTAGAATTGATCGCTGTCACTAGTCACTAACCGCAGTAAAACGCATGTCCATTCTTTACTCGCTTTATGGACTTAAAATTACATCTGGATGGACTTGATTACATGTCTATCAGTTGAAAAGGTAACAAGTTTTAATTATTTATTTAATGCTTACCATTAATATCTACACATTATAGCATCGTGGATTAAGCGCACCAGGAGATAACAAACATATCACTCTATTGATGGATTCCAGACATTGATACGAAACAAATAATAGAGAGTTTTTCCATAAAATAAAACTTACCTATTATTTTTTCTTCAATGTCTGGAATCCAGGTAAGGCCTACCTGGTACATCATGAGTGCAATAATGACACTAAGACGGGTCGTTGCCCGTCGCGAGCGAGCGCTTAATACCAAAAAGTCACCACAGAGGGCGCTAAATATGGAGGGGAAACCGGAAATACGTTGACATTATGGCGGAAATACAAGTGCTTGACTCTATTGATGGATTCCAGACATTGAAGAAAAAATAATAGGTAAGTTTTATTTTATGGAAAAACTCTCTATTTTTTATTTAAGTCCAAGCTATGCTGAGTTTAGATCTAAATAGGCTGAAACAGGCTGAAACATTATACCAGGCTAGACTATCTGAAATTTATTCTTTCTATGTTCTGTGAGTCTAAAACTGCATAAAAAGTCTTCACAAACCACTGTAAACGCAATATTATAAATTCGTAAATTTATGTTATTATACCTACGTAAAAACTGTCGTAAAAATAAGAATTCCACAACATCCTGTGAACGCCAATGATTCCTATAGTTATTAAGAAATAAGAAGGCAGTTGAACACAATCGTGTGGCTGGCAATGTCAAGCAGATCGGCGTCATACCCTCGCGTGTTTTGTTTTTAAATTTTATTTTTTTATCAGTCATGTCTAAGAGTGCAAGTGCAATGTATATGTGTGGGATTTCAGACTTTTTTCGGAGGAGAAGGCCGAATATTGAAAGGGTGAGTGCTTTTGGAAATGGCTTTAAAAAATGAAGGCTTTAATTTTAAAAATGTTCGAAATT
The DNA here is from genome assembly GCA_963576445.1 of Lithosia quadra. NCBI lineage: Eukaryota > Metazoa > Arthropoda > Insecta > Lepidoptera > Erebidae > Lithosia > Lithosia quadra. The sequence continues at coordinate 16,829,202 of OY754879.1, forward strand.
TAATTGTGGGTAGGTAGGTATATAACTGTCAACATATTATTTTGGATAAATATTTTTTTTGTTTATTTTTCAATACAATTAATAATATTTATTGTAGTGAGATTTATGAGTAGGCATTAGACTAGCATTATGTTACGAATAGTAAAAGCATAGTAGAATAAGTATACCTAATTATATAGCATAGGTAGGTACATTAGGGGAGGCCTATGACCAGCCGTGAACTCCGATAGGCTAATTGATTGATTAAATTATATGAATGTGGGATGAAAAGTGGGGACGAAACTGGGAATTTTTTATTGACGACTAGCAATTTAATTAGCCAAAAATAAGCAGATACATAAGTACTTGATGGCGAAGACACTATAGGCAACTACAACGAACAAACACTCGAACATTTTTTGTTTTAAGCGGGCATCGAACCCGCGACCTTTTATTTAATCGAACGCTCGGCTGCCGCTGCCGCTACACCACAGAGGTCGTCAGTCATCTAGAGGCAACATTTTCATCTTCATAGGGTTGCATTGAATGAAATTTTGTAGCTTGGTGGCCACTCTCCTATTCTTTCCATTGCTTGGCTTACCTTGAAGCGTTTACTGTCTGACCTCCCAACAAACACCGGGAGCAAAGCCTGCACCAGAGCACAGTACATATCAGACTCTCATCCGTTAATCAGCACTCTTATTGGGCCCCAAAATCCCCAGACGGTGGCCCCATACACCTTTTTTTTATCGTGCGTAAATCCCCATGGATACCACCCCCGTCGACCATCGGGGGCGGTTATGTCGGGATCGAACCGACTAAAGCCGCACGCCTTCTCGGGTCTTAATTACCGGGGTTTAAGGTTACCCAATAGGCATATCCCTCGCATCCCAGCTGACCCCGGGCCATCTACGGTTTTAAGATGGCCCCTTCGACCCCCCGAAGGAGGGTGTAGGGTGATAGGCGGCCGTCCTGTCACTCAACCGTCGGCTTGCGGACAATCAGCTCACCCCCCGCTCGCTCAGCTCAGTCAGAGGGACACGTGGAGAGCCTCGGAGTAGCTCTCTAGAGGGTCACTCCCACCCCGACCGGATTGGCCACAGGCAGCAGCGTCTCCCGTGGTGAGTGGGAGGCGCTGCTCGCCTCCGTTGCCCGGGTGGCCCCATACACCTTAATACAACATTATTACGAAATAAATCGGTGAAGTAACTGTTTCCCTCATTATTACACCAAGTAGGTAAATTACGTAATAGTAGGTAAGTATAATACAGTGTTATTGCACTCATTAGTTTATCAGTTCGATAAGTTATTTCACCTTCCAATAACATTATTGTTACTGAACTTTGACTTTAATATTGATATAGCACGTCTAACTTTCGTCAACTTGTTACAAAATCAAGTGCCAATCAACTAAGCAAAGATTATAATACTTATTCAACTATGCACGTGTTTCCTTCCTCCTATAATAGTTCCGAGTCCTTTAAGCGGGGTATGAAAAAGCATTTGATGCGACCGTCAAGTAAAGTGCCATTATTACCATGTTTTTTTATGTTTAGTCCGCCGGATTGACTGCACCTAGCCTGATGGTAAGCTGAAATGGAGTCCAAAAGTAGTGGTCACCATTCCCGAGGGATGCCCTTAGAATGGTGACTTCTACCAAAACGGCCTTGACAGATGCTTTTTCACGCCCCGCTTAAAGAACCCGGGACTATAAGAAGAAGGGAATACGTGCGAGGGTAAAGCATTCCACTTCTTTATCGTACGAAAAAGAAAGGAATCACCAAACCGCTTGGTTCGCGGTGGTATAGCACTATCGGTGCATGTATTGGTAACTCCAATGCCTGAGACTTTACCTTAAGCTTACCATCAGACGAGGTGAAGTCATATGGACGTTATCGATACAAAAAAATGTATAGTAACTTTATTAGTAAGTACATAATATTGATACTTTTCCAAATAAACTAATAAAATAAGTAATCAAAATCAGTTGCCAAGTTTTTGATTTACGATAACGACAATCTTTGTGTATAGAATACTTTATTCTCTCATCTCCGCGCATACCAATGAGCTGTGACTACAAAGTCTTTATAATATCTTTGTGTCGAGTAGTTTTTCGTTTTTGTTCTTTTTTCGGACAAATAAATAAGTACCTAACAACTATTTTAGGACGACAATTTAAGACGGTGGGCTGATGATATAACACACGTCGCAGGCAACGACTGGATGAAATTGGGCAGAGACAGGGAGTCATGGAATAGGATGGAGGAGGCCTTTACCCACAGGGGTCCAAATCTCATAAACGAATACTAACACTAGTAATAAGAAACATTTTTAAATTTACTTACTAACTTACATTGTACACATAAGCGAGATTCGGAATGAAGTGGCTTTATTATTATTATTATTTTATGACAAATTATACAGTCAGAAGACCCTAACTAACATGCATTAATATTCATATCTTGTAAATATACAGATAAAAGTGTAAATAGAAACATGGAAACATTCAAGGCATACAAATATTTGCACTAAGAAAACATCAAACCCCCAACCACTGACTTACGCCGTACCACTACGCCGACAGACGCCTTTTTATTATTATTATTTGTTAGGGTTAAATCAAGTAATTGAAAATTGACTCCCTTTCAGTTGTCTGATTGGTCTGATATTTGGCAGAAGTCTTTAGTTCTGATGACAATACAGTTTTTTAACTTTAAAAATATTTTTTCATAATTTATATTATTGAAAGTTCCTTTCATAGCGTACAGAGTATTTTTATAAGTGACAGAAGTTGACATCATTTAAAACTAAACTGTGTTGCCACGTTTTAAGCGATAACATCTTTCAAGGCTGGATTTCATCGGTAAAAATCTGTTCAAGTAAACTGAGTTTTCACACGTTTTACTCAATAAGGAAGCCGATCATTCAGGTAGCCTAAATCCAATTTATGTAAACTTTATGTAAAAATAAAATGTAAAATTTATGTAAAAGTTTATGTAACGGACTTTCTCCGATTTTGAAATTCAGTGTTAATGGGGCCGTATTTAGACACACAAAAATATATTAATAAGAGAAATACAAAACTTAGCGATGTCAACAAACTGTGGTAGACAGTAGAATAGGAGCGTCACGTTCTGTAAGTGTGCCAAATTTTTTTCATAGAATTATATCATTTTATTATTGCGGTTTTTATTCGAATGCATTGTGAGTTATTATAACATTTCCTGATATAATATTAACACAGTGGATTATTGAGATAAAATGCGAGTTTGCCTCTAGAAAATATATTTTTGTACAGAATTAGTTTTAATTTAGGGTTGTGTAAAGTGAAGGTGAATGATATTCATATCGCTTGCCTAATTGCGATCAAAGTTTGGACTTTGCCAGAAGCCATTGCCTGACCTGCCAACCCCAAGAGGAAAGCCTACTGTTGAAGATTGTTTTGAAGATTTTTGCATCATGTAAAATGATGCAAAAATCTTCAAAACAATCTTCAAAATTAATCAATCAATTTATTTTCTAAACAAGCAATCAATTAACCTGTCTATTATATCAATTTGTTTCGCGGGCACACCCTGTGCAACAGACAGTACAACAAGAACTCCTAACCCTGACCATTATTGAACTAAGCACTAACAATCTTATATATTTTTAGGGTTGGCAAGTTGTACGTGATGAGAAAAAAAAATATTTTCCATGAGGCAAATCGTGTGCTTTAACTAAACTTATACTCGTATTAGGAACGGTAAGATAATTGGTATAAACATGACATTTCTCAATATTTTTGAGTGAAACTAAAAAAGAATGATTGATGACACCAACTATAATATAAAATTAAAAAACTATTTAACGTTAGTTTTATTTTACAGGATTAGATTTCAATTTATGCTAAATTAAATGTACTTACCTTATTTCAAAATTACTTCAACTAGGAAGGTACCTACCTGTTCTGTCTCAAGAAATCATAATAAGACATAAATTTAAATTTAGCTTTTGGCAAAAAAATAAAATAATTTAATCAATATTAAATTTATTAAATAAAAATTAAATACATTTAAAATAAAAAAAGAAAGTGTTAAGCGCCATCCCGTCTCCTGCGCAAGTCTACGGTTCGTCTGATCCAATTTTAAATGTCAGATAGATAATTGTGCAATGTTTTGGCGACGGATCAACACGAGCCTGTCTCGCTGAAACTGAAACACTTTAGCCCAGTCAGTTTCAGTTCACGAGCCGTCGCCCGCGCGCGCGGCCCAACCGCCCAAACGCGCGCTCCGAACGCCTAGACAACGACTTTCGTATTCTTTATCGTCTCGTTTTCAATCTCGAAATAAACGTGTAGTGACAATAATGCTTTAATACATTATAAGTATCTTTAGTGTGTTTATACAGTATGGAAAGGAAAAGGTGATTTGTTGTGACAAATTGGTTTATTTTATCAAAATTTTTAGCGATCGTTTTTTGTTGCTATACAAACACTTCTAACACTAATAAAATTAATCGTGTTGTTGTTAATTTGTTTTAACATTCGACGTATGTTCTTGACAGCTTAGAGATTGCACGGTGTGGGATTCGTACTCAAAACAATCAACTGCCAAGCTGCCATATCACACATCCACCACTACTAACAATCCATTAAGAAAAGTTGTTTGAAATGAGTTAGCAATGTAGGTAACTTCTAAGATAGGAAGAGCTTCGGGTATCTCATGTCAGGTCAAGGCCTGCAACAATTGCCACGGTCAAGGTCCTTACACTGACATACAAGCCAATTTTACATTCAAAGGAATCTTCGAAAGGGCTGGAGTTTCCGGAGACAAAAATTCGGGACTAAAATTATGGCCTGGATTTGAATAAAACTATTTTGAAAGGATGGATGGGGTGGGGAGTCTAGGAAGGGATGGGGGACGAGGGGTACAGTGAGCTCTGGCTACCCTTAATTACCGGCGGGAACACAACACGATGGTTATTATGGCCGCGGTCTTCTGTAGAGCGGAGGTACTTCCCCAGTCGGACAGCTCATTTCAGACGGGAGATACCGTCGTGTCCTACCTCCTTCAGTAGACTGTAGACCTGAGACTTTTAGCTTACCATCAGGCGAGATGAATTCATATTGACGTGACCAAAAAAAATGGATTGCATTGCGAATGAATGTGTGTTATTTTTTTTTTTTTACATTGAATCCGATGTTTTGGTTGCTTTTAACAGCCATGGTTACAGGGTGACTAAAGATAGTTGGTTGTTTCATAGTTTGAGGTGTGTATATACCAAGAACATTAGAAATTTCCTTGGTATATACCAAAGATGTTGAATCTCCAAAAACCGCGGTAGCCTAGTGTCTGGGTAATGGACTGCTGAGACGAGGTCTCGGGTTCGATCCCAGGTTCACCATGGCACACACCAATGACATTTTCGATGCTTTTCGAAGTTATGTGTGTATTTATCGCAGGTTTATAAGTGCCCGGTTAATAGCAATAGGCTCGCCAAAACATTGGGACCTAAACATAAACTGGCGAAATGTGGGTGCTAGCACCTCTGCCTACCCCTTGGGGGATATAGGCGTGAGTTTATGTTATGTTATGTTGAATCTCGTGGGTTTGACTCCCACATCGAACAACCAGCGGATAGGTATCTATCACGCATCCGAGTGTTAGATGTACTCTTGTACAGATTAATCATTCTAAATATTTCGAAATAGTTTGTTTTCACCTAGAAACCTCGTTTTTTAATATCTTCTAAGAGTTAGTTCTATTGAAGATGATATATTAGTGAGATATGTGGTACGGTGGTGGTATAGAGCATGAATTCCCAAGTTCGATTTAAAATAAAATGCTTGAGAGTCAAGCAAGAGTGATACCAAGTGTCAGTTGACAGAATAAGGTTCGCCGCCTATTAGAGGTTTTTGGATGTTCTTTTTTTTATACCACGTAGGTGACAGACAAGCACACGGCCCACCTGATGGGAAGCGATAACCGTGGCCTATAGACGTGTGCAACACCAAGGGCGTCAGCCACGCGCTGCCAACTCTGAAGGGAAAGGGCGAGGTTAGGAAAGGGTGGGTGCGGGCCGGAACCTCCATGGGTGCGGGCCGGAACCTCCATGGGTGCGGGCCGGAACCTCCGGGTGCGGGCCGGAACCTCCACGTGGTGCACCTGGGCAACGGAGGCGAGCAGCGCCTCCCACTCGCCACGGGAGACGCTGCTGCCTGCGGCCAATCCGGCCGGGGTGGGAGTGGCCCTCTAGAGGGCTGCTCCGAGGCTCTCCACGTGTCCATCTGACTAGCAGATGGCACAGTGGGGAGCGAGCGGGGGGCGAGCTGATTGTCTGCGCGCCGACGGTTGGGTGACAGGACGGCCTCCTGTCACCCTCCACCCCACCGTCGACGAAGTGGCGCGATGCTCACCCCACCCCCCCTTTCGGGGGGTCGAGGGGGCCGTCTTAAAACCGTAGATGGCCCGGGGTCAGCTGGGGTGCGAGGGATATGCCCATTGGGTAACCTTACACCCCGGCTACTAAGGCCCGAGACGGCGTGCGGTTTTAGTCGGTTCGATCCCGACATAACCACCCCCGATGGCCGACGGGGGTGGTATCCATGGGGATTTCCGCACGATAAAAAAAAAAAAAAGGTTAGGAAAGGGTGGGGAGTGGGGAGGCTACTTACCGCCGGGAACACAACACGATGGTTATCATGGCCGTGGTCTTCTGTAGGGTGGAGGTACTTCCTCAATCGGACAGCTCATTTGAGACGGGAGATACCGTCGTGTCCTACCTTCATTTATTTTTTGCTTAATCACGGTTAAACAAAAAGTTTTTTTGCATTTGCAAAAAAGTGACGACATCGTATCTAATAGAAAACAATAGCGATTAGCGATGCCACTTCTATTCTCTTATTAGTTCTATGATTTGTACCTTTTTACGAACTTTTCTCCTGTGAACCTGGATGGGTCAGCTAGTACTGTAATGAAAACTCGTCATACCCAATATTTCTAGCATATCATATGACATAAACTCACGCCATTAACCGGGCACTTATAAACCTGCGATAAATACACACATAACTTCGAAAAGCATCGAAAAGTCATTGGTGTGTGCCATGGTAAACCTTGGATCGAACCCGAGACCTCGTTTCAGCAGTCCATTACCCAGACCACTAGACTACCTCGGTATTGCTTGATACTTCTAGATGTGAGATAGTGTTTGTAAATCCCAAAGATTCGAATGTAAATCTCTCTTCGAAATAAAAGTGTACAATTATTTTTTTAGCCTCATTGTAGCTTACAACGGGTGGTCGTAATAAAATAAACTCTCTCTATTTCTAATGTTTCTAAAATTAATTCGACCTTGATTTAGCACTGTACTTGAACAGAAAACTATGTTTTAATTCATTGCTAGCTTTCCCGACACACTTCGATTGGCCTTAGAATCAAGTTATGTTGGGTAGGTACCTTATCAGTTAAATTGGGGATAATTGGGGATAGGGATGGGTCAAAGCTGTAGATGCCGCCGGCTACGGCACAGTATAACGGTGACCGCCCTTCATCAGGTGGGCCATGCGCTTATCTGCCACCTAAGTGTTATAAAAAAAAACAACGAATAAGGTTCTGGCACAGGTTTTCCTCAAGTCATAGATAGCAGTCAGTCGTGCCTGAAGAAGACAATATACCAATCAATAGCAATATAAATGAGCCTCGGGCCCAAAAATGTAAACTTTGGAAGTAATTGGGATCGATATGAGGATAATGATGACTGAAAAGATATTGTAGTAGAAGTAGAAGGCATACACGTTCGTATTCGGAACGCGGTTCGATGCCTCTTTTATTTGCCGCACCATAAAGACTTGGAATTCTTCACCAATGCATGTGTTTCCTTCCTCCTGTAGTCCCGGGGCCTTTAAGCGGGGCGTGAAAAAGCATTTTGATGAGGCCGTCAAGCTGAGGGCCGCCACTGTAGCACTACCGGTGTATGTAGAGGTGAACCCGGTCCTGAGACTTTACCCTTAACTTAACATCAGGTGAAGTTTGACGTATGCTAAAAAAATCTGCATTTGTGATTATATTCTCATGCAACATTGTCACTTTCTCAGCAAATCATAAAGCGTTACTTATTGTCATTATTTGGCACCGACTGTTACTGCGTCCTTAGCTAACATTATTTTAAATTCTTAACAACGTAGATAATATATTTATTGTTATATATCAGACAAACTAATGTAAACTAATGTTTCCTGTCATTTTATATAAATAGTTTTCGGAAATCCAAAAAATATGTCTAAAGCTATATTATTTTGTCGCATATTCGCTTGCATAGTGTACCTACGACTAGAAAATACTAGTAAGTAATATGACTAGGGGGTACAGAGGAAATTTCTGTGCCCCTACACCCACTGTGTAATGGTTGAAAAAAGAAGTTATCGCGCAATAAATATATATCTATCAATATTTTATATCTTTGCATTACCTGCGACTCCCGCGTTGATGTATTTTAATTTATAGCGACTAAACTTAGCCTTCTTTCCTACGCTCTAGCTAGTCTATCTATATATTTAAATTTCATCAAAATCGATTCAATGACTTGAGCGTGAAAGTGCAAGTGGTGTAACATTATAGTTACTTTCGTATCCATAATAATCGAATGAATTAAATTTTCCTATAATGTAGCATGTCTTTCTAACACCATCAAGTACCTAATTAGTACTAAACTCATTCAATATTAAATTTCTAATTACAAATTTACGCTTAAATCTTTCGAGTTAAATCACCTAAAATCACCTAAATTTACGCTTAAATCTCACAGTCAAATCACCTAAAATCACCTAAATTGACGCTTAAATCTCACAGTCAAATCACCTAAAATCACCTAAATTCGCTTGAGTGTTTAACTGTTGCAATGTTCCGCCCAACGTTTATTCGAGGCTTGAGCCTGGACTCAGCTGATTCCGCCTATGGGGTTACCAGGAGCCGTCGGGCTTCACTGTCGGCCGAGCAGAGAAGGCGGCTGTCCCTACTTCGGACAGGCAGCGTCCACTCACCGCACAGTCCGGTGAGCCACATTTACCATTTGGTACCCTGCCCGAGAAAAGACTGTAATCAGGTATAGTTTAGTATCCTTAGTTTTATAATGTGTTGTGGCTAACTTTGAGCTTTCTTTTTATCTTTTGCTTTTCTCTTATATCTACGCCAAATAATTTGACGATTTGATCAAACAAGTAGTCTAAACTAATATTGATTCATTAACAGCCCGCTGAGTTTCTTGCCGGAGTCTTCTCAGGTCTGGGCCGCGTTTCGAACCGGTGCACAGTGGTCCATTTGCTTATGTAGTTTTAAATATTTTTTTATTTTGACGTTTTGTAAGTTCCGTTTAATGGTCTATACAGAATAAATTATTTTTGACTTTGACTTTATTATAAACTGAAGGGTTTCTTTGGGTGAACGCGCTAAACTCAGGAACTATAGGTCCAAAATGAAGAATCATTAGGAATACAAATTGCTTCAAAATTTATTAGATTTTTTTTTGCGTTGGATAACCCATTTATCTAGGAAGGCTATACATATATCATCACGCTACTATCCAGGGAAGCGCAGCAGTAATCTGATTTATCCGAACAAATCGGGCAACATGATTATACCTAGAACCAAAGACCATGATTAGCACAGAACATTAAAAAAGTTTTCTTATTCTGTGATGATTAGTTATCATGGTCTTTGCTAGAACTGAACTAATAAATTACGTGCATGTATTTGATGAAAATTGATGCCACGGGGGCGAAGCAGGTATGTCACAAGTGAAGCCGAAGGGCATAGCTAGTCATAGATTATATATAATACTCAAAGGGCTGTTGTCATTGGTTGATCAATCCTTTTATTGCTTTTTAGTTGGCCACTTAGTGCACATGCGGGAGCCATTTTTGTCAAGTTATTTGGCGTAGACCTTAGACTGTAATCTGTCATTTACCACGATTGCATTAATTCTACAGTTTGGCCGCTGAGACTATGCGTTCCTGACACATGTCAATTCTTCATGACTAGTTATGTACAATAAATAACTTGTACCTAGAACCGTTCTCTAAACCTGTTCCCGACTTACAATAACATAATAATAATCACAGTCAGCAATATTGTGACAACGTGATTTCATTTTAATTTTAATTTTATTCTAATTTGGCTATCTATCTGCCCTATTTGTTTTTCCAATTTTTAATTTTTAATTTTTTTCATTCTTATTTAATTTTATGTGATTATTAATTGTAATGATGGGTTATTGCCTGAAATAATAAAAAAAAATCATATTCATTTCATTCATTATAAAAATATGATTCATTCTTTCTATTAGCTTGGGTAGGGGCTTATTGCAAAATTACATTATTATAAAATTATAACGTTCTATTTTATATTTTTCAACCAACAGATTATTATTATTAAGATTACTAAAATATGCGGTTACAATTGCCTTGTTATTTTGTCTCATCACTATGAAAGCGAACATTTGACATTACCTTGAAACAGCGCAGTTTGACGTGGTTGGACGTGGTATGACTTTTAAAAACTATTGATTTTATATTTTTAATTAATTAATTGTTAATCATTTTAGCCCAAAATTAATCTGTGTATTCAAAATGAGGATCAGTCACATAACAGAACTTTTAATTTTTAATTAATGAAACGTATGCGCTACAAATTTCTAAGCATTTTGTTTTTTAAATGATTAAAATCCGACCAGAAATGACGAAGTTATCGAAGATTTAAAATCGGCTGTTTTAAAACGCACACTCTCGCTGGATTTTTGTCGATGACGTCATAGCTCACCTCATGTGCGATGCCCTATGATAAACAGGCCGATACGTCAACGAAGAGCCTAAACCGCTGGACCTACAAACTTGAAATTTTGTCAGTAGATGCTTTTTATGTTGTAGGAATCCACTAAGAACGGATTTTTAGAATTTTTACTCCTAAGGTGGCAAAATAAGGTATAAACATTTATATGAAAGTTCTTCATTTTCAATGTTAGACGCATTAAATTTCATATACCTACTTCTGATTAGAAATAAATATACATGTATACCAGCGTTTTCAAAATTTCACTACTAAAGGCGTAAAATAGGCGATGGCTGGTTGCATGAAAGTCCGTTATTTTGAAAGTAAGAAGCACGAAATTTGATACAGCTGCTTCTGGTTAAAAATAAACGTACCCCGGAATCGCGGTTTTTCAAAAATCCACCCCTAAGGGGGCAAATAAGGGTAGAGTGGTTGTATACCTAGACATCCGTTATTTGGGCAAGTGTTCAAGTTTCGATGAAATGATGTCCATTACTTTAGGACTGCACCTCAGCTTACCATCAGGCGGGGTGCAGTCAATTCGGCGGACTGACAAATATAAAAACACCCCCAACCGGGGCGTTTTTTGTTTGAATCGAACTGATTAAAACCGCATGCCGTCTCGGGTTTTCTAGCGCCGAGGTATAAGGTTGCCCAAAAAGGTATGTCCCTCGCATCCCGGCTGACCCGTACCCTCTCCGGCTTCAAGATGTCCCCTCGGGTTTGCGAGCCACGGTGTCTTCTTCTTGCTCTTATCTTTATCTTTATCTTTATCTCCAAAGGCCGACAGGGGTGATATCCGTGGGGATTTCCGCACGGGTTATATAAGTACTTGATTTCCAACATGCCTTAAAATGCTATCGAACCACTACAAATGAAAGAATAAATATTTCATATATTCTTAATACATCTAATAATAGGTGGGACCCGACATCCGAACTGAGCAGTCCGACTGACTGAGGTAGTACCTCCGCCCAACAGAACACCGCAGCTGTTATAACCATAGTGTTGTGTTCCCCAAGGTAAGTAGGGTAGCCAGAGCTCACTGTACCCCTCCTCCCCCCCTCTTCCTAGCCTCTCCACCCCTTCCTAGCCGCCCCCCCCCCTTCCCTTCAGGGTAGGCAGAACCCCTGGTGACACCACGTGTGACACCCCTAGTGTTGCACACGTCCAATAGGCCACGATGACAGCTTCTCATCAGGTGGGCCGTGTGCTTGTCTGCCACCTACATAGTATAAAAAAAAGAAAAAATACTTAATTCTATAATTTAAAAAAAAAATCATGAAATGATTTATCCGAATAGCCCTATATTCTCCATAGCGGCGCGGCGCGGCGGGCGGCGACGCGCGACGATGTGAGCGATGACGTCACAGGGTATTTCTACGCGGTGGCGAGCGTTTTTGAGATTACCGCACTAAAATGGCTATAACTCCGTCATTTTTGATCCGATTCAAATAATTTTTTTACAGAATTTATTGTTTTTTTTAGGTCTATAAAACTGCATACTCAGCTAAAAAAGTGACTGATCCTCATTGGCACAGTAATTAAATTTTTAATTTTATCACTCGTTAATAAACGATATTTAAAATTTTGCCGTAAATTATACACCAGTTCAAAGTTACATCGCCCTTTCGCTCACAACCTGTCAGGAACGCATTCTTTCAGCGATTCTATAATAGTAATAGTTTGCACTTCAATTTCTCTTCTGTTTACTTCTTCTTTGTTCTTAATAATTTATTTGCTTCTGGTAAAATGTGTTTCTTTGCTTCGTCAGAGTTGAAATATTGTGATTGTAACCTTGTTTTTGATATTGTTTTGTTTTAATTTTTAAAAACTAATATTAAGGACGGTAATGATATATTTAAGTCACAATATATTATGGTTATTAATATTACAGCTAGGTAAAACTATTTCGGTTTTAATATGTTATTTATGATGTGGTAGGTTATCACTGTCAAACAAATACATAATGATGTATAATAAATACCTGGCGATGTTATTTATAAGATTTTGTCAAGTGATCAGTTTTCGTACAGACCTTCCCTTCAAAACATCATTAGGTAATAATCCATACTAATATTATAAATGCGAATGCTGTCTGTCTGTCTGTTACGCTTTGACGCCTGAACCGCTGAACTGATTTTAATGAAATTTGGTATAGGAGTAGATTAGAGCTCGAGAATGAACATAGGCTAATGTTTGGTCGCGATAACCGACATCCACGCGGGCGACACCTCGGGCGGAAGCTAGTTAGGTATAATTATTTATCATGATATTCTGATTTTCGTTTTGAATTATAATTTTAAAAAATGAAGTTATTTATTGTAAAAACGTAATTTTACTGAATTATTACGGATGCAAGATAGGATTCGGGAATGTCGCATGCGACGCAGAAAACGGATAAATGCGTAACTGCATCTTCTAAGTTTCGAAATTTCTAACATACAATCACTGATCTGTATCATACAAGACATTACAACCTGCCTCATACATGATTTTGCCTTAAATTACTCACCGACATCAAGAAGCGTTACGTTAAAGACGAGCTATTGATGGATGAACCAGATGTTAACACAATTTTTAATAATCTCGCAAAGCAGCACTCTGACACAACAAAATAAGCTGCATCGGACTATATCGTCGAACACTAATGAGTCATAAAGTACCAAATCAGTAACAAATGGTTGAACCGCAGGTGCACTGCCGTTGTAGGAATGCATAAACTGGGCTATAACTGGCTATAAGAGTGTTTAGTCTGCCTGATATTTGGGTTAAACACCGTTGTGGACATTGCCTATCGATCGAGTGAGAGTTATGAAGGCCAGGCGACGTACCCGTAGGACCTCCAAGTTTGGACCCCATCTGAAAATTGTGCCCGTACGACCCTATTTCAAAAAACGGTGCCCGTACGACCTCATTTTATGAATCTTCTAAAATACAATCGTGCACAAAAGTGTCGCGATGTTTCGACAGCACATTACAAATGTTTTATGCATCACTATTTGGTTCACGTCAAACTTTTCGAGTATTTTACATTGTTGAAGCTCTAGTACGCCAGCAGCGGCTGCGTACGCGCAAGACAAACGACGTTACACCTAAGCGACCTCTTGCGTAAATATTATTGTTTTAGGGATTCGTATTTTTAAATTATGTCTTGTTTACACTACTGCTAAAAATTGTTGAGAAATTATAGGTTTCCATAAAACATTTTTTATGGGAATTGAAAATGTAGGGCATTGATTGATCGGTTTACGTACACGTTAGTGACGTCACACCATTAAAATAATCAAAAGTTCATTGTTTTATTGGTAATAGGCTCGCGTTTGACCACGATCTCACCTGTTGGTAAATAATGATGTGATCATTATTTACCAACATTTTCTTCTAGGCAAGCGTGCTCGCTTGCCTAGAAGAAAACTATTCACTCTAGACTTGAAGACTCCCAGGTTGTAGCTTTTCGGAAATACAGACTCAAGCAGGGCATTCCACTCTTTAGCAGTACACGAACTATTAGGTAATCGGTGGCAGTACGCACGATGAACGTACTGCCAAAACGTTTTGTGCGTATGAGTGGGATATCCACCATGTACCGGTGACGCGTTGCCGTACGTTCGGTGATGAAAGGGGCTTGGAGGAATTAGGTTATGCAATTCCAGCGCACATTCCTCGTTCTTTTTAAATATTCTTTTTAAATAACTAGTAGTTATGTGTTAATCGAAATTCAACTATTGCTGCAAACTAGCAACTCAAAGACTGGGGTAAGAGATCGTTCATAGGCCACAATGACCGCTACTCATCAGCTAGGCTGTGTGCTTATCTGCCACCTTAGTGATATAAAAAAAACCTGCTGATCAAATTCTATATCCACCTACTAGAGAGTATCTTTAGGTTTCATACTGCTATCCCGGTGACGTCTAAAAATTCTTTTTGAACGATGTCGATGTGGGCGATGGTAATCGCTTCGCAAGTCGTATAATTATTTGATCTTAGTCAACGATTTTATATATTACTTAGGTGAATAAAACGATATGCCAAATATTTGAACTTCGCTCCTAATTTAGGAGCTGCCACCTACACCTTCAGGAGTATAGCCTTTATATAAAAAAAAAACTTTTTTAAAGTCGTCTTCATATTTTTAATAATGGTAAAAAGTAATATTAGGAGCTGAAGTATGAAATTGCCGATTAGTACTTTTTTATACCACTGAGGTAGCAGACACGCACACGGCCCACCTGATGGAAAGTGGTTACCGTGGCCTATGGACGTAAACAACACCAAGTGTTTCTTATTCTACGATTTTACATAATTATTTATTTATTAAAAATATTTTTGTCCTCGTTGTTTATAAAGTGCTGCCATTATGCCTTTACGACTGAACTCTGGGTATCTAGATACGACAAACTGTGTGAAAACATTTTGTAATCCTCCACACTCCACACTCCACATATCGACAATTTTAGGACTCCTAAAATTGTCGATATATGGAGGATTCTGCAATCGTTATCTTGATTTGGGCTGATAAGGACATTCTAAAAGACCCTTTCATTTCTTTAAGTATGTATGAACCAGTAGATCAGCAGCCCTAGCTCATAACAAATGTCATTACAGTCCTAGACTGGTACTGGATATCCTATTAGCTCATCGGTTAATAACCCCTAGGCTTTCGATTTTATAGGCGTTAAAAGCAGATATATGCAAATGCAGAAGGCAGTTCTCCTCAATAAGACAAAGACACAAGACTAATCTATTTTCAGATAATGTTTTGGGTATGTATTTCCAACATACCCAAAACATTATCTGATTATAGATTGGTAGTTACATTAAAATAAAAACTAAAAACTAAACAAAATAAATATTTAGATACATGGCGTCAAAAAATTCCTCCGCATCATCGCTGACTGGTAATGTGCCCAGAAGGCTGGCAGCATTGCCACGCTGAATGGCAATGCTGATTCTCTGTGCAAGATTAGTAGTTAAATAAAAAAGAATACAATTAACTACTAAGTAGTATACTTTCAGATAAAATGCATAGCATGGGACTGCTAAACTAAATAAATTAATTCATGTTTACACACATTTGCACAGAGCCCTGAAGTACTCGTAGCATTCAAATATTTGATCATCACGCTAAACAGGTAGATCAAATTGGTCCAAAACAAATACAGGATGACCGTTCTTTCCAGTTGAGTAGTGTCCACTTAAGGGGCCCGATTCACTAAACTTACCTTATATGAGAACGTGTTTTCAAAGTTTGCGAAAGTTTATAAAATTGCAATGTCTAAATTTTTTTGTAAACGAATCAAACTATGAGTGATTCTGAAGATCACGGAAACGTTTGTTTTGACAGATCATGCAGAATACCGAAGTTATTTCTTCATTTTTCCTTTGAAATCACGCGTTTCAAAAACGTGGCGCTACTGAATCGGGCACCTGGACGGATATGAGAACGGCTAAAGAGTGATATTTGCTGAGTTTACGACTGAAACTATTGTGCGATTATTTGATAATAATATATTTTTAGTGACGCACATGTACACACGTACGACCCTAATTTATGCGAAATGTTCAGGAAATTGTCGCCTAGTCTTTCCTAAATTATATTTGTGTTTTAATATGTTACGTAAAATGTATTTAAATTATGACTGAGTGCCTATTAGTTTTATGGCATTTACGTGATGACTGACGTCTAGTGGATTCGATACCGACAGCAAAATTTGATCATTTCAGCCTAAATTATGGCACAAAGCTTTCCTTAGGTTTATCTTAAAAAAATGCACAATTTGATTATGTACATGAGTCTCACTGCCAGAATTACATGTATACCTACCTACTCAGTCAACATACAAGAAATTTTATGTCAGGCAATAACCTAACGCTGCTTAGTTTAACCCTTTAATTCCGAGCAAAAAATAGGCCGTCCTTGATTTCACGTTCTGTAAACTTAGACGGTTTTTTTTATATGGATTTTTTTTGCTCGGTAGCTCCGAGTCTTTATTTCTGGTGACGATTACGGAAAGGATTACGGAAAGAATACAGAGACGGCGATTCTATACATTTCTGCTTCGCCGTTTTCTGCTGATCAGAGAAATACTTACGCCATGAAACTGAGTCCCAAAACATGGGCTACTACCGCCTCGGAATAACATTAGCCGAAAGCAGCACGCCTTTCTGAAGCGATGGATGAGAGGCGTTGTTGCTCTCGTTAATGAGTCCCTAGAACTTTACTAGAACATAAAAGAAAAACATAAACCGGTAAGTCCTTGGTTTCACAGTAAAAATTGTTTTAATTCTTACTGATACCGTAAAACTACGTCGCTAAATTGATAACACGCGAAAATTTCAAAAGAAAGGACAAGGCCGACACTTAACATCAGCTTCCTTGTTTATTCACTTTGAAATTTTAGTGTTCTTTTTATGTCGGACACGTCAACATGACTTCACCTCGCCTGATGGTAAGCTAAACGCAAAGTCTCTGGAATGGGAGTCTCCATTGCAAACACCGATAGTGCCACAATTAGGTTTGCCAGATGTCCGGTTATGGACCGGACGGTCCGGTTTTTCATAAACTTGTCCAGTTAAGAAAATCTACGTAAACCGGACAAAATACTGTTCGGTTTTCACTTAAAAATGCTAGTTTAATTACTAATAATTACACTTGAACCGCTCTCAAACCTTTCTCCATTTTCTAACTCCGCAAAAAAACGCGAAGAATATTGAAGGAGTGCTTTAATTATTTTGAATGTGAATACAGAAAAGTTATACGAAACGTGCCTACAAGAAGGCTCGATTCATTTAAAACTTTTGACAGAATACCCTTGTCATGGGTGTTGTACCTTTGCCAAAAAAAAAATGAAATTGAAGAAATTAGTATGTTAACTTTGCATACCTATATAGATAGGAGAATTTCGAGTATCTAGGAAGGGTCCAGGTAACTAATTTGGACTGAATAAACATTCAACAGAAAAGAGAAATCCCATAGTCGTTTTATATAATAAAGTGAAGGGAAACCATGAGCTGTTAATGAATATATTGCGGACTGAACTTCTGTTTAGTCTGGTAGTAATTTTTAACCGACTTTGAAAATAGAAGGAAGTTCTCTATTCATTGGAAAATTTGTGCAAATCTAAACTAGAATTACATAACATCCTTTTTTATTGGGCAGAAATTCCTACTGGTACCACCCCCGTCGGCCATCGGGGGTGGTTATGTCGAAATCGAACCGATTAAGACCGCACGCCGTTTCGGGTCTCAATTACCGGGGTGTAAGGTTACCCAATAGGCAAATCCCTCGCACACGTGCTGACCCTGGACCATCTAACGTTTTAAGAAGCCCTCTACCCCTCGAAGGGGGGTAGGGGCCCACACTGTCTGGCCGATGGGATGTAGTGTGACAAGCAATTTTTTTCGTAAGTGTCAGTATTGAGACCCTGTATGATAGGACTCAGCGCTAACCCATTTCTTCATCTACCAAATACCTTTCAACTCCTCTAAATTTACGTTTATATGTTTATACAAAACTGTTAGTAGATTTTTACGAAATTTCCCGGGAAACGCATAAAACATCGCAACAACAATTGATAACACATCTCACGAAACAACTGAAACGACAATTAGGAGACTCGTGATTTATACTCAGCTGGCCGCGAAGAATAGTTCGGTAGGAACTTGATAAACAATGTGTTTGTGCGTCACTGGGATGTACGAATATGTGTGTACACTGCTTTAGATAAAGGGCACCGGACTGGGAATTTTGGTTTGAGGATTATTTATGGAGACTTCAAACGAACACACGCTGTACAAGTACATTGCATTTTTTAGAACACCTTCTATCTTTGTTAAGATATAAAAACCTTCGTATCACAGTGTTTGTAATGTAATGTCATTCGATACGGCTCAACCGATTCTTATAACATTTTTCGGTGTATATTTGGAGTTGTTAGAATCCTATTCTTCTCCAAATATACAACAAAATCGACAGTCGTCATTAGGTAGGTAATTAATAGGTCTTTATATTCTTGCAAAAGACCCATTAATTAATGACGATATTAGCATTTTTGTATGAATAAGATTACATTGCGTTACTTTGAAATATCTGAATGGCCTACCTATAAAACATAATAATATTAATAAATTGTTTGTTTGTTCGTATTTTTTATGAATTGCAGTATCATTCATCCAATGGCTATAAAAACTTAGTCAACTAAAGCCGTCCGCTGCGTTTGACGACTGCATAATGTAAGCTCATTCATGTATTTTACGACTTTCTACGACATTCTACGACATTCTACGACTTTCTACGACATTCTACGACACTCTACGACATTCTACGAAATCTTACCTCTTGTTTGTTTGTTCGTCTTCTTTCATTTGGTGTGTACCCAGCATTACAGTGTTTATAAGTTATTACTGGTAATTACAAAACATCTAAAAAATTTACTATCCGATTGGCAACTGACATATTAACTGAAAGTTATTGGTCATAACAAAATGTATGAAAAACAATAGGTATTGACACCTGCTTGAGAACAATATGTGTGTTCAAGGTTATACAGAATACACTAATAGCTTTCTAAGGGAACATTAGAATTGTAATAAAAACAGCTTGTTGGCTTCTTTCTATCTTGTTGACTTTGAAATTCAATCTTGACATTTAGATGGTGGACTGGGAATACTGTTTGCTTTACGTCAGCCCTCTCAGTCGTAACTCGTAAAAGATGCAACGTAGGTGTTAATTTCTGTCACCTTCTTAGACGCAATTTGATGGGCAGTGTCAGTTTGTGGTGAACTCGAATTTTATAAAAGAAAGTTGTGTTAGTTACACTATTTATAACTCAAGAACGGCTGAACCGATTTGGCTGAAAATTGGTAGGGAGGTAGCTTAGAACCAGGAAACGGACATAACATAAGTACTTTTATCACTGTCAGGGGTAGGTACCGAAGACCGGGTGAAGTGAAAGAGAAATCCAAAGCACGATTTTTTTTATGCTACGTAGGTGGCAGACAAGCACACGGCCCACCTGATGGGAAGCGCTCACCGTAGCCTATGAACGTGTGCAATACCGAGTGTGTCACACACGCGCTGCCTACCCTGAAGTGAAGTGGGAGCGAGGGGAAGGGAGGCTAGGAAGGGTACAGTGAGCTCTGGCTACCCTACTTACCGACGGGAACACAACACGTTGGTTATTATGGCCGCGGTGTTCTGTAGGGTAAAGGCGGACGGCAGATACCGTCGTGTTCTACTTCCTTCAAGGATCCAATAGCTGCTTATAGGTTATCCCATATTGCGTGGGATCAAAATACCTCCTTCTTTATTATGTAGGAATGTGAGTATATGAAAATATTGTGATAGCAGTAAAATTAAATTGGAATCGACCCGACTCTTTGATAACCTTCAATATTAGATATATCGCTCCGACATTGCGACGTGTAACCAAACATACAAGCCCACTCGTAACTCTTGCAGACACAATAAACTTGTGCGTGCGAACGTCAAGTTTACGATGATATAAATAAGTTGTAATGATAGTGGGTCTAGGCTGGCGTTATTTGGCAACAGCTGTTACGTTGACACGATCTTAGGCTACATTCTAAGAGCGCTTATGCACTGCGTTTTAGTCTGCCGGGTTTCATGCCCCCGGTTTTCATGAATACATGAGGGCCTATTCTCGTAATAAAATATGAATGTTCAAAATTCAGTGCCGATCTCATCTCGATTTCATAAATGTCAAGAAAGTTTTCTTGTTACAAAGTTTTCAACATCCAATATTATAACGTGATTGTGACTGAATCGTGACCGAAAGTTGAAAAAAGGGTATTTTGCGTCTTGGAAATATATCATTATAACCCCTGACCAGCCCATAATATTGTGATCATAAACTTAGATACCACATGACTGTAATTGATAAGAAATTGTAATGCGAATAAAACGTAATTCATATTCTCTTCTATGTAAGTATGCTCAAGTATGCGTCAAGTTTGACATTGTTGAGATCGAGATGAGATCGGAACTGAATTTTGAACATTTAGGGAGAGGCCAGCAGCAAGAAGTATAAGGAAATTATTGCTTTATTAAATGTAACAATAAGTCAATGTATTGAAAATAATAATATCCGTTCTCTTCGGATTCTGTTGTTTGCAGTGTGTAAACTCCCTAAAGGCTGTCATATTGTGTGATATATACGAGTGCATGAATGACCGTAAGCAACTTTGTATGTTTAGATTAGATTTAAATATTTGCTAATAATAATTAGTTTCATGAATAGTGAGCTCAATAATTGCTGAAAAACATATTTTAAGAGTAGTTTATAAAATATCATGTCGTAGGTAGCTATACCTACCTATATACCTACCTAATTACAATTTTTTATTAAAAAAACCTTTTTGTAAACTGAACTTTTATTAAATACTAACAGTCCCGACAAACTTCGTTTTATCTTGCAGCTGAATTAAATAAAATAAAAGTAATGTTGTCACTCGTTGAACATAGTCTAAACGTTGAACATTAGTCTAAACTTGGAGAATGTCATCGCAATCGGCAGCGGGCTGTGTCAAATTTGACTGGCAAGCAAGGATATTATAAAAAAAAAATAAGAAAATAAGAAAAAGAACAAGGAAATTTGTAATGTTCTTGCTGGCAAGATTTGATTACAGTCAACAGACAAGTGAAAGTAAATAAAATCTTATAAAAATACCAATAAAACAAAACGTGTTGTTTTAATTTCATTCTTTTATTAGTCTCCAATAAATCGGTGGCGCGTACTGTGGCGTAGTGGTTCATCGCCGGCACCGAACGTTATGTATATTGGCTCGTTCGTGTAATAACAAACATTGTTTCACTGTTTACAATACCATACGACCAGGGATACTTGTGGAGTAAGATGTTTTGTGAATAAATAGCGCGGCAGTAACAAAAGCAAGCGAAACTGTTAACTTCATACCTGTTAAATTCGTTGCGTCTAGTACACAATGGCGCATGTTGGGCCACGACAAGCCATCGCTATTGTGTACCCCTGTACATTCATTTTCATTCGCTCTACAAAATATAATTTAATTTTAGATTTTAAACTGATAACAATGCTGCTGATTCTGTTGTTACATCTCTAAACTTAAAATTCTCTAAAACTTTCTAACTGCGTCTGTTTCTTTCATTATCAGATAGAAAAGGACAGATGACTTATGTTAGTGAACACCCGTCAAATTAAGTACGCGCCTTGACAGTACCCTTCAATTTTAGTAGACATCTACGAACATGCGACTTAACTTACTACGCACCAACAACTGTAACAACAGAATTAGCAGCAGTAAGTCCAAAATTAAATGATATTTTTTTAAAATGTCATTGGCATGATAGAATCGAGGCTTGTTGTAACAGAATTGAGACCCTGGATATTACAAATATGTCTCAAGACGTAGGTATGTATAATAGGAGATATAAAAAAATCTAATTTGATGTAGTCTGGTGGCCTAATAACCACTCGTATGAATGTTAATCTGTTTTTATTACACGTTTTAACACTATCATGACGTGTTTGAGACTTGGCACTTGCCACTTTAGTGTCGCGCACGTAATTAGAGCACAGGTGGGTGACATTGTCACTCTGCATGACTGAATAACAATCGTCTGTGTCAAGTGTACACTTTCATTTGTTCGGTTTCGGTTTTGTTTGTAATATTTGCATAGCAATATTTGCTGTAAAGGCCAAGGCGAAGGTTTAGGGTAGAATCACCCAAATCTACATAGGTACTTAATTAAATTACAGTTTGGACACTGTGGACGAAATAAATTTATGATTGTAATGAATAAGAATCGAACCGGCGACTTCGGATTTAGCAATTTCAGAGATTACCTCATTTAAACAGACAAAATACATGAAATATAAAAAAACGTGGTTTGTTCTTAGTGTCATGTTTACATTCATATGCAAATGATTAGGCAAATATTAAACATCTATTATTTTAAATGAAATATTGAAGTGTATGTTAATAACAAACAAACACTTTACTATTAATTATTTCTTTTATATAATTACTAGCTGACCCGGCAAACGTTGTTTTGCACTTTAAGGGTAAACAACCCTTATCACTTGGGGTATTGAAAGTATATAGGTAGCCGATTCTCAGACCTACTGAATACGCATATAAAATTTGGTAAAAATAGGTAAAGCCGTTTCGGAGGAGACATTGTGACATGGAAATTTTATATTAAGTATTAGATAGATTACGAGTTCTGCAGTAGTAGTGTATTGTTAGTGCACTGCCACCCAATAAACAACTAAGTATGAATAATTATAATTTCAAACGTCTTTCCGCCACGTATAGAATTCAATGAATATCACATAAAACCACCGAGTAGCTTTGGCAGAACGTTTTACGAGGATCAACGCATGGATATTACGAAGTTTTATCGCCTTGTATAACGGGAACAAACCGCAAACGACGTGACACGTCACGTCATGGTTCACTACTAGTTGCAGATGTTATGGTAGGCACACACGTTCGAGTAGTACACTCGCGCTTGTCTTGAGCAAGTCTAGAATTGCACAAGTGTTGATTAGAAGATACTAGGACAAAATGGCCGCCACGCAAGTTCCAGTGCACTTTTTTTTGATACTATTTAGATGGGAGACAAGTACACGGCTCATTTGATGGTAAGCGGTCACTGTGGCTTATGGACGTGTGCAACATCAGGGGTATCACACTGGGTGCGGGCCGGAACCTCCACGTGGTGCACCTGGGCAACGGAGGCAAGCAGCGCCTCCCACTCGCCACGGGAGACGCTGCTGCCTGCGGCCAATCCGGCCGGGGTGGGAGTGGCCCTCTAGAGAGCTGCTCCGAGGCTCTCCACGTGTCCCTCTGACTAGCAGATGGCACAGTGGGGAGCGAGCGGGGGACGAGCTGATTGTCTGCGCGCCGACGGTTGGGTGACAGGACGGCCTCCTGTCACCCTACACCCCACCGTCGGCGAAGTGGCGCGATGCTCGCCCCACCCCCCCTTCGGGGGGTTGAGGGGGCCATCTTAAAACCGTAGATGGCCCGGGGTCAGCTGGGGTGCGAGGGATATGCCCATTGGGTAACCTTACACCCCGGTTACTAAGGCCCGAGACGGCGTGCGGTTTTAGTCGGTTCGATCCCGACATAACCACCCCCGATGGCCGACGGGGGTGGTATCCATGGGGATTTCCGCACGATAAAAAAAAAAAAGGGGTATCACACTCGCGCTGCCGACCCTGAAAGGGGAAAGGGGGCTAGGAAGGGGTAGGGTAGAGAAGCTAGGAAGGGATGGCGTGGGGGATGAGCGGCTTGACGGACTCATCAAATGCTTTTTCATACCCTGCAGGGACTCAGGACTATAGGAGGAAGGAAACACATGCGCTGGTAAATAATTTCAAGTCATTATGGTGCGGAAAAGAAAAGAGGCACAAAACCGCTTGGTTCTTGATGGAATTGTTTGCACTGTGTGATGGTGATACCTCAGCCTGGCACGTTGAGTAATATTCGTGGACACAAGTTACAACTTTTTACAACGAGCATGGACTCAAACCCGCTAACTCTAACATAACAGTACCTATGCCACTGGCTGCCAGGTGGGAAAGTGACATTTTCGCTATTGCAAGTGTTTATACGACATGGTAACCCATTTTCCATTAAGTGGTCCCACAGAACAAAGAAAAATCCTGGTTTTTTAATGTTCTGTGAGTGGTCCAGATAAAAAGTAGCTTGAAAATTCCTCGTGAAGAACAAACGGACAGACAAACATTGATATACTTATGTGTGATGTGATGTGTTTGATACGGTCTAGCCTTTGTTGTGGTGTGATGGTAAATATAGGACTTGTGCGCAAACGATTTGCCCGTAATGCGTCAGTGAAATAAGGAGAAAAGTTATTCTAGAAATATCCATTCTGAAAAAAGGCGGTTGTTGCTCGAAAATAAATTTTCCTACAACCAGAAAAAGTGAGTTTACCCGCAAATTGCTTTTCCAACCTTCTCTCCTTTTCGATACAGAGCAACAAGGTGCAACGTGGCTCTAAGGTATCAGCACCGATCTGCCTGCGGCCAATCCGGCTGGGGTGGGAGTGGCCCTCTAGAGGGCTGCTCCGAGGCTCTCCACGTGTCCATCCGCTAATCAGAGGATTAGCAGATGGCACAGTGGGGAGCGAGCGGGGGGCGAGCTGATTGTCTGCGCGCCGACGGTTGGGTGACAGGACGGCCTCCTGTCACCCTACACCCCACCGTCAGCGAAGTGGCGCGATGCTCGCCCCACCCCCCTTTCGGGGGGTCGAGGGGGCCATCTTAAAACCGTAGATGGCCCGGGGTCAGCTGGGGTGCGAGGGATATGCCCATTGGGTTAACCTTACACCCCGGTTACTAAGGCCCGAGACGGCGTGCGGTTTTAGTCGGTTCGATCCCGACATAACCACCCCCGATGGCCGACGGGGGTGGTATCCATGGGGATTTCCGCACGATATAAAAAAAAAAAGGTATCAGCACCGATTATGGTATCAGTCTCAAACGGTGCAAACAATTCCACCAACATTTGATAATGCAGTTAAGCTAAGGGTCACTTTTGTAGCATAATATGACTGACTGAAACTTTAATTTTAGCTTGCCAACGGATGAGGTGAAGTCATATTGACATGAACAATTAAAAAAAACATTGCTTCTGAATTAAATGACTATTAAAAAAAGATAGTAAACAAGTGTTTGCATTTCTTTCGTATCATTGTAAAATGACAATAATAGCAACACTGGTCATAGAGGAAGTTAAACATTTAAATGAGAAACTTCTCAATAGGTAATTGTCTAAGTCACAATTTGTGTCTAGAATTTCTAGAGAGATTATAGCTAATTGAAGTTTATTCTCGTTAGTTTCAATGTTGTATAAGAGTGGGTTTACATGAAGTCGTTAAAGCACTTATTTTGTTTTTCCTAAACCTAAAACGCAATTGGGTTAGTTTGTCAGGTCAGGCACCCGATTTGCAATAACTCGATCTGTCAAAATAAAATATTTGTAAGGTTATCAAAACTTGACCCGAGACGGCGTGCGGTTTTAGTCGATTCTAGTCTGACGGCCTCTGTAGCGTTGCGGTAGTACACGCGACTGCTACGCAGGGGCGCGGGTTCAATTCCCGCTCAGTGCAAATACTTGTGTGCATGTATTATTATTTACATTATTTATTAGTCATTAATTATTTGCATTAGTCTGGGTGTTTCTATGTATAATAAGTAGACATGTATTTACAAAAAAAAAAGTATTTAAGTATCAGCATTCTAGAACCCATAACACAAGCTAGTTAAACTAAACTTACTTTGGGTCTAGATAGCGATGTGTAGAATGTCGTAGAATATTTATTTATTATTATTTATTATATAAAGGTATGAATTTTGTTGGGTTGGGTTGTTGTTGTTGGGTTTCCATAATCCCTTTTGTCAGCATGTAAACCCACACTAAACATAGCCCGCGTACTAAATAGAATAATTGCATATGACAGAAGAAACGATTCAGTTATTTTTAGATCACTGCCACACTTCACGAGCAGTTGTTTCGTAAAAATAGTTTGAATGTTTTGCGAAGATATATCGATTTTTTTCTGTAAATAAAAAATACTGCCGTTGACTGTCTTATTGAAATTTCTGGGCCTCGTTTTTTTTATATCGGTCTCATCAATGTGACTTCACCTCGCCTGATAGTAAGCTAAAGTTAAAGCCCAAGGGGTCCCCATTACATACTCTGACGGTGCCATAATGGTGGCCTTCAACTTGACGGCCTCATCTAAATGCTTTTTCAGGCCCCGCTTAAAAGACCCGGGACTGTAGGATCCGTGTAGATATGTAGTAGTGACCCCCGGTCCCGAGACCTTTAGTTTACCAACAGGCGAGGTAAAGTCATGTTGACGTGACTAATAGAAAAAAAGTGTATTATTTCGATGCCGAGTATTATATAGGCCAAATCTTCAGATAGCTTTTAACGATATGCTAAATCTATGTGATATTTATCTTTAAATACATATAAATAGCATCGACGTGTCCGCCCGTGTTTATAAGCTAAATATTTACACAAAAGCTCGTTATCTGTTTATAATACATTTAAAACATAAATTATACATTTAAGAGTTCTGTTTATGTCACAAATATTCGAACTAGAAGGAATTTTTATTAATGAATCATTCGTTTGAAGTTTCTTTCAATAATATTTATTTTAATCTGTTTAGTTTTTAGTATGGAAGCGCTCACGGGTATCATCTCTGAACTACAATTCGTGGTTCTTTAATCGAAGTTTGAAAAACAAGAATCTATTGCCCTTTTTATTTATGTCACGTCAATTTAACTAGTGGTTACTCCACCTGATGGTAAGCTAAAGGTAAAGTGTTAGGAAAGGGGATCTACATGATGTCATTAACTAATGAACCTTTGAATTATGTACTTAGTTATCATATTCACATCAAGGGAGCCGTGTGCTTGCTTAATACTTTAGTAGAAAAAATGTAAAACCTCCTCCTTATTGAAGTCGGTTAAAAAATATATGCATTGAGGGCCAATTCTCGTAATGAAAATATTTTGAAAATTCATTCTCAGTCTACTCACGATCTCATGAGAATTTGAAATTTTACCTTTTTTGACATTTCAGAGAACGTCATGAGATTGAGACTAGACAGAGACTGAATTTTCCAAATATTATCATTTCGAGAATTCGCTCTCTGGTCAAAGACCTCCGTTATCTAGCACAAACAGGATTCTATCAAGAGTAAATCGTAATAAATCTAACTGCGCAGACAAAACAGGTGACTACATACAGTCACTTCAATTGTAAACACATCAACCACTTAGGAGACGTGGGTTCGCTCAATGGAAATAGCCTGCGCACGAGTTCACTTCTGACCAATTACCACCAATTACGTTAGAAATATGTCGCCGTCCCGTCCCTAAGAATAGATGGCCGAGCCCCCACGTTATGTAATACATATTCATAACTGCGTTGAGGTATTTGTTGTGAAAATACATACATATAAATAACACCATCTAGCGAAAAAATGTCAAACTGGCATGATTCTGTATCGCACTTTGAAAGTTTTCAATCAACGAAATGAATGTTTTTTTTCAGGTATTTTTAAAAAATATTTTTTTAAATCTTTTATAGGCTGTATCTCCGTAATTGAAACTGTTAGTTCGCAACTTTAATGACAATGCCTGGGGCTAATTTGTACTTTTGGTTATGAATTATTCTAATAGATTAAGAAGTTTCAAAATATCATATCATTGGAAAATATCATAATATCATACGGTGCAGTTCATACCATCGCGAATCAAGCGGTTTGGTGATTCCTTCCTCGTACGATAAAGAAGTGGAATGCTTTATCTACCCTCGCACGTGTTCCCTTCCTCTTATAGTCCCGGGTTCTTTAAGCGGGGCGTGAAAAAGCATATGTCAAGGCCGTCTGACTAGAGATTACCATTCTAGAGGCATCTCTTGGGTATGG
This sequence comes from Lithosia quadra, assembly GCA_963576445.1. Classification (NCBI taxonomy): domain Eukaryota; kingdom Metazoa; phylum Arthropoda; class Insecta; order Lepidoptera; family Erebidae; genus Lithosia; species Lithosia quadra. The sequence continues at coordinate 16,857,462 of OY754879.1, forward strand.
TGGCCATTACTTTAGGACTGCACTTCAGCTTACCATCCGGCGGACTTATTAAAAAAAATCATGCCCAACAATTTCGCAGCGACACCAAGCGGAAAATCCCAGAATTACCAGCGTAATGCTCCGTTTCAGCTGTTTTCAGTGAACGTTGAAATGTTCTGAAAGCTTCAGGGTATATGAAAAAGATGGCGCTTGCAACTTTTAGTAGTTACTGGATGTATTCTTGCAAAAAAATAATTAACGTAGGTATTTTTATCAACAATGAATAAGGAATACTTACTAATTTCGTAATTAAAATTGAAAATTCTAGGGCTCTTCAAGAAGGACATATAAGATTCTTACAGGGTTGGCAGCGCGAGTGTGATGCCCCTGGTATTGTACACGTCCATAGGCTACGGTGACTGCTTCCCAACAGGTGGGCCGTGTGCTTGTCTGCCACCTAAGTGGTATAAAAAAGAATTTTTCGGTACAGTCATTACTACGTAGTGGGTAGCCACTCGTATTGAACCGAACAGAAATTGCGGGATATTGTACAGCTAGTCTTGTATTTCTTCACCGTCAACAAAATAATGTGATAAATTCTTTAGTAATGCTCGTGTACCGTTAAAATAGAAACATTAAATTTAATCTTATGATGAAAGCAGTGATCGAGATGAAAACATCTAGAAATTATTACTTTGAAGTAGTGAAGTATAAAGTAATAACTGTATATCAGTGATATTGATAGAGCCTTAAAATACCATCAAAGGAAATGTAAAACAAGCAAATTATATTATGTGTAAAGAGTAGACTTTGATATCTTGCCAGGTAGCCATTGATGATAACATCCATTAGAAGTCAGTTTCTAGAAATAATTGTCCGACTGGGGTAGTACCTCCGCCCTACAGAACACCGCGGCCATAATAACCATCGAGTTGTGTTCCCGCCGGTAAGTAGGGTAGCCAGAGCTCAATTTACCCCTCCTCCTCCCATCCCTTCCTAGCCTCCACACCCCTTCCCAGCCCTCCCCCCTTCCCTTCAGGGTAGGCAGCGCGTTTGTGACACCTTTAGTGTTGCACACGTTCATAGGCCACGGTGACCGCTTCCCATCAGGTGGGCCGTGTGCTTGTCTGGCACCTAAGTAGGTAGTATAAATTAAAAAAAAAAGGTACTACCCCAGTCGGACTGCTCATTTCGGACGGGAGATACATACCGTCGTGTCCTACCTCCATTATAGAAAGAATAATTTGCTCGAGTTTCGTAGCTAAGTGGTAACCGAATAAGTAATACATTGCGAGGTTAGGCAATACTAGCCAGTCAGTCTTAGGATGGGTGACCATTCTTAACACATCAAGACCTCTCCATGCCTTGGAGAGCACGTTAAGTCGTCGGTCCAAATTGCAATACGAACACCTAATATCAGTCGTTACGGGCCGTTGGAGGCCCAAAAAGACCGACAATTGGTTGAACTACAGAACTAAGATATCGCCAATGGTTTGTGGGTCCATCAGGTGAGATTGTGGTCAAACGCGAGCCTATCGACTGTATAAAAAAAAGTTTTTTTTTTTTTTTTTTTATTCATGATAGGCTTACGTTTGACCTCAATCTCACCTGATGGTAAGTGACGATGTGGTCTACGATGAATCACGCTTGCCTAAAAGGAACCTATTCACTCGTGACTTGAAAACTCCCAGTTTCCAAGTTCCCAGTTTGAAAGAATTGAGAATTTTGGAATCGGAATGTTGGCATACGCTCTTAACTCCAAGATAGGTAATGAGGTACGGACAATACACCCCCAGATATCGCCATTAACTACATCTTCCATGCAGAGTTTCCTACGCAGCCGTCCGCCATTGAAGGAAGAGCCAATTACGGCTGACCTAATTACTCAGCAATTGAGTGCGCTGGCATACGGCGCTAGGAGCGCATGTTCGATGTTTGTTTAAGAGCACTTAGTTTCACCTAATTCGCTTTGTTACTATTTTAATAAGTAGGTACAGTCAGCGACAGAAGTAGATGTTGATTGCACAGATTTCAAAGTTCAAAATTAGAATGTAATTGATAAATAATATTCCGCGCATGCTTAGGCCGTGGAATCTCTCTGCTGTGGTTTTCCCTAGCGTCTGTAATATAGGGTTATTCAAGAAGAGAATTATAGAGGTTTTTACAGTGTCGGCAGCGCGAGTGTGACGCCCCTAACACCAGTAATGCTGCACTGCGATGATGATAATGAGTAATGACTTACGTTAGTTGCACTTCCCAGAATTAATTTCTAATTACCGGCACTACTTATCGAATGGTGTAAAAATCAAAGAGGGGACGTTTTTAAAGGTTAATGGGTTCGATTTCCGGCTAGGAAAATATTTAAAAAAAATCAAGTAATGCAGTTTTAGATTTCAACAAAATTCACTATTCGTCATTCCATTCACGCCCAGTTGAAAATTCACCATGTACACATAATATACGGTTGAAATATAGGTATATACTTGTTTTAAATATTCAATTCAAAAATCTCTTTAACCCAACCTTGTATCTTTGCTTCGAGCAATGAATCGATGAGATGAGAGACCTCATTCTGTCAATGGTGAGAAGAACTTAATTAATAGAAACTGGTGCACCTACTCGCAGCCCTGAGAACTATCTAGGGCGAGTGGAGGAAGACAATATAAAACTTATAGGTACTGGAACTGGATACAAGTCGATCGAATGCTCGAGTTATTCTTTCTTTACCGCACTACCCGCACACGTGTTTTCTTATTCTTACTATCTTGGGTTCTTTAAGCGAGACGTGAAAAGACATCTGTCTAGGCCGTCAACGCAGGGACCGCCGCTGTTTTGGGACGAATGGTGTCTTGAATGGCGGTCATCATAACTCAAAAACGGCCGAACCGATTTGGCTGAAAATTTGTAGGGAGTTAGCTTAGAACCAGGAGACGGATATAGGATAGGTACTTTTTATCCTTTTTTGGAGAGGAGAGTGGAGTGGAGGGGAGACTGGAGTGAAGTGGAGTGGTTAGTGAAGTGGAGAGTAGAGTGCAAAGTCATCCAATTAGTGGCGACACCGACTTTCACGCGGGAGAAGCCACGGGCGAAAGCTAGTAGATACATATATACCTATAGAAACATCCAAACCAATACAAATAGATATATTATATTCTTGCAGATATTTGCACTGAGCGGGCATCAAACCCGCGCTCTCTGTCGTAGCAGTCGCATACACTACCGCTACGCCACAGAGGCCGTCAACCCTTTTAAGCCAAAATCATTCAAGCGGGAATAACGCTAAGATGATGATAGCCACAAAGCTATACTCCTTTTATTACAGCAATAATCTTTTGCAACCAGTAACATTATAACTACGTTCAAGAATAGATGCGCCTACGCAGTATTACCTACTGAGTACTTGCCTTTAATTTAGTACAATTGAGCGCACACTCGAAGGACCAGTGCACGCTGGTGTCCGTTGCGGTCAACATTGTTTGGCTATGGGTGAACCGTGCCAATAATATGAGGTGTTTATGTTTTAGTATTTAGGTACATACGAATGGGAACATTTTAAGTGCTTACCAAAATAATTTTTATACCCTAAGACTATATATACATCCAGAATAAATTGTACGTTTTGTATCATTATAATATTTTTTTTCCTTGCCAAAATGGAATAATGCCCACCAAATACAGGTTAAGTTAGGTTACAATATAAAATATTTGGTCTAGAGTTAACTTTTTAACGGAGTTTACATATTATATTTGCAATAAAAAGAAATAAGCGAAACACAATTTGGTGAGCATTTATCCGTTTTTGCAGGTGTTTCGAATTCATTGATAGGCGTTCCTGTCAAAATTTGGTCCAGCCGTTTCTGAGATTAGCTGGAACAAACAGACAGATAAAATTATAAAAAATGTTGTTTTGGTATAATGTTCCGGGTAGTGTAGGTATACATTTAAATTCACTTAGTAAAAAGCAGTTATTTTAACAAACAGATACTCCAGTTTTAACTACTATATACCTGGCCTACTATAAGCCCATTTCTAATAAGGCCGCATTAGGGGTACTCTTTCGAACGACCTTTTCCGACCCGTCCACTAGCATTTGCACTATAAATCCTTTTAGTCAACCGAAACAGTCCAACCCATTTGAGCATACCTTTCTCAATGTTCGCCACTACAACATCCTTAGAGGCACAACTAAATTATATTAGGCCGGCCGCTGCCTTGTGCGTGTGCACGCAAGCGGGTACCCGTACTGTGTAAAATTTCGGTTACTGCACAAAATTTGCATAATATTATTTGCAAGAAACAGGCGCTCGAATGCGTTATACGCATTATACGCTCATGATATACAAATAAATATTCTAGGTCATTCTACACAACGCTATCTAGACCCAAAGTAAGTATCTATACTTAACTTGCTATAGCTTAACTTGCTTGTGATATGAATCCTACAATGCAGATAAACATACGTAGATACATTTTATTGCATGTTATATATAGAAATATCCAGATCAATGCAAATATTATATCCATACTCACTCATACATATAAATGTTTGCATTGAGCGTACATCGGACCCGCGAACTCCGACGCAGCAGTCGAACGTTCTACCGCCTCGCCACAGGGCGGATGTCAACATGAGGCAGCGGACAGCCTTATTAATTCGTAGTCTCTTGTTACATTTTATTTGGTTTATTTTTGTCTATAATGTCCTCATTGAATATGGCATAACATGAAGGTATCTAGCTAGGGGACTTAGAAAGTTATAAAAAAATATGACGTAACCTGCCGTGTACCGGCTGTCAAAAATAAAATATCATATATATTACTGTTATATCTCTTTCCCATTGGGGTAGGCAGAGATACTTCCTACAATCCCGGGTTCTTTAAGCGGGGCGTGAAATGGCATCTGTCTAGGCTAGGCCGTCAAGGTAGGGACCGCCATTTTGGGACGAATGATGTCTAGAATGGCGGCCCTAGGACTTTACCCTAGCTTCTTACCATCCAAATAAAAGATAAATACCCACTAGCTACGATTTTAGTATACGACTTTCAATCAGAATACCTACACGTAGTACGTAAATATGTGCTCACCCTCTGCGTGACTGAGGGACAATAGCATTGCTGGCCGGTCTGGTAATCATTTACTACTGATTTATATTCGTACGCATTCCAAGGTACCGACCCTCTCAGTTCTGAATCTTCAAATTAAAAGTAAATGTAAAATAAATTTATGATTATTCAGCTACTTTTGCTCACGACTTTGTCCGTGTGAATTTTGATTCTTATGGATTTGTATTTTTTTACGCAGAACCCTAATTTTATTTACAAAATTATAGTAGCTTATAAGTACTTCTTATTATAATCACCTCTGCCAGCGAAATTTCTGTTCAAATCGGCCGACAATCGCTTAGGTACCATTAGATAGAATGTGCCTTACTACCTTAGTAGTGTAATAAATAAAAAAACACAAGACACAAATATATTAGTGTATCTAATGCCAGTGCGTCTGTACTCGAAGAAGAACATTCGGAATACAAAAATATTGAAACAGTTAATATTATTTATTTAGGTAAACCTCTATCGCGATCGCGTTACGTGGCCCCCCGGTGGCCTGCTGAAAGATTTAAGCCATTTTATGTATATAATGAATAATACGCGCGCTGCTGATAGATTCTACTAAACAATTTATAAGGCACAACGTTTACAGTGGGTTTATAACGCTTCAAAATCAGTGGGCAAATTTAAAATTAATGTAGGAGCACCAGAAACTAGCAAGCTTTCATTTAATAACGACAAAAGAAGTTCGTCAAATACTTAACCCTGAATTGGTATCGCTAGAAGCAAATGGCGGGCTATGGTCTCTGTCTACCCCATAGAGTCAAAAGCATGAATGTATGTAAGATACCAGTTAACTAATAAATAGATGAATGAATACTTTACATGGTACATTACACAACACTATCTAGATCTTAACTGTCTAAACTAAGACATTCTTTAGAGAAACTTCTCATAGGTTCATTCAGACCAATGCAAATAGACATTTTATACACCATAATAAATATTTACTTATAATACAAACGTGGATTATTTTGAAACTGATTACAGAATGTCCATAGCTCATTTACGGAACTTTATAAACGTACCTAGATCAGATTTTTAATGTCTTATCTTAGTTTTTGCGGGCGTGACTGCCATATTTTGTACTCTCCATCTCCAAGGTTTTTACAGCCCGTTTTTCCATCTCATGTCTTCCACCTAAGTTGATGGTATAAAAAATTCCTTATATATTTACCAAACCTATGATTACGAATATTGATATTCTTTTTAACCTACATTATTTAAAAACGCTTTCTTTTATTCTAAGTATTTTTCTTTATTCTCGAATGAAAATGACCTATAATTCTCGCACAAAAGACATCGCGTCTAACTCCGCGTTTCCTCAGTCCTGTATACGTATCAGTTTATATATACGGCTTCTCTCCACCACAGTCGGTCCCTCATTGCATTCCCGTCTCTCCTGTATACTGGACGTCACGGCTGATAAATATTCCAACACCAGTACTATAGAACTTTGTGTGATGGCTGACACTGAGGAGAAGGGGGTTCAGGTAAGTGTATACAGCGTGATTTTATAGTCGTTTTGTACCCGAAACGGGGTTACCTACTCGGAATAAAATATGATACCGTTTTGGCATGTCGAAATTGCTGTACGAGTTATAATAAAACAAATAACTTGCTGTAATCTTTTTCACTCGTTGGAGTAAAAACATTATTAGAGCTTCGAAAAAAATCACTGTCAATTTTTAATGAATGAATGTGCGCTCAAAGGCACATTTCGAGTCATGATAAATGTCGGTGCTGGCATTGTAGCAGTCGTCCGGGATGCTTTGTGATTGGAGTTTTCGACATTTTTATATAAAAAAATTATTGATTTTTAAATTAATGGCTCCAATCGATCCTGTTATCGAAACTGTGTCCAAAATATTTCGGTCCAAAACGACTATGAAATCAACGTGTATGTAGATGATTGTATTGGTTTTAAGTTCAAGGACTTTTTGCCTATATCTACCTATGTGTTTAAATATTCGTTTTCGTCAGAGTGGAACAAACTTCTGTAATTGGGTTTCACGGTATTAAAACTGTTCTATTTGAGGGTTTGACGTTTGCAGATTGTTTTGTTGTGGGTAAATAGTTTTAAGTGATGAGGTTGAATAGTTGGATAAGTTTTTGGTTTGTTTGATAGATGCGTGTCCGAAAAATAGAGTAGTTTCAAGGTAAACAGATATCTCTTTAAATATTGATTTGGGCATTTTGATCCTTTTCTTTGCAGGTATATGTACCTACTGTATTAATAGGGTCTTAATTTGGAGAAATTTTTAATAGTGTTCAGCAATTTGCCTGATTTTCATTAAAATGAACGTTGGGAACGGATCACGTTTAACAACGTTATATTATTATTCTAAACGTATTGTTGTTGAGAATGTCTTATCTGAAAAACAAACACTTTTTCCGACCCGGATATCGACCCTAGGACCTCATATAATGAGGTGCAGGGTTACCTCTCGAAGTTGGGAAAGGGAGGGGATTTCAGACGGCAGTTGCTCTCGTTAAAGCTAATACATATATGTATGCGGTTCATATATCTGAAAAAATATGAAGGTTGTAATTCTTGGCTTTAAGAAGAGCGACTACCACTGGTTAATATCAATGAATATTATTGCGTTTACGTTTAAGTAAACTAGGTTTTCACGTTATACACAGTGAAAATCAGTAAGTTAAAGTTTTTTAATTCGAATTAGCGTAGCTGAAACCCCATAATTACAGGTAAAGGCAATAAACCTTCACCTGTAATTATGGCAGTCATAAGGGCATGCGCTACGTCGTCGGGCGTGTGCATGCATGTTGTAGTTGCCTGTTTCGTGCAAATAATACTGGGATAAATCATGCAGAAAATGTGCACAAAATAGTGCAAATTTACACATCGTGCAAATTGCATCGATTCTTTTATCCCTATAATTTGCACATCGTACGGGTTCCGCAACGCCGGTAATAAGAAATTTGATTTTATATGAAAAGGATGTCCTTGCCATACAGACATACGTTTTTAATCAGACACCTAACATTATAGTAGAAGAAATTTCATTCTGCGGACGCTTAGGCTGTGGAATGATCTCACTGCCGTGGTTTTCCCTAGCGTCTACAATATAGGGTTCTTCAAGAAGGGCATTAGAAGGTTTTTACAGGGTCGGCAGCGCGAGTGTGACGCTCCTGGTGTTGCACACGCCCATAGACAACGGTGACCGCTTACCATCAGGTGGGCCGTGGGCTTGTCTGCCACCTAAGTGGTATAAAAATGAATAAATTATTCAATGCTCGGTAGGATGATAGAGATAGAATCGAATCCCTTTGAACCAAAGTAAGCCTACTTCCAAATCCATGAATACTTTATTTCCTGTAACTTTTTCCTTATATCTGTTATCTTGAACCAACTGGCTTGTTACCTTTGACCTTATGCGACCCAACTTTATGCGGTGAAGGACAGGATGAATATAAACCTCATAGAGATAAAGAAAAAGTATAAAGTTGGTATGGTCAGCAAAAAAGTTGCTGCATAATAACATATTTACAAATTCACTTTACTTTGAAATACGAGTTTATCCGTAAACTGATGTGTTTGTAATCTCTCAGAGGACATACATACCTACCTATTTCATGTTTTGTTCATTAATTTATCAATGTTAGCTTTAAAGTCTTGTTAAATACCTTTTCATCATTCTCTGAACCTTTTCCCAACTCAGTTGGGGTCGGCTTTCCAGTCTAACTGTGATGCGGCTGAACTTCGATATTTTACGTGGAGCGACTGCCATCTGACCTCCACAACCAATGGCGATATCGAAGTTCCAAGTTAGACTGGTTGGACTTTTGAGGGCTCCAACTACCCGTAAATACTGTTAAATACATTTTATTCGTGTAAATACCTAAATTTTCACATCGCCCAAAGTAAGCATAACTTAACTAGCTTGTGTTATAGGTTCTCGAATGCGCATAAAACTATTTAGACAGGTATTTTTTTAATACATACATATTTATAAATACACTCAGAAATATATACATATAGGTAGGTACTATTCATGCTTTGGTACAAATATTTGCTATGAGCGGGAATCGAACCCGCACCATCTGTTGTAGCAGTGTACTACCGCTACGCCACAGATGCGTAGCAGTGTAGCAGATCATAAAAACTCTACTGCCGGCCGGCCGCTAATAACACAGAAAAGAATATTTACCCGACTGCCGAAGAAAGGAGGGTAATGTTTTTCGAGACTATGTATGTATTTTGATTTCTGTTTTCTTTACTAAATGCAGCAAAAAATCCTTAGCATACATCCTATCTCTTATAATACTCAATCCCCTTATCTTTTATTTGTTTAGTAAGGGTCTATCTCACCATTACGCCAAAACTCTGATATTTGTTTCTAACAGATGATAATCTTGTTTGCCGACGAGAGGCCGATTTCACCACTAACCGATAAAGTAAAAAAAATAGAGTCGACTTGCCTCTTTTTTGAAGTCGGTTAAGTATACTAAAACGTCCAGAATTTAGCAGTACTTGCATCTGCAATGGTGACCTTCATTCCTGAAATTTCATTCACCCCTGATGGGCGACGGGGGTGGTACCCGTGGGGATTTCTGAACGATAAAAAAAAGGATAAGGCAAAACACCGAATTTCCTCAAGAATATATATGTTGCAGTCAAAACTCTTAACCAGTCAAAAGTACTTTTAACTAGCAAAATCAGTCAAAAGTACTTTTAACCGTAAGCTTGCAGTTAAAACTCTTAATCAGTCAAAAGTAGGTACAGTAAAACCCGCTTAAGTCGATTTCTCAGGGACCCTACCAAAAATGCGTCTTAAGCGGGAAAGCGTATTATGCGGGATAGGGAAAATACGATTTTTAAAACGATCTATCCCGTTAAAATCAGTGATCTGTAAGCTTTCAGCAATCTTACGTGCTTTCTCGCATATTATGGGGCCACTTATGGGCAGTTTTAAAGCTCGTGCTTGATGAAGCCATTCCACTAAAAAAAATTCCAATTTATCAAACTTTCGTACCTTTTGATTTTTTCTCTGCACACCTCCCAATCTGTATTTTTCTTTAATTTTTCTCTATTCTTCTAAATGGTAGGTACATACTTTCAATATCTCAATTTTTTCTTGAAGTGACAATGCCTTTCGCTTAATTGTAGTCATATTGTCATATTGTAACATGGGCTCGCGGGCGTATTAAACGGGATGCGAATCGTATTAAGCGTTAAGAAATGTATGAAATATGTCTCCAAGTTGCAGGGACTGGCGTAAAGTGGCGTATTATGCGAGAAATCGTATTAAGCGTGATAGTCTTAAACGGGTTCTACTGTACTTCTAACTGATTAAAATAGACAAAAGTAATTTTGATTTTAACACCCCAACTCAGAGTATCGGATAAGATTAAGTTAGAAGGCTAAGGCGGGAGCGAAGCGGAGCGGAGCACGATAAAAGTACTTTTGACTGGTTAAGAATTTTGACTGCAACATATACATGTACATAACTATGCATGGACTATAAAACTGGGTTTGTTTTGAATGTTATCTGTCGGCCTCGCATTCAACAAAGACGCGATACAATCTCTTGAGATTTTGCTCACTAAAACTTTGTACAACGAAATATCAGTATGGTGGTTTGTAAATGGAAGAAGTTTGTTTTGCGTGAAACTGAATAGTACGAACATAAACTAATGATCGCCATTATAACTTGTATTTTACTGAATTTCTTTAAAAATAAGAATAATTTATTTGCTTTAAACATGGTAACATGGATCTTACAATTTTATGTTAAAGTGCAGCATGTTTAGCTGCAGACTGCGGCATGAAAATATGATTTAACAATTTATAATTATCAGTTCTTATTAATAATAAGAAATGTCAATTGAATTCATAACTAGCAATCCCCCGCGGCTTCGTCCGTAACATACTTCATCCCCGTGGCACTAATTTAACACATACCTACATGCCCGTAATTTCTTAGTTTTGCAATAATGTATGGAAATTTGCTTAACTTCACGCTGCTCCCCTGGGTAGTAGCGTGATGATAAATAGCCTATAGCCTTCCCCAATAACTGAGCTATTTAACTCAAAAATATTTTTTCAATTTGGGCCAGTAGTTCCTGAGATTAACGCGTTCAACCAAACAAACAAACTCTTCAGCTTTATAATATTAAGTCCATCATCATTCTCTGAACCTTTTTCCTAACTCAGTTGGGGTCGGCTTTCCAATCTAACTGTGATGCGGCTGAACTTAGATATTTTCCGTGGAGCGAATGCCATCTGACCTCCACAACCAATGGTCATTATGACCAATGGTGAAACCTATCGAAGTTCCAAGTTAGACTGGTTGGACTTTTGTGGGCTCCAACTACCCGTAACGACTGCCATAGATGTTTGTATGGCAACCAGGACCGACGGCTTAACGTGCTCTCCGAGGCACTAATAAACCTGCGATTAATACACACATAACTTCGAAAAGCATCGAAAAGTCATTCCCAGTCCCAGCAGTCCATTACCCAAACCACTAGCCTGAAATTGCAGACATAGAACTGTTATGTCAGTAACTTTTGTTCTTTGTCGGTGAACCTCATCACCAAATAGTCAATAAATTCAGTAAATTACAATTTAAAATGGCGACCATTGAACATAAGCTGTTTGGACAGATCTACAAAATATGAAAAAAAAAGAAAACAAGCGAACTATAAAATATGATCTCAAATCAAATCCACGGCAGAATTACGTAAAGATTCACTCAATGTGATGCCAAAAATACTAATAAAATATTAGCGGTCGTGAATAAAAATAGCACCGCTATGATTACAGATGTTATGTAAGTTTGTACGATGCGTTTGAAAGCTCAAGGGTATCAATATTTTGCTATCTATCTATATATTCATGTTTGTTTATCCCCAAACGAGACGCAGGCGTGATTTGACAACTGTGCAAAGCGGCAGAGTGGTTGACTTGTAAGACAGAGGTTGCGGGTTCGACTCCCGTCCAGTGCAAATATCAGAATGTCTGAAGTTGGCTGCTAAAAAGCAACCAAAACGTCGGGATAAGTGTAAATAATTATGTAACCAATAAATAAATTGTGATAGAATCCATTACAAATAGCGTGGAAGGAAATTTTGAATCCAATTCACCTTAGCGGCTTGTATTTTCAGTAGGTATGTCTGCATGAGGGTGATTATTATGTTTAGCACGGAAATACTGACATCTAAATGTTTGGACATGAAATATTTAATCATTTATATTTAATTGTAAATTCTTAATTTCTAATTAATATTTACTGATTAAATTCTCGTCATAATAATGTATGATGTTATTTCATGCCAATCTGGCTGAAATATGGTGTGTACCCATATACCTACCTATCGCAATAAATTGATTTGATTTGATCTGAAGCATAACTAAATAATGAAACAAACGGTCAATGTATTTCCGAAACAAATAGGTATAATCAAAACAAAATGAGTCATTTGATGCATAATTACACAATGTAGGTACTATATTTACAAAATGCTTGCTCATTAATTATAACTACGTTTAAAAACCGACTTCACAAACTATTCATTTTCTTTTTAGTGTACAGAAATAGAAAAGTACCTATTTATGAGGTTCATTATGTAGGTACGAAAGCATCAAAAACAGAATTTTTGCCGTAAATTTGATGATTTCCCCTCGATTTTCTTAAGATCCAAGCATCAAATCCTGATATCCTGGATATGGGACCACCTCAGAAGTAGCCTCTTTCAAACAAAAAAAATATTTCAAAATCCATCCATAATTGGTGCCGCTATCGCGTAACATACATACAAAAAAAATAGCGTACGAATTGAGAACCTCTTTCTTTTTTGAAGTCGGTTAAAAATATATTTCAACGCTTTCATCAAGGTAGCCATTATGTTGCTTTCATTTGCTGATACATTGTAAAGAGCTTATTCTCCTGGTTTATAAGATTACCTACTTCATGATGTCTATGCTCTCATTTTTCATAGTACGGAAGGGACGGTTCTGTCGGAAATATAGGGCGTATAAAGTGTATGCCATAGCATAACAAAAGCATAAAAATTTGTTCCACAATTTGGTCACGTACTACCCTTGTCCTTTTTCTTTATTTGACTTCTCTTCATATAGTGAATGCTTGCCGTAATATTGCTGGAAAATTACGCGAACGTTACGCGTTGATAGAAACTGTTTTTATGGATTCGATTAGGATTTATTTTGGTGGTCTTCTTGTGAGCACGGCTGCTTAAAAGTAACCGGAATGTCAGGGTCAGTGTTGCCTTTTATTTGTCCCCTAACAACTGTAGTAAGTAGGTACTGCAAATATCCATAGGTCGAGGTACCTAACCGTTTACCATCAAGTCAACTAAGTGATAGATTAGTGAGCAACAATTATCTTCAGTTTTCAGTAGTCGTTTTAAATTATAATAATACGTTTATTGCATCAAAGAAAGTATACAATACATTGTAGGATCGTTCTTTATTAAACAACCTGTATTACAGGAGGTAGTTTGACATAAATACAAAATAATTGCAATGTTAACCTGCCTAAATATAACAGTGTAAACCTAAAAATAATAGTATTATTAAGTACTAACTGTTGCCCTTGGCTCTGCTCGCGTGAAATTCGCTTCTCGCTACCGCGATACCGTGATAAAAAATAGCATTTATGTTATTCCAGACTATAATCTATCTCTGTACGCAATTTTAGCCCGACCCATTCAGCCGTTTTTGCGTGAGAGAGCAACAAACATACACCCAGACATCCAGACATACATTTTTACAATCTTTCGAGTTTATAATATAAGTAGAATTAAGACTTGTGACCACAAAACTGCGCTTATACCTTGTCTAATTTAGGATGATAATAATGACAGTTCATGTCTATGAAGTATCGTATTTTTTAATACAAAATTAAACCCATAAAATTATTGTAATTCATAGACAAGCCCCGCCCACTTGTCATAGTGAAGCGTCTTGCAAGAATAGAGCACAATTGACTTTACACAAATGAATCGAATGAATCGAATTTAAAATAATTTATTGAAATTATTTAGTACTTATACCTACTACTAAAATTTTTGTGATATAATTAGCTAAATATGATATGAAACATAAATACTATGCCATAAAACTTCTCTTTTGTCATCCTGAAGTAAGTTACCTAAAATAATAAAAAATAAATGTTTTTGTATTTTTGTAACACTATCGATTCCATATTCTATGGGAACGATAATCGAAAATCGAAAGAACCATTTTCGATTATACTATATGGGGTACCCTACTTGGAGCTGTCAAAATTATCATCCTAGATTAGACAAGGTATAATTTTCAAGACGTTTCTGTAAGTTTACGTTTAGTTAATACTTCAAGTTGGCCGCCAGTTCCTTGATTGTTTGGACGTCAATTACCTCTGGCTGTTCCAGTTAGTTCACCAATTGTACGGATGGCTGAGCACTTTATTAGATTATCATTTGTGTATACAGGAAGACAATTTAATTTGGAGAGTAATTGAAATGGGGTCTAATGTTGATCTCAAAAAATTATTGAATACCTGGAGCAGGGGTCGGCAAACGATTTTCTTCTCCTATTAATGTATTTTGGAGTAAACATGTTTCAGACAAGTATGTAAGATACTAGTTAGAAATTAGCTATGAATCCAACCACATGCGAATCATCTTCCTCAAAAATTATATGATGATCTACCGTTTTGTATGTATAAAATATATAGGAAATATGTAATAATGTAGACAGTTTCCTAAGTCACCCAGCAACCAATCTTTATATTTTCTAAGTTTGCTAAGCCTATTTCGATAGAGAAAGTTTTCCTTACTGATATAACAGATTTAACTTCAATAAACCCAAAGTGCTTTGGAAACACAGCTTGGAAATCTTTTCCGAGTTTGTAAACCTTTTTTGATACGAATTTGCCACTTTATCATCAGTATATATTTTTTTTTTTTTATTATTAACTTTTTATAATAATCAAAATAGATTATAATTGATTACCTACCGTATCGCTCGTGCATTCCACCTCACCCCGAGAACCACGACACAATTTGCGTTCCAAGCAATTTAGTTTAGCTATTAGGTAAGATAAAAGTCATTAGTATTGTTTAAATCATCTATTTATCTAATAAACTCATGATTAAAATAGGATGCAGGTTTTTAGAAATAGGGGTTTTAGGATACCAGCTGTTCTCTGTTTTGGTCAGAGATAAAATGTAGCTTATGTGTTATTCTGGACTACCAAATAATATCTATCTGGAATATCAGTCAAATTCGGTCCACCGTTAGAGTGTGATTAAGGAACAAAATGTCCAAATATGCTCTAATAATTTCTTTACAAATTTTCTAATTGATAATATTAGAAAGGATAGTAGAAAGTAGGATAGATTCCATTACGTCCACAACCGTATATCTATTTTATATAACACTAAATTAGCTGACTTGTCCCGAAAAAATCTACCAAACGGGAGTGTGGGAAAATGTGCCCTTGACTAAATAGCTCTCGTGGGTTGTATCAAAAAAGCTGTCCAATTACGGACGTACAAGATATGATTTATATAATCAAGAGTCTAGACGACTGTGTTTGTTTGCTCAGATAAAAAAAGTAGGTACTTAAGTAAATAAAAAATAGTAAAGAGGAACGATTTGTTTGTCATCGAAAAATCTCTAGAAACATCTAGAATCTAGAACCAATTTAAAAATGCTATATAACCCTAAAGGTCCGTGCACACAGATCGGCTTGGAGAGGAGAGCAGATTCTTATCACGTTGAAAACAGTTTTTAGTATTTGTAGTAAGGTTTTATTTTTGCATCTGCACTGCTTTTGTCATTATGAAAATCATTTTGTCAGTGTGAAAAGAAAAATGCACGTCGATGCTCTCCGAGCTGGTCTGTGTGAATGGACCCTTAGCAACATAGGCTACTTTTTGCCTGATATTCCGATATTACTAGTATATTTGAGAGAGATTGGCGTCGGTTACCACCTCCTTAAAAATAAGGTAACAAACCCTACATATCTGAGTGAGTCACCAACCACTTAAGAAAGCAAAATTTGTTTTTATACAGCAAGTAAGTAAATTGGCAGTACATCTTTGTTTTGATGTTTTGTTCATCTGCTTTCTGTCTTACAATTTACGTTTTCCGGAACATTTTGAACACCAACAACATATTTTACGGCTGTCGGTAGACCGGTAGATTTATGAGATTTGATTTTAATAACAAGTATATAGCAATAGTTTAATGTTTATCTTTTCACCCCATTTCTTGAGAGAATAGTATGTATGCCAACAGCTGAACGAACTAGATGATACAGGAGCCAAAATTGTTACGAATTGACAAGATAATGATGTAATTCTATAATCAATCTGCCACCTAAGTATACTAGGTGTATAAAAAAATTGAAAACATTTTACAAGCTTTCTTAACTTTCTTTAATAGCTTTGTTTGTTATAAATAGTCAAATCTTGGAAGTCTATTCAGAACTACTTCCTGACGTTAGATTGTTTTTAAATTGGTAGGTATGTTTTTTGTGTAATCTTCGATGACAATGTAGTACTTGTTAGCTTGTTCTTAAAAATATGTTAATTATTAATTTATAAACATGTTTTTTTATCTTGATCAAGTACTCCACTGCATTACAAAAACTACATTTTGACAGACTCCTATGCTAACTTCTTTTATATTTTTTTATGAGAAGGTATACAACTCAAATGATTTTTTTCCTGATTTAGAGATATTATTTAAATGGCAATTGAATTACCTAACTTGTCTTGTACAACTGTCTCGTTGGTATATTACTTACTGAAACTATGTAAAGTCGTATCATACACAAACACTAAACCTCTCCAGTCACATGTTTCACCAACCTACTAGCTATATACGAGTACAGTAGATCAACCACCTCAAATATTTTATCTGTCAATAAACTTAGGTTGACATTTACAGCCACTATCCGCTCAACTCATCCATCTAGCCATCCCATTTATTACACGAAATGTAGTTGGTTTCAATCCATTTTTTTATATGACTGCAATTCAATTTGCGCGCGAGTTGACGATTATATCACTTTGGAAAGTGCCAACTCGCTTATATAAGCAAGTTCCAAGTAAACCAGTTGACGAATAAGTCTAAAAAACAGATCTAAGTAAGATCATTTCATTTCTTTTCGTTCTATAATCTATGATCATTTCTTTCTATAATCTATGTTACAAACTAGTTTATCTATTTTTATTTTATATATAGGGCACGTGAATTTGACTTCACCTCGCCTGATGGTAAGCTGAAGGCAAATTCTCAGCAAAGAGGGTCACCATTACATACACGTACCATGTTAACAATGGTGGCACTCAGTTTGACGGCCTCATCAAAAGCGAATTGTCGTCGTAGCACCGCGTGATACCCACCGGTCCCACTAGTGCTGCGACTACTACAATCTCCCCATCTATTCTTACTTTGTATCCTAGTGTATCCTAGAATATTATATAGGTAATATAATTATATTTATTTTTTATTTACAATTACTAAGAATGCATATCTTTCCCTCCTTTTCTATATCCATCGTAATAAATCTGTAAGGTTAATAGTATATAGGAATTAGTAATTCATCAGTCAGTGGAGTGCCTCTCCGATATTTATAGCTCAGCGGTTCTGCTAAGCGATTGATTCAATCAACCCGAGAGGAGAGTGTATTTGAATACCGTATATTTTGCGATGTCGGATCCTGCTTTCAGGTTTAATCAAATAATAGTAGTTAACACAACCTTCGGTCGAGTTGTAGATAAATATTGATATAAACAGTTGGTAAATACAGTTTATAGAAAATTAATACTGATATTTTAATTCAACTACTTTTTTTTGCAATGGTGACTCCCATTCTAGAGACTTTGCCTCAGCTTACCATCAGGCGAGGTGAAGTCATGTTGACGTGACCGACATAAAAAAAAAACTACTGAAATTGAAGTAGCAATATAGTGGTATACAGCGTAGTATATAATTTGTATATAAGGATGATGTTGTAATGTAATGTCGTCCCGTCGGTCTCGGTTGCCATACAAACATCTACGGCAGTCGTTACGGGTAGTTGGAGCCCTAAAAAGTCCAACAATAACGGTCTAGCTGCAATGCTTCGATATCGCTTAATGTCACCATTGGGTTGTGAAGGTCAGATGGCAGTCGCTTCACGGAAAATATCGAGGTCCAACCAAATCCGCAGTTAAGTCAGGTAAAGCGCACCCCAGACTCCGAGGTGAAAGCTTTGGATGCGACTGGGATTAACGCTAGGTTGAAGAAGTTGTAATGTAATGTATGTAGACTTCACCGCGTGTTCGGGGTAGGTACATACTAGTCTCAACTCAACTAGGACGGCAGTCTCAACATTTATTGCAACGCTTTAGATACCTACCAAATTCGGTCGCAAACACGTAGCTATGCAAACATAACGATAATTGGTAGTCTCTACTTTCCCAACTAACGATTTTTGTCGGTATCTAAACGAATATTTTCGCAAGCTTGGTGAGCTAGTTTTGGGCTCCAAGTTTTATTCCGTTCACGTCCTCCACTTTAGTACTCACTCACTCAAACGGTCAAACTTCTGCTGTTGTGGTCATTACTTCAGTTTGCTTAACCTGCGAACTAATATTGGTAACTTTAGTTCTCAGTCAGCTGATCATTATGAATTTTATCCTTTAAAGAAACATCTTTTTATCCTCAAATATTCCTCATAGGTATCTATTTCTAGAAAAAAATCTTTATCACCACAGCGTTCCCCCATTCAGCGTACTGCCTTGAGAACTGCCAATTTCAAGTCCATAAAAACATTCGCGCTACGTGGTTGGTGCGCGGGCGCGGCTCGTTGGCTATTTCGGGACGTGTAAACAAGCATTGTTGTTCGTAATGTTGTTTGTTTACTCGACCCGCCTCGCCTGCTGACCGCATAATGGTCAGTGCAACTGTACTTACTGTTAACACATTTTGAAATATTGTGGTGAGTATATTACTCATAGACTTTGAAGACATTAATTGAAGCCAGGTTCAAATCGTATCGTATTCAATATACTAAATGGAAAGTTTGGGTGGATGACTGGAGTTGAATGGATCAGTGAATGACAGAATGAATGGATGAATGAAGGAAGAAAGTTTTGGATGTCACCGGGGTTGGCGAACGATAAAGAATAATACTGACCTCTGGCTCACGGTTTTTATGCGGGCGAAACCGTGGGCAACAACTTGTGCACAAAATCTAACAATGTATGCTATTTAGCTGGAGATTCTAAAATAATTTTAGTGCCAAATCATAGTTTACTGCACGGTATTTGAATAACAAGTCACAGTAGAAACCAATCGAAGTTGCGTCATGCATAGAATAACTATAGAACGTCCAGCTATGAGCTTGAGCAATTAGTGTAATAGTACAGGAATGCAAAGTATCACGAAACATGTTCAAAATAAGGGCTATGTTGAGATATGGGTATAATAGCAACCCATTTATGTCCCACTGTTAGGCACGGGTCTCCTCTCCTCTAACGAGAGAGCTGAGAGGGTTTAGGCCTTAACCCACACACGCTGGCCTAATGCGGGTTGGTGGATCGGACATGTCCTTTGAATTTCTTCTAGGACATGTGGGTTTCCTCACGATGTTTTTCCTTCACCGTCAGCAGATGGTAAATCATGTGATTAGCACATATAAATTCCACAAAGTGAAATTCACATTGGTACTGTACGGCCGGATTCGAATTCGAACCTCTGTGTAGAGGCCGCGTCCTTATCCATTCAGCTACCATTCGGGTATAGGTAATGGTGACATTATTCATAGAATACGGCTGTCACTAGCTTGTAGGTGATTCTTTTCTACCTAATAATCATTTAATAACTACTGTGAAGTCAGTGGTGTGGCTTTGGACGGAGCTGTTGTTTGTGTGGGAACTGGGAATATAGGATTGTCTTCTTTTGAAGTAAAAGGGTAAACGCTTTTCTTGATGGTTTGAAAAATAAAAATAACCACCTAATAACTAACTAACTTACTTCTAACCTAATCTATCCGAGTCGGGGTGTTAAAAACAACTTTTGATTGTAAATATAAATAAATATTAAATATTCTACGACATTCTACACAGCGCTCCCTAGACCCAAAGTAAGCATAGTTTAACTAGCTTGTGTTATGGGTTCTAGAATGCTGATAAACATACTTATATACTTTTTTTTGTAAATACATACTTATTATACATAGAAACACCCAGACCAATGCAAATAGACATATTCATGCATACAAATATTTGCACTGAGCGGAAATCGAACCCGATTGTACTCAGTTAAAATAACTTTTCACTGATTTTGCTAGTTAAAAGTACTTTTGACTGGTTAAGAGTATTGACTGCAACATATACATCATTGTTATAATGAATTATTAAATAAATTTTATTTTTTCAGTAACTTGATTTACTTAATATTTGGAGTATGAGAAAAACACGTCATCTTATTACATCCACGTATTATTCCCAGTAACTGACAATATAGATCAACTTCTCGAACATTGCTATAGCTATAACCACGTCTATAACCGTCTCAATTCCTGCGTGTTGGTAAGCATAGGCATAAAGCTTGAAATGTCAGTTGTGCAGTAAAACAAACGGTTATGACCGGCGGCTAACCCCATTACACCACTGTCCCACTTCGTTGGACGTCTTAATACGCCATGCACGACTTAGGACGTGACTGCTATAGGGTGCGGTATGAATTGGTTTAAAGGGAAGAGCATTATAGCGAGTGGGAGAATAATAGCTTACTTTAAGGAAGAATATATTGGTAGGTAGATTAAATATACTTTCTAGGATACATCAGATTCCCTTTATTTATTTATTTATTTATTTATTTATTATATGCTTTATTGTACGCCGATTACAAAATTCTGGATACAGAAATTAGAAAAAAAAAACAGCAGTACAAAGGGCGGCCTTATCGCTTAACGCAATTTCTGCCAGGCAACCTTTAGCCAATAAATAAACCTACAGCGGATTTAGTCGGTTCGAGAATCTATCTCGTTATTGGTGTTTCCACATTCAAGGTCACCCAAAGATTGTTTCAAAATGCAAACAATTCTTACATAAACCCAACTTCAACTAACCGACCACGCGGGAAGCGCCGCCTAACAAATTCAAAAAAAAATACAGCTGAATTGAGAACCTCCTCTGCTTTGAAATTGGTTAAAAAAAACCCACGAAACCTATTTTAACATAAATTTAAACTTATTTAAATAATTATAAATTAAACTCAAATTGAAGCTTTCCATAATGAATTAATACCTACTGAAAATTGTACAGTTTCAGAATATTTCCCAAACAAATTCAGCGCATTATTCTTAATTTATAAAATTGAACGTCAGGCACTGAAATTTATTGGCAATATCTCATAGAAAATCATTTGGAAATATCTCATAGGTTATTTTCCAACAGATTTCATTTTAATCGCGGCAAAATGTAGTATGGCGGCTATCAGGGAGTCCGAGTTAATCTCATAATGGCATTAAGCGACAGTTTTACGGCTCGTCGGCTGTTTGAAAACATTAAGTTCGTTAGTTCAGTGGGACGTGTGAGGCGATGACGTGGTTAAGGCCGTTTACAGACTTGTGATGCACGAGAAATAATGCTGTGATGCATGAAAAATGTATTCATGCTTAAATGCTTGAAACGTTTTGCCAGACTTGCTCAAACAGCGTATTAATATTTATATAATAACAATACTTTTAAATCAATCAATCAATTAGCCTGTCGCCGTCCACTGCTGGACATAGGCCGCTCCCAATGTGTGCCACACCATCCGATTCTTCGATTCCGCATCCAGTTCATCCCAGCTACTTTTTTCAGATCGGTCGACTCACATACTTTTGGGTAGATTGAAATGGTATTTAGGGCTATGGGGTATTCTGAAGGTCATGATAACAAAACTGCAAATGACTTAGGCGATTGTACTTAGGGACTGCCGACATAATATCTTCTACGTCACTCTAGTAGCAAAGTTGAATTTATCTCTCAGCTTGTTGAGAGAGAAATTCAACTTTGAGAAACGCTACGCATGATAGGCATACGTAGTAAGTGCCTAGCTAGCACAATCTCTCGCGGCCCGAGATTTATCGATAATGACACCCAAGTGAGTGCGCTCCCTAACGAAGTTCCCTGTAGTTTCATGCGTCAATCTATGGCTAATGAGATTGGAGTAGCGCTGCGCCTAGATTACACCGACTAATGTAAGGTAATGATCAGTTTCGAAATGATTTTATTGTTTTGTTTACCTAGCATCATAGTATCTTTGATAATGTATAATGAGTGAAATTTTGAAGTGAATAATATATTCACTTTTAGCTATAATTTAATTTGCCAAGAAATTTTCTAGTTGACGTTTAATTAACTGGCTTAAAAATAATGCTATTTTTATTCTTTTTTTGATATATTACCTATATAGGACACGTCAATTAGAATTTACCTCGCCTGATGGTTAGCTGAAGGTAAAGTCTCAGGAAAGAGGGTCACCATTACGTACACCTACCATGTTAACCATGGTGGCACTCAGCTTGACGGACACTAGTGCTGCGACCACAATCCCCTCCTGCCCGGCTATGCACTTGCTGACCCCTGAACGCAATCCAACCGAGATTGGATTAGGTACTATGGACCCGGCCGAATTTTGTGACAAAAGTGCCATCAAATTTCTACCAGCAGAAATCGTTCTGACCAGTGTTGCTTATTCTTAATGCTACTTTTATGAGCAACATAACGAAATAAACTAACAAGTTCTAGGAATATGACATGTTTTAACGATAAACTGTCTTTGTTGCAGAAATATGTCGTCAGCACAGATCGGAGTGGAGATATACATGTCCATGTGCAAGTAAGTTTCATTGCTTTTCTTTTAAACAATGTTGTTATAATGTTTCTACGAGTACCTAAGTAGTCTAGTGAGTAACTAAATATATTTTGCAAGACTTCTATGTATTATTTACAATTAGTTTAGATCAAAAAATGTGTCTAGTTCGGGCGTGTTTTGAAAGAGAGAGCGATGTACAAGTGAAGTGTGTAGAAGTGATAAAAGCAGACAAATAGAAAAACACGTACCTAGGTACAGTTACCGTCAAAAGTAGATGGATGATAATGGTAGGTACAGATTTCTAAATTAAATCCTGAATGAAAATGACCAAATATATTATGATCAAAATTTTAATAGTTAAGCCACGATTTCATTAAGAAATATAATATTTAGCTCAGAAACTAATCTTGAAAATCTGAAAATTATAGTTTTGACTTAGGTATATAAAGCTAATTTCAGTGGTGCTTTTTTATATCGGTCACATCACGTCAATTTGACTACTCCTCGCCTGATGGTAAGCTAAATGTAATCATAATTTCGGTTAGCAGGTACTAAATTTAGAAAAGAATCCGTAGAGTCGGTCTCGTAGTACCTACTACGGGTAGTAGGTAGATATATATGAAGAAATACAAATCCAATTATTTCATGATGGTACCCTTTCGAAATTCTACATCCAAAAAAAGATCGATCTAAACATGGACATTTCAATTTTATTATGCTAATAAAAGGTCAAGGTTCTAAGATATTTGCATAACACTTGGCCGTACAACTTGCCGTCAAAAACAGAAATGAAAATAATCAGTTTGACATTTTAATTTTTGGCGGATAAATGTTAATAATAATATATCATTATACTAAGTAAGACCAAAGACGGTAGATAACTATAATATAGTTCCATAACTATAATTATAGTTATCTATCGTCTTTGGTACGACTAAGACTAGGCTAAGACTAGGCATATCTCTGGTTCTACCAAAGTCTACTCAACTGTTTGTAATTAAACATGCATATGATTTTAAGTTTGATCAAGACCTTTCCAACAAAAAAAAAACCACATCAAAATCGGTCCCGTAGTTTCCAAAAAATATTTTTGTGTTCGAACCTATAATAAACGATAACCCAGGTTTTTTTTTCGAATATCTTCCATGTACAAACACACCACTTTACAATAGATTTTATCACAACAGATAACTTAAAAAAATTGGAGACCATAATTCTGTACTACAAGCGGTTAGAGGGGGCGCGGTCGCCGGTATCATAATCATATTAGTGCTACGAAGGAAAAAATATATTTTCATTGCACGTCTCGTTTCGTGGTGGGGCACCGTTGATAAGTGGTTTTGCGTTTTATATCTATGAACATCTCACCATGAGTAGGTTTATGTGGAGTAAGGTTGGTTGATAGGAAGAGGAATACGGATATACGAGAATGGTGCGGCTTGAAAGACAATGTTGTAACGAGAATCGAAAAGGATGTGCTAAGATGGTTTGGGCACGTAGAGCGAATGACACACCAAATATGTAAGGCACATGTAGGGGTCTAGCTCGCAGAATACCTATACACTAACCGACATAATGAATTATTAAAAAAGGACAGACCCGAAACCGGCGGCCTTGCATGAAAATTTTAATGACAGGTAGGGGAAGCGCGCGATGGCCCAGGTCAAGCCGGGGTGCGAGAGAAATGCTCTTTGGGCCACCTTACACCCTGGCTACAGATGACCCTAGATGGCGTGCGGTTTTAGTCGGTAAGAGTCCGACGTTATCCTGCCCCGCTGGCCGTGGGGTGGGTATCCATGAGAATTTCCGCACGGAAAAAAAGGTAGAGGAAGCGAGTGAAGTACCTATGAAAGGAAGGAAGCAGTGATGGTAGGCTGTTGGCTCTGCCTACTCCTGAAGGAAAAAGGCGTGAGCATATGTATCTATGAGTATAAGTTGAGTAATATGATATTTGTACTGCTACCCTTCTAATTAAATTAGTATCTTATTACCGGAACCTTCGCAGCAAGTCTGATTTCATTACGTGTGTGTGATTAGGGTATTGTCAAATCGAGTGATACGTCTGGATAAACGATATCACTGTGTTTATTTTGTTGATTAATTATTCAAAGGTTTAGGAGTTTCTACAATGTTTCTTTTATATTAGAGGATTCATAAAGATTTTGTCGGTTAAGAAATACTAGGTTTTTTTTATCAGTTCGATTCATCGTTGTTTTTGTCTGACTTATTAGATAGGTACTATTAGACTGGACGGTTGTACGGAACAAAAAAATTGGTGTCACAAAAGACTAACAAAAATGCGATCAACAATCGTTCGATCGATTGATCAAAAATGCGAGACCGGAAAAAAATTGTATTATACCTACGGCACGATATAATGGCCGGTTTGACGTTTGTCCGCTCATGAAGTTTCGTATTAATTATTGTGACATTTTGAAAGAGCAAATTGCTGTTCTTTATTGTCAATAGTGACGTACAGTCAGTCATAAAATTTTATCGAATGTAGGTATAATTTTAGGACACAATATTTATTTATTACATTGATTTCTGAATTATATAATGTATATTAGTGTCCCACGATCATTTATTTTTTATTTTTATAAGATTATAATTACCTATTGGTGTACTTATTTCACACAACTCGGTATTTGTTTTTCGAAATTCAATTTCTTTAAATAAAATCTATATAATCGACACTAGGACCACTGGCAAGCCCAATAATACCTCCGGCAAACTTACGTCAAAACAAAGCATTTTCGACTTGACGTTGCTTCGAAAAGTACAAACTAGGAGTGCAGTGCGATTGCGATATAGTTTAGACCTCCTCGCCTGATGGTAAGCTAAATGGTAAATCTCGCCTGATGGTAAAGTCTCAGGAAGGGGTCCCCATTACATACACTAACAGTGATAATTATAATGGTAGCCCTCAACTTACTCTGTTTACGCCTTTTGTTGTGGATTTCGTCGATATGGCCGAACATACGCAGAGCTGAGTTCTAAACAGTCAGGCACGTGTGTTCGTTATAGGTACGCCTTCGTAACATTTCGATCGTGAATCTCAAAATGGAAGGTCAATTTTACCTATAACTGTTAGACGAATAGATAACTAAAGAAAAATCTGGCGAGACTGGCACAGAAGAAAATAAACTTCACACACACAGAAAAAAACGAGCAAAACCAGTCGAAGACATGTGTGTAGCTACTATTTACGGAAGGAGTATCCAACAAGAAAAAAGCTAGTGCAATCACTGAAGGAAGCTGGATTAATATATACTCATTTTCATTCCTAATTCCAATATTCAGTTCGTTCATATGTATTAAGTAAGTAAAAATTTATATTTTTTTACTAAAGTTTTTGAATCAGGTACCTAGGTAAGTACTGCTTGCAATAAAAACTTATTTGATTTGATTATATTTTTATCGAGAGTAAATTGACATTTCCATCACTATTGTAATATGTCAAACCGGCCATCATATCGTGCCGTAGGTATAGGTATATATATAGCCACAGAATAAATATAGTATTATAATATTACAGTTATAGATTTTCTTTTTGCGTCCCGTTCCAAATTCGAAATTCAAAATTCATTCCCGCCTCACCCATGAACCGCGACATAATTTTTCATTTAAATAATTAAGTTATATAGTTAAATAAACTGGGTTCAATCGTAATTAATTTCGCTAGTGAGATCCACCTTAAGTGAATCAAATAAAGTAAAAATATTTGCATTAGTTTTTTTGTCTTTATTTTTTATAGAGGGCCTAGTACACAAAAGAGAGCGATCATGTCGCTTTCGTAATTCATATTACACGCTAAACAGCAAGTTATAGTCTAGCCTTTAACCCAAACTTAACTAATTTCTACAGCCTTTTGGCGCTCCTGGATATTTGCATTAGTTTTCATAGGTAGGTAGATAATAATTTCAATTTATTGATTTGGATTTACATAATACTCGGAACTACACTCTGATATCATCGATTCATCTTCGCGTTCCGTTATAAATAATTTATGAGTAGGTACTTATAATTTTTTCCCGATTTGAAGTTATCCCGGCAACAATAGGATTATCTCATAAATATTCAGGCAACGTCTCCCAACCATACTTACCTACTTGTGATAAACAGCTTGTCACTCCCGTAATCTTGTTATCTTCAGACATGATTAGCAAAAATAAAACCGAAAGCTCTCTCTCAATTTATGTAAGTATGAAGTCTTGTTCTGATAATAATTTGGTAGGTAGGTAGGTACTTTCTACAAAAAAAATCGGAGATGTGTAAATTAGTACCTAAGGTCATATATATGGGTCTATGGTTAGGTTAAAATTATGGATACTATGGAGAATTATGGTGACGAGTGACGACTGTGTTTAAAATGTGTTTACACTCCATATTTTCCGCGTTATATTATGTATTTCTGAGGTTTGTGGCCAGTGGGCTCTTTTTGGTGGGATTTCAAAGTCATAGTTGCTAATTTTGTTTATAAACCTTTTTTTATCTGTATTTTGGTTTAACCATAGATAAAAATAAAGGCGCGGTGACAGATTTGAAAGATCAACAACGCCTAATTAGATGAAAATGTAATTTGCGCTCCGACTAAATTGCTTTAACTTATTTAGTAGGCGTTTTCCTCTATGTACATACTCTTACCAACAATACTTATAAGTTTTTATTAAATTTCTTTTACCGCAAACCAGGGGATTGTACCGCAACATACCCGGGTAAGTGTAGTTTAGTAATTAATGTTTTTGTTTTTAAAATAATTGTGTACGTATTTTTTTGTTTTCATCATCTTTTAAGGTTTGATTTGTTTATTTTTTAAATTTATCACTCACGTAGAAATCGATATCGAAACCGATATCTAAGCATATTAGTTTTTTTCCTGTGTTGAATTTTGTTTACTTTCAAACGCGGGGATTTTTTGCACTTATGCACAACCCACAAATCTTACTGACGAAATTTTACCTAGAGCCGGTTTTGGAGCCTACAAGGTTTGAATTCGCTAAAATTTTCACTTTGCATACATACCTAATGTTTGTAACTGTTTCGGGTCAAAACTCATGAGTGAATTTATCCACTGAGCCATTGAACAATCCGAATGGTGGCCATTTCTCTCCGAACGCATGTAGCAACTGCGGGAATTTGGGAACGAATGCCCAAACCGCACCCTATGCGGTAGCATAGGGTGGCATGAATTGAGTTTTGGTTTTGTAGACACACAGAACGAAAAAATAACATTTTATTTTTTTGTTTTAATTTAAACAGCGTCTTTATCAGTGTGCACTTATGATTATGTAGGTAAATTAGACAATAATGACCTAGATATAATGTTTTTTAGACTCCATATTTTGTGTGAAAAGTTTTACTTTAGTTAAAAGGTCAATTTTTTACTTTTATTATTTTTTTAGTGGATGCTCCTATTACATCAATCTATTGCAGCTTTCTCAAAACCTAAACAATATTTTGTTGCTTTGTTATTTCTGTTTGATTTGTGAAATTGTAATCCGGCTATAAGAAAAAGTTTTCATGAGTTATTAGTTTTAGTTTAACCACAGAACAAAGAAAAATCCTTAGGTTAACTATTGAATTGCGGCTAGCGATGTTTATAAGGTTTTCATTCTTGTCAAGTTCTTAAAGTATAGACCTAATTAATAGAATCAATTGATTTCAGGGTGACTTGAGTCAGCAAGACAAACGATGCGTCTTCTTAACAGTGCACGATCTTGGAACCAACCGTGAGTTTCTTTTATTTTATACTTGTTGAGACCCGCTGTTTTACATGCAGCCTAGCGCAATATAAATATAGTGCACGGCATCTAACTTGACAAGATTTTGGAGTAGTGTGGGCCCCATTACTGCAAAACCTTTCCAAGTTAAATGCCGTACACTAATACTTGTTTGTGGCAAAATGCGTCGAATAGAAACAAGTAAGTATAGTGTACGGCATCTAACTCAGCAAGGTTTTGGACACGGATTTTGGAGTAGTGGGGCCCACACTAGTCCAAAATCTTGCCAAGTTGGATGCCGTGCACTATATTTAGGTACATTAACCCTATTTCATGAAAAAGCAATTAAGGAGATACACCAATAGAGTATACTCAGATCAGTCTATTGTATACAAAAACAACGCGAACATTACAATCATTATTTTTTCAGGTAGATTAAAGTTGGATGGTTTTTGATCTAGACATTTGAATGTTACAGATTCGTCTATGGTTGACTTCGTGAACAGTCCAGCGATGAGCGAGATCAAAGAGCGGTCCTGTTTCATCCACGTGGACGTGCCAGGACACGAGGAGAACTCGCCCGATCTCCCTGACTCGTGAGTCATCACCTTTTTCAACAGCCTTTGCCCGACTCAGTTGATGTCGGCTGTTTTGATGCCCAAGACTTTACGAAGTGGGGAAATAAAAGTCAAAAAGCTGTAAGTTGAGAACCTTGGTTAAAACCGAGACAAGCGTTATGATGATGATAAGGCGTGGGTCAGCTTTTCCATTTAACTATGAATCGGCTATACTACGATATTTTCCGTGAAGCGACTGCCATTTGATCTTCACAAACCATTGGCGATATTGAATTTTCAACCGTAACGACTGCCATAGATGTTCGTATGGCAACCGGAACTGGCAGCTTAACGTGCTCTCCGAGATACGGAGGGGTCTCAATGTGTTAAGAATAATAGTCAACAATCCTATGACTGATCAGGGGATGTAGTCTCGATATTTATCGCAACGCCTTAACTACCGAATTCGGTCGCTAACTCGTATTGTCGCAAATATATTTGGTAGTCTCTACTTTCCAAACTAACGATTTTTGTCAGTATCTTAACAAATATCATCGCAAACTTAACGATTTATCGGTATCTCAATATTAATTGCTTACCATCCCAAAATGTACAGACCACCATTATGATGCAAGAATCGTTACTGCAATCAATGTTTGTCGCTATCTTAGCTTACGATTTCGGTATAGTGCACGGCATCCAACGTGGCCAGATCTTGGAGTAGTGTGGACCCACTACTTCAAAACCTTGCCAAGTTAGATGCCCTACATTATACTTGTTTATGGCAAAAGGCGTCGCCTAGAAACAAGTATAGTGTACAGCATCTAACCTGGCAAGGTTTTGGAGTAGTGGGGCCCACACTACTCCAAAATCTGGCCACATTAGATGCCGCGCACTATAACAAAGTCGTAGCGATAAATGTCGAGACTACGGCTCCAGGCTAGTATTGCATATCGCAATAATTCTAGTCGGTTATCTAACTTGTGGGTGAGATCGTTAATTAAGACTACATTCATCTCAATTAGTTAGAACGTGATACTATTACAAGCTACGTTATATTTTCGCTATGTTCCGTGTGCGTTTATAAATTCAGGTCTCGAAGGCGTCGCTAATGGAGCAAGGGCTTGTGCACGACAGACCTACGTCTCAAATAAGGTTGAACATTTTTGTACAAAAAATATTTGTAGGTATACACTCTCTTCAACGGAAAGTATTGAGCTGCACCAAGATCTTCAGGATCTAGGTAAGCCAACCTAATCTGATATTCAGTATACCTGCTGAGTAGTGGATCTGGCACAGACTTCCCTCGGGGTTGAAGACTTAGAGTGTAATGACTTCCATAAGACTCAAGTTAGAGAGCAACATTAGGTGGTGAACAACAAAGTGCAAGCTTTGGATTCTACCGGGGTATTCCCGGGCTGTGATGATAATGATGATTCTTATCTACATATTGCGAAAGAGTTAGGAGATTATGCAATTATATTTTTCATGCCATGCTTTCTAAAGGGAACTTTCTAAACATTTTCTTTAAAAAATAGCCTGGTCAAGGAATTTAATTAACACAATAACACGCAAGCAAGTGTTAGTAGCCTAGCGGCTAGTTTCTACATTCACGATGTTATGTATTCCAATCTTAGCAAATACGCTACCGATAGAAATCCCCTTCGAGCACAAATAATTTAGCTAAGTAGAGAGGTTAACCGATGAATTCGTAATAAAGGTTACTGGATATTCTTAAAAAACAAACGAAGTATATTTTATGACCGACACTTTATACCAGATTAATTAAAAAAAATATGTTTTTTTAATGATTTTTTGATCGGAAAAAGTCATCATCCAGGACGGGATTTAACGGGACTTGACTTACAGAGGGAATGCTCTGCTCAACTGAGCTACCTGAACTCGTTCTACTCGTAGATGCTCGAAATTTCTGAATCGAAAAAAATATTAGGAACAGTTAGCATACAATTGCTTTAAAATTTATTTATTTATTTATTTATTTATTCATTTTGCAAATGTAGGTAAAAGTTGTTACATGTTCATAATAAATATTGAAGTATCACTACATTTGGCCTTTCGGCATGCAAAATTAATTGCACTAACGTTACATTACAATACACATTTCATTACAATAATATAATAATATGGATTATAGTCTCGTAAAAAAAAAGAGAAAATTACATTGAATAAAAAATAATGTTCAAATATTTGACTTTTTGTCACAGGTACCAGTTTCCCTCCCTCCAAACCCTTGGAGAGGATCTCATAACAGTTCTAGACTTCCTCCACGTACGCTACGCAGTCGGCTTAGGTGAAGGCGCTGGAGCGAACGTCCTGGCAAGGTGTGGGCTGGCCCATCCAAGGCGTCTTCTTGGCCTTATCCTGGTGAATTGTACAGCATCAACTTCTTCAGTCGCTGATGCATTCAGGAGCCGTTTCTCAAGATGGAGGGGCACAGACATCTCGCAATCGGAGGAAGATTTTCTGATTTATCACAAGTTCGGCCATGTGAGTTTAGAACGAGAACATCTAGATTTTAACTATCAGGTATTCTTCCTTCTGTATTTGTCACTAATCAACTAACTGTTCGTGGTGGGTCTTCTGAAGGTAAGCATGTTGGGGTATCTTCAGGAATATCATTGTTACGACCTTGGGTTTTGAAGGAAGGGAGAATAAAGTCAGTGTTTCACTATGTTAAATTTTTTTTATATATGCGGTCACGTCAATATGTCTTCACCTCACCTGATGGTAAAGGTAAAGTCTAAGGAAGGGGGTCCCAATTCCATACACCGCACATCGAAACCTTTCTTTCTTTACACTTTTATAAATGCCAAGTGATAAAATTATGGGTTCGGTAAGAAAATCAAGCGGTTCGGTGCCTCTTTTCTTTGCCCCACCACAAGATCTGAAATTCTTGACCAGCCCACGTGTTTCCTTCCTCCTACAGTCTCGAGTCCTTTAAGCGGGGCGTGAAAAAGCATTTGATGAGGCCGTCAAGCTGAGGGCCACCACTATAGCATTATTGATCTTTGTAATGGTGACCTCCATTTGTGAGACTTTACCTTTAGCTTACCATCAGGCGAGGTGAAATCATATTGACGTGACCGATATATAAAAAAAAATGTAACATATTGAAACACTGACTTTATTCTCCCTTCCTTCAAAGGCCAAGGTCGTAAAACCTTAAGCTTACCATCAGGCGAGGTGAAATCATGTTACCAGTGTTAGTACTTACCTAATATTGTGAAATAACTGTGACAGTACTGAAGACAGTTCAACATCAAAAGTAAACTGTGGAGTTATTTTAGACACATTTTGCTGTTAACACTCCGGAAACCGTTCCTAGACCAGTGCCGATAGCTTTGAAAATGGTAAAAACTGCTCAGCTTACCATCAGGCGAGGTGAAGTCATGTTGACGTGATCGACATAAAAAAAAAAGTAAAAGAAAATTATAGTAGGATGAAACCCGTTGTCACCCCCTCCCCACTTCCCGACCTCAGATCACCCGTAATTTATTTTTCCTTTCATTTTTGTTATATTCTGCTCCTTTTCCAACAGGTTTCATCCTACTATAATTTTTTTCTGTCTCAAAAATTATCGGCACTGGTCTATCCGTGTTTGCCTACATTCCTTACAAACAATACTTTGTAGTACATCCACAGCAATGCACATACAAAGTATTGTTTAGTTACCTTGAAGTTTCGCGCTTGACTGATTTGATTATGCAAGTCTTACTTAGTATATTATCATGATATTATGATGATACCATAGTTATTATTTCTTAAGAATTTTTTTTTTTTTTATTCAGGATAGGCTTACGTTTGACCACTATCTCACCTGATGGTAAGTGACGATGCGGTCTACGATGAATCACGCTTGCCTAGAAGGAACCTATTCACTCGTGACTTGAATATTCCCAGGTTATAGCTTTCCGGAAACACAGACTCGGGCAGGGAATTCCACTCCTTAGCTGTACGCATGATGAATGTATCCGCAAAGCGTTTCGTGCGTATGAGTGGAATATCGACCATAAAGCGGTGCCGTGTCGCTGTTCGTCTGGTCGTTCGTTGATGAAAAGGGCTTGGGGGTATCAGGTTGTGCAATTCCAGAGCGCACTCTCCGAAATGTATCCGATAGAACACCGATAAACCAGCAACTTTGCGTCGATGGGTAAGGCTCTGAAGCCTTTTCTCGACTAGTGCATCGTCGTTGATGAGCCTCTTGGCTCGTCTTTCAATCGTTTCCAGCGCGTCAAGGTGGTATTTAGCTGAGCCATCACACAGATACGAACAGTACTCCATACAGGATCGAACCTGCGCTTGATACAAATTAAGCAATTGCTCCGGTGTGAAGTACTGTCGTACCTTAGACAGGATGCCCAGCTTCTTTGCGGCCAGAAGAATGGTTTACGGTATATAAAATTAACCATGTTTGTTTGTTACCATGTTTTATTTTATACTGCGTAGGTGGCAGACAAGCATACGGCCCATCTGATGGGAAGTGGTCACCGTGGCCTATGAACGTGTGCAATACTAAGGGTGTCACACACGCGCTGCCTACCCTGAAGGGAAGGAGGGAGGGCTAGGAAAGGGACGGGAGGCTAGGATGATGTGGGGGAGGGTACACTGAACTCTGGCTACCCTACTTACCGGCGGGAACACAACACGATGGTTATTACGGCCGCGGTGTTCTGTAGGGCGGAGGTACTACCCCAATCGGACAGCTTATTTCGGACAGAAGATAACGTCTGGTGTCCTACCTCCGTTATATTATTTATATCTTTTGTTGAAATCTGGTCCAAAGAGATATTATACATCTCAATAGTAACTCCCTTATGGTCTATCTTTTTATTAAAGCATGGAACGATTTCCGGACTTTCGAAGCTAATACGAGTTTTCCAACTAATATTTTTCCTTTTTCTGTTTTATTTGTGAATTTCGGAAAAGCCTGAGTCTCCAAGTTTTCGTACTCAACCTTTATCGATAACGAAATTATTTATCAGGTGTTTTCGAAATCTACGCTCGTCTCTCGTGTATAATGATTTTTTCTTGCAATGAAATAACTTCACTATAATCTCTGCCAGTACATAGGTACTTTCTTTTAACAAACTAACTCACATATTATAACATTTAGTAGTTTTAAACATTGCTTATATTTCTTACTGATCTATTGTAAATACTACGATCATCAATCATGCTATCTATTTCAATTAGTTCCTGTTCACTGCTTTTGATTTATTTTCTCTAATAGGGATGATGACTAATTTCATAGTAATGAAAAATCATAATTTCAACTTAATTAAAAAAATTGTGAAAAAAAACTAACAGTACCTAATTGGTAAGAGTATAACGCCCATGTCGTCATCCTTATTGAGTCTAGCTGATTTGTTGGACTATTGTTGTTAAATGTATGCACTTAATATTTTCACCTAATATATTTCTAACTTTTCCAATCCACTTCTGATTAATCACGAAGACGGTTTATCTTTCCCTGAGATTTCCACTAAAACTTACAAATTTCAAAATTTTAATTATTTATTGCAAATTATTAATTACTCATTATAATTGTCAACAATGTCATCAATAGAGCCCCCTAGCATTTTCATTTAAAACTATAAATGTTATTTGGTTACATGAAGATTGAATATATAAACATAGGAGATTGATTGCTATAACTTTATTCTATAGCAAATCTCGTCGGATTCTTCTGACGCGGCTGAACGGGACCGCATGCTGACCGAGTACCGGTCACGGCTCCGAGGAAACCTGAACACACATAACATCAAGCTATATGTGAAGGCTTTCATCAAGTAAGTCATATTAGCCAATAACGTTATAAACCGAATAGTCCGGAAGATGATGACATCAATGATAAAGATGATCAGCAATGCTACTAAAGCCCAACTGCAAAAAAAAACTCCTTTGAATCATCAGAGAATATTCTTTTTGCGATTTAGCTGGCTGCTACTGCCGCCAGTACCACAGCTGGAACCATGTTTATCCTGTTCTTCATTAGGTATTTAAGACTCTTCAAGAGTCGTCATACATTAGGTATTTAAGACTCCTCAAAAGTCATCGTAGAAAATTTGTGTCATCATCATCCAGTCTAGAAGCGAAGTGAGAGCGGGTTGCTAGGAAAATATAATTAACATGAAATG
The DNA here is from genome assembly GCA_963576445.1 of Lithosia quadra. Taxonomy (NCBI): domain Eukaryota; kingdom Metazoa; phylum Arthropoda; class Insecta; order Lepidoptera; family Erebidae; genus Lithosia; species Lithosia quadra. Next base: position 16,892,824 of record OY754879.1, read on the forward strand.
TTAACTAACTTTCAGCCGTAAGGACCTGATCCTCCGAGGCTGCCAACCAGATATTCTGCTCATCACGGGTATGCTGAGCCCCTACTCCACCGTCATAGAGAAGATGTACAAAGAGTTGGATAAAGAGAGAGTCACCATATTGAAGGTGGAGAGAGCGGGTGATGTTTTGGCTGAAGTTGTAAGTATATTTGAAAATAGAGTATCATTTGGATCAATTTACATCTTGAATCATTATTATTTGAAAATATTGGATTGTTGCACGTATTACTCATATCACCTATGACCTACTTTTAAGTAGGTGTGTGTTCAATTGATACAGTTAACTATCGGCAAATATACTTAGTGGGTACTTCGCCATAACTATAATTTAGGTACCTACGTCAAGAGCAATATTCGAAGATGGTTTCATTATTTCAATCTTATACTTGAACATACATACATACATAAAAATCACGCCTTTTTCTTTTTGGGGTAGGCAGAGACAACATCTTTCCACTTGCTACGATCTTGGCATACTCCTTTCGGTTCTTCAACTTCCATAATTCTTATACTTAAAATACGTAATAATTGCAGTAGCGCTGCGCTCGATAGCCTTACTTGTACTACTGCAACCGGTCGCAACGCAATCAGCTATCCGTAGTTACGCCAAAGTAAAAGTATGGCGTAGGCGTTCATTGACTTGCCAAGAAGGTTTCCGACAACACGCCTCACGCGCCGTCCTGTTTGTTACAACACATCCATATTTTATTGTTTAATCTCAACATTGTGGACAACTATCGACTCAACTCGAACGATGTTTTTATACTGAAGTGCTTTGGAATCGTCAAAGATGTCAGCGTTTCTTCTACTAATAGAATTCATAATCATCGCTGGAATGGTGGTCGGTTTGTATCAGAAGAATACAAATCAATTTTGCAAGTCCAAGAAGAGATACGAGGGGAAGACAGTGTTGGTGACAGGTGGGACAACTGGCATGGGATTAGAAATTGCTGCAGACTTCGCTCATAGAGGAGCGAGGGTTATTGTGGCGTGTCCTTTTGAGAACGAAGGCGCAGATGGTAAAGCAAGGATCATAAAAAGTTCTGGAAACGAAAACATCGTGTTCAAGTTACTGGATCTCGCTTCTCTGGATTCTATCAGACGATTTGCTGCTGAAATCCTCAAGACAGAAGACAGATTGGATATATTAGTAAATAATGCCGGTGTTGGAATACCAGCAGATTTTTTAACATCTGATGGAATTAATTTCATAATGCAAGTTAACTATTTCGGTGCATATTTATTGACACTCTTACTCCTACCGCTTCTGAGGAAATCGGGTACATCATCTGAACCGAGTAGGATAGTGAATACATCGTCAACTGTACACAAATTTGGAAAAATCGATTTTGATAATTGGAATAGAACGGGATATTGGTCTAAAATCCGACTTTATGGAAACAGCAAGCTGTGTTTGATGTTGTTTACTCGTGAACTGGCAAAGAGGACAAAAGATACCAACGTTATAGTGAATGGTGTGGATCCCGGCGCTGTGGGGACGAAAATTTTTCAGAATAGTGTGACTTGTGGCAGTTTTGTGTCTTTTATTTTCGGGATTTTGTTCAAACACCCTTGGGAAGGTGCGCAGACGGCTCTATATGCGGCAACAAGTACTACAGCGGGCAAGTACAATGGAGAGTACTTTAAAAACTGTGCTCTATCTAAGGCTGCTCAATTGGTATATGATGAGAAACTTGCTGCCAGAGTATGGGAAGAATCAAAAAGACTGGTGAAAATTAGTGATGATGAATATTATCAGTGCTTTAGTTCCTAGGAAAGGTGATATAAATTAAGTATATACTTATTATTTAGATAGGTAATATTTTAAATTTATTCATATGAAAAGTTTTTCATTAAGAACGATTGTAGCTAACTTTCTTTACGTGAATATAATAAAATATATGCAATGCATATGTTAAAAGTAATTATTGTGATTAATTGTTGCGTGACCCCGTTTTAGTGGTTAAAATGGTAGTATTCTGTAGTAATGGTAGACAGGGTGCGGTAATCTGGTACAGCGATTGTAAAATCGAGCGTCAACTATACGTACCTATCTACTTGTTTGTACTTATAATCATTTCTCGCTATGACTGATTTCCTATGCTATTATTTCTTATTAATAAATAATATTTAGGAAAAAAATGTGTTATTGTGATTAAAACTTTTGCTTTTTTTTTAATTGCCATGACTAATTAAAAGAAAACCTACTTAGTCTACTACCTAATAGATACGAGTACTACTACTAAAAGAGTAAAAAGTAAAAGTGCATTTAGTGACTACTATCCTGTAGTAGGTATCTATATTAAAGAGAAATAACATAGGTTCACTCACCTCTAATTTAATACAAAAGTAGAGGTCGCGAGTAGAGAACAAAATGCGAATGCCGTTTTGCGAATCTGGTATTACGTCATCTGGCATTTTGCGAATCTGGCATTATGTCATCTGGCATTTTGCGAATGTGGCATTGCATTACCCTGCATTTTACGTTTCTAACACAATGCGCATAAACTATTTACATAACGCTTATCATGACACTATAAGTCACAATTATTATGCACAGGCAACCTTCTATCTTATTTCAATCAAACGTATATTACGCTCGTTTGGCTACCCTTTTTTATCGTGCGGAAATCCCCATGTATACCACCCCCGTCAGCCATCGGGAGTGGTATGTCGGGATCGAACCGACGAAAACCGCACGCCGTCTCAGGTCTTATTTACTGGGGTGTAAGGTTACCTAATAGCCATATCTCTCGCACCCCAGCTGACCCTGGGCCATCTACGGTTTTAAGATGGTGAGCATTGCACCACTTCGCCGACACTGACAGGCGGTAGCCCTGTCATCCAACAGTCGGCGCGCGGAAAATTAGCTCGCCCCACGCCCGCTCCCCACTGTGCCCTCAGACACGTGGAGAGCCTCGGAGCAGCCCTCTAGAGGGCCACTTCTACCCCGGCCGGATTTGCCTGTGGCAGCAGCGTCTCCCGTGGTGAGTGGGAGGTGCTGCTCGCCTCCGTTGCCCAGGCGCACCGCGTGGAAGTCCTGGCTCGGTTGCTATGAATCCAGAAATGATTATTAATATTCTGTTTCAGCCTGCGAAGATCGCGCAGTCTCTTCTGCTCTTCTGCCAAGGTCAAGGACTGTTGACCTCCCTACCGCCCCCTGGCGTGGAGCGCCGCATGTCCCGGGCCATGTCTATGGAGGAATACGACAAGCCGAACATCAGGCGGCTGTCGCTCACACCGAGCGTGTCCGAGTCACCGCCGCATAGGAAGTTGTAGCTAGTGCGAGACGACTCCTTGTTAGAGGTGTCGGTGTGAGTGGAGGACGGTTCTTACGGAGAATAGTGTACGCAAATAATATCTGCTTTGCATGTATAGGTTAGATAATAAGATATGTTTACTATGGATTGTTTTGTCCTAAATTTGGTATGGATTACCTAATTTTTAATTCTGTTTCTCTGTAATATCCAAGCTGTCTATAAGGTCAGAGTTTAGTGGTTAGGCTACGATTTGACCTAGGGCTTTTTATTAAATGTTCTATCAGAGACGATAGTATCGTCTTTGGTTCTATTAATGGCGTCTTAATTGTTCATAGAAATAGTTTGTTCGAAAAGGTCAGAATATGAAATATCCGCAAAAAAACATTACCTTCGCTGGTGCAGTCGGGTAAAAAGTAAGTGTCACTATTTAGAGTTAGAATACTTTGTACAAACTGGTGTGTTACATTGAATTGGATAAAACAAATAAAAAAAAAATCATTAATCAAGTACGTAGTCTATAATAATATAATAGTCATTAAGATCAGTACCTATCGTTTATCTTAAGCTGCTAAACTTTATTAATGAATCGTCTAATAATTGTAGACAAGTTATTGAACGTAAAGTCAAAAATGGCTTAAACGTTAAAGTTTATTTAGGTACAATATAGATATATTTAAATGGATAAATGGATGTTTATGAAGATGTATGTATGTAGAAAAGTAAAGGAATTTAAATTTTTTTATCACTTTAAAAAAAGATTATAAAGAAATTAATATATTTTTAAATGTTAACGAGAATGCTCTTATTACTAAGTTATTACCTATTATATTTTATTGTACCTTTACAGAGGGTGCGATTCTATTAGTCCTCCTACAGTCCCGGGTCCTTTAAGCATCAAAACACTTTTGATAAGGCCGTCAAGTTGAAGGCCATCAATAATATGATTGAAAAAAAAATAGTAAAAAATATTCATCGGACATTTAATTAACAAATGCCCGATAAATGCCCGAAGTGACAGGGCATAAACCCGTCTATAATCATAACTATATTTTTAGGTACATGTTTATGATCCATACGTTGTCCATAATCTTTTGAAGCATGCTTTGTAGTACAATCGTCAAGGTCTCAGCAGTTTTGTATATTATGTAAATTAAATGTTATAACAAGAAATTAAATTATATTATGTAATAGACTTTAGTATTATGTACAAAGTACCTATTTGTGTTAAATAGTAGTTATGAAATAGATTGTAACTATATAAAAGTAAATAAATATTTATGTGTAGTATAATGTTGAAATCATTCTTTTCCGGATGACGGAGGACGAAGCAGAAAAAGTGGGAATTGGCTGCCAAGTTCCGTTATAAGGTTGTATGGAGATATTTCCCCTCCAGTCCAGAATGTCATATTCCTAAAATGTCAAGCGGTTCAAAATGTCAAGTTCCCAGAATGCCAAGTTCCCAGAATATCAATTAGATGACATTCTGTTTGATAAAAACGTACCTAGTAAAAAATAGGGGAACCAGCTAAGGGAGAAGTCAGTCCGAAACCCCATGACCCTTTGAAATTTATCCGAAAATGTTCAATATTAAAATATTTTGATTACGGTACGTCTACCGTTTCATTTTTCGTGACCATCAGGATGGCTGGTCACATTGTTTTTCCCTATGTTTTAAAAATTAATGAGGTAGCAATTATTTAATTGCAGGTAGCAAATAGTAGCATTTAGGTAGCAATTTTTAATCACTATCTCGATGCTAAATGAGGTAGACAACCAGCCATCCTGATGGTCACTCATTTTTCACATACCATAATGTAAGCTCTGCTCTTTTTCCCTAACTTCCAACTTGACATTCTGTGAACTCGACATTCTGGGCACTCGACATTCTGGGCACTCGACATTCTGGGAACTCGACATTCTGGGCACTCGACATTCTGGGCACTCGACATTCTGGGCACTCGACATTCTGGGAACTCGACATTCTGGGCACTCGACATTCTGGGCACTCGACATTCTGGGCACTCGACATTCTGGGCACTCGACATTCTGGGAACTCGACATTCTGGGCACTCGACATTCTGGGAACTCGACATTCTGGTCACTCGACATTCTGGGCACTCGACATTCTGGGCACTCGACATTCTGGGAACTCTACATTCTGGGCACTCGACATTCTGGGCACTCGACATTCTGGGCACTCGACATTCTGGGCACTCGACATTCTGGGAACTCGACATTCTGGGCACTCGACATTCGGCACTCGACATTCTGGGCACTCGACATTCTGGGAACTCGACATTCTGGGAATTTACATTCTGGACACTTGACATTTTGAAACTACTTGACATTTTGAAACCGCTTGACATATTGGACATTTCACATTCTGGACTGGATGGGATATTTCTTGTAAAATGCTTAATCTGGCATTTATTCTAGTCTAGAATGATACATTTATAAATGCCAGATTTGCAAAAAGATTGATTTGCAATTTAAATGCAGTCGTACCAACTGCTTGCAATTGCATTAAACTGCAAATTCTCAGTTGTCAAGTGGAATCTAAATGCAGTTAAGTTAATTTTAACCGAGAGTAAGGGATATCAGCTATAGCAAATATGATTAAATGAAACGTAAGTATGGAATAAAAACCGGACATTTAATTGGAACAATAACAGACGGGTACATTTTTCAAAACCTTTTAACACAGACAGACGTACACTAATACACTTAACTTTTACATTAGCGGTGCATACACACCGCGCTAACGCGACTTGACAACGCCTCCGTTAAACTTGCACTGGGTATAACAATTCTCCGTCCAACATTTGCTTAAAAATTTAGCAAAAACAATTAAAAAAAATAAAAAGACGTCGCAAGATTGTTTGACGAAGAAACTGTGGCGAGGGAGTACATTCTCGGACACGCCACGATATTGTACGGTAGCAACTCGAGCATCATCCGACCTCAGCGGACATTTTCAAACCTTTAACTTTTTCCTTGTTCTGCTATATTCAATAAAAATAAACATGCGGCCGCGTTTTAGGGCGTCCGCTTCGGCGGTGACGCGCAGCCGCCATGCTTACGACATGTGTGCACACACACCTTAGCACATTTCAGAGCAAATATCCGCAATACCAACAAATATTCGCAATATCAACAAATATTCGCAATATCTACAAATTTCCGCAATATCAGCAAATATCTGCAATATCAGCAAATATCTGCAATATCAGCAAATATCTACAATATCAGTAAATGTCCGCAATACCAGCAAATATCCGCAATTTAAGCAAATATCCGCAATATCCGCGAACATCCCTTTTCTGTATGCACTGAGGCCTGTGCAACGGACCATGTGTATTATGGTTGCACAGATACGTGCAGCTGCACTGCCGAAGGAGGTGGAGGGGTGAGGGGGCGCGGGCGCGGGGCGCATGCCACGTGATGCATGTATCGTGGCATACTTCTTATTGTCATCGTTCATCATCACAGCCAGGCTGCAAGTCTGACGTTTCGATGGCCACCTCATCGTAATCCTTTTCTAAAGCTGCAAGATCTTCCCGTGCTTCTGAAAATTCACCCTCTTCCATACCTTCTCCCACAAACCTGAGAAAGAAATTTATGTTTAGGTTTATAGCCAGCTCGTTAAACATATCGAAGGGAGTATACATGTCAGTGCAGAAGGTAACTGCATATATCGGGTTAATTTTAAGAGTGGAACTTGCGGTTTAGCAGGGAGAGACGTGACGATACCATAATCTATCCAAGGTGTAATAAAAAATAGCAGAATTGAAGCCCTGGTCGGAGAAACCTTCCACTGTGATGGAGGAACATAACATGGCATTTCGCTACAGGCTAAATTAAAAAAGGTTAAAAATTGGTTCCAAGTTCCAGTGGCCAAAGTAAAAGTTCTAAAGTAAAAGCGCCACAGCAAAAGTGCCAAAGCAAAAATGATGCAGCAAAAGTACCACAGCAAAAGTACCACAGTAAAAGTGCCACAGTAAAAGTGCCACAGTAAAAGTGCCACAGCAAAAGTGCCACAGTAAAAGTGCCACAGCAAAAGTGCCACAGCAAAAGTGCCACAGCAAAAGTGCCACAGCAAAAGTGCCACAGTAAAAGTGCCACAGCAAAAGTGCCACAGCAAAAGTGCCACAGCAAAAGTGCCACAGTAAAAATGCCAAAGCAAAAGTGCCAAAGTAAAAGTGCCAAAGCAAAAGTGCCAAAGCAAAAGTGCGAAAGCAAAAGTGCGAAAGCAAAAGTGCTAAGTAAAAGTTTATCGACGTGTCTACACCTAGCGGGATCCCCTTTCTGGGAGACTTATGAATGATGCAGAGAATTCGTTCTGGATTTGTTCTACTGAATTATGCTGGAAACAGAATTTGTTCCGTATAATAAACGGAAATATAAACTTTTCTAACCGACCTCCAGCCAGCGGGATATTTACCAAAATTAAGTCTGGGGAACTATAAATTGGTATTAACTTTTAGTTCTGTCTTTGTTCTGTTTAACAAAACAAAAAACATACTTCTAGCGTCCTTACTTCAGCCACAATCAAGCTGAAATTAAACCTCCAGTCAGCGGACTTTTTCTCTCAGGGACATTTTTTTGTAACTTTTACACTAAATTGATAACATTTAAACTATTTACGACTATAATTTTACTTAAATTACCTATTCGTACGTCTAGTATGAAAATTAAAAGTATAGAATTTGAAAGCTAGTAAGTGGGTAGAATACAAAATAATCTCACCGGTCTGCATTATCTTTCAAAAATTAATATTATAAATGCGAATATTTGTAAGGATGTATATTGGTATAATTTTCATACTAGATGTACGAATAGGTAATTTAAGTAAAATTACAGTCGTAAATAGTTTAAATATTATCAATTTAGTGTAAAAGTTACAAAAAAATGTCCCTGAGAGAAAAAGTCCGCTGACTGGAGGTTTCATTTCAGCTTGATTGTGGCTGTAGTAAGGACGCTAGAAGTATGTTTTTTGTTTTGTTAAACAAAACAAAGACAGAACTAAAAGGTAATACCAATTTATAGTTCCCCAGACTTAATTTTGGTAAATATCCCGCTGGCTGGAGGTCGGTTAGGAAAGTTTATATTTCCGTTTATTATACGGAACAAATTCTGTTTCCAGCATAATTCAGTAGAACAAATCCAGAACTAATTCTCTGCATCATTCATAAGTCTCGCAGAAAGGGGATCCCGCTAGGTGTAGACACGTGTTTATCGAATTGTCCTCACCAGTGCACAAACGCTCTCTTGGAATACATGAGGTCGAACTTGTGGTCGAGCTTGCCCCATGCTTCTGCGATGGCGGTGGTGTTGCTGAGCATGGACGCCGCACGCTTCACCTGCGCAAGGTCTCCACCCACCACCACTGATGGTGGTTGGTAGTTTATGCCAACCTGACAATGAACATCAAAATCATTATAAGAGGAAAAACGTACAATCGATGTTGATATCGATTGTATTCGATTCTTTTAATAACTTTTTTTATATTTCGTACGCCCGATTGACTGCAACCCGCCTAATGGTAAGTCGAGGTACCTAAATTGAAATACAACTTTTTTCATCCATCTGCAAACATTGATCTAAGTTAACATGCAACAAAATCTATGATAATTACCTACAATAAAAGCAACAGTAATTTCAAATTAAGTCATCATTTTCGCACGTGTTACCCACCTGTCAGTCCCAGGCCCTTTGAGCGAGGCGTGAAAAAGCATTTGATGTGATCCCCATGATGACCTCCATTGTTGAGACTACTTTTAGCTTACCATCAAGCGAGATGATTCAAGAGGCTTTCATCCCTTAGTCCGTAGTCCACTTTAAGGATTTGGCTAATTTGGTCATTGTGGAAATATGGATATTGGAAACTATATAATCTTTTCTAAAAGCTACTTACTTTGAACCCAGTAGGACACCAATCCACGAATCGAATGCCTGCCCTCCCCTTCATAGACGCGATGGCTGCATTAACATCCTTAGGCACTACATCACCGCGGTACAGCAAACAACACGCCATGTATTTCCCATCGCGAGGGTCACACTTGACCATTTGGTTTTGCGGCTCGAACAGTTCAGCGGTGATTTCCGATACTGACATGCCTTCGTGGTATGCCTGCAAATGTTCATTTATATTTGAAAATATAATGAAATAAGGTTGTAAGAGTTAGTAAGTGAAGTAGTCGAAATTTTTTCAGTTTTCAAAAATTTCCGAATTTTGCGAATGTGACATTTTGCGAATAGGACATTTTGCGTATGGAACATTCATGCGAATGGGATATTGTGCGAATGGGATATTGTGCGAATAGGACATTGTGCGAATAGGACTTTGTGCTGTATTGAAGGTTGGTTGGATTGAGCCTCAAGAAGGTTAGATTGAGCCTCAAGTATGTTCTATGAATCCACACCTTCGAGGAGTCTTAACTAATAATCTAAAATCAACTGACATTAATTTAGTGTTACCTTGTCTGCGGAAACGACAGGCGCGTACGCAGCGAGCGGGAAGTGAATACGGGGGTAAGGTACCAGGTTCGTTTGGAACTCTGTCAGGTCCACGTTCAGAGCTCCATCGAATCGTAGCGATGCTGTGATCGAAGATACCACCTGCACAACATAACCGGAGAAAGAAGTATACAGTGGATTCAATAAATTCTCCTGGAGAATTGATTTCTAAATCGCCAAATTGCCAAGTTATAGGGAATATATAATTGAGCAATTTGTTGCCACTATTATATTTTGAAGTTGTCAGTTTCCAAGTTATGGTAACATTGGCATTTTTATGAAGTGACTTCCACACTTATGAACAGGATAATTACCACAAAATCACAGAATCATGTATTCTGTGTATCAATAAGCTTCGCAAATCGGATTTAATAGTGTTAAGAATATCGAAAGGGCTGCGGTACAAGTTGAGATCTTCAGGGCCCAAGCCACCTTCTCCTGCAAAGCGGTGCACCTGCTGATTGATGGATGAGGATCTAGTGCTGGCTTTCTTGGTTGCTATGTCAGATGGCAGTTGATCCAAAAGCCAAATTCTACGCAAGAGTAGGAGGGATCCTGGGATCCTGTGACTTGGATGATGAAGATGATTTGCCTTTGATTTAATTAGCTATCAATCAGCGACTGCTATTCTACACAAAAATACGTACTTGTGATATTAGTCTATTGAGATTGGCGTACGATGGCCGTTCTATAGAAAGTCGCCGCCTGCAGATGTCGTAAATGGCCTCATTGTCTACCATGAACGCGCAGTCCGAGTGGCCGATGGTCGCGTGTGTGGTCAGCACCGCGTTGTACGGCTCCACTACTGCTGTGGATACCTGCGAGGGGAGAGTACGATTGAATTGGTTATTGGGATAAATGAAATTCCAGTACGGCGAATTATTTATTGGGAAATCTTGGCTTTCAGAAATGCCAAGAGTCCAATAAAATAACTCCATTTTGGGACTCGTTTTACACAAGTTCAATATCGTGGGTCCTGCGAAATTAACTTTTAACAAAATCCACATTTTCGAATTTAACATTTTGCGAATTCAATATTTTGCAATTTCAACATTTTGCAATTTCATGTCAACGACCGGAACTAAGGCGATTGGTTCACTGAATCTGCGGGTTTATATTTGCAACCGGTTCGATGACTGGACAATCAAAACATTGTGACGATAATTTGGTGATTTACCTGTGGTGCGGGATATATGGCGAATTCCAGCTTGCTCTTTTTGCCAAATTCGTCAGATAGCTTTTCCATTAGTAGTGAGGTGAAGCCAGAGCCTGTGCCGCCACCAAACGAGTGAAACACGAAGAAACCCTGGAATAAAGTATGAACCGAAACCGTTACACAGAATCCAAAACGCATAGACTGATTTTATAGTCGCAATGACTGATATTTTGATCCTGAATTTTGAATACAGTTCATTGATTATTCAGTTATAACGTCTTGTATGCGCAAGAGCTCAGAGTCTAGTTTGTCAATCAAGTGTACCAGATTGCAGGTGGTCTTGGCTTTGACCTGAAGATCTTGGTCCTCAAAAACATCCATTTTCATTACATTGCTGTCGCAAAATCTTTGTACCTGCGTTACTATAGTCACAAGTATAAGTTACTTAGGGACGTGACTTGACACTAATATTTTGAACACTAGGCATCGCTATTATTTTGCACTTTGCATATTATACCAACAGGCGACTGTTGCACAACAAAACCATGAAACGATCTCACGGTATAAAACCGCAATACGAATGTGGTAAGTTTGGTTTAGTTCACCTTAGATTATCATTCTTTATGTTCAGACATTTTAAATGATTTTGCGTAAATATCAAAAAACAAGAAACATGGACAGAAAAGCTTTCCAGGATGAAAAACTTGCTTTACCGAAGTTTGAAAATTGCATTATGTAACCGTTTTTATGCATAGTTAGGTAATAGCTAGGTTAAATTCGAAGTTATGTGTGTATGTATTTATGTGTGCTTTGCAAGTTGCCACGTGGCTGCCACATATTACATATCTTTTATATTACACGTGTCATAATTGTCAATTATAATTTATGCTCACCGTGTCAGTTCGCGTCCCACCAACTCAGGCGCGGCGTCCATCCACAGACAAAAAGAACAAAGACGGATTAGTCTATTGGTTGGTGGGTCGCGGATCGTGGGCTTTTGCGTCTGTTGGTGATGGCATAATATCATAATATTGTTTTTGAGTTGCTTTTTTTAATCTGTGTACGCTTTGTGTTCATGAATAAAGCTAGTTTTCTTTCTTTCTTTCTTTCTTCTTCTTTCTATTTATCGCAGGTTTATAAGTGTCCGGTTAATGGCAATAGGCTCGTCACCTATTACATTGGGAGCTAAACATAAATGGCGAAATGTGGGTGCTAGCACCTCTGTCTACCCCTTTGGGGATATAGGCGTGAGTTTATGTTAAGTTAGGTAATAAAATCGAGAAAATAAAATTTCTAGAACTCAGTTGCAACGGATATTGGATTGCTTAAATCCTAGAATGTTCAAAACTTCATTAAAATCGGTTACTTAGTTCAGGAGTTCACAGCGGACAAACAACGTGACACGAGATGATAAAATGCGAGAGGTAGAACCGTCTCACCTGTAGACCGGTGCATTGGTCGGCCAGCTTCCTGACCCTCTCCATGACAGGCCCGAGCACCTCGCGGCCCGTTGTGTAGTGTCCGCGGGCGTAGTTGTTCGCCGCATCTTCCTTGCCAGTAATCAGTTGCTCTGGGTGGTACAGCTGTCGGTATTCACCCGAACGGACTTCATCTGGAATTTGGAGTGCAAGTTGTAGAGGAACTAAAGTAAAACTGCTCGGTAGAAGGTACCTACAGAAGACCGCGGCCATAATAACCATCATGTTGTGTTCCCGGCGGTAAGTAGGGTAGCCAGAGCTCACTGTACCCCTCCTCCTCGCCCTTTCCTACCCCCCTTTCCCTTCAGGGACGGCAGCGCGTGGGTAACGCCCTTGGTGTTGCAACCGTCCATAGGCCACGTGACCGCTTCCCACCAGGCAGGCCGTGTGCTTGTCTGCCATCTAAGTAGTATTTATAAAAAAAACTTTCTAATTTTTTTAACTCTGAAAAAAGATCATCTACTTTTTACCACAAACAAACTAGAGATATACGTTCAACAGTTTGTTCTAAGGACAAAATCTTCAAAAAAACTTGTTCCATCTGTGAAGTAAGGCTTTTGAAATATAAATCTTACCAATAACTGTAGCTTCCAAATCCACCATCACAACTCTCGGCACCATTTTGCCCCTATCCGCCTCCGAGAAGAACGTGTTGAAGCAGGAATCCGTCACGGCGGAGTCCGCGTCGCAAGCCGGCAACGTACCATCGGGACGGATGCCGTGCTCAAGGCAGTACAGCTGCCAGCACGCCACCCCCATCTGCACGCCTGCTTGGCCGACGTGCACTGAGATGCACTCCCTCTGCTCGCGTATAAAAATGTTACACGTTATTGATGCTTAACATGTATACCTAATTAAACGAGGTGTGGGTCTAGGGTTGCAAAAGTAGACCGCATTGGGGCTTGGGACCAAAGCCCTCGGGGCTAAGCCAAACTCAACCACCAATCAGTACACCTGCAGCTTGACTAAGGATGCTCCAGATTTTCATCTCAGGGTTGGGAGGTCAAACGTAAGTCCCGCCCAAGAAAGAAACCGCAAACTAAAAGCAGACGAAATAAGCGGATCCCAGGATGCTAAATGGAAACTTCAGTGGCACCCAGGAACAATGCTAAGATGATGCTTCTAGAACAAATTGACCTGCTGCAGTTAACTGCTGGACATGGGCTTTCGCAATGTTCGCCGTAGCTTTTCGTATCCAGTCGATCCCAGCATCTTTTACAAATCGTCAGGTCAAAAATGTAAATGTCAGTCAAGAAGACTGGCTTGATGATCACGTGTTTTCCAGTGACAAGTAAAATGACGGTTTCAAGATATTTAGAGTCACCCGTGTTTTAGAAAGTCCTGTAGCAAATTAATTTCACATAGACCAGTCTACATCACATTTCATATGAAGTCTACAGAGTTCAGAACTGTGCCTATACAAAAAAAAAAACACGTTCTAAAAACTTATCTAGGTGCTTTGATGAAAATAAGAATGGTCTTACCTATTTGCAACAAAAAAGCATTACGAAGCATAACGCAATGAAACCATCTAAAAACACTATCTCTACAAACGCAATACAATATTTAGCCAACAAATTATACTTACCATGATTAATACTTAAAATTTTGACGATCCTTTTAGAAAAATTAGTGGTAAAACTGTAAAAAAATTATATCAAAAATTTTGAATCCAACTGTAATTTTGAAAAAAAATGCGAATCACCGCCCGTCTTGTGGGCCACTGGATCTGTTGTAATTTTTTATTCTATGTTTGAAATTACATTTGGCGTGCTGTTACATTCTTGTGTGCCAGTATTTAAACAATATAAAATTAAGTGAAAATAGGTTTTAATGAAATTTCATGACAGTAGACCTTTTTGGTTTTTATTTTTCTTGTAGGGGAATGTGGGGGAAGACCGGATAGTTAAGGCAAAGACGTCATAAATAAATAACTATGTTATTTATTGAGATAAATCATATTATAAATCTTTAAGTACCTCTTAGGTTAAACTTTGATATCAAAATAATTGCGATCAATCTCATCAAATAGGAAATAGTTTCAATTTTTGTAAAAATATTTATAGTAGGGGAATGTGGTATGGGGTATACCACATTCCCCTACTATTATCTTGTACATATTATATAAAAAATCAAGCTGTATTCTCGTGATGTGCAGTGTAGAAAAGACGCTGTGCAAAACTTAAGTAGACTCTTACTCATACACTAAATGACGGCGACATTGCCAAATTAAAAGCCGCGTACTTGTACCAATGAAGCATCTAACTTTTTTTTATCAAAATTTTGTAATCTGCGAACTATTATGTGATATTGGAGACCTGTATGACATATAATAGCTTTTATCAATATCTCGAAATTCCGTCTTTCCACATTTAAACAGAAGGGTGGCACACAAGTAGGGCACTAAGGGCAGGGTGGCAGGGTGGGTCTGCTATTAGGGCAACAATGAGGATAGGGTGCGTTGGGCGGGGAGCTTGGTGTTCACCCCTCTTGTGTGGACGGTGTAAGTTGATTTGCATTTTTGTGCTCATTACTTCTGAAAGTTGGGGATTTTTATTAGTTACAGCGGTAGTGATTAGCAAAAATAGTTTAAGATAACTTTAAACAACCCTTAGATACTAAGTGGTAATTGAATTTTATGTTCAGGCCGGATGAAATGTACCTCATACGCATACCACTCTACACAGGAAAGTCGAGCGGTTATGTGAGGCTCTTACCACACTAAAAAAATATGCCGTGTGCCATATACCAAGAGTTATTATGAGAACCATCATGGTGGAACCACACTACGCTATTCGCGCGCTATTCGCCTATATACCATGTAGGTATACCAACGTACCATGTTAACGGTAACGGATGACCCTCTTTCCTGAGACTTTAACCTTCGACTTACCATCAGGCGAGGTGAAGTCAAATTGACGTGTCCTATAATTATAAAAAATAATAGTTCTAGACTACCAAAGTACGAGAGGATCCACAGATCTCACTTGCCAGCAAGATAGAAAATACAGGATCTCTAAGTGATATCGTTGCAAACATCTATGAACCAGTGACTATAGCTGGACTTGTTTTCCACCTTAGTAGTAAAAAATAAAATTCATAACAGTCGTGACACCCGCCAAGTTCTCCACAAAAAACATTTAATTTAATCCGTGACCATCGTAAATCAAATCATTGTCTTTTTAACACCCAATATTGTCACCGTGGTTGCGTTGTTAATCCTTTATATTCAAATGCAAAGTTTGACTGTTACAAGTGTGTACTGTCAACGACAAAAGTGATTCTAGCAAACAAAACGTGAATTAATAATTATTGTCATTCTGAATATTACAAAAATTTGAAAATATACATCAAATATATTGATTTAGTAGTTGTAGAAAGTGGAACCTGCGTATTTTACCTGCGCGATACTTCTTAACCACAACCTCAATCAATCAACAAGAACCTCGAGACAAAAAGTATATTTCAGATTACATATAAGATCTCTCTCTGTACCAAATTTAATTTAAGTTCGTCCAACAATTTTAAGTTGAAGTTTTTTAAAGTGTATATTTGTGACTCTATCACTCACAATTATCCGTGCAATTATTTCAATATGATAAAAGTTTCCAAATATTATGTTTGTACTCAACAACTTCTGTCGTTGACTGTACTGACAAGTTTTATTTTGAATATTTAATTGCATATCATTGTTGTTGTGTGTAAATAGTTAAATAGCATGAAGAGCGTGAAATTGATTCAATGCGGACTGGCGATGCACCACTAGCAAATTGGCAGTTGAAGGGCCAAGTTCTTTTTTTTACTTGCATTTTGCTGCATAAGTCCGTATCAGTTGGTGTTAAACCGGAGTAGGCTCATTAATGTAATGAAAACGTAGACTGAGAATAACGCTAAAGCTTATACTCAGAGAATTTAACTTAACTTTAAAAAATTTAAAAATTTAAATTTAACTTTATGAAATCATTTTAAACTTTGTAATTTGCAGTACTTTTTATACCACTTAAGTGGCAGATAAGCACACGGCTCACCTGATGGGAAGCAGTCATCGTGGCCTATGGACGCGTGCAACACCAGGGTTATCACACTCGCGCTGCTGATCCTGTAGAAACCTTCCTATACCCTTCTTGAAGAATCCCATATTGTAATCGCTTGGGACAACAACAGCAGGTAAATCATTCCACAGTCTTGAGGGTGTGCGGAATGAAGTGCCTCTCATACCTCATTGTACCTACGCACCGTTTTCGGTCGCCACGTGTGAGGATGAATTCCCTGGCTGTGGTGAACGGTGCGATGATAGATTTTTTTTATACTACGTAGGTAGGAGTCAAGCATACGGCCCACCTGGGCCTCGATTCTGCTAAAGACAAACCATTGTAATACCACTGACTCTCTAAAAATGCCATTTAATTGTAGACTTTATTATTATCAGGTTAAAGTCTAAAGTCAAATGACATTTTGTAGAGCGAATGAAAAAGATAAATGAATTCTTTTCATTTGATTTTAGACTTTAACTGTATAACGGTAAAGTCTACAATTAAATAGAGTGTCAGTGGTATTACCGTGGTTTGCCTTTAGCAGAATCGAGGCCCTGATGGGAAGCTGTCACCGTGGCCTATGAACGTGTGCAACACCAAGGGTGTCACACACGCGCTGCCTACCCTGAAGGGAAAGGGGAGGGAGACTAGGAAGGGGTGGGGAGGCTAGGAACGGTTGGGAGGGAGAAAAAGTACAGTGAGCTCTGGCTACCCTACTTACCGGCGGGAACACAACACGATGGTTTTCATGGCCGCGGTCTTCTGTAGGGCGGAGATACTACCCCAGTCGGACAGCTCAGTTCGGATGGGCGATACCATCGTGCCCTACCTCCTTCCAACGATAGAATGTAGCAGTGTGGTCATCAATCTAAAAAATCTTCTGAACTATGAACAAACACCAAATTGTGTAGATGGTAGAACACTCTATAGAGGTAAAATCTCCATGGTCATATTAAAATTATCCAGAAAAAAGAAAATTAGAACCAGCTCTTGTCAAATAACTGTCACTTTAGCCCGCTTTAGCCATTCACAGTCATCAGCCGCCCGTCAATGGGGGTCGGGGAAGATGAAAGATAATCAGATAATAGTGTAACATAATCCATATCGCCAGACTATCGCTAATATACAGAGATAGAATCTTGAGAGGGGACGAAATGGACCTTTTATAAAACATGTAAAAAGTACCTACTGCGACACGTGGAAACAATACAAAGAAATGTTTTTTGATACTATTGTACCTGGAATTATGTAAGTTTGAGTTTCATTTGCGTTTACACTTATTAACTGTTACAGTAGATATAGTATTTTAGTTTAGGGTCTAGCTAGTCTAGACCACAAGCTAAAAATACTACCCCATAGTGTAGTATGTTAATATTATAATTAACGGGTACTATCGCGATCATGGTATGGCCTTTGGAATGCCTGACGTTTCGACCCCGATCATGGTATATACTTATACCTGACCTATACCATGATCGCGTTAAAATTCCCGTTAACATTTTGGTATATCATGGAACGCGAAAGTTTAGAAGTTAGGAAGTATATTAGTTAACCAAGTTTTTAAAAGTCTTCATCTTAGTAAACTGCGGACATAATACCGTCGCTGTGGAGCGAAAACTCACTAACTAACACATAGATAGTTTTGAGATAATCGCGATTGAAACTTTTTTTATCTTTTGCTTTAAATAACTCTGTAATGCTTAATGTTACATTAATGAAGTGTACTAACGAAAGATGTGTATCTTGATAATAAAATGTAATCTTAAGGTTAAAATGTGATAGTTTTTTGTTTTTATGTAGATATCCTATTTTTTTTAAGTTAATGAATTTTCGCATTTGCGCACAGAAAGCATTTTTGATACTTAGTTATTTTTTCATGTCACTTAGTTATTAATTCTAACAAAATTTTGTTAATTTATTTACACTTAGTTATTTATTTGTGTTACTTAAGTATCTATTTAGGAAGGATTCTGATAATTTTGACATAGTTATGATTTAGGTAGGTATAAAAATTACGTTGATAACAAAAGTATTACTTTATTTTTTTACTTTATTTTTTTATATAGGACACGTCAAAATGACTTTACCTCGCCTGATGGTACCTAAGCTAAAGGCAAAGTCTCAGGACTGGAATGCTTTTTCACATCCCGCTTAAAGACACCGGGACTATAGGAGGAAGGAAACACATGCACTGGTAAAGAATTCCAAGTCTTTATGATGCGGCAACTAAAAGAGGCACCGAAACGCTAGGTTCTTGATGGAATTGATTCCACCGTGTGAGGGTGATAACTCAGTCTGGCACGTGTAGTTCTTTGAAGGAAAGGAGAGGGTGGGATTAATTCGAAGAGCTCATCGGAACACTCGCCATGGTAGAGCCGGTAAAAAAGCTTGAGGGTGTTCGTGACTTCTGGACTCCCAATAATGCGGACTCCACGTCGCTGCAACCTGTCGAGAGCATCTAATAAGTACTGTGCAGAGCCATTCCAGAGATGAGAACAGTATTCCACCCCGGAACGGATTTGTGTCTTGTACAAAAGACACCGCTGCTCCGGCGTGAAAAACCGCTTCACCCTGTTCAGGACTCCGAGTTTACGCGAGACCGTTTTAATGATGCTCTTGATGTAGTTTTTGTTGTTCAGCTTGCAGCGAACATCCATGCCGAGTATATCGAGATTGTCCTGCAGTGCAATGGTGTGTTCCGAAGAGTAGGGAGCGGAAGGAAAGGAGATACCTTTGCTGTAAACGCACAAGCCTGCGTCTTCTTGGCATTGAACTCGACCAGGTTTTCAGAGACCCATTGAGAAATGTGATTCAGGACCCGGTCAAGTTCAGTGACAAGTGACAAACAAAAATGAATAATT
Source organism: Lithosia quadra (assembly GCA_963576445.1). Lineage (NCBI taxonomy): Eukaryota > Metazoa > Arthropoda > Insecta > Lepidoptera > Erebidae > Lithosia > Lithosia quadra. The sequence goes on from OY754879.1 coordinate 16,912,168, forward strand.
ACTTTGTAAGAGATGATATTAAAATAATATAAAACTAAAACATTTTCATCTTTAGACTCTCTCTGTCTGGTTCTGGCAACCTGTCACTCAGGTCAGGATGTTTACAAACAGGCGAGGACTGAAAGCAGCTATGAAGTTCGACAGGTATAATGTCAGTTCTACACAGATTTGCCAAATCAGTTTTCTTAGCCTGTGTAATGGGCAACATTAAGGTAGATGCCTTAGGAAATATCGAATCGCCGCCAGTTAAGGTCCCCAAATATTTCTTTGATTTGTTATCAGTAGTATAACGTCTGCGAGGTGGCGATGCCTAGGTAGTATCTACTGGTGGTCGATGGAGATCGTGAGACTGCGTCAAGCCTGCGTGATCACGCACCGCCAGTGGGCCCGATTCCGTAGGAGGCGTCTCCGCTCCGCAGATGCGGAGGCCCGACAGGCGGCGGTATACGCGGAATACAGGGAGGCCCTAAAAGCCCTCCGAGTGGAGATAAGGCGCGTCAAAACCGAGGCCCGCCGTGAGCTATTGGAGACGTTGGAACGGAACTCGTGGGGGCGGCCCTATCGCATGGTGCGGGGCAAGCTGCGCCCTTGGGCCCCGCCACTGACCCAGCGTCTCCAACCAGATCTCCTCGGAGGAGTGGTTAGCTCCCAGTTCCCAGCGTGGGCGGTGGAACATGTTCCACTGCAAATGACTCCGCCTCGGTCACCTGTAGCGCCCAGCGTGGATGACGACGACGTACCCGAGGTCGCTTGGGTGGAACTAGAGCTGGCGGTGCGAAGGCTCAAAGCCAAGAACACCGCCCCGGGACCCGACGGCATTCCAGGTCGAGCGTGTGGTGTGTGGTGTATGAGCGAGTGGATCCTAGCTCTAGACGATTAAGCTCTCGAGCCCCGACTGAGAGGGCTTTTCAGCGCATGTTTGGAACGGGGCCAGTTTCCGAGACTGTGGAAGATGGGGAAGCTGGTCCTCATCTGAAAGGAGGGCCCGGCGGACTCACCGTCCGCCTACCGGCCCAAAGTGTTGCTCGACGAGGTGTGCAAGCTTTTTGAAAGAGTGATCGCGAAGCGCCTCGTCGAGCACCTCTCCAGAGTGGGGCCGGACCTGTCGGATGGCCAGTACGGCTTCCGCCCGAGGCGCTCCACTGTGGATGCCATCATGCGCGTGAAGGCTCTAGCGAAGGATGCAATTGCCCGGGGTGAGGTGATCTTGGCGGTGTCCCTGGACATCGCCAACGCATTCAACACCTTGCCCTGGAGTTGCGTTAGAGAGGCGTAAATGTGTAAACGTACCTTATTAACGTTACACATAAAATAAGTTAGTGATAATTTCAGCTTTATATATGACTGCGAAATCTAACTAACAGCATTTTAGTGATTATTTCTAAATATATGAATGTATAAAACAAGGTGATACGGTGCATGTGAAAAGTAACTAACTGTCGTTAATTAATAGTAGCGGAGATTGTTTAGTAAATAATTTAAAGGAAAAGTAACTAAGTGCATTTAGTGATTTTGTCAACAATTGATATACCACTACTTGGCATATAAGGTTAAACGTAACATTTACTCAAGTACCTTAATCAATTTTCGTATATACTATTTGTGTTGAATCCGTAATTAGGTAACTTTCACTTTCAATTAACCTAGTAATTATTCAAAAATATACCCTAATACAATGCTTTTAGATGAAAGGAGGTGTTTATGGACCGATTAGCATCAATAACTCATTTTAGCCAAAAATGTTAGTTAGTGAGTTTTCGCTCCACAGCGACGAATTACGCGTATCTGCTCTATGTACTTAGCTGTTCTCAGTAAGTGGGTAAATGAAATGCTAGAAAGATTACATACTGCGTAAAAGGTTAAAAATAGCAATAGAGGAATAGTTCGTGACGTGTGGAAGAAAATGGGGGTCTTTTTGTTATCTCTGCCTACCCTGGAGGGAGAAAGCCGTGAATATATGTACGGATGTATGTGAAGGATACATAGTTTGCAGCTTATAAAGGTCCAGCCAAATCCGCAGTTAAGACTAGTAAAGCGGACCCTAGACTCGAGTTGAAAGCTTTGGATGCGACTGGGATTAACGCTAGGTTGAAGAAGAGTTTGCAGCTTATAAACTTATAATGATTATTATTTTTTGTAGTGACCTCGGCTCCCACCTGCCATTAAAGCAACCCGTCATAGTATTATGGATTAACAAACATTGAAATAAACAATGAGGGCTGAAGCCATTAAATTATTGATCATAGTACTGCTCCAACTGCCAATAATGCGTGCTATATAAACATTAAGAAATGGACTCATGCTGTACCTACAATATTATATATCCAGTGATCCAGACTTGATTGGCTGATGGCTGAAACTGTGGACATTTTGATCAAGTGAGCAAATGCTGGCATTAATTAGCAGAAATCATGTATGAATTAAATTGTATACAGTAATTTTAATTTTATTTTTTGCCTACAAAACTAACACATGTAACATCATCATCATTCTCTGAACCTTTTTTTCCCAACTCAGTTGGGGTCGGCTTTCCAGTCTAATTGTGATGCGGCAGAACTTCGATATTTTCCGTGGAGCGACTGCTATCTGACCTCCACAACCAATGGTCATTATGACCAATGGCGATATCGAAGTTCCAAGTTAGACTGGTTGGACTTTTGTGGGCCCCAACTACCCGTAACGACTGCCATAGATGTTTGTATGGCAACCGGGACCAAGAAGTATTCTTTTAAGAAAGTTTTCAGCCACAATCACGTTATATACCTATTTATAACGTGATTGTGACTGAATCTAGACTGAAAGTTGAAAACGAGCACATTCTACTAGACTTGACTTTGTATTTGATAGGTATTGTTAAGCGAATGAAGCGTAATTCATATTCTCTTTCGTCAGGTGTGCGTCAATTTCGACATATTTGTGAGATCGAAACTCAACTTTAAACTAACTTTATTACGAGATTTGACCCTCTGGCAAATCAAAAATTAGTTGTTCCGTGTTCAACTAAGTTAAAAGTCTAGGTAAACAAAAAACAGAATAAAGTCGGATAAAAATGAATTTATAATTGTACATACTTCTTACTCATTAGATTTTGATCCATAAGTGATAAATATTATCCAAAAAAAGGGATTTTCCGGTCCAACGACAATCCACACGACAATACCCTGAGGTGTTGCCCGAACAAAAAATCCCATTCGGTGTACAGAGGCGGAATAATGATCGCTTTTTACGGAGGTAATCCGAATCAGATAACTAGGCTTAATGTGATGCCCCTTTGATATTCATGATCATTGCTTGGGGATTTGGGAACGAGCACGTCCACTACAGAATTTTATTCAATTCGTTTTAGTCTTATCTTCAGAGTTTCATTGTATGTACTTAGGTACTTTCATAGTGCATAGAAAAATTCTGTATGTCTTCAAATGTGGTGTACCTAATAGTAGGAAAGATTTTCTCGCTAAATACGTGACGACTTTGAGAAGCAAAGCTGAATATTCTTTACCGAAAATCTATAAAATTACTTAAAAGCAGCCCATTTGTGTCTCACTGCTGGGCACGGGTCTTCTTTCCTCCAACGAGAGAGCTGAGAGCGTTTAGACCTTAATCCACACACGCTGGCCTAATGCGGGTTAGTGGATCGGACATTATCGTACATTGTCGTATTGGACCTATTCTGTAAGGGCGATGTATCTACAGATGTAAATAAATAAATAAATAAATAAATAAATAAATATCCTTAGAATTTGTTCTAGGACATTCATATGGGTGTCCTCACGATGTTTTTCTTTCATCATGTGTCATTTAGGGTCAGCAGCGCGAGTGTGACACCCCTGGTGTTGCGCACGTCCATAGGCCACGGTAACTGCTTTTCATCAGGTGGGCCGTGTGCTTGTCTGCCACCTAAGTGGTGTAAAAAAAATTTGATTAGCACATTTTTAACTCCACAAAGTGAAATTCACATTGGTACTTTCCGGTCGGATTCGAACTCTATACCTCTGAGTAGAGGCTGCGTCCTTATTCATTCAGCTACCATCTTTATTATAGTTGATAGGCTCGCGTTTGATCACTATCGCACCTGATGGTAAGTGACGATGTGGTCGACGATGGAGCACGCTTACCTAGAAGCAACCATCGCTGTAAAATTACGTTATGAGTTAAGTATTTTAACTTCATGAATAAATTGCCATTATTTATTTATTTATTTATTTATTATCATATTGTGGTACATAGGTTTACAGAGATTTTCAGTTAAAATAGGTATAAGTACGCCATATACTTTTTTTTTTTCGTGCGGAAATCCTCATACGCCATATCCTACAACTTACGTGGTGTACAAATTACAAAATTAATACATCCATTCTAAAATATAAAAAAAAAAATAAAATAAAATAAAATAAAAAAATAAAAAAATAAAAATAAACATTTACATCCAGGGAAAAATGACTGTCGACCGTCAACCCTGGGTGACTCTCCTTCCTTCACTATTATTATTCCACCATCAAAATCCACTAAACCATTGACCGATTGCTGCGGTGTCAAACCGTTTACCCTTATCGCTTGTAGCCAACACCGAGTACACCATGGCCCGCCATAGCACCCATCTGTCGCGATGCATCGTTGCATTCTGAACAATGACTCCATTCATTGCGCGAATTTTTATCGAAAAAATGTATTTTGGAACCAAAAAACACGATGCAGGGGAAATTGGTGTTGGTTTTAAGTAGGGTATAAGCGAGTCGACAGTTTTTGTGGATTTTTTTGTGGATGAAGCTATAACCTGGGTGTATTAGTATAGGCAAGCGTGATTTATCGTAGACCAGACACTTACCATCAGGTGAGATAGAGGTTAAGCATAACCTAAGCCCATCATGAATAAAGAAATGAAACGGACGGTAAATAAAAGTAACAAAGCGCTGACTATTCGCTTTATTTGCAATCAGATATATCAAAAAAGGCTGGCTAATTGGCTGGCATTGGCTCCATGTGACACATCTCTTTCCATAAGACATAAACATATGGCTGGCTGACATACTGGCTGGCTGGCGGATCGAGAAGGTCACATGGCGGCTTTGGCTTTGGCTTTGGCTATGGCTGGCTAATAATGTTTTCAGTACCTATTTATAATAGGCCTATAACTATCAACTGAGTAGGTACTTTTTTCAGACTCCGTGCTGCTGCGAAAAATGTCCGAACACAAAGTCTCGATATACCTACCCAAAACGGGCCTCAAACCTGTAAAATCCTGCATACTTAACACACTTGCTTCAGCGCTACTACACTAAGAATTTTTTGGATTATTGCAATGTCAAAAGTTTTAACAAAAGTAGTGACTTTTCCGAAATTCTTTTTTATATTGGTCATGTCACTCACGTCGATATGACTTCACCTCGCCTAGTGGTAAGCTAAAGGTAAAGTCTTGGGAATGGAGGTCATCATTATACCTATACATCGATAATGCCACAATGATCACATCCTGATGCGTTATGATTGAGAGATTAGACCGTTAAACGTTAAAACAAGGAGGTCTTAATATTTTTTCTAATTCTATCTACTGTTTATCGACCACGATTCCTCTGACTAACACAAACAAACAAAGCAAGCAAACACCACAATAATTTTGCAACGAAAATCGGTAAATCACAAATGAAATAAAGTCAACGGAACGCTTTTGTATTCGCCAGTACGGCACCTGGCCCCGCACTATTGTGTGCGCTTGCGACCCTGCACTGCACCCCAACTGAACTAAACTTAAGATTTAATTACTGGCTTTATGGTCACCGCTCTTAACTGCTTCTGTTCAATTTTATTACTCAGCGGAGCAAACGGGCTGGTCCATAACTAGCCAACTAGATGTCAATAATTGCGCCTTTTTGCATAAGGCATCCCAGATGAAAAGTTATTGCTGGGTGTAGAGGGTCTTACCAAAATCCTTGAGGCACAAACTAATTGTTCCGCAAATTGGGGCATCTGCTAAACAATCGACAGGGCTCTAGTACGGGTTTTTCTCTCGGAATTGGGAGATCAGACGGCAGTCGCTTCTGGATATAGGAATACCAATAAATAATTCTTACAAAAAGAACCTACCTCAACTAGACCACATTGAAATGGGAAGCATCAGCTTTCAAATGAAAGAATCATCAAAATCGTTCACCCAGTCAAAATTTCTGAGATAACAAAATGTAAAATAAAACTTACGAATTGATTGATTTTAAAGTCGGATAAAAAGCACCTCTGCCTACCCCTTCGGGTATATAGGCGTGAGTTTATGTTATGTTATGTTAAAAACAATATACTCGTAATAGCGAATCTCCCGAGATTCGCTTATTGTTTGCAACAAAGTGCAAACTTAGGCTGCAACTAGGAAATCGCTATGAAAACGATAAGTAACTACATACTGGAATTTGAATTGCTTATTGAAAATATTTATACCTACTAGGTAAAGACGGGAAAAAATTGTCACAGATTTTTTTTAAAGGGATCCATAAGAAACGACAACACGACACACAAAATGAGCAAATGAATTAATACCAAACATAATTAATTTATTAATTTATCTTTTTTGCTAGTACCTACATAATTATGTTTTTATTTTACTCTTATGATATATTATGATAAGGTTTATGGTTTAGGTACAGTTTAGTGTTGTAGTTACACCTTTAATTAATAGCAATTAGTGCCAGTTTAAAGTCACACATTCAAGAAATGACAATCCAATTAAAACTCAATTCCACCGTGAGATTGTATCCAAATATGTACAGTATGTTTAGTTTTCATTCACGTGTGACAAGCGTGATATCAGCGTGTTATTGGTAAATTCGACATGCGTAGGAGTTGATCCGCATCTGCTACGGTTATTTATGCGAGTTCATTTGATGCTATTTAATAAAACCATTATGTTGGTATACCACTTATTACTGTTATTTTTACTAAATGATAGATTCTATTGCTTCTGATTTCGTGTGCCTTTTTTAAGTCTGAGAGAAAATTCGGACCCGTAATAGATACAAGGAAACTGAAGAACCACTAGTTGTTCTATTTTGATTTGTTCGTAGAATATTAAAAAAAAAATCCACATCAAAGAAAAAAAATCATAGAAAATACACATTTTAATCAACTTCAGAAAAGGAGGAGGTTCTCAATTCGACTGTACTTTTTATGTTTGTTACTCAAAACTTTCGACTGGGTGAACCCATTTTGGTTCTATTTTTATTTGAAAGCTGGTGTTTTCCGTGTGATCCTATTTCAATTTGGTTCAGTTGAAGTCCCTTTTTACCCGACTGCGCAACGCAAAGGAGTGGTAATGTGTTTAACAGCCTATGTATGTATGTATGTATGTATGTATGTTTGTATGTTCCTTTGAAGCACTATACAGACCAAACGCCTGGGCCGATTTTCATGATTCACACGTCAATCGATTCCTCTTAGCCCGGCGAGTGTCACTAAAGACATGACGTCAGTGAAAACTCAATATAGCGACTACTGGCCGCCATATTGTGAAAATAAAAAAAATGAAAGTCAGCAAACTATGTCAAGTGGGGTATCGTTGAATAGGTATTTAAAAATCATTTTTAGTTTCCTTTCAACATTTTTCGATTCCATTGACCATTTAGGATCTATAGCGATTTAAAGTTGCGTAACAACAATTCATAGGTTTTTATTAGACAGTAGAAAGTCCAATCGGGTAAATAGCTGGCTAGGACACCTATAACTAAAAAGTATAAAATGAAAAAATATAATTTAGAAATTAAAAAACCCGACTGCGTAAAAAACTAAAAAGAAAAAAAACAAGCACTCAGAATGTCCGGTGGTCTAGAAACATAACAACTTAACAGTCGGGATCCTTTGAAAAATAAGATTGGCTGTTGAATAATGGATCCCGACTGTTAAGTTGTTATGTTTCTAGACCACCGGACATTCTGAGTGCTTGTTTTTTTTCTTTTTAGTTTTTTACGCAGTCGGGTTTTTTAATTTCTAAATTATATTTTCGTAATAATTATTATGGAGAGTTTGAGAGGAAAAAATATTATACCAGAAAATTGTACATACCTACAAATAATGATCCCTAAGACAGTATACTTGTATCTACTATAGTATCAGTTATAAAAGAAACACACTGTAAGTATATTAAGTTATTAAAGCAGCTTCAAAGTAAACCCTTAATATTTTCCGAAACTTTATTAAATCTCATGCTTTACATTAACTACTTATGAATGAAAAAATTATCACCAATGTGCTTTATATAAACAGTTTATGATATTAGCACGTAACCCGTGTCGGGCGCGTGTCGGACGCATGGCGGACACATTTTAACACTTTACGGCGCGTGGCACAAATCTGGCATGATCTATCACTATTGTTTGTGTAGATGTATTAATTTGGCTGTGGTAACTTTTTAATTTGATTGTCTCGTTAGTCCGTGTGTAAAATTATATTATGATACATACTATGGTGAAGTCTTACCTCATGTGCCTGGTTATGCACAGTGGTTTAGCTGTTAAGAAATTACTTGTAGAAGCTCGGACTCTGGCAAGTAGTCATATTATTGTCTTATAACGGAAGATTAAAAGTATAAGTAGTTGGCGTGATAAGGATGCAAGATATGTTTGAAAAAATGACAACTGTTAAGTCATAAGATATTAAACTGTACCTAACTTGGTCATAAATTCATAATCATCCTAAACGGTTCCCCATCCCATCTCTTACGCCTTTTCTTTCAAATGTGGGTCATCTTGGTTTTTACAAGAGAGACTGCCGTCTGACCTCGAGAGGAAATCTTACGCTAGAGTCTTCTCCGTTAATACTATTGACAGCAATAATCACCTATTACGTGATGCTGAAAAACAGTTCACAAAATATTGACCGAAATGTGCATGTTAAAAAATAATTTAACATGATGATACTCGGAAGGGTAACTTAACCACCTATGTAATGAGTGCCACGCGTTGGAGCTTCCTACAGGCGTTATCAATTCGAACAAGTGTGACGTGATGCCGCCGCGTGGCGGGCACGTGGCGCGTCTGCTGATGGCCAGATTGCTTACCATGAGTTAGTTATGATTATTTTAGTAGTAGTTGAGGGTTGAAGGACGAAATTCGAATAGAGGTCGTCCAATAAGTTACCGATGTGGGTCCTAGAATATGAACACTTTCTATTTCATACTAGTTGATACCCGCGGCTCTGCCCGCGTGATAGTCGGTTATCGTGATTTTTCGTTATATCTCCGGTTCTACTAAACCGCGATCAAACATATGGCAGATTTCAAGAAGAACCAAGAACTTTTTAATAAAAAAGCTGCACCAAAATCCGTACATTAGTTTTTGCATCCATCGCGAAAAAAACAGACTAGAATCCCATTTTTTTTCGGAATCGTTCATTTTAGGTAAGTAACCCAAGTTTTTGACGTGATAAAGTCTTATAAATTGATAATACCAGCAACACTCATGAAAAATAGTAACGTTCCATAGTAACGTTCCACCTGAGCCTGTGCGTGCAAGCGAGAGCGCGCAACAAGCGATAGAGAGGCCCAAGCAGTGAGGCCAGAGTCAAAGCGTTGGCTTGTGACACATGTATCTCTCTTCTCGCGTGAAATAGTAAGGTTCCGCTTCTGTAGTGTATTTAATTTAGTATCAGCATTGCACCCGTGCGAAGCCGGGGCGGGTCGCTAGTATTACATAAAAAATTGGTTGTCTGTAAAGTCGGTTTACGGACGATAGATTTACGTGATAACGTCATAATCATTATTTTATGTAATACTAGCGACCCGCCCCGGCTTCGCACGGGTGCAATGCTGATACTAAATTAAATACACTACAGAAGCGGAACCTTACTATTTCACGCGAGAAGAGAGATACATGTGTCACAAGCCAACGCTTTGACTCTGGCCTCACTGCTTGGGCCTCTCTATCGCTTGTTGCGCGCTCTCGCTTGCACGCACAGGCTCAGGTGGAACGTTACTATGGAACGTTACTATTTTTCATGAGTGTTGCTGGTATTATCAATTTATAAGACGTTATCACGTCAATAATGATTATGACGTTATCACGTAAATCTATCGTCCGTAAACCGACTTTACAGACAACCAATTTTTTTTAATATGATACATTATTCTGGTCTACAGCATAAAGCTCATTGTAAAATAAGAGAATGCCAAGTGACTTCGTCTGATTATTTTCTAACAGGCTCTTAATAATGTAGTGAAACAGGCATTAAAAGTAAATTCAGATCATCATATATTATTTAAGTGTTTGTCAATTGGGATATCAATTTATGATGAGCATATTTTTTACACAAATTCGCACGCTTATTAATAAACCAAAGTACCACTTCACAGTACCTACCAGTCCTACCATCATAACTTTCACACGTTGACAATCCCCAAATTAACCCTATCAACGCTCAACGACTTTTTAAACATTATGTAATTGTAATGTTCATCCCACTTGAGTTCGTGCGTGTCACTTTTAGTGGCAAAAATCACCGATTATGCGACTTCGAGTATCTATTTAGGATCGAGCATGACAAATCATGCTTTCGTTATAAAAAGATTAGGTCAGATTCACACGGGTTTTTTTCAAGTGGGATTTTTATTCGAAGTACATACTTATATTGGATTATAATAATATCATAAAATCATAACATGTGATGGGAAATGTCGTGATATCAATAAGTCGTGGGAAAATTGCTCTAATTCACTATTATAGTGGTTAATGGAATATTTTACCATGCTTTATGCACTTTCAGCCGGTACACCTAATGATTTATGGATGAGGCTATAGCACACTGCTTTCCTCTAGTGTTTGAACGGCAGTCGCTACTGTAAAACGCTCGTTGAAGACCCGTGGTGATGACTCAATTTCCACCACCCCCATCCCTTCCTAGCCTCCCCGCCCCTCCCCAGCCCTCCCCCTTTCCCTTCAGGGTAGGCAGCGCGTGTGTGACACCCTTTGTATTGCACACGGCCATAAGCCACGGTGACCGCTTCCCATCAGGTGGGCCGTGTGCTTGTCTGCCACCTACGTAGTATAAAAAAAGAGGTCCCATGTTCGAATCCTAGCCATTACAGTACCGACGTGAACCCACTCGTACAATTCCGTTAAGCTTCCAGTTTAGCTGTTGAAGAGTCAGCGGATTTACTAGTATTTTGGTTATTAATAATAGTAAAACCTAATTTCCAAGATTCATTTCAAAGGTTATCGTTTTTTTTTGTATTCTGTCCGTAAATTGACTTTACCCCGCTGGATGGTAAGAAGCTAGGGCAAAGTGCAGAGGCCCGTACGGCCGCCATTCTAGACACCATTCGTCCCTACCTTGACGACCTAGACAAGATGTCTTTTCACTGCCCGCTTAAAAAATCCGGAATTGTAGGAAGAAGGAAACACGTGCTCGGGTAGATCATTCAAATTCTTAATCGTGCGTTCTTTTTTCTTTTACTTTTTCTCCTTACTTCGTTCTTTTTCCTCCTTAAAATGACTTCTATTTAAAAAAAAATGATTAACAAGGTATTCCGAGTTAGTACCTACAATTTAATATTCATATTGAATTTGGCTTCAATAATTCTGATATTATGGTAACTATTTCACCGCTAATCCCATAAATAATTACCTAAACCAGCTACAGATGCACACTCGACTCTGATAACGTAACTGCTATTATTTCAACAAACAAACACACAAAGATACAGTTGGTTTTCAATCAAATTGAAGTACGGACCATTATAACAAGCGACCAAATGTTGTAAACTTGGGACATCCCTATTCAACAAACACTGGAAACTAAATTATATTTTGAGTAGGATAAGGTTTAAAATTCATTGTAGAAAATTCTCTCCGCTATAAAAGTAAGTGTATTGAATATTAGAGCTAATTTTGTTAGATAGAAAGTTCGAAATCATTCGTTCGAATCGAAATAATGCATGTAGTGAATATAGGGTTTTCAAGTGTTTATAGTTGACGTAGAATGAAGCGATCAAGTATATTGAATGCAATGGTTTTGCTTGTTCAAAGTTAGGTACTGGCAGTTGCATCCATCAGGCAGGGCAACCTTGTGCAGTACATTTTGCTACATAAGATTCTCACAAGGTTCTTAACTCACTTTAATTGCTTCACCAGTTTCAAATCTACACCAAATATTCTTCTTCAACCTAGCGTTAACCTCGGAGTCTGGGGTCCGCTTTACCAGTATTAACTGCGGATTTGGCTGAACCTCGATATTTTCCGTGAAGCGACTGCCATCTGACCTTCACAACCCAATGGTGACATTAGGCAATATCGAAGCATTGCAGCTAGCTAGACCATTGTTGTTGGACTTTTTTGGGCTCCAACTACCCGTAACGACTGCCATAGATGTTTGTATGGCAACCGGGACCGACGGCTTAACGTGCTCTCCGAGGCACGACCAGACCAATGCAAATACCCATATTCATGCATACAAATATTTGCACAGAGCGGGGATCGAACCCGCGCCTCCTGCAATCTTCTAAATCTACACCAGATATTCATCAATTATTAATTAAAAGGTGCACCGACAAGCAGGTGTGGTTGGCTTAAGCCCCAAAAGTATCCGCAGGGTCCTGTACCCTGGTTAAATCAAAATAAAAATTGTTCAGTAGCAAAAATCTATTCATTGATCGAACACACCAACTAATATTTATAAATAATTTATAATATTTGCTTTACGTCAAATCACTAAGCTCTTCTCCCTAACTTATTACGACCAATACAAGTAAAGCTCTATAGAACGACATTTTTGTCTATACTGAGCAAAATAGTTCTCCCAAAAGAGCTCTTGTGTAACTGGTCTATTGGTTGGATGGGATTTTGAGTCGTAATATTTTGTGCTAAGGTATATTCTTAATTGTGTTTATCAAAAGTAAATTTTGGTGTCAGCTGTACACCTAATTTGTGGTGATGCCAATTCATCTTGCGGCATTAAACGAACAGAATGACAGGATTGGTACTTCTGTGTATTAATTTAATGTTTGGGATTAGATATATTGGGTGGTATGAATATTTTTGCATTTCACTAAATAATGACTTGCAATTTAATTTTAATTCTCCTGGTTAAACACACATCAGAAGGTTAGAAATGATTGCATGCAATACTACTGGGTACTTTCTAGATGATAATTAATAACGTTTAATTTCGCTCCACTCTGAAAAACTATCCACGTTTTGACATACCCGGTGTGATAAGTACACGACGAGTCCTATGGAAAATTAAGTTATTTCAGACACTCAGTTTTTTATATCGGTCAAGCTAAAGGCAAAGTCTCTGGAATGGGAGTCACCATTGCAAACACCGACAGTGCCACAATGGTGGCACTCAGCTTGACGGCCTCATCAATTGCTTTTTCACGCCCCGCTTAAAGGACCCGGGAATGTACTAATTTTGATTAAGTAGAGTCAGAAGAGTTAGACTTCATATCTTCACAAGGTCATAAATTATTTGATTATAGATTTGACTCGTGACTTCATGTTGATCTCATTCAATCAATTAATCAATAAATTAGCCTATTGACGTCCACTGCTGGACATAGGCCTCTCCCAATGTGCGCCATACCACCCGATTATCCGCCTTCCGCATCCAGTCCATCCCAGCTACCTTTTTTATCTCATTAAAAGTAAATACTTTATATTCTAACCTACCCAAGTCCTTTACTGTGATGTTTCTACAATTCAATTCAGTGAATGACAAATAATACCTCCTTATTTTTCACATTATAATATCAGCACAGATATTAGTATGGGTTGCACTTACGACGCTGTAGGTACCAACTAAGGCAATTTCTAAATGATTTTAACTCTGAATTAATTTAACCAACCCTAATAACTTGACTCAATTCAAATAAAACTCAACCACTATATAAAAATCAAATAAAACACCCTAGTGAACGCACTAAAAAGTTTAAACAAATTCTCTTTTATTAACTTAGTCGGACTGGGTAAACATTGGCCCGAGGCGACGATGAATATCAAACAAGGATAGATCAAACAGACAAACCTACTACCAATTAGCCCCCGGCTAGGCTCTGGTCATATGATCTTGGACATGTGTGTTTGATGAAGCTTTAAAAAAAAAGGAGTTTTTGACTGTTAGTCGCCAGAGTAATTGGTGGCATTCTAGTATCCTATTAAAGTTTGTGAAGATATTTAGATTTTCGTTAGGTACTTAATTATGGTATAACGGCTGAATGGATCTAGCTGATAGTGATAGATTACATTCTGGAATGACACAGGATCCCATGAGTTGCAGGAGTGGGAACAGAATTCCACGCAGGCGGAGCCGCGGGCAACAGATAGTTACACATAAAAGTTCAAAACAGTAGGAATATTGCGACAGACAGTGAAAATTAAAAAAACGTGATGTCAAGTAAACTCCAAATTCTCATAAAAAAGTTTATTCCAACTTGCTATGGTTTTCTAAAGTAGTTACAAATTGCATCAAGTTTTGATAGAGTGGGCAAACTGAGCTTGATGTAAACTGAGTTTCTTGCCGGAGTCTTCTCAGGTCTGGGCCGCGTTTCGAGCCGGTGTGATCTATTTGCTTATCTAGTATTAAATATTTTTAATTTTGACGTTTTGTAAGTGCCGTATAATGGTCTATACAGAATAAATGATTTTTGACTTTGACTTTGATGCCTCTTATCTTGTCACCCCCTTCGTCACTCAAACTCGTATAGGTTATGGTGCCAACTTTATATCAGGCAAGTTTATTTGCCTACTTAGGGTAATAATTAAAAAAAAAGAAGGACGTCGTCATGCTCGTGAATGAATGTTCACGAACATGACACATGATATGAAATACTTTTACGAGTTCTATACGAGTTAGGCGTCTTCATGCTCGTGAGCGAAATACTTTCACGAGTTAGGCTCTCCAAAACTGCGTATTTAGTTGCGGTATCTTTGAAAATCATCAGGGGTGTAGTAAACTAACTAAAATATACAAAATCGTCCGTCAGACATTATGTACCGAAATTGATTGGTTTTACGTATACTAGTAGGGGACGACCGGTGGATTAACGATCGCTGGAATCTGTACAGATTGTGGGGAGATATCGCTAAGTACTGCATTTACTATTTTGATATTAATTTGCGAGATGTAATAGCATTTGATAAGGCATTCATGTTCCAAATTATGGTGAGGGTCTTATGCATACATGATTCGTAAAAACTGCAGGGTTATCCTGTTCTTGCCATTTTCGAATATGGAATGTAGGAACAAAATAAAATTCTCTCTACTTCTACAGATACAGGCACGTAACTTGGCCAGGTTTGAGGTAAGTTTGCGCATCGGGCACTTCGAGCCAATCAAATGATTCAAAGTACGAACGAACGGAACGTTGATTCGCTACAAGACGTCTCTCAGAGACATCTGATTGGTCCGTCAAGTCACGGACCAATCATATGTCCGTGACGGCGCAACCGCGTCTCCCGCGACCCGCTCATACCTCAAAGGGGACCTAAAAATCGACCTTTGCGCATATGACGCGTCTGGCCAATTTACGTGCCGGTATCTGTACTATCGATTTACTAAGGTTTGCGAAGTATGTTTGTTACTCAGTCATACCTAACGGTTGAAAGGATCCGGCTGAATTTGATACAGGGATAGGTTATATTATATTATATAGTCTGGTTACACATTCTTCTTCTTCTTCTTCTACCTAGCGTTAATCCCAGTGGTATCCAAAGCTTTCACCTCGGAGTTTGGGGTCCGCTTTACCAGTCTTAACTGCGGATTTGGCTGGACCTCGATATTTTCCGTGAAGCGACTGCCATCTGACATTACATTACAGGGATAAAAATGTGTTATTCTATACTCATGATTTGCGGGAACGAGATTAGATTTACACGTGGGCGAAGCAGTGGGTGTGTGTAACAGCTTATGGTACATAATTAAATTAACCAATATGTAAAGAAAAAAAATTTGAGTGATTCTTTGAACTTCGAAATTATATTTGAGATAAGTAGTATTACTAACCTAGTAATGTCTAGATGGACATTTGCATTTGCAAGGTTATGCACTACTAGCTTGGTCTAGTATGTTTATTGCTGGTATCTGGAACTCACAAGTTATATCCACAAAGTTAAAGTGTTCATCAAAGAGAAGCTTAAAAGATAATTACTATTTCTCCTCATTTTTCAAAATACTTTCCTTTTTCAACTATCACATTCAACTTTGAACTATATATCATTACTTTAAGGTATAATTTCCTATAAGTAACTAATAAACATGAGGGGTGGCAAAATTTTGGCTTCTATACCAGCCGTGATAATCCATCGGTCTCGGTCACATTGTGTATGGACACGGATGTTATACTGGAACATTGAAATTTCGTGTCAATGTGGTTAAATAAACGTGATTCACTAGCAAATAATTCGTACAAAGGCTTACTGGACAAAGGTGTTATTTACCTGACCGGTTTAGGTTGCTGTAGGTTGTTTTATAAGGATTAGAAAACTAACATAAGTTAACTACACTCATATAAGAAAATATAGTTTTTCATGGCCTACCGCGAGAAGATTTTGAAAATATTCAATAACCCGATTGGGAGCAGTAAATTCTGGGTTTTAATTCTTAGTGGCGGGTTCCCATTGCGCCCGCTTTTTTCAAATTTTTCTTGTTGTTCGCCTCCTAAATCCTCGTAGCGTGATGTTAAATAGGTAGCTCAACACCTGAGCTATCAAATACAAAAATAATTCTCCAAATAGCACCGGAACTTAGGAAATTAACAAACTCTTCAGCTTACTAGTATAGGTAGTACCCACTCAAATTAAAGTTTACTCAAAACTTCAACCAATTTCCCAGTACTGACTAATCACTCCTAGTAGGCAGGTAACACAATAACTGAAACACATGCAGTAATTAACTACATCGGAAGCTAATTTCCTGTTTTCGCCATTTGGAATCACGACCAACGTAGTTGTAATACTGCGGTGTAATGGTGCGTGCCGAAGAACAGATTTGTTCCGTAATTATTGTAATGCTATTACTGGTGCAGTTGGCAGTTGGATGGCAGGTGACGGTTTTTCGATAATAATTATTGATTAGCTTCCGCCCGCGGCTTCGCCCGCGTGGAGGTCGGTATCGCCACCAAGTTTACTTATAGTGTGAAGCTAGCTTATAGCATAGTTTTAATATAATACCTAACAACATTCAAATATGCGTCGTTAGATTACACGTTGTTACAGAATGCGTTGAAGAAATAAAGGTTCACTGCTCGTTCCCCGTACGTGATAGCGTGATAATAATATGTAGCCTATATTTTGTCGATCCGACTTCTTAATAATATTCGTGCCAAATTTGAAGTAAATCCATGCAACTTTTTGAGTTTATCCCGGACATACAGACAAACAAACAAACAGACCAAAATTCTAAAAACTATATTTTTGGCTTCGGTATCGATTGCAAATCACACCCCAAGTTTAATATTCTTTTAAAAAAATGGTATTCAAAGAGAAGAAAGTCTAAACTGTACCTACAGTTTTGACTTTCCTATCATTTTATTATAATGTATATATTATATACATACATAACCACTACCCATGGGTATCTATTCCAGGCAAAAAAGCCTATATGGTGTTTCAGAATCTATTCCTGTATCTTTAAGCCAGATCCGTTTAACAGTTGTAACTTAATTGAGTAACAAACATACCAATATTTCCACAAACTTTAACATTTATTTTTTAGCTGTTTCCCGCAACTTCACCCATGTGGAATTATTTTCCCATGCCCGCTTCCCATGGGAACTTATTCCAGGGATAAAAAGTAACCTATTTTACAGCCATAATCTATCCCTGTACCGAATTTCAGTCAAATCCATTCAGCAGTTAAAGCGTAATTGGGTAACACACATCGTTAGTACACAACGAATGCACGGACTTGGATGAAAGGCACAGAGATAGACTATAGTCTGGAATAGCACTGGATGCATAGATAGAGTCAGTTACTTCGGTTGATAATACATACCTTAATTTAACATCATCAAACTGATCTCAAGAGTCAAGATCACCGTCGACCACATCATCACTTACCAACAGGGTGAGATTATGGTCAAACGCGAGCTATTACCAATAATAATAAAAAAATGTAGATAGTTCAACTCTTAGTGAATCTCTCAAATTGGGTTTTATTTGATTTGTGTTTACGAGTCTCATGATATGATATGTTACCTTTCCTTTAACATACTTACTTCAGTTTACAATTCCAAGTTCGGATGACGGCAATTTTATTATCTGGCTCACGCTAATGTGACTTCATTCTTTCAGAGGTAGGTAAGCTGTAAATGATGCTTATAATAAATGCTAAAAGTTGATATTCAGTTTGAAGACCTAGATAGCTTTATGCATTTTTATGCCCCGTTTAAAGGGCTCGGGATTGTAGAAATAAGGGAAAACGCACGGTAAGGGTAAAAGATTGCTGCCATAATGTGGGTATATGTATATCCCCTCTGTTGCTCGTCTCTAGCCTTTAAATATATTCCATCGAGAGTATGTATCTTGTGTGTACTAAATTGTCTCACATTATTAAATTGATATAAAAAGATAATGTAGATAGTTTGATAAACGATCAAGAATTTAACTAGATAAGTCATACAATATTGTAGATTTTTATATTAAACAATTACAATTGAAGCAATAGAAATAAAAAAATATGATATCTAAATAATTGGAGCAAACAGGGACCTAACAATAAAGATCGTAACGAATTTCCAAAGCAAACATTAGTTTTCGAAAATCGTAACTCGATCCAAACGGGTGCCCCTATTTTGGTCACAAAAATCTATTTCTCATCTCTATTAGCCTGTAAGTCTGCGACATAAGGTATATTTTCGTGTAAATTAGTGACTTTATTATCCGGGGCATTTTTCAAAAGGGCCTGAACAAAGGTACCATAGGGGTGCGTATAAGCATTCACAACTTTTCGCTCTTTAGCGTGCATTGTTCCTATTTGATTTATATTCATGGTTCTTACTTGTATTATTACACAGTGGTAAATCATGCGTCAATTTCTCCCTTTCTGTACGTTAAACTGGGCTACTGTTTATAAGTTGCTATTGTTTAAGATTTGACGTTAGATTGATAGTACCTTTGATATTGCTTACGATTTAACTGCTGTCATTTGCGCATTACTTACATTTAGAAGATTTTTTTTCATATATTCCAGCAATGAAATCAAAAAGAAAAATGACAAAATAATATACAAGTATAAAAATATTTATTTAAAAAAAGACTAGCAAATTAAACTTTTACAAAACCAACTTATACTATTCTAAGCTTATTGTCTTTGGTATTTTACAAAATAATATAAAAATATGTTGTACAATGACTAGTTTAAATACATCAAATTTGAGCATTCACGACATTTGGAGCCCTGTTATAAAAGTTTCTATAACATCTTTGATCATTATAATAATAGTTATTATGTAAATATTCATTTGTATTGCCAGGGTAATTCACTTCATTACACCCGTACATAGCATTATTATATTTCACAAAATTGTAATCTTCAGTCTTCTCAACTTTTTTATTATTCGCAGCTATTTCAAAAGCGTTTTTGAATAACTCATAGTTTTTCTGATTAAAATACTCATGTCCGTTATTTTCTTCATAACTTCTATCGTACCTGTTCTCGTTGTAAACATTTGATCCTGGACTCTGGTAGTAATAGTTCTGTTGATTTAATTCTTCACCAAAAGTCGAAGGATGCGTGAAGAAACCTGTTCCTGTCGTTGAAGTTATGCAATTACCACCTTTATTGTTTACTGAAACCGTAACGTTACCAACGTTGATAAGTACACCTTCCGAAGTCTGCATAAAATTAGAACCATTAGCAAAAGGTCTGCTGAATCCTTGAAAACTACGATAGCTGCCATCATTAACACCTTCAGACTTGTTAGGAATTGAGAATATATCTCTGAAAGCATCTTTGGGTATTTTTTCATCGGCACTTGGATAATTTTGTAGTTTGTCGATGTTAAGAGTGAATGCTTCTGTTGGCGTTTGTCCTGAGTTGATATTATCTAAAGATTCTAAGGTTTGACTTAAAGCAAATATATAGTTATGTGCAAATCGCAAGGTTTCGATTTTAGTCAATTTTGTATCTTCAGGAAACGTCGGTAATACACAGCGTAGTCTATCTAAAGCTTCGTTTAACATGTGCATTCTATTCCTTTCTCTGTCGTTGGCCTTCATTCTTCTGTTTTTCTGTATTTTCATCAACTGACTCGGGCTTTTACATCTAGATACTCTGTTTTTTCCACTTGCATATTTTTTCTTTGGCTTATTTGGATCTTTCGCTTTTTTTTCTTTCTTCGGCGTGGATGTATTCAATGCAAGTATACTACTTTCGAATAGCTTCACTTCTTCGGGTTCTTGTATTGTGTCATAGTCTTCTTTAAAAAGTTTTTTTCTAACATTTTTAGTTGGAGTTAGGGAAATACCAAGATCGGAAGTGTCCAGTTTTACTGGTGTGTTATTATTAGATGCTGCAAAGGATTCCGTGTAGGATCTGTCGAACCCCGAGTCATTGCTGCAGATGCTGTCATTAAAATCGCAGTAGTCATCGAAATTGGTGCTGAACATTATGATGATCTGAAACAAAAGAAATAAATAGTTTGAATATTTGAGTCAAATTTGACGTAAAAATAGTTTATTTGGGACACCCCTGTACATTTGTCCAATATTAATTTATGTTTTTGATTCAATATAGGTAGGTATATACCAAGTGATGCTACTTCAATTTTCGGCTATATATAGCTTCAGAAGTATTTTTATTCTTTCAGGCTTTAACTGTTGCCTTATGGATTCGACTGTCGATGTAAATTATGGAAGCATTGATTTTGACGTACGTTTAAGAATATCAGTAACCGAAATTACTAATATTCCTCCTAAGCCTTGCAGCTAAGCTAAATTGCTTGTATTAGGAATGAATTCACGACGGTAGTGTCATGGCCAGAATTGGAACCACGAATCTCTCGATCGTAAAACCAACTCCTAAACCAATAAGCTTGGCTCGCGTGAACAGACCTTATGGTCATTACACCGTGTCCCGTATAAATCGTAAGGTAAACCGTCCCGTACGGAATACACTTTCGCTTGTTCATAACAGTGCAACCCTATGTTTGCCTTGCTCCAATTACCATGTCGGCTGGTGACAGGTGAGGTGGGGTGGCTAGGACCTCGCGTGACCGACACACGAAAAGTCAGTTGAACTTTATCACTTCCCATTTCCGGACAGATTTCCGATTTAGGGGTGTATTACGCCCTAGAGATCAATCATTTTGTTACAAAAAGATGGAGTGCTTACGCCACGGAAAAGGGAACATAACATAACATATAACATAAACTCACGGCTATATCCCCGAAGGGGTAGGCAGAGGTGCTAGCACCCACATTTCGCCAGTTTATGTTCAGGTCCCAATGTAATAGGTGGCGAGCCTATTGCCATTAACCGAGCACTTATAAACCTGCGATAAATACACACATAACTTCGAAAAGGATCGAAAAGTCATTGGTGTGTGCCATGGTGAACCTGGGATCGAACCCGAGACCTTCGTCTTAGCAGTCCATTACCCATACCACTAGGCTATCGCGGTTATTATATACGCGGAAAAGGGAAGAGCTTACACTTTGTCTTTTCTGTATAATTCATGCCTCAGGTAGAATTTCTCCCGAAAAAATACTTTAGATTAGTAGTAGTACTTAGTAGATATAAAAATTAGTTCAACTAGATCATAATTGGGTACTGTTATGGTAGAAAACCACCCAAGACGATCTTCACTTTCAGTTAAAGATAAGATGGACTTGAGAGATATTTTTTTTGGCCCCATTAGGATCTTTGGAGTCCAAGCTAATCTAAACTGCTAACCGCTACACGTATTGATTAACGATGCTCTAGCGAAGACTTATTGTGATGTTTATCATGGCAGTCGCTTCCATAAAAGCCAAGATAAACCAAATCAAAAGGATGGCGACGTACCCGTAGGACCTCCAAGACCCTTTTTCAAAAGTGCCCTTACGAAAGCAGATCCATAACGCTTTGCCCACACACAGCCTTCTTCTTACAATCCCGGGCTCTCTAAGCGAGGTGTAAAAAGCATCTGTCGAGGCAATCTAGATAAAGGCTACCATCCTAGAGGCAACCCCAGAAAATGCTGGCTACTAATTTGGACTACACCTTAGCTTACCATCAGGCGGGGTGCAGTCATACTGAAGGACTAACTATTAAAAAAACAACCTAGGTTTCTGGGTGGAAGCTTACAATCAGGAATGGCTCTCAGCATAAACTGAGATGGATTATCCACCACAGTACCTACTGGTTTTCAGAGAGAAAATTGTTCGATGGCTAAACTTCTTCGGGTACATACACTTGACCATAAGTAGATAATAACTTGTTAAACAAGTCATTTCAAATTAATTACTGTAAGGGTGAACGCCACCTGTGTCGGTGTGGGCCGCCCGCCGCTCGCACGCGACCGCCACGCGCCTGACACGCAAGTGGCGGGGTATTTGTTTGTCGTTTGATCATCCGACCGTGACGCAGTCGGGAAGTTAATTACGGTATAATTGTTATACGTGTTTTATTGGCAAATACTTTAATTTCCAATAAATATGTAGAGCGTTTGACTGTTACCTGGGTTCGATTCCCACTGAAGGTGCTAATAGACTTGAGTATTTAATTTACTTATAGCATTGCTCGCATACCGATATAGCTCGCAGAATAAGCAAGCTGAAGTGGGAATGGACTGGTCACATAATCTGTCGAGGGACCGAGCAACGGAGTCCTAGAGTGGAGACCGCCAGTCGGCAAACGGAAAGTGGGACGTCCCCCAGCCAGATGGATCAACGATTGTGGTCAAACGGCCTTCTTCATCTTAGCATTAATTCCCAGTCGCATCCAAAGCTTTCATCTCGGAGTCTGGGGTTCGCTTTACCAGTCTTAACTGCAGATTTGGCTGGACCTCGATATTTTCCGTGAAGCGACTGCCATCTGACCTTCACAACCCAATGGTGACATTAGGCGATATCGAAGCATGTTAACTATATGACTTGACCGTTGTTGTTGGACTTTTTAGGGCTCCAACTACCTGTAACGACTGCCATAGATCTTCAATATGGCAACCGGGACAGGGACTACGCGAGCCTATCGACTATGAAAAAAAACGTCTTCCACACATTTTTCTTCTGAAAGCATTCATTTCTATATCAGGGGCATTATTCTGTTTGACATTGATTTCTAATCACAGTCGAATCGTGAGAAGTCAGTCGATTTCAATAGGTTAACATAGAGGAAAGGACCGGTGTAAAACTAAACCAACCTAAATGTGTCAGCTAATACGAACGTGGATGGTTACGGTACGATTTGTCAAACAGAATAAGGGCCCTGGTGATAAAGAAAATACCCTTGTACGATGTATCGGACTTATTTACGAAAAAATACTAGAACGTTTACTCACCTTTTAAAATTTCTCCAAAAACTAAACGTTCCACTTTTAAACACATCCACAACACTACAAAAATATTCTAATTTTAAATACTACTTTTTAAATTCGAAAATAAAAAATTGTTCTATTTGTTTTTGTCCATGACTAGAGTGAATAGAGCACAGTGCGTGCCGCGCGTGCGTCGGTGGTGCACTGGGGGCAGGGACGCTATGTGCCGAGTTATATGGGGATTGATAGGACAATAGTGTCCCATAGGACGAGATAGGCCACACCCACTGCTTCAAGTGTCTGTGCACGAGTTCCATTCTTTTATTTTGATCATAAATGCATAAATTAATCGTTATAGTTAGTAAGTTTAAAGTAATTTTCTGGAACATAACAGAGCTATAGAGATCCAAACTAGCTGGCATTATGAGTTCTGGAATCCTTAACATACTCCATTCTTATATTAGCTTTGTTTAAATATGTACATTATATTATTATACATGTTAATGTCCAAATCAATACATAAATAGGTACAATAATTATGCAATCTACGGGAGTCAAACCCGTAACCTCTTACGTAGCAATCAACCTCTACCGCTACGCGGTCTACGGTCTACGGTCCACTTTATTGTTTCGAGGTAAGAAATTAATGCTCCGCTTGTCTAAAATCCCATCATTTGGTATATTTTGAGTTTTGACGACATTTGACTTTTTTGAGAGCGACTGCTGACTGACTTTACAATCCCAAAAGCAAAACCTGAACCTTTGTGTTTGTAATTGTCAGAAAAACAAGAAATAAAATGGAACCCGATAGAGCACTGTTGCTGATATCTAAAACAAAATAATTTAACTTTATACTAAAGCACTAATATTTAATAAAAAAATTGATTAATTCAAAAAAATCGAAATTCAACCAATCAATCGAAAATTGATAGCCCCAAAAATTGTTTCCAATCAACCCTTCAACTGCTACAGTAACTGCAACGTTACGCAATAAAATCTCAACAAAACGCTTTAACGTAGTTAATCCGGCACCTTGCGATGGCTTCGCTTTAATTTGTTTAATAGTTTAATGGCGCGCGCAAACTGTGTCGTTTTTTATAGTCAAACCCTTTGTCGATATTGGCATGTAATAAATAACATAAATATTTGATCAGTTACACGTTTACGCGAAATGTTTATATAGGATTTTGGACATCGTTTTTGTTACAATTTTTTTGTGCTTGCCAAATATATTATTTTCTGTTTATACCTGTAAGTGTTGCATAAGAAAAAGTACCTATATGAAGTGTTTCTCAAGTTTGAAATAAACATCCTTGATATTTCAGATAGGTTGGTTTTATAATATAGTATGGGGATTGCTTAGCTTGAAAAAAAAATTTTTTCCCTTCTACCGATCTATTAGTTAAATAGTTTGATAATTATCCAAAAAATACTTAAGGTGAAATGAAATGAGTAGGTATAATAATACAAGCACAATGTTAAAAGAATACAAGGGATAATCGAAAAGAAGGTGTGTAGGTAAACTGTAATTCTTGAACGTTGCCGAAGAAATATTTTTATTCCTTCTTTTTAAAAGAATTCTGTTTCAGCAATCAATATGCTTATTTTAATCAAATAAATGAGGCTTAAATTTAATCTACAATAAAATTAATTAAACCTACAAATTCAGGCATTAAACTTTATTCAAGTTCTAGTTCGAACCAATAAAATGTTTGATTTTCTACCATATCAACAGTTTAACACTGATTCGCTACACAGTTTCCGGGTGATTGGTTGATAAATGACAATACAAAGAAACATTTTAACACCAAATGTTACCGTCACGGATCAATAACAATTCCTTGTTAAAAATCAGCAAAGTGCGTCACGGTGAACAATCAAAGGGTTAAAAATAATATTTGGGTAAAATTCTACGTAAGATTCGCAGTCGTTCACGAGAAAGCAATGAGAGCTATATCAGGAGGAGAAAATGTAGGACTCCGGATACAAATATACAAGTTTTACGCTGGGATTATGATAATGAATATTATTAATTAAAAAAACAAAAGTGTCTTCGCCTTAACAGAAACTAAACGTGTTACTAGGCCCATTCTTAAATTTATGTTTTAGTAGTAATTTAGGTGAAATTTATTTACTTATTAGTCAAAAGGCTAGATTGTAATATAAAAAAAGTATTAAATAAGGTAGGTACTTTGATAAAATAAAACATCATAGCTACAGGTGGCCCAAAAATTCGCTAACGACCCTGTGATTTCAAAATTATAGCGGTGCCGTTTAAAATAATAAATAAAAAGTGAACGTTAGGGGTTGTGCTTTAGTTACTTTGGAGTCGCCACGCTCGAGAGCTCATGAATGCATTAATGTTCCTACATGTGTACGCTTCTGAAGGGTTAATATAGTGATTTTAGGGATGGGTTGTGTTATCGATGTATGTGGTACAATTTTCGTCAGTAAAAACATAATGAAAAACAAAACCCAAAAAACTACGGCAGAAATATTAGGCGAAGTTGAAGTCTCGAATTTCGACTTCCTCCTTTTTGGATTTTTTTAAAAAAATTACACGTTAATTTTCTATGCTAATATTACTTAGTACCTATGTCTATAATTCGGGCTTTCCATACGTTACTGTAGAAGGAACTTGTTTGTAATAAATTGATGCCACGGGGATGAAGTATGCCACAGGCAAAGCCACGGGAGACAGATAGTAATAAGTATAATTTAGCACCAGTTTTGAATGCAATGAATTTGTTTATTTGCTTTTTATTTTCATCTCATTCCAAAGTGACGAAAATGATTTTCCGTTAGTATTAAATTTGGGTCTGTAAGTTCGTTATCGATATAGTAACATCACTATTGTATAGTGCTATAGGTACAACCCCAATACGTGCCCCTTGTAGTACCAAACATGGCTCGCCACCGAGCATAATTCTGCGGACTTAACCCGTCACTGTGATGCTGTGATAATTATTCGCTTGTTGCCGACTTAGTGCAGTCCTAAATTGTATGTATTCAAAAATTTAATGTCAATATTAAGTAGTCTTTAACAAAAATATTAAGCGAAAATATTTCTTATAAATTAATATTTTTTGTTAAGTAGGATGTTGTTTGTAAGTTAAAAAATAAAATCCTGCATAAAATGGTTTAAAATACAACTGTGGGCACTAAAATTAGTACTTAATGTGAAGTTTTATTGGAGGTTTGTTTATTTACAGAATTATGACTAACTTAAGTAAATCATTCGGGGAGGGGAGGCCTATGTCCAGCTCAGTGTGGACGTCGAAAGGCTAACAAAATTGATTGATTGAAGTATTCCCCAGAATGAAGTATCAAGTTGGTATATGAATACCAGCCCAGAAGTGTTAGAAGTGATGGTTTTTTAATTTTAAAGGTGATTGATTGTCTTAAGGTTTACTTTAAAAAAATCACATGACATCAGAAAGTACCTATTTGATATGGAAAAAAAACTGTAAAAAACGTAAGCACTATACGGCTAATATTGCCGTTAAACAAACCTTCTTCAAATAAAAACATTTTAATCCAAAAAATATTTACTTACACTAGAACGCAATAACATGACGCTAATCTTTTAAATATTAAAACATTTATACAGAAGAGTTGCATAATCCTTGCTGGTAGAAAAAAATTCAATACATCATCCATTGTTAGCCACCGTTTTAAAATGTTAAAAAGGTTTGTTGTTAAGGGTTTATCTCAAAGGGTTGTAAATAATGACGGTGCAAGACTATAGAGAAAACTAAACGATCGCTAAAAGGGTTCTCTATTCAGCTGAATATATGCTTCGGCGAAAAATAGAAAATAAAAAAGCAGTAGTATAGGTTACTAGTTATAATTAAGTAAAATAAAATTTTAAAAGTAGATTTTTTTGGGTTTTAGAATTAAACGATCATTAAACAAATAACACTGAATGAATACTGATTCATTTGAGGTAACCTTTTGATATTTTTTTATATTTTAATATATGTAGCATATAAAATGTTTAATACGAATACTACTTAACTAGTACTACTGTATTAAATTCATAGCATTATTTTATTCTTTGATGCTTTAATAAAACTTAATTAAAGCGCATCGCCGAAAGTAACGTGTCATTCACTTTTACTGCCCTGTTATGCATATCGTATAGATACTGCGTTTTGACGTTATCTTGACACACTATTGACTAGACGTCAAAATTTGTCACTAATATTGGTTATATCCAATAATATTAATGAAAAACAAATCCCTTATACCAGTAAGCACAAACAAATCTTTATATTGTCGAAACTGTCAAACCCCCAAAGAATTAGTAATTAGAATATGCTGGACAATTGTTGATAAAACCGTGAGAATATTTTTCTGTACTCCAGATGTCGTAGATAGTGTTTTTAATATTTTTTGCATTATTACATTTTTTGTACTATTCCAATTTTGTGTCAGTTGCGTTTTCAATTGTACCACAGTGCGATTAGTTTTGGATTGTTTAGCAAATAAAAATATTTTATTATTAATGTTACTTGCTACTAGTTTTCGAATATTATTGTTTGAATATCACCTGTGTGTGTTTTATCATTTTACGATGTAGCTTTACTTTTGCGTCACAGATGCCACTGACATTTAGGAAAGCATACATTGCTATGTGGTTATTCGGTAAACCAGTAGCAAGACTTTGGGACGTTGTTTGCATGTGATGGTTAAGTAGGATTTCCCGAGCGAACAAAATTTTTCATCCGGACATCTTTTCTTAGATTAAAAAATCTGGAGAAACGCACAACAGTAATAAGCTCACTCTCTGTTACGTAGGGTTAAAAATATAGCTGCTACAGATGCTACCTACCTACGTCTCTTTTTCTTCACACGAAAATTATAATACACCGACGTGATTATTATTAATTTATTATTTTATAATATATAAATAAACGTGTTGTCATTAGAAGGTTATGAATGTTTCCAGTAAAAACAAAATTTTTAATTATTAGTACCTACTATTATATTCAGTGATTATACGTTACACACGTCCCTATTAAAATTTGAATTTAGAAAACTAATTTATCGGCTATAGAAATATCTAGTGATGTTCAAAATATCGAATCCTTAAAGCCTTAAATTGCAAACGGATGATATCCCACGAAAACTTGAAGATGAACAAAATATTACAATTCTAAACTGAGGTCATGTTTGTGATAGACGTACCGACCTAATAATAAGCATTACAAATCAATTCATACATAACTCTAACATTTAGATTAGAAACTTCGATTTGAAATATTTTACAACATTCCGAAATTTCAAAATTTTTTTCGCTATTTCGAATATAATTTTTCTAATGAATTTAAATTCATTTATATATTATATTCTGATCAATTGGCCTGCATCATTTTTGACCTACCTCATGAACGTATAAAACGATAATATTGATACATCGGTACGTATAGTAAGAAAACTTCAATCGGTAATTGAAGTTACTATATCTACCTACGCACATACCCATCTTCTTAATAATACCTATGCATTAAATTTAATTCAGTGGGACTGTAAAAATTAAAGCTTTTTCCGTCGTGTGCGATACTAATATTGCGTTAATAAAGACCGTAGACCGCACCGCAGCAAAGTTATTTTCAATTATTTATAATTAGTTTTCCTCCAAAGATTTTATACTTTCTAATTTATTATTATGCAGAAATTGTTTTTATTAGAATATGAATATAATAAGTTAAATAAAGTATTACAAAAAAGATTCGGTCAGCGTAGCGTCGCGTAGTCGCTGCGTAGCTCTTCGCGGCGCATACGTTTTATGGAGCGAAGGCCAATTGTTACGCAAAATATGAAATAACAAAACAAAACCAAACAAAAATAATATTATTATACATAAAATAATTATCTGTTATACAAATAATCGCAAAAAAACACTTGTTTGCACAATTGTCGAATACGACGCCCGCAGCTCGTAAAACTCGTTCTAAAATAATTCCTGACCACAATAAAACTGATAATAGTGCTAATCCTTATTTACACTGAAGGTGAGTGAAGTGTGTGCCCTGATAAGCTAGCAGGTAGACCGAAACAACAATTTCTATTGGTGAATTTTTGCGTTCATATCGCGTCATCAAACTCCAACTGGCGATTTTTTGTCGTTCAAATGGAGGGTTATTTTATCAAGAATATTATGATATTTATTCACCTGAAATGTGTATAATAATCAATAATATGATTTGCATTTTAGGATATCAGTGGAGCGGCCCGACTACCGTTTGAATTTCGCGCGCGTGGTCGTGTTCAATATTGCGCGCTTTATACGACTACTAGCGCCACGTAGCGGTTTAATTGAAAATGTAGCGTTCCATTTCCATTACCAATGACATTATCATGTTTATTGAATTAATTTGTTATGTATTGAAATTTTCTTTTCGGTCTCATTGTAGCTAACAACTGTAACAAGTTATTCTGATATTAACAATTAATAATTAACATCTATCTACTTACTAGGTAGGTATTATAAAATTTGTAGAGTACCTGTGTCTTTAGATTGGATATTATTTAAAAAAAAACTTCGGATAATGTATTTGAAGGATTCTGAACACAAAAAAAAAAAAAATTTATTCTTTTTCTGTTTTACAGTTTGCGCACGATGGATGCAAAAACCAATGAACGGATTTTGATGCGTTTTTTTATATACTACGAAGGTGGCAGACAAGCACACGGTCCACCTGATGGGAAGCGGTTACCGTGGGCTATGGACGCGTGCAACACTAAGGGTGACACACACGCGCTGCCTACTCTGCAAGGAAGGAGGGAGGACTAGGAAGGGGTGTGGAGGCTAGGAATTGTTGGGGGGAGGAGAGATACAGTGAGCTCTGGCTACCCTACTTACCGGCGGGAACTGAACACAACACGATGGTTATTATGGCCGCGGTCTTCTGTAGGGCGGAGGTACTACCCCAGTCGGACAGCTTATTTCGGACGGGAGATACCGTCGTCGTGTCCTACCTCCTTTGTTTGAATGCTCTTGGTCAGACTTAAAATCTTACTCATGTTTGATCATGATCACAATCGGTTGAGATAATTTTTTGAGGTCAGTTAAAAATCATCAAACTAACTGATAATAATTTTAGATACTAGCCGTACCTACCCGCAACGCGTCTATCGTCCGTGTGGATTGTGGTGTGGATTTAGATTTTCGAGGTAGGTATTCTTTTTTTTATACGCGGATCCGTCTGCTAGTGAAAGTCCCGCCTAAATCGGCCTAGCCGTTCCAGAGATCAACCATATACCTCTTTCAAATAGATAGAAAGACAGACAGAGAAAAATCTTAAAAATTCCTTTTTCAGAATTTTCAGGTACCTATTATATCCGTACAGAAGAACGCGGCCATAATAACCATCGTGTTGTGTTCCTGGCGGTAGCCAGAGCTCACTCGGGCGGCAGTCTGTACATGTATCGCTACGAGTTTGCTACCGAATTCGCAAGATAACATACCGACAAAATTCGGTTGCAGTAACGACGCTTGCGACAGACCGACGAAAATTGTTAAAATGTGTGCTTTACGATGACAGTTAGCTTAACGAAATTCGTATTCATAGTCTGGTATATTTGAGCAAAAAATGTTGACGTGTAATAACATTTTCAGTCAGTGGGGAATATTTGTTACATACTAATTCATGATATTAATAGTTTTAATGGAAAAGTTTTACAGAAACTATGTATTTTAACTTTGTGACATTGCCTTCTCTTCAAATTGTTTAAGTTGCTCAAACCATTTTAAAAGATTTAATTATTTTGTAAAATATGAAAGGAAATTAAGGTTTTTCCTCCTTGCAACATTTTTGCATGTCAAACAGAATATTAAAAAAAAACATGTAAGCTGTCAGCTTTAATAAACTTAATAAATTGTGAAATTGTTGGATACTTTACGAATTTAAAAATGTAAACTGTGAACTGCAATAAATTATAATAATGTCAACCACAAATCAATCCGGATCCAACAATCCAGATTTTTATATCAAAGCACGTTGGCTCCCGTCCAACGTGAATCAAGTAAGTAGGTATAGATTACAATCTTATTTTCAAATCCAATTTATTGAACGTACTTGAAAGTATTAATATTAATATTTTATGATTTAAATTTATAGATTCACTGCAGACGTTCCACTGCATAGCAGCACCTAGCACATTTTGGAATTGGCTGATGAAAGGTTGCTACTGATTGAAAAGAAAAATGGAGAAAACTTCTCACCTAAAAGTAACACTGGCATCAATATTGAAGAGGTAATGGATATCAAGGCAAGGTATCGTTTCTTTTAATTCACTCTTAATCAGAAGAGTACTATATACTTGTAACTAAATATTATGACCTATTGCAATACAGTAGCATCAAGGCTATATCAAAAAAATGTTTGAACTAATGCTAGTTAAAACATACCCAGATTGAAATAGTTTAATCTCATTGACACAATAGACCCAAAGCAATCTATTCCTTGGGGACTAGTACTAGGTGGGAACGGTTGAAATGCTACGTTAATTTATATAGCTTAGACATGCCTTGTTTCTTTCTGTTGTGCTTTCTTCCTCTTCAAATTTGTTATGCAAGTAATATTTATTTATACATATTTATGTACACACACACAACTAGATAAAAATACATAATAAGAAAAAGATGTACAGCAACAGACCTGCGGGAGGAGACTTTGAAAAGTGGAAAATAAGTGAATAGTGTGTATAGAAGATAAGAGACAGTATATAATATATATAGATAATAATAGATATGTTATCTACACTAATATTATAAAGAGGAAAGATTTGTTTTTTTGTTTGTTTGTTTGTAACGAATAGGCTCCGAAACTACTGGACCGATATAAATAATTCTTTCACCTATAGAAAGCTACAATATCTGGGAGTAACATAGGCTATAATTTGTTTTCAAAAAATTAGGGTTTTTGAAATCCACGCGGGCGGAGCCGCGGGCAACAGCTAGTGTATTATATAATAAAATTTGTCTTATCTTTATGTTAAATCTTGTAACTGATCTTTTTCTTATAATTGTAATAATTATTGTACCTTCCTTATTAGCTGTAAGTTTTATATAGTAAAATAAAAATACTCTTTCATTACAGATGCCAGCAGCTGCTCCCCAAGCCCATGTAGTTAGTGGGTACCAAGATGTAGGCTGAGGTACCTAGCCCAAGTGAAGAGTGAGAAATTCTTATTGTCTGCGAAGGCTCTATATAAAGAAAATGACAGATACCTTAAATTTTGAAATAAAATAAGCATAATTATGATGTGTATACTAGTTTTATTTAATTCATGGAATAGCTATATAACACTAGGTACTACCTATATTTTTTTACAATCAGCAGTCACTGATTTTATGCTAGTAACTAGCCCTATAACAAAAACATGACAATTTAACATTTGTCTGATATTTTTATTAATGAAACTAACGGTGTGATCTAAGCAGACCCTGGCACCTAGATGTAGGCTACAGATGCAATCGGGATACAATGCTAAGATGATGAAACATTGTGATAAGCATAACACTTATTACCTAATGGAAAATAATCTTCTAAAGACAGACTGTCAGAAATACTTGAATTTGTATGGATGGATGTATTTTTACTGAATGAACCTGTGGTACTAGATAGATTATAGTTTGAAATAGCACACAGATTACTTTAATCCCTAAAATAGGTGCCTGTGTATTGTGTAAGCCACAGAAACCTATTTGGAGTTCCGTATACGTTATACCGGGCACTAAAGTGCCAGCAAGTAGTAGTTAAATAATGTGATGATGATAATAACGCGCCTGTGTTGAAGCACAATGAAATCCTGTACCAAATACATTTCCATTATGATTATATTGTTCAATTTCCATATTTAATAACCTAAAAATATCAACAAATTGCATAGTTAACGATCGTAAACCACTTTGCGGGCTGTCAAAAATGCTCGCAAAGAGTTAACGATAAATTGTTAAGTTTGCGATGATATTTGTAAACTTAACGACAAAAATTGATAAGTTTGACAGTCGCGACTTGCAAATATTGATAAGTTTATGTCGCTACGAATTTAACGACCGAATTTCATCGCAAAGTCCTTAACGATGTGTCGAGACTTCCGCCCCCAGGGATTCTGTGCTGTTAGCGAGAGACGAAAGTGTCCTGTGTTGTCAGCACAGTGAAACTCTCTTAACCACCCAACACCCTCTCAATTTCCCCTCCCCAATCCCCCCAATCCCCACTCTCAAGGGTCGGCAGCGCGAGTGTGATGCCCCTAGTGTTGCATAGGTCACGGTGACCGCTTCTCATCCCATCAGCTTGTATGCCACCTAAGTGGTATAAAAAAATCAATGCGAATTTTATGTAAGTACCTAACACTTAATCTAAATTACCTAAAATTGCTTCACCGATTTGGTTTTTAAATCTAGCAGAATGAAAGAAAAAAAATATTAACCTACTTTACTTTAATCACTACTTTAATTCAAATCTGGTCACACTACCCGCATGGCAAGTGGCAAGGTAATCTCAAAACTGTCAAAAGTTCTTTGATCCGTGGTCCTGTCACTGATAGTGGTGGCATTACCAGTTATATTTAAATATTTCGTTGGCCTGTTACGTTGTTGGAAGATAACCGTTGTTGTAAACAGTTCTTAAATTATTACTGTTATATTTTTATACCTACCTACTCCTACTGTCACATCAGTCACTTAATGTTGTGCATAGACAATTTTTTTATTTTCTACTTTTTAAAGTCTCTATGGTCATGTTGTCTATGACAACATGGCCATAGATAGTTTTCCTTAACGACTTTTTTTCCATTGGCAATGTTGCTGACCTGTTAGGTTGGTAATGGTAATGTTGACAACGGAAAAAAATGTAACTACTAGTGTATTTTTGAGAATACTATTTATTTTCGTATTGGTAATCGATAAGATGATACAATGAGAATTATTGAACAATCCTAATGTACTTGGCAGCTGTTCTCACTTCATCCATATTGTATTTTTTTTCTATATTTTGAAGTCCCATAATATCAAAAGTATATATTTTGAATTTAAAGTGGTTCTGAGATTATTTACGTCATTATAAAGATTAGGGCCTAAAAATTATACCTTTGAAATATAGCACCTAAAAGATTTTTAAATAAATTCAGCTTATTATATAATAAGTATCATTATATTTAATATTATAACTTCCTTGGACGTACTGAATAAATATTGAATATTAAAAAAGAAATTTATAATTTAATTGAAAAATACTGGGTTATGAAAATGGGTTCAAATTAGTTTTACAAATTAGTAATTAAACCTATGAAACGTATTTTTCATAAATATATTCTAATTAGTATTAAAAAAAACTATATCAGCATTATTACTTTAAAAGAAAAAAATTAAATTACCACCACAGCCATTTTTCCTTCTATCACAAGATAAGCTTTATTATAAATTAATAAAACGCGAATGACGTGTAGAGATAATTTCTAAACTAAACGTATTATTTTGGCACTTTCCTTCCTATACATTAGGTAGAAATCAGTTCATGGTTATTTGTCCTTGAAAATTTGACAGTTTCAATTATATTACCAATTTATTGTTCGTTTTTCGTTTTTCGTTTTTCGTTTTCGTTTTCGTTTTATTAGCCTAAAGCTGTCACATCAGTCACATAATGTTGTGCATAGACAATTTTTTATTTTCTACTTTTTAAAGTCTCTATGGTCAGCCATTACAGAAAACAATAAATATTTCGACTTTTACTGTCGAAATATTTATCATTCGTTGCTATTGTGATTCCCATTATACGATAAAATTATTTTAATGGATATGCAGGCGGTTTAAATTAATATAGTAATATTTAATTAAGTCTAAATGTTACAATTATTCTAAAATGTACTCAATTTGATTTGAAACACTGACCTGTAATAATAATCACTAGACTGGCTATTATATAGAAAATAACAGATATTAAGAGAAGGGCAGTGGTGTTTCTTGTCACAAGTAAGTAAATATAAGAATTTAACACTCAAACACTTTACTATGATAAGCGAATACCCTTCGAGTTAGGGGATTTTAATAATAATTTCATAACCAATAATGTCTAATAGGGATGTCAAAATGTATATCGGTAATTTTCTATCCAGTGCCAAAATTCGTAGGTATACTTTTAAACACAAAAGGCTTGGTATTATGTACTACAAATAATTTTATGAACATATTAAAATGGTATTTATCATTAATAAATACTTCAAATTGAAGTAGGTAGTTGAAACAGTGATATTTGAAAAAGTTTCATCGATACCAAGACAGGTTGCCAAAATGGCGATTTTCAATGAGGCACACTGTAGTGGAACTGATCGCCAGTCCAGAGTACTTATACAGGTCGGTGATTTGAAACTACAATAGAATAGACTATAGACGTACTCAAGAACTTTATGGTCCAGATAAACGCCGCGCAAACTCGCTATACAGATGGTACAGAGCGCGCGACGTTTTTAATTTCAAGAATTGGGCATCTTCACGGACGGCTAGGCTCGCGTAGGATCATGCTACCCAGCGTCGTTTAAACGAGCAGGCTTGTCTGGTTTCCAGATTCGGATTCCAGATCAGAAACGTTATGAATTCAGATTCGATAACCTGAATTTCATGAATGAAATTTATTTTCATACAAAATGTCCAACGAGGCGACACGTCATTCATAGGCGTTATAGACATATATTATACTAGATATATATCAACTTAATATTGTAGAACTAAAAAAAGAAAATAAAAAATATTGTTAGAAAATTATATCATTATAAATGAAACATAATTTTGTATTATTCCATAATCATCACTACTATCATCAATTATATTTAGATCAGATTAAATAATTATACCTTTGCAATATAGCACCTAAAAGATTTTTTAAATAAATTCAGCTTATTATAATATTATTATAATAAGTATCATTATACTTATTATTATAACTTCCTTGGACGTACTGAATAAATATTGAATTTTAAAAAAGAAATTTATAATTTAATCGAAAAAATACTGGGATATGAAAATGAGTTCAAATTAGTATGAAACGTATTTTCCATATATATATATATATATATATTCTAATTAGTATTAAAACAAAAAACTATCTCAGTATTATTACTTCAAAAGACAAAAATTAAATTACCACCACAGCCATTTTTCCTTCTATCACAAGATAAGCTTTATTATATAAACTAATAAACCTGAATAATACGTTTAGAAATTATCTCTACACATCGTAGAGATAATTTCTAAACGTATTATTTTGACAGTTTAAATAATAATAATGAATAATACAACACTTTCCTTCCTATACATTATTAGGTAGAAATCAGTTTTTGTTATTTGTCCTTTTGTCCTTGAAAAATTGACAGTTTCAATTACCGTTTATCGTTTTTCGTTTTTGTTATTTGTCCTTTTGTCCTTGAAAAATTGACAGTTTCAATTACCGTTTATCGTTTTTCGTTTTCGTTATTACTGTTATTAGCCTAAAGTAAGTACGTAATATTGACAGCGTTGATGACATTTGACAAATCTGACAATGACTGAAGAATAGTGAAGAAAGTTACTTTTTTTTTTCTCCATTGTTTGATAACAGGTTATTTGGCTCGGCCATAATGCATTATTAAGTTATTTTTTAATATGGCAATATTTAAACAGTTATCTAATATATTTGCCACTACTAGTCACTGATACTGACTGCGACTGCCAGTGCGTGTGATGATGTTTATGTTTTTTTTTTCACTTGTTAGACTAGACAGAACACTTGCTGTGCCTATTAACTGTTGACTATTTGATGATGTGTAAATAAATTATTAATATAATGTTTGTGTTTAAGACAGTTGAGAAGTATTTACTTCGTTCTAAGCTTAGCCTGAAGCAGTTCTCGTCTAACGAGAGAATGGTGAGTTTCGTGAATAAAAATATTTATGAAGCGATTTCAACCTTTGGACTCCTCGGTAGTTTTAGATCGGAAAAGTTGTGTTAAACTACTTCTTGTTTTTATATCTACTTATTTTTAATTTTATGGTTTTTGAATCTGTGTAGGTACAATATAACTACTTGCTACTTTAAGACTCATAAGACACTGGTCATAAAATTAAAAAACAAAAATTCATAATTATACAAATATAATTTGAAAAAGGAATAGGTATGAGTACACAGTTTTAATCAGGTTTTAATTTATAAATTTACACATTAACTATGTTTTTGTTTTATAAATGTTAATTATTTTTAAGCCAATAAGACTCGCCTTTGTGACCTTATACTTACCTACACTAAGTATTTTGACCTGATTACAAATTGATTCATCATTAAACAGAAATGTAGAGTACCAACATTACCAATCTAATGTACCTAGCTTTACAACCTAAACTTAAGAAATAATATTATCAATTTTATCATAAGTGTTCAAGGTTCAAAAGGATTGGCATGACTTTGCAAAAAAATTAAACTACTGAAACAACAGATTTATTAATAGTAGATTAAAGACAGAATTACCTAATACATAAAACACAAGTGCAATCTTAACAAAATTTGAATTCGATGTTACCCATTTTTATTTGTCAGGTTTTTAAAGATAAAATAAGATGCTGCTGAGAACAAGCAGACCCTTTATAACTTACCCAACTTAGAATGCAATTGAAACCTCTTACAAAGCCATTACTTAAACACTGGTGCCTCACCGAGAGCAATATTTACAAAGATTTTTTTATTTAATTTTCAGAAAAATCCAATAGTAACGGTGACACAAGGCAAATTAAAAGGATCTGTTAACAATCTCCTGGATGGGTCACCATACTACAGCTTTAAAGGTATCCCTTATGCTCAGCCTCCTGTTGGAAAATTGAGATTCAAAGTAAGTCTATCATCATCCACCTGCCCTTGTCCTTGGGGTTGGCGCAACATGTCATTCTCCTCCATACATTCCTATCGGACATCATATCTTTCCCGCATTCCATCCATCTTTTCTTAGGCCTACCTCAGCCTCTGAAGCCCTCTACATTCATACTTTGAACCTTTTTAACAACATTGCATTAAAAGTAAGTCAATACAATCGTTATATTTAAGTGTCTTGTGTAACCTAAGAATTTTTTTTATTTGTTTAAGGCACCTTTGCCCGTAGAGCCTTGGGAAGGAGTATGTGATGCGATAGAGCATGGACCAGTGTGTCCTCAGTTAGATATGAATACAACGGAGATCACAGAAGGTGATGAAGACTGTTTATTCCTGAATGTGTACACAAAATCTTTAGAACCTAGTTCTAAAACACCTGTAATGGTATACATTCATGGCGGAGCCTTCATGTCAGGATCTGGAGACTCCACCACCTACGGGCCAGAATTTCTTCTGCAGCACAATGTTATACTAGTCACAATTAACTATAGGCTTGAAGTATTAGGATTTCTTTGTCTCGAAACACCTGAAGTTCCCGGGAACGCTGGAATTAAAGATCAGGTTGTAGCCTTGCGATGGGTGAAGGAAAATATTAAGAAGTTTGGAGGAGATCCAGAGAATATTACTATAATGGGTGAGAGTGCTGGAGCTGGTGCAGTAACATACCATATGCTATCACCGATGTCAGAAGGACTGTTCCATAAAGCGATAGCACAGAGTGGGGTTGCGTTGCAAGATTGGGCTATTGGACATGGAGACGTAGAAAGAGCCTTTCGACTAGGTAAATATTTAGGCAAAGAGACCAAAGACGTAAATGAACTGTTAGAGTTCTTACAAAGTGTTCCTGCAATAAATTTTGCTGGAGCAACCAGAAAAACGAGAGCTCCGGGAGAAAATTTCAGAGGTCTATCAATCTTTTTCTCACCTGTAGTTGAAAAGAAATTTGATGGCGTTGAACCATTTATAACTGAAAAACCTACAGATATGTTACTTGAGGGAAAAGTACACAAAGTGCCATTATTAACTGGTTATAACTCAGCAGAAGGTATCATCATAGTACCTGATCCACTTAAAAAAAAGAAATTTCTTAATGAAAACCCATCATTTCTAGTACCTAGAGAAATAATGCTCAACGTGTCAGAAGAGAAATTGAAAGAATTTGGCAAACGTGTTAAGACATTTTACTTTGGTGGTAAAGACTTTGACAGTAAGATGATCGCTGCTCTTGCAGATTTGCAATCAGATTTGCATTTCACATATCAGACGCACAGGTTTATCAACTTCTATCATAAATATGCGCCCGTTTATTTTTATAGGTTTGATTATGAGACTAAGTTGAATATTATGAAGGCTTTGGTAGGCCTCGAAGTGAAAGGGGCTTGTCATGCAGACGATTTGTTCTACTTGTTCTACAATATGGTTAACGAAGAGTATTACAAAGAAAATAAGGATTTACAAAAGATTGTGTATCAGTTGACTAAGCTATGGACTGATTTTGCTAAAACTGGGTGAGTGTTAATACTTTAGAATTAATATTATTCAGCAGCAAAAGCTTTTGGAGCGTTTAGTGATGATGATGGTGATGATGATAATGATGATGATGATATCCGGCACCCTAATTCGGTCTTGCCAACCGCCTAGTCGCCATGGCCATCATGGCTATAGAGTATCATGAGCGCCATACTATACTGGCCATAATAAAAGGATCTGTGCCTACGTCCTAAATTTCCTCTTAGTATGGTGCTCATGTAATTTAAGAGCTATGAATTCAGTTTAGAAAATATTATCGCTAGGTATTCACATATTTTTACTTATCTAAACATTTTATTGTACCTACCAAGTTCCAAACATGCCCATACTAAGACCATGATAATCATAAATTTATCAATTGATAATCTCAAGGATGAAGATGATAACAACTATTTTCTCAACACTATTAACTTCTAAAAAGGTTAATTTATAAATGTAAAACAATTGCCAACACTTTTGTTTTTGGGAAAATTTAATACCTAGTTAAATTTATTACAGCGCCATCTATGATCGCATATTGAAATGAAACCTGGCAATGAGCCAAAAATTAATTAATAAGAATATAATTAATGCAAGTACTGGCGAATTTTAACAAAGCAAATACATTTTTAAGTAGGTATGTACTGAAAAAGAGTTCTTTGCTTATTCCAGTAACCCCACTCCAGACGCTGAAGGAATCCAATGGCCGCCGTACACCGCTTCGGGTGGAGAGTATATGGCGCTGAATGAACGGCAGCTGTCCGTGGAGCGTCACGCTGATAAAGATCGCATGGACTTTTGGAATAAACTGTATTGTGACGCTGGGTTGCCTTACTGCACAAAGTCTAATATTTAAAGTAACAACACCCCTGCTGGTAACACTGAGTTATTTATGGCGGTAGGCTTGTATCGTAACACTTGACACTAGTATTTTTTTAAAATTTTGTAATTCGATTTTTATACAATTTAGCATTATAAGCAGTTGTGACTTATTAGTTAAGAAGTATTTACATTTTTATTTATTTATTTTGAATGTTTACATTTTTTATTAAGGACATAGTGTTCAAATGTGGCATTTTAAGCATACCTCGCATGTATTTGAAAAATAAAAAATAATCATTTCGCGCCATTCATAGTCATAGACTAGTTTTAAGCGAAAAATAATTGCATAATTAATATGTCATATCTTTTACTCAAATATCTATATTCTCGCGGTAAACTGTACTTCGCCGGATATTGCCAAGTTAATTATATTATATTTAGATAAGGTTTTCAAAAATAACTGGAAAGATTATGGGGAAGGCCTTAGTTTGTCCAGCGGTGAGACAAAATAGGCTAGACAAAAGACAAGTTTATTCTATAAAAACTTATAACGCCATCTCGTACATCTTTGGGGTACTAGCATTGTTGGTATTGGTGTTATTATACTGGTACCTCAGAACACTACGAGATGGTGTTAAAAACTAAAAAACCGGCCATTGATACTCAGTATCCCGAGTAGGTAGTATTAAAAATTATTTGTACGACTGATTCGGTGATTACCACTTACTGCGAATATTTATACTCGCACCCATACGAAGAATCGAAGTATGTGACGGGCGAAGCCGCGTGAACAGCTAGTATAATAGGTATGATATTTTTGGTTATGATTGTTTCGTGACAACTAAATAAGAAGAAATAGATAATAAGTAGATATGAGCTATGTTATGCAATAACGTGTCAACCCACAAAATCATGAAAGTTGAGTTAACGACATCTAGGGCTCAAATTGGCAACTTTCAATCGTTTTAAAAAATGTCCGTACCTGTCAACATCACCGTAAAGCGACATCTATCAAAAAATATTTTTGCAGTTTATACGACTTTGGGTCAACAATTTTGCAAAAACCGATTACAAACGTATCGTAACGTGCTCAGTGTTTCTTTTAATGAAAAAAATGTACATTTATTTTAAAAATGACTTAATGTGTTTCAGTCAAAGATTTATTATACTTGATATCAAAGTTTTCATCGTAATTCGATCGATAGTATAGAATTTCACATTATTTTAAATGTTTTTAGTCGACTACCTGCTGGAACGGATTACGAGATACTATGTTTTTTTATGTTTGAATTAAATTAGAAAATGAAATTAATTACAGATATTGTAGTTTTACTCTACTTCAAATATTACCCTAAAATACTAATAAACTCGAATTTGTAGTTCACATAAAGTTAAACTGGTTATTGCAAAACAAAATATTCTGAGGATGAAGAATTTAAACGTTTTTTATTTTGATAAATTTAGTCTTTAGCTTTGAAAATATAGGTGAAGCGATTCTTTAGAAGAACGATTTAATAGGTTTAATATCCTATTAAAAATCAATAGATGAGAATAATCCAATAAATACATTATTATGGAATTCTTGATTGGTTATTGCAAATAGCGATTGGATAAATTTGCATAATACTTTTATAATCTCATTTCAGGTACTAATCATGAATTTCAGGGCTCAAAAGTTAGTTGAAATGGCTTGTAGTAAGCATAAATCTGCTGAAAACTTTGAATCAAACGAAGAAAATTTTACACTTTTAGAAAAAGTGTAAAACCTTAGGTCGTTTGAAAAAAAGGCTTCTTCTGCAGGTCCAAAATACTGTAATTATTCATGAATCAAGTGCTATCAATACCAATACAGAACACTGTCTTTGAAGCCCTAGTCTAATACATCTTTAAGATTTAGATATTGTTCAGAAAAGCTTGGAATGTACGATTTTGGATTATCATAATCCAAAATCGTACAATCCAAGCTTTTCTGAAGAATATTATATCTGTCGTCTTTATTAAGGCTAACGAAATTATAGCAGAAATCAAAACTGAAACTAATAATGATATAAACGAAGCCCCTGTGGATTTAAATAATATAACAACCAATATTGTTGCTAAAAATCAATCCAAATTTGAACGTATAATATTTTTGCAATTATGCGGAAGGTAGTTATAATTATTTTGCAATAAACAATTTATATAATTTCTAATTGATTTTTAATTTCTCTCATATCGTAATAT
The DNA here is from genome assembly GCA_963576445.1 of Lithosia quadra. Classification (NCBI taxonomy): domain Eukaryota; kingdom Metazoa; phylum Arthropoda; class Insecta; order Lepidoptera; family Erebidae; genus Lithosia; species Lithosia quadra. Next base: position 16,955,049 of record OY754879.1, read on the forward strand.
TATTTCATGAAGTTACAGTAATAGTAGGTCATGTAGCAACTCTAAATCATTTTGAAAACTAGATTAATTAACTATCTATAATTTTAGAACTGAAAATCAACTTCAACTCCTTATTTCTCAAAGTTAAGGTTTGTGGGGTTGACATGTTATTGCATAACATAGCTCATATATAATTATACAAGATGTTATTGTTGGAACAAATACAAATTAATATTATTATTTACGGGTGTTTTATTTCTGTTTACAGCAGAACATGAAGAGGTACCCAAATACAATAGAAATTAAAGGCTGACTAAGACCTTTCAAACAAAAAACTGCATCAAAATTCGTTCAGTGGTTTATGCGTCCATCGCGAACTAAAATAGAGACAGGCAGACAATGATTCCAAAAAATATTTTTTGTGTTCAAAATCGTTCATAAATCGTCTATGTACAGACAAAGCTACTTTCCATTTTTACAATATCATCATTCTCTGAACCTTTTTCCAGTTGGGGTCTGCTTTCCAGTCTAACTGTGATGCGGCTGAACTTCGATATTTTCCGTGGAGCGACTGCCATCTGACCTCCACAACCAATTGTCATTATGACCAATGGCGATATCGAAGTTCCAAGTTAGACTGGTTGGACTTTTGTGGGCTCCAACTACCCGTAACGACTGCCATAGATGTTTGTATGGCAACCGGGACCGACGGCTTAACGTGCTCTCCGAGGCACTAATAAACCTGCGATAAATTTGTGTTTACAGCAGAGCATGAAGAGGTACCTAAATAGAATAGAAATTAATTTTTACAATAGTAGTTTAGAAATACATTCCCGGCTCACACTTCCGACATAACCAGCATTTGATAACAAATAAATATGGCTTCCGCGGTTTTGTCTGTGTGAGGATGATGGTCATGATAACCGACATTCACACGGATGAAGCCGATGGCCTGGGTACCATAAACTGAATCGTGATAAAATCATTTGAAGTTTTTTTTTATACTACGTAAGTGGCAGACAAGCACACGGCCCACCTGATGGGAAGTGGTCACCGTGGCCTATGAACGTGTGCAACACTAAGGGTGTCACACACGCGCTGCCTACCCTGAAGGGAAAGGGGGAGAGCTGGGAAGGGGTGGGGAGGCTAGGAATGGGAGGGGGAGGAGGGGTACAGTGAGCTCTGGCTACCCTTCTTACCGGCGGGAACACAACACGATGGTTATTATGGCCGCGGTCTTCTGTACGGCGGAGGTACTTTCCTAGTCGGACAGCTCATTTCGGACGGGAGATACCGTCGTGTCCTACCTCCTGAATTGAAAGTTTTGTTTTATTTCAATAAAATGTCGTCTTTTAACCTTGTCCAATTAAGAAGTTTGTAGTCACAATTCAACAGCAGAGCAAATATTGACCCCACCTTTCAAATTAGACGTAAAATTGTAGTGTCCATGGCTCAATACTTATGTTACCACTTAGCGCGTTTGCCTACATCTCGATGACATCGCTAATACGTCAGTAACTTTTAATCAAATACTTAGTGCGTCAACACATTTTTATTTTTTATGCGTTTTAACCGTCTTTTTTTTATATTCAGTCCGTCAATTGACTTAACCCCGCTGGATGGTAAGAAGCTAGGGTAAAGTCCAGAAGGTACGGGCGCCATTCCAGACACCATTCGTCCCAAATCGGCGGTCCCTACCTTGACGGCCTAGACCTAGACAGATGCCTTTTCACGCCCCGCTTAAAGAACTCGGGATTGTAGGAAGAAGGTCTTCGGCGGTATCTCTTTTATGGTATTCTTCATCTCCGCGTTATATCCCGATTCAATTTCAATTTCAATTTCAATTTCAATTTCTTTATTTCTCAAAATAGTGTGACGTAATTATATCTTTTTGACGTCAAAGACTACTTAATACTAAGTTTACCACCGCTTCCTAGGCGCTAGTGGAGAAGAAACGGCGCAACAAACTCCACTGCTGCATTTTGAGACGTCAGGTTATACATAGATATCTTAAGACTAAATATGGACGAATGTACATTTTTGTCTCGTGTCAATAGTGCATCCGAGGATTCATTCTCCACATAAACTTGGACATACATGCCAGTGAGACCATTGGCGCTGACGCAAGACTTGGCCGTACTAGCGAAGGCGATACACCTGCATCACCGGGTGTTCTTTACGCGTGACTCTGTACATTCATCATAGCATATTCATCTCCGTGACACGCAAGTCTGTCGCTAAGGCAGCGGTAACGTTTCATAGCTCGATCGTTTTTTAAAATGATATGTCGCAAAGCCAATAACTCTGGCGCGCAGTAGTACATAATTATTCTTCTTCTTCGTCGTTACACTCTTGGCAGAGTGGTCGTGGTCGTCATTCCGGAGCTGATGGCACGCTTCACTATTCGACGCCATTCCTCCCGCCTTACGGCCTTCCTCGTACACTCGTGGAGTGGACCGTTCAGTGCCACTTTAACTTGATCGTAGAGAACATAATTATAAATCAGGTGAATTATTATTAACGTATCACATTGCACGTTGGACAAAAATTCTATATATTTTCGAATTTTATTTTAACTTATAAAATGTATTAAACACTAGCTGTTGCCCGCGGCTGCGCCCGCGTGGATTTCGAATTCCGTTTCAAATTCCTTTTTTCGTGTGGAAGTTCCTTCGGATACCACCCCCCATTAGCCATCAGGAGATAAAAACCGCACGCCGTCTCAAGTGTAAGATTGCTTAGTTAGAGCATTTCCCGCGCTCCCCAGTTGACCCTGGGCCATCTACGGTTTTAAAATGGCCCTCTTGACCCCCTGAGCATCATGGGGTGTAGGGTGACAACCATCGGCGCGTGGACAGTCAGCTTGCTCCCCACTGTACCCTCTGCTAGTCAGAGGGACACATGGGGAGCCTCGGAGCAGCCCTCTAGAGGGCCACTCCCACCCCGGCCGGATTGGCCGCAGGCAGCAGCGTCTAGTGAACTCCACTGCGAGTGACGTAACCTACGACAAACTTATTATTTGCGGTTGGTACAGTAATCAGGTCTAGGGATCGAACCGCAAAATTAAGTTTGTTTTTATTGTATGTACTTTTCCGAGATAAAAAGTACCCAGTGTGCTGCCCAGGATATTGAAGAATAAGTATACCAAGTTTCATAGTAATCGAACCGGTAGTTTTTGCGTGATGCCTGAACAAACAGACAGACAGACAGACAGACAGACAGACAGACAGACAAAAATTTTTTTAATCACATATTTGGGATCGGTGTCGGTCTAGTAACACCCCCTGCTACTTATTTTTTTGATATTTTCAATGTACAGAATTTTCACTTCTACAGATTTATTATAAGTATAGATATTGCTATGGACTGTACTTCTATGCCAGTGCCGAGTTGACGAATGAAAAATAAATTAAAATTAATTCGGGGCAGCTCGACACCGAGTGCCGAGTTTTCAAGTGTCGAGTTGATGAATAAGTCTAGCTGAAGACACCTCGACCGTAATCGTGAACAAACCACAATCTTACGTCCATGATATTGGAAACCTCTTAATAAATAAATAAATTAAAATAATTCGGAGCAGCTCGACACCGAGTGCCGAGTTTTTAAGTGCCGAGTTGATGAATAAGTCTAGCTGAAGACACCTCGACCGTAATCGTGAACCATAGCTGGGCATTAACTCGTTAATCCGTTAATCGTTAATTAACGAAGTTAACATTTTGAGTAACGGATTAACTTTTAAGTTAACTTGAAAATAGGTTAACGGACTCGTTAACTTCCGTTAAGTTTCCCTAAGTCCGTTAATCGTTAATCCAACATGTTCTAACACGTACGTTCGACAACTGCTGCAAGTGCTGCAACGCTACCGAAACGTCAGTACACAAGTACCAAGTTGTTCAAATATTCGCGTGTAAATCCCGAAGACTACGTATAAACCGCGAAAGCCTAAGAAGTTCGTCTGATTAGTGTTTCGTCTAAAGCGCAACTAGTAAATCATCCAGTTGAGTGTAAAATAATTGTTTGTCACATGCCTATCCGTTTTTTTGTTTCTAACCTGTTAACTTCCAGACAGAACCAACAGTTTTTATAAGGAGACTAGCTTTCCGCCCGCGGCTTCGCCCGTGTGGATGTCGATTATCGCCACAAATCACTCTCCACTCCACTCTCTACTCTACTTTACACTCCACTCTCTACTCAACTCTCCACACCACTCTTCGCTCCTCTCTCCTCCCCTCCCCTCCGCTCTATTCTCCCCTCCTTCACTGATGTACCTATCTAATGTTCGAATCTGTAACATTACAGGCGAATGCTCGCGATTAGGGAGCACTTTAAGGTGGGTCCAAGCTAGGCGAGCCGAGCACGAGCCGAGGACGAGCGGAGCCGTTCTCGGCTTCGTCGTTCGCATGTCAAGTGTGGACGTACAACGAATCTACAACGATCACTGTCCTCGAAATCCTTTGTGTTCGTCAAAAAACCGACAAAAGTCGGAACGCAGCCGAGCACGAACGAAATGCTCGCAGCGCGCTCTCCCGAGGCTTGTAACTCTTGTAAGTCGGTCCACACTAGAAGGATTGTGTTCGGCTCGTGCTCGGCTAGCCTAGCGTGGACGCACTTTTAGAACATCTTTGATTTTTACCAAATTGTACTCCCAAAATAGCGTTAATTCTATTGATCATCTCACTAAACAAAACTAATCTATCTTTATAACTATTTTATTTCAATTTCGAAATTTAGGTAGTTCTATGTAAAATGTTAAAGAATTTTTGTATTTGTAAGTAAATCCAAAAAAATTAAAATCAAAAGCGCAAAATAACTTCCTACCTCTTTATGACCTCGTTAGGGAGTTTTTTTTATAAAATTCTACACGTGTCCTATCAATTTTGTTAAAACACAAGGATTTGCACTGTCCCATATAAACTTTCCCCCTTTTTTCACACCTTTGGAAAGAATTTCGAAAAATTCTGTCTTATCGGATGGCTACGTAACACGAAGAATACACCCTCTATTTCAGGTTTCTACGATCAGCAGCGGTTTTGGCTGTGCGTTGGTCCGTCAGTCAGTCCGTTATATCATTCAGGACAAATCATTTTACGATGTATAGATGCAAGTTTTATCACGTGTTAACGGATTAACGATTAACGTTAACTTGCGTTAAATTTTCTGAAAAGAAACGCTTTAACTGTTAACGAAGTTAACTTTTTCAGTAACGGATTAGCGGTTAACGAAGTTAACCATTTGATTAACGGTGCCCAGCTATGTCGTGAACAAACCACAATCTTACGTCCATGATATTGGAAACCTCTTAATAAATAAATAAATTAAAATAATTCGGAGCAGCTCGACACCGAGTGCCGAGTTTTCAAATGCCGAGTTGATGAATAAGTCTAGCTGAAGACACTCCACCGTAATCGTTTTTGGTTTGGTCCCGGTCGTATTCAGGGTTCCGCTTTCCAGTTATAAGCATCCATGGTAGTGAGACAATTAGCACGTATGTCATCCTCTAAGACGCTAGCTAGCATTTTTGGCTCTACCTCTCCTACCGGGGTCCGGCGATTGAAGACGGCTCGAATAATTTCTATATTTCTACCTAAGGTAGGGAAGTGGAAATAGTAACAGTAAATAACATCAGTAGACTGCTATAGACTATTTACTTGCACATACTAGGTCAATTTTAACTATCAGTAAAAGGTTATTATATCCTGTGAACTTGTTTGCTACAGTAGAGGCGTTATATTCACTCCTTGTTCCCTGCAGAGGATAGCCGAGATAAAAAGTAAATAGATTTTTTTTTATACTAAGTAGGTGGCAGACAAGCACACGGCCCACCTGATGGGAAGCGGTCACCGTGGCCTATGAACGTGTGCAACACTAAGGGTGTCACACACGCGCTGCCTACCCTGAAGGCAAGGGGGAAGGGGTGGGGAGTCTAGGAAGGGGTGGGGGAGGAGGGGTACAGTGAGCTCTTGCAACCCTACTTACCGGCGGGAACACAACACGATGGTTATTATGGCCGCGGTGTTCTGCAGGGCGGAGGTACTACCCCAGTCGGACAGCTCATTTCGGACGGGAGATACCGTCGTGTCCTACCTCCTTGAAAACTATAACTACCTATAGTAAATTAAATGTGAACAAACCACAATCTTACGTCCATGATAATATTGGAAGCCTCTTCAATATTTTCTGCAACGTATGTTGACACAGTATGAGGTGGCTTCTGAGCTGAGTGTCACTAGACTCAAGTAGGAATTTTATAAAAACAACATCAAGAGCATCGGAAACTATTTCGTCTTGATCACCAATCATTGCAAATACAACTTGTATCGACAATTAACGTACTTCGAATTGTAGTTAGGTAATCTTCTAGTGTAACTATTTTCACATCATCAAGAAAGTAGTGTATATTTTTGTACTTAGTTAATTTACGGTTTGTCATGTTAATTCAAATAATTCTAGTATTTTTAATAGTGTGGCTTTTTGTGCAAAGATGGGAAAGAAGAGGCATGATTCAGCTTGCCAATATGTTTGGTGGTCCGAAACTGTGGTGTCTGCCATTTATAGGACATAGTTATATTTTATTCGGAGACGATGAAGGTAAGTGTCGAAACCATATAACTTGTATTTCATCAAGAACCAAGCGGTTCGGTACCTCTTTTTTTCGCCGCACCATAAAGACTTTACCAGCGCATGTTGTGTTTCCCTCTTTCTGGGTCCTCTAAGCGGGGCGTGAAAAAGCATTTGATTAGACCGTCAAGCTTAGGTCAACTGTAGCTCTATCGGTGTAGGTATAAATATAGTGGTCCCGATCCTGAGGCTTTACCTTTAGCTTACCGTCAGGCGAGGTGAAGTCATGTTGACGTGTACAATATATTTATTAAAAAACAATAATGTGGTGCTGTGGTGCTAGTCCCAGTAAGTGTGCCAAGTATCATTATTCTCCGAGTCTTTTCGCATCACAGTTGGGCTCAACTCTCATAAGATAAAAATAAAATCAAATTTGTTCCATTTTCAAACGTTGGAAAAAGTTTTTTGGTTGGGTAGTTGTGTTTTTTACGCGTAATATTTTTATAAATTTTCAAAAAAAAAATTGCAACCTTATACATACCTATAGACGTTCCACAGATCGTATGGTGGCATTCCAGAAAATGGGTCGACAGGCAATGAAGCTGAAGGGTGGAATAATGAGCTTTTGGCAGTGTCATAAACTCTATCTTGGTAAGTTATACTTTAATGGCATCCAAAAAGCCACTTGTAAAAAAACCACTCTCTTAACTCAGTTCTTCTAGTACTTGTAGTAGGACATGCTATTATGATAAATGTTATTATAATATTGACGATTTTTTAAATGATTGTAATCTAATTAAACACTGACATCTTAATTTAAAAATTGTACATATTGCATGTGTGGACATTTACTGATAAGTAATGAATTTAATCAATGTAAAATTTGTACGCCAGAACCGGCAGAGTATGCGATCTGAACATGTACCTAAACGCCATTTTGTACCATATTCAACGAATAAAGACTTTGACTTTGACTTTGTACTCTAAAAAGTTGGAAGATATAATACCAAGTCCACCAGAGATACATGAGGGTACAGCGCCCTATCTCTCCTTCAGCAAGGCCATGCCTTATTTGAAGTAGAATATCAAATTAACAAAAATTCATACTGGATGGTTAAAATACGTTACCAATATGGCATAATCGAAATATCTGGTTAACCAAGGTTTACCTCACTTTCAGTGATCACTGAACCAAAAAATGCTGAATTCCTTTTGAAAAATTGTCTCGAAAAGGATGATATAATGAAGTGTTCGAGACTGACAACCGGTAACGGTAGTGTTTTTGCACCAGGTAATTAAACCTACTTACTATTAGTAATTACCTTCCTATACATTTTTATTACTAGGATATGAATAAAAAGTCTTTAGGGTAATAGTCGTTTTATGGTTGGGAAGTCAGACGGCAGTCGCTCTCATATAAACCACATAAGCCAAATCTGTAGGAGTACAAGAAGTGACATCCTCGAATCCAATACCCTTTTTTTTCCGTGCGGAAATCCTCATGGATACCCACCTCGCGGCCAGTGGGGCAGGTTATGTCGGACTCTTACCGACAAAAACCGCCGCCGTCTAGGGTCTTCTGACGCCAGGGTATAAGGTGGCCTAAAGAGCATTTCCCTCGCACCCCCGAATCCAATATCCTCATATTCACAACTACACATGGATGTGCAGTTGTGAACCATTTCATAATGTTATGTGTTTTTCGTGATATAAAACTTTTTTGACCTACTGCGTGTGAAGTGACGTATCTAATAAAAAAAAAGCCTGCCGGAACTCCTTTTGTGAAGATCAAAGTGCTTACCATCAGATGCGCTGTGTGGTTTTATAATCAAGTTGTCCAAGTGATGGAAATAATATTGAAAGAAATCACTTGTAAGTACTTTCCACATTAAACCTTTGCCTCACTGCATTTCCAAAGGTTCAACGGTATAAGTATAATTCTTTATTGTACCTACCTACACCAATCTTAGTTATTAGGACAATGTTACATGGATCACAATCATTTCAATTAAATGTGCAATAGTGGGCGGCAATTTCGCCAAATGCGATTTCTTACCTTAGGATGAAAAAAAAACAGAATAAGGTAGGTACCTACTTACATTAAAAACTTATTTACATATTTTCAGTTCACATCTGGCGACCCCGCCGCAAGGTACTGGCTCCGACCTTCAGTCCAAAGAACCTGCTGGAGTTTGGCAAGATATTCTCTCGTCAGAGCACCATCATGGTGGAGCAACTGAAATCTGCTGTGGGAACAAAAGACTTCTCTATTTGGGACTATATTAACACTTACTCCATGGACTCTGTATGTGGTAAGTGACTATCTTCATATTTTGAATGTTAAGCTACACATTTTTTTATGTCGGTCACGTCGACTTCACGTCGCCTGATGGAAAGCTAAAGGCAAAGTCTCAGGATCGGGGGTCACCACTACATACACCGAAAGTGCTACAGTGGTGGCCCTCAGCTTGACGGCCTCATAAAGTGCTATAGAAGGAAGGAAACACATGCGCTGGTAAAGAATTCCAATTCTTTATGATGCGGCAAAGCAAAGAGGCATCGAACCGCTTGGTTCTTGATGGAATTGTTTGCACCGTGTGAGGGTGATATCACAGCCTGGTACATGTAGTTCTATTATAGGAAATTTGACTTTGACTTTGACATTCCTGTGGATAGGGTAATTATATCAAAATTAGATAGGTATCATTACCGTGCTTAAAATAGTGACCGTGATTGTTTAAATACCTATATCAACAGTTGAAAGCCTATTTATAGGCTTATAAGGTTAACCTCATAAGGCTTAAGCTACAATTTATTGCAGTTCACAACAAATCACTTTTCAGTATTTTTATGACGGTCTTTTGGGATATTTTCCCTATGGAGATTCAATGTTACACTCTTTTGCCATTCAACCGTCGATATGTATAACTTACAGAATCAACGCTGGGCGTCAGAATAAATGCTCAAAAACAGAGGGAGCAGCCGTTCCTGAAGTCTATAGAGCAAATCACCATGCTGGACTCAGCGCGCATGTGCCAACCATGGCTGCATAATGACGCCGTTTATAAGATGATGCCGGTTTACAAATTACATAGACACTCCAGGAATGTACTTTATGACTTCATTAATGAGGTAGGTACATTCTATAATAGGCTGCTGCATTTCATCATCATTCTCTGAACCTTTTTCCCAACTCAGTTGGGGTCGGCTTTCCAGTCTAACTGTGATGCGGCTGAACTTCGATATTTTCCGTGGAGCGACTGCCATCTGACCTCCACAACCAATGGTCATTATGACCAATGGCGATATCGAAGTTCCAAGTTAGACTAGTTGGACTTACTTAGGCTGCTGCATTTACTTATACTATTTATAAATAGGTACATTTGTAAATGAGCTGTGTTTGTACATTGGTGATATAAAAAAAAAACCTAGTTTATGTTATAGGAACGATAGAAAGGTATTGGTCGGACTTTAAATCAGTCTTGGTCAGATTGCAATTGGACGAGTGACCACACGGGTGAAACCGCGTGTATCAACTAGTTACTTATAATTTACGACAAAATAAAATAAATTAATGACTTTTGCAGGTCATCAAAACAAAAAGAAAGTCCTTGAAAGAAGAAAAAGCAGCAAAGACCGAATCAGACCAAGGTGGGTGATTATCATAAGAGTTAATTATTTACAGGCAAAAAATAATACTATGTACCTACTGAAATGTATGAGACCATCTTGAAACTGTGAGCGTTTTCATTGAGGGACCAAATTTAATGGATTATAGGAATGGCTCCTTTTACAAATTGATGGTTAAATTTGAAATCATATATACCTAAGAACTTTTACTAACGGTTGACGTGAGAATCCGACTTTTTTTTATACCACTTAGGTGGCAGACAAGCACACGGCCAACCCGATGGGAAGCGGTCACCGTGGCCTACGGACGCGTGCAACACCAGGGGCATCACACTCGCGCTGCCGACCCCGCAAAAACCTTCGAATGTCCTTCTTTAAGAACCCTATATTGTAGTCGCAAGGAATGGGAACAACATTTCATGCGGGCGAAATCACAGACAATCACCAGTTTAATTTATATAAAAATGTTTTGCTACAGATGTGAGGCACGAAGGTATGAGATCATTTCTGGAGCTGTTGATAGAGTCTTCAGGTGGTGACAAAGGATACACAGACGTGGAACTGCAGGAAGAGACCGTGGTTCTGGTTATAGCCGGCACGGACACCACGGCCGTTGGCACTGCGTTCACTTCAGTTTTACTGTCTAAACATCTTGATGTGCAAGAGAAAATTTATCAAGAGTAAGTTTTATGGTATGTTGTAAAAACAGCCGCGGTAGCCTAGTGGTCTGGGTAATGGACTGCTGAGACGAGGTCTCGGGTTCGATCCCAGGTTCACCATGGCACACACCAATGAGTTTTCGATGCTTTTCGAAGTTATGTGTGCATTTATCGCAGGTTTAGTGCCTCGGAGAGCACGTTAAGCCGTCGGTCCCGGTTGCCATACAAACATCTATGACAGTCGTTACGGGTAGTTGGAGCCCACAAAAGTCCAACCAGTCTAACTTGGAACTTCGATATCGCCATTGGTCATTGGACCATTGGTTGTGGAGGTCAGATGGTAGTCGCTCCACGGAAAATATCGAAGTTCAGCCGCATCACAGTTAGACTGGAAAGCCGACCCAAATGAGCTGGGAAAAAGGTTCAGAGAATAAATATAAATATCGGATACTCAATAAAATAAACATGTTACCTAAATATTCCGTCAACTATTATAATAGTAAGTTAAAGTTTATATTACAAAAATCATATTTGCCATTAAATAAAGATAAGCAACTGTTATTAAATAAACTATTCTTGTTTTGCATAGGTTACAAGAGGTATTCGGAAATTCAAAGAGAGCCGTAGTACCAGAGGATTTGCCACGACTGAAGTATTTAGATGCAGTTATCAAAGAGTCATTGCGTCTGTACCCATCTGTCCCAATCATAGTCAGAAAAGTTGATAAGAAGGTTACATTGCGTAAGTAGTGCATGCATACTTTAACCTACTAATAACCTTTTATCGATGTATTTAGGTAGGTAAAATTATCAGTAAACTTATTATGTTAACACATTGTTAGTACCTAATTGAAAGTTATACATACATACATACATACATACATACATACATACATACATACATACATACATACATACATACATACAAATGACACTTTTTTCCCGTTGGGGTAGGCAGAGACAACATCTTTCCACTTGCTACGATCTTGGCATACTCGTTTAGCTTCTTCAACTTTCATATTAATGTTTATTGAAAGTTATAGGACGTGAAAAAGCCTCCGTTGAGGCCGAAAAAGCAGGGACCATTATTCTAGGGACAGCACATAGCAGCCACTACTCTCTGGACTTCACCTTAGCTTACCATCAGGCAGGGTGCAGTCACACACAGGGGTGCGAGGGAAATGCCTTTTGGGTCACCTTATAAGCCGGCGTTTGTAGGCTCGACAGTGTGCTGTTTAAGTCCGTTCAAGTCCGACATATATTATTATCCACTGCCGCTGATAGCGCGGGTGGTTACAGTAGGGAGTTCCCCACGAAAAAAGGGTCACTGATGTCGAATAGTTTCGTTTTTTATATATATACTAGCGACCCGCCCCGGCTTCGCACGGGTGCAATGCTGATACTAAATTAGCCTTAGTATATGATGCATGTATTATACATATAAACCTTCCTCTTGAATCACTCTATCTATTGGAAAAAACCGCATCAAAATCCGTTGCGTAGTTTTAAAGATTTAAGCGCACATAGGGATATAGGGACAGAAAAGGCGACTTTGTTTTATACTATGTAGTGATCAACCGCCCGATTGACTGCATCCCGCCTGTTGGTAAGCTTAGGTGGGATCCATAAAGTAATGGACCATAAAGTTAATTTAACAACAAAGTCATAGTTAAAAATCATTTATTCTGTATAGACCATTTTAAGCGGCACTTACAAAACGTCAAAATTATAAATATTTAAAACTAGAAGCAAATGGACCACCGCGACGGTTCGAAACGCGGCCCAGACCTGAGAAGACTCCGACAAGAAACTCAGCGGGCTGTTTTTTTGGTCTATTTTTGGTCAAAAGACTTCCATTCCTCATAAAACTAAACCTGAATTATATATATTTTTTTTAATGTTACAGCATCAGGAGAAACCCTTATACCCGGTACTGGTATACTTATCCATATTTGGGCAATAAACCGAAATCCCCAGTATTGGGGCGACGACGCAGACCAGTTCCGACCTGAAAGGTTTATAGACACGCCGTTGAAACATCCTGCAGCATTTATTTCGTTCAGCTATGGACCAAGAGCTTGCCTCGGTAAGCATGTCCATACTTATACACTATAAAGAGAGAGCTATAGTGTACGGCATCTAACTTGGCAAGATTTTGGAGTAGTGAGAGCCCCACTATTCCAAAACCTTGCCAAGTTAGATGCCGTACAGTACACTATACTTGTTCATATGCGACGCATTTTGCCACAAACAAGCAGCGGACAGCGCCTCCAACTCACCACAGGAGACGCTGCTGCCTGCGGCCAATCCGGCCGGGGTGGGAGTGGCCCTCTAGAGGGCTGCTCCGAGGGCACAGTGGGGTGCGAACTGATTGTCCGCGCGCCGACGCGACTGTTGGGTGACAGGACGGCCGCCAGTCACCCTACACCCCACCTTCGCTCGGCGAAGTGGCGCGATGCTCACTCCACCCCCGATGGCCGACGGGGGTGGTATCCATGGCGATTTCCGCACGATAAAAAAAGTGGTCGGTAGCGCGAGTGTGAAGCACGAACTATTAGGTAATCGGTGGTCACTCGTCCATAAGCCACTGTGACGACTACTTACCAACAGGGCTACTTTTTTATATAACTTAGGTGGCAGACAAGCACACAGCCCAACTGGGCCTCGATTCTGCTAAAAGCAAACCACTGTAATACCACTGACACTCAAAATGCTTATTTAATTGTAGAATTTACCGTTATACAGTTAAGTCTAAAATCAAAAACTTTTTCATTCGCTCTACGAAATATCATTTGATTTTAGACTTTAACCTGATAACAATAAAGTCTACAATTAATCGGCATTTTTAGAGTGTCAGTGGTATTACAGTGGTTTGCTTTTAGCAGAGTCGAGGCCCAGTTGGGCTGTGTGTTTGTCTGCCACCTAAGTTATATAAAAAAAGTCGTACAATAGCTACTTAGATATTTATTTATACCCACAGGTTATCAATACGCCATGATGTCAATGAAGACCGCGATGGCGAACTTACTCCGACATTACCAGATCCTTCCGGCGTCGAGTGCGGGCAGCAAGGACGAGCCGTTGAGGGTCAAGTTTGATGTCATGATGAAATCAGTTGATCATTTCACCGTACAAATGAAATATAGAGAATAGAACTGTGACACTTATATTATTAATTAAAAGAAGGTTGTGGAAATCAATTATGGTTTTAATGATTCGATATTCGACATAACGTTTTTGCCTTTTTTTCTATACTACTTAGGTGGCAGACAAGCACACGGCCAACATGATGGGAAGCGGTTACCGTGGCCTATGGACGTGTGCAACACCAAGGCGTCACACTCGCGCTGCCGACCCTGTAAAAACCTTCTAATGCCCTTTTTGATGAACCCCATATTGTAGTCGTTCATAGGCCACGGTGATCGCTTCCCATCAGGTGGGTCGTGAGATTGTCTGCCACCTACGTAGTATAAAGAAAAATCCCGATTTCGTGTGGTAATGCCAGTTAAATATAGTTAACATCAATATTTATCCACTTACTAACTAAATACCTACATTGAAGCTGGTCTTAACCATGAACCATGATATTCAAGGTTAACGTCGATACTGCCTAATCAATATTTTTGTTATGTTTATATGATAACGGGTTTTTAATATATTATAATTAACGTTATACCTACGTAGTTTTAATCTTGATCTCATTGCTTTATAAAAATATTAGGTAGGTAGGTACCTACGTTGCCTGCGGCCAATCCGGCTGGGGTGGGAGTGGCCCTCTAGAGGGCTGCTCCGAGGCTCTCCACGTGTCCCTCTGACTAGCAGATGGCACAGTGGGGAGCGAGCGGAGGGCGAGCTGATTGTCTGCGCGCCGACGGTTGGGTGACAGGACGGCCTCCTGTCACCCTACACCCCACCGTCGGCGAAGTGGCGCGATGCTCGCCCCACCCCCCTATTCGGGGGGTCGAGGGGGCCATCTTAAAACCGTAGATGGCCCGGGGTCAGCTGGGGTGCGAGGGACATGCCCATTGGGTAACCTTACACCCCGGTTACTAAGGCCCGAGACGGCGTGCGGTTTTAGTCGGTTCGATCCCGACATAACCACCCCCGATGGCCGACGGGGGTGGTATCCATGGGGATTTCCGCACGATAAAAAAAAAAGGTAGGTACCTACGTCAGTATAGCTCTCTTGACGGAAAATTTCGACTTCAGTGGCTCATGGTTTATGCTAATTGTTTAATTTACAACAGATACTAGCTTATTTAATTTTTTTTTTTTTTTTTTTTTTCCCAACTCAGTTGGGGTCGGCTTTCCAGTCTAACTGTGATGCGGCTGAACTTCGATATTTTCCGTGGAGCGACTGCCATCTGACCTCCACAACCAATGGTCGTTATGACCAATGGCGATATCGAAGTTCCAAGTTAGACTGGTTGGACTTTTGAGGGCTCCAACTACCCGTAACGACTGCCATAGATGTTTGTATGGCAACCGGGACCGACGGCTTAACGTGCTCTCCGAGGCACTGATAAACCTGCGATAAATACACACATAACTTCGAAAAGCATCGAAAAGTCATTGGTGTGTGCCATGGTGAACCTGGGATCGAACCCGAGACCTCGTCTCAGCAGTCCATTACCCAAACCACTAGGCTACCGCGGTTCTATACTAGCTTATTTAATGAGAAGAAATATTATTTGGCTTGCAAAAGACGGAGATCGTAAACTACCTATCTATCCCTATCTATCTAAATACTATCTAAGTGTTACATAATAATTCCTACATGAAACTATTTTCAGATTTTTTGCGTTTGGTCTGGTTTAACGGACAAATTTTATATCCCAATTATTAGTAATGTAGGTAAAGAAATAAATATCGGATTTTACAAATCTATTTTTTTTATTACAAAAATAGAACTATTAAGTAGGTATTTATATAGAACTAATCATTAACAACGATCAATGATGGATTAACAAGAATATTGATGAATCTATCTTAATTTTTTTTGACGTGACAACGTCTTATAAATTGGTTTGCCGGGTGACACTTCAAGAAACTGCGTTACGCTCCGCTCACGTTATGCGCTCACAATGAGAGCGAGTGAGAGGCACGCGTCCCTTCCACTCGGGCATGGTTAGCCCGCCTAAGAGCGAGAGAGACAGACATAAAAAATATTTTACCACTCAAAGTCGTTGTCACGTAAAACTTTCGCCCGTATACCGACTTTACAGGCAACCAATTTTTTTATTGTTATATTCGAAAGTCATCGAAAAGTCTTGGTGTGTGCCATGGTGAACCTGAGATCGAACCCGAGACCTCGTCTCATCAGTCCATTACCCAGACCACTAGGCTACCGCGGCTTTTTTTATTTAATTTTTTAAATTATTTTTTTTATTTATTATTTATTTTTATATTGTAATTTAACCGAAATATTTTAACATTTAATGCAACAGTTACGTAAGCCGCTGACAAAAGATAAATTAATGGCTGATCTGGCATTTACATTACTGGTTCTGATTTCAAAAAATGTTTAATTCATCCTCCGTTAATTTTACAAGTCTTACG
This sequence comes from Lithosia quadra, assembly GCA_963576445.1. Lineage (NCBI taxonomy): Eukaryota > Metazoa > Arthropoda > Insecta > Lepidoptera > Erebidae > Lithosia > Lithosia quadra. The sequence continues at coordinate 16,971,433 of OY754879.1, forward strand.
GTGTCCTTCCATAGCAGTTTTGAGGTTTTGTCGCAGTAAGCACGTTTAACTGGTCTGTTAATCTCACAGTTTTTAAAATAGGCTCCACTCACTTCTCCAGCATTTTTGTCTAAAACCACATGCAACGCTGTTTGAGCACCCAGCCAAGGCGTTTTATATAATATCGAAATAAAAACTTGTATAATGGTACCAACGACAATATTTATGGAATTGAAGATTCTTGTACTGACAGCTCCTGGGTCTACACAATTTATAACCACATCTGAACCTCTAAGTTTTTTTGTAAGTTCACGAGCAAAATGTATTAGACATATTTTGCTGTTTCCATAAATTTGAACTCGATACCAATAGTTCATTTTATTTAGTTTTTCAATATCTACATTGCCAAACATGTGAAGGACAGATGTAGTCACTATTATTCTGCTTGGCTCATCACGTTTACCCGTCTTTTTAAGAAGTGGTAGTAGCAACATCGTCAGTAAAAACGTTCCGTAATAATTCACTTGCATTATATAATTTAAGCCATCTTTAGTCACAAAGTCTTTCGGGATACCTATTCCAGCGTTATTCACTAAGATATCTATTCTGTCTTCATTTTTCAAGATGTCTGCTGCAAATTTTCTCGTAGATTCTATAGATGATTGGTCCAACAACATAAATACTATATTAGAATTTTCTGTTTCTTTTATGATTTGGTTTCTTGCTTGTATGCCTTCATCTTCGAAGGGGCACGCGATTATAACCCTTGCTCCTCTATGAGCGAGGTCTGTAGCTATTAAAATTCCCATTCCTGCCGTACCACCGGTCACTATCACTGTTTTTCCTTCGAGCCTTTTCCTTGATACACATATTGCGTTCGTACTTTTCTGATATACTCCAATAGACAGTATGATGATGAGAATAATAGCTATAATGAGTAGCACCGCTAATATCGTGTTTGTCTCCATCTCGAAATTAAACTAAGTATATTGTGCCACTAACTAACAGTTTTAATAAAGTTATTTACATGTATGATAATTGATGTTGTTTTTATGATAGGAACCGGTATTATAGACGAAAAAACGGTTATGATGTAACTAGATAACCAGTTGCGTAATATTATACAAGCCTCCCCCACCTTTTCCTATCTCCACCCCTTCCCTTCAGGGTCGACTGCGCGCGGGTGGTTTGGTTTTGTAATAAGTACCTAGTATATTTTTTTTTAGTTATTTTTTTATTATTTTTTATTTTTTTTATTTATTTATAGTAAATTTAATGTATTGATATCATAATTATTATATCTTTCTGTAGAACTATGTGACCACGCATAATATTTAATATTTGTACGCCACTATGAGGCAAAACATGACTGGACTATAATGTTTACACTTACCTATTGCATGCTTTTTGTATGTACACACATGTTTTAGACAAATAAAGCGATTCTATTCTATTCTATAAAAAAATCGAAGTAATTTTTTAATTTTTTTTCGGTTTTTGCGCTACCCTTCCCCGCAACCCCCTAATCGGCCCAGCCGTTCCAGAGGTTACTTCGTTCAAACCGAGAACAGAAAGACAGACACAGACAGACGGAAAAAAAATAAAAATTGTATTTTTGTTATAGTAGTATCCTCATTTTATAAGTATAATAACACCTCATAATCTGTATAGGTATCATCAATCATTTATGTAATCATTCAAATTCTGCTATTTTACTATTACAAACGAACACTTCAATTTAATTTATTTGTATTGAAAATGTATAAATTCAATGTTCAAAAAAACAACTCCTGAATTATTCAATATCAACTAGTTCTACTGTTGGCTGACTGTATATTACATAATTACATAAACTCGACTCATTTATCGAAGTCAATGACATTCACATAATGTAAAACGAATGTAAAAGAATATCGTATTATATAATACTATATAAAAAAAACTGCGTGTCATGGTGTTTCTGGTTGTCAAAAATTTAAATCTAAAATTTAAAATTATAATCGGTAAATGATTCGAGCCGTTTCGGAGGCTCACTCCTCCGTAACGGCTCGAATCATTTAAATTTTTCTTGTATACTTGGATCGGAAAGTCTCGTAGGTTTTTCCTTACAATTTTTAAGCGTCACAGTTATCGCTAGCGTTTTCTACCAGTAGGTAGGTATCACTTTCTTACAACTAAAACAACGGAACTAAGGAAATTCTCACCTGTTGGTAAGTGGGTGTTTTTCACAAAAAATGACCCTAGCATAATTAGACTGTCCCACGCCTTCAAACATTTTTATTTTTATTTTTTTATGTGGTACTAATGGAAGTGATTTTTTTTATGATTGAAGTAAATATTTCAATTTCAAATTAAATTAATAACTATCATAAAAGGCGGATAGTTATTTTTATATTTAAAAAATAACAAAGGAGGACGTCAAATTTTCACGTGTCCCACGGTGATTTTGGAGATTATAATACATCTCAATTGTAGAATATTAGTCTTTGAGCATGTTTGAGGTTTTAAACATAGGGTATGTATTTCTAAAATTATATTTATTGCCTTTATTTGATAAATTTATAGTTATTTTAAGAGATATCATTATTTTAACTCTGTCCTACGAAAACTATAGTACAGGAAAATCCGGTTTCGTCACGGTAAATTTTATAACGTACACTAGACAAAATCTACGATTTTGGAGTTTTTCTTCTTTCCTGGCAACATCGTGACCGGAATATTACACCGCCATTGCTGTTTTAATGTCAGCTGCGATAAAAACTGTGACTAAAGTGTTGGTGTCATCGGTGTGCAGAATTTATTTTCTGGAGAGTGACGGTATTTAAAAGGTAAATAAACTGTTTTCTTTACTTAAATATTGTATTTTATAAACAATAAACTAACCTATATTAGATTAGTATAACTAAAAACATGTTGATTTAACTGAATATCAATTATTTTTAATTTTAAAAGTTTCGCGGGATGAAACCGTCACTTCCTGTGCGTCACGTTACGTACTACCGGAACAAAATCGTAACGAACTAGAATTGTAAAGCTTAGTGTATAATTGTATAATAGAATATTTGAAAACTTCAATGTACCTAATTACCCACCTGACGTCAAAGTAAAAAAGAAGTATTATGATTTTGATGAGTATAATATTATTATATTCATCTTAATTTAACTTGGGAATATTCTTGTTTCGTACTTTTACTGTGAAATTTTTGACTAGGAACTATTTTACCCAATTTCATACGGAAGTTAATGTAGCTTCGTATTCTTTAAAACATATAGACTTAGAAGTTTTTTTTATTTCAGGTCGAAATTCGTATGTAAAATACTTACGTACCCGTATGGATGATCACTCCGTTAGCAGCTATGGTAGTATATTGGGACGTGATTTTGAAACAGCAGTGTAGACATTGCTCAAATTATTCCCATTAGTCACACAATTTTCGTTATAGTCACTGTCCTATATTCTGAGTGGTACAAAAATGATTTTAAAATATCAATTTTTCATTTTATAGTATTTATTTTAGCCGCATCAGTATCTTGTTATTGTCAAAAATTCCTCACATTGTTTGATTTTTGAATTTGTAACACGTACCATTAGTAATGACAACTTTTCTAGTACGATTTGTTGAAGAAGTGACGAACATGAAACTATTTAGGTGATTATTTATCGATGTAATAGAATTATGCTAACCTTTTGTTATTTTTTGGAAGATTTTAAGTATTTCTTTATGCTAAATATATTTTGATTTTCTTTCAATACTTATTTGTTTTATTCCTGAATGATTATACTTTGTGACGTACAGGAATATTTTTCATCATGTACTAACAGAAAACATTGGATATTTACTAAAATTATGATATAATTTTAATTTAAATATCAATTTTAGCTAGTTCATAATGTATTCTTCAATTTAGAGTATAAAATAAAGCATTTCATGAAATACCATATTTTTATTTCCTGTTCGTCACAGGGTCATTTTTTGTGAAAAACACCCAAGTGATGAAGTGGTCGACAGTAGAGCACGCTTGCCTAGAAATAATCTGTTCAATCTAGACTTGATCTAGATCTAGATCCCAGGTTTTAGATTCCCGGAATTACAGACTCAGGTATGATGACCCATCTTTATATCTACCACATCTCAAAAGTCAAAAGTCAAAAGTCAAAAATCATTTATTCTGTATAGACCATTTTAAGCGGCACTTACAAAACGTCAAATTATAAATATTTAAAACTAGAAGTAAATGGACCACCGGTTCGAAACGCGGCCCAGACCTGAGAAGACTCCGGCAAGAAACTCAGCGGGCTGTTTTTTTTTTTTGGTCTATTTACAACAATTGCCTTAGTCTAGATACAATGTTATTTCGAGTAACATAGTTGAGTGAACAGTTCATTTCCAAGCTTCTTTATCATCTAAATAATCTTGAATTTTATAATAAGCTTTTTGGGAGAGTTTTCTTTTAACAACATTTTTAAATTTACTTACATGTAAATCTCTAATTTCGCTTGGGAGTTTGTTGAAAAAGCGTATACAGTTACCCCGAAAAGAATTACTGATTTTTTGGAGCCTACTATCACAGGCTACAAGATTGTTTTTGTGCCTGGTATTTATATTGTGCCTATCACAAAGTCTTGGAAATTGTGAAATATTTTTCCGCACATACATGAGATTTTCAAATACATATTGTGAGACTACAGTAAGAATGTCTATTTCTTTGAATTTTTCTCGGAGGGAGACTCTTGGGCCCAAGTTATAAATAGCACGCACAGCCCGCTTTTGCAAAACAAAGATCGTGTTTAAGTCTGCGGAATTACCCCAAAGGAGAATTCCGTAGCTCATTATGCTATGGAAATAGCTGAAATAGACGGTTCTTGCCGTGTCCACGTCTGTTAAAGTCCTAATCTTTTTTACGGCGAAGGAAGCCGAACTTAGCCTACTGGCTATTTTTTCTATGTGTGAACCCCACTGTAGCTTCCTATCAATGCTTAGACCTAAGAACACTGTCGATTCCACAAGGTTTAACACCTGTCCATTGAGTTGTACATTGGTTTCCACCTGTGTAACATTAGGCAGAGTAAATTTTATGCATTTCGTTTTGTCTCCATTGAGACAAAGATTATTTATACTGAACCAATGAACCACCCTTGCGATTGCACCATTCACTTCGTCGTAATTATTTAATTGTCTTTTAATTTTAAATATTAACGAAGTATCGTCAGCAAACAAAACAATACTATTTTTATCTTTTATATAGTACGGCAGATCATTTATATAAATTAAAAATAAAAATGGTCCGAGTATCGAACCCTGTGGAACGCCCACTGAGACCACAGATCCTACTGATCGTGTGCCATTAACATCGACCCTCTGAATTCTATTATTCAAATATGAAGTCAGAAGCTCGAGTGCCTTTTTCCTTATTCCGTAGTGTTCCAATTTCCTGACTAATGTGTCATGGTGAACGCAATCGAATGCCTTGGACAGATCGCAAAAGACACCTAATGCATCATGCTTATCTTCCCAGGCCTCGTAAATACAATTCAATAATTCAATACCAGCATCAGCAGTCGAACGTCCCTTGGTAAATCCGAACTGTTTATCGTGAAATAATTTGTTTTTACTAAAATGGGTCAGTAGCTGCCCAAGGATCAGTTTCTCAAATACTTTGCTCAAGGTCGGCAACACAGAAATGGGCCGGAAATTAGAGGGGTCCGTGGAGCAGCCGGCCTTGAACAAAGGTATGATTTTACTATGTTTCATTAAATCAGGAAATACACCACTAATGACACAGTCATTAAACACAGCTGCCAAATGGGGAGCAATGACATCAATAATACTAGATACAGTTTTAACTGATAATCCCCATAGGTCCGTGGTCTTTTTAATATCAATAGATTTAAAGGCTTTTGTGATGTCAGTGCTATTAACAGCTGAGAATAAGAATGCGTCTTCACACTTCATTACTGATTCTATAAGCAATGACTCAGCGGAAGTGGAGGATGACTGGAGAGTCCTAGTTGTGACTACAGGTATATTAGCGAAGAAATGTTCAAACTCTGTCGCAACCTCCAGATCCGCCGTGACATGGCGATCTTCTATTTTTAAATGGAAATCTCTTACAGCTGATGAAGATTTACCACATTCAGAATTTATTATGTTCCAAGTAGTCTTAATTTTGTTGGTAGAATTCGATATTTTCTTTTTAATATAGTTTGACTTTGCCAAGGAACAGGCTCGCTTGAATATTTTAGAATAATTTTTAACATAATCCTGGAAGGCAGGGTTGAAATTGTATGATTTTTCTGAATACAGATCATACAATCTCCTCCTGCTTTTGTAAATCCCTGATGTTGCCCAGTCACTGAAAACAGGTCGACCGCTAATCGATAATGTTTTCGAGGTAAAAATTCTCCCAAACTCATTATTGATCAGGTTGATTAGATCTGTATAAGACTTTTCTACACTAGTGTACGAGGGCAAGTCAGGTAGTTTATTTACAACACTTTCTTTAAAAGCGTCTAAACGATACTGGTTAATTGGTACAAATTTAATTTCTTTTTTACTAATTTTACAAATAGCTCTTTCAAAGGTTATAAGTTGGCCACGGTGGTCCGAGTGCACAGCATCTACTATACATTTGTTGGTCGGTTTGATATCTGTGAAAATATTATCGATACACGTAGCACTAGTTTTAGTTTTACGAGTAGGTTCTGAAAACATATTAATAAGATTAAAGGACTTGAACAGATTTAACATTCTTTTTCTCTCTACTGGTACTAAGGTGTTTTCTAAAATATTTACATTGAAGTCTCCACAAACTATTAACGCCTTTTTGGAGTAGCGGCATTTAAAAAGCGCTTCTTCCATCCTTTCTTCAAATCTTGCATAGGGCGCGTCCGGGGGACTGTACACGCTTAACACAATGAACTGCTCAAACTCAATACTAGCTATCTCAATAACTCGCTCAATAGAGAGGCATACTAAGTCTTTACGCTCTTTAAATTTTATATTATTATTTATAATGATTAGACTGCCTCCACGAAAGAAATTTTTTCTACTGAACGAGCTTGCAACCTGGTGATTTTTGAAGTTGAACATGACCTCATAGTCTTTCAACCAATGTTCAGTTACACAGAAAATATCAATATTATTCAGGGTCATGTGCAGCTCCAATTCCAGTTCCGTACCATTTGTCAGACCTGCGACATTTTGGTGCACCAGTTTCAATGTTTTATTTTTATGATTTAAGTTACATTTGGGCCTCAGTGAGTTTACATGTACATAAGGTTTGCTAGGAGGCCCAATTGTCTCAAAAGCCGCTTGATCAAATCCGCTACAATCGGATCTGACAAAAATTGCGTTGCTAGATTTTTTATCTGTTGTCAAGTACTGTAGTTTTTTTGGATATTACTATCCAACAAGACTATGTCATTGTCAACAATATTATTTTGCTCAATAAAAGCATTATTAGCCAGATTGGCTAAAGTCAGCAAAAAGTTACTTAATAATTGAGCAACCTTTCGCTGCAAATATTTTGATAGTGCAAAACTATCCAGTGTCAATTTAAAAAAGTGGTTTTGTAATAGCGAATTACAATCTATTAAATGTGTGTTACTACAATAAGTGGTAACAGTGTGTAACTTTCGGTTTATATTATATCTTATGTTGTTTTCTCTAGTTGAGAAGGATCTACTGTAGGGCAATGCACAGAATATTATTTGTTTGACTTTTAATTTTAACAACTGATCATAAAAATTTAAGAAATTGTTAACATTTGCATTACCCCTTCTGCCAATAAATATCACAAGTGTTGTTTGTGGACAGTGTGTACTAGAGAGTACTCTATTTATTATTTGTGAGTAGGAGGCCCCCGGAAATGAATGGGTTGTGATTGAATTACCCCATTGATTGACTAAATTATAACCTAAACTCTTACCAATTTCATCACAGTATATAACTGTACGCTGTGTGGTTAAGGTTTGTGATGCTGTTTTCACCGGGCAAGCACTGATAGACATGTTTGATTGTTTAGATTTGTCACATGTACTGCCCACAAAGTTAACTGTTAGTGGGGTTAACTCCTCCTGGGATGCTACTGACAAAGTGGAGCACAAGGATTTTTCACTGTCAGATGTTTGTGTACATAATTTCTCCAGTGAGTAAAACCTTTCCTCATTACTACGGCAAGACTCCACCAAGCTACTTAATGCTTTGATATATTCTCCAATTTCCTGCTGTGATAGCTGATATTTATGTGTTAAGATATCCAAGGAGTCATTCAACTGTTTAACTTCCAGCTGCAATTGATATATATCAGACTCATATTGGACGGTTTGGTGTCTCAATTGTATATTTGATTTGGAGGCCCTACGATATTTGTTTAGGCCCATTTTGAGGTACCTGATTTGTTTTTCTGATTTGGAAATAAATTTATTGAGTTTTATGTATTTTTTAAACTTATTTCTGCTAACTATTTGAACATTTGGCGCGTATTATGACAATCTAATATTTTTAAAAAAGAAAGTCGTGTTAATTACACTATTTATTTTATAACTCAAGAACGGCTGAACCGATTTGGCTGAAAATTACTAGGGTGGTTTTTTTATATACCACTTAGGTGGCAAACAAGCACACGGCCCACACTGATGAAAAGCGGTTACCGTGGCCTATGGACGCGTGCAACACCAGGGGCGTCACACTCGCGCTGCCGACCCTGCAAAAACCTTCTAATGCCCTTCTTGAAGAACCCCATATTGTAGCCGCCAGGTAAAACCATTGCAGGGAGATCGTTCCACAGCCTAAGCGTGCGCGGAATGAAATTTCTTTCATACCTTACAGTGCGCACTGCAGGCGGATGCAACGTGTGGGGATGAATTCCCTGCCTGTGGTGAGCGGTGCGATGATAGTTTAGAACTAGTAAGGGAACATAGGATACTTTTATATCCTGCCACAGGGACGAAGTATGCCACGGCTGAAGCCGCGGGGTATAGCTAGTTATCTATTATACTTACCTACTATTATAAAATGTACCTAATCATAAAATTACGTGATAAAAATTCTCTAATCATACGAGTACCTACATTGTGTGGTAATAAGTTGTTGTATAAATATAAATATATTGGTCTGGTTGTGCCTCGGAGAGCACGTTAAGCTATCGGTCCCGGTTGCTATATGAACATCTAATAGCAGTCGTTATGGGTAGTTGGAGCCCTAAAAAGCCCAACAACAACGGTCTAGCTGCAATGCTTCGATATCGCCTAATGTCACCATTGAGTTGTGAAGGTCAGATAACAGTCGCTTCACGGAAAATATCGAGATCCAGCCAAATCCGCAGTTAAGAGTGGTAAAGCAGACCCCAGACTCCGAGGTGAAAGCTTTGGATGCGTCTGGGATTAACGCTAGGTTGAAGAAGGGAAAGTGGGTAGTTTACTCTGATGCTAGCTACACACGTTCCAGTACACTTGTGCCAATTTGGACTTGCGCAAGTGTACTAGCTAGAATATCCGTTCAGTAACTTTTTACCAGTGGACGTAAAAACTACTCAATGGATTTTGATGCGGTTTTTTTATTAGAAAGGTTTTGGTCAGACGAGTGGAGACCAGTGGAGTGGAGAGAGGAGTAGAGAGTGGAGTGGAGTGGAGAGCAGAGTGGAGAGCGGAGTAGAGAGTGGAGTGGAGTGGAGAGCAAAGCGGAGAGCGGAGTAGAGAGTGGAGAGGAAGTGCAAAATATACTTGGCAGCGATACCGACTTCCACGCAGGCGATGCTGCGAGCGGAAGCTAGTAAATAAATAAATAAATAAATATTCGATGACATTCTACACAGTGCTATCTAGATCCAAAGTAAGCTTAGCTTAACTACGCGCTAGTTGAGATAAGCTTAAGTTAAGGAAACATTCCTTTATTTATAGGTACTTTGTTAGTATTATTATAGGTAATAACTAGATAATATGTAATTATAATGCTTATAACAACGTAAAAGCGCAGTAGGATAATTATTTATTTTAATTGAGCACTCATGTCATACATATAAATAAAATTGATAAATCTATGTTTTCCGGACTTATTTTATTTTTCTAGGCTATCTTTTTTCTAGTAAGTAATCTATATATAAAAAGCGACCCGGGACCCATATTCCCGTATTCCAGTTTTCTAATAAAATATATACTATGACACTCAGCAATAATGTGCCTTTCTATTGGTGAAAGAATTTTTAAAATCGGTTCAGTAGATCCCGAGATTACCCCTTACAATTTAATAAATATACAAACACATAAAACTTTACTTCTTTATAATATTAGTAAAGATGAATCCCCATTTCCCTTGGTCACGGCTATACGCGTGAATGGCTGGACCGATTTGGCTGAAAATTTATGGGGAGGTAGCTTAGAACTAGGAGACGGGCATATTATGATACTTTTTATACTACCACGTGGACGACGGGCGAATGGCGAAGCCGCGAGGCACAGCTAGTTTAGAATAGTTTTTATTTTTTTAACGCACTAAACACAACTTGGACGTCAGGAGGTGTTTTTTGCCCAATAATTATTTGTCTTAAGTTACGTAAGCGGTTCCTTTATCAAGGTCTACAAGCGATATTTTGGTTATGAAAAAAAGAAAGAGGTTTATAAGTTCGGATCACCTATGTAGGACACTGTGACCCACTATAATGTATTCTTAGGACTAATTACCTAATAGTAGCATAAAATCAGCCTCATATAAACTCACTTTAGCATCTATGAACATTAAGAAGTTCCACTTTACCATACCAACTCTCGAGGGAATTAAATCTAGAAAAAAAATGCCCTAGGTACTAACTTTTTTATATCATTTAGGTGACAGACAAGCACACAGCCCACCTGAAGAGAAGTTGTTGAAAAAAAAATCGTGGCTTAAACCTCCGGGTTCTTTAAGCGGAGCGTGAAAAAGCATCTGTCAAGGACGTCTGGGTAGAGGTCATATGACCATTCTAATGGCACTACTTTTTGGACTCCACCTCAACTTACCATCAGGCGGGGTGCAGTCAATCCGGCGGACTTAACATAAGAAATTTTTTTATTTTAATGTCAATATTATTAAATTTCATTGTATTTTTATCATACTTAATAAAGAGATGTATACCATGTCATAAAAAAAAAAAGAAAATTAAGTTTACTAAAATTTTATTTTTCGATATTTTCCGACCTATCTATTCTATATCTATATTACTTACTTATAATAAATCTGTAGAAGTGAAAATTCTGTACATTGAAAATATCAATAAAATAAATAGCAGGGGGTGTTACTAGACCGACACCGAACCCAAATTATGTGATTAAAAAAATTTTTGTCTGTCTGTCTGTCTGTCTGTCTGTCTGTCTGTCTGTTTGTTCAGGCATCTCGCAAAAACTACCGGTTTGATTACGATGAAACTTGGTATAATTATTCTTCAATATCCTGGGCAGCACACTGGATACTTTTTATCCCGGAAAAAAACAAAGAATAAGAGACAAATTTAATTTTGCGGTTAAATTCCTAGACCCGATTACTGTACCAACCGCAAATAATAAGTTTGTCGTAGGTTACGTCACCCGCAGTGGTGTTCAAGTAACATTAGTGGATAGTGGTGTTACTTAATAGTTTTTAGGGATTTTGAGTTTTTTTTTTGTATTCATTAACAAAAATATTACATTTTGAGTTTAGATTAGTTATCATCAGAAAAAGGTTTATGGGAGTGGGAGTGGGAGTGTGCGTGGGGGTGGAAGTGGAAGTGGAAGTGGAAGTGGGAGTGGGAGTGGGAGCGGGAGCGGGAGCGGGAGCGGGAGCGGGAGCGGGAGCGGGAGCGGGAGTGGGAGCAGGAGTGGGAGTGGACGCAATAAACGACTTCCACGCGAGCGGAGCCGCGGGCAACAGCTAGTTTTGTGAATAAAAAATAATGAAAAATCATAGTTTTATCCTACTAGTTAGGCAATATCTAATGCACATTTAAAAAAAATAATTCGTCATGGTCGTCTTTTCACCAATTCTGCTTGAATCCCTATCGCATTCCAATGGTAGAAACAGGTGTCTCCCAATTTTTTTTTTATATTCAGTCCGTTAATTGACTTAACCCCGCTGGATGGTAAGAAGCATGGGTAAATTCCAGAGGGTACGGGCCGCCATTCCAGACACCATTCGTCCCAAAACGGTGGTCCCTACCTTGACGGCCTAGACCTAGACAGATGTCTTTTCACGCCCCGCTTAAAGAACCCGGGATTGTAGGAAGAAGGAAACACGTGTGCAGGAAGTGCATTCCAGTTTTTAATTTAATGTACATACTATCCCAGCTTTCTTTTTGAGGTCGTCCCTGTCCGGCATCCAACTAGCTGGGGATCGTCCTACAGTATTACATTCAACTAAACTAATAATAATCAAGTGTCTCACAGTCCAGATAGGTATTCAAGTCAACGCCCGGTTCTGACCGTGAATTTGACTTTGATTATTATAGTGAGCGAGCATATCGCGAGGTTATCGCTCAGTCATTTGAATAACATCATAACTTCCAAAGGGAACAAATGCGTTAGTCTTCTGAGAAAGATTTGTGATTTTCTGATCGGAAAATCACAAAATCGGAATCGAAATCAGAAAATTTCGAGCATCTAAGATGGGTCCAGGTAGCTCAGTTGGTCAGAGCATTCCCCCTGTAAGGGACTGGTCACGGGTTCAAGTCCCGTCCTCGATGATCATTCTTTCCGATCAGAAAATTATTGGAAATAGTTAGCATGCAATTGCTTAAAAATTTAATTCAAAGATTGGTGATGATAATATCATGTAATTCATTCTGATCAGTTTTCAAGATAATTGATGATGAAGAAAATTGATTGGATCATACCAAATCTAGATAGGTAGAGGGAGGAACACTACTGAAGGTGGAGGTGAGCGCTGACGCTGACTGCAAAGTGGACAAAAAGCATAGTGGACTTCGCGTGTAACAAATGTTTTTGCCTAGTGGACGAAACTTGAATATGAAGAAATGCGATGAAACGATTTCAATTATAAAAATAAAAAAATCCACACGGGCGAAGTTGTAGTCATAGCTAGTTCAAATATCGAAAGTACAAGCTTACGTAATGAGGTTGGTATTTTATATCGCTACCTTGATGAGTGTCACCACAGAACAAAGAAAAATCCTTAGGACAGTGTCACCATTCGCCATGACTTACTACTAAAACAGTGGCTATAAATATAAACATTTTAGTAGGGTACTATGTATATGTGTAAGTAATGACAATACATTTTCACAAAGCACCTTTATTATCTTTATATGATGAGGAAGGGGACCACTAGAAAACAATAGGTATAAACTCTGAACGTTAGACTTATTTAGCACTGGTTTAGCATACAGTGCTGAACACTTCGTTCCTAAGCCATTCTTCTATTCTGTTCTTATTTGAAGCACTCTGCTAATTCATCGTCAGTTAACTTAACAAGTCTCACCGATTCGTCCCAAACTAGTTTTGCTGTTTTATCACAGTACGCGCGTTTCACGGCGCGTGTTATTTTACAATTTTTGAAATATGTTCCACTTACTTTCCCAGCATTTTTATCCAAAGCCGCATGTAACGCCGTCTGAGCACCTAACCATGGTGTTTTATACAGTATGATGATAAGTACTGTCAAAATCGTACCAATAACTTTATTAACCGAATTAAATATTCTAGTTCCAACAAGCCCAGGGTCGACGTAATTAATCACAACGTGTGTGTTTTTTAATCTATTTGTAAGTTCATTTGCAAAATAAATCAGATAAAGTTTACTATTGGCATAAAGTTGTAACTTGAACCAATAGTTGGTTTTGTTTGCATTCTCGGCGTTCACTTGACCAATCGTATGAAAAAATGATGTAACAGTCAGTATTCTACCAGGCTCATCCAATGTACCAGTTTTCTTCATAAGTGGCAAAAGCAACATTGTCAATAAAAATGCGCCATAATAATTTACTTGCATTATAAAATTCAAAGCATCTTTAGTTTGAAAGTCAGCTGGTATTCCAACTCCTGCGTTGTTTATTAATATATCTAACCTGGTTTCAGTTTTTAAGAAATCCGCTGCAAATTTTCTGGTAGATTCTAGAGATGCGAGGTCTAGAAGCTTGAAGATTACTTCCTCGTTTTCAGTTTCTTCTATTATTTGCGACCTTGCTTTGACACCTTCGTCTTCAAACGGACAAGCGATAATGACTCTAGCTCCTCTGCGAGCTAAGTCTGTGGCGATCTCAAGACCTATTCCTGCCGTTCCTCCTGTCACTATCACAGTCTTCCCCTCCAGTCTTTTTCGCGATAAACATATTGCATTTGTGCTTTTCTCATACACTCCAATAGAAAGTGCAATTATAACGATTATTGCTATAATGAGGAGCGCAACTAACATTGTCGCTTCGTTCACGACGAATGCAAAGGTACTGATAGTTGAAAAGAAAAATATTTTATAAGCTACGTCGAGAACTGGTATAATTACGTACTTATTAGTGTATATATTATGTTTTTATCGTCCCCATTAAAGTGATTGTGATGTGGTTAAATATAGTATTGTTTTAGAGGGAGATTTTTTCCCCGGTACTGATTGTCACAAAGCCAGAACTAATGGAAATGAAACATAATTATTTTATTTATGTAGGTACCTATTACTATTACTAATAGGCTGTCCTCCGCAGCTTCAAATGGTTTCTGACAATAGTGCGTTCTACAAAAAATATTTTTTTTTACACGGCTCACACTGATGGAGAGCGGTTAAATAAAAATAATAACAAACTCTTTAGCTGTGTAATATTAAAGACTAGCTTCCGCCCGCGGCTTCGCCCGCGTGGAGGTCGGTACTGCCACCAAGTTTACTTATAGTGTGAAGCTAGCTTATAGCATGGTTTTAACATAATACCTAACAACATTCAAATACGAGTCGTTAGATTACACGTTGTTACAGAATGCGTTGAAGAAATAAAGGTTCACTGCTCGTTACCCGTAGGTGATAGCGTCATAATATGTAGCCTATTAGTTGACCCGACGTCTTAATAATATTCGTGCCAAATTTGAAGTAAATTTTTGAGTTTATCCCGGACATACAGACAAATAGACCAAACTATATTTTTTGGCTTCGGTATCGTTTGTATATCACACCCCCAAGTATTTCTTTTCAAAAAATATTCAATATACAGTTTTGACTGTCCTATTATTTTATTAATATGTATAGATTATTCAAACATTTTCATAGATAAATTATGTTTTTGAATGATACAATAAGAATAGGTACTTACATATTAGACAATATAAAAAACAGAGTACCGGTATTGCGTAACAGGGCCTTAACCCAGTTTCACACGAATGACTAAGGCTACGGTCCTTATAGTCTAGACTAGACTACATCCTTCTGCCCCTCAGTAATAAAGCGTTCGTAAACATATCTCTTCCTTTCTCTCGATCAATAAAATACCAGAAAAAAGTGAGGGCTAGGAAGGGGTGGGGAGGCTAGGAAGGGGTAGGAGGAGGAGAGGTACAGTGAGCTCTGGCTACCCTACTTACCGACGGGAACACAACACGATGGTTATTATGGCCGCGGTCTTCTGTAGGGCGGAGGTACTTCCCCAGTCGGACAGCTCATTTCGGACGGGAGATAGGTACCGTCGTGTCCTACTTCCATTAAATTTTTGATGTATTCTTGCTAAGCCCTCCAGTTAAGCAACATTTTTGCTTGTGTTAAGAGTGGATTCATGTCGGTTGCGTAATAGATAGGATATGAACTCGGGCCCCATTCACCAGTATGGGGCCCCCAAAATCCTTAAGGCTTAAGCTAACCTCGTCGGCAAATCTACTTACTAGTAGGTGAGTTTGAGACTTGTAACCGCCAAAGGTCCTCCTCTCGAAGGTAGGGGCGATGGCCACCGCGCCCGTGGAGCCATCGAAACCAATATATGAAGAGGGGGAGGGGGAAGCGGAGGCAGCAGCGCCACTCGCAGAGGAGATGCTGCCGCCTGCGTTTGATCACGGCTGAGGTGGGATCCACCCTGTACAGGGCTGTTTGGAGGCTCTATGTGTGTCCCTCTGTCTCTCACGCTCAACGCAGTGGATGGCATTAAACCGACATAATATACCTCGGGGGCTATAGAAAGAGTTGCAAAATGTTTTTTTCATTTCCTATTTAGTTTTTTGAATTCAAGCTGGATAGTTAAAAAAAAAGCTGAACAACTTGGAGTGTTTATTATGTGGATAATTTTTTACAATACCTTTATCAGCTGGTCGTTGGACAATTGGAATGTAAACACTTTTCTAGCTCCTCACCACTTAAACTTACAAGTTTCATAGAGTCTTCCCAAAGTTCTTTGGCTGTTTTTTCACAAGATGCACGTTTCACAGCTTTGCTGACTTCACAGTTTTTATAGAAAGCTCCACTTACTTGACCAGCTTTTTCATCCAATACTACATGTAGAGCAGTTTGAGCACCTTGCCAAGATGTTTTAAAAAACGCATTTATAAATAATTTCAAGAAAAATCCCAAGAATCTGTTGCCGGAATCAAATATTCTTGTACCAACCGCTCCAGGATCCACAGTATTGACCACAACATTGGAGCCTTTTAGTCTTCTTGCTAATTCATTGCCGAATAAAACAAGACACAGTTTGCTATTGCTATAAATTTGAATTCTGTACCAAAATTTTGACCGGTTCATATTCTCGAAATCAACTTTTCCTATTTTATGCAATACAGAAGATGTCAGTACTATCCTGCTTGGTTCATTAGCACTCCCTGTTTTCTTCAAAAGTGGTAGTAACAGGAGAGTTAGTAAAAATGTTCCGTAGTAATTCACTTGCATTATGAAATGCATGCCGTCTTTTGTTTGATTGTCTTGAGGAACACCAATACCGGCATTGTTTATTAAAATATCCAATCTATCTTCAGCTGCTAAAATATTGCCAGCAAACTTTCTAACTGAATCAACAGATGCTAGATTAAGGTGTTTGAAGATTACGTTTTCGTTTCGAGTTTCTTTTACGATTTGATTTCTTGCGCTGGTTCCTTCTTCGTCAAAAGGGCATGCAACTATGACTTTAGCTCCTCGGTGGGCAAGATCTGTTGCAATTTCTAGTCCCATCCCCGCTGTCCCTCCAGTCACTAGCACTGTCCTTCCTTCCAGCCTTTTTCGCGACAAACATATTGCGTTTGTATTCTTCTGATGTATACCAATGATAAGTATTAATATAATAAAAATCGCAATTATCAGGAATATTCCGTACATAGTTCTAACGTTGACGCAAATCAGAAACACACTGTCATTAGCGTTTTTAGAGTAAATAGTTATAAACAAAATTGTGTGAAAAAAAAAGAAGTTATTCTTACTGCGAATAGTTGACTCAATAGTTTTAATAACTTATAATTATTATTTTATGGCTCTGTTAGAGCTCTTCGCGATCATACTCGAGTGTCCACTTGGGTTTTCATTGAAGAGATCATCCGATGATACTGATGTCAAAATAGAAATAATTTAACGTGTCAAATTGGTGACTTTAACAATAAAATTTAATTATTAGGTTTTTTCACGGTCTATCAATTTTACACGCAGCAAACACAACAAAAACTACCATGTAAATCACTCTTGCGAATCGATTCTAGAATATAGATGATAATTACTTTCGAGAAGATACTTTGAAAACTGCAAAGGATTTTCCTGCCGATGTTATTAGCAATGTCAGACTTTTCACACACACAAAATTGCAAGTATTTTTTGTTTATAGGTACAAAACACTTCTATCAGGGCCAAGAAATCGTGCGATATGATTTTAGGTATAGCAATTTTACGACTAAAACTGGAACAACTATGAGACGTGTACACTATTCTGTATAGCACAGTGATTTTAAAAACGACGTGTTCAACAATGTTTGAACAATTAACATCCTTATAACAGAAAATATTGTTGTAAGCAAACATTTTGTGTTACGAACAAATATTTCAAAGCGATGTATGACGTATATCTAAGTGTTTGTCTAGGTTTTACGAATGTTGACAGATTCATAGGTCAAAAGCACTTACATAGTTACCCATTATTATGGTATCTCCCCTGTGCTTGTAAGTAGAAACCACATTCTGTATCTGGACACTTACTGACATTATATTTTTTTCTGGCACTTTGATTACATATTCGCCGTTTGCGGTCTTTTTAAGGCGCTGCGCAAACGTAGACACTTTTGTTTCTTGTGTCCGACACAAGCTACCGATGAATATTTGAATTCTATAGAACAAGTATGAAATCATTCAACTCCCTGCGCATACGTGAGTCCAGTTGCTTCCACTGAACACTATATTCAGGACGATCAAAAAGTGTTCGGTGTCGGTAACTGGAAACTAAAAGTCGTCAGTTGAAGACACAAGCAACATTCACAAACGTCCATCATGAGACTACGGAAAACAAGCAGATACAGCAACTACAGCTACAGTTTCTTGTGGTGTGCCGTGTCGGTGACAGGGAACCGGCAACTGTGTCCGGTTGTCGATACGGGACACAGCAAATACGGTTTCCTGTGGCGGTGTGCCGTGTCGGCAACACGTTTGCGCAGCGCCTTAAACGCCCTCGATCAAATTGACATAATGTATAGACATCTAGGTTTAGCATTCTTTCTCTCTATCTTTACTAGGTCTTTGTGTTTTTTTTTAATATCGGTCACGTCAATATGATTTCACCTCACCTGATTGTAAGCTAAAGTTAAAGTCACAGGAAGGGGTCCCCATTACATACACCGATAGTGCCATAATGGCCCTTATCAAATGCATTTTAATAAGAATTTAACCGAAATTTTCAGTATTCGCCTAACTCCTTCAGGTAAGCTAAATTGCTTGTGTACGGAATGGGGTCTTGTTGAATCCCTATAATGAATTTATACTTATGTAAATAAATAATTGTGCGTGTTCCCGGCTGCATACTAGGTTTCTACCTCGAGGTGGAAAGTGGACTTAGAATAACTTGGTTGGGTCTCAAAAATACCCAAACTTGTTTTGATAGTCAAATAATTATCATATAATTTATCCAACTACACACTTATTTAGTATTTTTTTTCACGTAAAAACAAAATGCATAAAGGTTTCACACCTTTTACGTATACTACTACTATTGTGATGTTGTTTGTTTATCCAATAAAGAACAAAAAAAACTTAATGTATCCTCTGTAGGTGACATTGAATAATGAACTGTTGTTTTTTATATTTTTTAGCTAACCCGTCCCGGTATCACATGGAAAACTACCGAAAAAATAACAAAATAATTACTCATTTCAATTGACGTCAAACACCGTGATGATTTTTTATTATACGCTATTTTATAAACGAGTTGTCTAACTCGATATATGGTTGTCATAATGCAAAATGTACCTACTGATATTTTATACCTACCTATAATATTATTTATTGCATCGTATTTCGAAGTGGAACAAATATGTAATTGTATTTTTCCCAAAAGCCGACATTTTTTTGTATACTGTACAATAGGGGAGAGGGGGGTGCAAGATGAAAAATCTTTATTCAATAAAATCATAGTTTAATCCCTCGCTTCGTTCGTTCGTACTTTTTACGTCCATCGCTTTTTTTAGAATGGTCTTGTTTAGACTTCAAATTTGAAATATGTTTGATTGCATTTGGTTGAGTAGAACCGGAGATATGACCAAAAAACGATGACCTACCTAAAAACGATGCGCAGGCGGAGCCGACAGACAGACAGACAGAAAGGATTGCATTTTCATCATTAGTATCGATCCCCCAATAGTTATTTTTTAAATTATTCAATGTACAGAATTGACCTCTCTACAGTTTTTTTATAAGTAAAGATTGTATTCTTTATAAGAATTATATTTACACTACATAGTTAGTACAGATAAATGAAACCATTGACCCCACGCGTCGTCGAGGTCAACGATCGGTGACGTTATTATCACTGCAGCTTATTGCAGCATTTTTTTGGTAAGTGATGCCTATTTTTGTGCACTCCAACGTGTTAGCACATTATTTAGCAGTACTAAGTGACACGATGCAGTGTGAATGCTGCTAGGTAATAAAATTTGAAATTTTTTTTTGTTAATAATAGCTTAAAAATGTATTTATCTTCAGTACTATCGCCTGTCTGGTTATACAAAATGATTTTCTTGACCTTCCCTTAAAATGCCTTTGATATTAGGAATTGCCTTCCCAAAAATAAAAACTTATAAAAAACCAAATAATTTATTTCATAAAAAAACATACAATATACATTTTACGCAATTATAGTTGTTTAAAATATGTATTTGTGACTTAGACGTAATTTTCTACAAATTATTATCACACTATCAATTATAATAGTAATTATGGTCATGACACTTTCATTTATATTTTTAATATAAATTATGTTACATTTATATATGTTTAGTAAATGATATTATAAACGAAGTTTTGTACAATAAAAATGGGGATTACCCGTGATCCAACTGCAATATCCTACTAAATAAAAATAGAGTCGTAGTTATTATAGTAACTATAATTTTTTTATGCCTAGCTTTAG
Organism: Lithosia quadra; assembly: GCA_963576445.1. Taxonomy (NCBI): domain Eukaryota; kingdom Metazoa; phylum Arthropoda; class Insecta; order Lepidoptera; family Erebidae; genus Lithosia; species Lithosia quadra. Next base: position 16,991,929 of record OY754879.1, read on the forward strand.
TTGTTCCACGGGGAATAAATTATAGTAAACAGATTGTTCAAAAATTGGTCATTTGGGAAAATAAAAACCCTTTTGTTCAATCATTGTACGTTGTAGTTGGACCACGGGTAATAACTCCGAAAGATACAAATCATATAGTATACTTTAATTTAAATTGATTTATTTGTGAAACATTGGCATTTGATTAGCTTATTTTATAAAATATATTACAAATTATAAATAGTACCTACCTATCTACCTACTACGTGCTATATTTACAAAGCTTTGTTTGTTAATCTTAAATTTAATTTGTCCGAAATTATATAATTTTCACTTTGTAACAAATTCATTTAACTATAATATAATCTTAAATTATAATGTTGCTTTTAATAATAAGCAATAAGTGGATTCCTCGCTGTGTCAGAGAGGGGCTTACTGATAATAGTATGGCTAATTATAGACCATCACAATGTTGTAAATGAATGTAGTTATAACACTTTTATATTTTACATTCAAAGTTCATAATTATATCAATGACAACATTGAATTATATTGTTGATACAAAAATACAGAAATCGCGATTGATAATGGGGTAGCGGCGATATGAGAAGAATCAGTCCCCTCAGCATGGCATCCGGAGATATATTATATGTATTCCTTTTTTTTCAACCAATTAAATCGCTGAAAAATATATAGAGGTGAGGATAAGGTGACGTTTTGTTCATGTGACAATTTTTTTCTGCGATTTCATTGGTTGAGACAAAAGAAGATATATTATTATTATATCTACGGACACTATGCTGTTCTTATACATAAAAAAACACATACAAAAAATCGGTCAGGCCGTTTTGAAAGTGTTTTTACACCATGTTTACCACAAAAACCGTGACATGAGATTTTTATATTCAGAATTCCTCACACTCTTAATAATTTCCGCGATATACTCTCCATACTTGGTATGGTCCTCTATAATATTATGTACACACATAGCTTATGTTACTGACTGTACATCAAGTGGTATATAAAGGCTCTGCGTACAGTCTCGTAGGCACCGAGATACTACTGGCGGCCACTGGAGGAGGCTCCCGGGAAATTAGAAGGGCCTCCCGGGCTCTCCTTTTGGCTGTAAAGGAAGTAATAATTATTATTTTTTTATACTACTTGGATGGCAGACAAGCACACGGCCCACTTGATAGGAAGTGGTCACCATGACCTATGAACGTGTGCAACGTCAGGGTATCACATTCGCCCTGCCGACCCTGGAGTGGGGAAGTTTGGGGGTAGGAGGAGAAAATTGGGTGTTAAGGGGGGGGGGATTGTGAGCTCTATCTACCCTACTTACCGCCGGGAACACAACGCCACCGGCCGCGGTCTTCTGTAGGGTGGAGGTACTACCGTCAGTTCAGACGGGGGATACCAATGTGTTAGTTAGTTAGAGTCGTAAAAAGTCCGACCACTGGTCTAACTACAGAACTTCGATATCACAAATGGGTTGTAGAAGTCAGATGGCAGTCATACAATTAATAAGTCACATTACAGCTTTCCACATCGATAGCGGATGACGAAGAATTGGCTGGTGTGGAACACATTAGGAGAGGCCTATGTCCAGCAGCTGATGGAAATTTTTTAATAAAAAATATAGAAATTCAGGCGCTTAGTAGTTACTTAGACAGAAAAACCGACTCTAACTGTGTTGATAAAAGACTCAGAGAAGGATGATGGGACCAAAAAGGCAGAAACTTACCATTAGAATGCATACAGCACAGTACAAGCGTGGCTATGAAGGCTGCGAAAGGTAACACACCAGCCAAAGCCAGCAATGCATGTTGTGCCGGCGAGTGCTTCGTCCTTGATACTCCACAACTGGTGATGTTATGTACGTTGAACTTCTCCAGAATCCCTTGGAACTCTGTCCCTAGGGCTCGTATGGTTGCTTTCATTGCTTTAGGGGTTAAAGCTTCACCGGAATCTATCTTTCTGAACTGGAAGCAGGGTCTGTAAGTAATAATGTATGATGAAAAATTAATTACAGAGATATATCCGAATAAAATTGAGGCCCAAGCTAACCTCATGTGCTGATTGATGGATGAGGCTCTAGGTTTTCCTTTCGGGTTATGGGCTTACACAGCAGTCGCTCCCAAAAAAGCCATCGAACCAAATTATGAAAAAAGTACCAATGGGTACCTGGGATTGAAAGTGCAACACCAGTGGCGTCACACTGGCAATCCCAGGAACAGGTTTCAATGGCTTGTGGAAACGGGATCAGGATTCCACGCGGGTAGAGAGCAGGTAAATATCATAAATGTTATTGTTTTTACCCAGGGCTGGCAAAGAAGGCAGTGTTGGCGTCGTGCAGCTGCATCCTGACGCCGCGCTGCGCAAGCGCCGCCGACATGGAGTCGCGCAGCTGGCCGTAGCGCTGGCGCGAGCCGCCCGGGATGATCAGCCGGAGCAGGTCGCGCTCTCGCACCACCACCACCTACGAACGAGACAAAAGGCTATAGCTGTAATGTAGGAGACACTGATTTGATTATAATCTATTTACATAACTCAAAAATCCAATTCAACTACTTCAACAATACAAACACTAACTTACTAACAACACAACACACGTTAAAATTAATTTTGGTCAATATTGATTGTAACGAGACAATAATTTCCAACAACTTTTAAAAAGAACATAGATATTTACCTCAACCAAAATATCCTTGTATCTCTCAGGGTCCATCGTATTATTCGCTCGTACTATCAACCTATAACAGAAATTATCATGGAATAAATTAAGGCAACACGAAAATGTTTAACATTACGTAAAAGTATTCTTTCGACTGAAAATATAATTACAATTAAAAAATACTTTAATGACCATGAGTCACGGGTATAACTTGTTGTTCATACCTAAATATTCCATCAGCATAATGAATCAAATTCTTCATAATCTTCAATTCTCCCGTAACATTATTCAGCACAATAACATCAGAAATATTACTCAACGATTTACCCTTGATAGGGGACTCGAAGGTCATGTTAACCATGATATAATTTATAGGCCTAGCATCGGGATCTTTGTCGGTCGCCTTCACTGTGCCTAGGAGTGTATCAATAGGGACGTTTAGTCGCACACCAACTGTCATGTTAGCGCTTTCGAACTCTGGTAGATGGTCGTCGATATCAAGGATTTTCACTAGTACTTGTATTTCTGAAGGATCCTGCAATAATATTTAATATTTGAATATTTATATTCATATCTACCTATAATAAGCAGCATGTAATTAGGATATCAGCTATGTTCATTCCAAATTTGACTCAAATGAGCAGAGCCGTTATAACGTGAAGAAGTTGCAAACTTTTATAACTATACAATAATTATTTATAAGTAATATGATGTAAGTGCTTACACTCAGCAAATAATGATAACGTATTGTAAGCACGTGTAAGTTGAAATTGTTTGATCTGACCATGACTTGTAATTTGTAGGTTGTAAATTTCGTGTTTTACCCGTATTACTACTACCAATCTTCCTTCTAGTAATATCGGTAATTTAATTGCGGCTATTAAAAATTATCCGTACTACTTATCTGTAATATGGAACAATTTTCAACTTTAGTAGTAATAACGGTAATTAAATTACCGATGTTACTACTTTTATTAAGACTGGTAGTAACACGGGCAATAAACAGTATATTTGCTATTTTTCAAACAATAGAACACTAAAAATGAAAACTTACCAGTCTGTTATAAGTTTTGGTCGGTTTGGGTTTTGTTCCATATTTGAAACATTTCACGGTTATTAATAGTCTAGCTACCATTTCTCGGTCAAGTCTTGCCGCAGCGATTATCAACGCTTTACTATCATTTGTCCTTTCTAACTTCAATAAGCCATTATCATTTCCAGCTGAAAATAAAAAAAAAACAATTTAGTCGCTATTGTCAGTAATGAGAAAAGAGTAGGTAGTTAATTTTGTGCTTCTTTTCTACATGTAAATGACAACTTTATTTTCTTCACGATATTAGTACTTCAAAAATTTTGTAGCGATTTCCTACATCATAACTTTTAATAAGCGGGAAATCTTTACTTATTAAAAAAATTTCTATTCAGTTACCGGTTATAGTATAGTCTATCTCTGAGTTTTCTCCAATGTCTTCGTCAATAGCTTCAAACTGTCCAATAACAGTACCAACGGGGACTTCTTCTTTAACTGTCATAAGTAGTGGAGGATCATCCTGGAAAAAAACAATTTGTTAGGTATAAATCGCTGCGTGATTGAGCTAATATTGAAAAATATTACAATGTCAATTTTTTTTGTCTATATTCTGATGAAATTGTACTGATTGTTGGTATAGATAGACCAGTGCAAGTAGATATATATCAAATTATGTATATTTAAAAAACAATAAAAGGTGTGCACCCTACCAAAATAACACTTGGTCAATCTGCTTAACAACAGACGAGACTCTAGCGCATGCTTTACTTTCAGGGTTGAGAGGTCAGATGGCAGTCAGTCTCGGAAAAGACCACATATGAATCAAAAACAATACACTGACGAATCGCCAAAGTTTAGATGATACTGAGAATTCACTATAAGGATGATGATGATACATTTCTAAAACTAGCATTTGTGATGGCGGAACCATACTTCGCTATTCGCCTTTATTTACGTGTATAAATCGAAGTGGGGAGGGCTTCACCTTCGTTACTCTTCTATGATGAATTGTGTCATCTATAAGAATTCCCTCGAATACAATATAGGCGAATAGCGAATAGCGAATTTACGGGGTCGGCAGCGCGAGTGTGATGCCCCTGGTGTTGCACGCGTCCCTAGGCCACGGTGACCGCTTCCCATCAGGTGGGCCGTGTGCTTGTCTACCACCTAAGTGGTATAAAAAAAAAAAAAAAGCGAAGTGTGGTTCCATCGAGGAAAGTAAATTGAATGTTTAGAACACGAATTTCATACGAAAATAGACGAAAGATGCATTGAATGACTAAGCAGTTGTCAGCATTAATGTCAAAGAAAATCCATTTTCTTACCAAGTTTCTACCAAAATGCGGTTTGTGGTCATCCACATCATTGACCATGACGGTGACGATACGGGTACTCTGTTGTGGCGGCTGTCCCTGATCCGTGACCAATAGAACGAGAGTGTAGGAGTCTTTACGTTCTCGGTCTAACGACTGACGAGTTGTTATTAAACCCGAATGAGGATCTGAGAAACAAAACAATTATAAATGAAAAAATTTTGGCGTGGTAATTTTTTTTTAATTGCGGTGATTATGCTGTTGTCATTAATAAAAGGAAGAAGAAAAATATTTTTTTCCGCAATTAACTAATTTTGGATAGTGAAAACAATAAAAGTGTTTTTAATCAGACTGATATCAAAAATACGAGTAAAAACTAACGTAACTTGGTTCTCTTTACGTACCAAAGGAAGAACCTAATGCCGTGTACACATCAACAGAACAACGTGGACGCCATGGGGAAAGAAAGCGAATAAAATACGGTGCACTTGACGATGTGCGGTAATAATAATTGACTAATTTCACTCTATTGCTGTCACTTGATTGATCCTAAATGCATGAACAAGCATGAAGTCCTAAAAAATGATGATTAGCCTCATAACATCAATAAATATCTACCTATAGCAAATATTTTAGCATCAGCGTTGCTCGGTTGTATTGAGTAGAACAGTTGTCCAGAAGGCTGTGTTGGGTCATCGGGATCGCTCGCTACTACTTGGAAAACTGGTGATCCTATAGTTGCATTCTGTAAATAAATCATTTACATCTCATTAATATGATTATTCCGATGTTTAACTTCCTAATTTATTTGTTGAACAGTGTTAAATTTTATGTGGATCGTGGGAACGATATTAATATATCTGGCAGGTGGAGCCGTGGAAATAATTACTTTATAAATAGGTCTTACCTCGCTGACACTTAAAATTTCTCCTGTAGCAGGTCTAATAAATCTAGGTACGCCATCGTTAGCGCTGACGTCACCAATATATAAAGATAATGACGTATCTCCTGTATGTCCACCGCCATCAGTCGCGCCAACTAATAATCTATATGGGTCTGTACGACCTCTGCCAGTAAGGTCTTTATGAGTCTTTATCTCACCAGTTACTGAATCAATAGTGAAGAAACCTGAGGGCAAGAAATAAGCGAAATAAATTATGATATTTTAAAAAAAGAATTATTAATTAAGATAAAGAAATATTATTTACCACTTGCTTCTCCTTCATCCAAAAATTCGTATCTAATTTCTCCACCTAACCCTTCATCTGGGTCAGTTGCCGTAACATTTATGACACTTATACCTATTGGTACATTTTCTGGCACTACAGCTGTAATTAAAGAAAAATCACTGTGAATTGTACGTAAAAAATAAGTTTTATATAATTCATCATCATTCTCTGAACCTTTTCCCAACTCAGTTGGGGTCGGCTTTCCAGTCTAACTGTGATGCGGCTGAACTTCGATATTTTACGTGGAGCGACTGCCATCTGACCTCCACAACCAATGGCGATATCGAAGTTCCAAGTTAGACTGGTTGGACTTTTGAGGGCTCCAACTACCTGTAACGACTGCCATAGATGTTTGTTTGGCAACCGGGACCGACGGCTTAACGTGCTCTCCGAGGCACTAATAAACCTGCGATAAATACACACATAACTTCGAAAAGCAGTTTTATATAATTTAAATATAAAAATAAATTATATATAAATAAAAATATAAATAAAATTATAAAAATAAGTTTTATATAATTATGGATAGGTAATAGGGAAACTTACTAAGAAAGTTAATGATGAATATCTATGTGTGCTCACTATGGTGAATTTATAGCCTTTGTTAATTAAGCGAGTTCCAATTTTGTGTTAAAGTAAGTTAAAAATTATAAATTACCAGTATAAACATTTTTCTCAAATTCAGGAGTGTTGTCATCAACGTCTAGGACATCTACGAGTATAGTAGCAGTACTTTTCAATCTATTTGCTCCACCTTTAGGAATATCAACTGCTTCTATTTCAAGTCTTAGGACCGACTGTCGTTCTCTGTCTAAAGTTTTGTTTTCAGCAACCTAAAACAGTTTATGTCATTATGAATGGTGATAATCCACGAGTTTCAAAGCATATCAACAAATATTTTTTAAAGTTACTAATATATAAATAATGATCTTACCTGTATTGCTCCAGTAATATTATTAATTTTGAAAAGATCCGTATTTTCACCTCTCAAAGTATATCGAATATCGGAGTAACCATTTATTTTATCTTCCTCGCTTAGCACAGCGTCGCTATCATATGCTTTAACTGTTACGATAGTTTCTGGATATTTGACAGATTCTAATACACTCACCTTATAAAGCTTAAAAAAATAAACATTGGTGTTAAAACAATTTTTTTATGGATTAACTTCTAAACAAATTGTGTTAAATTTTAACTTTAAGTACCTCTTTTTCAAATATGGGTGGGTTGTCATTTAGGTTCATAACTTCTATAATAATTTTGGCCGTACTATATTTACTGCCATCATTACTTGCAGCTTTAACTGTTAGTGTTAAGTTTGGATGAGTAAGATCTTCATAATCAAGGTGTTTAGTCAAAACTACTTGACCACTTAGTGGATCTACTTGAAGAAGATCCGTTTCAGAATTTATTACTTTAAAATTCGAAATCAAATGTCCAGAGATGGGATCTTCAGCAGTCAAAACAATAATAGTACTTCCTATGGGTTGCTCTTCTTTAATTTTATGGTAAATTACGGGATTCGAGCTAGTCCATCCAGCATTAGTAAACTGAGGATTTTTATCAGCATATGGCTGTATATAAATGGTATGTTCTGTTACATCAAATTGCTTGTCCTTATTTAGTTCCGCGTTGTCATCTATAACTTTGATTGTTAGTATAACTATTGACGCTTGACTATAATCTAAAGTTCCATTTACAAATATTTCTCCTGTTTCTTCATTGATACGAAATAGGTGTTGATAGTCAAAGTGAGAGCCTGGTTTTAATTGAACACCGGCTTTGGACAGCGCTTTTACAGGGTCTATCAGACTGTACCGTAGCTTCGAATTGACATCCGTATCATAAGCAGCAATTTTGGTCACTAAATTGCCTATTTTAGTTTTCTCTGAAATGTAGGTAGTTGCCTCAGTCCTATTGAATTTCGGCGGCTTATCATTAACATCTTGAATTGTAACAAAGACAGTAGTGGTAGCTGTTTCAGGTATAGGTAAACCACTGTCTACAGCAGACACGATAATATCATATCGATCTGGATTCAGGTCTCGATCTAGATTTGCATCATTAGATATTGTTATTAAACCTGTTCTGGAACGGAAGATGAAATATTAAATAGACTGATAAAAAATTTATAGCAAAAATAATATTGGTTCAATATTTAGTAGATGCTACAATTTTTTTCTGTATCCAAATCAATCTCATCCAAAAAATTAATCTGAAATCATATCTGATTAACTTATAACCTTCTCAGAAAAAAGAATAACACTGTGTGTATGTGTTCTTATTTGTCCACTAATATAAAGTTCAATTAAGATTTTGATCCGACATACGATTATGAAGATGAATATAATTTTACTATTATAAGTAAGATAATATATAGTGCATGTTCATCATCATTCTCTGAACCTTTTTCCCAACTCAGTTGGGGTCAGCTTTCCAGTCTAACTGTGATGCGGCTGAACTTCGATATTTTCCGTGGAGCGACTGCCATCTGACCTCCACAACCAATGGTCATTATGACCAATGGCGATATCGAAATTCCAAGTTAGACTGGTTGGACTTTTGTGGGCTCCAACTACCCGTAACGACTGCCATAGATGTTTGTGGCAACCGGGACCGACGGCTTAACGTGCTCTCCGAGGCACTAATAAACCTGCGATAAATACACACATAACTTCGAAAAGCATCGAAAAGTCATTGGTGTGTGCCATGGTGAACCTGGGATCGAACCCGAGACCTCGTCTCAGCAGTCTATTACCCAAACCACTAGGCTATTAAATGTTTATAAGTTTTAATATAGAAAAACGGAATTTTCAGAATTTGAATCAATAATAATAATAGTAAAATGTACTCACTTTTCATTAATAACAAAGTTATCTTTAGAACCAGAAACGATATGATAAGTAAGCAAGTCATCCAATCCATCTGGATCATTAGCTGTAACCGTAGTTACATTCTGACCCGGTTTAGCATCCTCCCTTATACTAGCTTTATAATTCATGGGGTTCAATTCAAATGTGAAATCATCTGTTGTTTCAGGACTGTTCTGAGATACAGTATACTTGTAATGGTGATAGTTGCCTTTGAAAGTTGGTCTTTGATTCCCTGGAACGCCTACCCGAATGTAGACTCGAGTTTCATTATACAGAGGTGGAATACCTGTAAAAACACAATATTGGTGAAAATAGTGACTAGGTATGTACAAGTAATCAACATTTTCAACCGAAAGCTAATACCAGTTGCATCCAAAGACTGTACTTTGAAGTGTAGGTTCTGCTTTTCTACTTCTTAATTGGTAGACATAAAGTTACCCAAAGAATCTAACTTGAATACTTGAATAGAGTAGTTAAAGCACTGCTAATAAAATATGAGATTACAAATAGCCTTTTACGGTATTTTTATGTAACTATTTAAGCAGTAATTCGCTCACATTCTACTTACCATAATCTGTAGCTCTAACAAGAAGCTCATATTGACCACGAGGTGTGTCCATACTGTCAACTTTATCATTTATACTTATTTCACCTGTTTCTTCATCTATAGTAAATACATTTCCTTTGTGACTTATACTATTATCTGACTCCAATGAATATTTTATTTGCCCATCTCCTTGCGTAGGACCATCTGCATCAGTAGCCTAAGATATGTAATACATTTTATGAGCATGAGTTTATTTTTGTAATAAATTTAAAATTTGATTTCTACATACCCGAACAACAAATTGAGGTTCAAAACTAGTGGCTCCATCTCTAATAGTTCTACTATACTCAGCTACTTCAAATACTGGTGCATTATCATTTACATCAAGAACTTCAACAAAAACACTAGCGGTTGCTCCTTTTCCGCCTCCATCTTTGGCGAAAAGCGTCAAACTATAACTTTTTTGCTTTTCGTAGTCGAGAATTTGTTTCACATACACACCACCTTGGTTTTTATCAGTATTAAACATATTGGATCCAAAACCAGTTAAAGTATATTCAATTTCACCGAAAATACCATAGTCTCTATCCACAGCAAATACATCTCCTATTTTCGTTCCAATTGTTGCATTTTCTGGTACATTAAATTTGTAAATTGGCTCTTGGAATATAGGTGTATTGTCATTTATATCAAGAAGTTTGATATTCACTCTAGCTGATGAAAGCTCTTCGTCATTTGTAGACGTGACTATATCGAAACTAAATAGTCGTTTATCGTCATCATCTACATCGTAGTCTAATCTTGTAGAGTCTTTTACTTTTATACTAATAGGAGTTCTTCCTTCACCGTGATTTGTACTTATACTAAATACTCCTTCAGAATTGTACACATTTCGAAGACTTAAATCATATTTACTATTTACTCCGATATCATTATCTTCTACATATATTGACAAACCAGGAATGGGACTACCATTTTCAATGTTTTCGGGTATCGACACATCAAAAACTTCCTTGTTAAACTTAGGTACATGATCGTCAACATCCGTTACTATTATTGTTACCGTTGTGACTGTGTAATCTGATGGCACTTCATTGTTGATTAGTTCGGTGGCCTAAAAGTATAATATTAAATATAAGTTACTTATAATACATATTCATTCAAAAATCAGAATCAGAATTCTAGAAACATCAGCCGAAACTTTAGGCCACGTATCATAACCTAACATAAACTGTTAACGTATGGCAACCAACCACAGAAATGCTTAGCTAGTCTCGTATTATGTTAGTAACCATTACACCAATTTTATAATTTAAGAATACCTTGACAAAAAAGCTATAAACGCCACCGTTTTGCATCACAATATCACTTTCTCTGTCAATGGGGTTATCAGTAGCGACTAGCGTAGCACGTCCAATAGGCCTATCAGGCAGAAACTTAAAGTATTGCTGACCGTCTCCTTCAATAGTCAATAGAACTGGTCGAGGATTGGCTGTATCTCCGTCTTTTGCTATAATTTCCATGATACTTGTATTCTGTAAAACATGTAAATTATTCTTAAATTGTTGTCTGATTAACGCACGTTTTCGTTCGAATGGAATTGGTAAATATTGTATTACAGACCTCTGGTGTATTTTCAGGAACAGTGGCTGAATAAGGTGCATTCAAAAACGAAGGTGGTTGGTCTTGAACATCCCACACTGCAACTGCAATGCTTGCTAAAGCTCGTAAAGGTTTCGCTGATACATCCGATGCATCTAAACTGATGATATAAGCTGATCTGCTCTCAAAATCTAACTCATGCTTCAGAAAAAGGCGTACTTGATATTCGTTTGGTGATACCTGAAAAGATTTTTGGAATTTTAATTTTGCTCTAGCAAGTTCACAGTTACGAAAACGTAAGTATCGTAATTTAAATGTTGTTTGATAAGTATAGATTTTTGTTTTACCATATCAGTCTGAATCCTAAACGTAGAACACGCTTCAGTATCACTTAATTTATCTGTTGTAGAACATGTAACTTTTATTCTGGCATTGTCCCCCTCATCCTTATCTGTTACCAGTATCTTAGGGTTAACCTGAAATGTTTATTATTGTTAGAAATTTTATCAAATTTCATCAGAGAAAATTATTAAAACTGATGCAATGAAACTTTGGCAAGTAGTTAATTAAAGTAAACGCTTGGAATGCATTTGCATTTACTCTTAAATGAAAGCTTTCTCTACCTCGATTTCAGTTCCAATCGGAGTCGCTTCACTAATATTGACAATATAGGGTCTATTGTGGAACACGGGTGGATTATCATTGACATCTTTCACTGGAATGACTCGTCGTAACGACACAGTGTTTGGTTCTGTGTTAGCTACACCTTCATCTGAAAAACAACAACATTTCGGGTATTGTATATCTATTTTGTAAGTTATATAGTTATGGATTAATTTATCATTTGACCAACAAGTATACAGATTTTGCTTAAAGACGATGAATTAGGTCTCCGTTTTATACACACTATTACTACAGACAGTTTCTTGGGCTTCAACTAGATTTCAACCCGAAAATTTGCATTTATTGGATCACGAATGATACCTACAGTAGTATGTCTTGAAAATAATAATTTTTTGTTGCGTCATAAAAGTATACCATCAGGAAGATGTAAGTTACTAAAGTCATTTTATGCAATGCACTTAATCCATTTCAAATACGTTACACTTTCTTTAACACACACCTTTTAAGACATATGTAAGGTTTCAAGTTTTTATATAAGGACAAATCCTAAGTCCTAATGAGTAAGTAATCATGCGTAAGAGTTTAGGGTGCGGCTAGTCATAGAAGGGCTATTTGTGAGAAACCTTTCAATTCTAAATGGTACTACGAATTTTTTTTATCAAACTGCAAATGCAATAGATAGATATACCAACAAATAAAATAATGCTAGAAATAAAAACTCGAGGCCATAGTTATGAACACTACTTATTTACGATTACAAAATACTAAATTAATTAGTAAGATGCAGTAAATATTGCAATAGACGCATAGTAATTTTATTAGTGTAACATTCAAATTATAATCAGATATTTATGTACAATTTATGCGAGTTTACTTAGCTAAGTGCTCTACAAGGACACGTCCAACTTTATATTAACGGTATAACGTGTACACTATTGTAATAATAAAATATTTTTTAGCTTTAGAATCGGCCGAAGCATAAAGGGTTTTTATAAATGGGCGATGATGGGCCATTCAGCGCGAGCATGCTGCCTGTATTTTAGGCACCCTGTTGAGGGGACCCAGTTTTTTTAACTTTTTGTAATTAGTGTTAGTTTTTTAAAATTTAGTGATAATTATTGTAATTTTTCGATTTTTAAACTATGTTTCATTTTCTATTAAGCCTTGTTTTATTTCTAATTTTGCTTTCTTCTAAGAGATCACCCTTCTTCCTGACTGATGATCTGTCTACTCATTCACCTGACTGACGATCATTTGAGCACGTAGGGTGAATGAGTTGAGTACGATTCTATCGGTTAACGTTTCACCACAAGCTTAATCATTTCAACTTTGATTACTATATTCTGTCTTGCCTTTCTGCTCTATATATCTGGACTCTCCTTTCTATTTACAGAACTCTTCTTTCTATCTACTAACCTTATTCCATACATAATGCGATATAATTATGTCTCTACACTAATATTGCTTCTCGCATGATTTACGCCTCATGTTAATTTTTTATTATAACCGTCACGTTAATGTGAGTTCACTTCACCTGACGGTAAGTTAAAAGTAATGTCTCAGGAATAGGGGTCACCATCATTACATACACCGATAGTGCTATAAAACCATGTTAAAATCGTTACAATAATCTTTAAAAAACCATACACACCTGTAATGCTTATTATTACTTCCAAATTGTCTTGTTCCTCTCTGTCTAATTTCTTTGCTAACGTCACAACTCCAGTTAAAGAGTTTACTGAAAAGTACTGCCCTGATATTGAGTACCGCAGATAACCGTTTTCTGGATCAATACCTGAAATTATTATTTGTTTGTTATTGACGACAACAGAAGGGTTATACCGGAAGAACCTTTTTTAATTTACAACAAAACTGTTTTTAGAAATATTCTGAGCGATGAATAGTTTGCCCTGTGGGTTAAAAACATTCACATCCCTTTTCAAGATGGCGGCCGCGGGACATAGGTTGCGATCCCACAAACCTACCTAACCTAACCTAACCACTTCAAGAGAGCCAAAAAATAAAATTGTGTTCTCTGACTTTTATGACCCCAAATACATATAACTTTTCAATAGACTATGAGCATTCTACAATCACCGATGATTCAAATTGAAAGAGCCCTGAATTGTGTCTCATACACTGAGACAATCCATCCTTGTACCAAAACTGTTTCTCAATGTTCTTTCATTGTTAAAACTACAATAGAATATCGGCACTGTTGGATCCGAATCGAAAGTTCAATTTAAATGGGAGAATGATCACTTGTTGTTGTTAAACAATGACTATAAAGGCTTTTGGTGTCTAAGTTCTTTTTAAAACAAAAATAGCATAACTTATGCCTTAAACATCAGTTATCCACAGTAAAAAAGCCGCAGATTTAGGTTGAAAAAAAAAACATTCTGGACAGGCCGGTTTTCCCATCTAACTCTATAGAAAATGTTGGCGTTATAAATAATTCGAAATTATATTGCAGTATAAAAGTTATCTCTATATGTTATCGACGTTTTTTTTCTTGTTAAACACTATTTTTACTTAGTATTCTTATCGTAACGGATAGAAAGAAACTAGATCCCATGATACATGACCATGAAAATGACCCATTAAGAGCTATAGGGCATGATATTTATTATTTTTTTCTGCGATATTAAATTACTATGATTAATTCTTCTTCAACCTAGCGTTAATCCCAGTCGCATCCAAAGCTAGCATAGTTTCACCTCGGAGTCTGGGGTCCGCTTTACCAGTCTTAACCGCGGATTTGGCTGGACCTCGATATTTTCCGTGAAGCGACTGCCATTTGACCTTCACAACCCAATGGTAACATTAGGCGATATCGAAGCATTGCAGTTAGACCGTAAATAATTATAATTAATTAAAAAAAAATGAAAACAGAATAACAGAACAATTTAGTTCGATTCGAAATTGTTTTTTTTTTCTTCAATGTTTTCATTTACCTTTTAATTGGTATACTGGAGTTCCGACAGCAGTATCTTCAGGCAGTACGAACTGTGACATGTCTCCTTGTGGTACGAAGTGTGGGGGTCTGTTGACTACTTGTGACCAACATGACTGCAGCAGTGACAGTATCAGCAGTATTATCAACGGGTTCGGATCTGACACCACCGTTGGTATTTTTCGACGTTGGAATATAATTTCTGCCATCTGAAAATAAAGAAAAAATATTTGTAATTGATTTTAAAATTGGATGTTCTGACTTTGATGCTGATTTTGTTGATGTTCACGATTTAATATATTTGAAAGTATTGAATTACTAACTGTTGTCTGCGGCTTCGCCCGCGTGTAGAATTAAATTTACTATAGTTGCTAGCTTCTTTATAATGAGCATATTCAAAAGTATTTTGAATACATTACTGATTGAGTTCCCTAGGCGCGTATTCGATAGGTGAAATTCTCATCTATAGACTTTTTCTATACAATTTTTTTGGTGTGCTCAACTATTTATATTATGTAGTGATGAATTTCATTATAATCTACTTGCGAAGAATGGGAATAAAATGAGCTTTTATATACAAAACAATAAAATTGACAGTCACATTCACTTTTCATTCGCGCCAATTTCGTCGCGCTTGAATTTATTTAAAACTTCTATAAGGCCAGTTTGTTATAAGTGGCCAGTACCAATTTTTTTTTTCAGATGACTGAACTTTCACTTTTCAAATAAAACTGAAGAAAATTTTTTTCGATTAAATCTAGATTTAAAATTTCTTTATGGCCAGTTTGATATTAAGTGGCTATTTACCACTTTTTTTAAATTACCTACTAAACTTTTACTTTTCAAAATGAAACGTAAGAAACTTTTTTTTAAAGTATAACTTTTTTAGATCTAGATCTAGATTTTAAATTTCTTCAGTAGGTAGGTACCTACCAAATCTTATTTTTGATCACTTTTACTTTTGAAGATAAAACTTAAGAAACCTGTCCGAAGACTAAAATAAAGACTAAGAAACTGAAATTACCTATCTATTTATTGTTTAAAATTCAATTGTAGCTAATACTAAATAATATAGTATTTGATTTTTACAAACTTATAACAAATAGGTAAGTTTTCGTCTGCTATTAATTTTTTGAACAGAGCAGCAATCAAAATTAGCCTCACAAATTCCAATTAAAATTTATAAGCATACTAAATGCTTCAAAATTCATTTTATAATATTGCCCAACCTTGCATGGGATGATTGTAAGGAATTTGAAAGTGGTAGAGCAATACTTTACCCACCGCGAATGGAAACAAAGGCTAATGTCAAGTTTCATTAACGTCATCCGATCACCAATCCTGGTTGTCTTCAAGCCGGGTTCACATGGAAAGTGGGAACGGGAACAGAATTATTAATATTAAACATATTGATCAGTTCTTTTATTGGTGTTTTCGTTGGTCCGTATAGTGCACATACACAGTAGACATACACAGAAGTATAATTTGAAAAAAGGAAGAAAATATATATGTATGCTTTATGAGAAGTAAAGTACTCAAGTTTTATTTTTTTCACAAATGCTTTGTAATGTATCAGTAGATAAACTAGAGTACCTTCTGCACAATGCCGTAACCGGCCCTGTGACGGTCGCGTGGTCAAAGAGCTCACATAATACAATACAATACGTTTAAACGCATACACGTCTAGGCATATTTCGTGATACGCTTATCTATGCTACCTAATACCTATTATATAATTCAATGAGCTCTGTCTGTACCTACATTAAACATATTTAAAAAATATAATATCTCCGGTTATTGGGATATTGAACGATTCTGAAAACAACGAAATGATTTTTAGGAATACTTGTCTGTTTATTCGCGAAGGACGGAAAAACTACTGTACGGTTTTGATGCGGTTTTTGTTAAGTAATCTCGACGTAAGCCTAGGTATTGTCTTCGAATGTCGATTTTAAATAAGTTTCTTTAAATTGTGGACATGTGATCAAAAGATCATCTTATCATCAGCAGGTGTATCGGCTTGCAGGTGAGGTTGACTTAGTCAAAGTCAAAGTCAAAGTCAAAGTCAAAGTCAAATTCAAAAATAATTTATTCTGTATAGACCATTTTAAGCGGAACTTACAAAACGTCAAAATGAAAATTATTTAAAACTAGAAGCAAATGGACATCATTAGGCCCCAAAAGTCTTGATGGAGTTGATGTCAATATACACATAGTTATGAAATGTGACGTTGAGTTATTTTCATTGTAATGTAAATTTAGTTATGATTTCACAGCACAAACAAAGAATGTTTTGAAATAAAAACATACGTAACGATGTATTAGGGTGAAGCGAATGAAGTTTTCAATATTGGCGACTTGTAATTAGTTTCACTTTCAAAAAATATTAACAGCAGAAGGGTGTGTGGGATCCATTCAATGTTGCATTTAGTCAACTGGGTCCGCGGACCCAGTTCTAATGGGCCCAGTAGGTAGACTTAAGAGCCCTACGTTGCCAAGCCAACTTCGCCTACAAGCCGGTACAATTGGACTTGTCTTCCTAAACAATATTTTATTGTATGTATCAACATGTGCGATAATTTCGCAGACATAATATTTTTAAAACCATCAAGCCAGACAATGAACGCAGTAAAATGTTTTGCCTTTGATATAAATGGACATAAAATAAGGTATATACCTATAATTACTCTGTTGCTTTTTAACCAACTTCAAAAAAATAGGAGGTTCTATTTATTTTTTATATAGGACACGTAAAAATGACTTTACCTCGCCTGATGGTAAGCTAAAGGCAAAGTCTCAGGACTGGGGTCACTACCACATACACCGGTAGTTCTACAGTCGCGGCCCTCAGCTTGAAAGCATCAAATGCTTTTTCACTCCCCGCTTAAAGGCCCCGGGACTATAGGAGGAAGGAAACACATGCGCTGGTAAAGAATTCCAAGTCTTTATGGGGCGTCTAATTGTTTGTTTGGTTTTTTACCTCAGAACCTTCGAGTAGGTGAAAAGCTTTTGATGATTCTTTTTTATTTGAAAATTGGTACTTTCCGTGTGGTCCCATTTCAAATTGGCCCAGTTGAGGTCCTTTTTTGGAAAAATTATAACATAAGTTTAAGTAGTCAGGATGTGTATTACATAATCTATGCTTATTATTGTACTCTTGCAAACAGTGGTTACTCTACCATATTAAATTTGATACCAAGGGTGTTTGAAACACGTACCGCTTTCTATACTGAACGTGATCACTTAACACATTGGTCAACCAATAATTGCTTTATGTCAACTAGCGTAAATATCCGCTAGCGGACCACTTACTCAACAGTTGTACTGTTTTGCGGTGAAACAATATCTTTTCAAACGTTTACGTCAACTGTTTATTTTGAAATTGTTGTTCTCAGAAAGACGTTCACCCAAACAAATGGTACTGGGTCAATGATTCCGCATAGTTTTTCGTTTTGGTTACATCCTACTCATTGCATAGCATAGTATCAAATCCGCTAACTTTTCTTAACGGTTTATACCTATTTGTAGGTATCATTCTGATCTCAAACTGATCTATGGTCTTGTGATTTTATCGGTCTAAATATCAACTGTGGACTAGGTAATTTGCTACATAAAAATAAGCTACAACTAGGCATAATTAATCCTTTGTTGTAATGTTTATTATCCCTATAAAAATAATAGCAACCCATTTATGTCCTACTGCTGGGCACGGGTCTCCTCTCCTCTAACGAGAGAGCTGAGAGGGTTTAGGCCTCGGACATGTCCTTAGAATTTCTTCTAGGACATGTGGGTATCCTCACGATGTTTTCCTTCACCGTCAGCAGATGGTAAATCATGTGATTGGGACAATATAAATTCCACAAAGTGAAATTCACATTGGTGCTGTCCGGCCGGATTCGAACTCGATACCTCTGAGTAGAGGTCGCGTCCTTATCCATTCAGCTACCATCGCTACTTATTATCCCTAATGCAAATAAATAAATTAGCATAGGTAATATCAATTGCTGCAAATTGACAGAATGCATTCAAGGAAATTGACAGTGCGAACCGAAATCTGTAAAGGAATGATGTTGTTAAATTTTTAACGGTAATCATACAATTTCTTATAAGTGAAATCATGTCGATCTAAAAGGTATAGGTAGTTGGAATAGACTGATGCACTTTAATTGGATGCGGAAGGTGAAGGATCGGATGATATAGCGCAAATTTACAGTATGATTAATAGTCATGTTTGATTACTCATTAAAAAAAACTATGCCAATACTTCAATAGTTCGATATGTGCACAAACATATTACAACGCAATGACAATTCATTTAATAATATAAATTTAATTAAGAATGTAATATTATGATGCTTGCTTAAGATAAAAACTGACCGCTAAGCACAAATTTAGTATTCACTTAAGCACCAAGCAAGCGTAACTGTAGTTAAATTAAGTAATTATGAATGATTATTATTTCATTAACAAACGCGTAATAAGTAAGTAGGTATAACGTGAATTTTGTTTATTTTTTAACTTAGCGGTAGATACTATTTCATCTACAGGAATCGGAATCCCCATGGATACCACCCCCGTCGGCCATAGGGGACGGTTATGTCGGGATCGAACACGAAGCACGCCGTCTCGGGTCTTAATTACAGAGGTGTAAGGTAACCCAATAGGCATATACCTCGCATCCCAGCTGACCCAGGGGCATCTACGGTTTTAAGATGGCCCCCTCGACCCTCTGAAAGGGAAGGTGGGGCGAGCATCGCGCTATTTCACCGACGGGTGGGGTATATGGTGACAGGTGGCCGTCCTGTCACCCAACCGTCGCCGCGTCGGCGCGCGGACAATCAGCTCGCCCCTCGCTCGCTTCCTACTGTGCCTTCTGCTCGTCAGAGGGACACGTGGAAAGCCTAGGAGCAGCCCTCTAGAGGGCCTCTCCCACCCCGGCCGGATTGGCCGCAGGCAGCAGCGTCTCCCGTGACAAGTGTGTGAGAGTTGTGAGGTTCCGCTTCCCACGCGGTGCACCCTGGCAACTTAGACGGCAGCAGCACCTCTTACTCGTAAGGGAGGGATTCTCGGTGGATCTCTACGTGTCCCTATGACTAAGAGACTACTAGGTATCTCAAAACCAACATGTAGGTCTAAGGGTCCGTTCACACAGACCGGCTCGGAGAGCATCGGCGCGCATTTTTCTTTTCACGAGAATCTCAAGAATCTGCTCTTCTCTCCGAGCCGGTCGGTGTGAACGGACCCTATAGTTATTCTATTCAGTATGTGACATAATTTATGGATAGTTCCGTATACGGAACACCAGTTCATCTGACAACGCATTTTTGCACGTCACAATTCATGTCATTGCCTCACATGTTATTAATATTTAGTGGGCGCACGTGATGTTTTGTATTTAGCAATACCTCGATAGTGATCTGCGGGCTAATTGTTGTGAAACTGATGTGTCTTGGCGCCATTGTCTCGTGAACTGTTTTAAATAACGTATAACAGTTATTTCATTACTTCTTTATATTATAGCAAGTTATCACACGGCCCAACTAATGGGGAGTACCTTGGCCTATGGATGCTTGCAACATCAGAGGTGTCTCTAAGTACCTTTAGGATGATTTTTTTTTCTAATCTAAGAATACTCTTTTTCATTCGCAGGTTTATTAGAGCCTCGGAGAGCACGCTAAGCCGTAGGTGCCGGTTGCCATACAAACATTCAACAGTCTTTACGGGTAGTTGGAGCCCAAAAAAGTCCAACCAGTCTAACTTGAAACTTCGATATCGCCATTTTGGTCATAATGACCATTGGTTGTGGAGGACAGATGGCAGTCGCTCCACGGAAAATATCGAAGTTCAGCTGCATCACAGTTAGACTGGAAAGCCGACCCCAACTGAGTTGGGAAAAAAGGTTCAGAGACTTTTTCAATCGAAAAACTAAAATCAAAATTCATTCGTTCGGGAGTTACGATGTCGGTACACTACGCTATGCTACTTACGCTAAATTGATGGATGTATTGTCAATTAATTAGCAGTTGACTTGGTACTCGAAAATCTAAGTGGAGCCCCATATATGGCGTGCTGCCCTCCTTCAAGATCGGCACAGTCACCACGATGTTGCCACGTCCATAGGCCACGGTTTCCCCTTCCCATCAGGTGGGCCATGTACTTGTCTGCCACATAATTGGTATACTCGCAGTTCAGTACATGTGTGTGTATATTTTGATCAAGCAACGTTAACTACGGAATGGTCCGTGAAATTTGGTAAAATTAGTTAAGCACAGTTTTGTTTTAGCTTCAAGGCGTTTTTAAAGGGTGGTGTATATTGGACTGTTCAATTTAATAGGTTGAAGAACAACATAGGCGCATTGTTTGTAATGGCGACCTCGTGTCACTGAACTATTCACAATAGCCGTGAGAACTTACCATAGTCGTTAGCTCTCATATAACTGCTTCTAGATGGAACCGGAACTGTAGTTCTTTTGATATTTATAGGGTTTTTAATTAATGTATATTGAACTAGCAAATCACCCTCGCTTGTTTTTATACATAAGTTTTTTTACGTACTTACTCGTAATTACAATCAAAGTTCAAAAATTGTTCAATAATCAAGCCTTCTATTGAACTATTTTTAAACTTTGATTACAATTAGTAAGTAATTATAGGTACATCAGTTTTGTTAAGAAACATGAATTACTTTGCACAAAATCTAGTTAATTTTAAAATCTGAAAATGATCATCTATTTTTGATACTGACTATAACTTTCAAATTGTGAAAGAATTTATTCAATGAATGCACTAAAATGCACTAGAATGCAATAAAATTCGATTACCTACCATCAATACCGTAATATCCGAGATATAGATTTATAATAACTGTATATTATGTTCCGCGGCTTAAAAAATATATTTACTTATATTTACATTGCCCTGTCCAAGCTAACATCTCCTTTTTTCGTGCGAAAATCTCTCAGATACCCCCTGTATCTAAAGGTTATATCCTAACGAAAAAGTCTGGGTAAGAGGTACATCCCCGCAGATCAGCAGAGGGTTATCCGTGGCAAACAAAAAAGCCGCATGCCTAACCAACAAACGGCAAAATAAGTAATATCTAACTCCAAAATATACACTTAAATGTTCCTAAATCCGGCGGTGACTCGTACCATAACGGTAGATCCAGTTTTTACATCACTTTACTTAGAACATTTGAATACTTTCAATGTTACTCAATGCCGTTAATATGATTCGTCTATCCGTAATATTATATTATATCTTTATCTATTTAAAATATACCGTTCCTAAAAAAGATGCGGTTCGGTACTTCCTAATTCGCGCGATGAAAGAACTGGAATGCTCTGACCGCATATGTTTTTGATTCATCTTACGGTTCTTTAAGTTGGTATTTCTTTAAGCTGGGCATGGAAAATCTGTGGAGGCCGTCAATGTAGGGAATGGTGCTCCGTATCTTCTTAACTTCTTACCTACCATTTAGCGAGGTGTAGTCGTTTAACGTCTCTATCTATACCACCTGGGCCTCGATTCTGCTAAAGACAAACCACTGATTTACCACTGACACTCCAAAAACTGCCATTTAATTGTAGACTTTATTGTTATCAGGTTAAAGTCTAAAGTCAAATGATATTTCGTAGAGCGAATGAAAAAGTTAAATGAATTCTTTTCATTTGATTTTAGCCTTTAACTGTATAACGGTAAAGTCTACAATTAAACAGCATTTTTAGAGTGGCAGTGGTATTACAGTGGTTTGTCTTTAGCAGAATTGAGGCCCTGGACGTCTAGCTGAGTGCGAGGGAAATACCTTTTGGTTCACCTGATGGAGTGCGGATGTTGTCGGTTTATATCCAATATAAAATCTAGCCCCGTGGCCCGTAGAGGACTACCCCTTACAACCCTATATATCGTGATTCGATGTTTGACCACTCGCGTTTGCTTGTCGGGTTCATTATTGACCGGATCGCAATATTATATTGATGATCTCTAGTCTCTCGATATACGAATACGGTACGCTTAATATTCGAAGGAAATTTCGTGTTCGCCCTACAGTTAATTAATTATTCGTGTATATGCTCACACTAAACTTGATTTCCCTTAATAGAGAGCCAATCTGGTATTGTGGACGTAAGCCTGACTGGTTTAGGTACAAAAGTTGTCTTAAACTAATTAGCACTACCATTAGGCACTTATATTGATCAGTGTGGGTATATAAGTTCCCTACTTTTATTTCTTATGATTACGAATAGTCTACTAATAATAATTGGTCTGTACATTTTTTACCGACTTCAAAATAAGAGGTGATCAATTCTACACGTTTGTGTTTAATATCATTTGTTGTAAATATCTCAATACGTGTCGGTATTAAAGTAGGAATTACTTCTTAATTCTCTTACTAACGAATGTACTCGTAGTTGTGTTTTCAATGCCACTGCAATTATTGAATCTTACGTATTTTATTACTAGTATTCCCGTTATACCTTTCGGCAAAACTAAATTGTTTGTGTTAGGACTTAAGAGTAGGTTCACGTGTTAGTGTAGGTACTCTCCAGGATTTGAATTTGGAACCTTTTGATTGTAAGACTGATTCCTTATCCACTAAGCTCTTGACGCTGCAAGTTAGTCATCCTTTTAATTTCTGATAAAACGTGTAGAAATTTGTTTCTGCCTATCCCAATGAGTAAAAAGGCTCTCTAACATTACCTAACAAGTAAATGCATCCTGAACAAATTGTCGAAGAAGTTGTTAATGGATTAGTTGTATTTTGCTCTATGGTAGTATGAAATGTAATGTTCCATGTGGAATGTGGACATTATATTTCATAGTGCAATGTCGGTTTCGTCCAATTTTGCAATTTCTGGTAAACCGCGTAGAAAGATTTTGTCTCTACCTACTCCAATGAGAAATAAAGAGTAATTGAGTCTTAAATAAGTTGAATTTGATTATATTTTTTTCTAAACTAATATTATAAAGAGGTAAATTTTGTGAGTTTGTGTCATCGTAGGAAGTAATCTCTGGATCTACTGAACCGATTTCGTAAATTCTTTTACCTATAGAAAGCCACATTATCTGTGAATGTCATAGGCTGAATATCATCACGCTATATACTGCCCAAGGGAGCGGAGAAATAATCATAAATGTGAACAAATCCGTTAGATTCCCATACATTTTAAGAAAATTGATAAATTAAGGCCATAGGTATAATACATATGGGTTAAAAAGGTGTATTGGGTTTCGAAATACGCCATGGGCGAAGCCGAAGAGGGCCAGCTAGTATGTGACAAAAGTACCTACGAAATCGGACAAAACCGACATTGTAATGGTCAATGGAATAAATGAAAATGTAATGTCCACAAAGTCTCGATCACATGGTGACATCTAGTAATGTAAGAATGTCGAACTGCTTGTGCCACTGACATACTTGCGTTGTTCCAAACTCGTTTCGAAGTTATTTGGTAAATATATGTACCTATTGACTGTCTCAATGGCTTAGTGGTGGAGAGTGTTACAACTGCCTATCGGTCCCGGATTCAGTGCAAGGGAAATGCCTAACTGGATAACCTTACACTCTTGTTATTAAGACACGAGAGGGCATGCAGTTTAAGTCTGTTCGAGACCAACTTAACCACCCCCGATGAACAACACGGTTGGTATCCATGGGGATTTTCGCAGGAAAAAAAGGTCACAGGTTCGATTCTAGGCTCTTCCAAAGTATTAACGTACGGAATTTGGACAAACTGTACTGATGAAGTGAAATAGACTAGAACTATAGAACTCTGAATAATGTCTAGTCTGTGTAGTTGTAGTCTTGGTAAACCCTGTATTTCGTAGAAAAATATAGGGCGGGAAAATATGAAAGACACTTTTGATCATAAATTACTTGATAATAAGAGCTTTCCTATCGCTAAACATGAAATTGTTTGCTACCAGTGGGGCGAGCACGAAACACCTTTTGTTTGTGATATATACAACACTTTTATATTTCAAAGGGTTGTCAATTGCGTGTTTTACGCCCACATAACATGTAGGTATACGTAACTGATAGCAGAGTGCGACCCTATCGCTGTTTCTCGGCCTAGATTCCATATTTTCCGATTACCTAACAGAAAAACTCAATAACAATCAACCAGGGATTCGAACACAGTCCTCCATCGCACGCTAACTTATGCCACAAGATCAATAAAGTTTAAATTGTCTGACTTTATAACAAACCAGGAAATATTTTTATAGTGTTTTTGCTGTGATTATAAATGGTCTGTATCCATAATTGGCCAATAGACAAGAAAATATAACTTTTAAACAATTCATAGACAATTTAACGATATATTTAAATTGCGAAAGGTCACACCTCTCGAAATAAATACTGACCTTGATGACTAACCGACATGATATGCAAAGAAAGTTCACATAAACATATATCTAAAATACTATATACACAAATATATACATACCTTATAAGATAATAATCCAAGTAATCACTTTACACTTCACAAATCACATAACATTACATATTTTTATTTATAAATAATATAATAACATTAATAAGCTAAAAACACTATAAACCAACTCAACTACTCTGCTAACTTTGATACGTTCTGTCAAAAACTTGCACCACCGGTCTTCAATACCGGATTAGCATTATTCTCTTCTCTTTCTAACTTAACCAACTAAATACTGAACAAGAACGAGACGTTAATTCTCAGTCAACACCGTGGTTAAACTCCGCAGATAGAACCTTTTTGCACAGGTAAAAGTAACGGGTTTTTCTTAAGATGCGTGATGTGAGATGGGAGATACGAGGTCATCGGTGTTCGAATGAGACAAAAGATGTACTAGGTCACGTTTTAAAGGGTCCGTTGCATTCAGAGAAATGTTTAGATTTGAAGGGAACTGTGCGAGTGGCTAGTGCCATTGTCTTCTAATAAAGGCATTTTTTGGGTCAGTTGGAAGTTCGGACTGCGTAATTTAGAGGTGCGCCTGCGGTCATGTTGTAGGCCGGTTTTGTAGATCAGGCATTATTGACAAGCATACAAAAAGTTAAATTGTTTTGTGTATAAGTAAACACCGGATGTTGCATAAATGCATTATGTTAACTTATTTTTACCGGTTATTACAACATATTATTTTAACTTTTAACTTTATATTACTATATTCACCCCATTTGGTGTCAACGAGTCCTCAAAATTTCGGCGCCTTTTTTATTTGACTTGGACTTCTTTACCAGTATATGTGTTTTCTTCGTCCTACAATCTCAATTTCTTCAAGTAGCACGTGAAAAAGCATCTAACTAATAAGACCGTTTAGAATCTATAACCTTATCATCATTCTTGGGACTTCATATTTACCTCACATCAGGCCGATGTGAAGTCCCTACATAATATCTAAAAGAAGGGACTCAAGTTCGATCTCACATTGGAATCTAACAAAGTGGGACTTTCCTTCCCTCCATTTATTGTGATTTTGAAACTATAGCGAATTTAAAAAAAAATGTTAATTCTTTTGTTAAAATTTATTAATTTTTTTGGATTTATTCTTTTCACCCATCACCTATTGGCTGCACTCCACTAAATGGTAAGAAGGTAGGTCGTATTTTTCTTTGTTCTGTGGTCGTAATCAATCAAAGTCAGAAGTGCTACTGAAAAGCCTAAAATTTGGGACCCACATGTTCATGCATATTTTGCATTTTTCATGCATATTTTCATGTATATTTGGAGTTTTTATATTGTAATTTATTCTCTAATTATAAGCATATAAAAGTAGGTAGCTACTAATTGATTATCACAAGGACAATATTGATCATTAAAATAATTGCACAAAAAAAAAATATTCTCACAGAATCACGAATGGCATAATAGTTAAGTGGATATTATACTATTAGCAGTGCGCTAAGTGTTGCGGATTTGATTTCCACATGCAATTTAATATTTGTGCGAGTCTTCAAACACACGAAAATAAAAGTTTTGGATAGTAGGATGCTCCAGAAAATATGGGACATTATTCCCATGCCGTCGATCTCACCCTTCGCCTGAAGAATTAGGGACACTGAGCGCCTTAAGTCTGGAGGCTTCTGTGAACTATTTCATATTGCAAATTTATCACACCTAGAAAATATTTATCGTGAAAAATATCCTACATCTCAGTTGCGGCACCAGTAGCTACTAGATCCAATTTTGGATATCCGGAAACCTACTTAAAATGGTTTTTGTTTTGGATTTTCATACATCTGCTTATTCTGTAGTTTATCATCTTAGGGGTGAAATTTACCTTCATAGATATCAGAATGACAAAATTCATGATTTTGTAATGCTATCAGTTTAGGGTTTACGAATTAAGTTACGAATTAGTCAATAAATGAAACAGGGCAAGTTTAGACTTTTGAACCCTGTGCGTCAGAACCTCGTTTGTTATAATGCCAACTAGCAGGTGCATCGATTAGCAGGTGAGGTTGACTTGTGACTCAAAGGTGTTAGTAGGGTCCTGTACACCAGAGTTATTTTTTTAAGTAATTTTTATGTATACTTATTTTAACATACATAAATTCACGCCTATATCCCCGAAGAGGTAGGCAGAGGTGCTAGCACCCACATTTCGCCAGTTTATGTTTAGGTCCCAATGTAATAGGTGGCGAGCCTATCGCCATTTACTGGGCACTTATAAACCTGCGATAAATACACACATAACTTCGAAAAGCATCGAAAAATTCATTGGTGTGTGCCATGGTGAAATGAAAATGGTGGATTTTAAAATAACTTTACCCGACACGAACTTTGGGTCCGATTGCACCAATCGTGATAACGGGTGCACTGACAGAGCCTCACTACTCCGACAGTTAACAGATTCACACAAACTTTCCCACAGGCAGTTCAAAATTAAGCTAACACAATGCGCACGCATTCAAACAACGTTACGCATTAACACTGTTAACGCAATTGTTTAAGGTATTGCAAAAACGCAACAGTCCTTGTAACAAAATGGCCGCCATTGTCTTCGAAAAGTGTTAGTAAATTATTTCTTATAGTTTACATTTAACATGAAGTGCTATAGGGTTCCTTTGTTAAGAAAGTAAATGATTGATCTATAGAAGAATTGTTAGCGGCAAAAGTCTGTGATGATTGCACAGATTTCAAACTTAAAATTCGAATGAAAATTGTTTATTATATTGTAATGTAATGTAATGTCCCTAAATAAAAAAATAAAAAAATAAAATAAAATAATCGAAGTTTAAAGGTTAAAAAAAACCTACCTAGTTTAAATTTGAAAAATAAAAAGTTTGGAATATAAAATAAATTACTGACCTTTCATATTAGTTAGTTTTGCGTTCTTCAACCTCACTTTTAAACATGTGTAAGGTTCGAATGTATAATTGCTAATGACTATGCATTCCACGGAAGATGTGACTACTGATAGTCACAGTGTTCACCACTATGACTATCACTAGTATTTCCTATTCTCATTCCCTTCTCACCTAGCAACATGAGTGTATTTCTAATGATCCTTCGAAATTTGAAACGGTTACCGGGACCTACGAAGTGTATTTCTAAATAAATTTCGTAGGACCTAGTAACTGTTTAAGATTAGGTTAGGTTGTGTGCTTTCACAAAAAAAACAATTTAATTACTTACAAAAATACTCCTAAAGTTTGTTCAAACAATAAAATATGAAACAAATTGAATACATTCTTAGAAATATAAAATAGTTCTTGTAAAATTCTTGTATTTGGACATGCTTCAACATTATATTTCCGATCAAAGGTGCGTTATTAATCATTGGCGATTTATAATCGGTTAGTTATAGCATCATCAATTTGAATGGTGATTCAAAGTTGTCATTGACCTACAGAAGTCGATATCATCAAAATTAAAAATTTACCGTTTCGGTTTAACTGCACAATAATAGTGTAAGTAGTATGACTATTGACATACATACCTGAATCTCCTCTCGTCTTCATCCCTGAAAGAGTAGGTCGCAGAGTAGAGTGGTTCTTGTTTTCAACTTTTGAAAAACAGCTGCGATAACCTGATGATTTCTTATAAAATTAGTATTAAAACTCATTACCTACCTACCATTTCTCAAACTTAAAAGAAAATAATTTTATTATTCGATTTTCTTTGAGCCTGGCATTAAGTGGAGGATGAGGAAACCGATATCATTCATCTTTACTTTTTGAGTTTTCTAATAGGTATTACCCGTAAGAAGCTACATATGATAGTAGTTAGGTAGGCAGAAAAAAATTTCAAAGCGACTCAATTTGCAGTCAACAATTCTCAATAATTAAAATGAAAAAAATGTTACTCGAGTAAACTGTGAATAGTATGACATTGAATTAGTGCCATCTGGTGGTGAATATGTAAAGCATTTTCTTTTGCATTGCCTACAATATATTTATGGGGTTCTTCGATAGGCATTAGAAGGTTTTTACATGGTCGGCAGCGTGAGTTAGACACCCTTAGTGTTGCACACGACATAGGCCACGGTAACCGCTTCTCATCAGGTGGGCCGTGTGCTTATCTGGGAATTATCGCCTGAGAGAATACAATAAGCAATGTGTTGAATGGCTCGTGGCTAAGCGATGCAGAGCAGGTTGCAAGTAGTAGCATATTGTAAGGTTAAGCAATACTAGCTAGGTCAGTCTTGGGATAGGTGAGTATTCTTAACACATCAAGACGCATCCGTGTAGGAGAGCAAGTTTAGTCATCGTTGCCAGTGTTGTCATACGAACATCTATGGAATTCGCTGTTGGAATTTTATGCCTGAAACTAACCTGTTGAAACCCTAAGGCTCGGCGCAAACGGGCCACCGACCACGGCCACGGCCAGCAATAAGCAGCTAAAACGATTTTTCATACGTTTTCGAGTGCACCGCGTTCGAAGAATCTTCTTCTTCTTCTTCTTTTTCAACCTAGCGTTAATCCCAGTCGCTTTCACCTCGGAGTCTGGGGTCCGCTTTACCAGGCTTAGCTGGGGATTTGGCTGGAACTCGATATTTTCCGTGCCGCGTTCTAACAATATGTATGAAAAATCGTGTTAACTGCTTGTTGCGGGCCACTGGTGGCTGTGGACGGTGGCCTGTTTCCGCCGAGCCTTAAAAGTTTAATAAACTAGACTAACTACAGAACTTTACTGCCGCAAGAGGGTTGTATATAGATCTGATGACAGTCGCTTCTTGAAAGTGTCAAAGTGCCTAAGGCTGTTTTGTAGTTAGACTGAAGGTCGACTTCAACTGAGTTGCGATAAGGCTCAGATGAGTTCGGAGAATGATGTTGATTACCTGACAGAAAACAACACGCAATGTGCCACAATATAACTAACTATTACAAATATTATAAAACAAAATAATAATGATCATCATTGCGGCGATCTCAGGTCTTATAGCGCTGAGATATAAGTTGGCCCTTCAAACCCTGGCTGATCCGGACCATCTCCGGCTTCGAGACGACCCCCTAAAACCGCACGCCGACTAGGGTCTTCTGACGCCAGGG
Organism: Lithosia quadra; assembly: GCA_963576445.1. Classification (NCBI taxonomy): domain Eukaryota; kingdom Metazoa; phylum Arthropoda; class Insecta; order Lepidoptera; family Erebidae; genus Lithosia; species Lithosia quadra. The sequence goes on from OY754879.1 coordinate 17,022,228, forward strand.
TGTAAGGTGGCCCATAAAGCATTTCCCTCGCACCCCGGCTTGACCCGGGCCATCTCCGGATTTGAGATGGCCCCGTCGGGTTTGGGTCGAGACGACCCCCTCGGGTTTGGAAACCACGATGTCCCCGTCATGCCCCCCTATATGGGGTAAGGGTTGCTTCTGCTAGGGTGACAGGTGGAGCCTCATCCCTCAATCCACCGGTGTACCGACACGCAGGTGAGGTTGGCAAGGGTCCTGAAGACCTTTGTGTGGCACCATGCACCCTTCAACTTCCTCCAAGAAACTAATCAGTTCTTCATACTTACTTATAAGTGTAGGCAAATATCTTGAATAATAGTCGGAAAGTTCGCACATATTATGCACTATTCGGACCTAAGGATTTTTCTTTGTTCTGTGATTCGGACCAACGAATATAAGGACTGATCCACTAATGATGCGGGCCCTTGAGCTCATGATTGATATTATTATGATTGGTTTATTGGCATGCCTCAGGCGTCACGCCACGGAATACCACCAAAGACCTAAAAGCACTTTCTGGGCAGTTAATAATAAATATTCTACGACATTCTACACAGCGTTCACTAGACCCAACGTAAGCATAGTTTAACTAGCTTGTCTTATGGGTTCTAGAAGGAGGATAAACATACTTATATACTTTTTTAAATACATACCTATTATAAATAGTAACACCCCAATGCAAATAGACATACTTGTATTCTTGCATACAATTATTTGCACTGAGCGGGAATCGAACCCGCGTCCCCAACGTAGCAATCGAATGCACTCACTACTACTAAAGCACATTGTCAAAATTTGGCAGTCATTATACTTACTATTCTCATCGTCTCGTGATGCTACACAGGCCACCGATTACTACCAGCTCCTAAGAAGCGACTATAGCAAATGATAGTCTTGACAATTTGACATGGTAGGTACCTAATGTTTCTTTCAGGGTAATTAGGTATGTATTATGTAGGCATCTACTTAGACGCGCAAAAAAGTTGAATTGTTTTGAAAGTTTTTTAACAAGTACAGTCAGCGTCAAAAATAGATGATTAGACTTTTAAGCTTGAAATCTGTTCATCTAGTTTTGACGCTGAATGTACTGTTTTCCTGGTTGCATCCGTTAGTCCACTTACTCCTCCTTTTGGTTTAGCTTTTATGGGAGCTATACTACCGTCTGATCGCCCAACCCCTAGAGCAAATCCTGCGTCAGAGTATTGCCCGTTCATCAGCAGGCACCAGCTTGCTGTTAAGTTTGACTTGGACCTGAAGACATTGGCTGAGCCCCATATATATATCGTTCTATTTATTTAGGCATAATATATCTCAATCTACTAAATAAAACAAATTCTTATTCCTCATTATCTTTATTTACAACGTGCCCACAAAATTGAAATGAAGCACAAAATAATAGAAGATAGAAAATAGTCGGTGGGCTACGAGACAATAAATAAATAATATATACTATAAATTAGTTATTACAAAAACTAAAAACCCGACTGCGGTACCTTTAAAAATATACATTAGTATCCGTACCCTTTTTATCATTAATATCATTCAGACATAGAGTTGTGACGAGAATGAAACATAGACACAGAATATGCATACGTATATTGTAAACAGGGACGTCTATTCAAATCAGATTCACCCTTGTTTTTGATACTCCACAGTTGGGTAATATTTACTGCTGAATGTTCGTTCAAAAGCGTACTAAGAATAAGAATCATTTGACGAATATTTTTGTGTAGTAGTCATATCTTCGTTTCCTAAAGGCATAGTATTATTCCTTTTAATTTCAATATACATTGGTACATGAGTACGGAAACCTGAAACTGACATCTCTAATCGTTTTTTTCTATCGCTTTCTAGGTCTGAATTCAACCATCTATTAACGTTCCTGGAATTCTGATTGATACTCCTATAATGACCATTTATTTGTGGCACGTAAGTCCAAACGGTATTTGTTGTGACTTCGATATTTGCCTCAGTAGAATATGTCGTGGTTTTAATTGATTCATTCTTAAGTTTTATTTTTAACGTGCTAGGCTCTACTTGTGAATTTATAAGTTTACTTAAATTTAGTCTTCTCGTGTCAACTTTGTCATTTGAATTTATATCTTCTAATAACCTTGCTTGTTTAGTGAATCCTTCATAGTTTCTTCTACTTATGTCTTTCACATTTTCATTTATATTCTTATCAAAATCAATATAATAGTTTGGCACTTTTGCATCTGTGATGTCGAATTTAACTACAGACGATGGTTTAGGAGTGTTCCCATATTCCGTTGCTCCATCGAAGAAGTCAAATATTGTGGTAGCCTGAGTTGAAGACCTATGTGTTCTAGGAGTTACTGGGACATAACCAGAACTACCTACATGGTAGTCTTCAATTTTTGATGTTGAAAACTCTATAGGTGCTTTAGTTGTGTATGGATTTGTTTGTGTAAAGGGTGATAATGTTGTCGAGTTTATTTCATTAGTTTTATTCGATTTTTCATCATACAGTTTTACGTGTACTATCATTTGGGTATCTGGTTTAACAATACCTGACTGTTTATTTGGCTTGGTTTTATTTGATTTGGAATCTTTATTTATTAAGTTACTCAAATATTTTGGTCTCTTATACGGTGTGTAAATTCTTCTATAAGGAATGTTTGGTTTTCTTTTAAATTGTATTATTGGACGGTCAGTCGTTAGGTATATTTTATCTATTGGTAGAGTAGTAGTTAGTACTTCTTGTTTTTTAATTTGTGTATTAACTGGATACAGATTAAGCATGACACTAAATGATTTTGTAGTACTGATAGGCGGTGCTTCTGTTTGTTCTATCATATTAGAACTCTGGAATAATTTAGGATTTTGTTCAACATTTTCTTTACACTTGTTACCGGGACAATTTCTATCATCAAATGGAATTTGTCGGAACACTGGATATTCATTAGATTTTCTAATATTATTAGGATTTAACAATTGTGAGAATCTCCGAACGTCATCAGCCAGCAGATTCACGTCTCCTGGGTTTTCAGGTTTGAAATTGAAGAGTGGATCTGCTAAATGGTTCATATGAAATTGTTTGAGATTATTTGAACTGGCTGATTGCGAATCTATGTTGTGAGGGTCTGTACTTTTGCTGTCAAGCATAGGCTCTATGTAAAGACCCGTAAAAGCTATTTGTTTTTCTGAAGGATTTGCATGCATATCTCCCACTTTTGCATGAATAGTGTTCTCTAGATATTTAATGATTTGACGTATATTTTTTAATCTTTCTTCGTTACGAAACCGTTCAATCCAAGTCCTCGAACCATACTTTTTACTAAACGGTACTGGAGTAGGATGCCTATATTCGAAGTAGAAAGGTCTGGGACTCGTTCTTTTCACAAAATTGGGTTTGAATGAAGAACTTGTTGTCATTTTGGATATGGTTAAGTTAAATCGTTTTCCTTGATTAAGAAGTCCAGACATTTCTATTGTTGGATCTAGATAATTGTTCTCCTGTAATGCATTTATTAAAAGAGGCATTCGCTCAAAGTAGTCTTGGTCAAATCCGAAATAGCTTCGGTCAAGTTTATCGGCAAATGGTAGATTTTTATCAATACCAGGTGTTCTGTTTCTATCTTTCTTGATTTGTACTGAGCTCCATTCTACAGCAATTGCGTATTCGTAGATTAGTAGAATTACCTGAAACACATAAACATTAAGTTGCGTAATTTTCCATTTCCATATTTTTATTTATTTATTTATTTATTTATTTACACACAATCATACAAAGTAGTAGTACATAAAGTAGTAAGACGAGTACAGAGTTTTTTTTTCAGGTCAAGTTCTTGTGAAGTGAATTATTTTTATTGACTAGCCCATGCCCACGGCTTTGTCCCCGTGGACATTGGTATTCGCATTTTTTGACTATGTCTCCGGTTGTACTCAGCTGATTATGATCAAAATATATCAACAATACGTTAGATTTTAAGTCTTACGAATGTAGATCTTTCAAACAAAATAGGCATCAAAATCCGTTCGGTAGTTTTTGCAAGGGCAAACCAACAAACAGTCAAGAATTCCAAAAAAAAATGTTTTGTGCTCAGGATCGTTCATTAAAACATAAAATAAAATAAAAATATACCTGATACCTTAATATAATATAATATGCCTTATACCTTAAAAGTCATTGTTATGACAATGAGAATAAAAGGAACGTATAAATATAATATGTACCAACAGAAATAAAACAAAAGTGATACGTTAAATATCTGGTAAATCAAAAATGTTATTGGCTACATTCATATCATAATCAGCGTGATCCTCAGGCTTCCAATCACCATTCCGCCGTATCTCAAGGTAAATTGGTCGTCCTGCTGGCAGCATAGATTTCAACGTGTCTGAGTTAATTTTGTCATGAGATTTACTTTCACGGTTACATGGAGACACTGTTGACGTATCGTCATCGTAAATGGGTTTATTATACTTAATACTGCTTTCTATCTTCTCTACAGCATCAACATTTTTAGCCCATTCTTCTTGAAATTCATCCTCGTTTGTATTTTCAATATTTACTTGGTCCTCAAGTGCCGTTAAGGACTTTGCATCAGAATTTCGAAGAATTTCAATATGTGTTTCAGAAAGTTCAGACTTTTCAGTTTCAGATTTTGGTATTTTCACAATATGTCTCAGCAAACCTGTTTCTTTGTCATTCCTTGTTGTAAAATTTGAGTTACTAAAACCTTTGTCTTCAAAAATTGGTGATAAATTTGGCGCATTACCTTCAAAAGTTGTTGTTTTTGGAAGGTAAATTAGATCTGCCATTTTCCTCATGTTTATTTGATCCGTATCTGTATTTTTCACTACTGGATGGTAATTTTTTGATTTGAGTGACATTTTTTTCATATTGTTTTTTAATTCGTTTCGTTCAAATTTATTAGCCGTTAATATGATATTTTTCGTTTTAACCAATTCAAAACTGTGTACATCTAAGTCATCAAAATCGTTTACAGTTTTACGTGTAGTAGTGAGAATATAATCGTCATATTCCTTATCTTTGAACAAAGGTATTATTGGATGTTTATAGTTTGGTATGAGAGCTACAGAGTCCGGCAATCTTTCTGAACTTAGTGAAGCTTCAATAGAAGTTAACTTTATTGGTACAATTAATTCTGTAGCTGCTTTTTGTCTTTCAACATCAAGGTCAGTAATTATTGGCTTATCTGATAAATTATTATTTGTGCTTACTTCATACTTTGTATCTTTGATGTCGAGTTGCTCATACATTGGTATATTTTCTAAAGTACTTATAGGCGATTGTAATCTATTACTTTCGACATATTGATTACTTTTTACTTCAATAGGGGGTTTTTCGACTATGTTACTAATAGTAGCATGAGTAAGAGTTTCGGTTGGTGTATTGGTTGATGAAACATAAATGGATTGTGTTATCATTTCTAGATCTATACTTGGATTACTGGTAGATATTGAGGGGAGGTTCTTTAATTCCTCCTTTATTGTTTGTAGATCCATTGTACTTTCTGTCTCTTTCTGGGTTGTTATAATTTTGATTTTCGTGGGATCTTTTATACATTCAGGACTCTCTTTTAGTTTTGTAGCATATGGTGTTGTTGATTTTAAACTTATTGTTTCTTTTATATTTTTGCCGTGTGATTTCATTTTTTTCTCAGACAAATTGTTATCTTGATCTTTATTAGTTGTCATTGGAATAATCTCTTTTATGCTCTGAATTAATTTGTTTAACATCAATCCCATATCTTTTGGACATTTGCATTGACCTATATTTTTATCTAGTTTTTGGTTTTCAAATTTTGAATATGGTACCTTATTAGCTATGGGCTCTGTGTTAGTTGATAAGTTTTTTAACAATATCCTATTATTTATTTTGTGAGTGGGTTTTCGTACTTTACTTGGCTTACTCATATTTACTGTCTTACGGGTGGTAGCAGTATTTAAGGGGTCTTCAGTGTGACCATAATCAGTCTTTAGTGGTGGACTGGACTTAGAATAATTTACTTTTTCACTGATCATTTTATTAAAGTAATCTAACATTCTTTTGTAGTTTCTTATTTTCCTTATTCTACTTAGGTAATCTGAAAAACCAGATGGCGGTCTTGTGTACACTAAAGGTGAACTTCTATAATCCACAGTATATACTTTTGAAGATGGTATTTTTAATCGGTTTTTGGTATTAGAAAATACATCTCTTTGAAAATAGTTTTCTGTTTCATTCTTTCCTTCGTATGGAGTACTTGTGGAGTAATCTTCGATTATTTTCTCCAAGTATCTGTTTTTGTTCAAGGCTTTTATTAATATCGGTAAAAGTTTGAGAGTAGTTCTGTCAAATTTCTTGTCAAATTTCAAATCAGATTGTGTCAGGACACTTTCGTTCATCAATCCGAGCCAATTTGGTTTCACAGTTATTTTTTTATTCACATTTGAAACTGAGTTTATGCTATATTCGTACACCAGTATGACGCTCTGAAAATAGAAAAAAAAATATATTAGAAGTTGGATTAATAATAACAACAAATTACATGCAATCAGCTAGTGAAATTCTAAAATATTGAGGAGGTACAGTCAGTGACAAGCGCTGTAGAGTAGGTACTAACAAACTAAAATAATATAGGTAAGTAATTAATGTAGGTAGATATAAGTTTTTTATGTTTCTTGGAAGTTACTATATCTTGTGTTTGGTTTATTAATTTATTTAAGGGTTAGAGTTAATGTATTTTTCGTAATATTTTCTATTAGCTACCTTCGACAACTACCTTTATCATAAGAAATAAGCTTGTGTTATGTTAGCAACTTACCTATTTGGCTAAGTAATAGATATAGATACACTTTTAAGAATATTAATGACATTAATATCACAATTAGAACACACAATCAAGAGACAATTAAACTTACCTGCATGTTATATTACAAGACAAAGCGATGTTATGCACGGAAAAATAATATAAACATACACGCACATCTAATTAGTCAAAATTAATTAATATGTTTATTATTTAAATAACGTTGTTATATCTAGTTAGTATAATATTGCATCTGTATCAATTGAATTAACTTTGTTGTCCTAACTTGTAGTATCTAAGTTGAAACACCAATAATAGTAACCCCTGTAACTACCAAACCAGTTCAGCTGATTTCATGGATCTGCTCAGTTTGGATGAAGTAAAAATCTATACCGAAAAGTTTTTCACTTAACCCAACAACTGAACATCTACTCAAACATATTCCATATAGTTGACAAATTAACAAAAAAAACCTTTCACTAAAACGATAAGATGCTGACGTCACGGTGGATGATCAGTGCGCGGGCGTAATGAAGAAAGCAGAAAGTATGCACAATGTACTAGCTCTACATTGTTTTACACATCTAGTTTGTACTAAAACATGTGAATTTGAATGTTATAGTGTAGCTGTTCAAAAGGCTTTTAAAACAGAGCTCAGCCTTAGAGAAGTTAAACAAATGGAATGTATGAAAGAGGACATGGCAAAGAAAGAAGTGACAGACGAAAAATGATGTATTTCGGAGGATGAGATGTTGCACCGTCCACAAAATATGATTTGGTACGCAGGCTGATGATAAGAGTAGCCATGTTCAATAAGTAGGTAGAACTAACTATGCTCTTAACTAAAATTGTTGGTGAAGGCCTAGTATCACGCGCTGCCGAAATAGAAAAAAATTGATTAATAAGTATGATGTGTGAAAAACATTGCATTCATAATTTTGTCCTAAATGAGTCTAAATTTGAATAATTGTGTCTGTAAGTCATAAATTATTAACAGACCTATATGATTCTGATTTGCATAATTTTAAAAGGTAAGTTTTGCAGGTTATTGTTGAAGTCTGATAGGAATAAATAGAAAATAATGACTTGTTCCGCAAACCCCAAAACTGCAGGAGGACGTCAAGGATCCGATTCGTGACTCATTCTCTTTCAGCAGCGTATCAAAGCCATGGTTATAATCCATCGGTTATATACCTAAATTGCTATGCAAACTACCTATATAATTTTACATAACAGAAATTATTCATATACTGCGGCTATTAGGGTTAAATTGAGGAAAAATTACGATGTATCGTCACTGAATTTCAAAGATTCCTGAATCTCTTTTCTCAATAGAGCTCCAAGAATGAGCGCAATATATAGTCAATTTATTCAAATCTAAACAACTCCGCGTGCCAAATAAAAAGGAAGCGAATAGCTAATGACATGTAGTGACTGTTTACAAAATAAATACTCGTAGAAAAAGCAACAACGCAATTATGTATACAGGCACATCGTGTTTGCAAATTGTGATTGCCTCTGACGTCACAATGATAGATTTTTTTATTCTTTATCGGATAAACAAATGACATCACAATAAAAATACTTAAGATATTTGAACGATAACTTAATAATCGTGAAATCTAGGGCATTTGTAATAAATAAAATATGTATAATAAAAAATAGAGTTGATTTCAAACTCCAATAAGAAATTAAAAATAACTGAATTATAAATTGAAATCAAAAGACCAAAATCTCCATAAGATTTTTTTGATGAAGTCAGCAAACAGAATACTTATAATTCAAGTGAGTCAATGACATTGCTGATGAGTGAATAATTTCTCATAAAAATTATCATTGCTTTTCTTTGCCACGCACCATTGAAGTTTATAATTACCTCAAACGCCAAGAATGGCACGCTGTAAGTCAAAACGAAAGTCCAGGGTCACAATATTTCTTTCATAAATAAGAAACGAAAATGTCACTAAAATGTATTGTGTCTCATGTTCTGAATTGAAGACGGCTGACTACAATATTTTCTAGCCGATTAGTTACATCACTGTACCGCGAGAGAGTAATTTGGCTGCGAGTTCGAGGTTGCATGATCAAAGAATACTTCAGTAAGAAATTTGCGGTTGTTTTTTTGATAGCAATGAATTAGAAAGAGGAAAGCAAGGAAAGGGAAGTCATAATATTCAATAGACATGTATTAATATGGAACAACTATAGAAAACATTTCGTGCAATGATCATAAATAAATTTAACGATTATGTATTTATTCCAAAGAAAAGTATTAATAAGTATGTTTACCGTATTGGATGTCATTCTCAATTTTTTATGGATATTTTTATATTTCCTTCAGAACTAACTTTCTCGGTATTAAATTCAATCAACAGTAAGATGAGTATTAAGAAAAGTGAGATGAGTGAGATGAGAAATTTGATTTCAATAATGTATCTAAGTACATGCTAATAATAATTATTCTATATTTCTAATCTATTATCTACTTTTGTATCTTAGCGACTGTTATTGTTAAGCATAGCACAGATATAAACCTCCGTGGTTTCTTATGTTGCTAACACTAATAATGTAATTTTTTGCTAAAAATGTAAAGAAAAAAATGAAAAAAATAAAATATTCGTGATGAAAGTAGTCATGAAATACTTTAAAAAAACTGCACTTTTAGAATCATACCGTAAAACTACCTGACATTTTCAGTGAATTAAAATTGAATAAATAAAAAAAATGCTAATATTCTATTATTTTGAGAATTTATCTCATTAAAGCAAATTTCTCTAAATGGTTTTGAATTTTTTTTTAATAAATTGAAGTCAATGCCAGGTTTAGGCTGTAAAGAGGACTCACTAATTACATACATTCGTATGATAAAGATCTGCTACCGAACATTTTTTATTCGAAGACTACTGGCTAAAAGCGTGAAGATGATGACAGTATAGGTATTATCGTAAATTTTTTAGTAGTAAACTTATTGAATCAGTAATAAACAGTACGTCTGCTGGACCTCGGAACTTAATAATTAAAGGCCAACCAGAGCCTACCAGTCATTGAATTGGTCATCTCCTCTATGCTACCAGTCTACCATGACTTTTCGTTGATTAAACCGCAGCCGTAATAAATCATGGAGCGATCTCCTGTCAAATTAACTTCGACGCTCGACACGCACTTTTTGAATTACCGCTAATTTCAAAAAATGGCCCGCGTGAGAGTTCTTTATTTAAACATTTTTTCATTTTCATCCTCATCGGCCAGTTCTCGAAACTTTTTGTGTGACCTGGATAACTGCTTTGTATTGCGTTCCAACTAGGGGTGGTAGAACTCCTTCGTGAATAGACACGCATTGGTAATTGCCTGCTATTACCTGGTTGTGTTTTGATTACAGCAAGTGGTTTGAAAATTAAGTTGACTCATATTTATATTTTTTTCTTTACGATTGTTATGTACTCTTACGAATTCATTTATTCAAAGACTGTAACGGTCAGCTTATCCCATAATTCAAATATACCTAGCTCACCACTAATTAATATTGTTCTAAGATATTATCAAAAATGAAAAAAAAAAACATACCCACTTAATAAATTATATGGATCAATTACTGGTCGCTACAGAAAAATAATTAACAATTCCATATCTTTTACAATACCAACCATGACAAGTATAACTAAATTAAAAAGAATTAGATAAATTAATATGTATAAGCTTAAAACATATTTAAGTAAAAAAGTAATTGCATTTTTTACTAAATAAACATAAATAAATACTAATTTACTACGTAATTAACACTGCCTCGTTAGCGCTGAGGTAAGTGCAGTCACTGTGTCCGTAGTTTGGCATAAGATAAGATGTTATAGGAATACCATTACAAGTATAGTGTTTAGTAACACAACTCGTTGGTGTTTTCGGGAGCATACGAGAAGACAACCTTGAGGTCGGATTCCGTAGAATGGTGTTCATAAAACGTGTGTGAAATATAACTTTTGAAAAAAGAAATTAAAATTCGAAAATCTAATTGTAAACGAAGCAATTATAAGTGATTTAATAGTTTTTAGTGTCATGGAAACTAGGCAGGTTTTATTTTGAGAAGTCATAATATACGGAATACCACAATCATAATACACATAATCTTCACGTGTTTCTTTCTCATCGAATTGGAATTACACAATTTGAAAACGCCGTGTTACAGAATCAGGCCCATTCGGAATTTCTATCCAGCCTTAGTTAGAAAAAGGGATGGATGCAGGCTGTCGAACTAATTTCGTTGCCTTGTTCATTAGTAATGTTTGAAAGCTACTAACTGTTACTTATTATGTTCAAAATATATTAATCATAAGTTAATATATAATAAAATCAAACATAAATTATAACTATATATGAAACATAATAAATATAGGTGTAGATATATACCTATTATCTTGTGGGAATGTATCTACACATATTTTAAGGTGAAACAAGAGAATCATACTTGATTTGGTCAAAAGTTGATGTGAGAATTAATTATTGAACTAAGCGATTTATGTTATTATTTATATTGTTTCAGAAATTCAGCTGCTTTTCCATATGACCATGGCTACTGACAAGCAATCGAAATAATATTGGGAACAGTATAGGCATTAGACATCAACGAGTGTAGGTACGTGAATAATTAAATTATCTGGAAACAATCGAGACAAACTTACTAAATGGTTTCAATAAATATATACTTAGATAGATTTTTTTTTAATTACAATGTTTCTTTGAATAAGCCAAATTTTTAAAGGACTTAAAATTTGAAATGATCGAAAATTTTCTTTATTGTAAAGACTACGTGTTTTAAAAAAGCTGAATATTAATCATCAAAAAAACATCACTACAAAACATGAATAAAACACACAACATTAGATACTAACTAAATACTATCTAAGTAAACTAACTAAATACTAACTAACTAAATAAATAAAAAACTAAAATTACATAAAATTCAAAATAAAACTCACAACAACAACGGTAACTGTGATCGCTGTAGAAATAGCAGCACAGGCACATCCTTGCCTTATCTGTCTTTTTCTGGATGACCTTAGAAAATCGGCTGTTCTCGCATCAATAGTCCTGTAGAGACCGAACTGACGTATCCGAGAGGTCGTGGACGAGACCGAGCCCTCACTAGACATGATTCACATCACATCACTACTGTTTGTAACGCGTGCCCGCTGTGTCCGCGCTTGAAAATGTGGCGGATTCTTTGTTGTGTGCCAATGTGTTTTCCTTTTAGTGAAGGGGTGGGGGCTTTCATTTTGAAGTCGAATGTCGATAAGTCATTATACGTTATTTAGATATATTTAGATTTTATCGAGGTTGGCGTTAGTGTTTACAGTTTTATAAGTGTTGTTTTTTTTACTTGAAAATCGTAGGTACTTCATCAATTTGTGAGTGCACAAATAATTTTTTACAGGTGTTTTACACTATACGTTTTTTTTTTGTACATTATCACTATTATATCTCTTTAATAATCTTAGTAACTTTATTGATGTACTTATTGTTTGGTTTACAATTAAGAATTAAGTAAAATTTTAATCAAATATATTTATATTATGTTTACTCGCAGTGTTATCTGAACTCCCTCAGTTACTATCGAGGTATAAGTACTTAGCATCAGGCACTAAAAATTCAAAATGGAGTAAATAAATATCTTAAATATAGGATAAATAAATATCCTAATATACAACGTAACGGTGAAGAGTCCGAATTATCTGATAAGTAACTCAGAGCTTTGCTAAATTAAAAGTAGCAGCAGTAGCATATTATCGTTAAGCAAAATTAGTAAAACCCCACAAAGCTCATTAAATCTGGGCACTACTGCCATAGTCCTAAAATAAAAAAATAAAAATTAGGGAAATATATATCCCTAGCGACTACACTACAGGGTTCTTCAAGAAGGGCATTAGAAGGTTTTTATAGATTCGACAGCGCGGGTGTGATGTTGCACACATCCATCGGTCATGGTGACCGCTACACATCAGGTGGGCCGTGTGCTTGTCTGCAACCTATGTGGTAAATAAATAAAATATATATATTAAAGAATAGCTGATATGACTAAGAATACATACTATTTGACCCAGAGTATAAGTTTTGCCTGAATCTCACTATGCAACTTCCGTATGTAATTGAATTTAAGAACCAATTGTATATCGATAAAATTAATATAACAAAAATTGATAGCATAGCACGAAAACATCGATGTGTGTTACATCCCATCACTAAACATCGCGATGCGTGGACGCGACGCATGAGAGCGTACCGACCACCGCTCCCAAACAGCTAAACATTACACGCCGGTGAAAATTACAATTACATGTAATTTATTCACAACACTACACTGTATACATATAAAGGTATATTATCTACCTCATAAAATTATAAACTAGCTAAGTATGTCCTTACATTGAAGATATTAAAAAAAATGAGTTATGTCGTATGAACGATTCTAAACTTTATAGGTGTAGGTTTAAGGAGGCCCCCTTTGAGATGCGCATCAACGCTCACCTTCACTGCTCGAGTTTCCCGCCCTGCCTAGCCAAATTTGGAAGGAACCTGTTAATGTAGCCTTAGATACTCGTTCTAAAACAGAACTTACTGCAGTTCTCGACAGGCCAAGGTCTTTCAGAAAGAAGTAAAAAAAAATCTCGTAAGCCGCATCAAAAATCACGTAATGAATTTTGATGCGGTTTTTTTTAAAGATCTTGGTCAGATTTAAGATTGGTTGAGTAGAAACGGAGATATTATTTTATAAAACTGACCACGCGGGAGAAGCCGTAGGTATAGCCTTGTATACACATAACTATGTATGTAGTTACATCTTAAGGTTATTAACCAAGCAATTTTTATTTGTTTTATGTGTCCCAGTCTCGAAAATTGCTCGGATCATTAGCGTAATTTTACGGTAGAGAGTAGTTTTTTGTTGTGACGTACATGGTTATTGCGTCATTAATGGTGGCCACTAAAAATTAATTTATAATTAAAAGCATTAATCTGTTTTTGGATGGATATTGCAGTATTATAATGTTAAATTACTATTTTAACTGGCGTTGTTAAAACTTTATATTGTAGATGGTAGCTATGTTGGTAAGATTTTATACGTTCTTGTCCTATAAGATTGGAATGTCTGTTTGTGATACTAAAATAACCGCTTTTTACTGTGTGCTATGTCTGTCTGTTTGTGCCGATTAATCTCTGAAATGGCTACACCGATTTTGACGGGACGATTCGAGCGAAACGACTAGAGTCGTAGGTATGTAATTAGTATGCCATCAAGTTTGTCTCCAGACTGTTTAAATCGGAGTTCACCAATTTAACTTTTTTTATATCACGTAGGTGGCAGACAAGCACAAGGCCCACCTGATGGGAAGCAGTCACCGTGGCCTATGAATGTATGCAACACCGAGAGCGTCACCCACGCGCTGCCGACCCTGAAGGGAAAGGGCGGGGGTAGGAAAGCGTGGGGAGGCTAGGAGCTAGAAAGGGGTGGGGAGAAGGAGGGGTACAATGAGCTATTGCTACCCTACTTACCTTACTTAATTACAATGTTAGTTTAGTTTATTTTAATATCCGCGGTAGCCTAGTGGTCTGGGTAATGGACTGCTGGGGTTCGATCCCAGGTTCACCATGGCACACACCAAAGACTTTTCGATGCTTTTCGAAGTTATGTGTGTATTTATCACAGGTTTATAAGTGCCCGGTTAATGGCAATAGGCTCGCCACCTATTACATTGGGACCTAAACATAAACTGGCGAAATGTGGGTGTTAGCACCTCTGCCTACCCCTTCGGGGATATAGGCGTGAGTTTATGTTATGTTATGTTACGTCCGTGATCACGACACTTGCAACAGCGTTGAAATATCAAATACGTACTCAAAATAACAAAGAAACATGTTAAGTAAGTAAGTCCGACTGGGGTAGTACCTCCGTCCTACAGAAGACCGCGGCCATAATAACCACCGTGTTGCGTTCCCACCGGTAAGTAGGGTAGCCAGAGCTCCCTGTAGCCCTCCTCCCCCACCCCTTCCTAGCCTCCTCATCCTTTCATATACCCGCCTTTTCCCTTCAGGGTTAGCAGCGCGTGGGTGACGTCCTTAGAGTTACACACGTCCATAGGCCACGGTGACCGCTTCCCATCAGGTGGGTCGTGTGCTTGTCGGTCTTGTCACCTACGTGGTATAAAAAAAGTATCCCATCAACTATTCTAATATTTTCCAAGATGACGAACGTTCATACAAACTTTCATTCCCTATTAAAAATTTGCAGGTTTTTTTTTAAAGTAACCTATAACCTTACCTAAGCTTAAGTCCATCTCTATAACAAATTTCATCAAAATCGGTTGTGTGATTTAGGCGTGAAAGTGTATCAGACAGATTGATATACAGACAAACAGAGTTACTTTCACATTCGTAAATATGGATATTCAGATTGAGTTTTTCAATATTTACTAGTTAATAGATTTTTGTTACGTGTGTACATATGAATCTAAACATGCGATCATTAATTAGATAATAAACGTCCAATTGATTTAATTGTATGCTTGGGGACTTAATTATAACAATACCTACTTGAGTTACTGAAAGTTACTGAAAATCAAATACGTTTTACCAGTTAGCGATGATGCGGAGGAATTTTATGGCACCATGTAAATATTTATTTTGTTTAGTTTTTATTTTAAAGTAAATATTATTTAATTTTCATTGTATTTTCATCACAGTAAATAATATTCACAATAAGTAGTCTAAAAAAATTCTACAATTTTCACGAATATTTTTCGAGATAATTGGAACATAATAATTTTATTGTAATAAGTGAAATCATTTAATTAAGTATTTAATTAAGTAATGATTTATTATTATATATCTTAATATATATAAATCTCGTGTCACAATGTTTGTCCTCAATGGACTCCTAAACCACTTAACCGATTATAATAAAATTCGCACACCATGTGCAGTTCGATCTAACTTGAGGGATAGGATAGTTTTTGAAACGGATTTCGACATCCACGCGGGCGGAGCCGCGGGCAACAGCTAGTATGAGTTATAAGTAATGACTTATTTCATTGTGTACTTATAAAGTGGGCCTTAGTAACTTTTTGTAAAGCGCCTGACATAAAACTGGTGATAAGCATCAGTCGTGGTATTGCTATAAGATTCTATGGTATCTAGGGTAACTTAAGGATTTATAATGATACAGTTTTTACAAGGCCCGGTAACAGAATACGGATGCGAATTGAGTGTCAATTCTCGTGATAAAATTATATTTTAAATTCTGTTCCGATCTTACTGCATGTAGCACACGTTGCATGTAGTTTTTTTTAATACTACGTAGGTGGCAGACAAGCACAAGGCCCACCTGATGGGAAGCGGTCACCGTGGCCTATCAACGTGTGCAACACTAAGGGTCTCACACACGCGCTGCCTACCCCGAAGGAAAAGGAGGAGAGCTGGGAAGGGGTGGGGAGGCTAGGAAGGGGAGGGGGAGGAGGGGTACAGTGAGCTCTGGCTACCCTACTTACCGGCGGAAACACAACACGATGGTTATTATGGCCGCGGTCTTCTGTAGGGCGGAGGTACTACCCCAGTCGGACAGCTCATTTCGGACGGGAGATACCGTCGTGTCCTACCTCCTTTAATTAGTTTTTTTTTAGATTTACAACTATCTCCTTAACGACTAGTTCAGTGGCAGACTAATTCTAAATGTCTATTAGGTATAATGATTAAGTAACTATTTTCATTATGAGCTTTAACGTTTCAATCAATCAATCAAGATTAAGTAATGAATAATGAAAACAAAATACTGTTTTCACTATAATTATGTAACAATGTAGAGTACTTACAAATGTTCATAAATTACCATTTTCCTGCAGAGAAAATAATAATTTATGATGTGTTTCGTGCTTCAATAAGTTTCTATCTGTTTTATGAGAAGATTTATGGCTAACAAGATGGCAGGCAGCAAAAAATGGGCGAGAATAACCACTCGCTTACTCAATATATTCATACATATATACATACAAATCACGCCTTTTTTCCATGGGGTAGGCAGGCAATATATTCAGATACTAAGAATTATAAATATATACTTACAATTTCCGTATTCGTTCGGGAAACTTACTTAAAAATCTTAGACTTTGACAATATTTACCAATCCTGGGTCTCGATTCTGTTAAAGGCAAACCACTGTTATGCCACTGACACTCAGAAAAATGCTATTTAATTGTAGACTTTACCGTTACACAGTTAAAGTCTAAAATCAAATGAAAAGGATACATTAAACTTTTTCATTCGCTCTGCAAAATATTTAATTTTAGACTTTAAACTGATTACAGTAAAGTCCAAAATTAAATGGCATTTTTTTGAAGTGTCTTGACAGTGGCTGGTTTTAACAGAATCGAGGCCCTGGTTGTATTCAAAGCTTGAACTTTATAACCTGCACCTAAGGCTATAAGGTTGCGAAGTTCTCGATGTGACCCTTTACACCTAAATACTTTTAGAATACAAGCGTTTATAGACCATTCTCCAAAAAAGTATAGTTTCTGCACTCCTTTTTTTCTATCTGACTGTGTAGTATTAAAAAATGTTGGAGTCGAACCGACTCAAACCATTATGTATTTCCGATAATAAACCTATTTACTGGATCTGTTCCCGTAGCCCGTAGCAGGTCATGGCCATAAGTCGTCAATTTCTGGAAAATGCTAGGCGCTCTCCCCACATGAGACGCTCTCGTTTGACATAAGCTTTCAACTCATCGGTTTGATTCATAATAGATTGACAAGTTACTCAGCTGGCCATCATCTAACAGGACATTGGGGTTATATTTGTGTAGGTTTTCTTCCTTACAACCTCTAAGAACCATGCAGTTGTTGTTGAAGTTGCTTCACGACATATAACGCTATTCTTACAGCAAAAGGAATAATAAAACTTCATGATAATTTCTTACATTTTTTTATTAAAAAAAAATATTTTACAATCTTATAACGAAGAATTAGTTAAGGGCAGTGATTCCGCGTTTCAATTTGAGTATTACCGTTACACTAGTTACTAATATTATAGAAACAAACATACTAACAAACAAAAATATATTGCGACTTTAAGTACATTACAGCACTTGGTTTGGTATCACAATTTATGGCAACTTATTCAATACCTGCTTACACCGAACATTACAGAATATATTGCACTGTATCTTAAGGTGGATTATCACTGATAGCATTCGAGTGTAATGTAATAATTCAATACTCCATTACAGACACACATAAAAACCCATCGAATTTGTGTATTTTTTGAAAAAAAAAAGGCATGTTATGGCATTCGAAACTGGGTATGTAAAGATAGAAGCAAATGTCTTCCACAGGTATGTACAATTTTTTGTTCGATGTGCCCTAGTTACCATACTTTGATCTGTGGTTGACTGATTCATATTGCCTTAATCCCCGCCAATTGTATATTAATATGTCAACACCAAAGATCAAAACGTGCTGACTTACAAGTATACGTTTTTTATCACAAATTACGTGCAAAGTACCTAAGTAACAAAGTATCGCACAAACTGCAGACGTTACAAGGTATTACAACGTTACAGTGCGCAATAACTTATATTGCTGAGGAATCTGTATTACATTACACTTGAATGCTCCTGGTGAACTCTTACCTTTAAAAATAAACTATCATTGTTTACTTTATTCATAACTTTCGCAACTTATATTTACATGAATGATTTTTAAACGGTCAAATTATCCGAAAATTTTTAATGGCACCAACGAATACGGTAAGATAAATTATACCTCTAATTATTGAAAAGCATCAATAAAATTACTATCACACTAAACAGATATAAGAATAATATCAGCCCAAAAAACGGGCCTTACTTGTTTGAATGATATTCGTTTAAAATCATCTTTTTTTTTCCTTTGGGTTAAAGGAATTCGGTGTAACAGGTTATCTTAAACTAATTCGCCTAAAAGACAAACGGTACTAGTGGTCGATCGTAGAAATATCCTTTATCTTCAACGAAAGGAGGCCGAGTCGTAAACACGGTTATTGTGCTCTTAGGGGGAATATAAATAGGGGGTTGGGTAGGACTTCGAGTTGTTTGAGGGGGAATGTAGACCGGCCTTTGTGTAGTTGGGAAAGTGAATGGTACTTTTGGTACGGGATAGTCGTAACCTGTGGTTTTAAGTGAGGGAGGCTGTGTTGGAGGGGGAGGTGGAGGTGGCGGTCTTGTCGGTGGCGGTGTTGGTGGTCTCGTGGGAGGAGGAGGTGGCGGCGGCGGTCTTGTTGGTGGCGGTGTTGGTGGTCTCGTTGGTGGAGGAGGAGGCGGTGGTGGTCTAGTTGGTGGTGGCGTTGGTGGTGGTGGAGGTAAATAAGTAGGTGGTCTGGTTGGTGGTGGAGGTGGTGGCGGTGGTCTGGTTGGTGGGGGTGTTGGTGGCCTAGTGGGAGGTGGGGGCGGTCTAGTTGGTGGTGGTGTTGGTGGCGGTGGGGGAAGATAAGTTGCTGGTCTCGTTGGAGGTGGAGGTGGGGGTGGAGGTCTAGTTGGTGGGGGAGTTGGCGGTCTAGTTGGTGGTGGTGGTGGTGGTCTAGTTGGGTATGTGAAGGGTATACCTGGGGTGGGGTACGTATAGCCAGTGGTTCTAAAGGATTCTACAATAGTGCTATATGTAGGGGGCCTGGTGGTTGGAGGAGGTGGTGGCCTTCTTGTAGTTGGTGGTGGTGGAGGTCTTCTAGTTGTTGTTGGTGGTGGCGGAGGTGGTCTAGTTGTTGGTGGAGGTGGTGGTGGTGGTGGCCTTGTTGGCGGTGGGGTTGGTGGAGGTGGAGGTAAATAGGTTGGTGGTCTTGTTGGTGGTGGAGGCGGTGGTGGCGGTCTTGTTGGTGGTGGTGTTGGTGGTCTTGTTGGTGGTGGAGGAGGTGGCGGAGGTCTTGTTGGTGGTGGTGTTGGTGGTGGTGGAGGTAAATATGTTGCTGGCCTTGTTGGTGGTGGCGGAGGAGGTGGCGGAGGTCTTCTTGTAGTAGTTGGGTACGTGAAAGGTACGACCGGGGTGGGGTATGTATAACCAGTTGTTCTGATATTTTCGTAAATAGTGCTATACGTTGGAGGTCTGGTTGTTCTAAATGTTGGTGGTGGTAAGGTTGGTCTTCTGGTTGTTGGTGGAGGCGGTGGTGGTGGAGTTCGCCTAGTCGTAGGTGGAGGAGGGGGTGGTGGTGGTGGTCGTCTAGTTGTTGGTGGAGGAGGTCTTCTAGTGGTTGGCGGAGGAGGTGGTGGCGGTGGCCTAGTTGGGAATGTGAAAGGTATCGCTGGAGTTGGATAGGTGTAACCAGTTGTTCTAAAATTATTTAGGATTGTGCTATAAGTGGGAGGTGCCCTTGTAGTTGGTGGTCTTGTTGGTGGTGGTGGTGGTGGCGGTGGAGGGCGTCTTGTAGGTGGTGGTGTTGGTGGAGGTGGGGGTAAATAGGTTGGTGGTCTCGTTGGTGGTGGAGGGGGAGGTGGTGGTCTAGTCGGCGGTGGAGTTGGTGGCCTAGTTGGTGGAGGTGGTGGTGGTGGGGGTCTTGTTGGTGGTGGTGTTGGTGGAGGTGGAGGTAAATAAGTTGGTGGTCTTGTTGGCGGAGGAGGTGGTGGTGGTGGTCTAGTCGGAGGTGGTGTTGGTGGTCTAGTTGGAGGTGGTGGCGGTGGCCTAGTTGGGAATGTGAAAGGTATCGCTGGAGTTGGATAGGTGTAACCAGTTGTTCTAAAATTATTTAGGATTGTGCTATAAGTGGGAGGTGCCCTTGTAGTTGGTGGTCTTGTTGGTGGTGGTGGTGGCGGTGGAGGGCGTCTTGTAGGTGGTGGTGTTGGTGGAGGTGGGGGTAAATAGGTTGGTGGTTTTGTTGGTGGTGGAGGGGGAGGTGGTGGTCTAGTCGGCGGTGGAGTTGGTGGCCTAGTTGGTGGAGGTGGTGGTGGTGGGGGTCTTGTTGGTGGTGGAGTCGGTGGTGGTGGGGGCAAATAAGTTGGTGGTCTTGTTGGCGGAGGTGGTGGTGGTGGAGGTCTGGTTGGTGGGGGAGTTGGTGGTCTGGTTGGCGGCGGTGGTGGTGGTCTAGTTGGGTATGTGAAGGGTATACCTGGGGTGGGGTACGTATAGCCCGTTGTTCTGAAGGATTCTATGATAGTGCTATAAGTTGGAGGCCTAGTGGTTGGTGGCCTTCTTGTCGTTGGCGGCGGTGGCGGTGGAGGAGGTCTAGTTGTTGGTGGTGGTGGCGGTCTTGTTGTTGGTGGTGGAGGTGGCGGAGGTGGTCTTGTAGACGGTGGGGGAGGTGGTAAATATGTAGATGGTCTAGTTGGCGGAGGGATTGGCCTTCTAGTTGTTGTAGGAAATGTGAAAGGTATAGATGGTGTGGGGTAGGTGTAGCCGGTAGTTCTAAAAACATCAAGGATAGTACTGTAAGTTGGCGGCGGTCTAGTTGTTGGAGGTCTAGTTGGTGGGGGTGGAGGAGGAGGAGGAGGTCTAGTTGTTGGTGGAGGTGGTGGAGGAGGAGGTCTAGTTGTAGGTGGAGGTGGTGGTGGAGGGGGTCTAGTTGTTGGTGGTGGAGGTGGCGGTGGCCTCCTAGTTGTTGGTATCTCAAAAGGAATACTAGGTCGTTCGTATACATATCCAGTAGTTTGCGGCACTGGCGGTCTTGTTGGTGGTGGCGGAGGTGGCGGTGGCCTTGTTTGTGGTGTCGGTGGTCTTGTTGGCGGCGGCGGCGGAGGTGGCGGAGGTGGCGGTGGGAATGGTATCTTAGGCTTCGGGTAAAAGTAGCCGTCCTCGTCGAGAGGAACTGAGATCGGTGAGCCTAACACCGCATAATTTCGGCTCGAGCCAAACTCGATAGCTCGCTTTGGTCGCTCTGCCTTGCAGGTGTGGTACACCGCTAGGATGACCACTGCTAAATGCAGTGACAGCCTCTGGAATAGATAGAAATGTACAAGTCAGTGATCTGTATCAAAAATTAGAAGATGATCAAAATTTTTGCGAGTTTGAAAATGACCGAATTTGTTTCTCTACCTACTTTTAACCGACTGCAAAAAGAACAAGGTATTTAATTCGTTTATTTATGTATGTTCGAGCATAACTATTTCATTCGTAAATGGGTTTGACGAATGAGACGAAATTCTTTTTTGTTACACAGACATTTTGTGTAATTCTTCCGAATTTTACCCGACTACGGTGAGGCTTACAAAGGTGTTATGTATTTCATTTTTATGTTGATATATTAAGTAACTACTAAGCGGCTATTTGTGAATATTAAGTTATTCAAGGTGTCTTTTATGCGTGAGTATCATTTCGTATGAAAACATTTTACAATAATGTAATAGCAAATTTTTGGTCAACAACTGTATTATCCATTTCCATTTAATTATTTTTTAAGTCAAGTTTTGCAAATTTTGTATTTTCATTTTAGTGTTTTCAAATATTGTTAAATTAAAAAATTTGCTTTTTATCAGTCGGTTAAATAACTACAGTGGCAATGACTCACTGTCGCCAATCGTATCCAATAATGTATTTATCACAGGCTTCTTCATGTATATTTCACAAGGGGTCATGGTTTGATAACACAAGCTGACCTAAACACTGCGAATTTATTATCAATTTCAATATTTTGAGCAATTATTATGAAATTAATGAATATTTAAAAGTATTAACATTTACAAGTATATCTATTAATAAATCAGTAAAAATTATAGCAAGTCTTACCCTAACTTAAGAAAAAGTATTTGTAAATAGATCCTCTATGAGTGTTTTTGAGATTTAGACACAGTTTTGAGAAAATAAAAAATGAGTTGGGTAGTTAAAATCGATGTAACCAATATAAATTGTCACTGTTTTTCACACAAAAGTGTTCTAATAGGACTGAATCAAAAATTTATTTAAATTATATACTTGTGCAAGTTAATAAAAGTCTGATATATACGATTAAATAAACGGCTGACTATTTAAAATCAATAAAATCAAAGATGTATATCAGAACATAATTTATGAGATGAGACTACGTAAAGATTGGAAAACAGCACCATTGGTCATTGGTTTGGATCATGAGTTACAAAATATAACCTACCATGTTTACAATTTATTATGTAATTCTACAATAATATATAATATATTTGATCATCCAAAACAACAATACAATAGCAACATTTTCTTTAAATAAAACTATAACATGGGAATTTTCAAATATGTGGAGTGGATATGTTTCATCATCGATCACATCATCACATACTTACAGGGTGAGTGAGATAGTGGTCAAATGGAGTGTATTAATAATAGTTAAAAACTATAACTTTCGTGTTGCTTGCATTCATTATCATAACTCAGGCTAAACACACATTCTAGACAAGATAGTCTACAGTCAGACTATTGATCTTCAGAAACATGAAAGTGTGCACACTTAGAACAAAACAGTCTAATTACCAACAATTCACGGCAAGACACAACTGTCTTAAGACTGTCTTGTCTATACCATGTGGAAGGCCTTTCTCCTGGATTGTGTTATATCAACGATACGGATCACCAAAAAAAATTGACATTCTTATCTGTTTGTTTGCGATGGACGCATAAAGTACTAAATGAATTTTGATACGATTTTTTCTGTTAGAAAGGTCTTGTTTAGACTTAATGTCTGCCATACGTTTGATTGTAATTATTTGAGTAGAATCGGAGATATGACCAATAAACAACCAGCCTCCATGCGGGTGCAACCCCGTGGTTGCCCCGGATGCCTGTGCATCAGCTAGAAAAATAATATAAAGTTAGTTATACTATATTATAACTAGCTTCCGCGCACGGCTTCGCCCGTGTGGATGTCGGTTATCGCGACCAAACATAGCCTATGTTCATTCTTAAAGTCTAATATACTCCTATACCAAATTTCATCAAAATTGGTTCAGCGGTTCAGGCGTGAAAGCGTAACAGACAGGCAGACAGACAGACAGACAGACAGACAGACAGACAGACAGAGTTACTATCACATTTATAATATTAGTATGGATAAGTGTTTCCTTGCTGATGTCGATATGATCAGTATGTAGGTATCAGTTTATACAGCTCTTTTTCCTCAATCAATAATCATACATTATGAAAGCATTGACAGGCGATTCACAGCAGCTGATTCAATCAATTATAAGATCGGTGTCATTAATAAAACAACGTACAAGCATAAAGTGAATGAAATAATTATCATATAGACGTATTTACGGCCGTCTGTTCGTCAGTGAAACATATTTTGTTGAAGAAGCTCAAGGTATTCAAGTAGTACTTGTAGAATTCTCCACAAACGTGTATGGTCCAAGGCAAAAGCGATTTCTGTCATTGGCCATAAAAATTTATGGAATGGTTGGACATTTTTGTTCACTTTTAATCGTTTTATTATGTAAGTATGCGTATTGTACTCTTAAATGTATATTAAGGAGTGTATTTTTGATTATTTCCTGTGTTTTTAGTGAATACATTGCTGTGCTCCGTGGTTTTACTTCCGGTTTATTTATACAAGCTTTTATTTAACTTCCACTAGTAAGTACATATGAATAGGTACGTGTTGTAACGAATAAGTAAGTTATCCATTAAAATTCGCAACCAATTTACAACTTATGTTGGCATCCGACGGTGCTAAAATTCGCGAAGTATTTTCCGACCACTTGTTGGCATCTATTCGAATCAGTTAATAGTTGCCAATAGTTGCAAACCATTTTTCGACCATTTATTGGCATCCGATTGAGGTGATATTTTGCATACATTTTTAGTATGGAGACAATTAAATCGATGATAAGCGGTTAAAAACAGTTTTTTTATTACCCAAGTGGCGCAACGGTAGTGATAACTGGTCTAGTTCATTTTCCAGATCGAGCAGTGTTCATAGTCTCGTCTTCGGCAGGTTCAGTCCGAACGTTTATACTTCCATATGTTTGAATTGATATTTTAACCGCTAGATTTTCTAACTTAAGTAACATTGACACGTTTGATTAGCTATTTTGTCACTAACAATGATATAATTAAGTCAACACAGTCGTATTCAGCGGTTTTTGTCGGCTGATTAGTTATTATGCGTAATGACAGCCTGTCCTTCGCTTTACAAGTGTTTAATCATTGTACCTAAATCTCCGTACTTTATGATTTATCTATTTGGTTAGCGTCAGTAGCGCAGTGGTTGTAGAAATTACTGCTGACTGTGGGTAACTGATTTAAAATTCCTGGTCAAACAAAATTTTAAGTTTCCTTATCAGGTTTCAGATTAACATAGTTATTCACTTTGATGACTAACATGCCTATCGTCCCTTTGTTACACCTTATAATATTATCTATTTGCCAATGAAAGTTCCGTCCAAATCAGCCCAGCCGAACAGACATAAAGACAGACATTATACACACAATCATATGCATTGATTAAAACGTGTTATTTTAATCTTACAAAGAGAAACTTTAATTGTATTAAATTGTATGTATGTATAGGAGATTTACATAATTTGGCACGCGTCGGCGTACATCCAAATGTATGTGGGCATTAAATTAGTCGTTTCAAACTTGTAACCGATTGTCTCCGCTGCAGCAGAATTAATTACATTATAAATCAGAAGCCATGTTGCAAATGTAAGCACTCAGAAACTATTACGAAATTATTTTATCTCTGTCTTCACATTCATTGGTGATTTGGTCATCATTTCTCTCTTTATCCGATTTTAATCTTAGGTACTAATAGGTATTAGGTATAAGGGTTAAAATTTGTGAGTATGAATGTATGATTTTTTTATTGATATTGGTGCCTGTGACTACAAACATCTATGGCAGTCGTTACGGGTAGTTGGAGCCCTCAAAAGTCCAACCAGTCTAACTTGGAACTTCGATATCGCCATTGGTCATAATGACCATTGGTTGTGGAGGTCAGATGGCAGTCGCTCCACAGAAAATATCGAAGTTCAGCCGCATCACAGTTAGACTGGAAAGCCGACCCCAACTGAGTTGGGAAAAGGTTCAGAGAATGATGATGGTGCCTGTGACTACAGCCGGTGTAACCTGGTCGAAATGACAGGAAATGCAAATCAATCAATCAATCAATCTTTTATTTGCGAATATGGGTACAGAGTAAATATAAATCTATATCATAATCGCGTTTATTCCCGTTAACAATGTAGTTTGTTACTCTTTTAGGCAAAAAATAACTGAAATTGAGGCTTGATTATAGTCTAGAATAATATTATACATAGCGCACTTTTTATCCCTGGAGTAGGCTCCTATTTGAAAAAGGAAAAGTTACTTAAAAATATACTTATTTTTGATACTGATATTTTAATCTGAATAGGTAGAGACCACTACACTGACGGTGAAGGTACGCATCGCAAGGTGGCCACCCTAAACCTACTTCTGGGTCGCGAGTCCCAGTAACCGTCACAGGTCCCTCTCTGTACCACGCCATGGACCCGGCGACCGCACGGTGAATCCATGGAATGCTGAGAATCGGATCTCTCTTCAACAAGCCAGGGTTGGTAAGCGGTTATCGTGGCTGATGAGTACTTACAAAATTATTGCATTCCAAGTATGCTATTTAGTACATATTAGTAAGTAGTGTAAATATAGTTGCTCTAGATTCTTGATTGACACGGTGCACCAGCTGAATGTTAAGTAGAAGGCGCATGCGTTAAACAATAGCAAAAATGTTAGACTATGCCTATTGTTTTCCGATATTCGTCTTAAGTGTATGATGTAATTTCATCTTCAAGGACGTTCCGCCTTGGCGTCGGGTTACGGAGAGAGTGACACAGAGTTCCGTAACCCAAGGGTACAAATCTTCAGATATCATTTTAGTTACATGTGCTGAAATTTATATCAAATACTGAGTTTTAATGTCGCTTAAAGCAGTAAAAAAAAAACTTCTAAGCGAACACATTCAAAAGATACAGCCGTTTATGCCGCCAATTCCGGCAAATTTTCACTAGCAAGACAATCAAAACCTGCAGGGTACTTCCCGTGAACTCAGAATCTTGAAATTTGGCACGCAGCAACATCTTGTGGCACAGGAAGACGCAGAAGGAAAAATTGCGATAAAAAGATTGTATATAATTTTAAACTCACTTTTTTATTTATGTACCTACAGATTTATACGGAAACTTCGTACGCGAGTCTGATTCGCACTTGGCCGGTTTTCAATAGTTTTTATGGCAAAAGACTTTTATTACGTAGCACCTGTGATAGGTTTATGCCCTGGCATTTTGGGCGGAAATATTAAATTCCCAATTAATGCCCAAAATGGCATAAAGATAAGATAAGATAAATATTCTTTATTGTATATCAAACACAATATACAAGCAAGGATAAAACCTGGAAGTTGTATATAACTTGTGGTTGGGTTAGTCTAAGAGTTGCATACCAGAATAGTAATAATTTATATCCTTTCGGTGATACAATGGGCTAGGCAATATAGGTATACGTATGTCAAATACCTATCCATTTACGAGTATATTGTATAGCTTAGTAGTTATTTAGCTACAACCCACAGACGATTGAATGAATGTTAACTATTCGCAAATAAACCGAAGGCAAATATTACAATGCAACAAATTGACGGCCAAGAGTTTGGGCCAACGTTTGACACAGAAAAAGTAATAGATTACGAGGTCGTGCTATATGAGCTGGAGTTATTATAGAATTTTTTTTTATACCACTTAGGTGGCAGACAAGCACACGGCCCACCTGATGGAAAGCGGTTACCGTGACCTATGGACGTGTGCAGCACCAGGGGCGTCACGCACGCGCTGCCGACCCTGTAAAAACCTTGTAATGCCCTTCTTGATGAACCCCGTATTGTAGCCGCCAGGGAAAACCACAGCAGGGAGATCATTCCACAGTCTAAGCGTGCGTGGAAATGCTATGTAAAATCATGTGTATTGCTTATATTTTGGTTGCGACATCAATGAAAATAACTTGGAAATTATGTTGCTAGGCTAGTTTAGAGTCAAACAAATGCTGCTTGAGGAAATGTTTTATTCGTTTCTATATAACGAAACTCAATAAATAGATTAATAAATTATAAAATATGGACTGGGATTAGGCTCTTCATACTTTCTCTCTCTCTCGCTCTCGCTCTCTCTCTAAACTTAAGAGCTTAGCTCTATCTTGTCGATGGAGCATCGCCATTTTATTCTTTTCTCAACCACTTCCTTGACCACCCGATATGTTCCTACTTGTATCTTTCCTTTATCTGTTTCATGTAAGTAGTTTCTCTTTGGCTTTCCTCTGGGTTTTTATTAAAACGGTTTTATTTAACTTGACCTGTTTGTTTGGGTCAAATCTAGTAATTGAAATTTGACCCCCTTTCAGTTATCTGATTGGTCTGATATATGGCAGAAGTCCTTAGTTCTGATGACAATACAATACGTAACCGTTTAACTTGTAAAAGATTTTTTCACAATTTATGAGACTAATCAACCAAAAATCAATTTACAACATCGGATTTGACATCAGCGTTACTTAATACTACGCATTCTCCATTTCATACTTCAGCTTCTTCAACATATTTATCTATTAGGTAAGCGGCAGTAACTGTGCCAGTTTCGTTTGTTTGGTTACCGTAGTCCTATTAAGATAAAAGAACTTGTTTGCCGCAACGAATCGATCCGATACGTCTTGTAACTTCTTACCTAAGTGGTTTACAAAAATGTGTAACAAATGAACACCCTTTGTCCTTCTAACTGTAGGCCTTTGTATCATCGTGATAGATAGAAAGTCAGAATTGATTAGTTGCATAAATCACAGGCTATTTGAGCATGTAACTGAACTTAATACTTGACGAACTTGAGTATTAGTCTGCCCCTGACTATAGCTGCTGAAAATCAATCGATACGCCAGGAAAAGTGTCAATAATATAATAACACAGAATAAATTACGATGTAAGTATGTAGGTACTAGAAACATATATTATAATATATTGAGAGTAGGCTGTAACCACGTCAAAGATGTCAGAATTAAAAAAATACTAGAAACAGTCGAATCTGAGGTTTAGCGTTTAAGGTGCAATGATAGTAGAGCAAGCTCGTGAAGTAGGTATGTGAGTATAGAAGTAGAAGGTGGGCTATTATTTCTGCCTATCCCGGAGGGTAAAAGATGTAGGTAAGTGTATGTATGTATGTATAGAGAATTGTGTATGAATATATAAATAGTTTTATTTAAATATATAATTTTCACGGAAACAGCTGACAATAAATATGAAATTATTGTAGCAGATCCAATTACCTATTATCTTTGACCATTGTGCGATTTATATTCAAGGCCTTGACTCTGCTAAAGGCACACAAGCTCTGGGCTTCGATACTGCTAAAGGCAGACCACTGTCATGCCACTGACAATCTAAAAATCCATTTAATTGTAGATTTTATCTGCAAGACACCGTGGTAGTAACAATGTTTGAAAATTCCTCAGCACCTATTAGTCCATCTCAAAGAATATAGTATTCAAAGGATTTCCTTGCATAAAAATAGATTGTATCTACAAAGTCACTATTGTAAATCCGTCTTAGTTATTAAGCCACCGTAACATCGCTTTGTCTTTTTTAAACCAACCATATAATGAGCTCAACTAAACGGCTACGTTATGCTGTATTGCCACAGTTCACACCTTCATGAGTCAGAGAGCACCGCTAGCTGCATCTCTAGACATTGAACTATCCACTAATGAGCTTAACTAAACCACGATAGAGGAGTTATTCCACAATTTGTAAGCCCGTGGGACAAAGTGTCATAATTACTGCATTAGTAGTCTAGTGATGGGTATAACAATCGAGATATCCCGGTTTCGAATTCTGGCATATAAACTATCGAGGTAAACACTCCTAACATAAACAATTTAGTTTAGCTGAAGGGGTCTCGTCAATATGACTTTACTTCGCCCGATTGTAAGCTAAAGGTAAAGTCTCAGGAAGAGGGTCCACGTTACATACACCGACAGTGCCAAAATGGCTCTCAACTTGACGGCCTCAACAAATGCTTTTTCACGCCCAACTTTGCTTACTAGAACTATTTTTTATACAAAACAAAATTATTGCGATTATTCTGCTTTTAACATACGAGTAGGTACACCCTGACAGTATTGGTCATAGAAAATAACTGAGAAAATTTTTCATCAAGGTCTGGCCATATTAGAATGTTATATAATGCTAACTAGCAGCTAAACTTCCCTAGCGCGATGTAGAATCAATACTTACTTCCGAAGTGTTTCGCTTGGTATCCGCTAGATGGCACTAAATGTATACAGTTTCACAAATAGTTGTAGTTTTAATTCTGAAGTTTTTTTTTTCAAAGATTTGTAAAAAATAACTTACTTTCAATGAAGTCCTCTCTCTATTTTTATTCATGAAAAAAAATATCTTAAACGTCAACGTACGTAACATAAACGCTTCTGCTAAAGTTAGACTAAGAATTATTACGATAACGGATACGAATACAGGTTTGTTGTCAAACAAAAGGAATTTGAACAAAAAATATTTATATTTGTAAGTAGGTACAGTGTTGATAAAACATCATGTTGACACACCTAGTCGTCGGTCAAACATTGCTTTGTCGTCCGTCAAATTTATAAAAAAATTCTTTTATTGGTTACAGAGGCACTGTTTTTGTAGGCGAAGATAATACATTATCATATTTAAGAATCATTTTCAACAAAACTAAATTAATTAACAATTACGACGGAGTGTTTCACCGTACAATAACTCAGCTGGCGTTGCTCCCAAGTCCTCCTTGTAAGCATTCCTGATGCCTAGAAGTACCAAGGGTAGTGATTCAACCCAGTTGACTGTGGCGTGGCATGTTATCGAGGCTTTAACTTGCCGATGTAGGCGCTCTATTAAGCCATTCGATTGCGGATGGTAAGCCGTTGTGCGCCTGTGCCTAAAGCCTATTACCTCGGAAAGGTTTTTGAACAGCGCGGATTCAAATTGACGGCCGCGATCGGTCACGATGTCCGTGGGACAGCCGAACCTGGCTATCCAACCGGTCACCAAAGCTTGGGCCACTGTGTCGGCAGTGATGTTTTTCAAGGGAATTACCTCAGGCCAACGCGAGAATCGGTCAATGGCTGTGAGGCAATATCGGAATCCTTGACAGAGTGGCAAAGGTCCAATAAGGTCTATGTGGATGAATGTAAACCTTGCCTTAGGAAGTTTAAAGGTTCCTAGTGGTGCAAAAACGTGACGAGTAACCTTGCACCGCTGACACGCAATGCAAGAGCGACTCCATTCTCTGCAGTCTTTTTTGATACCCGGCCAAACGTACCTCTCGGTAACCAATCTAATCGACGCATTGGCGCCCGGGTGACTAAGTGAGTGTAAACTCTGGAAGACCTGGAAACGTAACTCCTTCGGGACATATGGTCGGGGATTCTTGCTACTCTCGTCACAATACAGTTCAAGCTGCAATCCCGGCAGTTTGACCTTGGCAAGGCGTAGTGATGTTTCACCTGCAAGTATGCTTTTGATTTCTGGATCGCCCGCTTGACACTGTGCCAGTTTGGCCAAGTCCAAGGGTTGCACAATTTCCTCAATCCTGGAGAGACTGTCGGCAACAACATTGTCCTTACCTGAAATGTGCCTGATATCGGTCGTAAACTGCGAGATGCAATCCAGGTGCCGGAACTGTCTCGGTGAGCAATTTTCCTTTCGCGAATGAAATGCGAAACTGATCGGCTTATGATCTGTGTAGACCACAAAGTGCCGGGCCTCAACCATATGTCTGAAATGTTTAATTGCCTCGTAGATTGCAAGAAGCTCACGGTCATAAGGTGAATACTTCTTTTGCGATGGACTTAGTGTTTGAGAGAAGAATGCCAGTGGCTGCCACATTTTATTACCATCCTTACGTTGCTGCAAGACGGCACCTAGCGCTATGTCTGAGGCATCAGTCACTAGAGCGAGCTTAGCATCGCAGTCTGGGTGAGCAAGCAATGCGGCTTCAGACAAACCCATCTTGCAATGGTTGAAGGCTTCCTTTTCTGTGTCAGTAAAATGCACTGGGTGTGAGCCTTTTACGGAACCAGTAAGCAAAGCGTTTAGTGGAGCTTGATGTTGAGCTGCTTTGGGCATGAAACGACGGTAAAAATTAATCATACCCAGAAATCTGCGAAGCTCCCGCACGGTCTTGGGAACTGGGTACTCCGCGATAGCCTTTACCTTATCAGGCAGTGGCTTAGTGCCCTCGGCCGAGATACGGTAACCAAGAAACGTTACCTCACTGGCGCCGAAGATGCACTTACCTGTGTTGATGACCAGCCCATATTCCAGAAGCCTGGCGAAGAGCTGGCGTAGGTGATGAGCGTGTTGGGTGGGATTTTGAGAGAATACTAAAAAATCGTCCAAATACGCGTAGCAAAAATCCAACCCACGCGTCACCTCATCAACAAACCTCTGGAAGGTCTGGCCAGCATTTCGGAGTCCAAATCCCATAAAAGGAAATTCGAAGAGCCCGAATGGGGTGGTTATAGCAGTCTTCGGAATATCCTCAGAGCTAACAGGAATCTGGTTATATGCCTTAACTAAATCTATTGTTGAAAATATAGTACAACCGGCAAGACTATGTGAAAAGTCGTGGATGTGCCGAATTGGATATTTATCCGGGACTGTTCTGGCATTTAACATGCGGTAGTCACCACAGGGTCGCCACCCATTCTTCTTTGGAGCCAGATGCAGCGGTGATGCCCACGGTGAGTTGGATGGCCTGGCTATGCCATCCCTCAGCATTGCTTCAAACTCTTCCTTCGCAATCTTAAGCTTGTCAGGGGCTAGACGACGCGGTGTGCAAGAAACCGGTTGGCCAGGTGTAGTGTGAATATGATGGACTGTATTGTGTGTAGGTGTGCGGTGTATGCCATGAGGGCGAGTGATGTTAGGATAGTCTTTTAATATGTCATGAAATGTAGACTCACCAGTAATCACCTTTACCGAGGATATAACATCGGACAACTGCGCAGGCAAAGCAGGGGCTGCAAGCATAGTATTACTATCTACTAGCCGCTTATGCCTGCAATCGACAATCAGGTTAAAAAAACTTAAAAAATCAACGCCTATAATTGCCCGCGAGACGTCTGCAACGATAAATCGCCAGGCGAAATCGCGGCGCAAACCTAAGTTTAAATTTAAATGAATATATCCATAAGTATTAATTGCCGTTCCGTTAGCCGCGCACAACACATAGTCCGTCTTTAAACGTCGTGGTCCTGGTGTAGCCGACCGTGGGAAAACACAGAGGTCGCTGCCGGTGTCGACCAGAAACTGAGTCTTCGACTTAAGATCGGTTACAAATAAGCGACCAGCACTTTGACAATCGTCTGTCGCCATTAACGACTGCCTCTTGCATTTCCCGCCGGAAAATCGCAGGGTTTTGTACACTTCGTTGCCCGATCGCCGAATCGCCGGTGATACCAGCAGTGAGAGTACTGCTGGCAACGTGGCGATCGGGAGTTAGAACGATGCCCGGTACGAGAGTTGGATCGTTGACGTCCCCTGCTACGGCTGCCCGAACGCGACATGCGGTCCAATCTGCTCGCTAGAATCGCCACCTGCTTGGTCAACGCCGCCACTTCAGAGCATTCGGAGCATGAAGAGTACCCGGGTAAAGCTGGCGGTGCGATAGGGGTAATAGCGGCGGTAGCCGCAACTTGAGAACCAACCACATCATGAACACGATCCGCCAGTTCTACTAACTCGTCCAAGTCAGCCTTTGTTTGCGAGGCTATGATGGCTTGCGTACTGCTAGGCAGGCGGCTTGCCCATAATGTCCGCAAGAATTCGTTGGGTACTCCGGGTCCCGCCAGATTTGACAAGTGACGGTAAAACTGTGAAGGTTTCCGATCGCCTAGCTCCTCGTGTACCAAAAGTTGCTTCACTTTTTTTTCTCGTGACGCTGATAAGCGCTTGATAAGCTCAGCTTTGAGCTTGTCGTACTTACCGGAGGCGGGTGGCGAAGTGATGATATCTTCGACTTCGGCGGCGTACTGTGGTTCGAGTTGGGCGATAGTGTGGTAAAACTTTGTGGAGTCGCTTGTGATTGCGGCCAATATAAATTGACCCTCCAGTTGCGCGAACCACAATGCCGGCTTCTCGGCATAAAAGGGAGGCACCCGCACTCCTACACGGCATGTCTCACCAAAAGATTTAGCAGATGACCACTGCTCTTCTTCGGTCATCCCGTCGCCGTCGGTTATAGTTCCAATAAAATTTTGATCGAGTCAGAATTCTAATGCAGCGACGCTTCCTGAGGCTGCTATTAGTACTAAGACAAAGTCGGGGTCACCAAAAATATTGCTGTAAGCTGATAGCGCTATATTTAAGTGGAACTATAAATAAAACATGTAGCTCGGAAAATATGAATATAATAATGACAGAACTATAAACAGCAAAAACAGTAGAAAATAATAACCATGGCAACCGCCACATTATTTTTAGGTATTTTAGTTAGGTCTTCTATTAAAGCCGCTATAAAAGTGCTTTTTTAGTTTTTTTTTATTATTTTCATCCTACTATGTTCGTATTATATAATGCCGATATTATGATTGAGTTTTTTTATGATTATAATAGTATACACAGGGTAGAGAGAAAAGTGAAAAAGAAAATGTGAAAAGAAGTTACTGACCCTTGATACCTTGAACCTTGACACTACCAGTGGTGTCATTGGGGTTCTTAGTGTAAAAGGAAAAGAAGGAGATATGACTAAGGAACCGAAGACGCAAATAAACGAGAATTCTCTATCAGGTCCAGGCAAAATATTCCAACTAACAAAGATACTCTCACGGGTTCAATTCTATTCAGTATAATAACTTAACCAGTGTTAACATATCGTATATAATAGGTACATTACTAAATTTATAGAGATAATACAAAAGAACAATACGACGGGCTAAACTATAAAGATTAGACAGATAAACAACAGAAATGAACAAAAGAACCCAAAGAACAGATACCTCATAAAACAATTACGGCCGTGTACAAAGTCTTGTAAAGATCGCGAACTGATAGTTGAAGATAGAAAACCTCCCTAGAGGCAATACCGCTATTTATAACTATACGATACAATTCCGGTAAAAGGTGAAGGATGTACAGCCAGCAACAGAAGTGGGTGAACACATTCTAATGGGGGTACTCACATATGGTATTACTCCAAAACGAGCAAATATTAACGCGTGGACCGCAAAACTCACAGCTCTAAGGCTTGCATCGAGCCGGCTCGATGGAATTAAATAAAAGTAATTTCCTTCTCAACTAATCGAAGCGAGCCGTCGAGTTTGATAAAGCTGAGTCTATGCTAGACGAGCTGAATACAAACGGAGTCATTATGGGCGTTGTTGTACGCAAAATCAAGTGTGGACGGATAATGAACTTACAAAAACTCGTCAAAAAACGGATGATTTGCGGAGCATAGTCAAACACGAGTTAATTTGATGGCCTAGGTAACATTTATACTTACGAGAATCCGACATTATTGGAAGAGATTGTAGCACTATCGGTGTATGTAGTGGTGACTCCCGTCCTGAGAGTTTAACTTAAGCTTACTACCGACGAAGTTATGTTGACGTTTCCAATATGAAAAAAGGGCAATTTATGTATGGATAGAGTGGGATAGAGTATTTCAATTTCTTATCGTGCAACAAAACAGGAAAGAATTATAAAAAAAAACCTAAACATCTTAGTATTTTAAGATCATGTCTTATTTTTTAATGTTCATTATCTTTTGTTGCCAACAGTACAAACATTAGGCCTAAGGCTTCAAGATGACAGTTATTTAATAGATGCGTTAAAATACGCCCACCAATTAAGTTTACGTAACATTTTTATATCTTAACGGATAGGTGTGATCCATTCACCCCTTACGGCACTATTTCGAGTGTGAGAAGGTATTTATTATTCATTCTTATAAGGTAATTATTAATATTACTCCATTCTAACAGGGTATTAAGCACAAGTGCCCACTGGTTAGCAGTTACTGTGACCTTTTGAATGCTTGCAAAACTAGAGACCGTGTTTCAATTATCTCACCGAGCCATCCCATCAAGGGTTGGAATGAAAGTTGAGTTATTTATGTACTATTATTTCTATGGATTCTATTATCTGAGAAATAAATAAATAATAATAATAACCTATTATTATTTCACGATACATTTTTCTAAAGTTCACGGGTAAGGTGCTATAATTGTACCGGGGCGAATTCGGGAGACGTGGCTATTTTATAAACACCATTTCAAAATCGATTAGGTATACTTATTACATTTTTTTATATTTATCTTAGTCACGTCAATATGACTTCACCTTGCCTGATGGTAAGGTAAAGTCTCGGGAATGGGGGTTACCATTACAAACACCGATAAAAGTTAATAATTAGTTAAAAAAACTGAACTATTTTCTAGGTTGCCTGGAAGAAATCGCACTTAGCTATAAATGACTGTGACCCATGTAACATTGTCCTAATTACTAAGGTTGGTGTACAATAAAGAGTTATCTATCTATCTATCTATCTATATTTTTAAACTTATTGCTGTTCCTAAAGTTCGTTTTCTCAATAAACCACATTTTTATAAGCAACTATAAGTATGTTTCGATTTTTATTCAAAGTTTCTCAATGCTCAATGTCAAAAAACTTTGCAAGTATTTAATCTTACTAACGTGTTTATGTAAATATTAGTAAACAAACAGTAAATACTAACTTAAACACGCATCTAAGACTCGTTCAGGATATGGTGAAAGACTATCCAAGGTTTTGCGGTCAACAGCCATTAGGTAATAAGTTTATACAAATCACTATTATAATAATCCGAAAACGAAGTAGTATAGGAGGTAGGATACGACGGTATCTCCCGTCCGAAATGAGCTGTCCGACTGAGGTAGTACCTCCGCCCTACAGAAGACCATCGTGTTGTGTTCCCGCCGGTAAGTAGGGTAGCCAGAGTTCACTATACTCCCCTTCCTAGCCCTCCCCCCTTCCCTTCAGTATAGACAGCGCGTGTGTGGCCACGGTGACCGCTTCCCATCAGGTGGACCATGTCCTTACCTACCGCCTAAGTAGTATAAAAAAACAAAACTATTAAAATAATTCTTAAAACGAATTATGTCTTTGTCTTTCAGTTTTTGAAATTTAAATCTTAATCGTTTGGAATGTAAGGTCATAATAAATTGGTGATCAAATGACTACTGATGATCGATCAATTACTGTTGAAAATTGGTTTAAGTTAAATATTATGTAAATCTTTTGAAGCTTGCCGCGTTTATATTTGATCTATTGACTTTGTGTGACTTAATTGAGTTGTTGTTATTATCTTCTGTCGTCGTCGGAGATTGAAGTGATTGCTTTTCGAAGAATTAAGCTTACATTTATGTTCATGTACATGTGATACCTTTCAGCAAATATTACCTTTAAAATAGGAGGTAGGACACAATCAAAACAGTATCTCCCGTCCGAACTGAGCAGTCCGTCTGGGGTAGTACCTCCACCCTACAGAAGACCGCGGCCATCATAACCAACGTGTTGTATTCCCGGCGGTAAGTAAGATAGCCGGAGCTCACAATTCCCCCCTCATCCCCCAATCCCCCCCTCCAACCTTTCCCAAAATTTCCAACTCTTCAGGATCGGCAACGTGAGTGTGAGTTCCTTATTAATTATCGAAGTTCGATTTCTTCCTTGTCAGTCCATTGTTATTAGTCTATGTTATACATAACCACACAGACCTAAACATAAACATTTATCATTCACACATTTTTTTGAAGCGACCTCTGATTTTAAATAATATAAAGCCACATAGGTCATTCATTAATTAGCCCTTCATTAGATAGATAATAATATATATTAGAAACTAACAAATTATGTTATAAGTAGGTACATAAATTGATGTAGGTATTAATTGTATGTAAGTACTCGTAAAGAGAATTAAATACGTAATGATATCGTCAGCGATTACAGTTTCATTAAGACTTCTTGCTCACCGCATTTGTTGCAAAACTTAAGTGCTATTAAAAAGATATTAGTCGGAGCCCTATGTAGCAATAGGTTCGTTCACCTTAAAGATATATGTTTTTTATAATGCTAAGATAGCAAAACAACATACAATTTAGAGGCTTAGAAACAGGTTTAGGTGCAACGGAAATAGAAATAAAAATACCTGACACGGCGATGGAGTATAGAGGCAATTTTTGTCCGCTGAAAAGAAGCTGACTATCCGTTAATCCGTTTGGCTTCTCTGCATTGCAGTTCAGGGCCCGTAGACAAGTGTCCAAAGTCTAAATCACTACGAAATAGAATAGATTAGGTCGACCAATGTGATTGGTCGCAGCTCGCAGCTCGTGATTCTGTCACGGCGCGCGCATGGTACGCCAGCGACGAGCTAGGATGTGATTGGTCGACTTAATATATTCGTTTCCTTAGCGATTTACGCTGTGATACTTGTCTACGGAGGCAGTAAAACCTGCAGCTCATGAAAAATTACTCAATAACCGGCAAAAAGTTTTTTCCTTTTTAACCGGGAACTGAAAAATATCATCGAAATGTGATTTACACCCATACAGTAGATAAAGCTAATAAAACTGTAAAATGGTAAATAAATTAACCATAAAATTAATTACCATCACACATATCAATCGTCTTTGAATTTATAACCTTTACATGATACGTGACGAGACCGTAACCGTAACGCATGCGTAACGTAATATTACAGAATGAAGAACGGAGTCTGTTACTTGCAACTGAAAACATGGCGAATGTAGATGTTATTACACCTTTTGTGTACC
Source organism: Lithosia quadra (assembly GCA_963576445.1). Lineage (NCBI taxonomy): Eukaryota > Metazoa > Arthropoda > Insecta > Lepidoptera > Erebidae > Lithosia > Lithosia quadra. The sequence continues at coordinate 17,060,789 of OY754879.1, forward strand.
TACATACTTTATCTCCGGTAGTTACATAATATTATTTGTAAAAAGTATTCAGATTTTCGAACGATAAAAAAAAAGAAAAAATAGGGAAAATGGAGTGGTTTAATGAAAAAAACAAAATAATACAATTTAGTAAATAATACTTCAATTAATTTAAAAAATATAAGCAATTTATCAATAAATGATAGCTTATTATCTGTCTGTAAACAATGCTTGATGAATTACAATGACATTATAATATAATATTTAGTATATCAGTTATAAATCGTATCGGACTGTTATGTTATTTTTCATGTTGAAACCCTGACATTTATGTAATATTTGAGTCAGCGTCCGGCCTTGCTCCGGTATTTGTCCGGATAAGTTAAGAATGAAGATCCGGGTCGCGTGTTGTAAGTTGGACGCAACACTTTGACGCACATCCATAACCGACATCGATCGGTACCAAATCTTGTTAACACTTTTTGAAATAAAATTAAAAAATAATATTTAAGGAAAGCAAGAAAGAAATAATTTATTCTGATTTCTTTTTGTTTATTTTTTGTATTTAAGTAGGTACACTATATTCTCAAACTTTTGTTTGATTTTCAGCGGTAATTTTTTTATACCACGTAGGCGGCAGACAAGCATACGGCCCACCTGATGGGAAGCGGTCACCGTGGCCTATGGACGTGTGCAACACCAAGGGTGTCACCCACGCGCTGCCAACCGTGAAGGAAAAGGGCAGAGGTAGGAAAGGGTGGGCTGAGGAGGGGTACAGTGAGCTCTGGTTACCCTACTTACCAGCGGGAACACAACACGATGGTTATTATGGCCGCGGTCTTCTGTAGGGCGGAGGTACTTCCCTAGTCCGACAGTTCATTTCGGACGGGAGATACCGTCGCGTCGTCTACCTCCATTGCCATCAGTCATAGAATCGAGTCTCCAGCCTCTCGTTGAAAATATTAAATGCTCACTATTCGAATGTAATTTCGTGTTCACCCTACTGATTTTTTCAACTCATTATAACCAGCCTATGATACTGGATTCATACTTAGTCGTAGCGTTTTGGAAAACTAGATTCTTTCGTGTCTTATTATGCAACTGATTAACAAATCTGACCTTTACAGAATTGCCGATGAATGAGGCGTTCTATTATTCTTAAAGTCATGTTATAAAAACTTTGTAGTATTATTAAAATACCTATATATACATTATATTTATAGATCGCTTATGCTCAGCAAATGGTAAACTTTGTCTCTGCCTTCACTGAAAGAAAACTATTTAAGTATATCTACGAGTATTTAATATAGTTATGTGTCTTTTCTTAGGGGTTCATGACTAAGTGTTAACCGAGTAGATTATCACATTGAGAACCCTCCATGTCTCGAGAGCTAGGTAAGTAGGGTAGGGCAGAGCTCACAATCCCCACCCCCAATAACCAAATCCCCTCCTCTAACCCCAAAGTTCCCAATCCTCCCCAATCCAGGGTCGGTAGCGCAAGTATCCATTGCCGCAGCAGTCCCGATTGCCTTACGAACATATGGCAGAAACAGCAATCATTACGGGTAGTTGGCGTTCTACAAATTTCTTTGTAAAGCTTCATTAGAGTGAAGAGTTTCATACTGAACTGGTCTAACTACAGAACTTCGATATAATCATCAATGAGTTGTGGAAGTCAAATGGCAGTCGCTTCACGGAAAATATCGAAGTATGACGGCTTCGTAGTTCGACTGAAAAGTCGATTCCAATTGAGTTGGAAAAAGGCTCGGAGAATGATGTTTTATCTTTGGGAGGGAAATATCATATACTTATATCAAACACGTGTATAAAAAGAGTAATGTGTTAGTCATTGCTTTGTGATTAACATAATGGAGTGAATTATTCATGATCATAGAGAATTAATGACGCATATCGAAATCCTTCTAATACACCTTTCAACACTTATCATTTAAGGTGTATAACCTAGCAGAAGCAGGCCGAGGCGGCGGCGGCGACAGCGCCCCCCCCCCCCTATTCCGGGGGTATGACGGGAACCACGCGGTTCCCAAACCCGAGGGGGCCATCTCGAATCCGGAGATGGCCCGGGTCAAGCCGGGGTGCGAGGGAAATGCTCTTTGGGCCACCTTACACCCTGGCGTCAGAAGACCCTAGATGGCGTGCGGTTTTAGTCGGTAAGAGTCCGACATAACCTGCCCCGCTGGCCGCGGGGTGGGTATCCATGAGGATTTCCACACGAAAAAAAAAAAAAAGGTGTATAACTCAAAATATCGTTGTTTTATATTCGGCTCGAAAGACCATAAATTTGTGTTTTTACCTAGTCTTTATGCTTAATGATAGGGTTAAGATACCGTTGTATATTGTTTTTAATAATGATCAAAAATCCGGGCGGGTTGGGGAGGGAGGGGGGGGAATTGTGAGCTTTTTGCTTGGGGCGTGAGCGGTTTGAATACTTTATGAACTGACCGCATATAGAACAAAAGTCAAAGATTAAAGTCAATTTTCTAATCATTCATCTAACCGCGGTAGCCTAGTGGTATGGGTAATGAACTGCTAAGACGAGGTCTCGGGTTCGATCCCAGGTTACCATGGCACACACCAATGCTTTTCGAAGTTATGTGTGTATTTATCGCAGGTTTATAAGTGCTCGGTTAATGGCAATAGGCTCGCCTTTACCTATTACATTAGAACCTAAACATAAAATGGCGAAATGTGGGATATAGGGATATAGGTGTGAGTTTATGTTATGTTATTATGTTTTAATTATTCAAAATTACCCATCATTAACCTACATACCTAGCTAAAAATAACTTACCTAACAACAGTTATGCCTACAAAGAACTTGGCCTTAACTGCCATATTGATGCGATTGACGGATGACCGCAAACCAATATCGTCCATCTAACAGTTTAACCGAAACTGCGAGCTATTACCCAACAAACAGAAATGCCAGTGAATGAGCACTGAGACTGTTAGTACTTGCGAAATTCTTGAATTGATAGGATAATATACAGATATTGTGGAGACAGGCAGACAAAGGTACAGCTAGCATAAAAGATATGTCAATCCAGTCGTTAGGATGTAACTGGAGTGTGAATATAATGCGAGAATAATGCAAATGTAATAACAATCGTGTTGGTATTTATGTATCTTATTACTATTATAAATGTGAATGTTTGGCGATCCTCTTCAGATGACTGAATCTATGTAACGTGTTATATTTGGCTATCTAGACCCAAACTAAGCATTTCTAATTTTAACGAGTTTTTAAAAAAAAATATTATTAAAAGTAAAACATTAGATTATTAGTGCTAGCAACATAAAAACCATGAAGGTTTAATACCTGTGCTATGCCTGACAATAACAGTAGGTTAGGTTAGGTTAGGTTAGATATATTGTTATATAATGTACAGTACTTTGACACCAATAAATGCTGCTTCGCATACTTAAATTATGCGACATTCTAGGCATTTAAATAGGTTTATTCCACTTTTCCCCGTTGACAATTGATTAGTTCACTAATCCCCATTTTAATAAATGTTTTGCATCAACGGGGAATAGTGAACAATAAGTTCAATAATCCCCATCTACGAGGAATGTCGACGGGGAAAAGTGGAACAAGCCCAAAGAGGCCGAAACTTCGTATGTAACTATATTTGGGGCGTGGATATAGGAGTATTCTGCAAAAGAATTAGTATAAATTATAGGTATTTTTCTGTTGATTGAAGACCCTGGCTAAGCAACTCAGTTCAAATTTGAATAAGAAATCTGCCAGCTATTTTGTAAATAATATCTGCAAACATGCTAATGGTTCGTTGCATTGTCAGTGAGTTTTGAATGAATATTCTTGAAGAGTTGCCAAATGTGTCAATACTATATTATGATGATGGAATGTGCATGTAAAAGGTGCGTTCGGACGATTCGATTTCTTTGGAAGGCTTCAGAATAAAAGTATTTTTAACCGACTTCAAAAAAGGAGGAGGTTCTCTATTCGTACGCTATTTTTTTTTATGTATGTTACGCGATAGCGGTGCCAATTATGGATGGATTTTGAATTTTTTTTTGTTTGAAAGAGGCTATTTCTGACGTGGTCCCGTATCCAGGGTATCAGGATCTGATGCTGGGATCTTGGGAAAACCAAGGGGAAATCATAACATTTACGGAAAAAATTCTGTTTTTGATGTACAAAGACATAATAAACCTCATAAATAGGTACTTTTCTATTTCTGTACACTAAAAAGTAACATTTAGTTTGTGAAGTCGGTTTTTTAAACGTAGTTATAATTATTTTTATATAGGACACGTCAACATGTCATCACCTCGTCTGATGGAAAGCTAAAGACGAAGTCTCAGGATCGGGGATCACCACTACATACATCGATAGTGCTACAGTGGTGGCCCTCAGCTTGACGGCCTCATCAAATGTTTTTTCACGTCCCATTGTATAACTATTGCTTATTTTAGATTATTCGTGTATTGAATAAATGAAGGTGGTCAAGTGTAAGGAAAAGAGGATAAATTCGCAAGAGTGTAACCACAAATTATACAAAATGCACAGAAATAAAGTAAGAGGGTATTAGTTGCCGAGTCGAAACCTCGACTGACTTTTTACTACTACTATAATGAACTGTTTTCATAATTATAAAAGTCGTGTACTGGATATAGGCCTTTCACAATGTACGCTATGGTATTTGATAACTGTACCTACATGATGCTCTGCCTCCCGCATCTAGTGATAATAAAATCCACAACCTACATACAACCCCTGCTTAGTTTGAGTCTAAATTCATAGCTCTACTTATTTTGGTTCTAGATAACACTGTTCGTTGTGTAATACAAACAATTTCCACAAAATATTTCCATCGCAACATGGTATGTGTTGCAAAATGTCTTGTCATAAACCATATAGGTTTGCTTTGTAATAATGACTAAAATGTGCGTATTGTTTTCAATATTTTATTGATTCATCTATTTATACTTTAACATCATTGTAACATCTTTTGTTTGTTTAAAAAGGTCAGAATATTTTACGAACGAAGTTAGTAGAAGAACAAGGAGGTAGAACTCGACGATATCTCCCGTCCGAAATGAGCGGTCCGTCTGGGGTAACCTCCGCCCTACAGAACACCGCGGCCATAATTACCATCGTGTTGTGTTCCCGCCAGTAAGTAGGGTAGCCAGAGCTCACTGTACCCCACCTTCCCCACCCCTTCCTAGCCTCTCCACCCCTCCCTAGTCCTCCTCCCTTCCCTTCAGGTTAGTCAGTGCATGTGTGATACTCTTAGTGTTACACACGTCCATAGGCCACGGTGACCGCTTCTCATCAGGTGGGCTGTGTGCTTGTCTGCCACCTACGTAGTATAAAAAAAATCATTAAACATTTGATAGGAATCTTGGAGTTACCGCCAATAGATCCGCTTCGTTTTGATTATATTTTAATAGGGTATCGTTAGCGGTAATATTATTATTACTGGGCTAAAATCGTGATTGTGATGCAAGATCTGAAAATTAATAATGTCATGTCTATTAAAGAAACAGAATTGGATTATTACCTAATAACCCAATTCGCATAGTTTATTTTAATAATTTGTCAAATACAAAGACTCAAGATTCTAGTTCCGATGAGGAATCTAGTATTACTTGTTAAACGAGTTTACTAATATTGATAACAGAAAGAGCGTATAAGATAATTTCGTACAATTTTTATAGATTTTGCATGTTTTGAATAAAATATGTTGATTTTCTGAACGGACAATTTGTATTAACATAATATCGAATATCTCGCAACTTCTCTCGGGTTCCTTCAAGGTTGGTTGGAGACAGGAGCCGATTACCATACCTTTGTATATAATTATTATTATCTGTATCCTTATAAACCTCATCATCATTAACTTAGCGATATTTTAGGAGGTAGGACACGACGGTATCTCCTGTCTGAACTGAGCAACCCGACTGGGGTAGTACCTCCACCCTAAAGAACACCGCGGCCATAATAACCATCGTGTTGTGTTCCCAGCGGTAAGTAGGGTAGCCAGAGCTCGCAACCTTAGAATCCGGAGTCTGCTTACGCCATGATTTGGCTTATTAGGATAAGGAAGTCAAACGGCCGTCGCTCGCATGTAAGGCTTTTACATGCGAGCGACGGCCGTTTGACTTCCTAACCTCAAAAAGAAAACCTGCACCAAAACCCATACATTTTTTTTTAGGAATTCGTGTCTGTTCGCCTATTTGTTCGCGTGCAAAAACTCCTGAACGGATTTTATACGGTTTTTTCTGTCGAAAGGTCTTGATAAGAATTAAAAAATCTAACGTACCTATGTGTGACTACAATTGTTTGACTATACTATAACCAAATGTCCAAAAAAAGAAAACAGAATACGTACACCTGTACTTAATATAAGAATAATTACTATTCAGTTTTATTCGCATTCGGCATTGAGTTCTTCAGATACGCTAAATTGAACATGAAGGTTTGGCATATCTTTGTATGGTGGTACAAAAAAGTATTGTCCATTCAATTTGCAGATACTTACGGTATAAGTCAATTAATTAGCTATAATTTGGCATTATTGATTTTTATCTCATTGTACGTTTAAGCTTGCTCGTTGGAGTAATCATTTATGAATCGTGATGTATTGAATGAAATGGCAACGTTTATCTCTTTAGAGTTATGTAGCCGAAGGGTAATCGAAGGGTCAATTGGAGTTTGTTGCGCCGTTTCTTCTCCACTAGCGCCTAGGAAGCGGTGGTAAACTTAGTATTAAGTAGTTTTTGACGTCAAAAAGATGTTATTACGTTGCCCTATTTTGAAAATAAATAAATAAATGAATAAATTCTCGTTAAAAATATGTTCAAAATACAGATCCGATCTCATCTGGAACTCACATAATGTCAAACTTGACGCATGCCTAAAGAGAAAATAGAATGCGCATTACGTTTCATTCGCAATACCTATCAATTCTCAGTCAAAATACCTTACTTGCCCTTTTTTCATCTTTTGGGTACGATTCAATACTAAATAAATAAACAAAATACTAATTACGTTATAATATTGGATGTTTAAACTTTGTCTCAAGAATACTTTTTGACATTTAAGTTTGTGAGATCGAAATGAGATCGGAACGGAATTTTGAACACATTTAATTACGAGACTTGACCCTCCATGAACCATCGCGGAAGCGATGAACGTTTAAAGTACTGAAGGGATTTTGATGCGGTTTTTTATTAGAAAGGTCTTGGTTAGACTCAAAATCTTACGCATATTTGATCGCAATCCGCTGATTAGAACCGGCGATATAGTAAAAAAACGCGAAAATCGACGTCCACGCGGGTGGAGCCGCGGCAACCAGCTAGTGGTAAATAAATATCCTGTTGATTGTTCTAGTACTAATTGTATTGTTAGATTTATCGATGAACACAGTATTATTGAGTTATGTAAGTCGTAAAATAAGCTCATAAGCATCAAGTGATTGAGATGCACCTACACTTGTAATCATAGAACCATCTTGTTATGTGCCGTCCATATGTGGCAGCACTAAAGGCACCTACGCACATATTTTAGAGACATCATTTATTCAATGTCATTGGGCAATGTCACTTAGTGTCATATCCATTCGGAGTTTGTGTTTAGTTGATTATTAGTTGTGACCTACGAAGTTTATTTTACTACTAACGTGGCAAATAAGCACACGGCCCACCTGATGGGAAGCGGTCTCCGTGGACTATGGACGTGTGCAACACCAAAAGAGTGTCACACACATGCTGCCTATCATGAAGGGAAGGGGGGACGGCTAGGAAGGGTTGGGGGAGGAGGGGTACTAACAGTGAGATCTGACTACACAACACGATGGTTATTATGGCCGCAGTCTTCTATAGGGCGAAGGTACTACCCCAGTCGAACATCTCATTTTGGACGGGAGATACCGTCGTGTCTTACCTCCTTGAAAGGTACTCGAACTAGTGCAAATTCAAAGAATTCTAAATCTTGGTCAAAGCGCCAAATTATTGTTTTCAAAAATCACCGTATTTTTTACGTTTTTCGTATTTGCCGATTCAATGACCACACAGATAAATTAAATTGCATATACCGCAGATGAGGCTTTAAACGCTTTTTTTTTAATTTAACACTTTCAACGATTTGTCTTTTTAACCCCATTTTTTATTTATTTTTATTATGAGTAAGTGTGTTGATCTTTAAAAGCGCCAAAACTTGTCACGTCATTATGAAATAAAATTCTATGTCATCAGCATTTTACACAAATTCTTGTCAAAATATGTCAAGGTCGCGATTAACTATAATGTGTCCCATCAGATAGCCACCATAAACCACTCATTGGTAAATTTAAACAGGTTTTATAATTCTATCTGTCGCGTTTTATAAGTGACGAAAGTTGAGGTCAAGCCTGATATCATTTTGTGATAAGATTGGAAATAACTTTTTACATAAGCGACCTACATCTAAGTGCTCTTCAAACGCCAAAAAGAAAAGCCCGCGTCAGAGCGTAATTCATTGCTCAACAGGCGTAACAGCTTGATAGTGAGGTTAGATGGGTCCCAAGATGTTGGAAGGGCCCCATGCACCGTGACTTTAAGTAATTTTTTAAACTTTAAATGCAATCGGCTTGCAACATAACAATAAACCAAAAGTACAGCTTATTTGGTTTTATTCAGCTTGCACCTAAAGTCATAACAATTTGCTCATTATAGGTATGCATCATATTGCGTGCATTTAATACAAAGAGAGACTCGGGGCACAGATCATATCCTCAGGGTTAATACAAAGAGTGCAGTTACATAAGACATTATGCAAAAATATGCTTGCATATTTACCTTCGTTACGAGTGACTCGCAAACTTGACCACACTGACCCTAAAATGACCGTAAAATTGTATGTATAAGTACAGTAACCGGTTTTTAATTTGGCACGTTCGGGAAAAAGAGTGAGAGCTAAGATAATCTTATGTCGTTTACGTTGAGTATTTTCTCTATCGTATATCGATCTGACAGCTTTATACCTTCAGGTAGTTAAAGTGTTTGTGTTTGTAAAGAATTAAAACTATAGCTTCAGTAGGTATTAACTACTCTAGAAAGATATCAAATTCTAGTTGGGCGATAAAGTGGAAGAAGAAACCTAGTAGTAGAATGGAGTACGTGGGCTACATGAGTTGAGATCTTAGTAAGTAAGATATCGAAGGTTATAACCCAAAATATGATAAGCAAAAGAAACGATTAATGTCTTAAGCGACATCGATCGACACTTTAGCGACGCTTACCAGCACTACAGATAATGGTAATGGCACAACAATATTTAATTTTTAGAATATAAGAAAATATTGTAAGTTGCTCTTTTGTTGAATTTTTCGTATTTTCAAATACAATGTTTTCCTTTCTGTCGTATACCTATAGTTTAATAGTAATTGATATCGTCCATAAAAACTAAATAATTATACTTACATAGCATTGTCATAATTTTCATATATTCCATGTATATAAATAACAAGTAATAATAACTTTAATAGGTAATTAGAAATGAGCATTAAGTGACAAAGCTCACGATAGATACAAGATAATATACCTACTAACACAAATAACTGATAAATTATATTTCGCAACTTATAATTATTTTAGCTTAAGCGCCATTAATTGCATACAATTTTATTGTTCACACCATAAAACTACTTCCATGTTTATAATCGCGGTATTTTATTAGTGTGAATTGGGACGGTTAACTAAGTATTAAGTAACTAATATTATAGCTCTAATTAGTGCCACCTGATGTAAGTTCAAGGTTGCCCAATAAACTAATTCAAGTCATTAAATTTCTAGCATTTTTTTAAAACGGATCCTAATGACGTAAGCGACATTATTTAATATGTAATCGTAAAAACTATGATTTTTACACATAGTAGAACATGAATTTTATTTGTACTTCCGCGAAGATCTATACTTCGAACCACCTTTGACATATTTATTTTAGTGAATGACATTGACATTCTTGTACACTGAAGTTAAACGTTATTTTATTTAATTAACATTACAATTTAGTGGTTAGCCAAAATGGTTATCGTATAACTAAATCGCTTTAGGTCAATTATAGCACTAAGTGGTCTAGGATGTCCTGAAACTAGCTAGTATTTGCGTGGGTATTTAACTTTTTTTTCACACAATTAGATACCAAATTTAGAGTGTTAAATTGTTAGCCAAATTATAATAATAACTTATAGCAAAAACCAGTCGCTTGATAATATTAAATTTATATTTTATGTTCACTGCGAATGTTGAAAGTCGAGGTACTGTTTCTGAGAAATCAAAGCAAGGATGCTGTGTATTGTAAAAACCCGGATATTAACAGCTTCTCTATACTTATCTCCCACTGCGCTGTTTCGTGAAAATTACTAATATATTATTCAACAGCTATAGGCAGCATTTTATTATTTTATTACACAAAAAATCTTATCTTATTGCGTTTTTTACTTTTCATGTCTTTGGTACTAAAGTAGTCAAAATTGTGTACTTACTCTTCATTGTACAAAATCGAGTACAAAATTATTTAACTTATTATTCAGAAGTATTTATGCGCAAGTTATTCTTCACAAAGAAGGTCATAGTAGCGCCTTCGTGGGTCAGGCCAGGTTTTAATTAAATGATCTGCAAAATCTTGGTTAACTTTACAAAAGTTCTGATAATTAATGCTGTGTGAAAAGTTTTATGTATCCTTTGTATTATGTTTTTCTCTATTGATTGCTTACATTGTTTAACGATAAGTATTTGCACTAAAATACTACCGCCATTTAGGAGTTAACATTTAACAACATGCGTCGTTCATTTGAAAGGTGAGATGAGGGATTTAGAAAAGATGGATGGTAGTGAGACAGATTATGGCCAGGGGCCTAATTCAGTAATTTTTTTAAACTTTTGATTATAAAGCTTACGAAAACTTATAGATACTTATTACTTATTCACAAAATTACGTGTTTTGAAAACGTGGTGTTCCTAAATCTTGAGATGAGTGCAAGCAGAGATGAATGGTAAATGCAAAAATGTTACCTAAAAATAAATATAGAATGGGCAAGAGGCTAGATGATAAGATGATGCCGGTATTTTTGATCACCTGCTCATAGTGTTCTTTCTAGCTCGGCTAGGCGAACATTAGCTTGGAACAGTGAAGCTTGTCATAAAAAAGGAGATCCATATGGATATGGTGACATTCATCACCTTATATACCTACATCCATAAAGTACCACAAACTTAAAATATCCTTGAAACACTAACTTTTAAAAAATGATGACCAAAAAGCATGAGATCAATAATTTCTTTTGCAATAATTTCATGTTGTGTTACACAATGATGAATCAGCTTATTATGCGTCTTTTTAAACAGAAAGAGTTAAATAAATAGCTGCCACTTATCTCGATGATAAACCGATTGTAGCTGTTTGTGTTGAAGAAAGTGCATATTAAAGGTATTAATGTTTGTAGGTCGTTTATGTAATTTGGGAAATATGCAAAAAGGACGACAGAAGCATGAAATGGAAATAAGTTTTAAGTTAATAAAGAAGAGTTACATAAGTAGCATAGTCGAGTCGAAGGAGTAGAGAAAGACTGAGAAAAAGAAAAAGAAGGTATGAAAAAAAGTACACATCTAAGTTTTCACGCCCGAATTTTCTGTAATGTAATCTGAGAATATAATGACTACGGACATCCTGCTAAATCTGCTGGAGGTGCTTAGTGCCAAAGGCACTAAATATAATCGGATGGACATGGCCTAAGACGTTGTACGGTCTCCAAGACAGATCGCCATGATGGAATACCTGTGGATGCCTTCTGCCCGAACTAAGGACCATAACGAAAATTATACTATCAGTTCAAATTCTGCTGCTTCTTCTTTTCGGTCAAACAGGTTTCACTATATTAGTAGAAAGGCATAATTCTCCTGTCAACTTGAAAATGTTAATTATAAACATTATTAAATATATATTTTTCTATGTCGATGACACACGCCCGATCATCAAGGTTATCTACACAATTATAAATTCACTTATAAGTTTTTTGTCATTTACTCAGCTCTTATTATGAAATAATTTGATAACTTTTATCTTCGAGTACAAGAATTTGCAAATTATTTATTGAAGGTTATAAACAAAATTATCTAAAAGTAACGGAATAAATTGACGGTAAGTCTCGCTTGAATTATGTTTAGAATACAATAAAGTTACCGCAAAATTTGAAACCTAAACAAGAGTATAAATACTCACACGCTATTATTGCGACGTACAGGACTAATTTGATCAAGGCTAGTTAAATATAATACCAACAATTACGTGAAATGACGAAGCAGTATAATAATGTAAGGCAATCGATAATAAAACATGATTATATAAGGCAAATGTAAGTAGACAGGTCAATTCGGGTCGACCTCAAAGACCCGCCGATCAAATTTGCGATGTTTTAAAATAGGCAGGTCAGAAGCATTTGAAAGCTGCGGTTTTGTATGAAAGGTTTAATGACATTAGCTCTTCGGGTATTTAATGACAGAAGCAAATAATATATTAATGTTTCTGTCTACCCAGGCAACAAAAAGGAATGAGTTGCTCCTAAAATCCAACTACCCGTTCACCGAAAATCAACCACCTGGTCCCGTGAGGGATATGAACGAAAATAAATTTACTAGCAGTACTAATGTGGCAGTGGTAAAAACTGAAAACTTGGTATTGGCATATCCGCCATTAATAATAATAATTTTATCAAAACTTACTTGATATTGGCAAAATTGCAGTGGTTTTGCTGAAGCCATTATTAATAAAAAAAAGAAGGGTCTATGTTATGACCACCTAGAAAAAACGTATTTATGCATGTATCATTAATTATGTAGAGATTGTTCCGCTATCTCGCTAATCTAGCTATCAAGTATTAAAAACAAGATAAGAGGCAAAAAGGTTAAGTTTCATATAATTAGACGCCATAGGAAGTAATTTTTCATGTAGGTACATGAAACGAAATCTTTTGCTAAGGTCGTATTTTTTTTTATTTCTAAGTACCTACTTACTAATAATCATCATCTATCATCTACCTGCCCTTGTCCCAATTATTTGGGGTCGGCGCAACATGTATTTTTCCTCCATTCATTCCTGTCAGATGTCATCTCTTCGGTTACCCCCTTCCTTGCCATATCCTCTTTCACGCACTCCATCCATCTTTTCTTAGGCCTACCTCTACCCTTAAAGCCCTCCACATTCACACTTAGAACCTTTTTAACAACATTGCTTTCATCTCTTCTCATAACATGTCCATACCACGACAATCGCTCGCTTCTCAATTTTTCGTTTATAGGTGCAACTTTCAAACTTCCTCTAATGTACTCATTCCTTATTCTGTCCATTCTTGTCACACCACACATCCATCTTAACATTCGCATCTCCGCTACATGTAGTTGTCTTTCTTCCTTCGCTTTCAAAGCCAAGCATGACGACCCATACAGGGCGGCAGGTCTGATAATGGTTTTATAAATTTTCCCCTTAAGCTTAAGGGGAAACTGCGGGTCACATATCGTAGCCTTGACCTGCCGCCATTTCATCCAACCTGTGTCAATCCTGTGCTTCACTGCACGATCAATTTCCCCATCGGCCTGAATAAGAGAGCCGAGGTATCGAAAATTGGAGCAGACTGGTAGTGGTGCACCATCAAGCACCATGGGTGTAAGACTGGAGAGACCGCCGAAATCAGAGAACATGTACTCGGTTTTGGTTCTGCTGATTCTCAAGCCTACACTCTCCAGTCTACATCGCCATTTCTCCAATCTACTCTGGACGTCAAGCCCGTCTTCACCGACGAGCACAATATCATCGGCAAACAGCATACACCAGGGGGTCTCCTCCTGTAAATCCGATGTCAAAGCATCCATTATCAACAGGAAGAGATAGGGGCTTAGCGCCGAGCCCTGATGCAGGCCTACCGCTACACTGAACTCGTCGGTGTTGCCGGCAGCGGATCGTACATAGGTTCTTGATCGACAGTACATCGCACAGATCAACTCTATATACTTCCCAGGCACACCTTTCTCTTTCAGGGCCCACCACAAAACCGTTCTGGGTACCCGGTCATACGCCTTCTCCAGATCCACAAACACCATGTGCAAGTTCTTATGTGCTCGCCTATATTTCTCACCCAGTTGGCGGAGGGCAAAAATGGCGTCTGTGGTCCCACGACCAGGCATGAACCCAAATTGGTTTTGGGTAATCTCGCTTTCTTCACGCACACGTTTCTCTATCACCTTCTCCCAAACTTTCATACTATGCGACATGAGCTTTATTCCTCGATAGTTGCCGCAGTCCTGCACATCACCCTTATTTTTATAGATGGGCACTAGTGAACTATTGCACCATTCATCAGGGATCGTCACCTCATACAACAACTTATTGAAGAACAAAGTCAGCCACCAACATCCATCTTCTTCCAATATCTTCCACACTTCTACTGGAATGCCGTCGGGCCCTACAGCTTTCCCATTCTTCATGCTCCGTACTGCCTTCCTTACTTCGTCTCTATCAATCTCCTTCACTACACCTACATTCACTTGTACCTCTTTTAAATTCCCACTCCATACATTCTCTTCATTCATAAGTCTTTCAAAATAAGCCTTCCATCGATTTCTTACATTATCTTCTTTTACTAAAACTGTGCCGTTTTCATCTTTTATACATCGCACTTGTCTTACATCTCTCGTTCTTTCTTCTCTGGCTTTGGCTAAGCGGTAGATTTCTTTTTGGCCCTTTGGTCCATCAAGAGCATTATATATTTGTTCTTGGGCCTGAGTTCTAGCTATAGCTACCGCTTTTTTGGCCTTTTTGTTCCATTCATTATACCTCCTCTTTTTTACTTCTTTATCACTATCATTTCCTTTTTCTTTCTGCCATTCTTTAAAAGCATTCTTCTTTTCTTTTATAACCTTTTGTACCTCTTCATTCCACCACCATGTATCCTTATCAAAAGCACCTTTGCCTTTCGTTTCTCCAAACACTTCTTTTGCTACTTTCCTGATGCAACTCGCCATTTCATTCCAACATTCATTCACTGATTTATTCGCCATATCTTTCATTTCTATCATTTTATTCACCACTTTCTCCCTAAATTTGCTTGCATACTCTTTCTTCTCTATCAACCTCCATTTAATCCGAGGTGGGGGCCGGTGTTTACCTTTTTGCACATCGACTTTGGTTTTTAGGTCTAATATTAGCACTCTATGTTGTTTCACTACCCCTTCACCCGGCAGCACCTTGCAGTCTTTGACACAGACCAATTTACTCCGTCGGATAAGGAAGTAATCGATCTGTGTCAAGTGAATACCACTTTTGTATGTGATGAGGTGCGGATCTCGTTTTTGAAACCATGTATTCACGATGGCCAGGTTAAGGGAGGACGCAACTTGCAATAGGTTTTCCCCATCGCTTATATACTTACTAATAATATAAAGAGGAAATATTATGTTTGTTTGTAATCTATAAAATCTAAAACTACTAAACCGATTGCAACATACTCAGAGATAATATTATTTTATAGGTAAAAATAAAAAGAATTATACATTATCTCTGAGTATCATAGGCACAGGCATTTCATTTTTATTTCTTTCCCTCGTTCTTTCGGCTAAATCGACTATCTAACACACAATTCGAACCAAACAAACTCTACAGCTTTGTAATATTATTAGCATAGAATAACGGCAAAAAATTACAAATCCATCACTAAACTTTAACAATTACACCACAGACTGTTCAGTATGAAACTTTATAAGTTCCTCTAAAGAGGGCGTGATGGTTATCAGTTTACTAATTAAAGCATGTTCTGTCTTCATTACCTTTATAATAGAGATCTTAATTCTTTGTTTCATAATCAGCAGTCTACACCGAAACTTTTTCACAGTAGGCAACTTGTAATGTACGATATCTAATGAATGCGTTGATTAATCTGGCCTCATGATACAAGTAATTAGTTTAATGATAAATCGCAATGATGACAACATAAATTCGTCGGTTGAAAACCGAAATGGTTCAAGCGACATCGAAATGTTCAAAGGAAACACATCCCTAATGACATTATAAAGACTACTGAAAAGAGATTTTCTTGTCAAATGTTATTGTCGCTTACGCCCTTTAACTGTGGAAGTATTCGCACGCTTTTATTTTTACGAAGAAATATATGTAGTGTTATTTTGCTACACTTTTTACTCACATTTGGACACCAAATTTTATTGTTCTAAATATAGGTATACAATTACTGAATTGAAATTGATTTTTTTTTCAAGCTAGTGAGCACGTTGTTTTTCGACATAATCAGCCCCGATGGCCGACGGGGGTGATTAGCTGCAGAAAGGATCGGAATGAAATTAGGTAAAGAAATAAATTATGGTCTGGAATATAACATAGGCTACAATGAATGGGAATATTAACTTACGCCGGTTAAGCTACGGGCAATGGTTATTTTACTGAGTTATTTTACGGTAGCGTTTTATTACTAAGATTACGATCAAAAGAGTAAAAATTTGAACAATGTGACAAAAGAACGCGCTAATGACGCTGTATGTCAAACGTCAGTTCAGTAGGAAACACGTAGTATCATTAAAATATACAACTCATCTGATATTTTACATATACTATAAATTTTAATGTTGACAGTTACGTGCATTTTATTATGTTTCCATTTTTCATTAAAGTTTTATGTACAAGTAATAGTAATATTATACAGCCGAGGAGTTGGATTATTTGTTCGTTTGAATACACTAATCTTAAGAATTACTGGATCGAATTGTTTTTTTTTTAAATAGTATATTTATTAGAGTAAGGTTAGGTTAGGTTATAATATATCATAATAATCTCTACTGGGTAGAAGTCTCTAATCTTACAAATCAAACCTTCCTCTATAAATGGGCTATCCAATACAAAGTAATAGGTACAATAAATATTTTTTTCAATTGGAACCATTCATTCCTGAGATCAGCGTGTTTAATCAAACAAACAAACTCTACAGTTTTATAATAAACTAGCTTACCCGCGCGCGGCTCCGCTCGCGTGAATGTTGGCTATCGCCATCAAGTCTTTTTTAAGCTGAGGGACTGTCCGTACTAACTTTCAATGTGTATTCCTTGGCAAACAGTGGTTGTAGCTAAACGTATTTATTTCATCTCGAATCCTATCAAACCCTTCAAGGTACAGTGCCGTGCAGGTATCACGGCCAAAGCCAGTATATTTACCATCACTGTCCTTTTTCATTGTCTTCTAGATTTTATCGGGATTAGATAGCTGCTCTGGCCAAAGTATGTGTGACTCAGAAGAGGCCCTTTGATAAACCTTTTCACCATAGTTGCATTGTACTTTCACATTCGATAGACTATTTCAAGTTAGTTAAACATTATTTATTTCCAAAACTCTGATTCTATTAGGATTAAAAACGGATTAAAATCTTGCCACAGACATTGACATCTGACAACCTGATTTAACATTCAAAAAGTTCATGAAACTAAAGAAAGAGTTTATAACTGTGTACAACGGTCATGTGCGAATTTGGCTCGTGCTCGCTGGGTACACGGGGTTGAGGGGCGAACTTAACTTTGCTGCAGCGCTTTCTTGTCTTGACTGACAGACATACAGATTTTTTTTGGTAATGTGGTTATTATTTACGCTTTCCGGACTTTTACCTTTACTATGCTATAAGATTTTACTTTCTGCAAAATATCTGGGTTCTAGCAGAAAGGGAAGTACCTTTTCTTTTTTTTCGTGCGAAAATCCCGTCGGGCTTCACAGACTCCTACTGACTAAAATCGCACGGTCTTTCGTCACATCGGTCTGTGTGACCGAAGAATCCTGGTGGTGTGTCCTAGAAAGGATATTCTAGAAACCTCGACCGGCTCCGGCCGCCACCACTGGCGACCTCGACGTTACTCTAAAAAAAAGCGCGTATGGAAACATAACGCCCTGCCTCCCTGGGCCTGCTTCTGCTAGGGTGACGGTTAGCCCCGACCGTTCCCTAGGCCCGCACTCATGGAGGACGGATATGGTTCTCCGAAATACGCCGCTCGGTACGCCTTCACCGGCAAGGGGGAGTGTAGATCTCTCCCGTTGCTTTTCCACCACCATTTCTGCGCGCATTACTGCCTCGCTAAAAAGCGGTGGCTTTCCACATACTCTCTATGGTGACTATGGTCAGCATTACATAGAGAGTATGTGGAAAGCCCGCAGCATGAGGCTTTCCACACCAACGTCTGCTTCAAGGACATGGCGGACCTCTATCCACTGTGAACACTCTGCCAGTGTGTGAAGCGGCGAAGTGTCAGTAGCATTCGGGCGTCAGCTCCCTATCTACACAATGCAGGAACTCACCAAAACAGCCATGCCCATCAGTAAGCCTTGGACAGCTCAGGGTCATGGGCCACATTAAACCCTGAAGACCCAAAATGGAGTGCGATTTTAGTCGGTCAAGTTCAATATTACGTCCCTACTGGCCTGGTGAGGAGAGAGATCCATGGGGATATCCGCACGAAAAATAAGATGCAATGCAGGTGACTCACTCACGTGGTCGAAGGTCACTCAACTACCTCCGTCCTCTATAAGCGCAGGCCTGGGGATAGTAAGTCAGGCCACCTATTAGTCGATAGTGAGACCACAGTCTGGATATTATACTTCGTGTAATGCCAAGCCATTGATCATTTTGAAACATTCCTTTGATCTAATTCAACTGGACAACTCTACATTTTTCTAAGAAAGAGGTCTAATAAGGGTTTCGTTTTTTCCTATCGAGGCACAGAACCCTGAAAATAAATATATCCTCTTTGCCTTTTCTATTCCTATTCCGGGGGTATGACGGGAACCACGCGGCTCCCAAACCCGAGGGGGGCATCTCGAATCCGGAGATGGCCCGGGTCAAGCCGGGGTGCGAGGAAATGCTCTTCGGGCCACCTTATACCCTGGCGTCAGAAGACCCTAGATGGTGTGCGGTTTTAGTCGGTAAGAGTCCGACATAACCTGCCCCGGTGGCCGCGGGGTGGGTATCCATTAGGATTTCCGCACGAAAAAAAAAAAGGCACAGAACCCTGAAAATAAATATATCCTCTTTGCCTTTGAGCAAAAAGAAACAAAGGATTAAAATTTAGACTGAGTCACTTTTAGTTCCTGTTACCATGACAACAATTATAGATGGCGATAAAAACGTCTGCAAACATCGAATTTTCTTATTATTTCTTTATTTCCTGAATTAATCATATCTTTTTAATTTTCTTTTATGCTATTCGCGGCGAAGACAAATCCAATAAATCATAGATCATGAAAATCCGTTCAGCCGTTCTTGAGTTCTAACAAAAGTACCTTTTTGGACCCTTTTTAGGGCTTTAGGGTTTGAATTTTTAAAAATCGTTTCTTAGTACACCTCTACGCATCAAAACGAACACACCCATCAAATTTCAAGTCTCTACGACCAGCGGTTTAGGCTGTGCGTTGTCTCTAGGTCAATCAGTCAGTCAGGACTTTGAGTTTTATATAATGTATTGATTAAGTTAGTATAGATAGGAAAATGGCTAACGCCGTGGACAAGATTTTTCTATTCAGGTTCATGTGAAACAGTTGTCTCTTCTCATCTCTTTTGACTTGTCCATGTCGAGAGGCCGCAGTCTCGACATTTATCGCTACGACTTTACTACTGAAATCGCAAGCTAAGATAGCGACAAACATTGGTTGCAGTAACGATTCTTGCGTCAAACGATAGTCTGTACATTTGGGATGGTGAACAATATGGAGATACCG
Source organism: Lithosia quadra (assembly GCA_963576445.1). Taxonomy (NCBI): domain Eukaryota; kingdom Metazoa; phylum Arthropoda; class Insecta; order Lepidoptera; family Erebidae; genus Lithosia; species Lithosia quadra. The sequence continues at coordinate 17,080,548 of OY754879.1, forward strand.
ATAAATTGTTAAGTTTGTGATGATATTCGTTAAGATACCGACAAAAATCGTTAGTTTGGAAAGTAGAGACTACCAAATATCATTACGTTTGCATCTCTACAAGTTAGCGACCGAATTCTGTAGCTAAGGCGTTGCGATTGTCGAGACTGCCGCCCCTGTTTACCAATACAAGATTCCAGTGTTGGTACTGACATACGTTTCGAATTGAAGTACGTACGTACTATGTACCTACGCAAATACAATAAGTTGTACTTTCCACTTTTGTGCATAACTGTCAATCAGAATTTCATAACGTGATAGAGAGGTAGAGTTGCAGCATTCAGTACACTCATACACACAAGTCTATCCTACGTTGTATTATTTGTAAAAAAAATCAACTTCTCTGGTGGTAAATAAATTCATGTTTCTTGGGAGAGTTTTCAGTACTTATGAATATTCGTACTAAAGGGGTTATTAAATTTGACGGTAGCGATAATTGCTTTTTACGCCCTCTTAAAAGAACCTGGCATTATAATAAAATGGAGACGTATAGGCATGTGCGTGAAGTGTTATAAATTCTTTATAATGCAACAAAGGAGGTTCGAGTCAAAATAATTATCCATTCAATTAACCTTAGTATTTCTAAAATATTATTTAAAAATCAAAGCAGGTAGGTATATACTATAAATTGCTATTGAACATATAACTTTTTTTTTTGTGTAAATTTGGTAGGTCTATAGTGCTTAATCTATAAAAAGTTTGAGGCTAGATAGCGCTGCCCAAAATATCATTAGTATTAGTGATCATTTAACATTAAAGTAGAATAATAAAATTATGTTACATGCTTGATCAGACACGGTCTTACCTATATTTTACGTTTTTAGTTGTAAGCATTTTATATCCCTAATAGTTTAATCTTATTTAACCTTTCCTACTTTTTGCCCATACTTTTAAAGGTCACGACGATTATATATCGTTATTAATCAGTTGCATCTAAAATTGGTGAGTGTTTTTATACATTGATGTCATTCATTAATTCCTTGCTAAGACTTCCCAGTGAAGTAAGGGCTACCATCCTATTCCAGAGGGGTATCGTACATGGTGGGAATAGAGCTATTTTCCAACAGACAGTAAACAGATAGCTCAACTTGAACTGGTTAGCAAGTTTGCCTGTTTGTCCACTTGTAACCTTTTCACAGTTAATGCCATTCTCTCTGCGTGCGATAACTTTTTTTTGACCGGTTGGAATTTAATTTTAATATCTGAATCAAAATAATGTGGTCGCCATTTTGATTTTTATAAAATACGTATTATAGTTTTGCGCATTGCTTTTAAGGGCTTCATTATTATCATCCTAGCTCAGACCTTGAATGCAATCAGGCGGCGACACTAAGATGCCAACGATGATAATATTATCCCTAGAGTTGTTGACTGCTTTCAAAGCTTCTACCTTCAGGTATGGGATACTTTTTCCAGGACCAAAAAATATACTAAAAAAGTATATGGTAGTTTTCAAGGCCAAGGGTACACCCAGGCTGGCTCCAAGGTACGACCTCGAATGGAATCGAGATATCCAAAGATGATTGTAAGGAAACGTGTCATAGGGCTTGCAAAAGCACGGAACCTACTCTAAACCCACGTTAAATTCGCGCAGTTAAAAAAGCTAAATCCATAAGTGCATATCAAGGTTCATTGATACAAGGCCAGCGGATTTGCGATGATGATGAGCATTGTGTCAAAACATGAATATTTTTTTAGGACCAAAATACTGCATATTTGAAATTATTGTGTTCGAATAAATTGCTTATTCAATAATGCTACAGAGTTATGCTAAAATATGTATAATTTGGACATTTAAGTAACGTGTGTTGTAGAAGCAATTGCAAAGATGTATAGTGCGAAGAGAATGGATAGAATAGTTGTCAAATATTTAAGAGGAAGAGTGCTGGAATGCAAAGGTGGGGATTGTGGAGACGGGGAGGGGGTTCTTGAGCTCTGGCTACCCTAATTACCGGCGGGAACACAACACGATGGTTATTATGGCCGCGGTCTTCCGTAGGGCGGAGGTACTACCCCAGTCGGACAGCTCATTTCGGACGGGAGATACCGTCGCCGTCGTGTCCTACCACCGTAATTTTCAACGGATGGAAAATGCGTCGAAAATGTCTGGTATATTCCATACGAGTCACATAAACAATAAATAGTTGAAACAAATTTAATAATACAGATATATTTAAAGATTTGTTAACCAAATGAAGAAAAATACAACCTTGAAGTAGACCGGTCCCGTTTCAAGGATATTTCCCATTTAAATTATCGCTTAGGATGGTGGAATGTATCAATATACTTTAAATAATAATATATCATTTATTACATAAGTATTATTATTCTTTGAAATATAATGAGCTTAATTTTGTGATATTATTATGGTTTCTGTCGATGACAGGGTGATTGTCTGCGAAATGAGTCATAAAATCCGAGTGACACATCGGCAGATCCGTCAGTTTAATATGACCATTATTATGGTTTGAGCTTATGTAATAGTTTGAGATGGTGCCAAAAATTTCACCATGGTACCATGCTTTCGGCATGGGGTTTCCCCACAATAATTTTTATAATCAAAACGGTCGTTTGCCACATGGTTGAAAATAAATTACTTCCACTAATACTCTAGAGAGTTATTAATAAAAGCTTACTTTTATAATGTGTGTTATTAATAGCACAATAATTAAATTTAATATAATTTTGAAATTATTGAACATAACACAGTAACCGAATATCAAACTTGGCAGGTAAAGCATAAAAAATATAACAATTTTCAGTCGGCTAAGAATGTCTATAGAAAAATGGACACTATCATTATTAGAATTAAATCACATTATTAATATGAAGTTCACACAAGTTTAAAAAAAATAAATTAGTTAGCATAAACAACTTAAAATATAAAACTATCTTCATAAACAGATTAGTTAATAATGTATTAAAAGCGCATTAACGAACGAATCTACTAAATAGGTATGTTACCTTCAAGTATTTATAATTATTAATCTGTAATTATATCTATTAAATAAATTAAGAACGCGAGTAATTGTAATGACTTCCTTCGATGACTGTACCGTCAGGTGGCTAAACAAAGCGTTGAACACAAAACTATCGGTGGTTGCATCTGTACTCGCGTGAAGTGCGTTCATTGCTTATAGGTACCTACCGAGGTTCAAGTTATAACCTTCCGGAAAAAGAAACTGCATCGGAATAAGGAGCATTTTACTGTTAAGGTCACTGGCCCTATGTACACTAAGGAGCCCATACATACGTAATAAATAAGTATTTTGACTATATCATTTTCTATCATATTAGATTTGTTTGTTTAGCACGTTTGGAGAGCACGTTAAACCGTCGGTCCCGGTTGCCATACAAACATTTATGGTAGTCGTTACGGGTAGTTGGAGCCCTAAAAAAAAGTCCAACAACAACGGTCTAGCTGCAATGCTTCGATATCGCCTAATGTCACCATTGGGTTGTGAGGGTCAGATGGCAGTCGCTTCACGGAAAATATCAAGGTTCAGCCAAATCTGCAGTTAAGACTAGTAAAGCGGACCCCAGACTCCGAGGTGAAAGCTTTGGATACGACTGGGATTAATGCTAGGTTGAAGGTTGAAAGATTAGATTTGTTTGTTTATAATCGATAATCTCTGAAACTATTGAATCAATTTCAACATTTCTTTTATCATTAGAAAGTCAACCTATGCCTTTGACCACTATCTCATGTGAGGTTACACACCGCTACACTTATTTCTCAGGTTTATAAGGGTGTCACACACGCACTGCCTACCCTGAAGGGAAGGGGGGAGGGCTGGGAAGGGGCGGGGAGGCTAGGTATGGATGGGGGTAGGAGAGGTACAGTGAGCTCTGGCTTACCAGCAGGAACACAACACGATGGTTATTATGGCCGCGGTGTTCTGTAGGGCAGAGGTACTACCCCAGTCGAACAGCTCATTTCGGACGGGAGATACCGTCGTGTCCTATCTCCTTGAAGTAAGAACAAAGTGCCAAACAGTGGCACCTACGTAAGACTAGTCACATTTTTCTTACTAAATAAGACAGTAAAATCCTATTGAATGTAGATGTTGACAGTCGGTGATTAAATGATTAATGATACAACATTCGTAAGCTGTAATGAATAAATTAATTATTTGGCGAATAATAACATTACCCGATAATTATCGTGCTGAACGGAAGTTAAGTTTATAATAATTAAAAAATAGCACTTAATTTCTCACTAATAGTACGACATTTGAACCTACCTACATTAATCTTTTCCAACGACCTCTGTGTATTACAATGTGATTTACTTATTAATGTTGAAAACTGTAACCTTCGCCTAAATGAATTAAATACTACTCATATTTACATTAAAATTTCGTATACTTATGATAAATGAAGTAAGTTATTTGACGCCTTTGGGTCCCGTAATATATTTATTGAATTATTTATTTGCTAAAATGTTTGACACACTTCCGAATTTGAACCGTGAATAGTACCAAGGGCCTAGAAATATGATTAACACACACGTACTCACACATAAGCAAAGCAAATATAAGAATAGGTCAATGACATAATTGTTATAATATGTCGAAAACGTGAACTTCCATCTAAAAATACCAAATGCCTCCTTAAATTCAACCACATGTCCTGATGGACCGTCTAATCTCGTGGGGGGTGAACATAATATGCAAATAAATTTACTTACGTGGCTTACATGGTTCTTGCAGAATTTATTGAAAAATTGGACAACTCGGCGCCTCCACTGTTAATTATTTTTATAAATAGTCAGTTTTTAGATCGTAGAAGCTATGAATTATAAAAAAGACGAATTTTGTGAACCAGACTTAGTCATTTCCATGAAAAGAAGCTACACGTATAAGAGAGTGGATTAGAAACAGCAATAGGAATCAGATTGTCTGCTAGACAGATGGATTATGAACAATATTGTGTTCGGTTACGGGTAGTTGGAGCCCACAAAAGTCCAACCAGTGTAACTTGGAACTTCGATATCGCCATTGGTCATAATGACCATTGGTTGTGGAGGTCAGATGGCAGTCGCTCCACGGAAAATATCGAAGTTCAGCCGCATCACAGTTAGACTGGAAAGCCGACCCCAACTGATTTGGGAAAAAGGTTAAGAGAATGATGATTGTGTTCGGTCACGGGAGTCAATTGTCGGATGCCCATTTCCACAGATATTCCTGTTAAATCACAAATACCCATAGATATCGCTTTTCCTTCGGGAAGGATAAAAACCATTTCTACTTTCTTCTGCCACCTTAAGTCATAATTCTCATAGGCTGGTCATATTTCTTTTTTTTTTTATACTACGTAGGTGGCAGACAAGCACACGGCCTACTGATGGGAAGCGGTCACCGTGGCCTATGAACGTGTGCAACACTAAGGTGTCACACACGCGCTGCCTACCCTGAAGGGAAAGGAGGAGAGCTGGGAAGGGGTGGGGAGGCTAGGAAGGGGAGGGGGAGGAGGGGTACAGTGAGCTCTGGCTACCCTACTTACCGGCGGGAACACAACACGATGGTTATTATGACCGCGGTCTTCTGTAAGGCGGAGGTTCTACCCCAGTCGGACAGCTCATTTCGGACGGGAGATACCGTCGTGTCCTACCTCGTTCTCCTGAGAGCATCGCATGCCCGTCTTCATTGTCCTGCTACAGTTGAGTGGCCTTCAACCTCTAGACAGGTTTCACCTCATTAAGTCTATTATACAATAGCTTATGCCTTGCGCCACGTGCCGTAGTAACTACAGACAAGTCGAACGCAACATTCCTCTAGCCTGCTCTAGCCCTATTGTTTATGGAGATATTTACTGAAAAAAAAAACCGTCAGTTGTTCTATCAACAAAGACGGTTTTAGAGACTGTTTCAATTATAAGCCTTTGTGTAAAATAGCCTTTGGTAAGAGTCTTTGCTCCAATTGCCAGTTTTAGCAAAGCATTGTGATGTAATCCGAGATATTTTCAAACGTTTACCTATATTATGAGTTGTAGAAAACTCATGTGAGTGTTACACATTACGATAACACTATTTTTCTATCTACTAGCAGTTTATTACAGTTCCGAATAAATTATGAAAAAGTAATCAGCTGTCAAGAAGACGCTAATTATTATTAATCGGTAAACCGCCAGTATAATATATATGTTAAGTGACGTGGCTTTGTTGTATTGTTTCAGTCTAATATACTAACTCCACTCAAAACTGAATTTTAATTTTTTTGGACTCTTGTGAAACTCACAAGAGTCCAACAAAATTATAATTCAGTACCGTTAAAAAATACTAGATAGTTGAGTAACAAAATCTACTTTATAAGGGTTGCTAGTATAATGCAGGAATTTTAAAAAGATCACGACTCTCGCATAGTTCAGTCCGATACAGATCTATTAATTTCAACCTTTACAAATAATACAGACATCCATTTTTATTTGCACGCTTGACGAAACGCCTGTCATATTACTGGTTGTTTTGAAAGTAAGGGGTCAAAAGGTCTCCAGTTAAGGTGTCTAAACACACTATGTCGAAGGTTCGCGACCGAAATCCTGCGGCTAAATTTACGTTCCAACGTATTCGAATGATATGACACCAGGGCCCGTAGACAAGTGTCAAAAGTCTAGATCGCTAAGGAATAGATTAGATTAGGTCGACCAATCACACTCCAGCTCGTGATTCCGCCGCGGCGCGGGCATCGTACCCCGGTGACGAGCTTGGATGTGATTGGTCGACTCTATTCGTTTCCTTAGCGATTTACGCTGTGACACTTGACATAAGCCCCCGTATGTACGGGGGCTTATGTGCCGAATTTAATTGGCAGAAATTCGGTTGCGCGGGCGTTACTACCTCTTCGCTACTCCCCGATGCTTACACCAATGCGGGCGTAAGTAAGCAACGCAACGTAATTTCGGCATAATGTGTCGTTTGTAATTCAAATAGCATTGTAGGCGTAATCAAGCCGAATTTCAGTCGCGTACTATCAGCGTAGTGTGTTTAGACACTAAATGTTTAGTTCAAAAGTAGAGTCTCAGTAGGTACGCCTGTTATTGAATTTGTTTGATTAATGTTTATTTAATGACATTAAACAGTCACTGAGTTAGATAGGTGAGTCAGGTGGATAGCAGCAAGCCATTAATTTATTCTAAACTAGCTGTTGCCCGCGGCTCCGCCCGCGTGGATTTCGAATTCTGTTTCAAATTCCTTTTTTCGTGTGGAAGTTCCTTCATATATCATCCCTGTCAGCCAGCAGGCGTGGTTAAGTCTCACTCAGACCTGATAAAAACCGCACGCTGCCGTCTCAAGTCTTCAGTTGCCGGGGTGTAAGATTACTTAGAGCATTTCCCGCGCTCCCCAGTTGACATTTTTTTTTTATCGTGCGGAAATCCCCATGGATACCACCTCCGTCGGCCATCGGGGGTGGTTATGTCGGGATCGAACCGACTAAAACCGCACGCGGTCTCGGGCCTTAGTAACGGGGGTGTAAGGTTATCCCTCGCACCCCAGCTGACCCCGGGCCATCTACGGTTTTAAGATGGCCCCCTCGACCCCCCGAAAGGGGGGGTGGGGCGAGCATCGCGTCACTTCTCCGACGGTGGGGTGTAGGGTGACAGGAGGCCGTCCTGTCACCCAACCGTCGGCGCGCAGACAATCAGCTCGCCCCCCGCTCGCTCCCCACTGTGCCATCTGCTAGTCAGAGGGACACGTGGAGAGCCTCGGAGCAGCCCTCTAGAGGGCCACTCCCACCCCGGCCAGATTGGCCGCAGGCAGCAGCGTCTCCCGTGGCGAGTGGGAGGCGCTGCTCGCCTCCGTTGCCCAGGTGCACCATGGAGGTTCCGGCCCGCACCCCCCCAGTTGACCCTGGGATGGGAATTGTTTGATATTATCATAATATCAAACAATTCCCATCCCAGCATAGCATCAGCCTATAGCTACTTTCTATCATCGCACCGCTCGCCACAGGCAGGGAATTCATCCCCACACGTTGCATCCGCCTGCAGTGCGTACTGTAAGGTTTGAAAGAAATTTCATTCCGCGCACGCTTAGGCTGTGGAACGATCTCTCCGCAGTGGTTTTCCCTGGCGGCTACATATGGGTTTCTTCATGAAGGGCATTAGAAGCATTTTGCAGGGTCGGCAGCGCGAGTGTGACGCCCCTGGTGTTGCGCACGTCCATAGGTGCATAGGTCATATAGGTGGGCCGTGTGCTCGTCTGCCACCTAAGTGGTATAAAAAAAAGCATGATGTCCGTACCGAACCCCGGAAAAGAGGGGATGGGGTACAGAAGACCGCAGCCATAATAGACATTGTGTTGTGTTCCCGCTGCCGGTAAGAAGGGTAACCAGAGCTCACAACCCCCCACCCCATCTCTCCAATCCCCTCCTCTGAAGTCCGATTTCAATAACTCAAACAGTTTTTAAATAATTTTTACACAATTGAAAGTCTTGATTAAGATATAATTTATTTTGATGGGAATACAAAGATATACCTCAGGAAACATAATCTTAGATAGGTATAATTCGCGAGACAAACGACGTCCTGGCGCGAATGGATTGTTGCCCATGATTGGTGAATTTGAGCTCGTCCAGTGCTGTAGCACCCCGTGCTATCCTCAAAGGCACCCAAGAAAACTGTACTGCATGTATAGAGCATAACTATTTTGAGCACAGTTTAGATACCTACCTACGTACCTATGATGTCCCGAAGTAATATTGGTCTGATTTACGTCCGCATTTCAACTTGCATTTATTTCGCCGCGCATTATTTTTCATATTGCGATAACTCTTAAACTATTTATGATAATTATATAGCGTGAATGGCAATTTTGATCTACATTAAACGTACAACGTATCTAACGTATTTAATTGGATAAGAAATAATACTGTATTGTTAAAATTAGCTTTGAAAATGACACATGATTTTTTTGTAATTTGTAAAGATAAAAATGGTTACTGTGGGCTACCCTTATTAGGTAGACATATGCTATCGCGGACTTTTTTGTAGACCTTTTTATGTTATACATTTCCACAGTACATTATTTTGTTCTATCTTCAATAGTTTTCGCAGCGCACGCAATGTAAGTAATTTGTTTAGGTCATTTTTTTACACCTTGGGTTACATTATTGAAGTTTTAGTAAGGATCCCTAAATTTTTTGGAGATAAATTATAGCCTATGTTACTCACAGATAATGTAGCTTTCTATTAGTGAAAGAATTATTGAAATCGGTCCAGTAGTTTCGGAGCCTATTCGTTACAAACAAACAAAAAAACAAAAAAACAAAAAAACAAAAAAACAAATCTTTCCTCTTTATAATATTAGTATAGATTTATACTATTTGAACATCCTTGCCAATAAGTTATGGTAAGCTTTCGTGATTTACATATACAAGTGTGCTTTACGAATCTCTTTTTATAAGTAGTGGCTGATGAAACAACGCAATTAATACCTTAGTATTATTATTATTATTATTACCTTAGTAGCTTACTACTCACGCTAAAATTTCATGGCAAATAAAATTTTCTTGAAATTATCGCGTCCCAGATTTGTCATTGTTAAAAAAAAAATTATCCCTACATGACGGGGTTTATTTTGCTCTGACTGTGGTTCTTGATTTTTTTTATAGGTTATCATTTGATTATAACCTATAGGGGCTAGTAATTTTTGTACTAGTTTCCAAAATTACTAGTATTTCCTTTGTCCTAATCAGCTAAGCTCAATTGCTTGGGTTTGCATATAATATTAGTAATGAAAAAATCTTTTGTAAGTTAAACAGTTTTAAATTGTATTGTCATCAGAACTGAAGACTTCTGCCAAATATCAGACCAATCAGACAACTGAAAGGGGTTCAAATTTCAATTACCAGATTTGACCCAAACAAACAGGTCAAGTTAAATAAAACTGTTTAATAATCATTAAAATATGGACCGAATCGTGATATACCTAATTATTGATTGTCTATACGCTTTTACATTTATAAGAAATTAAACAAGCTATTGATAAAATTAAAATTCATCTCTGTCTATCTTCTTTAGGATATAAAGAAATCTATGAAATTATTAATAAAAGTCCTTGTACTTATTTTGAACTTATCCTCAAATACAAATCCATTAAAAAGCAACTATCTTAAGTATCTTTAAATTAATACTATTCTCAATAACCCATTCTTACGCAAGACACAACCTTGTACTGTGGTACAACTTTAAATAAATAAAATATTAAAATTATAGAATCGATTTAAAAATTCCTTTATTCATTTAATAGGACTGTATGACCTGAGATGTAAACCAGTTTGTTTGCATATTAATAAAAATATTAAAAACTCAGGATTAACGTCGACTCATCGGTCAAGTTTATTTAATTTTTTAAAACTTTATCGTGAGATAAAAGAAAAGATGTGTGTTGCATATATTAATTTATGTTGCTTTATTAATATAACCATAAATATTCAATGTATTATTTTATAAAAATGATACTGAATTTTTAATAATGCTAAATTAAAACAGCTATACTTTATCGATATAGTCATTATTTGTGTATTGATAACACTTTAAGATAAGTAATAGAAAGGGTCATCATCCTCTGACCCTTCACTCAATTCAGTTGGGGTGTAATTTTCCGCCAAACTGTGATATATTCCGTTTCGTTCATTTTCCATACCCATAGATGTTCGTGTATACACAGTTCTTCCAATTTTCCAGAAAATTCCAAGATATTATACTTTGGGTCTTTTAATTTCAATATGTAAAATAAATTAAAAACACCAATTTTGTCTACTTCCGATAACCGCAACATCAATCATAACAGGCAATTAATAACCATACTTGATATGGTGAAGTAATTTCAATTCACTAATATGTACGCAACTTGGGACTGCAAAAAATGTAAACAAACCAAAAACAACAATATGACAAGATCAGACGTAGGCAGTACATAATGGGATTTCCCGCCCAAATTTGTAGGCTGACTGACGAAATGCCTTCAACCTTAAACTGCATCAGGTGGGTAAGCTGATCAGATTAACTCTTTGTACAAACTGAAAGTTAGCAAACTATAAGCTCCATGCCTTCGAGAGTACGTTAAGCCGTTTTTCCTGTGATACAGTAAAATTATTCTTTTAAAACGTGTGTTTTTAAAGCTTACTAAAACTTATAGATATTATTTTTCAAAATCTAATTGCAAAGAAATTAAAGTATGAGTGTTTATGAACGTTTGATAAGCTCACGAAAGCATAGTCAGATTTTATTTTGATAGATTATCAAATATCAAAGTCCTTTTTTAATTTTACCTTCTAAAAATCAAGCGTTTTGAAAACTTGACGTTATTAAAATGGGTGCCAGACTACTATAATGAAAATCTGTGGCATATGCTATGGATAGTTCCGGTCCGAAAAGTCCGAAAACCTAGTCTAATTATAGACTAGAATGGGTTGGGAAGTCTGGTAGCACTCGTTTCATAGAAAATATCAAAGCCGATTCCCAGCTAGACTTAAAAGTCGTCTCCAACTGAGTTAGAAAAAGGCTTGGAAAATGACAAACAATAAACCAGACCATGTGCTTTTTTACTTTTACATAAACCGGGTTTTAAACAAAAAAAAAGAAAACTAAATTCAATAACGATGACCTAGTAGTGAATGCAAAACGTAAGAACTGTTTGTTCCAAAACGTCGCGCGTCGCCCGGTTGAATCTCGTTCGGTAGAAGTGACCTTTACAAGACGGCCTTCGTTGCGTAATGTCGTCCTCCTGCGCAAACGCATCTCTGTAGCATAACTGTTTTAAGTGTAATACTTTAAATAAAATCGAACGGTTATTATTAAGATTTATTATCGAATTGTGTTATTGTTGTTGGCTTTGAATAATATTCGCGATTTATTTGATAAGTTTATTGTTTTTTTTTTTACTTTGAAATAATTGTTGTATTGTTGTGCTATACTGAGTAGATTTATTCATGGCTGTTGTTATTCAATTTATTGAAGCATCTTCATTATTATTTATCTTATATTATTGTTTATAATGTTCGAACGATGATATTATATTAACAGTAGGTATTATCACTTTGTTAGAAAAAGTTTGAAAATGAATACAAAGTTTTTCATTTTCACTTTTCATATTGTGTTCCTAACCTTTTTAACTATTTATGTAGGTATCTGTGGATCTAAATTATTGTAAGAAAAATGTAGTTATTTATTAAAAGATAACGATTATTTTGTAACTATGTTGTAATATGATACACCCACATACACTACGCCATGACGACTTCAAACGACAGTTATCAAGGAAAGCACCAAATAAAACATCATCAATTCCTAAAACTTCCACGCTATGAAATTGTTAACAAACTCATGCTAAAACAATCGTAATTTTCAAGAAAATAGGAACATACAAGTATAAAGGATTCATCAAATTTAAGTCTTAAGTAGCTCTTCACAAGTTTTACTCACAAGATAGATTTAAAAAAATTATACTAAGCGAACCGTTAGATTTAAAAGGTGCTGGATTTTTTTATCCACTAGGTACATTCAAAATTAGATCAAATTTAAACATTTATCTTAATTGTAAGAAAGGACTTCCATACCTATACGTTAAAAGTCTACAGCTATATAAAAATAACATAAAAAACTCGTTAGATATTTGGATATGACATAAATTCTTATGTATTGTGACACTCTTGGACAAATAAAATGCGTCAGTTTAGAAGAGTCTTCTGCAACCTCGATAGTCGTTTCAAAATTATTGTAAATTTCACAAAGTTTGCTAAGTTATTGTACTATAATGTCCTGTTTTTTGCATATTAATATTAAAAGGCTACCTTAATTATACTGCTAAATAAATTAGAGATTTAAATAAATTAAGAATCTCGTTCTGATTAAAGGAATAATAATTGCTTCCACTTTTATTATTACTAAATTATAAGGTCACTATTTAGATTAGGATACTTATTATTATTTAGTAATAATAGTACTAATGACATTTAAGTAACTAAAATAATTCGAACAACACTAGTACCTACCGACTAAAACTTTTTGAAAATCGAATCGGTCATTTTCGTTCCTTTTTGAAAGAAGGTTCCACTTTTAAAATTTCAAATTTCCACTCACCATTTTTCCTGCGTTTGACTAGCACATCCACAGCATCATTCAATCAATAGATCACACTACACCAAACGCGTGTCACCACGAGCATGCGCGAAAACGTCTGAGCCGCGCTTGCGTCGGTATCATATCATATATAGCGTCTACCAACTTAAACATTGCCTGAAAGGCGACTTGGCATTGATGGGCTGAATTTACTATAACCACAATGAAAATAACTTGAAATAGTTCAGCTTAGCAAAAGATTCATATTCCCTGGAGTTTACTTCTAAACAATCGAGGATGCGAATTATGTTTTGACCTATATTTTTTTTCATACACATTTACGCCGGTATACTCCTCAAGGTGTAGGTACAGATGTATTTTACACCCACATACCACAAGTTCAGTTTGATGGTGTTACGTAATAGGGAATGAGTCTATTGTGTTCGATATAAGATAAGCACGGAGATTCGAAAATAATCAAATCTACGTGCTTTTGCGGTGAATTACCTAATAAAAACCTAACAAATTTCGCCGACCTGGAAAACAAATATAAAACCTTATAGAGCAGATGCAGTCGCAACTGCTGCGCATTCAAAGGTAAACTAAGTGCATCTGTCTTTCTTTTCAGTCTACTTTCTTTTATAGTCTTGTTGATCCTTCATTATTCTAATGCCAATACCAGTTACATCCAGAGCCTTCTGTTCCTGTTGCCCAGAGTGCATAGCGTGGAGTTATCCACATGTCCTATGATTCAGTTTGGTTGGTTGTATAGGGGTCAGTTGTCTACCATCAATAGAATCTGGTGGTTAGAATAAATCATCATTACAGGGTTAGTTCTGAATGCACCTAAAACTTGTACGAGGTCTGCTCTCTCGCTTACCTTACCTCTTTATTGAGCGACTGTCTTCTAACCTCCCAACCTATAGAGGAAAGTTCACATCAGACTCACATCCATCAATCAGCAGTTACGCACTTGCAGATAAGATAAGCTGGAAATCTTTTCATACATCTAAATAATGTATAAGACTATACAATTTATAGATGTCAGCAAACTTTTTGAACAAAGTTCGCGTAGCAGGGGACAGTTCGTGCATGTGCACTGTCGAGGAAAAATAAAGACCCCAAAGAATCAAAAAAGGATGGAGCAATCAATAATTTGTGCTTTGACCCTAAATTTATGACTGGTTAAAGTCTATCCACACAAATCAAGGCCGTGGCCGGGAGACCGGGCCGTGGCCGTGCTTAGGCCAGGAAGTCAAGTGAGTTCCGTCGCCGCCGGTCTGGACACGGAAGTGTGTGAACGGGTTCATATAAAATGTACACACTAATATTTTTTAGCACGGTCCGTCTGCATCCCGGGCACGGCCCTGGATGTGTGCAGATAAATCTTAATTTGTTTTTTATACTATGTAGGTGGCAGACAAGCACACGGCCCACCTGATGGGAAGCGGTCACTGTGGCCTATGAACGTGTGCAACACTAATGTCGCACACGTGCTGCCTACCCTGATGGATACACATGCACATTCTCTGCAACCTACGTTTATTTCAAAATTGCATGTGTTAAGGAAAGCCTGTATCTCATAAATTAGCGCGTCAAGTCTCTCAGCGCCAACTGATAGGTGCTTGTTATCCTCTTTAACTTGTGCACTATCGAGATTGCCCTTTAAGTGTGGAAGCAATCGGTAAGTAACTACCTAGATGTGTCAATATCATAGACAACTTGCAAAAATATTGCGGTGGTAGTGCTTTCAGTGTTGTGTTGAAAGTGGGCGTTGCAGATTTTCTGTAGTCAATACTTACTATAGCTTTAAATTTCATCCACATGGCATTCTATTTATTTATTTATATTGTGGAGCATAGATTTTCATCACCGAATGACCAGACGTACGGCAACGCGCCACCGGTACATGGTGGATATCCCACTCATACGCACAAAACGTTTTGGCAGTACGTTCATCGTGCGTACTGCTAAAGAGTGGAATGCCCTGCCTGAGTCTGTATTTCTGGAGAGCTACAACCTGGGAGTCTTCAAGTCTAGAGTGAATAGGTTACTTCTAAGCAAGCGTGCTCCACCGTCGACCACACCATCACTTACCAACAGGTGAGATTGTGGTCAAACGCGAGGCCATATACCAATAAAAAAAAAGGTTTTACAGAGATTTTAAAATAAAAATAACTAAATGTCTCTCAAACTAAATGTTACCATGTCAAATTTTAATAGCAATCAACAATCAGCAGTTTAATATCTACAACTAAGCACTCCACCTTTCCCTGCGTGATAATATATTTTACACGGCTATCGGTAAAGCACGGTATGTTGTGCCTATCACTCTATATTCTCTAAATAACATCTTAGTAACCAACTATATCTGACGATTGACCTTTCGGATCTTTTAAAATATTAATGGGCACATAAATTATTTCAATTACTTAATTCTGAATCAATTCAAATTAAAAAATTAATGAATCATTAAAAAAGTCAATTATGATAGGAACAAAATTTTAAATTGTGTTAATAATTTTTAGTTGCATTAATGTTATTAATTTCTAGTTGTATTTACATTATTAATTTCTAGTTGAATATATATTATTAAGTTTTCACTTTTCTTTAACTTTGGGTGATCAATGATTTTATTTATAAATCGAAATGAATATGACACTGACGTTTAAAAAACGGAGACAAACTGGACTGTTTGGCCTACCTTATATTTTTTAAATTATATATCACAATATAAATTTACATTATCAATTTAATTACTGACGCTGCTACTAGCAGCAAATGCCGGCCGAGGGAGGAGTGGCCCTCTAGAGGGCTATTCGAAGGCTCACCATGTGTTCCTCTGACTAACAGATTTTATATTTATAATTATAAATAGATTTTTTTATTAGTAATTTAATATTTAATTGATAGATTTAATCATTCAAAAAATTTCAAAAAAATTAAATAAATTAAAATTTCAAATAGGTACTTTGTCTACCGAACATAAAATTTATTTAATTGGTTTTTTTTTTCTTCTCAAGAATCTTGTTAACAGTTCTATGGTGACGGATGCTCTAACTAATACCATAAGGCCGTTGTTTAGAGGCACATCATTGATTTGAATTTGACATTTACAAGTGTATAACATATCCGTGATGCATTGATAAGTCAACGAGGAAGTTGGATTCCTTTGTTCCTTATTATTTCATTATCGCCTATCCATGTATCAATCTGTTTAGATGCGCCCATTTGCGCCTATACAATGTATTAATTTGCGTTTCATTCACATATAGCTACTTATTGTCGTCAAAATTCATGTTAATAAAATAGTTTTGAACATGAATTAACCCCCCCCCCCTCTCCTCCCTGTGAATGATGCGTAAATATGATTCAACACATTTGTATGATTTAGTACTCAATTCGTCAAGCGCAAAGAGAGTTCCAGTTCGTCAAGCGTGTTTTTTCCCTACGTTTTGGTTCTGATTCGTCAAGCAATGTAAAAGTATAAACTTATAAGCCAACATGATAATGTAACGGCTAGAAATTGACATTGAGAGTACAATTTATAATTCAATCATAAAAATTAGTAAGTTAAAATTTTATTGTGTTATCTACTACTGCATATCTTAGTAGATTAAGGGCCCAGGCCGACCGCTGCGGATCGAACCTGACAAGGGGCTACTTAGATGTAGAGGGTGGGGCCTGTGACTATGTAGCGCCTCTGTAAATAATGAATCACCTCCTATCGTGCCCGCTGTGCCGCAACACCTGTACAACACCTTGCACACGTTCATAGACCACAGTGACAGCTTCCCATCACACCACCTACGTGGTATAAAAAAATATTCAGCACTTGACCAGGGATCGTTCTATCAGTGTTGCTGAATTTTGAATTAATTATTTTTTTTTGCCTTAATTTAATGTCAAATCGTATTAGTAAATCATTTATTTCAGCTAATAATTCTACAAAATAAAAATTAAAAATTTAATGATAAGAATCAAATTTTCAACCCCCTTCTCACCGTATCCGGTAATGGTGGCCATTATGCTTGTCGCATTGCCCCGTTGAATGGCGATGGCTAACCTTTGCAAGAGCGGAGTCGCCTAATTAATTAATCAGTTTATTTATTGCCATTGATTCGAAGAAAAAGAAGAATTGTAAAGATTTTCCTTTCTTTCTTCCGATCTTTTTTTGATTTTTCCCTTTCGTTCTTTCTTTCCAGATCGTTTGTTGTTAGTGTTGAACCACTCCAGGAAGCGACTGTACATTAAAATATATTTTGAGGATAAATATTATATTTAATGTACAATCGCTCCCTGAAGTGCAATTCGACATAATCATACATACCATTTTTTATACACCAAATGGTTCCAATTCATTAATCGTCATTAAGTGATTTCACACCATAACCCTTGAACTATTGGTTTTGTCAGGATATTCGCGTTCAACCTCAGTACCGGCTAATATAATAATTACGTAAAGGTAGCCAATTTTATTTCTTAGCATAAGTTAATTAACATTCGCACAAAACCTTGAGAGTTATTAATAACGTGTTTGCTTGTAATAATTCCGTTTGATTTGAAGATGCCACCGAAAAGCGCCATATTGAAATGCTAACTGCGCATTTTCTTTTAATTTTCCCAGATATTGTAAGTTAAGAAAGAAAGAAAGATTTTAATTATGTTTTTATTTTATATCGGTCACGTCAATGTGACTTCACCTCGCCTGATGGTAAGCTACCCTATTTCCCTGTGTCATGATGTACAGGTAAGATAACAATTTTTTTAATTTAAATAAATTAAAAATTCAAAACAAAATTTAGAACACAAAAGTTAACAACAATGTCAACGAATATACCTTGGACCATGGCCAGTATTATCTGGTTAAAATATCAGGCAATCCGTTAGGTATGTATTTACTAGCTGTTACCCGTGGCTCTGCCCGCTTGAAATTCTGATCATGTTCCCATGGGACCCTATTCGAGGAATAAAGACAAGTGGTGAATTTCTGTACCAATTTTTTCAGCCAGATTCGTTCACACAAGGTTACAATATCCAAATATTATATACTTAGCAGGATGTAGAAGGTAGGACACGACGGTATCGCCTGTCCGAAATGAGCTGTCCGACTGGGGTAGTACCTCCGCCCTACAGAACACCGCGGCCATAATAACCATCGTGTTGTGATCCCGCCGGTAAGTAGGGTTGCCAGAGCTCATTGTACCCCTCCTCCTCCCATCCCTTCCTAGCCTCCCCACCCCTTCCCAGCCCTCCCCCCTTCCCTTCAGGGTAGGCAGCGCGTGTGTGACACCCTTAGTGTTGCACACGTTCAAAGGCCATTGTGACCGCTTCCCATCAGGTGGGCCGTGTGCTTGTCTGCCACCTAAGTAGTATAAAAAAAAATGTAGGTAGACCGAAAAATTATAAACATGTAAAAAAATACATGCAACCATAATTATTTGCACAGGCTTTGACTAAAAAAGACAAAGAGAAACATCAATCACATGACCCGGGAATCTAACCCCAGACCTCACGACCGAGTATGTCACAGGAATAATGAGGTAGACATCTATACGATCATATCTACAAATACACACGGCTGATAGAGTCGGCTCTAAGCGAATTTAAATCAAAAGCACCGATTAACACCTCCGCTTCTAGTGTTAGATGAAATCTTAATTTTGCTAATGACTTTGTTGACCTTAGATAATCAGAATTAAGTAGTATTATTAATCTTACGTCACACTACATACATATGTTTAACACCTCTATCGTTAACCTTCTCCTTACAACCTCTTCCTCTTCCAGTCATCTTCCTTCAGGTTAACGCATGATTTTTTCAATTTATATCTTTAAATTTTTAAGTATCATTTGATAAAAGCACCATTATTAACTTTAATATTTATATATTATTTATAATTTTCATTGTATTGTTTAAGAAGACCATTAAATTTCTTCAAAATAAAAAAAAGAACACCAGTTTTGACATTTGAGAGATCAACATGAGATCGAGACTACATTGAGACTTAATTTTGACTCAATTTTTTTACGAAAATTAACCTTCAGGTGATTACTTAATTTCAGGAATCTCGACCAATGATCGAGCGGCCACTTCTTTGAAGTATTCCGAAGAATAGCATGAATCATTCACAGTTAATATACTTCGTGTTTTGTTTATTATTTTATGAAAGGTACGCAGCTAAGATGATCAATAAATTTGATTTTGTAAAGCTACTTTTGTCGTTGACTGTACTTATCGGTAAATAACAATTAAATCATTAGAAGAAAAAGTGCAAAATAAACTTGCAAATTTTTTGCAAGGTGTGGCTTACCTGATAATTATTTTAGAATGTCTTTTTTGTACCACTTAGTTGGCAGACAACCACACGGCCCACTTGATGGGACGCCGTCACCGTGGCCAATGGACGTTTGCAATACCACACACTCGCGCTGTCAACCCTAAAGTCCTCCTTAGTCCCACAGTCCCTCTGACACTGAATACCGGGACGCTTGATGAAGCCGTCAAGCCAAGGGCCACCACTGTAGCACTATTGGTTTATGTAGTGGTGACCCCCGATCCTGAGACTTTACATTTAGCTTACCATCAGGCGAGATGAAGTCATTTTGACGTGAACAATATAAAAAAAAACAATAACATTTAAGTAACGAATATTTTAAGAAGATGTTAGTATGCTAAAAATAAATAACAAGCTCCACGGAAAATATCGAAGTTCACATCACAGTTAGACTGGAAAGCCAACTAACTGAGTTGGGAAAAAGGTTCAGAGAATGATGAGTAGGTATGCTAAAAAACTTCAAATTGTATTGTTAATATTGTTTTCACTGATAACAATAGGTAACTAATAGATGAGACCCTCCAACATGTTTTTGGTTATTGTAAATTCTTGTTGTCAGTCTCAAGGCAAACAGCTCTTACATTAAACAATTCGATGACACTCGTTGATCGCTGTTTAGTGGTTTAACATATTAATCAAGGTAACTACTGAGAATCTAATAGGTTAAGATTAATGACCAATAACTAAAGAATAATATTCTTAAAATTCTAAACAGGACATCTAAAATTTTCGTTTCCCATTTGCGATTATGTCAAACTAAAATGTTTTTTTTTTTATATTATATTCAGCCCGTCAATTGACTTAAGCCCGCTGGCTGGTAAGAAGCTAGGGTAAAGTCCAGAAGGTACGGGCCGCCATTCTAGACACCATTCGTCCCAAATCGACGGTCCCTACCTTGACGGCCTAGACAGATGCCTTTTCACGCCCCGCTTTAAGAACCCGGGATTGTAGGAAGAAGGAAACACGTGTGCCATGTAATTGACATTGAAGTGAAAAGTTTTTTTAACATTAAGCTTGCGTTTGACCACAATATCAACTGTTGGTAGGTGATGAAAGGTCGACAGTGGACCATGCATACCTAGAAGTAACCTATTGAGGGCCATTTAAAAGCTTTCTGGAAACACAGACTCAGTAAGTACTATCAAAGCTTATCGTCTTTGGTACTATGTCGCCCTTAAATGCAATATAGTTCGATTTGAATGCTATTTCTATCACATCGGCTATGAATAATTTCATCTAAAGTTTGCAAAGATATCAAAATGAACTACAACTAATTTTATTGAATTTCTAGCTCGTTCTCAACCTATTCGCGGAATTAATACCCTTATTATTATTAGCTAAAATTAACCTACATATTATTATTTCATACTAAAATCTGTTTCTCTACTAATTACATCCTTTTTTATTCAATTTATCTTTTTACACTTTTGTTTCTTTAAAAACAGAAGTAGTTTAAAATTTTCGTACATTTCATGATGTTCATTCAATTCACATCCTATATCTTAATACTTCCCAATTTTTTTTAAAGTGATCGTAAATTAAACTAAGTATAGTAAATTTAAATTAAATGTGTGGGTTGCAGGATTAGCATTCTTAATTGCTTATAGGTTGTTGCGTACATGCATTTTTATAATGAAAATATGCAGAAATTATGCTTAATATATTAATTATATTCTGAACACAGTGCCAATACATACTAGTCCACGAGCCAATGTCATTTCGGTAACACACCGATTTTTTTTATTATGCTGTTAATATATTTTATTAGCATCTCTATATCTGTCTAAAACTATTGGAAGTTTTATTAACTGTCAGATCATTTTAATATTAATTGCATTATATTTAAATATTAATTGCAGCTGCATTTTTAAATACAGATTTTTTAGCTTAAGTTTTATTATGTTTTTTTTTTAATCAAGCTTTTTTAATAATATCCTATGTACATTGGGGATACTAATCGTACATTATCAAATAGTGAAACAATTTTTCCAATAAGTGCAGTGGTTTAAAATTAAACAAACTCACAAAATTCATTCTCTTTCTGTATAATCTTAGTATAGCCCCCGTAGACAAGTGGCACAGCGTAAATCGCTAAGGAATGGAATAGAATAGGTCTACCAATCATATCCAAGCTCGTCGCCGGCGTACGATACGCGCGCCACGGCGGGATCATGTGCTCGGGTGTGATTGGTCGACCTATTCTATTCCATGCCTTAGCGACTTACACTTGTTCCACTTGTCTACGGGTTTAGATGTTGCATTTTATGGGGCTTTATACTTTCCATCAGATTACATTACCTTCTGTTATTTTTTACTTATTTCCTTTTTCCTTATGTTTCTTCCTTTATCCACTTGCAGATGTAAGCGCGATGGACTCTCAAAATTGAAATTACTCACAACCTATGGTAACCGCTTACCTCCTTCTCCTTCATCCTAGCGTTATTTCCCAGTCGCATCCAAAGCTTTTACCTCAGGAGTCTGGGGTCCGCTTTACCAGTCGTAACTGCGGATTTGGCTGGACCTTGGCTGGCTGGGAAATGGTGACATTAGGCGATATCGCATTGCAGCTAGATTAGATGGCTGTCTGGGTAACCGCCTACCATCATAAACAAATCAAGCACCAAAATATCATGGCCTATCTCATTCAATATCATAAAAATTGCAATGTGTATCAATATTTTACTTTTATACGACGGAGGTCATCGCAAAAGTCAACTCTACACTCATTATTGCAAAAGTGGTAAATACAACATCAAAGCACTTACCAGTTGATACAATACACCATTGATTAATACATGCAGTATAATGTAGATACAAATGCATTTGTACTTGATGAAGATAAATGTAGATACAAGCATAGTAAAATGTATTTAGTTGATACAAACGCTAAATGAGGGATAATTAATCGTTTTTAAGATGTCATGGTTTTGTAGTAGACTAGGTAGCCCTTCCCGGTTTCGTCTGTGGTATATTTCAAACTCCCTTTGCACGTCTTTAATCCAAACATGGCCCTAATTGATTATTTACCAACTGCTGGCCGCAATTCCGCTCAATTACTGATCTCATTTCCGCAACACATAGGAACCTATTTCAGAGATAAAATGTAGCCTATGTATTTATTTCAGATTATAATCCGTCCCTGAACTAGATTTTAGGTAAATCCATTCAGTCGTAAAAACGTGTTGTAACAAACATCCAAGCATCTTTTTTTATACTACGTGAGTAGCAGACAAGCACACGGCCGACCTGATGGGAAGCGGTCACCGCGGCCTACCCTGAAGGGAAGGGAGAGGGCTAGGAAGGGGTGGGGAAGCCGGCAAGACAGGAATCTTCACTAACTTGCAGCAACGTGTTATCCAAATTTGATTGAAATATTATTCCTGTGTTTTTTCTTGCTGTTACTAAAGTTTTTACACTATTTCGCTTCACAAGAGATGCTGTATTTTTTTTCCATATAAATTGCCTGAATCGGATGAAGTTTGCTGTGTAGTGGCCGGCTTGTGTGTGAGTGTGTGCGAGCTAAATTGTACCTATATGCAAGCTGGCTGACTCTGCTGCTGCTCTTCATCTCGTACCGTCCGTAGGTTCTTACGTCCATGATTGCACTATTTTCACACGAGTCTTCCTGCCGTACCTTCACCTTTACTTGTAAGGTGTCGTAAAGTACACTATGGTCAGTAATTTATGAGCTTTAGGCAATAAACATAATTATATAATACCAGTAACTGAATTCTCGTCATACAGCGTCAATTTCAATTTAAGCTTAGCTCAGCATGTCGAGGGCAACTGCTGATAGGTTTACGAGACACGCATTCTTCATTGTCCCTTTGTTGATGCACTAGGACATAAACAATTTAATTTATTTTGTTAGCACATTGTGGTGAAAATAAACTAAGAAGTGTCATTTTTGGCAAGTCATTTTTGTTGTTGTGAAATTTATATTTTAAAATATTGTAAAGGGTGTGAAACAGGGGGTTCAGACTGGATCCGCTTCGCTGCACCCGAGCAACGTAGATGGCAACGTCTCCCACTCAAGAGGCGGGACTGGCTACTATGAGGTCATCCATGTGTCCCTCTGACTAGCAAAGTGCACAGTCCCCTCTGACTAGCAAAGGATACAGCAGGCGGGGGGCGAGCTGGTTCTCTGAGCGCAGGGAGCTATATATCCCATCGTCGTTGGTGAGGCGACGCGATTCTCGTCCATAATTTACTATCGAATGATAGTGAAATATTTTAGCAATCAATTGTTGATGTAGCAACTTGATGCCAAATAGGTATGCGAAATTTATATCATGTCAACCTTTATGTCAATCGTAAGTTAAAATGGTGATTGCAAGGCGCCATACAATTAATGGATAGTTAATGGCATATGTTTCGTCATGGCGACAGGGCGAATTTAATACAATCAAAACTTATGACATAAAATACTTACTGCCGCACTCAGAAAGGTTCCTTAAATTAGTCCTAAATGATACTTAACTAATTATCATTAAATCTGTTAATTGATGGAACATCCCAGAGTCATAATTTAAGGGTACATTAGTTAATCACAACTTTAAGTTTTGTAGAGCGGTGCAGTGACAAAATCACAATCGATAGGGCATCGATAAGGCGTCGGTGTAGCCACACCTAAAAAGCGTTAACAGTAAAAAGTAGAAAAATAATATTAAACATATTCAAAACTTTTATTTATAGTAGTACAAATTACAATCCGTTCTTTTACTGTTAGTTTTTATATATAGATGAAATTAAATACCTATTTTCATATACTGATAATAAAACATCTGGACTCTTTTATTCTATGGCATCACTGACAACTGCCAATGTCAATATAGCCAACGTCAAATTATTGTGCATTGTTCAACAGACACAGAAATAAAGGAATTTTAAAATGATGTTGTTAGTTGCGATGAAAAATGAATTCTGTTTAATAATCGCAAGCGCTCGGAAAGTTGGTTGGATCCTAGTTCAGCACCTAAACAATGCCCTAAACGAAAACTTACCCCTAGAAAAGTGATGGTGACTGTTTGGTGGTCTAGCGCCCGGTGTGATTCATTACAGCTTCTTACCAAACGGGGTGAGCATTACTGCAGATGTATACTGTGAAGAACTGAACACAATGATGGAGAAACTAGCACATCTGCAACTAGCATTCAATCGCTCGTCTCCGTTGCTCCTACACGACAATGTGCGACCTTATACTGCACAGCAGACGGTCTCCAAGTTGCAAGAACTGGGGTTAGAAGCTCACCGCATCAATAAACTGCCGCTGCGTTGGCAAAGATGCATTGATTGTATGGGTAATTACTACTTCGATTAATACAAATAAAAATACATGAAAATAAAATCGTTTCATTTTTTTCGTACATAACGGCAATTTCATAGGTAAAGACCTAATTGGGGCACGGCTAGCCACGAGGTGGGTATCCATGAGGATTTCCTCACGATAATTCTATTTTTTTAGATGTAAAAATCAATCCTTAAAAGTTAAGTAAGGGTTTTGTATCACTTAACTTTAAAGTGTCATTAGGGGTGTTAATGAATCCTTAACTGACTCTGAGTGGTAACTTTTTCAAATTTTACTAAGGAACAACTTAAGTATCCGTTAAACGTCTCTGAGTGCGGCAGTTAGTATTATTTTGAGATAAGTAGTAATTTTTGATGTACTTAGCGTATCTTTATTCATTTATGGGTAAATTTTGGGCTAAACACTAACGGACTGATAGCCAGCATCAAACTCCCTCTCCCTTTCAAGGAGAGAGAGCTTTATTAGAATCGTAGAAGACTCAAGATCAGCCAGTTTACGAGGAAAATGTCTTAGTAGATAACACCTCGGTAATTAAGACCCGAGACGTCGTGCGATTTAAGTCGGTCCAATTCCGAAATAACTACCCTCGAATGTCGACGGGGGTGGAACCCATGAGTATTTCTACATGACAAAAAAGAGACAGTGGATGACTATAATTGATTAGGGCTATTGAAATTCCTAGACTATAATGTAAGGTAGATAATTATACGTATATTCAACATTTGCAAATTCCTCAACAATTGTCCTTCAATTTAGTTCATCACAACCAATACAGTTATTTAAAATAAAATCAGTTTTATATTTCAATTAATCAAAGCTATGCATAATACATACAAGCATTACTATAAGAAGTCATAGTAAAGGAATAAATTAACAACACAAATGATTTATTTATGAAATGTATGATGAAATTTTTATAGACTTGATTTGTGATATAAATTCACTGGAATTTAGTTACATTTGTACGTAACTAATAGGTAAAGTTGATTACTGAATAATTGCTATTTTATTTAAAAAAAATATAGATAATGTTTACTTTAGTTTACCTTTAGATAGGTACTTACTAAATTACGTTGTAAAACATAAAATAAATGTTACGCTCTTGATGGTTTCGGCACTATTATTAAATATTGTATGTTTGCAGTCCTAGGGTAAAGTTGCCAACGCTATAAAATTTTTGTAAATCTCTTTTTCAATGTCTTAGTATGTGTAACAAAAATTGTGTCACGCCACGGTTCATGGGTTGGGAAGGAACTAATTATGAGTGCGGTACCTACGAGACGCAGGGCCGCGTGATCCGGAACTCCCATGCGGTAAGCAGTAACTCTGGGCAATGGAGACGGCGCGCGGCGGCAGCGCCTCTCACTTGCAGAGGTGACACTACCGCTGCCACTACCGGCTAATTCCTTCCGAGGTGGGAGTGGTTCTTTAGAGATGCTTGGAGGCTCTCAACGTGTCCCTCTGACTAGCAGAGGGCATAGTGGAGAGCAGGTGATATAGATTTTATTGTTACGTTCAGTCAGTCATTATTTAAAGTAGGGCACACTTGCCATAATTTGATAGCCGCAGTATAACATACCACCCCAGTAGTTAACATTTTCCAATTTAAATACGTAATACTTGCCTAAAAATAATATAAAAAATAATGTTTTAACATTAATTTGTATAATATCATGTTGAAATATTTATGGACATTTCTAATACATGGTTATTCTTATAAATAATAATAATTTTCATATTCATTGACCGTGAATAAAATTTTGCAATGATAAAATAAAAGTTTGGTAAGGTTTCTAGCTTTCAAAGGTGAATTGATGTCAAGCCTAAGTAATGTATATATTTAAAAGTTTATTTAAATTTGTTGTTGTTGCTTTGTGGTTATGGAGTCACCCTTGCTATCGAGAGGTTTTGGGTTAGTGAAACTTCGTGTTTTTTTTTCCAATTTTATTGTAGTTAAAAAAAACATCTTTCTGAAACATAACGGAAAGAAAATAATAATAATTATACCCCAATCTGGGCTATTTTTAGCAAGGACCTAGAAAGATATGTACCTAATTAGCAAACGTAATTGATTTTTAACATGTGATGTTTGTTAATACGCTTTCCCGAGCACTTTTTTTCCCATTAGTTATTTTTTAGTAACCGCTCACGGCCTCGTATTTTTATAATACTTAAAAAACAAACAAATAACCCATCTGATCTTAAAAAACTATCGTGGCATAGGCACACGTACTTTATATTATCTTTCTGAAACATAACGGAAAGAAAATAATAATAATGATTTGAATAATCCTTTCAATCACAGAATTGCCATTTATTCACTTTAACATGGTATGTTTAACCGAATAGCATTTGCTAGCAAAATGTCGAGTTTCATTGTGGAATCTCTAACAAGAATGTTTGAATATTTTAAATCCTAATGATGATCTTGACCTGCACGGTTATCACGATTTTTTGGTGAAGTGTGCGGTTTTAGCACCAAGACCTATCACTTTTCCAACTATTTGTGGCATTTAAAAAGCATAATTATCGTCATTATAGACCTTCACTTGGGTAAACAGGCGAATCAAATGATAGTTGACCCCAATCTGGGCTATTTTTAGCAAGGACCTAGAAAGATGGGTACTTAATTAGCAAACGTGATTGATTTTTAATATGCGATGTTTGTTAATACGCTTTTCCGAGCACTCTTTTCCCATTAGTTATTTTTTAGTAACCGCTCGCTGCCTCGTATTTTTATAATACTTAAAAAACAAATAAATAACCCATCTGATTTTAAAAAGCTATCGTGGCATAGGCACACGTACTTTGGCGAAGGTTAAGTATACGTTTGGCAACTTTGTACAAAAAAATATTCTTCTTACAAAAAAAAACGATTTCAACTAGACTAAATTAAAATAGAATCACACGGGAAGCATTGGCTTTGAAATGAAAAAAGTGTCAAAATCGGTTCACACAGTCAAAAGTTCTTCTTTTTTTGAAGACGGTTAAAAAAATAGAGAGAAAGAAAAGAGAGGGGAAATTAACTTAAGATTATTTAGCTCATCATTAGTCATTATTTTCTGAAACAGTTCTTCAGAATATAAGTAGTTATACCATTAGTAGAACAAGGATTTTATTCTGAAGCTAAAAGTTTTATTTTATTTTATACCACTTAGGTGGCAGACAAGTACATCGCACGGTTGCGCTTCAGCCTAAAAACAAACGCTGTAACTTGAAATGCTCCACCTAACTTAACATTGACATAAAAGTCCATTGATGTTTACGATATATAGTCATTATAGATGGGGTGAAGACGTGAGATCCATACCTGAGCCACCTCTAGCCTGCGCGGGTCAAGTACGGCATTACTAAGTACATACCTACCTCTTTGTTTAGTTATTGTTGAGCATTTTAATCAGAAATAAATATTTTTTTATTTTATTTTTGCAAACTACAACGCATCTTTATGCAACACACAAATCAACATACAAATAATACAACAAAATTAATTCTATTTTTGACGCCTAGTGACGCTATACGTATATCGTAAATATTAAATAGTTAGGGACCTAAGCATATACTGGCGAAATGTAGGTGCTAGCACTCTGCCTACCCCTTCGGGGATATAGGCGTGAGTTTATGTTATGTATGTTATAAGGTACCATTATTATTTTTCAAGTACTGATAAACATAATCACTATAATTACGTTTAAAAAACGACTTCATAAGCTAAAACCAGAATTATTGCCGTAAATTTGATAATTTCCCCTCGATTTCCCCAAGATCCCAGCATCAGATTCTCATATCCTGGATATGGGACCACCTCAAAAGTAGCCCCTTTCAAACAAAAAAAATCAAAATCCATCCATAATTAGCACCGCCATCGCGTAACATACATACAAAAAAAATAGCGTTCGAATTGAGAACCTCCTCCTTTTTTGAAGTCGGTTAAAAAGATCCCAGATTAAAAAAGTTTGATTGAAAATATCCGTGACTCACATAACCACGTTATTACGTGAAAATGATTGACTTGTTTCACGGAAAACGTACACGGCTACAGCCTAGGTTCCTATAAAACCTGTAGGGCGAGCTTACTGTAGGTACGTTTGTTCGTTCGGTGAGATGGCGGAACTCCAGCGCATACTCCCCGAAGTGTAGTCTATAAAATATACAGAGAGGCTAGCGACTCTGCGTCAATATTCTAAATAACAATAACAAATATTTCTTAATCAAGTAATGACTACATTTACAGTCCATAATTTTTTTTTTCATACTACCTATGTGGCAGACAAGCACACGGCCCACCTGATGGGAAGCGGTCACTGTGGCCTATGGACCTGTGCAATACTAAGGGTGCCACACACGTGCTGCCTACCCTGAAGGGAAGGTGGGAGGGCTTGGAAGGGGTAGGTAGGCTAGTAAGGGGTGGGGGAGGAGCTTTGGTAAAGTGTGATGTGTCTTTTATGATACACCAATCTAATATGAGACGAAGTCAATGATATGAAGGGCATCGACTTCTCAATCAAATGAGAATGTTATAATACGCTCAACAGTTTTATGTCTTCCACAAAGGTTAATTTGTCTACTTAATCGACGTGGATTTTGATTACACTACCTTCTCTTCACAAAGTTTAAGGTTTTTAACCTCAAACCCATCTGAGTTACGGTTATCAAGTCGATAAACGACCTCCGTCCTCCATGAGCGCAGGGCTGGAGGTGACGGGTGACCGGGACCCTTTACCGGGGGCATGATGGGGACACCGTTGTTTCCAAACCTAAGAGGGTCATTTCGAATCTGGAGATAGCCCGGTTCAAGCCGGGGTGCGAGGGCAATGCTCTATGGGCTAACTTACACCCTGGTGTCAGAAGACCCTAGACGGCGTATTTTACTCGGTAAGAGTCTGACATAACCTGCCTTTGATGTAGTATCACTTGAAAGTAGTCCACGTGAATGTAAATATGTCTCTGCCTATCCCTGAAAGGATATATTCAAGCGATAACAAGACAATAAACACATGTGAACACACTTTGACGTAATTCATGTTTTGTCGAAACTAGTTTTTTAATTAAGTCAATTTGTCACAGCGACACGTGTGTGCTAACTCCCATCTGGTATGCATCCGTTATGCTAAGTATAACTACTAACCAGATAGGACCGCATAATACACGGCCTGGAAGTTAATCAATGGGCAAGTTCTGCTGAAATTCGTGACGAAATATAAAATCAATATTTACCCCTTTTTTATTGTGTGGAAATCCTCACGTATACCTCGTATACCCCGTCGGCCATTGGAGGTGATTATAAATCAGACTGAGACCGACTAAAACTGCACTTTCAGGTCTCAATTACTAGTATAAGATTATCCAATAAGGTATTTTTCGCCGCACCCCGACTAACTTGGGACCATTTATGGTTGATTCTACGCACCTTGGGAAGGGGGGGGGGGGGGGGGAGTTAGACTCGCACCTCCGCACCAGGAAGTCTTTAGGGTGACTTGCGGTCATCCTGTTCCCTCTCCTGTCGTAGATGCCGACATTTATAACCCACGTAGTCAGGAGCCTCAAAATCAAAGTCAAAAATAATTTATTCTGTATATACTATTAAGTACCCTGACCTGAGAAGACTCTGGCAAGAAACTCATTGGGCTGCTACCACAAAACATGTCGAAAGCGACACCCCTTTATTTCTGGAATGTTGCGGACATTGAGGCTACCGCGGATGATTATACTAGGTAGACACTGGTATTTATAGTATGATAAAAATACCGGTCGGCATTCTAAAGGTCGTTGGATCAAGTATTTTAATTTAAAGAATGATAGTGTGAAACTATGATCACGGAGATGTGACACGAAATCTATGATCTCTTTTCATTTATCTAATTTTTTTTTACAATCTACGTGGCAGTCAAGCACAAAGCCCACCTAATGGGAAGCGGTCACCGTGGCCTATGGATGTGTTCAACACCGGGGGCGTCAAATCACGCTGCCAACCCGGGGAGGGGTGGGGTTGGGAGGGAAATGGGAGTGGCATGGGTTGGAGGGTGGTTGAGAGAGTCTCTGTGCTGACAACGCAGGAGACTTATCAATCTATCTATACTATTATAAAGTTGTAAATTAGTTGATTTTGTACATCGGAAGTAATTAAAATGTTATATTAACGATTTGGAACATTCTGTTTTGGAATTTTTGTCCATTCCTTAGCTGTACGCATAATTAATACCTATGTGGTGTCGCCTAAGCGTTTTGTGTTTATCAGCGGAATATTCACCATGTAGCGGTAACGTATCGCCCGTATCGTTCTTTGAAGGAAAGAACGAAAGAACGAAAGAACGAAAGAACGAAAGAACGAAAGAACGAAAGAACGAAAGAACGAAAGAACGAAAGAACGAAAGAACGAAAGAACGAAAGAACGAAAGAACGAAAGAACGAAAAACAAAGAAAGAAAGAAAATAGGTGGAATGGGCTTGTGGTTTGGGAAAATATACATTCACAGAAATGATTACGTATTAGCAAATTATTTAGTATACCTATTATAATTCTAATACTAACATAGTATATGATCGCTGTCAACTGTTCAAATGTTAGTAAACATGAATACATCAGTCGTATATTACGTGAGGTCAGTTAAGTGCACACACTGCTTGCTCGTATCCACAAATGTCTCTACAAATAGACATTAAAATATGTACGTATGAGGGTACGAGTAAGTCTAGTCTCTTTAATCCATTAGGTCCACTCGCACTGGGTTCGCGGACCCAGTTGACCTAATGCAACTTTGAATAGGTCAACTGGGACCGTTGGTAATTTTTTCGATTTACGCCTCGGGCTCAAAAGTATACATTTTGTTAAAACTGGGAAATTGCTATGATGATGAGCATAGTTCTATTAAAAACCAGGCCCTTATTCTGATTGACCAACTGTACTGTAACTACGCGCGTTCGTATTAGGTGACACATTTTTATTGGTCTAGTTTTACACAGATTTTTTTATTCTATGTTAACTAATTGAAATCCATTGACTTCTCACGTTTCAACTGTGATTAGGATTCGATGTTAAACAGAATAATGCCCCTGATGGTAAATGATCAAAGGCCTATGCATATTTGCAATACCTGCCATATGCAATATTTGCCATTTTTTTTATAATACTGCATTTAGTAATTTTACACATATTTTAGCATTTTTAGCGTTAAGGTGTTGGCGACAAATAAGTTAGTCATCAAAATATATAAATCGATGTATTAGTCAAAGTTGTCATACATCAGAATATCTGTAAATTATTGTACAAATGTGTATAAATTAAGTCGCTGTATTAGTAAACATAGTTATTCTAGGTTATAATTAGAAGGAGTGCTAGTCATCAGAGCGACTCAAGAGGTTTAGCCGAAGGTCCCCTTGAAGATTGTACATAATTATGTGACACAATTCGATCATGCATTGCTAAAACAGTTAATTTGGAGGTCAAGAAGCAATAGGTATATTTCTTCAAAATGATTTACATCGGTATAACTACAACTCGCCTGTTTGTAAGTTCAAAGTTGTCTCAGGAATGAAATGTAGTCCATATATTTATACATCATACATACATACATACATTTGCTCACGCCTTTATCCCTCCGGAGTAGGCGTTATTTATACATCATAATATCTAATTGATCCTATAGAATAGTACCAGATAAATCCATACTAATATTATAAATGCGAAAGTAACTCTGTCTGTCTATCTGTCGCGCTTACGCTTTCACGCCTGAACTACTGAACCGATTTTGATGAAATTTGGTTTATGAGTAGATTAGACCTTGAGAATGAACATAGGCTATGTTTGATCGCGATAACCGACATCCACGTGGCCGGAGCCGCGGGCAACAGCTAGTAATTTAATAATTCTTAAAAAAAAACAACTTCAACTGGACCCAATTGCTATTGGATTGGACTCATCAAAATCGGTTCACCCATTCGGAAGTTCTGAGGTAACAAAAATTTAAAATACAATCAAATTGAGAAGCTCCTCCTTTTTCGTAGTCTGTAAAACAAAACAATTATATAACCCAACCCTTTTGGATATGTGTTTATTGCCAACAAAGCAGTTATCTAAAATTACAAATTAAAATCAAGATTTCATGCTGTAATTTTAACAGCTTTGTCAAGTGATGTTCATTTTATTGGTTGATTAGTGTGTCAATTATATGAGTTATGAGTTACGGCAAAGGTTTATTGCACATAAAGTTTTTGGTACGTTGAGTATGTGCTGGTATCACGAATATTATAAACAGTCAATCAATTTGACTAAATCCACTGCTGGACATAGGCCTCTTCCAATGTACGCCATAGCACCCGATCCAGTCACTATCCAGTCTATCATAGCTACCTTTTTCAGGTAGCCCATCCATCGTGCTACTTTCCATTTGCCGATTCGCGGTATATCCATCACAGAAACCCCAAGTATAACTCGCTCCATAGCCCGCTGCGCGACTTTTAAGTCGTGGACTACTCTCACTATCAATGTCAACGTTTCGGCATCCTAGGTTATAATAGATAGGATGCACTGATCGAAGACCTTCATTTTTTGGTTTGCCAAATGCCAAGGGTCAGCCCAAATTTTATTCCTAAATGATTATCCCCTAGTATAAACCTCAAGTATTCCTCCTAGAAAGAGACTAATGGGTCACGGTGACCGCTTCCCGTAAGGTGGGCTGTGCGCTTATCTGCCTTCTAAGTAGTATAAAAAAACATATAAATTTACGGTTTAAAATAGTTAAAAAAATTCTGTTTTAGTTAATTAAAAGCTTCATGGTTAATTTCGTGAATACAACTTAAGAATTACGTAAAACATTAATTGAACGAGCTCTGATTTAAATTTTATCTAT
The DNA here is from genome assembly GCA_963576445.1 of Lithosia quadra. Lineage (NCBI taxonomy): Eukaryota > Metazoa > Arthropoda > Insecta > Lepidoptera > Erebidae > Lithosia > Lithosia quadra. The sequence goes on from OY754879.1 coordinate 17,114,143, forward strand.
GTTAATGACCAATTAATAGCATGGTGTCATCACTCCTAAAAATGTTCTGTTGCACAATACTTCATTAACTAATTAATTAACTTAAATCTGTAACATTGTTAATCAAGTTTTAACCGAGAATTGCGGCAATACGCTCATTATTACAGTTTATTAAATGCTTGAGGTACCCTTATTGTTTTTGATGTCAATTAGGTATTTTGGGACGGCTCTGTAGTTAACTGAGTCCACTCGAACTTGGTCCGTGGACCCAGTTGACTTAAAAGGTTTGGATAGGGCAACTGGGCCCGTTGGCAAATTTTGAGATTTTGCAGTCGACGATTTTTATCAGTCTGCTTGATTTTGTAATCTAGATGAATTTTATCATTGGATAATTTGTTCAACATCTGGTTCTATTTAAGAACTGCCGTCCTAACATCTGAGAGGTAGCTTTGGTTTATAATTAAAATCTAGAACGTTATACGGTGGTTAAAATTTTATTTTAAGAGAAAGTAAAGAATGATTGACAAAAATAATCCTCTTGTATGTTATCTGATGAAAAATACACTTCTCATCAGAAAAATCGACTTGCAAGGTGTTTTGATTTTTATTATTATACTTAATCGATTGAAGAAATAAATCTTTGGCTTTTGAAATGTTAACAACACATTCCGCTGTAGGTTCTCACACCCAGATTTTATCTCAGTTACGTCAACGATTCTTCAAATTTAACAAAATAGGCAGTATTTTTACACCATATTTGTAAATATATTACCAACAAATTGCATCAAATGTTAGAGGTGACATGTTTGCTAGTTCGTCACTGGTGGTCACTGGTCAAACCAGCTGTCAAATGTTCAAAATTGCGTAGGAAATTATGCAAGCGAAGTCGCGTGAAACCCTTTACTGTACTATTACGAGTACTAATGTATTCTTTAATTTGCATATTAATGACATAATACTATTATATTGATTTGAATATGACATGATAACAGCAAAACATCGACACAACGTCAGTGGCAATATACTTCTGCCTACCCTTCATACATTATTTTTAAATGCTAACTGTTGTTCATATGAAATTCTGATCCTATTCCCACAACCTAATATTGCAACCTATTCCAAGGATAAAAATAGCTTAAGTATTATTCCAGACTGTATGGCACATGAGTGGGCCGACAGGTAAGGTTCAACCTCGTAAAATATAGGTACCTAAACGGATCAAATTAACTAGTTATTAAAATAAAAAATACTATTTTGAAAACCGCACTCAAATCGGTTCAACCAAACGTGAGATAATCGTGGACAAACATGTAAGTCCAACACCTCTTTCAGGTCAAAAGCACTCGAAATCGGATGAAAGGTTTAGGAAACTCGTGAAATATCGATGGCTCCATCGAATGCTCGTGCAATGAGTGACGGACTCGTGGTCATCCCGTTTTATTTCCCCAGGGTAATCATGATTGCCCGACACTAACAGGGTGACCACGAGTGAGTGAAATTACTCTTAGTCACCCTTTCTTTTTTTTTATCGTGCGAAATACCCATAGATACCACCCCTGTTGGTTATGTCGGGATCGAACCGACTAAAACCGCACGCCGTCTCGGGTGTTAATTACCGAGGTGTAAGGTTACCCAATAGACATATCCCTTGCACCCCAGCTGACTCCGGGCCATCTTGGGTTTTAAGATTGCGCCCTCGACCCCCGAAGGGGGTTGGGGTGGGGTGGGGCGAGTATCGCGCCACTTCGCCGACCCCTGGGGTAACAAACCAGGGTAACCACGAGTCCGTCACCGTGCAATGACTCTTGCACGTTTATAATCTATTCGATCGAACCATCGATATGTAAGGACAGAAGCAATTAGCGGGCTGTAGGTGTCTGCCTACCTCAGAGGCATGAGTATTATGTAAGTATGTATTATTATTTATTTTAAAGGTTTATTGCACACAATACGTATCAAGACTATCACTACATAGTATAAAACAAAGTCGCCTTTTCTGTCCCTATATCCCTATGTGCGCTTAAATCTTTAAAACTACGCAACGGATTTTGATGCGGTTTTTTCCAATAGATAGAGTGATTCAAGAGGAAGGTTTATATGTATAATACATGCATCATATACTAAGGAAACATTGCTAATTTTAGAGGTTTGTAACGTGGTGTCGTAAATTAACCTATTTTTTGGGCTTATTATTTAGCAATTTAGCAAAAACGCTGCCTAAACCCTACGAGTTAGATCAAATTAATGTACTACAGTATTGTACACCATAAAAAGGTCTACAAAAAAGTCCGCGATGGTATATGTTTATCTTTTAGGGATAACCCACATTAACCATTTTTATTGTTTACTTTTTACGTGAAAAAATGGCTTATTTACGAAGCTATTTTAAGCAATACGGCATTAATCCTTATCGAATTAAGTACCTTAAATACAGTGTGCAATTAATATAGATCAATATGGTTCCTTATAGCATGTAAATTAAACAAATATTTTCGGAGATATTACAAATTTAAAATTTACGTTTGCGGCGGGCGGTACCGGTCGGACGGGGCAGTGCGGGGAGGCCGCTATGTTTTTATATACAATGTTCATAGTTTTTCTGTAGTGTATTTAATTTAGTATCAGCATTGCACCCGTGCGAAGCCGGGGCGGGTCGCTAGTAGTGATATAAGTTCAGCTTACCTCGGAAATAGACTACAAAGCATAGAGCATCTTTTTATCCAAACGAGTTTTACACCTTTGTGAATTTAATATGTTCAACATTTATTAGATTTTTTTGTGTTGCGTGGGTTGTTGCTATTGAATTATTAGATCAAATATTATTCTACGGATATAAGTTAATATATTCCTATGGATTTTACATAACATTATAGGTAGTAGTAATTGAATAAAGCATATATAATTGATTTAGTCCTTGATATTTCATCTATAAAATGTTTAGAGCCATGGGGAATTTAAATAATTTTTAACCGAATTCAAAAAGAGGAGATTCGCAATTCTACTTTTCTTTGTTTTTTTTTTTTTTTTTTTTTTTTTATATTCAGTCCGTCTATTGACTTAACCCCGCTGGATGGTAGAAAGCAAGGGCAAAGTCCAGAGGGTACGGGCCCCCATTCTAGACACCATTCGTCCCAAAATGGCGGCCCCTACCTTGACGGCCTAGACAGATGCCTTTTCACGCCCCGCTTAAAGAACCCGGGATTGTAGGAAGAAGGAAACACGTGTGCAGGAAGTGCATTCCAGTTTTTAATTGTGCGACATAGAAAGGAAGCACCGTTGTTTCTTGTCCAGTTGTCATTATCAGCATTTGAAGCGTGGTTCTCTATTGCATAGTCTCGAACTTACACTTAGAGGACTTTGGCTTATATGAATTTTATGGAATCAACTGCTGTCTGTCCGCTCAAATGAAAGGAAAGCCTTCACTAGATTTTCATCCACAAATCATTAGGTGTACCGGCTTGTAGGTGAGGTAGGCTTAGGCCAAAAGTTCTTGATGACGGCTCAGCATCCACCCAAGAGTATAAATAATGTTTATTTACAAATTAAACTATGATATGCATGTCAGTTTAATTTAATATCACGGTCGATCACTGTCATAAATTTTACTGCCAGTTTTTAGTTCAGAGCGCATCTATTTTATGTAACACGCATATATTAGAATCTGTTCCAGGAAATAAATTAAGGAAGGCTACCCAGTCCTTGACATTATGACAATCAGTGTAATAAAAACGTTCCAAATTAATAATAATATGAATTAACGGAGGTCATAATACGTATCTGAATTTTGATTTTGAGGTTAATCTATAATTAAATGATTCGTTTGTAAAATAAAATAATTATATCAAATTTTTATGCTGTGTAAATTGTTGGGGTGAATCGCCAGAATCATCTTCGCGCTAGTCCCGATTACACCCGAGGCTCTAGAGGGCTGCTCCAAGGCTCCCCACGTGTCCCACTGTTTAGCCTATGGCACAGCAAGGGGCGAGCTGATTGTCTGCGCGCCGACGGTTGGGTGACAGGACGGCCGCCTGTCACCCTACACCCCACCGTCGGTGAAGTGGCGCGATGCTCGCGCTTCACCCCCCTCTCGGGGGGTCGAGGGGGCCATCTTAAAACCGTAGATGGCCGAGGGTCAGTGGGGTGCGAGGGATATGCCTATTGAGTAACCTTACACCCCGGTAATTAAGACCCGAGACGGCGTGCGGTTTTAGTCGATTCGATCCCGACATAACCACCCCCGATGGCCAACGGGGATGGTATCCATGGAAAGGGTCAGCTGGGGTGCGAGGGATATGCCTATTGGATAACCTTACACCCCGGTAATTAAGACCCGAGACGGCGTGCGGTGTTAGTCGGTTCGATCCTGACATAACAACCCCCGATGGCCGACGAGGGTGGTATCCATGCGGATTTCCGCACGATAAAAAAAAGGGCCACCACTGTAGCACTACCGGTGTATCTAGTGGTGATCTGAGATGTGCTAAGTTACGATGCTATGGATGCGGGCTATAGATGTGTGCTATGGATGTGTGCTATAGATGCGTGCTTTGGACGCGTGCTGGGCCATCGCGAGTGGTGTAGGGCCCTGCCGTTTCCCTACTATCGATACATAGCATAGCTCAAGATGCACATCTTTCTCTTGTTGCGCTACGAAGATGCGCCGCCACAAAATAATTATTGTGGCGACGCATCTTCGTAGCGCAACTTCCTCGCACAGCTACCTAGCGTAGCATTGGTGGAAATGGTCACACATCTTCGCAGCATAGTTGCATAGCATATCTCTGGTGGAAAGTCACCCTAATAATCTCGTTTAGCCACGGCATCAGGCTAACAAGACATCATTATTATTCTAATTTATATTTACATAATAATTTCATGTCCTTGTCTGCTGAGGTGTTCGCGTAGTAATCAATCATTTATCAATAATTGCATTTTTATAACACACGCAATAAATTATTTTGGTGTTATTTTATTACATCACTAATTTTGTTTATTGAGCTAAGTTAAAGAGGCGAACATATTCCGCATTGAAATATTTAAACTAGTTATTCTGAACATCCGTGTAAATATAATACACACTAAGGCCCCGTTCACACGGCATTGTCCTGAGTTTTTTTTTACATTAGTTTTTTAAGGTAACGTATCACCGAACGACCAGACGTACGGCGATGCGCCATCGTTATATGGTGGACATTCCGCAAATACGCACGAATCGCTTCAGCAATACATTCATTATGCGTACAGCTAAGGAGTGGAATGCCCTGCCCGAGTCTGTGTTTCCGGAAAGCTATAACCTGGGAGTCTTTAAGTCTAGAGTGAACAGGTTGCTTCTAGGCAAGCGTACTCCATCGTCGACCACATCGTCACTTACCATCAGGTGAGATAGTGGTCAAACGCGAGCCTATCGACTATAAATTTGTATTTGTATTTGTCTGGATGGTCGGCGTCCTCGGGGTGTATGGGGTGCCACCGAAAGCTTCAATACCCAAGCCAACCTTCACCTTCCACATTCTGATTGACTGTAGAGGCTATAGTGATAGCTTTTTTAAGCTTTTCTCATGCGGTAGGGTTAGGCCGTAAAAGCCAGTATTGCCGTATACTGGCTTTTACGGCATCAGGAGGAGCCTTTAGCCTTCACGAAAAAATTTACTATCAAATGGAAAGTTTTACAAATCGGACAAGAAGTTCCAGAGATACGCTTTTTTAAATATATATCACTTAGGTGGCAGACAAGCGTTCAAACAAATAAACTCTTCAGCTTTCAAATTAGTGTGGATTTAATCTGTAGAATGGAACATTACATTCACTGAGTAATGTTTGTTTTAGAGGCCAATTCAAGAATCTCTAGTGAGTAATACAGTCAGCTACAATTAATTATGCCCATAACATTAGTCGGGTCATAAGCTAAAACGCTAAAAAAAGATTGATACTTCATAGGTTAGAGGTTTTATTAAACATTTCCTAACTCATAATGGATATTTCACAAGCCTAATCTGTACTCTTCTTTCAAAACTTTAGTGTGAGACATAGAAATAGTATAATTTCTGACATTATCAAGCATTATTAATAATTGCTGGTGAGGTGAAACATGTATTACAATTTCCATAATATATTAATACGTCAACAATACCGCGGTAGCCTAGTTGTCTGGGTAATGGACTGCTGAGACGAGGTCTCGGGTTTGATCCCAGGTTCAATATGGCACACACCAATGACTTTTCGATGCTTTTCGAAGTTATGTGTGTATTTATCGCAGGTTTATAAGTGGTTAATGGCAATAAGCTCGCCACCTATTTGGGACCTAAACATAAACTGGCGAAATGTTGGTGCTAGCACCTCTGCCTACCCCTTCGGGGATATAGGCGTGAGTTTATGTTATGTTATGTAATACGTCAAGAGTAAACTTTAAAAAATTTACTAGCCGATACCCGCGGTACCACCCGCGTGATATTTTCATACATTATTGTGAAACAATCAAATAAATTACTACATACATATATACATATACTCACGCCTTTTTCCCTCCGGGGTAGGCAGAGACAACAGACCTCCATCGGCTTCTGTCCTTACATTAATTCACGCACTTCCTCTAATGTCATTAAACCTTTCGTGCAAGCTCCCCGGTTAGGGCGAATAAATCCTCATGGTTACCCACCCCGCGGCCAGCGGGGCAGGTTATGTCGGACACTTACCGACTAAAACCGCACGCCGTCTAGGGTCTTCTGACGCCAGGTCAGGTGGCCCAAAGAGCATTTCCCTCGCACCCCGGCTTGACCCGGGCCATCACCGGATTCGAGATGGCCCCCTCGGGTCGAGTGCTCCGCTCTCCTGGGTAGAGCGTGATAATATATCACATAATACGCCTATAGCATAGCCTGCCTCGATAACTGAACTATCCAGGACAAAATAACTTTACGATTCGAACCAATAATTCTTGAGATTAACGCGTGTAAAACAAACAAACTATGAATCACATTTTACCTTCACCAGTTTATAAGTACGTGCACCGACATCAATACATTAGCTTATATTACAGGTAATTTATAGGTATTTTATAGTTAGTAATAGGTATATAAGTCAATGCCTCCGAACCTTTTAGGTCCTCCTAGTATGACGTCATCGTTGAGGGTAACGCGACTAACACTAATATCACGTACAGAAGAAATACTGAACAAATAGCGGTACTGCCAAATTAACCTCTATGATTGATTAGATAATACGTGTGAAATCTATTTGTGTAGTAGGTGTCCCTTACGCTCTTTCAACTCTAGGGTTGCCACGTATTCCGGTTGCGCTAAAGTAGTTTTACTTTTTTCAATGAAATTTTGAAGCAATTAGTATACTAACTATTCCTAATGATTTTTGATCAGCAAACATCCAGGACTGGACTTTAACCAGAGCGAGAGCTAACGGTACCCTTTCCTAGCCTCCCCACCCCCTCCTAGCCCTCCCCCCTTCTCTTCAGGGTAGGCTGCGCGTTTGTGACACCTTTAGTGTTGCACACGTCCATAGGCCACGGTGAACGCTTACCATCAGGTGGGCCGTGTGCTTGTCTGCCACCTACGTGGTATAAAAAAACCACTCAAATCTACTCACACCAGGTTATAACTTTCCAGAAATACAGACTCAGGTAGGACATTCCAGTCCTTTGTAGAGCATTTATAAGTCTGTGTATTAAACGCATCTCCGGGCAAACCAATGTACCGACTGCAATCAAATTCACTCAACATTTTGTTTACATTTTTTTTTATGTCGGTCGGTTGTATATTCGTGACTAAACGGACTTGTTCATTATCATCCATATACCTCGATACAAATCAATGTTCAAAATGCTGATTGTAATTATATTAGGGCAGCAGCTCCTATTTGCATATGGCCTACCTATCATGGAGATGAATTTAAATAATTAAACCCAAAAGTCTTGATGCTGGGTACACACCAACTGTTCAAAGAAGATTACAATTTATCGTAGATATTATGATTGCAATTTGACGTCCGTCCATAACTGCATATTGATGCTGTAATTATGGGGTAGTACTCTTAGTCCAACTGCAATGTCAAACATGACGAATCGTGTTCAGGCACCGGGTTTTATTTAAATTGAAATTATTTATTTGGTTTTCAGGTAGCAGGTGATGAATGATTGCAGTTGCTCCATCCGTAAATCGCAAACCAAGGATGCTCAATCACCCTCTAAACCCTGTATAGATCTGGTTGAAATTTGGTACAGAGATAGATTTTATTCTAGGGCACTTACTACATAGGCTTTTTATTCCTGGAGTAGGTTCCCCATGGAAACGTGAAAAACAGGAACGGGAACAGAATTCCGTGGGCGACAGCAAGTTATACAAAATTTGCCCCTTCTGCGCCTCGAGGTAAATCCTGCCTGCACATTTACCCATCTTGAATGATTATTATTTACTCGTACCTGCACTAGCTTCTTTTCATTGCGAAATACGAATTATACACACGTCTATTCGCGTTTTTTTGTCAAGTTCGCTTTCGTTCGCGTGGTGTGTACCCGGCATAACATTTACAATCGTTTATGCGTCTATTATTTATCGTGTTACTTCTGAATGAATTGATTGAGGTCATATTTATATTCTCAGAGGTCAAAATAAATAAATCAGATTATTTTTATACTCTACTAAAGCGGCAGTAAATTAACACATGGCCTATTTGATATTAAGCAGTCATTGCAAGCACGTAGAGATGTGATTGAGCTGCCTGCAAAGCGTAAGAAAAGATGAGATAAGGAATATTCAAATAAAGGTAAGTAAGCATTCCGTACTTCAACAGAAACTATAAAATAAGCTAACTGGGTACGGATCTCCTCTCCTCTAACGAGAGAGCTGAGAGGGTTTAGATCTTAATCCACACACGCTGGCCTAATGCGAGTTGGTGGATCGGATATTTCCTTAGAATTTCTTCTAAGACATGTGGGTTTCCTCATGACGTTTTTCCTTCACCGCTAGCAGATGGTAAATTATGTGATTAGCACATATAAATTACACAAAGTGAAATTCACATTGCTACTGTCCGGTTGGATTTGAACTCGATACCTCTGAGAGGAGGCCGCGTCCTTATCCATTCCCTTTGGTTCTTTGGTCCTTATCCCTTTGGTTAGGTTGCTAGTACTATATAATTATATTTTTATAGGTATTGCTTTATTACTCAACCAAAAAGAAAACCCAAGTAAAATGACCATATAGGTCCCAAGGTCATAATCGTCTTCGTTCCACATACCAACATTCCGCCATCTGCGCACACTTGGTATTTACCGACTTATGTGACATCGGTGTGCGCATACGCATCCTGTGTTACGCGTTCTACTAATATTCTATTTATTTTTTAATTGATATGTAATGGACCCTTTAATACTGTTAAGGCCAGGGATAGAGATTTTTTTTTTCAGCTAGTTTTTTTTTCATATCTAGTCCGCCGGATTGACTGCACCCCGCCTGATGGTAAGCTGAGGTGGAGTCCAAAAAATGGTGATCACCATTCCCAAGGGATGCCTTTAGAATAGCGATAGTAAGTGTTTATATTTTTTATTACGGTATGTAATTAAATTATCACCTAAAACAAAGGATTGTGTAAGCGCGGTTATCTCGCGTGTACGTGTTATTTTAGTGTCGTTATGTTGTTAGCATCAAAGGACCTTAATGGTACCCTTGTATGAGCAGGTACTAGGAGACAAACAGTTGTACATGGTGAAAATCACTTGGCAGTATATTCGATTTTTATTTTTGACATTTTTTTATACTTCTTAGGTGGCAGAAAAGCACACGGCCCACCTAATAGGAAGCGGTCACCGTGGCCTTTGGACGTGTGCAACACCAGGGGCGTCACACTCGTGCTGCCGACCCTGGAGGGGGAGGGAGTTTGGGGGATTGGAGAGGGATTAGGGGATGGGGAAGGGGGGAGTTTGTAAGCTCTGGCTACCCTACTCGCCGCCGGGAACACAACACGATGGTTATTATAGTCGCGTTCTTCTGTAGGGAGGAGGTACTACCCCAGTTGGACTGCTCGTTCGAACGGGAGATACCATCGTGTCCTATCTCCTCTCAAATAATTGCTATCTCCATTTTTTTATTGAAGGGTACAAGTAAATAGGATTAGAGAGAATTTATTTCGTTGTATTTACGTTTCTTTCTTTCCTTTAACTTAACTTTCCACGTAAACCAAATTCTGAGTGTATTAAGTAAAATATCAATAACACCATGACGTGCATTGTTTATTGAGCCGCGATCCGGAGAGAGGAGGAGAAAGCTATAAGTGTATTGGTCTTTCTCTCTCACTATAGATAGAATAATACTCACAAAAGAAAAAATCACATCGGAAGCTATAGTTAAAAAAAAAAAACAAAGAAAGAATCATCAAAATTGGTTCACCCAGTCGAAAGTTCTGAGGTTCGAATCGAGAACTTCCTTCTGTAAAGTCGGTTAAAAACCTATTAACATTTCGGCTTCGAAATAAAAATAAATACTAGCTATCATTTATTGAGATCAGTTAACTTTGAATGTACTCATTATTTCTTCTTAAAATGATAATAAAATTCTAAGAAGACATTTTATAATGTTTCGATCACATGCAGAGCGGTTTGTATCGGGTGACTATTCTACTGGTGTAGCGATTTAGTGATACGACACGATACGATGCGATAGAAATCGATTGTCGATTGTAGAATACTGCGAAATTATAATAATATAGTATATACGAGTATCACTCGATATAGTCGAAAGTTGAAAGAAAGATTATTTTCTTTCTTACGTGAATAATTACAGGAAATATAAATTATGTTTTTATTTCAGAATAATGACACTAACCATAAAAATAAATGAAAACTACACTGCCTGGCTATGTTTCTAAGTAGTGTACAATTATCGGGCCCATGGTCCATACAGGTCCATACAGGAGATGTTCCACAAAGAAACATCTCCTTTCCTCATTTATATATTTTTTATTTCATTCACGTGTTATTTACATTTAATCCTTTTTAAAATATTAATCACGACTATAAGTAGCTTAAAAGTTGCTAATGTACCTATATTGTAATGAAGTTGCATTTAAAACTATTTAGAAAAAATCTAAACTCGCATGCATTGGTATACCCATAATATAGCATTTATTTTTCAATGCCTTCTTTAGAATAAAAAAGAAATGTATTGTTAAAAACTAATGGCCGGAGAACTGTTTAGCGATGATTGATGTGCAGTTTAGGCATAATACGATTAACCGTCACCCGTGACCTCCAGTGACCTGCTAATAGGTATAATCTTTGCCCATTTTGGGAGTTCTACCGTAATAAGTATAGTTTGCGGCTAGCTGAGCAAGGGCAGTTTGTAGTTAGGAAATAACGAACTTACCGCCAACAGGCCGTGAGATACTTTGTATATAAATAAACTAGCTATATACCGCGGCTTTGCTCGTGATATAGGCACCAGCGATCCAGAATTCAAATATTCGTAGAGGAAACAGCCATAAATTTTCTTTATTTTTTGTGTAATGGAAGGCAAAAACACTATTCAACTTATCTGTGGTCGCGTAAAAAAGGAAAAAAAAATTATGTTTATCAGTGCTGCTGTTATTGTTATATAAAGGTATATATTTTTTTTTGTTTTGAGTGTTGTTTCGGATTTCCTTTATTTATACGTGTGCATGTTGTGTCATCCGCAATAAAAAACATTTTCTTTCCTTTTTTTTAAGTAAATTTTGGTTTGTTACAAAAACATTAAACGCTAAATCAACCAGAGTTATATTATGATACAGGTAGCTGTTTCTATATGATTTAGACCTCCTAGACTTACAATTTTTTTTCACCAGGTAAAACGTACAAAATCGTGCCTATTCTGAGGTAATCATATTTTGACCAAAAATTGACACAAGTTTTTGCCGTGTAGAGAGAAATAAAAGATTATTATCTTTACCTATGTCAGTTGTGGTCAAGTATTGGGCTGACGAAATCTAGCAACAAGAAAAAGATTATACTCGTATAATTAGCCATTGACTCAATGAATAGGAAGATACTAAAAATCAAATTATTAATTTAAGTACAGAGATCGTATAAAGCATTTATAAGGTTCAAAAGTTACGTACGCACTAAACGTTTGGTGCTCAAACAAGAGACCTATAGGTCTCGTCCCTAAATACATAATTTTATTATCTCTTTACAAGATTAGCAAATATTGAGGTATTGAGATTGAGTTTCATAATAATTATCATAAAATTTAAGCTTCAAGCGTACATCGGTATGTTAAAAAAGGATCGGCAGTGCAAGTGTAACGCCCCTGTGGTTACATACATCCATACGCAACAGTGACCGCTTCCCATCAGGTAGACCGTGTGCTTGTCTGCCACCTAAGTGGTGAAAGAAATAGCATCACAATTGCAGCACTTACAAAAATTTGTCTAGTCAACGATAAAAGTCTATAATGATTGACACAGATTTCAAACTTAAAAATTCGAATGAATATGGTTCATTATATTGTAATCAAAGTTTAATGGTAGTTTAACATAGCCGACTAAGTAATCAAACATCACTTTCATTAAGACCCAAAAGTTACTTTGCTCAAAGCTACTGTTCAAAATCTGAAAATGATCATAGACGTTTGACGCTGACAATTTTTTCTCGATAACTTTCGACTTACTTAATTAAATATCGATTGCTTACAGAATAGAGAACATGGCGCTGACAAATTTTTCTCGAAAACTTTTGACTAAATATCGATTGCTTACAGAATAGAGAAGAAACATCGAATAGGTGTCATCACATAGTTCAAATTTATTCTATCCACTACGGTGGTAAGAATAAATTTGTTGGACGCAAATGTCGCCTTGACCTTTCCGGAAGCAAGGCCTTATTAGGCAAACGCGGACAAACTTATTCGAGAGCACATGTTAACATCATAACAATAAATATTTATAGACTGCCTTCAGTATACTCTTTTTTTTTCAGAAGAATCTCTGCTAAGTTCTGCTATTGGAGTATAACTGTGGGTATGTGGGGCCCAACTAAGATCTTTGGGGCAAAACCAAACTCATCTGCTAGCTGATACATCTGCAAGCCGGTACATTTGCAAGCCGGTACATTTGCAAGCCGATACATTTGGAAGTCGATACATTTGCAAGCTGGTACATCTGCAAGCCGGTACATTAGCAAGCCGGTACACCTGTAAGCTGGTCCACCTGCTGATTGACAGATGAGACTGGCGTAGCCCTTCATCTCGTAGTTGGCATTTGAAAAAAGCCAAGTTAAGTCAAGTTTATTTGCCATCCTCATTTCTATCTTCAATGTAATTATCTATATATACAAATAAAATCCAAGTATCTCTTTTTAACATAAAATAAATACATATTATGAGTGAAAGCTCTACTGTAAAATTAAATGTTACGCAGATACTGGGTTTTGATTTTACACAGCCGTTGTGTTCCATTTTCAAATCCATACGTAATTACTTGACAACGACCCCACTAAAATCAACACTTTGAACTTCACATAAAATAAATCACTCATTCATTATTTAAATTAGCTCACATAATGAAGTCATGTAATAGCAATTACTCTGTTTATCTCCGTTCTCAAGTCTAGCTGTAATGTAGGCGTTTATGTAACAATGACTCAATTTGAACTCTTAGAATGTGATTAAATCATCCAACGCAGTTGACTTGGTGCATAATATCAACCACGCAAATGTTTAGTGGGTGCGCACTTGAAGCAATTTTATTTTACTTGGGAAAAGTTTTTTGAATAATTCGCTTCATATTTTTTTATGGCCAGCGTCAGCACCAGCGTAGCAGGTTATGTCGGACTCTTACCGACTAAAACCACACGCCGTCTAGGGTCTTCTAACGCCAAGTCGAGGGGGCCATCTTAAAACCGTAAATGGCCCGGGGTCAGCTGGGGTTGGAGGGATATGCCCATTAGGTAACCTTACAACCCGGTAATTAAGGCCCGAGACGGCGTGCGGTTTTAGTCGGTTCGATCCCGACATAACCACCCCCGATGGCCGACGGGGGTGGTATCCATGGGGATTACCGCACGATAAAAAAAATAAAAAGGGTCTTCTGACGCCAGTGTGTAAGGTGGCCCATAGAGCATTTCCCTCGCACTCCGGTTTGAACCGGGCCATCTCCAGATTCAACATGGCCCCCTTCGAGTTAGAATTGCTTTAAGCCCACGGTAGTGCCAAGAATATGTTAATGATTTTTTTCATTTTTAATGAAAATTTAAAGCAATTTGTATGCTACCTGTTTCTATATTATGAAAAATTGAGAAGCCGAGTGACTGTCGTGGTATAGACATGTTATGAGAAGAGATGAAAGTAATGTTGTTAAAAAAGTTCAAAGTATGAATGTGGAGGGCTTCAGGAGTAGAGGTAGGCCTAAGAAAAGATAGATGGAATGCGTGAAAGACGATATGGAAAGGAAGAGAGTGACTGAGGAGATGACATCTGTCAGGAATGTGTGAAGGAGAATGACATGTTGCGCCGACCACAAATAATTGGGACAAGGGCATGGTATGATGATGATGTTAACTATTCCTAATGATTTTTGATCGGAAAAAGTGATCATCCATTTTGTTATCATGTTAATAAAATTGGACGGGAATGGGAATTAAATTCCACGTGGATAGAGTTGCGATTAATAGCCTGCAGCTTACATATATTGCAATTAAAATGCAATTATGTCAAAATATGTTGTTTTGACAGTACATGTCATGTTTAAATCACTTTAATGGCTTCATAAAGCGCCTTTCAAACGTAAAGTTCATTCGTTAGTCATAAAAAGTGTGTATAATTGACGTCTTCATTAAAAATGGCGGATGATAGGCAGATCACATAAATTTAACTATTAAGGTGACCGAGTTAATAGGGATTAAGTTGATATTGAACTAAATAAACATTCTGCTGTATTTCGTAGCTGTAGAGCGTTCGATTGCTACGTCAGAGGTTGCGGGTTCGATTCCCGCTTAGTGTAAATATTTTAAGCAAGAATGTGTATCTATATTTGCATTGGCTTCGGTCTATGTATGTTTTTACAAAATATCTGCTTTCTAGAATCCATAATACAAGTTGTGCTTAGTTTAGGTCTTGCTGGTTTGATGGGAATAACTGCTATCTGAACCCTGACTACCCTAAGAGGAAACCCGCCATCTGCAAGCCGGTATATCGACTTGTAGGTGAAGTTGAATAGTTTGTCCACCTGGAAGAACCCTTGTTTTCGGCCTAAAGATTTTGGTAAAGGAAAGCTTACAACGAGCCAAGGTAACGACCTCTGTGCTTACATACAAGTACTGTTAAGCTACTAAGTATTAAAAAGTTGTTCACGAATGCCCCTTCAATAGGTTTCACCACTGTTTAGCAGTGAAAATTCAACTTCGTATTCTGTAGTGTTAGACATGGTCAACAGATGGCGCTGTAGTAAATAAAATTGGTGTATAGATGAACAATACAAAAGAGTTCAACGAAATCACGAAGGGTATGGTTGCAAAAAAATTAGTTTCTTTTTTGTTTTATTAATTAAAAACCAAGCATACGATCCACCTAATAAGAAGCTAAGAAGGGATGGGGTGGGAGGAAGAGGGATGAGCTCTGGCTAACTTACCGCCGCCGCCGGGGACACAACACATCGTTTAGAGGTGTAGCATCTATTCCCTTGTAATATCTTTGCAGCCCTTCTGCTACTTGCCAATTAACGGATTTTATGCTTAAGCTTTCTTCTTGTGGTTGGGGGGGTCAGATGGTACTAGCTCTCATAAAAGGCAAGATGTACCAATATTGTAGACGGGTGCAAGGAAGAATCGATCTCCTCTTGCACCCTCCGGATTCCAAAGTGTAAACTTTTGGATACAATCTGAATTGGTGGGTGTGACTCTGTGCTCCATTGGAGCATTAATACTGATATTGAAAAAATATAGATGTATCTTTTTTCCCATTTAGATGTGTGGACTCGGCTAGGGACTTCTATCAGTTTACTATATTTCGTATCTCTATGAGTGTATCGACGACTTTACTTCCCTGTCAATCCCTTTTCTAATTTTCCTTTTATTAGGTACTTACTCTGTCTTTCCTCCCGTTAGTGGTAAAATAACTGGCTTTCTTAAATATAGTAAAAATAAAGAGTTTTCTCTAGTTGTTTATGTAGAATTGGATGTTTTAATATCGTCAATTTATAATTTGTAAATATTATGGTAATTTGCCCACACAACAAAATGGGGTAAAGTGTAATATTATGTTGAAGCAAAAATTAGGTTCTCATTTATGTAAGTACATACACTTTTTTACAAATACTTTGTAGACATTGATAATAACATTACGAAAGTAATTCGTAGCCAACCTACCACTATTTACCACCAATGTACGTACGAGTACTTACCATACTCTGCAGTACTTACCTACTAAGTAGTACACTGAAGTACTCATAGATGGCGCAATATTATATTTCTTATGGTAGGTATGAAACTAAGTTCACACTCCCGGCACTAGGTGGCGCTGTGTTGATGACGTCATTTTCTGTGCTGCGGTGTTAAGACTCTCCGCAAGGGAATGACTACCCCAGCCGAACAGAGCGAAAGCATACTTACCTGGCATAGGGGATACCGTGATCACTAAGGCGGTTCCCCCAGGGCGAGGCCTAACCATTGCACTGCGGTATGGCTGACCCCTGCGATTATCCCTAATGTGGATAACTCGGATGCGTAATTTTTGGTAGTGGGGACTGCGTACTGTTACGTATATGCCATGTATGGGACTTTGCTGAGCCAAGCACTTCCCTAGGTGTATCGTATATCCTGCTATCCACGACGCCCCGAGCAGTAGCCAGTCTTTCACCAACCTTCATTTTGAACACTCGCCGTTTCATTTAAACACAATTTAATTCATTTTATAATTGTTTAATTAAATAAAGGTGTTAGATTCAATATATTCTTTTTTTTAAAAAGTGTTTGCAAGAATCCCGTGTAACATTGGTGGCAGCTTAAGGGATTTAAAGGACAGAAATCCTGGTTCGCCTCAGTTTAAACAAAAAACCTGTGCGTGTGCCGCTGTTTCCTGTTTTACAATAATCTTCGCTATATCCAATCGCTGTATTCTGTCGCCGCGTAGTGTGCCAAAACCTGTGCGTGTGCCGCTGTTTCCTGTTTTACAATATCTTCGCTGTTTCCAATCGCTGTATCCTGTCGCCGCGTAGTGTATCAAAACCTGTGCGTGTGCCGCTGTTTCCTGTTTTACAATAATCACTGTATCCAATCGCTGTATCCTGTCGCCGCGCAGTGTACCATAACCTGTGCGTGGGCTGCTGTCTCCTGTTGAACCTACCTGGTTCAGCACTACTCCTGTCGCCGAGCCGCTTACCTTGGCGAAAAGGTATACCGCCAGTTGCGAGATGATTCTCGCAATCGCCATTATCCTGTAAGTTCCTGACTTTTATATCTATACAATATCAAAGTTCGTGATTGAAAACCTAAAAGACTTAAAGTGTTAAAAGTGCTACTCGTAATTACTTATATTCTCCTTATACTTAAATATTTTTTTTTTTATTATTGTCATACTATATAGTCGCTCAGTTCCGAGACCAGTGCAACATAATAACACCGCAATTCGCAGACTTCCTGTCTTATCTCTTGTTTAGACTACGAATACTCAGGTGTGACATGGCCAACGAAGATAAGCCCGCTGTAGGAGCGTCTATGTCAAAAAATAAGCCCGTTGCAACCATGTCAACAAAAGAAATAGAAATGAATGTTTTAATTAAGTTCATCAACAAATTCGATGGAAATCGCGAAAAATTAAACGCATATTTAAATAATTGCAGAAATGCAATAAATCTGTCGAGTTCATCGCAGCAGGACATTTTATTAAAATATATTTTGAGTCAACTAGAAGGCCGTGCTGAGAGTGCATGTGCCATAAAAGATTTTGATACTTGGCAACAATTAGAAGATTTCCTAAAATCACAATTTGGTGAACGTAAACACTATGCTGCACTTCTCTCGGACCTCCAAGATTGTCGCCAGACCAACGAGACGGTTAACCAGTTTGCATTACGTCTTGAATCTTGTCTATCAAAACTCTTAACCGAAATAAATATTTCTATACCCACGAAGAAAAAGGGTGAACTCGCTGGCCGTCTCGCCGCAATGCAGGACCTAGCATTGCACACTTTTGTTAGCGGATTAAATCCCCGCCTCTCGACTGTTGTAAGATGTCGTGATCCGGAAACCCTGAATGACGCCATTAATTTTGCCATGTCGGAAGAAAAATTACTTCAAAGTTCTTTAAAACGAATTCCCCCTTCGTCTAATACTAATAACTCATACAATCAAGGGCGTGCACCCCAAAAACAAATCTATCAGACTAGGAATACTATACAACCAGGTAATAGCGGTTACAACCGGCCTAATTACCAAGGGCCTACATCAACATCCGTTCCCCCAGTGTGTCGTTACTGCAAATCGGTAGGACACACCATAGACAACTGTCGCAAACGCGAGTATAATAACAAACGTTTCGGGAACTCATCAAACCAGCAATATAACTACCCATCAACCAGCTCTACTCGGAATAATCAACCCATTCATGTCGTAGAGGAAACCGAGGAACCACAGAACCCTGATGATGTATCTAATAATAATTTAAACGAATAAAGTTTCCCGAACGGTATCGCGCGGGAAATATACCATTCGAAGCCGATACGAGAGACTCTCTGAAACGCGTCCCCATAAAACAAACCGTCTCTCATACTAAATCCGCTGTTTCTAACATTAAATCCGCTGTTTCTAATACTAAATCTGCCGATTCTAATGCTGAATTCACTGTTTCTAATACTAAATCCGCTGTTTCTAATACTAAATCCGCTGTTTCTAATACTAAATCCGCTGTTTCTAATACTAAATCCGCTGTTTCTAATACTAAATCCGGTGATTCTAATGTTAAATCCACTGTTTCTAATACTAAATTCGCTGTTTCTAATACTAAATCCGTTGTTTCTAATACTAAATCAGCTGTTTCTAATACTAAATCTGCTGATTCTAATGTTAAATTCACTGTTTCTAATACTAAATCGGTTGATTCTAATACTAAATCCGCTGTTTCTAATACTAAATCCGCTGATTCTAATGTTAAATTCACTGTTTCTAATACTAAATCCGTTGATTCTAATACTAAATCCGCTGTTTCTTATACTAAATCCGCTGTTTCTAATACTAAATCCGCTGATTCTAATGTTAAATCCGCTGTTTCTAATACTAAATCCACTGTTTCTAATATCAAATCCGCTGTTCCTAATACTATATCCACCATACCCATCGCATCCACTGCACCCGTTAACCAACTGTGTGAAGAGGTCGAAGTCTTCATCCCCAAAGGTTCGGACTCTGTCATTTTTCCATTCCCACCTGTTGGTACACCCCAATTTAAATCCAAATCATGTCCATCCTGCACAACTCCTGAAAAAATAAAACAAACATTTGAATCATATAGCGTTACAAAAAATACAAAAAATAAATACTTACCTTTTATAGAAGTGCTGACTTCTGTTTCTAAACGACCTCTAAAACTTCTTATCGACAGTGGTGCCTCTATTAGTTTCCTAAAACTAAATAGAATCGAAAAAATGCCTACTGTCACTAACCATATTATAGCCTTCTATGGTTTAGGGTCAGCAGAAAATCCAATGAAAACCTTAGGCCATATACTAGTTAATTTCCACTCTGTAAATCATAGTTTCCATGTGATCCCTGACATTAAATTCCCATATGACGGAATAATTGGCAATGACCTATTAGCTTATTCTAATTGTAAAATTGATTATACAGAAAATACTCTGACCATAAATAAAGTTAAACTCACCTTGAAATTCTGTGAACCAGTTTATACTATACCTCCTAGAACAGAAACAGTTATCGAATGTTCCGTACTGAATCCCGAGATAAAAGAAGGTCTTGTTCTTGATCAGTATATAGCAGATTCTCTGTTGACAGCCAACTGTATAGTTAAAGTAAAGCCAAATTCTAGAATAAATATATCCGTAGTCAATACCTCTGAATCCACAATATATATAAATTCAAACCAAAAAATAAAGCTTATACCTTTTGACAAACCCGATGAAAAGATGGTGCTACATACATCATATTCTGAAGTGAATGAAAATAACACATTTGAACGAAACGAACAAGTGCTAAATTTATTACGAGTATCTCACCTCAATCCTGAAGAGACAGACGCCTTATGCGACCTTTGCTCCACCTATTCCGATATCTTCCATCTTCCTGGTGATCCATTAACTACTACTAACGCCCTAGAACATGAGATCAATACATCCTCATCAATTCCAATCAACACTAAGTCATATAGATTCCCTGAAGTTCACAAACAAGAAGTAGACTCCCAAATTAATAAAATGCTTAATGAAGGTATAATTAAACCCTCAATGTCTCCATGGTCTTCCCCTATCTGGATAGTTCCAAAGAAAATGGATGCCTCAGGCAAACGCAAATGGCGTGTAGTAATAGACTACCGCAAATTAAACGACATAACTATAGGAGACTCATACCCAATACCTAATATATCAGAGATCCTAGACCAGTTAGGCAAATGTAAATATTTCAGTACTCTAGATCTAGCTTCTGGATTTCACCAGATTAAAATGTCAGATAAAGACGCACCAAAAACCGCTTTCTCAGTTCCTCAAGGTCACTTCCAGTTTACTCGTATGCCATTCGGGCTTAAAAATGCACCTGCAACCTTCCAAAGACTCATGAATTCAGTCCTGTCTGGCCTACAGGGCATTCAGTGTTTCGTTTATTTAGATGACATCGTCATCCATTCATTTGACCTTGACATTCACCTAAAACACTTGTCGGATGTCTTCGAAAGACTTCGCGAATTCAATTTGAAACTCCAACCCGATAAGTGTGAATTCTTTCGTAAAGAAGTATCGTATCTTGGCCATATTATCACAGATAATGGAGTAAAACCGAATCCTGATAAAACCATAGCCGTATCAGAATTTCCATTACCCAAATGTCCTAAAGACATAAAATCTTTCTTAGGATTGGTCTCATACTATCGCCGTTTTATACCAAATCTATCAAAAATAGCTAAACCACTCACTCTTCTCTTAAAGAAGAATGTCCCATTTACTTGGCAAAATGAACAACAATTGGCATTCGAAAGTTTGAAAAACGCTCTAATTTCTGCTCCTATTTTGGCTTATCCCGATTTCACTAAACCATTTGTCTTAACATGTGATGCCTCTAATTATGCAATCTCAGCTATACTATCTCAAGGTCCTATAGGAAATGACCGTCCTATCGCATTTGCATCACGAACCTTAAATAAAGCCGAAAGTAGTTACAGCGTAACTGAGAAAGAATGTTTAGCAATCATTTTCGGCACTAAAACATTCAGACCATATCTATATGGCAATAAATTCAAAATCATAACAGATCACCGTCCACTGAAGTGGTTATTTAACTGTAAAGACCCAGGTTCTAAACTGGTGAGATGGAGGCTTAAACTTGAAGAGTTTGACTACGAAGTAGAATATAAAAAAGGAAAAATAAATAGTAATGCCGACGCATTATCACGATTCCCAGTTAACCCAGTAATTCAAAATCAACCATCTACCAGTGGTATAAATAACCATCCCAATTCCAGCCCAGAATTGGAAATTCCCCCGGATGTACTTGATGAACTTATTGATTTAGGTGCACTGGATTCTAGTCCTAATATAGACTTCGACCTAAGAACCCTTCCTAGTCCTACAGATCATCTAAGCCCTTCTACCCCTGTAGAGATGCCTGAACCCACAGAACAAATCCCTTCCAGTTCTAGTAACGAGTATTCGGATTTTATTAAATCTTTTAACAATAAAAATGAAACCTATAACACCCAAATAATAGAACATAATGAAACCCTACTGAAAACCAACGTCAAAACGATCATCATCCCTGTTTCAATAGACCTGGATGAATCCAATCCTTATCTTCAAGACGTACTATCTAGTCCAGAGGATTCAAACAGCATTCTACAGAGTGAAATAGAACTTCATTCATTTAAGAAAATAGAGTTAAGAAGTAAAACTTACTACTTACTATTTACAAAGGTCCATTATTTTGATAACTGCACGTACCCTGATATATTTAAAACCCTCAAAACTGCTAGAGATGACATTATTCTTTGTGGCAATATAAATGATATAGCAATATCTGATTTTAAAAATGCATTCGAACATCATTCCTTTGTTAAAATTTATGGCATTCTAATGTATTTATTTAATAACACTAACATTAAGATAAATATACATCATAACACTATAATATATCCCGTACCTTCAGAAATCACTAAAATCTTGAAAGAAAACCACAATATCCCCATAGCAGGTCATTTAGGTTCAAATAGAATGTATGACCGAGTTAAGGAACGCTACTACTGGAAGAGTATGAAATCAGACATAGAAAATTATGTAAGGAACTGCACCCTGTGTCAGTCAAATAAAGCCTTCCGTGGAACTAATAGATCTCCCATGCAAATCACAACTACCTCTACTCGCCCATTCGAAAAAATTAGTTTAGACATAGTCGGCCCCTTACCCGAAGCCGGACTTCACAAACTTAAATTTATACTTACCCTTCAAGATGACCTAACCAAATTCTCCATCGCTTACCCCATTTCCAATGCAACTGCAGAAGAATCATGCGAATGCCTAGTTCATTTTATATCCTTTTTCGGTATTCCCAAAACCATACTTACAGATCAAGGAACTAATTTCACTGCCGAGTTATTTAAACGAACATGTGAATTCTTAAAAATAAAACAAATCTGGTCTTCTCCCTATCATCCTCAAACTCAAGGAGCTCTAGAAAGGAGCCATTCTACTTTAAAGGAATACCTAAAATCATACGTTAATGAAAACCAATCGGATTGGCATAAATTCGTATATACCGCCATGCTAACATACAACAGCAGCGTCCACACGACAACTCGCTTCACACCCTATGAACTCGTTTTCGGTCACAAACCATACATCCCTGATTCTGTGTTCAATTCCTCTTCTGATATCACTTACCCCGAATATGTCAAAATGCTTCAACATCGCCTCAAAATTTCTCACGAAAAAGCGGTTGAGAATATCCGGGCTTCAAAAGAGCGGTCAAAGACATATTATGACAAACGCACCCGTACGGCACAATACAAAGTCGGTGATTACGTTTACTTGCGGAATCATCTGAGATTGCGTAAAGCTTTATCAGCCGTTTGGAAGGGCCCGTACAAAATTGTTCAAATCCACGGAAATAATACTTTGTCACTTTTGATAAATCGACGGCATGTCAAACATCATTTTGATGAAGTAAAACCAGCACACTTAAATGGCTAAATAATTATTATTTTCCCACCACGTAGATTTAATTTTATTTTAGTTATTAATTAATCTTATCATCAATTACGATTACAGACTGAGGGCCGCTTATATCATGGCAACCAGCGAAAATCGATATATTGAATACATCACCCAGGGTCCTGGTATACTCTTCGATCCGGTTGGCACTTTAAAAGTAGTGAATGATCAGTTCCATGTTGTCATCCCTGTGGATGTATCCCCCTTCAAGAATCATCTTGAAAATATTCATAACGCATTTAATATAATACGATCTGAATGTCGAGATAGTGAAGAAATAGATGAACATCAATGTCAAAATATGTTAGAACCTTTAGATTCACTATATACAGACATCTTGCGCGATTTTAACTCTTTCTCTCATATAATCTTTAATAACTTCTCCAAAAGATCCGCTTGGATCTCCGGTGTTGGTGTAGTATTTAGACACATATTTGGCACCTTAGATGAAGATGATGCTGAAAATTATAATAACGCTATTCAAAAGTTGTTTACAAATGAAAAGAAAATTAAAGATGCAGTCAAAGAAAGCATCATTGTTTCCCAGTCAGCTATATCGAACATAAATAACTCCCTACATGAATTATATGTTAATCAGGCAAAATTAAATGACGTCATTGACAAAATAGCTATGTCATATAACAATGTATCCAACATTGTAATGATCAATAGTTTTAAGATTAAATTTGAAAATGTTTTAAATGTCCTACGATCTAACCTATACACACTCTCTTTTAAAATAGAAGATATTTTAAATTCTTTATTATTTGTGAAGAGTAACACTCTACATCCATCCATTTTGACACCTCGTCAATTATATGAAGATATTGTTAATAATCTTAAGGTAGTCCCTAAGTATAAAGATTTTCCGGTAAATTTAGAATTAAGTAATATTCACACTTTAATTAATATAGCCGAAATAATCTGCTATTACTTAGATAGTAAACTAGTATTTGTAATAAGAATACCCTTAGTTAGTGCACTAGAATACAATCTATACCAGAACATTCCATTGCCTATTCCACTTAGTTCAGAAACCCCAAATTCCTACAGTTTAATTTTACCTACTGAACAGTTTTTAGCTTTAAGCAAAGACAAATCTTCTTTCACATTTATAAACAAATTAAATGACTGTAAAGATATATCTCATAAAATTTATCTTTGTAAATTGTATGAAATTTATACAGTGCCAGGTAATCAATATTGCGAAATAGACATTATTACTAAAGCTGTATCTTCATTACCAGAAAACTGTCAGTATAGGTTCCTTCATGGTAGCATTGAGATTTGGCACAAATTAAATAATGACAAATGGGTATTTGTGCAATCAAAACCCACGAAACTTACCATTGAATGTTCAAATAGTGTATTATCAGAAGTTGTTATATCTGGCACGGGTATTCTTAATATTCCTCATAACTGTGTAGCGTATTGTAAGAATACTAAGTTAGTAAGAGAAACCACCCCTACTATAAAGTTGCCCATGGTTTCTTCTAGCTTTAATATTGTTAATGATAGTTGTTGCAATATTGATCGTATGAGCAAATTAAATTTGCCTCCTTTTAAAATTAATAATATCAAATTGGATAATCTTAAAAACATCAAAATTATATCTAACCAAATTGTAGACGAACTAAATTCACTAGACACCTCAAATGATTTCAGTAGGCATATTAGTTTCCCCATCCTTAGCGTAGTTTCTGTAATTTTAGGATTAATCTTAACTTTCCTATATTTCTGTAAAAAGGGCAAGTGTTCAAATCCAAAAGGGCATATAAGAGATGAACATAATCAAGACTCTCACATTGAATTGGAAACAATTCCAACTCAACCCCGTCTACGCATTGACTAGTTTTCCGGAAACTTTCCCTTAGGGTAAGTTTCCTCTTGATCAGGGGGTTGTTACGTATATGCCATGTATGGGACTTTGCTGAGCCAAGCACTTCCCTAGGTGTATCGTATATCCTGCTATCCACGACGCCCCGAGCAGTAGCCAGTCTTTCACCAACCTTCATTTTGAACACTCGCCGTTTCATTTAAACACAATTTAATTCATTTTATAATTGTTTAATTAAATAAAGGTGTTAGATTCAATATATTCTTTTTTTTAAAAAGTGTTTGCAAGAATCCCGTGTAACAGTACGCGCTGTCCCCCTTAAAAAACTCTTTCAGAATTCACTAGGTTATAGGTTTATTTATAGTGTCGATAGATTAGATTACAAAGCTTGATCCAAAAGAGTTCTCTTAATGAATACAACTCAACTCAGTCAGATTAGAGATTACCTATGAACAGACGATTTTTAGACTTTTTAGATGAGTCACTATAAAATTATTAGACCTGTTCTTATTATTAATGATGTACCTAGTAATAGTAGTAATAATAATCCTACTCTGGCAATGCACTGCTACATACTCTAATCTAAATTCATCACGATGTCATCTGGCAATCTCTTCCTAAGCACGTGTTAATAAAACATCAAACAGCTGCTATCGATTGTAGAATGTAGAGCGCTCAATAAAGTTCTCTGTATTCTCGTTTTAATTGAACTAACATTAATTTAATTGGATCTAAATCCAAACTTGGTAGGTAAATACACCAATATGAGACTGGTGAAAGAGAGAATTTTACAAGTGAATTGATTAGTGTCTTGTTAAGGTAAAAATATACTACCTATGCTTAATAATACACGTGGACATTTTTATAAAGATTCGATTATGATTTTCATACTTGCCACCTACCTATATCATGATTATATATATAACTAAGAACTTAACCTTCTTTTATTTTGATTCATTGTTAGTGCTGCGTAATAGGTAATTAGTTTAGTAATAGTCTAAGTATGTTATGAAATTTATCAGATACACTGCGGTGGACCACGGGGAAAGAATTACCCGTGGTACAACCAGGGTGAACTGTGTAGGTGGACCACGAGCAAGAACTGGATTCTTGTTCTATTTGACAATGTCCTGTATCTTTCTCTAAAATTCATTATTTGTGTAGTTAAAGACTTTTTAACAAATTGAAGTGCAGTTAAGAAGTTGTATACGGATAAATTTTAAAGAAAGAGAACCATCTTTATCGATACTAAAGTGATGGTCTTGAATTGTAAGTCCTGTATACTGGAAAGGTTTAGGAGAATAAAAAACTGCAATGTATTCTTCAATCATAATTTATTAAATATACACTGTTTTTATATTTACTTATTCACTATTTTATATTACATCTCAAGGCAGTGATATATTTATTTATTAATCATAGGATTTACTAAAATATTGCAAATTTTAAGTACCTCACCATAAATCATATAAATTATATATAAATCATTATCATAAAGAAAGAGGGTTTTATAAAAATGATATTGTATCATAGCTGATGATACAGTGATACATAGAGAGCAATATATTTTGTTGACATTACAGAACGTTACAATTAGCATTCATTCTACTTCTGTGAAACCACGCTTTAAAATATATCTATGAATTCATTTCTAGCATATCTTTAAATATAGAACAGGTACATGTCCAAAAAACATGTCTAGCCCATAAAACCTTACCAAAAATTGAACGGTAAACGTAAAAAATCCCATTGTTACTACTATGTCAATAGTCCCATAAGAACACCATCAGAATACCATTAGCTAACTGTTATTTATGTGCGTATATTTGCGTAACGCATACATAAGTATGTTCCTTTACGAATCCGGTATATTATCGCTTGCAGTATTTTAACCCTTATATAAATAAATTACATATTATTTATACATATTTTAATTAATTTACATTGGCAGACTTAATGCCATGGACATTCTCTACTAGTCAACCATTAGGTGGTGCAGAGCTATAACGAGGTAGATAAAATAAGTAGTTAAGATAAAAGTGATGACATCAAAGATAAATATATATATACAAAAATAAAACCATACATATTTTTTCACATCGAGGTTATACTACCCCCCTACAAATATACAATCAATATTATTAGCAAAATATATACATCATGATATTATTTTAAACTATTACTAAAGGTATATATTTTAAGAATAAACCGGCAAGCTTTGAGATTTTCTATAAACAAAGTTATTGTCGTTGGTAGAAAATTAATATTAAAATATCACAAAATATTAACCATAATATTCATAATAATAATATCATAAACACTTTTTTTATAATTTTAAAAATAATCCTCATTACTTTTTAAAAGATTCTAAAAATCGGTCAACAAATCTAGTACTGGCATTTTGTAATTACGAGGACTAAAAGTTACCACCAATATCCATGACCGTATCCACCGTATCCCCCATATCCACCATATCCACCATAAGAACCGTAGGGCCATCCATATCCGTAGCCATAACCACCATAGCTAGGATATCCCCAGTAACTGTAGTGTGGGTAGTGTCCGTAGTGGCCACCGTATCCACCCCAATGGCCGCCGTATCCACCCCAGTGTGACGCGGCCGGTTTAAGGTCATCTTTATCATCTACTGCGAGGTCATCCTTCGCTGGTTGACTACTTAATGCTTCTGGTTTTTCTTCTGCAGGTGCTGCGAGCGATAACGCTACGACAACGAAGAGGGCGGAGGCGAACAGCGCAATCTATAATAGAAAGGATTCGTTTAAAAATCGTAATATTCGGTTTATATTCTCGACCGGATATCTCTGAAGAGGTAGGTAGAGTGATATACCACCATCTCGCCAGTTTTTTTTTGTGTCGGTCACGTCAATATGACTTCACCTCGCCTGATGTTAAGCTAAAGGTAAAGTCTCTGGAATGGGAGTCACCATTACAAACACCGATAGTGCCACAATAGTGGCCCTCAGCTTGACGGCCTCATCAAATAATTTGTCACGCCCCGCTTTAAAAGACTCGGGACTGTAGGAGGAAGAAAACACGTGATCTGGTAAAGAATTCCAGGTTTTGATAGTGCGGCAACGAAAAAAGGCACTGATGATAATAGATACATCAAGATTGTTTAAGTTTAGTTAAGTAGGTACCTAACCGAATGGAGTATAGATTGTATAAAATTACACTTAATCACAAAAACTGACCCTTAATTTGAAACAAATACAATGCTACATTCAATTTGCTTCTGATTACAACATTGTATGGTCAGGCTAGTTGACAAACAATGGGCTAATATCATACAGATATTGTATGTTAGCGCTAAATCCCTAAAGTGTTTTGCCAAGACCTCGTATCGTACAATCTTTTGAATAGGACTTCCCACGAGCAGCACCTACTTGTCTTTATCTCTGTGTAATTAAAGCTATTGTGAAATATTTTAATGTCACATAAAAAGAAAATGAATAAATTTATAAAGCAATTAGTAAAACATGCTAACTTTTTTGTTATTTTAAATTGTCCTGAGATGTAGGTAAATGGGAATTGTATTATTGTCTATTCGCGATAACGCCAGTGGAAATGGTCAGTGATAATTTGGAATTGACACAGTTATTAATGTTACTGTTGAAACTAGGCGATGCCCGCGGCTCCATTCGCGTAAATATCGGTTATCACCCAATTGCAATCAAACATGCGGCAGATTTTAAAGATCTTTCTTATAAGAAAAAGCCGCATCATAATCTGTTCAGTACTTTTTTGCGTAAATAAGACAGATAAACCGGCAAACAGATTTGGATTTATTCTTTTAAATCCGAATCCGTTTGCTAGACCTCTCTTAGTCTTTTTTTTATACAACGTAAGTGGTAGACAAGCACACGGCCCACCTGATGGAAAGTGGTCACCATGGCCTATGGTCTAACCTACATAAGGACACACACCCTAAAAATGGCGTAGTTATCAACATTTACATCAGACCATCATCCTCCAATCATTTTCCCAACTCAGTTGGGATTGGTTATTCAGTCCAATTACGAAGTTTCGATATTTATCATCAAGCTACTCCAAAACTCATTGGTAATATCGAAGTTCTGTAGTTAGACTAGTTGTCGAACTTTTTTGGACTCCAACTACCTGGCCATAGATATGCGTGCTCTCCAAGACAATGTTCCAATGTTACAATGTCCGAATGGTCACCCGACCTGGCTTGGAATCACTTAAATTTGCGATGTGATAACCTACTTGTTACTGTTATATTTAGTGAGGATGATCAGGTTTATTAGTATATAGTATGGAGACAGTCAAATATATTAACAGAAGGTACTAAAACAATCATTATCAGCTGATCATAATATTCACCTAAGGCACTAACTAAGAAGGAGTACCTACAGTGCAAGGTTTAAGCCAAGATCAACGAGTCTCTAATGCAGGCTTTTTTCGGGTTTAGGGGCTATACAGGGCTATAACTCCAGTAAGAGCTAATGTGTCAAAAAATTGATTTGTGTTACAAAGAAGTTCAATTGTTCTAAAACATGTAGGTAGTTATTATTGGCACGAGAAAACTTTGTAAGTTAAAATATTTATGTAATGTTTTCATACGATGAATATTTTTTTAAAAACATAAAATTTATTATTATTATGTAGTGTTGTTATTAGTTAGTAACTAAATGATATAAATAAATCATTTTATACACTAAGTACTTAAATCGGGTTTGACTTGACATTATCACATGGGTAATTTTTTCAATTTTTCATTTATGTTTGTGACATTTTAAATTAATTCAATATATAAATAAAATTGAAAAAAAATATCTACAATACAATAAAAATTCTCGAATTATTTTGTAACCAAAAAGCTTCCTTTTTCAAAAACCAAGTTTCCTTTTTCAAAAAAAAATGAGTTGTCGTTAACAAATCTGACCTAATATTAACTACGATAATTATTAATGTATCACCAAAATAACTAATTAACAAAAAAAATCCAAAACTCTAAATTAAAAAAAAACATCGAACACTTAAGTTAAAACAGTAATGCCACTTACTTTGCAAGACATGATGTCTGGAGTCGTGTGTACACTGACGATAGTTGCCCTACGCGCCGGTATATATCTGCGGTGTCCTAGCCTCGCAGTGCCTCACGGATGGCTGGTCGGCTTCCTCCAGCTATTGTGAGCCAATGACCTTTATGGCATCGGGGAGGTAAGACGTAAGGTGTAACTGGGGATTGTGTCGTCCTATATCTATGTTTTGACGACCTCTATGGCATAGCGGTAGTGTTCAACTGCTAAATCAAGGATTGTTGGTTCAATTCCCGCTTAGTGAAAATATTTGTGTACGTGAATATGAAAATTTGCATCGGTGCAATTGCAAACGTGATTTGTATGTATTGTATAGAACCCATAACACAAGTTATTTTGGGTCTAGAGAGAGCTGTGTAGATTGTCATAGAATATTTATTTATTTAACTTTTATGCATAATAATATATAAAAAACAATTTTATTGCCGTAGGTATTGTATCTATGTCACGCAACTCCCGAACGTCTGCCACGTGCGTCACAAAATTGAATAATTATTTATTTTTAACTGACTTCAAAAGGATACTCACTCTTTGACCTGTATGTTCCGATGATGTGACCTGTATGTATGTACAATTATTCCATCTTTGGGTGAACAAATTTTGATGCGATTTTCATATAGGTATTTTCTCCCCAGCTTCTAACCATCCAGCGAGTTGCAGTCAAACTACGGACTGATTATTATTGGTAATTGTTCTCTTTTTCTATAAAAATCACGTTTTCTAGTTGCTTAAAAATTTCATTGAATAATTCTTAAATTAGTCTTTAATATAAATTTTACGACAAATTAATTTATTCTTCGTGTAATTTGCATAACAACAAACAATTAAACTATCAATTTTCCACTCAAATGAACTGCGACAACGATGGCCTATGCAAATAATAGACAGTCATTATTAAATATAGTACACACGGCCAAGCAAAATAAGTGTACACTTTACATGTTGTGACGGTTTGTACCAACTTCTTTGGTCAGGTGTACATAGTACATACAAAAATGTACAGACCTGACTGTGGATGGCATGGTGATTTTCATGAATGTCTACGTAACGATGTAGATTTAACCCACCCTAGAACAGGTTAATAAAATAAAAAATTCTACCATTTACCACCAGGTTAATTTTTGAATAGCTTACCATTGTTGAGCAGGTAGCCATTTTCGAAAATCACTAAGCCATACATTTCTGAGGATTCATACTGCCACAAAGGAGTACTGGTCTATATGTATGTATGTATGTATGAAATAAGGAGAATTTATATTTTACATAGAGCCCCCTCTATCACAGCGTATGTGCTAAATAGGTATCACTTTTCAGTGTTATAGCCAACTCACGCAGTGTACATTATGTACACGAATATTATATTATCTATAGTATATTTGCTCTGTGGTTACAATCCATTAGTTAAGGATATGAGAGTAAATGGAAATATACGTCATCCTGACGTCTATAGGTGTTACTTTGTGGTCTATGAGTACCTATCTATATAGGGGGTAGGACACGACGGTATCTCCCGTCTGAATTGAGCAGTCCGACTGGGGTAGTACCTCCACCCTATAGAAGACATGCGCGGTTATAATAACCATCGTGTTGTGTTCCCGGTGGTAAGTAGGGTAGCCAGAGCTCACTGAAGGGATTCTGTGCTGTCAACGGGAGTACCTTAGTCTCCTGAGTTGTTATCACAGAAACTCTCAATTCTTCCAAACCTCCTTCCCCAATCCACCCCTCAGTCTTCCACACCCACTACTGACTGAAATACTGAAACACGTTCTGGGGTATAGAATATAAATATAAATAAATAAAAATAAAAATATTCTACGATATTCTACACAGCGCTCACTATAATTATAGACCCAAAGTAAGCGTAATTTAACTAGCTTGTGTTATGGGTTCAAGAATGTGGATAAATATATTTATAAACTTTTTTTTTGTAAATATATACCTACATATTATACATAGAAACACCTAGACCAATTCAAATATACATATTCAATTAATACAAATATTCGCACTGAGCGGGAATCGAACCCGCGCCCCCATGGTAGCGATCGAATAGACTACCGCTACGCCATAGAGGGAGAAATAAGAATAATGTCCTTAAATGTTTCTTTCTGACTTAAATAATAAATACCTAAATTAACATTTTGAATTACAAATTGCAACGTTCATTCGTATGAAAGTACAAAACTCCACAATGACTTGACACACGAATTATTCTCATAGGGCATTAAATGGCTATTATGTACAGTCAAGTATAAAATATAAAGGAAATTAAATGACACGCTAATTTATATCAGTACTTATACTTACATCGGTATAGGGTCAAAAATACCTTCGTTATTTCAAGGCCAATATATAATACTAGTCTATGCTCGCCGTTCCGCCCAATTTTACGTTCGATGTAGATTTTTGATTAAATCTCCGCTTCCACTTAACCAATCTTAATATATATAAATCTCGTGTCACAATGTTTGTCCTCAATGGACTCCTAAACCACTTAACCGATTATAATAAAATTCGCACACCATGTGCAGTTCGATCCAACTTGAGAGATAGAATAGTTTTTGAAACGGATTTCGACATCCACGCGGGCGGAGCCGCGGGCAACAGCTAGTTGTGATATAAAATGCCCAAGATTTTAAGAATGAGCAAGACCTTCTTCAACCTCGCGTTAATCCCAGTCGCATCCAAAGCTTTCACCTCGGAGTCTGGGGTCCGCTTTACCAGTCTCAACTGCGGATTTGGCTGGACCTCGATATTTTCCGTGAAGCGACTGCCATCTGACCTTCGCAACCCAATGGTGACATTAGGCGATATCGAAGCATTGCAGCTAGATCGTTGTTGTTGGACATTTTAGGGCTCCAACTACCCGTAACAACTGCCATAGATGTTTGTATGGCACCCAGGACCGACGGCTTAACGTACTCTCCGAGGCATGACCAGACCAATGAAAATACCCATATTCATGCATACAAATATTTGCGCTGAGTGGGGATCGAACCCGCGCCTCTTGCGCAGCGGCCGCGCTCACTACCTATCAAACAAAAAACCCGCGTCAAAAACCGTAGTTTAGCGTCCATCGCGAACAAACAGATAAACAGACAACTGACAAGAACTCAAAAAAACATATTTTTGCGTTCAAAATCGTCATAAATATAACTTAACCCAAGTATTTTTCCTGTAGGGCTCCGTGATGTCTACGGCAAAAGGAGGCGAAGGAGTATGTAGACCCCGGCCTCTGAGGTGATCACTCCCAGTGATGGTTGATAAGATGGGAATTGAACGGAGTATCTATACCTAGTATACCCAGCCAGATAGACCGACGACCTGAAAAAGGTGGCTGGGGTGGACTGGATGCGGAAGGCGGAGAATCGGGTGGTATAGCACATATTGGGAGGGGCCTATGTCCAGCAGTGGACGTCGACAGGCTAATTGATTGATTGATCTATAGTATCGAATCGATTCCAAGGTCAAAGTTAAACCGGCTAATTATACACTTCTCATGAGAAAAATCTAAACATTTTAGTTTTTATGACATCTTTCCTACTTTAATTTTATGTTCTAACTAATTTAATTAGAATTTAGAACATTAACATTAGAATTTGAAAACCTCATATTAATTATAAGACATTTGACATTATATTCCTAAATATACACATTTTTCTAATAATCCTTAAAAAAATAAAAATAGGTGCTTCGATTTTTCTGATGAGAAGTATATTTTGTTTTTAAACCCACATAGGGTTGTACTAACAACGTAGTAGTAGCCTTCAAGGCTGAGAAAATATAAACAACAGAAAACTGGTCACCATGCACGTGTTGTTTACATAATCTCGATATATTTTATCAAACATTATTAAGTCATTAAAAATTAAGATTACGAAAAATATAATATTATTATATTGTTTTGAATAATATTGTGATACTTCCTTGAGATATATTTCGTGATGGTTATCTCAGTGCCCTATAATAAGAGTACATCGGTGTAACGAGTATAGAAAAATATTTGAACCACAAGATAATAATCTTTTAAAATAATATGAACACAAATCACAAAAAACATTGATAAATATATTTTTTTTTTTACATTTTTTTTGGAATCGGAGTAGAGGCCCTGGTTTGGAATTCAGGGACTTGATTCAGTTAAAACAAACCACTGTTATGCCACTGATACCTTCTTAAAAAAAGTCATTTATTTTTAGACTTATTATTTTACTAAAGTTATCCTGCAAGCTGGTACACCTACTGATTGACGAACTAGATTTTAATCATACGGCAGTTGCTCACGTCAATGCCACAATAAACCAAATCATAGAATGGAAGAGTAATAGACCTGGAACCCTAGTCAGCATTAGACGTTATTTTTAGATCTTATACGTAGTGCCATAGATTGGAGTGTTTAAACAAACACACTCTTTCGAATAAGTTTAAAGTAGACCAGTGCCGAGGACCTTGCTAATCAACAACGGCTAATAAGTTGGATTGTCATGCGTGTAATCAGGAGGTAGGAACGGCAATTAGTGTAAAGTAGGATTGCTGCTAATGCATGGATTTCGAAATGTGGGGAACTTGCAGGCTCAAGTGTTAAGAAAACGCGTATTTACTCACCAATTTTCAATATAAACCACATTGA
This sequence comes from Lithosia quadra, assembly GCA_963576445.1. Lineage (NCBI taxonomy): Eukaryota > Metazoa > Arthropoda > Insecta > Lepidoptera > Erebidae > Lithosia > Lithosia quadra. The sequence goes on from OY754879.1 coordinate 17,149,070, forward strand.
GAACTTTGATAATTAAAAATGAACGCAATCAAATCTAAAAATATTCATTGTATACCTACTTATTATGGACTCATAAGTACTTATTCGAAAAAAAGTTTTTCCGATTTTTGATATTTTTTTTGTTTTTATAAGGCATTATGGGCTTTTTGCAATTAGAAGCGTATTATCTTGTAATATAGAGTTCAAATTGTGGAATATCCTTTTTGCAACAAGTTTGAAATACAACACTGTAGGTACCTGTGAAAATAATAAGTGAGCACATGTATTGCGTCATAAGTAGATAACCATATTCAAATTCTTAAAATTAATTTTAGAACAAAGTAATTTATATGCCTAAAAAAATTCTGTTAAATACTTTGTTGGCTCTATAACAAAATTTCATTGCAATAAAAAAAAATATCATCTACTTTTAACGCTGACTGTACTCTCAGTTATTATCAAGGCATTGAAAACGTGAGCTGCATCAATGCACGATAGTAAATCGCTACCGACTATACGTCAGGCCACACAAACAAACGGACATTGTCATCAAACTACCTGCGACGTTCCTTCCGTAGACAGAGGCCGCCATCATTACACCCAAGTTATCGTGATTGGAACCTTGGCGCTAAGTACAAAACTGTGATGATGAATTTCTGCTTGTTAGCATGAACAATGATTCACAGAAAGAATATAGAAAGTGGTACCTTATTAAAAGCGCATAAAGTTCATATTTCCTTCCCTTAGCTAGACGCATTATGTATTCTAGTAATTCCTAAAAATAAATAACAAAAAATAACTTTTAACTCTATGATCAAAACCAGCACATGACAGAACTGCACTGCTGTAACATGAATTAATTGAATTATTCTGCTAACATGTACTGTATTTCATGTCCTGTTCGCACAATACTACTGTAACATGAATTAATTGAATTATTCTACTAACATGTGCTGTATTTCATGTCCAGTTTGCACATCACTACTGTAACATGAATTAATTCAAATAATTTTGCTAACATATCCTGTATTTCAAGTCCTGTTTGCACATCACTACTGTAACATGAATTAATTGAATTATTCTGCTAACATGTGCTGTATTTCATGTCCTGTTTGCAAAACACTACTGTAACATGAATTAATTCAATTATTTTGCTAACTTATGCTGTATTTCATGTCCTGTTTTGATCATAGATTTCTTTAATTGTTCAGTAACTATTTTTGCTGATTGTACCTCATTTTCGCTAAAAACAACCGGAGGAGGACCGGATTACTTCACGTACATTACATTGTAAAAAAAAAAAAAAAAAGTGTAAGTATAGTGTTGTACTCCCTTTTTTTCGTGTAAAAATACCCACAGATCTCACCCTTGTGGCCAGTGGGGGCGCTTATGTCAGAATCAAACTGACTAAAACCGCACGCTGTATCGGGTATTCTGGCGCCTAAGCGTAAGGTGGCTCAAAAGATATTTTCTCGCACCCCGGTAGTGTTAGTGTTGTACTCCCTGAAAAGGCTACTTGACAGCCTGTGATTAAGAATTGTATGTATGACATGTTAGTACAACATACATATTATATTCTGTTCACAGCCCACATATAGTGCAAACTGGCGTTATCCGGATGCAACATTACTCCACGTCAAAGTGCTCGCCGCATAATAGAGATAACCAGTGCCAATACACCGCGCATTCTAAGAATAGTGCCTAGATAAGTTGACTCACTGACTGACTGTAAGATAAATATAATGCATTTCACATAACTGCATGGCCTCTTAAGAAATAGATCCTGTAATGGAGTAGGTACGGACCTTAGAAGCATTCTAAGTGCTTCATGGTTAAAAAAAAAGGAATTTAAGCTGTATTGGCGGCAACTACCCATGATATAATTACAACTATGTCTAAAAACCGAGTTTACAAACTATTATTATTTACTTTTTAGTGTACAGAAATAGAAAAGTACCTATTTATGAGGTTTATTATGTACATAGGCATCAAAAACAGAATTTTTGTCGTTTATGATTTCTCCTCGATTTTCCCAAGATCCCAGCATCAGATCCTGATACCCTGGATATGGGACCACCTCATAAGTAGCCTCTTACAAACAAAAAAAAAATTTCTAAATCCATCCATAATTGGCGCCGCTATCACGTAACATACATACGAAAATAAATAGCGTACGAATTGAGAACCTTCCTCTTTTTTGAAGTAGGTTAAAAATGCTGCAAGATGTTTGTATGGCAACCTACAGCTGAAGGCAAGGAGGGACCTCACTGTGTTAAAAAAAATCACCCATCCTAAGACTGACCTGGTTACTATTGCTTAACTTTGAAATTGTGTGAAGGGGAGCCACGGTGTGTGTGTATGTTTGTGCTTCAGTGACAAGCGTTAGTCCCGCGACGTGTTCTTGGGATCGGAAGCACAGAATACATAATAGTTCCTAATTCGGAGGTAACTATAATTGTAGCGAGAGAGCTTCGCCAACTTCTAATGAGAGTACTTTAAGAAGCTCCTCTATTATTAGTTATGTTGACCATCTCCACAGCATTGTGGCTTGTATCACATAGAGAAGAGCTGCGAAGTAGTTTCAGGGGCCTTACTCTGAAAATCGAACATGAACGTTTCGGATCGAACGAAAACGGACAATTTGTCAAACAACGACAGCGAAAACGTCAAATGTATTTTGGGAGTAAAAGGTGTACTGATAACGATCAACAACCTCAATGTCAAACGATCGAAGACAGATCCGAAATCTGAAACGAAACACTTTCGGGGTAGCTAAATAGTCAAAACGTCAACGGATACGAATATTTTAGTTTTTCGGAGTAAGGCCCCAGGAAAAAATTTGAGAGATGAAAATATTTTTTATTAAAATTGTTCCGAAAGGGCGAGCCTATCGCTATTAAGTTCTATCGTAGTTTATTTCAAACCGACTCACGTACTTCTAAATTATCTCACGGACCGTTAGATCGGACAGTGTCCTCAGCTTGACCAAACTTGTCTGACAATAGAATTTACAATGATAATCCGATTTTAATGACCCAGGTGGAACCTTCAACGATATTTTTGATCTAGATTCACAATACCGCGTGTTGATTCTAGACAGCAAATTCAACAGTTAGTGACGAGTAATCATGACCCCATATATAAATACATCCACACATACATTTTTCAAGGTCATGTATCATACTAGGTGTATTATTACATGACCACTCCATACCGTTGGACGTAAGGACGAATCCAAGTCATCATCCTCATCCTCCGAGTCTTTTGCTGAAGACTGAAGTTGGTTTCAGTCTACTACTGTTCGTATCTGTGTGATGGCTCAGCTAAATACCACCTTGACGCGCTGGAGACGATTGAGAGACGAGCCAAGAAGCTCATCAACGACGATGCACTAGTCGAGAAAAGGCTTCAGAGCCTTACCCATCGACGCAAAGTTGCTGGTTTATCGGTTTTCTATCGGATACATTTCGGAGAGTGCGCTCTGGGATTGCACAACCTGATACCCCCAAGCCCTTTCCATCAACGAACGACCAGACGAACAGCGACGCGACACCGCTTTATGTTCGATATTCCACTCATACGCACGAAACGCTTTACGGATACATTCATTATGCGTACAGCTAAGGAGTGGAATTCCTTGCCGGAGTCTGTGTTTCCGGAAAGCTATAACCTGGGAGTATTCAAGTCACGAGTGAATAAGTTCCTTCTAGGCAAGCGTGATTGATCGTAGACCATCGTCACTTACCATCAGATGGTCTTATCTTCCTTTCCGTACCTTTCTTACTTACCATCATGAATAAAAATAAACTACAAAAGCGGCATACTTCAATATTTTCCGTAAAACGGTTACCACCTGAACACTATAACTCTTTGACAATATTGAAGTTTTGTAGTTAGATCAGCAGTCCCAACCATCCGTAAGGACTGCATAGATGTTCTTTTTTTTATACCATGTAGACGGCAGACAAGCACACGGCCCACATGGGAAGCGGTCACTGTGGCCTATGGACGTGTGCAACACTAAAGGTGTCACAGTCACACACGCGCTGCCTACCCTGGAGGGAAGGGGCGAGGGCTAGGAAGGGGTGGGGAGGCTAGGAAGGAATGTGGGGAGGAGGGTGCAGTGAGCTCTGGCTACCCTACTTACCGGCGGAAACACAACACGATGGTTATTATGGCCGCGGTCTTATTACATTCTTAGGCTAAGTGCAGATGAACGCGCGACGACGCGCGGTTGGCTCGGCGCGCGGTTTTACAACCGGGACAGAAGGCCTAACGTGCTCCGAGGCACGTGTAAGAACGAATCCAAGTGTCTCGATATAGGTACCGTAAGTGATTGCGGAAACCCGTCACAATAGTCTGGAAATGTTTCATTCAATACAATTTTACGCAAATAAATCAAACACCCATTGTTTTGAAAAGTATTTCGTAACGGGAAAAGATGGCGATATTGCATTTATTGGGTTTATTAATACAAACAACACTTCATTCAGTATCGAATGCGTCACAATGTCATGACATATGGAATACCAACGAGGATTGGCCTAGAATACTCGATGAGTTCAAACTCAGAATAAAAGCACTTTTATGTCACCGATAAAGCACTAAATTGGAAATATCGTGATGTGTCTTTGTTTTTTTGAACATACCTAATTTCCATTTTCAGCTTTCAAAGAAAAGTTGACATGTATAATAAGCACATTTATTAATAGATACTCGCTATTACTTAGAATTATGTTCCTGTTTCAATGAATAATATGGTCTGGTCGTAATTTTTCTTCCAGGAATAAAAATTTCAACAGATCTATTCATCCGTTAGAGCGTGGATGAGTAATAAACATCCTACATCTTCACAAACATTCACATTTATAATATTAGTAGAATTTCATGAGGGAATGCTATATTAAAATTTCTGTGTCAAAACCAAATAAGTTGAACATAGGCGGACTCAAATTCAAAGGGTAGTTAATGTAAAAGTTTCCTGCAAAGCTTTCTCGACAAAGTCAAAAATCCTTTAATCTGTATAGATATAGACCATTAAACGGCACTTACAAAACATCAAAAGTAAAAATATATAAGACTAGAAGATATGTAAATGAACCACCACCGGTTCGAAACGCGACCCAGACCTGAGAAGACTGGCAAGTAACTATCTTTTCACCATTCTCATATTTCAACTTAACAGAAAGTTGAAATATGAAAACCCTGTTTAATTGAACTTTTTCTTGATCTTTATTGAACTATTTCCAATGATAAACGAAACCCTAAACTTGTTCATAATCGCTTAAAGTTTAACCTTAAGCTTGAGATCAGTCGATTAGCGCGTCACAAGGTAAATAAGTCTTCATTCAAACATACCATCGGCGTTTATTATTCACACCGTACAATGGTCCTGGTGGAATGCCTTTTTTGCTGTGAGAAAAAGTTTTATATGCCGAACAGAAACGGATATGTGTCCTACCGATGTGCGATAATTCAACAACTCTACATTTTGATTTATTTGCATACATACGAACGAATTGTGTTTTTCTACGTTTAAAAACGTGCGTACTACCCGTTCGCGCTAATATTGCTGCTGTCAGATGACGTCAGTATATCATTTTCTCACTGGAACTAGAACTGAGTGAGTGAGACAACGCTAAACGCGTGACAGTTGACAGCGGCAAACTTAGCGCGAACGGGTAGTACGTGCATAGCTCTACCTACCATAGGTAGAACTATGCACGTATGCATGTAATGAAATTCCCGACGAGGTCAAATAAAGAGCTTAAAGACGTGCTTATAGGTATACTATATGTGGAGACAGTAATCAAATTTGGTTTTATGGTCTGAGATAGACTGTTGCTACCTCAAAGTAGACTTGGACATTCCCAGTGTCAAAACGTGACAGCCATACCAAATGACGTCAACAACTTTTAGCGTATGTAGATGAGACTGGCCGCTAAATCCATTATTTATGTCAATAAAATCAGATCGTACAGGGTCTCGATTCTGCTAAAGACAAAACCACTGATATACCACTGACACTCTAAAAAATGCCATTTAATAGTAGACTTTATTATTATAGGTTTAAGTCTAAAGTCAAATGATATTTTGTAGAGCGAATGAAAAAGTTTAATGAATTCTTTTCATTTGATTTTAGACTTTAACTGTATAAAGGTAAAGTCTACAATTAGATAGCATTTTTAGAGTGTCAGTGGTATTACAGTGGTTTGCCTGTAGAAGAATCGAGGCCCAGTTATCTAATTGACGTCATTAGTTAACAACAATTCAATATAGCTCGTAAAAAAGAATATCTAGAACGGGATTCCAACCTACGACCAGTTCCTTGGAAATACTCAATTATTGGTAATAGGCTCGGCTCGGGTAGTACCTCCACCCTACAGAAGACCACGGCTACAATAACCATCATTATATTATGTTCCTGGTGGTAAGTAGGGTAGCCAGAGCTCACTGTACCCCTCCTCCTCCCCACCCCTGCCTAGCCTTCCCACCCTTTCCTACCCCCGCCTCTTCCCTTCAGGGTCGCGTGGATGACGCCCTTAGTATTGCACACATCCATGCACAGATGGGCCGTGTGCTTGCCTGCCACCTCGGGTTCCAAAGTGCGAACTTTGGACGCAACTGGTAAATCCCCCTGAATCTTTTCATTTCTTCAACCGTTGCAATTCTTATAATTACAATACATACAGTAAATAAAGCTTCAACGTCTCCAAATACCGAAGCCATGTCGAATAGTGAATCGAAGTTAGCCGTCATCATCAATTGTTTTATGGCGGCCGCGAAATTCGTTTATGTCATTCGATCAGTCCTTATTGGTGTATTTTTTATTTGTTAATTCGTTGCCAGACTTCGAGGTGACAAGGTCAGTCTGTGATAGTTATGCATTGTGTTGACGACTGTATCAGAATCGGGCAAAGCCCTCGTATAACACAATGGAGTATTTATTCTGGAATAGATGAGGAGCAGACCAATAGATTGGTGTATCCCATTGGCGATATTGAAGTTCTGTAGGTAGACCAATTGTCACAATTTTTAGGGTTCCAACTACTCGTAGCGGCTACCACAAATGTTTGTATGGTAACTGAGATCGATGGCTTAATTTAAAGTGCTCCTCGAAGCACAGAAACATCCAAACCCATGCAAATTTTTGTATTGAGCGGGAATCGAACCCGCGAGCTTCAACGTAGCTGCCGAATGCTCTACGGCCACGCATACGGAGGTGGTCAAAATCTCTAAGTGTTTCTATGTTCCTATATTTTTTTACAAGCACACGGCGCACCGGATGGGGTGCGATTACCGTGGCCTATGGACGTGCGCAACAGCAAAGGTGTCACATTCGCGGTGCCGACCCTGTAAAAACCTTCTAGTGCCCTTCTTAAAGAATCCCATATTAGTCGCTAGAAAAACCACAGTTTGAGCGTGTACTATATAATCACAAAAACATGTATCTAAGTATGTTCATCCCCATTTTAAAATTCAAAGTACTTTTTTATATAGGATATGTCAAAATGAATTCACTTCGCCTGATCGGAAGCTAAAGGTAAAGTCTCAGGACCGGGGTCACCACTACATACACCGGTAATGCTACAGTGGCGGCCCTCAGCTTGACGGCTTCATCAAATGCTTTTTCACGCCCCGCTTGAAGGCCCCGGGACTATAGGAAGAAGGAAACACCATGGTGAAGAATTCCAAGTCTTTATGGTGCGGCAAATAAAAGAAGCACCGAACCGCTTGGTTCTTGGTACAATTGATTCTACTGTGTGAGGTTGATACCTCAGCCTGGCACGTGTAGTTCTGTACAGGAAAAGAGAGGGTGGGATTAATTGGAAGAGCTCATCGGAACTACATACTATGATCAGTTTGAGAAGGAAACTATCCGTCGCAGCATTATTTTTATAAGAAAAAAAACCTTTTATAACATAACCCACTGTTTTCAATGACAGCCTCTGTGGCGTAGCGGTAGTGAACGCGGCCGCTGCGCAGGAGGCGCGGGTTCGATCCCCGCTCAGTGCAAATATTTGTAGGTATGCATGAATATGGGTATTTGCATTGGTCTGGTCGTGCCTCGGAGAGCATGTTAAGCCGTCGGTCCCCCGGTTGCCATATAAACATCTATGGCAGTCGTTACGGGTAGGTGGAGCCCTAAAAAGTCCAACAACAACGGTCTAGCTGCAATGCTTCGATATCGCCTAATGTCACCATTGGGCTGTGATGGTCAGATGGCAGTCGGTTCACGGAAAATATCGAGGTCAGCCAAATCCGCAGTTAAGACTGGTAAAGCGGACCCCAAACTCCAAGGTGAAAGCGTCGCATCCAAGCGACTGGGATTAACGCTAGGTTGAGAACCCACTGTTTTCATTGCTGTCCTAATTTGTCATAATAGTTAACTGCTAAGTACGTAGGTTAAACATATATACGGGTATACTTACATACAGACATACCTATTCAAGCTTAATGTCATACTATCGGCGCTTTGAGGCGTAGCGAATGACCCAGTGGACTGTCATCGGTAGTTATGTCATAGTAAGTTGTGGCGTCATCTGGCCTTGAGAATGAGGGTGAATTGCGTTATCAGTAACATTTATTTTCTACGTAAGTATATAATTTTGATCACTGTATAACTTCGGTAAACCTTGCACCATATACCTGCTTGTTAGAAATTGCAATTGCAATGAAAATAATTGAAGAACAGTATTTAGAGAGGCCCAAGCCAACCTTATTTTTGAGATGGTGCTTGTTGATTGACGAACAAGGCTCTGGCGTTCGCTTTCTTGTCGTAATCGGAAAGATAAATGGCAGTTGATCCCATAAAAGCCAAGATCAATGATATGGAAGAGAAGGAATAGAAGTGTGAACAACCGGCTTCTAATTAGTAAATACAAGCTTTGTTTAGATTAACATTGTGATGATGATGCTTATTATTTTTGGATCTACACTATTTAAATTTAAAGCAACCCGGTAGCCTAGTGGTTTGGGTAATGGACTGTTGAGACGAGGTCTCGGGTTCGATCCCAGGTTCACTATGGCACACACCAATGACTTTCCGATGCTTTTCGAAGTTATGTGTGTATTTATCGCAGGTTTATTAGTGCCTCGGAGAGCACGTTAAGCCGTCGGTCCCGGTTGCCATACAAACATCTATGGCAGTCGTTAAGGGTAGTTGGAGCCCTCAAAAGTCCAACCAGTCTAACTTGGAACTTCGATATCGCCATTACCAACTGAGTTGGGAAAAGGTTCACAGAATGATGACTATTTAAATTTAATTAATTAGGTATTGCAATTAGATCCGTTAAAATAATTAATATTTCCAAAATGCAATTTGTGTTAATGCAACTCTGCCTGCCCCTACTAGCATAATACAGGGATGAGTAGGTATATGTTTATGTAGAGATACTTTCTACAAAAGTATTATTATGACAATAAAAATAATAATGGCAGTTCAATGGCTGGATGGCTGCACCATCCATCACTCTTAAAAACCACAGGACCGGTGTGGGAACCTGTTCTTGGCAGTATTCCAATCTATTATAGGAACAGCTACTGGAAATCGACTTGTACAATTTATATTATGTATGTGCCTTTTAGTATGTGCGTACCTATTTTTTCTTTCGTCAATCCTACGGTAATCCAAGCAGGCTGGTGAAGATGTTAATGTCGGAGTCTTACCGACTAAAACCGCACGCCGTCTAGGGTCTTCTAACGCCAGCAGCATTTCTCTAGCACCCCGGCTTGATCCGGGCCATCTCCGGATTGTCCATTGTCATTTATCTTTTCTTGCTATCTTTTCTTTCTAGTTATCTAATGCATAATGAATGTGAATGGAATAACTATTCACTAATCACATACATACTTATATCTTTGGTCTGTCAATCAATGTAATCTACAATTCCTTAACATGATTATAAATCAGTTATATTAACATCGGTAAGAGCTACTTACTTGACAATAATGGCCATCTGTGGGAACTTAATTGAAATAAAATAGCATTGTCTTTCGTTGAATGTAACAAAGCAAGTTTTTGTGGAGTTCGCTACATGTCGCCGTTATGGACTTGCTAGCAATTATCCTTACTTGTCTTGAGCAATGATATTTTTTTTTTATACTACGTAGGTGGCAGACTAGCACACGGCCCACCTGATGGTAAGCGGTCGCCTATGAACGTGTGCAACACTAAGGGTGTCACACACGCGCTGCCTACCCTGAAGGGAAAGGGGTAGGGAGGCTAGAAAGGGGAGGGCGAGGAAGGGTACAGTGAGCTCTGGCTACCCTACTTACCGGCGGGAACACAACACGTTGGTTATTATAACCGCGGTCTTCTGTAGGGCGGAGGTACTTCCTCAGTCGGACAGCTCATTCCGGACGGGAGATACCGTCGTGTCCTACCTCCTTGAAGATTATACTGTCAATTATATCAAAATAGTTTTTGGGTGTGAGGGTTTTGATGGCGAGTCTTACTATAACATCCACTAGATTTTTCACCAATAAAGCAAGATATGAATATGATAAAGCTTTTGCTGATAGATATCCTACCTGTGTATTTTTAGGTACTTACTTGAAGATTACAAAAAAGTCTTACTTAATGCAAAAAAATGTGACGCCCCTGGTGTTGCACGCGTCCATAGGCCACGGTAACCGCTTTCCATCAGTGTGGGCCGTGTGCTTGTCTGCCACCTAAGTGGTATAAAAAAAAAAAAAAAAAAAAAATAACTAATGCAAGCTGTATTCAGATAAATGGCATTTATTCACATGGATTAACATAAAAGTTTAATAAATAACTATCTTACAAACTCTGTACAAAACAAAATTAAATTTACTACTGACTAGCGACATCTGTTACAAGTACTGCTCAATCGCTCCGAAATTGATGTTGTGACCTCCCTCAGCGGACAAATAGCCCAGTGATCGGCCGCTAGATGGCGTATTACCCTGGAAATAGTCCGCAACGTTGCCGCTTACACTGCCGTACGGTATCCCACCTGTAAATATTTAAGACAAAATTATTATTTTTGGTTATTTTTGAAGTTTATTCCCTCTTATAGGCGGTCCCAGTCGACGGAAGAAAAATATTTAAATTTAATAGAACCGGCAACTGGAACCGCGGTCCCAGCTATTGCGGTCCCAGTTGCTGGAACCCTCCTTAATTAGTCGATTCGATTTCACCTTCTTATGTTTTTAATATTGTACTACTTATGCCTACCCTGGAGCTCATAATACTGGCTTGTAGATGAGGTTTTGTATTACTGTGGTGTATGTTCTATATTATGCTCCGAAGATTTTAGTATGACCTCACACACTCATTGCAGTTTTATTATCATCCTCATAGCGCTTTTCCACTTGAGTCCAACGCTTGCGCATTGGAGTTCAATATCCACTTATTGTGTCTATTTTAGTGGTATGTTGACTTTTCTGGGAGCAACTGCCGTGTGACCTCCCAACCTTGAGAGAGAAGCCCGCGCCAAGGACTTGTTCGTTATTTAGTAGGAGGGTTCTTCCAGCTGGACAAACTATTTTGTCAAACTAATTTGACCACGAGGAAAAAAATTCCTGTTGGTCAAACTTCTTGGATTGAGTCCTTGTGGTCAAACTATTTTGTCTAACTGATTTGACCACGAGGAAAGAAAATCCTTGGACCTCAATGAAGTTGGAGGTACAGTGTACACCTAATGGCACTTCAGTGATAAGAAAAATATTCAATTTCAATACTTTCATAAACTTATACCTACTCCAGCATCATCCATCCATGACCATTAGATTTGGAATGCAAGGTTTTATGCAATTTATTGAAACATTTTAGAAATAATTAATAAAATTGCGTAAAGTTCACTAAAGCTAGTTAAGCAATCTGTGTTTAGAAAATTAATTCAGTCAAAAGAAGCTGGTTTTGTTAATATTATGCAGTTTGACGGTAAAAAATGTAGATTTTAAGTTAAATGGAAAACATTATCAAGGTAGCAGACGCAGGTGATCGCTTTCCATAGCCTGTGAACGCTTACAACACCTGAAGAAGTAGTTAATGGAATAGTAAGTAGTAAAGAAAGACTAGAGCTATCCAATAATTAATTTAAAGGAAACTTTACCAAAAATTCAACAAACAAGATTGAAAATAGACTACGTCCTCAATCACCGAAAAAATATGAAAGTAGAGTCAACGTTGAACAAAGCAGATGAGATGAAAATACATAGCTCAATATAATTAATTACATGTAGAGTAAGGTTGATTGAGGCAAAGAAGAATTCAGATAGGTACACGAAAGAGGCGTCGTTTTAAACATCTATTTAAGGAATTAACCATGCAGTTTTTACTCGTACACCAATAAGAGTCCGTCAAGCTAAGGGCCGCTACTGTAGCACTACAACTGGTGTAGGTATGTGGTGGTGACCCCAGTCCTGAGACTTTGCCTTTAGCTTACCATCAGGCGAGGTAAAGTCATTTTGACGTGTCCTATGTAAAAATAAATAGGAAAGTTGGGAAAAAGGGGACTTAGGGTAATTTAAAATGAAATGAAATTGGCACGAGTCTGCCAATTACGAAATGATCATGAGCGTAGAGGAAGCTAAAGACAAAATGAAGCTAAGACAAAAATGAAAAGGTAGATTGTTTTGTTATTAGATATAGATAGGAAAAAGTGAACATGCAGAATGGGATTTTCTTAAGTTACGGCCTACGCTGAAGATAAAATGGCTTGATTATGTATGGGTATATTCTTCAAAAAAATAAAGGTCAAATCAACAACAACTGCGAATACGTCCTCAGCATAATTTGCCAGACAGCCTTTATTAATATTTATTAGCAATTATTATTTATTGAACAATTTAAAAGTTGTAGATAGCAAGTCAATTATAAAGAGCGTCAGTAGCTTAGTGGTTAAGAAGTCAACTTCACGATCAGGCAGTCTCGGCTTCGAATCTTGACCATTACATTACCGACGTGTACCCATTTGTAACACAAACTATAGCTGAGCTTTAGGTGTTAACAGGATTACTAGTAATTTATGTTACTAGTTAGGTATTTTTTCGTGCGGAAATCCCTAAAAATACCTCTCGTGGGGGTGTTTATGTAGGACTCAAACCAACCAAAACCGCACGCCGCCTCGAGTCTCTAATACCGGGGTATACGGTGACCGTAACCACTGTGAAACTGTTGAACCTTAATCGTAAAAAAAAAATTTGGTTATATTTTTAAATTTTATCCAACGTATTTTTCCTTGTGTCCAATTATGTCACACCACTTCCAAAATAACAATTTGAGCTTTATAGCCCGACAGGGTCCATAATTGTGACAAATTGTAAGCTAACATCTGTATACCTAACATTATGGAATGCAATAAATGTATTGAGTATTGAGTATTGAGTATAGTTTTATTAGTATACTAACCATAGGAGAGTCCAGGACCTGGCAGAGGAACTACGCCGCCGCTGTCAGGAAACGCGGATATCACCACGAATAACGCACACAACACGCTTACCAGGAAGGATACCTGGAAATTACAGAAATATATTATCATTGAGTGATATAGAATATAGATTACATATAAACCTCACCTACCCAAAACTTACAACCCCCCCCCCCCCTCATATCCCCAATCCCCCCCTCTATCCTCCCACCTCCCAAACTGCTCAATGCCCCTCCCCTCCAGGGTTCGTAGCGCGTTTGTGTCACACCTGATGTTGCACACGTCTATGGGCCACGATCACCGCTTCCCATCACCTGATTGTCTGCCACCAAAGTAATATAAAAAAAAAACAACTACACGTCAGTTCCACGATACGACCGGTTTATTTAGTTTCGTGCTAAAATAAATGTAGCTCACCCATCACTCTTAACCCTTTTTTTTCCGTGTGGAAATCCTCATGGATACCCACCCCGCGGCCAGCGGGGTAGGCCGTCAAGGGTCTTCTGACGCCAGGGTGTAAGCGGGGTGCGAGGGAAATGCTCTTTGGGCCACCTTACACCCTGGCGTCAGAAGACCCTAGACGGCGTGCGGTTTTAGTCGGTAAGAGTCCGACATAACCTGCCCCGCTGGCCGCGGGGTGGGTATCCATGAGGATTTCCGCACGGAAAAAAAAAAAGGGTGTAAGGTGGCCCAAAGAGCGTTTCCCTCGCACCCCGGCTTGACCCGGGCCAAACTTCCTCAACGTCATACAGCGCATACAACATGCCCCTGATTATCCGCACAAGACACATCGGAAGGAAATACGATAAGTATTTCCTTCCGATGTGTCGGTCGTATAACAAGTTGTAACAAGATTTTGGTGATTAATTGATAGTTTAATAATTCAGCACTACTTACATCTCTTAATAATTAATCACATTATTATGAAGGTCGAAAAACCGGTAGTAATTAGAATTTTTTTTTAAACGCATGCTACATTTCCTGTCAGGGTTTTTTTACTTGGTAGCCAATAAGTACACTCATAATAGTGCTACATGCTACTTTTTAGAGTTCCGTACCGCAATAGGTAAAGGTTCCATCGTCTGTTTACCGATCTGTGATCTCCATTTTAGGACCCGTTTACGATCATAGGACCTTCGGTAAATGTGGTCAGCGCTATATCACTTCAATTTGCTGCGTTATATTAATAACTCCACAGCAATGCGATGTTAAGTTTGTCCTTATTGCAAGTATGGAACCCTAAGTTCACGAGTCCAACTCTATATAATACTCTAAGAAAGGTACTGTATTCATCATCCTCCAAACATTTTCTTAACTCCAGCTGGGTTCGGCTTCCAGCTTACCTAGGAAATGACCGACTTCTTATGTCCATCGATCGATTTTTTATGCCAATCGTGCGGAAACTTTTGTAGCCTTCTGAAGTATTGTCGTACCTTGAATGAATGCATGCTACTTGTCTGTCATATGACTTACAAAAGTATAACAAGCTAAGATCTATGGCTAAAGGACCTTATCCATTTTTTTTTCTCTCTCTTTTCCAATAACAGTACCCACATCTTTATTGTACACCAAGAATAAAATATGTTCAATAACAACCATAGATCAAGTGAGTATATACAATTGGTGGAGTTATTGCACTCTTCCAGGTAACCATTAATAGCAACCCATTTATGTCCCACTGCTGGGCACGGGTCTCCTCTCCTCTAACGAGAGAGCTGAGAGGGTTTAGACCTTAATCCACACACACTGGCCTAATGCGGGTTGGTGGATCGGACACGTCCTTAGAATTTCTTCTAGGACATGTGGGTTTCCTCACGATGTTTTCCTTCACCGTCAGCAGATGGTAAATCATGTTGTGATTAGCACATATAAATTCCACAAAGTGAAATTCACATTGGTGCTGTCCGGCCAGATTCGAACTCGATACCTCTGAGTAGAGGCCGTGTGCTTATCCATTCAGCTACCATCGCTTTTTTAGGTAACCATTGGATGTGGAAAAATAAACTTTCTTCCTCGGCAACGTAGGCGTTTACTTCACGTATTAAATCGGATCATTTATTTGCGAAGCACAGGTTTTACAAGATGTTGTATACAGTAATAAAAAAAAAATATAGCACTAATATAGTACCTACTAAAAGTTTAAACAGGTATTAAATACTTAATAATATTTTCCTGATTCGTAGGCGTTAACTTCCTGCCTTATTCAATACGAGTGTGTGGTGAATATTTCATCATAACAGACTAACATATCGCACTAAACGCGTTCACCTTCGCCGTACACAAGATCAAGTTCAGTTCAGCAATCATTTCACATCACAATGTTATATCAGATAAGTGCAGCGTTGACACAGATTGCATATGCTTCGAGGTTGTTAACTAACATTGCGTTTAGATTTTTAATTATAGAAGTAGATCTGTATGAAAATTATGTTTGTTTGTTTTTTACATATCTGCTGGCTTACCGTTCTTCTATACGCGAAGATTGAAAATAGGTAAGAAGAATAAAAAAGGTAAGATGGTTTATCTCACAAACCAAACAATCATTCTCTGAACCTTTTTCCCAATTCAGTTGGGGTCGGCTTTCCAGTCTAACTGTGATGCGGCTGAACTTCGATATTTTCCGTGGAGCGACTGCCATCTGACCTCCACAACTAATGGTCATTATGACCAATGGCGATATCGAAGTTTCAAGTTAGACTGGTTGGACTTTTGAGGGCTCCAACTACCCGTAACGACTGCCATAGATGTTTCTATGGCAACCGGGACCGACGGCTCAACGTGCTCTCCGAGGTACTAATAAACCTGCTGTTTGTGATCTCACAAACCAAACAATATACTCTATCAATAGCACATCATTAATCATGGATGCATTCAAAGCTCACGCTTTAGATCACGGAGTCCACTCTTTTGATTTTGCTTTCATTGCATTGCTTCGACGAGAGAGAGAGAGAGACAAGAAAGGAAGAAACGAAATCGACTGCCTCTTGACCTTCCAACCCTGAAAGAGAAGCCTGCACTAGAGCGTCATCCATCAATCAGCAGATGTATCGACAGGTGAAGTTGACTTAGCTCCGAAGATCTTGGTAAAGTCCCAAAATACCCACGAATAACCGCAGTAACGATTTACTGTGTATGTAATAACAACTTTCCCGGTTCGATACAGAGGCAATAATAAAGGTTCCTGGTGTGAAGTAGTTGCATCGACCTCTTCACCTATTCGATGAGTATCGTACCTATAAAATTATCTACGGAACAGGTTTGTCTTCCATCTGGTAGTAAACATACAGTAAGTTTATACGTTTATAACAGTAACTATAATCTAAGTAATTCGGAGCAGATTATATTCATTTATTGAATTTGATCGACAGTGATTGTCAACAACATTTTGAAATAAGATTGTAACCGTAATCCACCTCCAAGGAGAGTGTGATGCTCAGGTTACAATGTGTAATGGCGCGACACTTACATGAAATTATGCAGCATTTTCTTTATTTTCAAATACTACTGGTTAGATTAATCTTCTACATAACTATGACCCTAAGCCACTTCCGGCATCGAGATGGTCCCTACAACTATTGAAGTCTTGACACGACCACCATCTTTGTTACCCGTGACAAATAACTTCAGAAACAACTAACACAAGAACAAAAACAAAACCGAACACACAACAAACAAAAAAAATTAAAACAAAAACAAAAACGAAACAAAAATAATAAAAAAAAGATAAACAAGGAAAAAAACAAGACAAAGAAATGGTGATTGTTATATAATAAAAATTCAGGTTTTTTAAGGAAATATTCATAGTAAATCATTTTTATACCACTCAGGCGGTAGACAAGCACACGACCCTGCAGATGGCAAGCGGTTACCGTGATCTAGCAATTTCGGTTAGTATTTTCTTAGCAGGATTCTTCAAAACAAGGCAAATTATCGTTTTACGTACCTAATTCATCAGTGTATTATAATTGATTTAAATTCAATTATAATACACGTAATCAAAAATTCTTAAACGAAGATTTTTAATTTATTGACTTTCTATGTATATCAATCACATAAATTTCGTTTAAGTACAAAAACCTGACTTGACTACAAAAAACTAAAGTTAAATTATATCACTTATCATCACTTTCACTATTAATAATCGTGAATAACTTCTAAATGCGAAAGTGTGGGTGATTGCGTATATTTGTCACTTCTTTACGATAACAGAGAGCCAACTCTCGTAATAAAAAAATATAAATAAACAAAAAAACTAAAAATAAATAAAAAATAAAATCTAGATAGCGCTATCAAGACCCAAAGTAAGCATAGTTGTCGTGTTATAAGAATGCCGATAAACATACTTAGATATTTTTTTTATGAATACATACAAATATTTAATACAATGCATACGTACTGAGACATAATTTTTAACATAGTGTTTCTACACTCTATGTTAAAAATTACGTCTCAGTCTAGTCCGATCTTATGTCAATCTCCCTAATGTCAATAAAGGTATTCTTACAACCGAAAGAAGACTAGACTTCAAATTGTAAAACATTAAATATCCAGGAGCGAAGTTTTACCGGTGATCTATCCCCCCTCCCCCCACCCCTTACAGAGCTTACATCTGATCTCCCTTCGGCCATATCCATCTGCCTGTACACGTTCTAGATATGACTCAGTTTGATCCAGTCCTGGATATTAATTTTTGTAATCTAAACCTATAGGTAACATACCTACTACTGCATAACTTAAAACATAACTTAAGCAATATTTTTAAACTTCACAGACTTTAATGACAGTTTTTTTATGTTCGCCGTCAGAAGATAATTGATAGATATATTTTTTAATGTATTAATCATGAGCACTTACCTGCAAACTAGCCATGACGATCACTTGAACAGTAGGAATACGTAAATGAATCGCGCGCGCATGTACACCGGATATATATATACATACTCGACTTGTTGGCCGTCAACGGGTAAAGTCACTGTCATTTGTTATTATACTACGGAACTGGCAATTAACTATACGGTCCAATTGATGGTAAGTTGTGATCTTGTCTTATGGATAGTTCTCTATTTTTTTCAATAATAGTTTTGTCCCGGTTACCTTCAAAGCTTTCAGTTTAGAGAAATGCCTTTTGGGTTATTTTATACTACACTCCGGCGATGTTTGAAAACTTGAGTCGGTTGCGGTATTAGTCGGTTCATGTTCAACATAACAGCCCCGGTTGCTCAGTGGCCAAGGGACGAGGATTTTCCCTGGGCTGTCTGACCCCCATCCCCTAGGAAGGAGAAGCCTTGACTGTTGTTCAGCAGATGTACCGAATAGATTTCCGGTAAAACACCGGCAAGCTACTTCGTATAAAGATATTTATTTCTCATAAAACAATACAGTTCACTGTATACCACGGTAGCCTAGTGGTTTGGGTAATGGACTGCTGAGACGAGGTCTCGGGTTCGATCCCAGGTTCACCATGGCACACACCAATGACTTTTCGATGCTTTTCGAAGTTATGTGTGTATTTATCGCAGGTTTATCAGTGCCTCGGAGAGCACGTTAAGCCGTCGGTCCCGGTTGCCATACAAATATCTATGGCAGTCGTTACGGGTAGTTGGAGCCCTCAAAAGTCCAACCAGTCTAACTTGGAACTTCGATATCGCCATTGGTCATAATGACCATTGGTTGTGGAGGTCAGATGGCAGTCGCTCCACGGAAAATATCGAAGTTCAGCCGCATCACAGTTAGACTGGAAAGCCGACCCCAACTGAGTTGGGAAAAAGGTTCAGAGAATGATGAAAACAATACAGTTCACTAATGAGATATGATATAGATTGTAATTATATTTTTTGTCATCAAACTAAAAGTAAAACCGCAGTGCATATCTAGTAAGATAATAAATCAGGAAATATTAGCGATTATGCCCATAAATCTACAGTACCAGTCACGGGTCGATGATTGAAGACAAAGGTATTTTGTACTTTATGAAAAAAAAAACGAATGGCCGCAATTTTTTTTTTATTCATGATAGGCTTACGTTTGACCTCAATCTCACCTGATGGTAAGTGACGATGTGGTCTACGATGAATCACGCTTGCCTAGAAGGAACCTATTCACTCGTGACTTGAAAACTCCCAAGTTATAGCTTTCCGGAAACACAGACTCAGGCAAGGAATTCCACTCCTTAGCTGTACGCATGATGAACGTGTCAATTATAGTTATCCGAACTAATATTGTTGTAATTTTGTGTATCACACTAGTAAAACTATGCATAATTCGCTGCCGCCGCTATCGGTAGAGATCGGTCAATAATATTGATGATATTGATGTGCAAATGTGATGTGAAGCAAACGTGATTGATCAAACACCAAATCGCATACAGGATTGTAATATACTGACTTTGGTCAGTCGTTACGAATTCGATTCGCTTACTAATCGAAAGAGTTTGCGTGCTCGCCCTATTGAGCGAAACTCGCGCGATATTCTACCCACAAGGATTTATTATATTTAAGACCTTTTATATAGTTGTATAATACTTAAATAAATTATAATATAATTAACTATATTATTAAACAACTGACTTGGCAATGAGGAAGTCAGGGACAGACCCCGACTTATTTATTTTCTTTTTACAACTGGACTTTCACATACTTTTTTCTTTGAGGCATATTATTAAAAAAAATAACTGTGCCAAGCTAATTGTGGTTAATTTAATTTACGCCAACTAAATTTAAGTAGATATTTTCTCTATTTCATAACACCTACCCAAGTATAATATTTTTTGAAAATAACATGACACCTCTTGCTTCTAAAGTGCCCATAGAATCACGATGGTAGTTATTGTTTGCCACCTTAGTAGTATAGAAATACAAAATAAAATTATTTTTAGCTCTAGGTCTATGTAATACTATTACATAGGTCTGTACCGTTGGGTGTCACGTATTCATTGTTACATAAGTTTTTATTAACTTAGTAACGATCTACTTTCCAGTTTCTGGTTGATACACAAAGACTGAAACCGCCCAACTGCTAATTTATAATAGTAGATAACGTATAAGAGTTAATGTTGTAAGTTGATTCGTTTCGAATTTTCTTAATTTTTTTGCTGTCCAACAACCGACTGCCTGTTTCCTGTCTCAATTAACCCATAAAAATACCCGGGTATACATACCTATGTCAAATTCCCTGAATACTGATAATATTCAGCGCATTTGTTACTGTCTTGTAACAATCTAAGTTAAACCTTTAGCTTACCATCAGGCGAGGTAAAGTCATTTTGACGTGTCTAAATTAAAGAAAATGATTTGGTACATGCGGTACTATAACCGTTTAGGCCAAAACAACCTCACCTGCAAGCCAGTACACCTGATTGACCAATGAATATCTAGTCCTTCCCTCAAAATGAAAAGTAATAAGTTTACCCCGTGCGCTGAAGTCAAATCCTCGGATGCAACCGGAAACAACGCTAAGATGATGGTGAATCTAAAGAAAAAGATGCGAACTAAATTAAGGTAACTAAAGTAAGCCGTAGGATCAACAAGTTCCAATCTATTGGCATAGATGGCGTTTAACTCAAAATAATATTCCAATCTGCGAATAAATTAGTATCAAAATAAATAAACAGTATTACTGTATTTCAATTATTTATGCAACATCTACAAGATAACAAATCACCACGCGAAATAATAGAGGAAAAACAAACATTAAGTAATTGTATTTCACAGTAACTCATTCTGAAATTCTAGTGGTCGGTTCATTTTCAAATTAGACACGTTTTACAAAACCTAACATGTAAAAAACGATTTCCTTGACTCAGAAGTTTCCAATCTTAGGGTTGCAACAGTTACAATGACTCAGTACCAACAAGTTAAGTTAAATTCAAACATAAATCACCGTTATAGTCGGAACTCTGTGAATCTTTCACTTGCGTTTTCGTTTTGTTATTGAGGTCTATAGGAAGCAGTTTTGCTTTTATTTTGGCAACTTCGATTGCTTGCTCTAGTTACCTACTCTTGTTTAGATGTTATTCAAGTATTGCAATGGTATTTAAACATGATTTATCTATAGAAAATGCAATGGTTTTTTAGGATTCTTCTACTTCTTCTATCGCATCGATGACTACCAAATTTGTTTTCCCAGTATGTTTTTTTTATATTAGACACGTCAACATCACTTCACCTCGCCTGATGGAAAGCTAAAGGCCAAGTCTCATCGGGAGTCACCACTACATATGCCAATAGTGCTACAGTGGTTAGTAGCCCTCAATTTGACGGCCACATCAAATGCTTTTTCACGCCCCGCTTAAAGGACCCGGGACTATGACTTGCTACCTGAATTGCATTCTTAAAGGCGCTCAAGAGTTCCTCCAGTGTTCATCTATATCGGGCATGTAGCACACATGGGCCTGTGGAGTAACTTTTTTAACACTGAAGTAGGTATCTTGAGATCCATTATCTTTAAACTATTATTATTAAATAAACAGTAGACAGCGTTAAAAAATAAATCATGGTTACTGAGCACAAGACGAAACTGGTTAAACGATGAAAAAGTGTTCAGAGGTAACGAAATCGGTCACGTCCAGTGTAACCAATCGTTACGGACAGCTGTGTAATGATGACCGAACGATCACCATGGTTCAGAGACAGTTTGTTCAATTGTTTTCCTTTTTTACTTTTTTTTATCGATCCGGCTAGTTATTTCAATGGCGGTGATGTTCTCACGATTGTTTTGTTCTAGTTTTGGATTATGATGATACAGTAGTTCAAAATTATCTAGATTAATAGTTTTAACTAAAATGTGATCTATTTCTTCACCTTCTGATTTATCCTATTCATTGATTTCAAATTATGACTTGACTAGACTTCATTGATTTCAATTTAGGTACTAATATTAACTGCAGCAATGAAATTTTATAAAACAATAAAATTTATCAACTTTGTAGCTTTATGAGTAGTGTTGATTCTCATAAATCAACTGAAATCGGTTTTATAATGACAAAAAATAATTGTTCACCAATAATTGACCAATCATAAAACTTGAATAGGCAAGAGTTACTAGTTCGGTCATTGACATTAAAAGTTAAAAGTAGATGACTGCGCAATATGTACACGATTCATTATTGCAGTACTTAGACAAAAGACAAACCAATATTTAGTAGTGTAAGACAAAGTAACTCTGTTGAAAGTGATAGTTACATAATGGGTGTTTCTGAGGGCGAAGCTAACTTCACTTGTAAGCCGATACACCCGCTGATTGACGGAACAGGTTGTAGCGCAGACTTTCCTTTCGAGGACTTTCGAGGACTTTTTCCTTCCTTTGGATGATCAAAGGGGTATAAGTTAAATCAAAGAAAAAGAAGAATAAGCAGACCTAACATCGGTCTAAGACGATAATGTAGAAGTCGCTTCTGTCTAAACTATAAATGCTTAGAAGTATCAAAAAACATCTTAAAATAGGTACCTACTATTCATTTATTAAAAAAAAATTGGAACATCCAAAATTACATCAACAAAAACAATTAAATGCTCTATTTGCTGATTGCAGATGTCATTGCATAAAGAAAATACCTTCAACTGTTAAAAATTGCGTCGTAGATAAAGCTTATTTACAATTGGACACGATTGTGATGTTGTTTTTATCACTTCTGGATGAATGATAATAAAATTAAAATTGCTATGAATAGACATAAATATGCTTCAATACACTTTTATCTAAACTGCAGTCTTCATTCCTATAGATGTCAATGCAAAACATTTATTGCTTGACTTTTATTGTCTGATAGTATTGGACCGAAACGAAGTGCAGGTTTGTAGCCTTGCTCTTTAACTCACTTATGAAATAAAACTATTTTCGTGATAGATTTTTTTTATAATATAGGATACATCAATTCGACTACACCTCGCCTGATGGTAAGCCGAAGGTCCTAGGAAAGAGGGTCACCATTACATACACGTACCATATTAACAAAGGTGGCACTCAGCTTGACAGCCTCATCTAAAGAAGATTGTCGTCGCAGCACTGCGGCACACCCTCCGTTCCCACTAGTGCTGCAACCACAATCCCTCCTGCCCGGCTATGCATTTGCTGACTCCTGAACGCAATTCAACCGAAATTGAATTACTATGGAGGTCCATCGATTTATTTGGTGTTAATATTATTTAAATTTAACTATTTCTATATCACTACTTCTTATGTAATATTGAGTTAATTTATTATTAGTTCTAAAACACTGGCAAAACCTTAATATATCCAAAACTCATTAGCGTTCCAACCAAGCTAAAAGTTCCTCATCAACTTAATAGCGTTATGTCTTGAATACATCCGAGACCTTCAGCTTCGAGCGTGTTCTGCCTCCTTACTCAACTTCGCACGATGGTCGTGGGTCTCCCTAGCAGTGAAACCATTGGCACACATGTCGCCTTCTACGACATTAGGCCAACACCTTTCGGAAATTGATTCCTTTTTAAATAGGTTCTTAAAACTTTCGTTAGAATTTTATGAATGATATAAATGTAATGAATTAACTTAGCTGGTGGCAAAAACCGTACAACCACTTCAATCAACCCATTAGTACTTTAATAGCCACCCATAATGATATTGTTGAGCAACTACGAGTAATATGGGAAGTTAGATCGCGTGAATTCCTTTCAATAGAATGTAGGTGAACAATTACATAATACAGTCTGTATTTATTGGTCACGACTACATTTATTTATGCTAACGGTACTGAAATGCGTACAGGTAGCTCTTGCAACAACTTCACAAATTCTCTTGCATCGTCTGGACGAGATAGATCTGGACAGTCTATGAAATAGGGTCACCTCATCAGTAAAATTGTCAATATGGACATAATTATTCTAGATTCCAACTTACTGGCCAAAGCACTCCCCCCTCCCCCTCACAAGAACCGACCGCGTCACAAACGAGACATATCAAGAAATTGATATCTTCACTTGCAGTATGAGTGAATTATTATAATATTCGTATTATTAGTCTGTGTTTCTGTATTTGTTACAAATGTTGTTTATTTTAATTGTTTATGTTTTGTTATACATAGATAATTATGGCCAAACTATGGCATTAGGTGCGGTAAACCTGTCATAATAGTTGTAAGGTCGAGTTGAAGAAATAAATAAAAAAATAATAATAAATAGATTTGGTAATTAAACAACACCAGTCTTCTTCTTCTTCGAGTCAATGGCTATCAGTCCTTCCCTGCAGTTAGATTTTTCCAGCCCAATAATTGGCTACGGCCACAGCGTTGTCCGTTGCTTCACATAAGTCCCCGATAGTGCAGGTGGAAGGGCACAGAGGGCAAGAGAGCAAGTGCGACATGGACTGGCATGGGGCACCGCAGTCGCAGGACACTCGCGACTGGTCAGTGTAGCCCCACTTTGCCATGTTTTCCTTACAGCGGCCAACCTGGGACCGCAGGCGATTCAATGACTTCCAAGTTGGCCACTGGAGGAGGAGGTTGCAAGAAGGAGCCTCCCCGCGGCGCAACTGGAAGCAGCTAGACTCGGTAACGCAGAGTCTAGGCTGACCAATCCTCTCACCACAATGGCTCAGTCATCTTCTGATGGCCACTCTATGACAACACCAGTGATGAATAATGATGCCAACAGTAATGAAATTGATTAAACATGTTGTCCTGCTCCATAACTATTTGTCGCCCTACTAATTGCAATTATTATTTTGAACAAAGTTGCCCATAATTATGTCAAGTACCGTAATTAGTTCCACTATAGTCAAGTCAAGTCAAAACAGAATTTAACACAGGTGTATCCCAATTTTAACAACATATCTTTCAAAATAAATTTTCTCTTTCTCTTATTACATTTAGATGTAATTCAGTTAATATATTAACCATAACTGGCTGACAACCTTAATATGTAGTAATAACCCATAATAAAATTACAAACGAGTATAATAAACCCCAAGTTGTCGTTATTGCAACAAGCAAGACTTGTCGAAGCCATGTTTGAATCCCGCCTAAATACTAGTTAACGATCTCCCCTATAGTCGATAAAATTGAAATCATTTATGCAAATTGGCAAGAAATTATTAGATTACCTAATCATCAAATTTCGTTATTTGTTTACTTGAGTCAATTGTAGGTTCGTTTTCCAAATCTTTGATTACAAAATATATTTCATTTTTTTTTACTTTTTTTGGTGTAATAAAAAAAATACTATTGCATTTTTGCATTTTTGAGAGGCACATAACGGTTCACATCTTTTTTCCTCCCAAGCACATCACACAAATAATAGTGCTATTCTACTTTCGATAGTAAATGCAAATAATAATGGACTACATTACTTAAGACTGAAAAACACAGTTTATAATAAATATAATACACGTTGATCACCCTTTTTTTTTTATTGGTAATAGGCACGCGTTTGACCACGATCTCACCTGTTGGCAAATGATAATGTGGTCGACGGTGGAGCACGCTTGCCTAGAAGAAACCTATTCACTCTAGACTTGAAGACTCCCAGGTTGTAGCTTTCCGGAAATACAGACTCAGGCAGGGCATTCCACTTTTTAGCAGTACGCACGATGAACGTACTGCTAAAACGTTTAGTGCGTATGAGTGGGATATCCACCATGTACCGGTGGCGCGTTGCCGTACGTCTGGTCGTTCGGTGATGAAAAGGGCTTGGAGGAATTAGGTTATGCAATTCCAGCGCACATTCCCCGAAGTGCAACCGATAAAAGACAGAAAGGCTAGCAATTCTACGCCGATGTTCCAAGCTTTGAAGCTTAGTCTCCACCAGCGCATCGCAGTTGATGAGCCTCTTGGCCCTTCTCTCAATTGACTCAAGTGCCTCGAGTTGGTAATTTCCCTTCTGTAAATAAGTAAAAGTATAGCAGACTTATTATTAACAGACTTCAACACAATTTCACACATACAATGCAACTGCTAGTTACTCAATTATGTAGGTAAATAAATCACAAAAACAATAAATCATACATATACGTAACAGGCCTTTTAAGGTTCTAACATCCGGCTGCTTTGTCCCAGACGGTGTCCATTTATCTGTTTCGTTATCTTTCATGTACCTTTTTTTTCTTAATTTCTCTATTGAAAAAGAGTTCAGGCGCAAGTTTCAAGCGATATCAGGTTTAAAAAAATATTCATTTCAGACTATTAACGCTAGGTAAAACTTGTTTATTAGCTAAAATATATATGAAAGAACACGTGTGTGTAATAAAACTTACTAATATTCGGTTTAATCCTTTTTGTCCGTGGTCCCGGTAATATTATAATATTGTCATGATTGCCATATTTTACTTGATTCTCTTATAAAGGTCCAAAAGTCCTTTAAAGTAGTAAAATCAATCATATTTTTTTAATATATATAATACGCTTGAGATTACTTCTTGCACCACGGGAGACAAACAAAGCGAACGGCCGACAAGCAATCGGTCCGCAACGTACAACCGAGGAGATAAAAACCGATCGGTAGCCCATCGACCTGCTCCAGTCAACCGCTAGACACCGCCGCGATCCGTGATGTGAACAATGCACATGAATAAAGTCACCGGACTCTTAGTGCTTCTGTGTTGTGAATTGTGTTTGACGATAAAAGTCCCAATTTGGAATGAAAGTGGTAATAGTGCAGTGAAAAATGATTATACTGATCAAGTGGAAATCAATAGACCTCAAAATGTTCAAAGCCTTCAGCAATCTCAATCAGTACCGGTTGAATATTTTCAGTACACAGCACATAAGCCACGATTTGCTACAGAGATTGCGGCTTTCCATGGAGTTAAAAATCCCCAGCAACATTACAAAGCATATCCTATAAACCCATACAATGGGCAAAAGAAACCTGTGCTAGGTATACACCACATGTTAAATGAAGATAGGAACATTTACCGCCCTTATCAAAATTATATTCAGAGGTTAGAAGGACCAAAAAATCATGTGCAGGCAATGTCTACAGGTTATGAAATTTTTCATCCTTATAAAGCCGAAGAACCAGCTTTACAAGAGATATACAAAGACCCAATATTAAGTAAAATTAGAAATGACTTAGAGAATAATAAAAATAGATTACAAGCTTACGAACAAGATGCTGGAAAACCTAACATTACTGATGACGAATACTTAGAGAACATAGAAAAAACTGATGCCAAATTATTCCCTCAGAAGAATTTACCAGCGCCATATGAAATACACAGACCGGAGCGACGCCCCGTATACTACAGAGTACCACCACATAATGGTCACAGAGATCATATTTTGAATAAAAAGTTTAAACATCCGTGGAATCAAAATAATATTAAAATTAGGCCATTACATTATAAGCCATTGAAAAATCACATTCAAAATTTGAGACAACAGCATGCGATGAAATATGACGATGAGCAAAATGAATATCCTCAAGTACATATTCATGAGAATCTTTCAGACCCAGTGGATGGTTATGATATATATGAAAAAGGGAAACAGAAATACACACAATTGAGAAATAATGTAGACGAATCGATAAATAAAGCCGTCCAAGAAAATAGACCAGTTATCTATCAAAAATTGGAGTTACAACCAATCGAATCACAACCTAAAGACGAAGATGATGAATTCATTCCTGTTAAAAACTATGCTCAAGTTAGAAAAACAGAAACCACTAAACATGTACCAAGAAAAGCTGCATTTGATGATGCTGAGAACTATGAAGAAATAGTTAATGCACCGCGACTGCGTGAAGCTGTCAAAAGTACTAAGGCCCAAATCGTCTATAGTGAAGAAGGATATGAGGATTCCGCGTATGATCACGCTGGAGAACAAAAACATGCTTCAGATCATGAAGGGCATGGAGGACTTCTTAAAGAACATGTCAAAAGTGGAGGACTGTATAAGATCCCTTCGGTTCTAGGTGATTATCAAGATGGTAGAGGATCAGAGTACAGGGATAACATAGAACATGGAAAGAAATGGATAAATAATAATGAAGACAATGACGAAGAAACAAATGCCGAGGATTATTCTGAAAATGAACAGAATGAATCTAATGAGGCTGATTTTTATGACGAAAAAAATCCAGGTAAAGGTAATCGCAATAAACGAGAAGATGAAAATAGAGCTAACATTAGTGATGATGCAGCTAGAATAAGCACTACTGATAAAAATGATAAGAACAATAATTCTCTTGTTGTCAGTGAAATGAGCTACAACACTAAAGATCACGAATTAGATAAAAGAGAAATCAACTTTGAGGTACCAACAATAAATTTAAACACAACTTACTTAACTGAAGATGAAATATTAAAAATTGCGCAACAAAAATTAGTACCGGACGACGATTATATAAAGGACAAGTACCCATATTATTTTAAAAAACTCAAAACAATTAATAAAAATTCACCACTGAGATATGCCGAAAATATGAAGTTCATTCCTAAAAAATCGAGTGGTGGTACAGAATTTTATGATTCCCGTTCTGTATTAGAATGCGCCGAAGTTGATGATGATATTGATCCAATACCGGAGGATTTGAAAAATGGTAAGAAGCCTACTGAAAAGGATTCCGAAGATGATGACAAGTCAAATGATAAGGATAGTAAAAATATAAGTTCTTCGAAAGAACAAGCTCGTTTAAGTGGTCTAGGGGACAAAATTGATTGCTTCAAAGCCAAATATTTTGGTGAAAATCCTTTAGATAGTCCATTTTTTAAGGAAGAAATTATATCAAACCCTGAACCAATTACTGCGCCAACACTTTCTATATATGAAAGACTAAGAAATGCCAAAAGGCAACATACAAAAGATTCTAAAATAACCAATATCAATGGTTTATCACAAGACTTAAAAGAAGCCCCTAATACTGACATATTTGTATTGTTGGACAAATTGAAGTTAAATCATGTACCCATCCGAAAACCTTTAGGTCAATTAAATAACAGTTCCGACATCAAATCTCCACAAGATATATTGACATCAAACAATACACAACAATCAGATATTTACACAGATGTATTAACTAATATTAAAAATAATTTGAAATATCCTTTTGGTTATTACAGAGCGCCAATCACTTTATTGAATAATAATACGAGTAAAGATACTCCAAATAAAACCTATAATTTCTTTCAAAATAAAGAAGATGTAACAAAATTACCCCCAAAACTAAGAAGAAAACGTGCTACCCCATTTATATATGAGCCTTACAAGATCATTAGGGACTCTCAATATCAAGACTCCAAAAAAACTACCACTACCAGCAATATTAGCCCACTGATTAGACAGTTACAAACAAGCAGAGTAGGCGATCGAGTTTCCAAACCATATCATGATGATAACAAATCTAATACTGGTAGTCGAACATATGTTGATATAGGAAAAAATGATAGAACTAACATCAATCCTACGATTGTAGATATTAGTGTCGATCATCGCAGGGGGGAACCTAGATATGAAATTAAACCCAATAACCATAAATCACAATACACCCCCGTTGAAAATAAACGATCGATGACAGTAGAGGACTATAAAACTCGCACTACTCCAGAAAAGGCAGATGACGAAGCAAAAAAATCACAAGTAAGTTGGACTTCTTCTCGGGGGAGACAGCGTTTCAAACACAGTACTACTACTGTACGTCCTGTTCATGATAACACTCAGAAGGCATCCGCATCAAATACTATAAGAAAGACAGTTTCTACTTCGACACCATCAGCAGTTTCAGAAGAAGTTGAACAAGTTCAAGAAGACACTAATGAAGACAGTGATGAAAGTGATGAAGACTATGATGAAGACGAAGAAGAAGAAGAAGAAAGTGAAGAAGATATTACAACTACTAGTACTACTACTACTACCACCACCACTACAACTACTACAACGCCTAAACCAGCATTTAGGAAGAGGGCAAAAGTTTCTACAACAACTGAAAGTATACAAAAGCACACTAATGAAGCTCAGCCAGATCGACTAAGGTTAGTCACACGATTTAGAAATTACAAGCCAGATGAAAAACAGGTAGAAATAGGCCATGTAACAGAGCCATCTGTAGTAAAAAGATATAAAGAAGAAAATCACCCCAATGTACCTAAATTTAGAGAAAAGAAAAAAAAGACCTCTGAAAGTACATTAATGACAGATACAAAAAAATACGGTGATGAAAATGGTAATGATGAAGTTGATACAGAACAGGAAGAAATGGCAATAGACGCGTTAATTGGAGTAAAACATAATATGGATGATTACATGCCTTTGTATGAAAAAGAAGAGCAGAATAAAAGAGAAAAAATAAACAAGTATACAAGAGAATCTATAGAAGAGGATGATGAAGACAATGAAGATGATGATATTGATGATGAAAATAGTGATGAAGATGATGAAGATGACATTGATGACCATGATGATGATGAAGAAGCCAATCAATCAGAAACAATAGTTACCACACCTGAACCAACAAAACGCTCATTACTCAAGACTACTGAAGCTCCTCCCCCAACAGTCCCTTCACATATTAAAATGACTTCAACTCCTTCACGTGACTTAACTTCTGAAAATAAACCAATCATAACTCGAAAGAAGGTAGAGATTCATAAAGAATTACCTGTTAATAAATCGTCACCACATATTACTGAATTCAAACAAGATATCAAAGAGTTAGAAATTATAAAAGAGATGCCAGCACCAAAAAGAAAATCTCATAAAACCGGAACATTGGAATACTACAAAGATGACAACTTAGCAAAAGATATTAATAAATTAGAGGACGTCGAAGTATTTGATGAAGACATAGATCTAGACAAAGGTCCAAAACATGGTGGAAACTTTAGAAGAGCTAGTAAAGAAGATTTAAAACTACTTACACTTCAAGCTCAAGAAAGTAGCACAGTTGTTCCAGTAAAAGACGTAGAAGCCTCACAGAGTGAGAACAGAAGACGTGTGGAACTTGACCAGTATGCTCCTACGAGTGTACAACGATTACATGGAGGCAATTTGAAATCGTTAAGTGATATCAAACGCACAAGAAATGCAGGAAGAAATGCTAAATTGATTGAACTTAGTAACACACCTAAACCAAGACTTCATGGTGGCAATCTCAAAATTGAAAACAAACGACGTGGTGGACAAAGAAGTCAAAAGTTGACTGAACTAGATGATGATCGTAATGATGATGATTCAAGTCACGATGATGATTATAAATCTTCACCACACAATTCAAGACATGACAGGTTTCATGGAGGCAATTACCGAAGTGCAAAAATAGTAGCTGAAAAAGTAAAAAATCCTGAAAGAGAAGCTCGAAGAAGTGCAACAGTGCTTCTAAATAATTTTGTACAAGCAGTGCCTGTTCTAACTACTACCCCAGGTTATATTGTAGACCCTAGCAAACGAATGTATTATTATGTTGATGTGTAGTTTTAACTTTCGCGTTCCATAACTATTATACGTAAACGGGAATTAACGCGATACACGTTAAAGGTATATACATACGTCAGGCATCCAAAGGTATGTATATACCTTTAACGTGTATCGCGTTAATTCCCGTTTACGTATAATAGAAATTTGTTAGTAGGTGAAGATTCATTTAAAAATGATATAACATAATTGAATGATTAATAGCAGTTTGATAACGACAACATTTTAAATAATTCTAGCTCGTGTAATTTTTAGACAACTATTATAACTGATCATTTTTAAGTACAATAATTATTTTACGGTATTGTCTAAAAACTAGCCTAATTATAAATCATCGTAATATTGAATCCATGACATAGAATGATATCGTAAATCACGAAAAGTTTATCGATGCACTGTGTCGTTATAGGTATTACATAAACTTGCGAAAGCAAATAGTATAATTTTAATGTACCTATAAATAAAAAAATATGTTGGGATTTCTTGCAGCATATTCAATATTTTGCTGTCTCTTGGACAGCCATGAACTTATTCGCACTTTAAAATCAAAGCATAAAATGTCAACTTAATGGATGGAACCAAGCAAATCTAAATTATTTTTATAGTTTCGTAAGTTATAATCTGATAATAATTGTAATATTTTCGAAAGTAATTAGTCGTTTGTTGTAGAAAGTGCCACATTACGTATTGCTTGACTGGTCGAAAGCGATCGGATTGACTTGTTATCAAACATCTATAATTATTTGCTATTGTTAACTGTTAACTATACTGTGATAGATGTATTTTTGTACGATAAATTTAAACTATTTATAGTATTGTTATTTTTATAAATAAAGTTTGCTATATAATTTATTTTTAGCATTTTTATTTTATCAGGTGTATATTTTAGTCGTAGTGCGATGAGAAACAAATTTTAAGATCATTAATTAGTATACATCAATCAATAATTTGATTGATACTCTTTACTAAACTTGATGATTTCTCAAGAATATTTTTTCTTAAATTTCTATTTTCTGAGTTACGAACGCCTAATGTATCATTACTTATATCATTATTTATAAATTAGTCTATAACTCTTCATATTATAGTTACTTACCTATAATGGTAATTCGCCTCTGCCTTGCACTCTGAGGATAAATGCTTGATTGTATATATGAATACATAATAAGTGATAAACTTGACGTGCTTCCACCTAAAATGATCTTCTATTAAAATTTGTTGAATGTGTAACCTCAATACTATCATAATGTCAAGAGTGTATACCAGAAGTCGTACTTTTTCTCGTTCTTGCACACTGACTATTCCATATTCTGTTAGACTAGTGTTTGCATTGAGTGAAGCGAATTCTCCTCGTTTTATGTAAAAATTCCTATTAGCAAGTACCATATCTATTTTTAAGATATTATCATTGCTTACACGAGTTCACACTCAACAACATTAGCACATAAATACAGTTTTCTAAATATAAATATTACAAAATATCAAATAATGCATTGCCAAAGATTCAATTAACTTAGTTATCACACAATAAGTTGTCTCGTTGCACATCTGGGTTGCTAGGTGTCACAACACACTTTTTGTGTGCTGTTACAGTAAACTGCTGAGCTCAATCGAATGTCAGATATCTTCGCGTAGTACATTCAACTTTGGCGGTTCAGCTTTCACTTTCGATATCATTTGTCTATATTGGTTTAACCATTTATAAGTATGATGTAAAATATCTTAACACACTATTTATATAGGTACATACACCCACAGGACAGGCTTGCCTAGTGTGGGGCCATTGGCAATGTATTGTATCATGTGTTTTTCTGGTAATAAATTATTATTATTATTCTCTTTATTTCAATATATACATATAAATTACATTTTTAAATATATCTAAAAAAAAATACATTTAAAAATATAAAAAATAGTGCTCCACCGGCGTCGGGTACAGGGACCAAGCCACCGGTGGTTAGGGCTCCAGGGAGAGGAACTTCCTCACAATGCGTGCCGTGTCGAGGAGTACCGCCTTCTGCATCAAGCCCTTGATCCACCTGCCTAACGTGAGCCTCTTGAGATGTTGGTCGAGGCTCTTGGCGATCAGTCCGTGAACCGATACAACTATCGGCACAATAATTGCCGAATCCACATTCCACATGTCGACAACCTCGTGAGCTAAATCCAAATATTTCATTTGTTTTTCTTTTTCAGCTTTCACGAGATTATCGTCATGTGGAATGGTGATGTCGATGATTATTGCGCGGCGCTCTGATCGATCTATCACCACTATATCAGGCTTATTGGCTACAATAGTCCTGTCAGTGATGATAGATCGATCCCAATACAACGTGATATGACCATTTTCGAGAACTGGGTCGGGCACATACCTGTAGTACGGTACTTCTGATTCCACAAGTTTGTACTTCAGAGCAAGTTGTTGATGAACGATCCTGGCTACTTGGTTGTGTCTATGCAAGTACTCGCTGTTGGCAAGATGAGAACAACCAGAAATTATATGTCTAAGGGATTCCCCGGGACGGTGGCACGCCCGACAAATATCAACCGTACCATCTGTAACGTAAGTGAAAGACGGTGGTTGACAGCTAACTGCTTTATTAAGGAAAAATACCTACCCACATTATAAATATCTAAAACCCTACATCTTTCCCCCTTAAAAATACACTTTACCTATTACTAAGTTTAGGTTACAAATAGGTACCAATAATTATTTCTTAATTTAACTTCTCTTAATATCTCCCCAACCTAAACCCAATAATTTTAACTTTTCTGGTACGCTCGGTTATATGCCCTAATAGCACGGGCGCTCGCACCCGGGGGCGGAGACGTCGGTGAACAAGCCGAAGTGGTTACACCAACTGGTTGAGAAGAATGATCATCCCGGTCCACGGGTAAGGACGTATCCCCACCCGCCATCTCCGACAACTCTTCCCCCGTTGCGTCCTCAAACGTGTCGTCAGCACCGCTACCCGTCTGAATAGTTTCGTCTTTCCTCGGAGAGAGGCTGACCTTCGATCTAGAAAGCGAATATCGGCTTCTACGGTCAATCGGGATCACTTGATCCTGATGCCTACGCCATTGTAACCCGTTTCCCACATCAACTTTATACGAGACCGGGCCGGTTTTGGCTGACACTTTCCCTTCGACCCATTTTTTGGTCTTATCAGAATAGCCCCGCGTGAGCACCGGGTCTCCTATTTGAATATTTCGGTCGAGACCCGGCTGATTTAGAACTTGGCGGTCCTGTGCGGCCCGCACGACTTGCCCCACGTCCGGCCGCAGTGCATCAAGGCGCCCCCGTAAACGGTGTCCTAACAAGGCCACCGCTGGCGCCACGTTCGTGGTCGCATGCTCCACATTTCGATATTGGAACAAAAACTTACTGAGTGCTTGCGACACATTTTCCCCCTCATGTATAGCCCTCTTTATCGCCTTCTTAACCGACTTGACAGCATTTTCTGCCGCCCCGTTACCTTGCGGTCGGTATGGTGCTGACGTCACGTGTTTAATACAATTTTTACAACAATATTCCTGGAAAGTTGACGAAAGAAAAGGTGGGCCGTTATCGGTGACCAACATAGTAGGTAACCCAAATCTCGCAAATATCGATCTAAAAATCGCAATTGTGGCATCGGCATCCGTGCGATTCATCGCCACGGCTTCGATCCACTTAGTATGGGCATCAACTACAATTAAATACTTCTTACCTCCACACTCCGCGAAGTCGGCGTGTATACGTTGCCAAGGGTTGAGAGGAAATTCCCAAGGGTGTAAGACGGCGCGAGGCGGTGCGTCACGCACCGCGCGGCAAGCCCCGCACGACCGACAAACGTGTTCAATATCTTGGTCTAAACTGGGCCAATACACATAACTCCGCGATATGTTTTTCATTTTATTTACTCCCAAGTGCCCTTCATGAATTTCTTTTAAAACTCGTTGCCGTAGGGTCGGTGGTATAATGACTCGATATTTGTAAATAAGGCAACCCAATTCTACTAAAATTTCATGTTTTCTCGCAAAATACGACTTCATTTCCTCTTCACAATTTGTCACCGACAGCGGCCAACCGAACATTACATATCCTTTAACTTTACACAATACATGATCTAAAGAGGTAGCCCTACTAATTTCTTTAAAATCAACCGGCATATCATTATGAACTAAGTTGACATATGTAATTGGTTTTTTATCAGCGGGGCGGCACTCGCGCGGCAATGGTAGTCTAGATAACGCGTCGGCCGGTCCGTTATCTTGCGATCTTACAAACTTTACCGAAAAGTCATAGGCCGCCAATCGAGCTGCCCATCTTTGAAGTCGGCTCGCGGCCGTCTGTGGAATCCCACCTTTCTCACCGAAAATGTAACTCAAAGGTTGGTGATCCGTGCGTAATTCGAACCGCCTACCGAACAAATACTGATGATGCTTGGTAATTCCGAAAAATATCGCAAGTGCTTCCTTATCGAGCTGACTATAATTTTTCTCAGCTGAGTTAAGTGTCCTGGAGACACAGCTGACGGGGCGCTCGCTGCCGTCTGGGTATGCGTGCGCCAACATCGCGCCTAACCCGTACGCGGAGCTATCCACCGATAGCACGAGCGGCCGCCCCTCCTCGTAGTGTGCGAGTACTTTATTACTTAACAATACTCGTTTTGCCTCGCTAAATGTATTTTCACATTCAGAGTCCCATTTCCAATCAACTCCTTTTTTAAGTAATGCGTGCAGCGGGTGCAATAACATGCTGAGGTTTTGAATGAATTTACCGTAATAGTTTAACATGCCGAGGAAACTCTTTAATTGGGTCACATTCGTTGGTTGGGGAGCATTGAAAATGGCCTCTGTTTTTCTTGGGTCGGGACGTAGCCCACTCTTATCAATAATAAACCCTAAATATTTGACACTCTTCTGTAGGAAGGAACACTTATTTAATTTAACCGTAAACCCCATGTTACTCAACCGTTCAAGTACCGCTCTAAGGTTATCAAGGTGACTTTGACGAGATAATCCCGTAACACAGATGTCATCTAAGAATACGACGGTATTAGGCACACCCTTTAAAGTTTCTTCCATGATTTTTTGGAACTTCTCCGGTATACAGGATAAACCGAAGGGGGTGCGGCGATACACAAACGTACCAATATGAGTAGTGATAGTTGTATATTTTTGTGAATCCTCGGTTAATAATAATTGTTGATAACTATTTTTCAAATCTAGTTTAGAATACTCCTGTCCCCCACTAAGAGTCGCAAATAATTCTTCGATTTTCGGTAAGGGATAGGGATCGCGTTTCAACTTCGGGTTTATTGTGATTTTATAATCACCACAGATTCGTATATCCCCGCACTCTTTGATCACCGGTACAATGGGTGTGCCGTAATCCGAGGAATCGACCCGGTAAATGGTCCCCTCACGCTCCAGCCGCTCGAGCTCCTTTGCAACGGCGTGTCGCAATGTTAGCGGGACGGATCGCGCGCGCACGTAAACAGGTGTCTGATCGGTCAGCTGTAATTGAACGGTTTTGGTACAAGTCCCTAGTTGAGACGTAAACACTTGAGGATACTCAGCTATCAATCGGTTCACCAATGGGTCGTTTACGGGTTTTACTCGATCGGTTATTTCATGCAATTTAATTTCAATATTATATATTTGTAAGGTTCGAACCCACTCTCTCCCGAGCAAAGGGCGACCCCCGTTACGAATTACATAAAGCTTACAATTGTTTACCGTGACCTTTCCGAGTATCAAATCTACTAAAATTGACCCCAGCGACTCAATTCGTGAACCGATATAACTGCGTAAATTTAAATTATCCGGTTTTAACACTTTATGATTAAAGTAACGCTTATAAAAAGTCTCACTGATCGTTGAGATTCTACTTCCCGTGTCGACTTCAAACTCAATGTGTTGACGATCGACTTCTACTGTAATAATATAAGGTTCGTCACCTGATCCGTTCACCTGTATGTTGAAGAAGTCCTCACCAACATCGTCGTCACTCACGTAATTATGTGGCCCGCTCGCTCGGCTTCCCGAACGCGCTTCCTTGCACATCACCTTCAAGTGACCGCGCACGCCGCATTCATCACAGTTGTAGTGCGCGAACCGACACCGATCCGGACGATGCTGCTTACCGCAGCGCCAACATGCGCCCGCAGCGCTCCTGTCCGGCCGTGGCGTCCTGCCCGGCGCGCGCGCGCCGCCGACCCCGCCGCCGCGCCTGGGGGTCGCGCCGCGGGCGCTCGCCTGGTGCAGGCCCTCGCCCGCGTCGCCGCCCGCGCCGGCCGTCCCAGCGCCTGCTGCCGCCCTGGTCCCGCTGACCTCCGCGTGCCTCTCGGCGGCTTCCAACGCCAGAGCTAGCTCAACCGCCTCCTTGTATAGAATATTTTTTTCCGCAAAAATCCGGGAACGCATCGTTTCACTCGCTAAGCCCGACACAAACTGGTCCCGTAAATTCTGTTCTAACATTATACCGAAATTGCAAGTGGACGCAAGATGTTTCAAATGTTGCAAATATTCCGTCAGAGATTCTCCGCCATTTTGTCTACGCAAGCGAAATATATGGCGTTCCGCTATTTCAGACCGCTGAGGCTCTAAATGCTCCGACACAAGTCGCACTAATTCATCAAAAGATTTGACTTCCGGGTGCACAGGGGAACACAAATCACACATTAGCGAATAAGTTGATTCTCCGACCACTGTAATTAGTAACGACACGTGTAACTCGTCCTTGATTTCGTTCAACCGTATGTACTGTTGTACGCGACGAATATACGCGGGCCATTGTTTAGAACTAATATCATACGGTTCCAGCTTCCCGATAGGCATTATTATCGCTTTAATATTAGGTACAATAACTGCACAAATCACGCGTGAAATCGCCTCGTCGCCAATGTAACGTAAGTGAAAGACGGTGGTTGACAGCTAACTGCTTTATTAAGGAAAAATACCTACCCACATTATAAATATCTAAAACCCTACACCATCCTTTATAATATACTTCCGATAGTTATTCGTCATCACCACTTCGTCCATAATTGCAAAAACAAACCCTTCAGTTTCCCCAAATAGGTCACCGAAGCGTAGCCAAGATACAGATGCTGGTAAATCTATATCAGGCCCATGGAGAGCCCGATAGAAACGTCCATGCAACTCTTTGCTCTTCCATACATCCCTGCGGTCATTAATACTTAGTACCACAGGTTTGCGCCAGTTCTCTTTAGCCAGCGCGAGCGGGGTGAGTCCGTTATCCACCATCACTACATCACGATGCATATCAGCGCCATTGTGTAGGAAGTATTCCCTGAGGTTGTACACCTCACGGTTATGGAGGGACTTGGCATTTAAAAAGCCACGTCCCCCGCATTTCCGCGGTATGTACAACCTCATCACAGATGAACGCGGATGATGCATTCGGTATGCAGTAAGAAGCGTACGAACTCTCCTATCCAGAGCGTCTAGTTCGGTCTGAGTCCACCTGAGTATGCCGAAGGAGTACATTAAGACCGGCATGACCCAACCGTTACAAGCACGCACCTTATTGCCACCCGACAAAAGACTTTTAAGGACTTTCTTCAGGCGACCAAAGAAACGCTCCTGTAACGATTGCTTCATACTGGCCTCTGTAATGCCTAACGCCTGCGACATACCCAAGTATTTATAGGTGTCGATTGCAGAGAGAGACGTGAGTTTTGTGGAATCTGAGAGCTCAACGTCATCAGATTCCAAAATCTCACCTCTCTTCACATGCATGACCGCACATTTGTCCACACCAAAATCCATTCTGATAGAGTTACTAAAGGTTTCGGTAACCTTTAATAACGCTATCAGTTGGGAATTGTTGGGGGCAAATAATTTAAGATCATCCATGTAAAGGAGGTGAGATATTACTCGACCACCTCTCCGCAATCGATAACCTAACCCTGAACTCTCCAGCATGTGACTGAGAGGGTTCAGTGCCAGGCAAAACCATAATGGACTAAGACTATCGCCCTGGAATATACCCCGCTCTATTCTTATTGGTTCGCCGTTCTCGCAGTCCCGTCGACATCCTGGATAGGAAAGGACCGTACTCCATTGCCCCATACATGCCTTCATGAAGGTACATAGAGTTGTATCTATTTTATACAACTCTAGCACCCTCAAGAGCCACGTATGTGGCACGGAGTCATAGGCCTTTTTATAGTCTATCCAACATGTCGCCAGGTCCTTACGATTACGGCGTACCTGTTGGCAAATGGTCATATCAATTATAAGGAGTTCTTTAGTGCCACGAGCCCCACTTCTACATCCATTCTGAGAGATTGACATGATGGAATTATCAGTTAAATGTGAAGAAATTTTTTCTCTCAGAATAGATGTAAGAAGCTTATAGACCGTAGGTAAACATGTAATCGGTCTATAATTTTTAGGGTCCGTAGCACTACCGGACTTGTATAGTAGGTGGGTTGTACCAGTGGTCATAAAATTGGGAATCGATCCTGACTCAAGGCATGATTGGAATTGAGATGCCAAACGACCATGTGAGCTTTTCAGCCATTTCAACCAAAAATTATGCAGTCCGTCTGGTCCCGTTGCCTTCCAATTAGGCAACCGACGGACTGCATCAGTTACATCCTCCGGTAGGATGGTAACTGTATTCATGGTCTTGATAGGCTCACACGATCGTTCGACATCCCGTATCCAATCACCCTCTGTATGACTGACGGGTATCGACCAGAGATTACGCCAAAATGTATTTGTACTATCATCATCTGGTCGACACAAGTCAGCCACGCTGGAATCAGGTCGCTCCCAATTACGGTAGACCCACCTTTGGTCCCTTTGGAATGTGCGGTTCAGCGAATATCGGTCTACTCTTTTTTTATACCGTCGAATCTTGTTTGCCCACGCATAAACTTTCTGTTTCAGGAAGTCGATGCGCTCTGTGACTCGAGCCATAAAATCTCGAGGCCTTATGTCAGTCCCCGAGAATGCTCGACTCACAAAGCTCATCACTCTGGGGCGTGTATTGCCCGCCTTGAAACAGATTAGCTTTCCAATGAGTGCCCTGGTCTCGGCAATACGGCGCTCAATTCTATATTGCCAAGCCGGCACAGCAGATTTCGGTCGAGTTGCTATTTCACATTTTGGAAATTGCACATTAGCAACTCGACATACTGCGACGGCCGCACAATACAGAATTGAATGTGTATCACCGAGATTTTCGCTATTATCAAAATACTCTGATAATAACGAATCCAGGGCACACACTAGCGCAATGTTTTTTTTATGCATAGGCAAACGCGGTAGGTGAGGTCTATGAGCGGGTGGTATTGATCGATATTCTAGAACAGCACATTCCAATGCGCTCCTTAATTGTTCGTTGTAATCGGTACTTACGTCTATAGCCCCGGTATCCATCACTTCCTCACTAAAGGTCACCGTGTCTGGTTGTCTCACCGTTTGTGAAGAAGGTATGGTACCCGGGCTACTACGTTCATTAGAGCGAAGCCTCTCAAGCACAGAGTCGTCCAACAAATGACAACGTTGGATGGCCCGCACTTGATCCGATAGCCGCTGTGCCGAGACGTTGACAGTTGGTTCAAGTACCTGAAACAAAGGCAGCATTCGATCACGGTACGCCGTGAGGTTGATTCCTCCCTCTGTAGCCGCATAATATGCCCGCATGACGTTTTCATTTATAGACCTAGTCCATTTCATGCGGCGCACATTACCACCGGTAGCGGGGGCCCTATTCAACGCCGGTGGGCATCGGGGTCCCAAGCCAGTCGGTGGCCGGCCTCTCCCCGGCCGACGTACAGGTGTTGGCGACGTCGGCGGGGAGAAGAACTCGTCGCTGGAGCTGGAGCTCGACGTCTCTGCAATCCCCGGTGCCGGTGGTACCGCTGTGCGGGGGAGAGAGGCGGAGCTGGGCGACGAGTCCGGAGCTGTAGCTCGTGCTAATCGTGCCTTGGCGCGCGTCTGCATCTTTTTTCCGTCTTGTTTGTTTTTCTCACTTTTTCTATTTTCATGTTTTTGACATTTTACCTGTCACTTACGGTATTTTCTGTGTAAACTTCTACAGTTATAATAGACATTTTAAATTTTCACAATAGTTTTTAAAACGAGGATGCTTGATGCTTGTTTTGATGATGAAATAAATTTATGTTGTGCCGTATTATGTAGAGAAAAGAAATTTTTTGAGGAGCGGAAAAATTATGTGTGTTGACGTTTAGTGTTGCCAGGTTATTATTTTATTATTATGTTATTATTATTATTCTCTTTATTTATTTTGTAAACATATGAATTACATTTTTAAATATATTATATATATAAAAAAACAATACATTTAAAAATATAAAAAATAGTACCCCACCGGTGTCGGGTACAGGGACCAAGCCACCGGTGGTTAGGGCTCCAGAGAGAGGAATCTCCGCACAATACGTGCCGTGTCGAGGAGTACCGCCTTCTGCATCAAGCCCTTGACCCAACTGCCTAACGTGAGCCTCTTGAGATGTTGGTCGAGGCTCTTGGCAATCAATCCGTGGACCGATACGACTATCGGAACAATAATTGCCGAGTCCACATTCCACATGCCGACAACCTCGTGAGCCAAGTCCAAATATTTTATTTGTTTGTCTTTTTCGGCTTTCACGAGATTATCGTCATGTGGAATGGTGATGTCGATGATTATTGCGCGGCGCTCTAATCGATCTATCACCACTATATCAGGCTTATTGGCTACAATAGTCCTGTCAGTGATGATAGATCGATCCCAATACAACGTGATATGACCATTTTCGAGAACTGGGTCGGGCACATACCTGTAGTACGGTACTTCTGATTCCACAAGTTTGTACTTCAGAGCAAGTTGTTGATGAACGATCCTGGCTACTTGGTTGTGTCTATGCAAGTACTCGCTGTTGGCAAGATGAGAACAACCAGAAATTATATGTCTAAGGGATTCCCCGGGACGGTGGCACGCCCGACAAATGTCAACCGTACCATCCCTTATAATATACTTCCGATAGTTATTCGTCATCACCACTTCGTCCATAATTGCAAAAACAAACCCTTCAGTTTCCCCAAATAGGTCACCGAAGCGTAGCCAAGATACAGATGCTGGTAAATCTATATCAGGCCCATGGAGAGCCCGATAGAAACGTCCATGCAACTCTTTGCTCTTCCATACATCCCTGCGATCATTAATACTTAGTACCACAGGTTTGCGCCAGTTCTCTTTAGCCAGCGCGAGCGGGGTGAGTCCGTTATCCACCATCACTACATCACGATGCATATCAGCGCCATTGTGTAGGAAGTATTCCCTGAGGTTGTACACCTCACGGTTATGGAGGGACTTGGCATTTAAAAAGCCACGTCCCCCGCATTTCCGCGGTATGTACAACCTCATCACAGATGAACGCGGATGATGCATTCGGTATGCAGTAAGAAGCGTACGAACTCTCCTATCCAGAGCGTCTAGTTCGGTCTGAGTCCACCTGAGTATGCCGAAGGAGTACATTAAGACCGGCATGACCCAACCGTTACAAGCACGCACCTTATTGCCACCCGACAAAAGACTTTTAAGAACTTTCTTCAGGCGACCAAAGAAACGCTCCTGCAACGATTGCTTCATACTGGCCTCTGTAATGCCTAACGCCTGCGACATACCCAAGTATTTATAGGTGTCGATTGCAGAGAGAGACGTGAGTTTTGTGGAATCTGAGAGCTCAACGTCATCAGATTCCAAAATCCCACCTCTCTTCACATGCATGACCGCACATTTGTCCACACCAAAATCCATTCTGATAGAGTTACTAAAGGTTTCGGTAACCTTTAATAAC
This sequence comes from Lithosia quadra, assembly GCA_963576445.1. Taxonomy (NCBI): domain Eukaryota; kingdom Metazoa; phylum Arthropoda; class Insecta; order Lepidoptera; family Erebidae; genus Lithosia; species Lithosia quadra. Next base: position 17,192,629 of record OY754879.1, read on the forward strand.
GCTATCAGTTGGGAATTGTTGGGGGCAAATAATTTAAGATCATCCATGTAAAGGAGGTGAGATATTACTCGACCACCTCTCCGCAATCGATAACCTAACCCTGAACTCTCCAGCATGTGACTGAGAGGGTTCAGTGCCAGGCAAAACCATAATGGACTAAGACTATCGCCCTGGAATATACCCCGCTCTATTCTTATTGGTTCACCGTTCTCGCAGTCCCGTCGACATCCTGGATAGGAAAGGACCGTACTCCATTGCCCCATACATGCCTTCATGAAGGTACATAGAGTTGTATCTATTTTATACAACTCTAGCACCCTCAAGAGCCACGTATGTGGCACGGAGTCATAGGCCTTTTTATAGTCTATCCAACATGTCGCCAGGTCCTTACGATTACGGCGTACCTGTTGGCAAATGGTCATATCAATTATAAGGAGCTCTTTAGTGCCACGAGCCCCACTTCTACATCCATTCTGAGAGATTGACATGATGGAATTATCAGTTAAATGTGAAGAAATTTTTTCTCTCAGAATAGATGTAAGAAGCTTATAGACCGTAGGTAAACATGTAATCGGTCTATAATTTTTAGGGTCCGTAGTACTACCGGACTTGTATAGTAGGTGGGTTGTACCAGTGGTCATAAAATTGGGAATCGATCCTGACTCAAGGCATGATTGGAATTGAGATGCCAAACGACCATGTGAGCTTTTTAGCCATTTTAACCAAAAATTATGCAGTCCGTCTGGTCCCGTTGCCTTCCAATTAGGCAACAGACGGACTGCATCAGTTACATCCTCCTGTAGGATGGTAACTGTATTCATGGTCTTGATAGGCTCACACGATCGTTCGACATCCCGTATCCAATCACCCTCTGTATGACTGACGGGTATCGACCAGAGATTACGCCAAAATGTATTTGTACTATCATCATCTGGTCGACACAAGTCAGCCACGCTGGAATCAGGTCGCTCCCAATTACGGTAGACCCACCTTTGGTCCCTTTGGAATGTGCGGTTCTGCGAATATCGGTCCACTCTTTTTTTATACCGTCGAATCCGGTTTGCCCACGCATAAACTTTCTGTTTCAGGAAGTCGATGCGCTCTGTGACTCGAGCCATAAAATCTCGAGGCCTTATGTCAGTCCCCGAGAATGCTCGACTCACAAAGCGCATCACTCTGGGGCGTGTATTGCCCGCCCTGAAACAGATTAGCTTTCCAATGAGTGCCCTGGTCTCGGCAATACGGCGCTCAATTCTATATTGCCAAGCCGGCACAGCAGATTTCGGTCGAGTTGCTATTTCACATTTTGGAAATTGCACATTAGCAACTCGACATACTGCGACGGCCGCACAATACAGAATTGAATGTGTATCACCGAGATTTTCGCTATTATCAAAATACTCTGATAATAACGAATCCAGGGCACACACTAGCGCAATGTTTTTTTTATGCATAGGCAAACGCGGTAGGTGAGGTCTATGAGCGGGTGGTATTGATCGATATTCTAGAACAGCACATTCCAATGCGCTCCTTAATTGTTCGTTGTAATCGGTACTTACGTCTATAGCCCCGGTATCCATCACTTCCTCACTAAAGGTCACCGTGTCTGGTTGTCTCACCGTTTGTGAAGAAGGTATGGTACCCGGGCTACTACGTTCATTAGAGCGAAGCCTCTCAAGCACAGAGTCGTCCAACAAATGACAACGTTGGATGGCCCGCACTTGATCCGATAGCCGCTGTGCCGAGACGTTGACAGTTGGTTCAAGTACCTGAAACAAAGGCAGCATTCGATCACGGTACGCCGTGAGGTTGATTCCTCCCTCTGTAGCCGCATAATATGCCCGCATGACGTTTTCATTTATTGAATGAGTCCATCTCATGCGGCGCACATTACCACCGGTAGCGGGGGCCCTATTCGACGCCGGTGGGCATCGGGACCCCAAACTAGTCGGCGGCCGGCCTCTCCCCGGCCGACGTACAGGTGTTGGCGACGTCGGCGGGGAGAAGAACTCGTCGCTGGAGCTAGAGCTCGACGCCTCTGTAATCCCCGGTGCCGGTGATACCGCTGTGCGGGGAAGAGAGGCGGAGCTGGGCGACGAGTCCGGAGCTGTAGCTCGTGCAATTCGTGCCTTGGCGCGCGTCTGCATCCTTTTTCCGTCTTGTTTTTCTCAATTTTCTATTTTCATGGTTTTTTTCATGACATGACATTTTACCTGTCATTAACGGTATTTTCTGTGTAAACTTCTACAGTTATAATAGACATTTTAAATTTTCACAATAGTTTTTACAACGAGGATGCTTGTTTTGATGATGAAATAAATTTATGTTGTGCCGTATTATATAGAGAAAAACATTTTTTTTTGAGGAGCGGAAAAATTATGTGTATTGACGTTTAGTGTTGCCAGGTTATTATTATTATTATTATTATTATTATTAAAGTTATAACGAGGTTAGTAGATCGGATAGCAGTTGCTCCCGTCAAAGTCAAGTGAAACGAAAATAAGGAGCGAAAGAGTGAACCACCAGCTCCAAAGTGCATCCTATATGTCATGATTTCATTATTTAAAAAAAATGCGTGAAGATGCATTTGATAAGGCTGTCAAGCTGAGCGCCGCCACTGTAGCACTACCAGTGTATGTAGTGGTGACCCCGGTCCTGAGACTTTACCTTTAGCTTACCATCAGGCGAGGTGAAGTCATTTTGACGTGTCCTGTATAAAAAAAATGTCACGAATAAAAATATATACTAAACAGCGCCATCTAAATCAAAATGAAGCAGTGCTTGTTATATTATAGGTTCTGGAATGTATCTGCATTCCAATTTGCTTTAGATACATTTGTGTTTGCAAATACATACATAATTTATGAGAAGACACAGAATTATGCTTGATGATGATTTTAAGTTCTTTTATCATTTTCCTCTAGATTACAACAAAAATTCTATCTTATTTGGTCAGTGAATATTTTGTTAATTTTGTTACAAATTCTCAAATCATACAAGGGGTATACGCCGAGAGAGTTGAGAGTTTCACAATTTTGGAGGCAACAATAAAACGAAACACTTCAATCATTAAAAAATGTTTATTTTAATCCAGTGGCAAGTCTTTGAAATCTTACTAAGTAACACGAATCTTATCCTTAAACAGAACGTTGCATAAGTTAAATAACATAACATAACATAAACTCACGCCTATATCCCCGAAGGGGTAGGCAGAGGTGCTAGCACACACATTTCGCCAGTTTATGTTTAGGTCCCAATGTAATAGGTGGCGAACCTATTGCCATTAACTGGGCACTTATAAACCCGCGATAAATACACACATAACTTCGAAAAGCATCGAAAAGTCATTGGTGTGTGCCATGGTGAACCTGGGATCGAACCCGAGACCTCGTCTCAGCAGTCCATTACCCAGACCACTAGGCTACCGCGGTTCTTAGGAAGTTAAATAAATTACAAGTAATTAGATTTACAATAAATATGATTAATTTACATTGCAACTTCGTTTTGGTTTCGTTTGATTAATGAAACTACATACAATAATATTATCCTAAAAATACTAAACTACTATTTTTATAACGTAATAATACAAATGAAATGACACCCTAAGCAAAGTAGGAATAATTGTATTGCTTACATTTCAATTATCCATTATTTATTTAATATCTTAAACCTATAAATTAAAGATTAAATCATTTATGTTTTTTTCTTCCAACTGAATTTATTTGGCTAGTTCTAGAAGGTGGATGTTCAATAGGTTTCCACTCAGATTCCAAGACTGGTGTAAAATTTTGTTCTACATCTTCTCGGTCTATACTTTCTTCTGTTTCAATTTCTTTGTCCTCATCAAAGAAGTCTATGATTGGATGATAATTATAATTTATTCTTCCACTGTTTGATTCTGAATTTTCATTATCTCCATTGGAATGCTTCGGCTCATGGTTTGATTCTTCCTTTTCAGTTGTCAACGCATGTAGTTTTGGTGCAATCGTAATTCTTGTTTTTGGTGTATTACTAATGATAGTTGCTTGTCCAATATCAGGTGTCTCGTAACCATTTACTTCCTCTGTTGATTCAACATTGCTATTTGGAAAAGATTCTAGAGCTTGTGACCCAGCTGAAACTAAATCTTCCGGTCCACCAGATATCTTTTTCCTTATAGGTCTACGGTTAGTATAATTTGGTCTTGTTTGGGCTCTCTTAAAGTGGCTTCCAGCGAGTTTGAATTTCGGTGAAGTATCTTTGACGAAGTTAAATGTTGCAGTGGCTGACCGAGTGGGAGGTTCTAAGAAACTTGGCAATGTTACATCATCGAAGTTTTGTAGAGGATTTCTTGCACTAGGTGGTCGTTTGACATGTCTCACATTACTTGCCTGGTTAAAGGAGTCGGGAAAATATGTATTGCCATAAGAATCGATAGGATTTGGAGGTAAAGATTCATCGTTATCACGTTGTTTGCCAAAGTGGCTTCCTGTTATTAAGTTTTGAGAATCTGAGAATGATTCTAAAGGTTTTTTGTGATCAGTAAAAGGTGATATTGTATCTAAAGGTTTGTTTAGGCTAAACGGTGGAGATTTTATCTTAGGCTTGAGTATAGAAGATTGCACGTTTTCAAAGGCATGGTTTCCTTGTTCTGAAGATAAATCTTCCCCTGGGAAGTGTTCAGAAGACGTTTCATGAAGTCTGTGTCCGAGTGGTGGGAATGAAACACTGTATCCTTCAATGTGACAGGAACAGCACGTTGGCACCTGGAAAATAATATTATTGCTTAATAAGTCGGGCTCCGTATATTTTAATCTGTATGTATATAACAATAAATTACTTTAACTGGTACTGGTGCACCTGAAATAAAAATGTGTCATATTGAAATGACATTGTTACCTTAAATATATCCATGTGCAGACCATTCTGCTGATCCCAAGTTAGCAAGCGATGGTAATTGTACACTTGAACACATTTTGACTTGAAGTTGTCCGTTAAGTAAGTGCAGGATTCTTTTGGTTTTCTGAAAAAAAATGCCAAGTTTTAAATTAATTAAGGCCTAAAACTACCATAAACCTAAAACACTTTTTGTTACGACGAAATGTCGTGCCTCGGAGAGCACGTTAAGCCGTCGGTCCCGGTTGCCATACAAACATCTATCACAGTCGTTACGGGTAGTTGGAGCCCTAAAAAGTCCAAAAACAACGGAATAGCTGCAATGCTTCGATATCGCCTAATGTCACCATTGGGTTGTGAAGGTCAGATGGCAGTCGCTTCACGGAAAATATCTAGGTCCAGCCAAATCCGCAGTTAAGACTGGTAAAGCGGACTCCGAGGTGAAAGCTTTCGATCCCGGGACTTCTCATTCCTAAGGCACATTTAACCACTAAGCTACACGAACTTTAAAGACATGATTTATTATCATGTGGTTTCCGATTATTATGACAGTACAATGCAATGCGTAAGTAGTCAAAATATTAGGTCAACTACTTAAAATACTTGTTTGTAGTTGCATAACTGTAACTTATTAACTACTTATTATAATAATGTTGCTTTGGCGTAAAAAGAAAAGACCGAATAAAACTAAAAGACATAAAGAGCAAGACAAACTTTAAGAACGCATACACAACTTACAAACAACTAAAATGGCGATGGTCTGGACATATGATCAGAGAGAAAAAGGAGAAATGGACCAGTTTAATAACTGAATGGTATCCACGAGATGGTAAAAGGAATAGAGGTAGACAGACTAAAAGATGGGAGGACGACATTATAAAAATAGCTGGTACTACATGGACGCGTACAGCAAAGGACAGGACACAGTGGAAATCTTTAGAGGAGGCCTTTGTCGAAGGACAAGCTGCGATACCACAACCACCGTTTGCCGATATTTAATTTAATTCCATAAGGAACGTAGTATTTAAGTTTTGGCATGTCAAGTAATTAGATATAATTTGTAAAACTAAGAACAGCAATAAAGGCTTTTAATTTAATTTAATTAATTTAATAATAATGTTGCTTGGTCATTGCCATTAGTTACGTTTTCTATGATCACGTTGACTAAATTATGTTTTTTTTTAAATAGTAAGTTCTTTTGCAATACAATTGCTACCTAGGTCACTTGGAAAGTATTTAGAATTAGTTAGTAAGTGTGTCAATGTTTTCTTTTTTTTTTTCAAATTAATATGTTTATTAGTAAGTGGAATTTAATTAATTTGCTTCCGCTCTTATGTTTTGCATGTATACGAAAATTCAAAGACTTGAATGTTGTAACATTATTTAATTTATTATTATTTCGACTTTTTAATAACAATTTGACCCAAATGCTGATTAATAGGTTTTAGAATAAAAAATCTTTTGCAGGGGTTGTTTTCGCATTTTTTCACTATAGATACCTCCGGCTCCACTAAACCGATTGTGATCAAACATGCATAAGATTTTGAGTCTGACCAAGGCTTTTCAAAACAAAAAACCGTATCAAAATCCGTTCAGTAGTTAGTTATTGCGTCCATGGCGCACAAATAGACAAACAGACAATTTGACAAACGACAGAATTAAAAAAAAAATTTCGTTCGTAAACAAAATACAAGAACATAAACTCACGCCTATATCCCCGAAGGGGTAGGCAGAGGTGCTAGCACCCACATTTCGCCAGTTTATGTTTAGGTCCCAATGTAATAGGTGGTGGCACTTATAAACCTGCGATAAATACACACATAACTTCGAAAAGCATCGAAAAGTCATTGGTGTGTGCCATGGTGAACCTAGGATCGAACCCGAGACCTCGTCTCAGCAGTCCATTACCCAGACCACTCTAGGCTACACAACGCAACTACTTTACGATATTATAATAGTAGGTATAGATATGATACTTACAAGCATTTCTCTAATCTCAAGGTTTGCGTGTGTTCTCCAGTGTTGACGATGTACTTCCAAAGCCCTGATGTGGCTCTAGCTCGCTGTGGACGTGCGTATTTAACGGTACTAGGACACATGAAACCTGCTTCGCCCGCACTGGCAAAGTCTCGATTAGCAGTGTCACCTCGTCTGTTATAAAAATAATCAAAATTAACCGACTTCAAAAAAGGAGGAGGTTCTCAATTCGTACGCTATTTTTTTGTATGTATGTTACGCGATAGCGTCGCCACTTATGATTTTTTTTGTTTGAAAGAGGCTACTTCTGAGGTAGTCCAATATCCAGGGTATCAGGATCTGATGCTGGGATCTAGGGAAAATCGAAGGGACATCATCAAATTTACGGAAAAAATCTTTTTTTGATGCCTTAGTACATGATAAACCTCATAAATAGGTACCTACTATTCTGTTTCCGTACACCAAAAAGTAAATAATATTAGTTTGTGAAGTTGGTTTTTAAACGTTGTTATAATTATTATGTGTAACCTATTTCAATAGGCAGAATAAATTGTAACCTTTATTTGAAACTGGAATTAAATTTAATGTAAATATACAATAACTATACGTAATAAAAAAAAATTCAAGGAATGCAACAAGGTTTCAGTATTATACCAATATTTTGTATACAATTTTAAATTGTTTGGAACATTTTAAAATAGAACAATATAAATTTGGAATTAAGTAGCTAAAAGATCAAAAAGCTATAATCCAAAATCTGTTTATCAACTCCACACAACGAACTGAATCATACGGAAAAGATGGTAAGTAGAACTCGGTCAGTTTTTTTTGTAACCTTTTTAATGAAGTCAAGAATTTTACAGTTAGCTAATATTGACTAACATTTATACTAATTAAATGAAATTTTGAAATAATTAACGCTAACTTTTCCTATAGTCAAAGGTGGAGTAGCTTAAAAACATTGCTTAAAATGATTGTAACATTTTAATATGTGAAAATGTCGGTATCTACTCTATACTCTAGCGTCGCACCAAGACGTTATGTATAGACGAATTTTTAAACATCCAGGATGTACAGGTAACTTAGTTGGTCAAAGTATTTCTCATAGAAAGGAACTGGTTACGGGTACAAACCCGTCCTAAATATTTATTTTTAAGCACAAACATAAATTATTATAAAAATAGGTGCATAGTACCTAGCACTCCTAGATATACTACTTGACAGTTTGTGTTTAAGAGCTGCAGTCCTCGTCTTTTCTGATCAAAATTACTGTGTTACAAACACTATTAATATTTGTCGATAAGATGGTGCGTAGTAAGTTAAGTCGCATGTTCGTAGATGTCAACTAAAATTGAAGGGTACCGTCAAGGCACCGACTTAATTTGACAGGTGTTCACTTAAATAAATCATCTGTCCTTTTCTATCTGATAATGAAAGAAACAGACGGAATTAGAATATTTTAGAGAATTTTAAGTTTAGAGATGTAACAACAGAATTAGCAGCGTTAACCAATTGAAATCCACCGACTTCTCACGTTTTGATTGTGATTAGAAATCGATGTCAAACAGAATTATCCCCCGGTTAAGAAAACTCATGAACATTAGAAATTTCCTTGTACTAGACAACTAGTTACGAAGTTTAAATGTCATGTAACATTTACCTGTTAGAAACCAAATAGTGTTGTTCATTGTATTTGGCCTCCTGAGCTGCTGTCACTCCATCAATGACGCCTTCAGCCGGGTCCCTGTAGTCGGCCAGGAGTGCTGCAGCCGCCGCTTTGTTGCGTCGTATTGATTGCACTATGGCGTCACTGAAATCAGTATGACGAAAACTAGGTTAGTCTAGTTTTTTTCCACATTCGGTCTGAACATGTCCAGTAGGTATACACCGTTATAGCTGTGTATATCAGAATACTTACCAACAATTGAATTTAGGTGACATGAATGACATGAATATATGGTACTTATTATACTTATAATAATAACGAATCGACGGTCCCTAGGAAATGTCAAAAATGGCATGAGTTTTTTTATTAGCAGTACCTATAGTCAAAACTGGTAGAGAAAGAGTACAGATTTTCCATTATGCTTAAATGTTTTTTGATATTTATATTTTTTGTTTGTATGATAAATAAGTTATCTCGCCAAATATATAAGTATATATAGGTACATATAGCTATGTGCAATAGAAAATCTAAGACCATGAATTTATAAAAAAATATATCATTGATATGTCTGTGTGTAGGGACCCTGAAACTCTTTAATAGTTCCATCACATGGTAGGTGCTGTCGAAAAATACGTAGGTAGTTTCTTTTTCAGATAATCGTCATCCTATCTGCCTGGGAAACGGCCCACCTTCCGTTAAGTAACATAATCTTTAAGAATTAAAGTAAAAGTAGATGTGTATACTTAAAAGTATTTAGAGTTTAATGTATTTTTTAGAAAGCCAACCTTAATTTTACGCATAAATACGTTTTAAGATTGTATAATGCAGAAATAATCTTTTAGTATTTTCCGATTACATAGTTATAATCTAATTAATTTACATATTACGTCTGACGATCTAAATTATATTTTATTGCAGATAAATCAGCTTCGTATACAAAATATATAAAGTAGGCGAGCGGCACAACACTATAAATAATATTATATTCGATCATTTATATTCGATTATTAATATGTTATTATTTATATTCCACCAATATGATTAAAGATATTTAATTTAAATTAACACTATGTATGTATTACAATTATTGACAGTTTTCGAAATATTTATGAAAAGCGAAATTAGTGCCTATTATAATTATCTACTTATCTAGGAGAGCACGTTAATAACAGAGATTTTTCGTTTGTGATAAAATGACTAACCATTTTCTTAATCTAAGCGTGATTATCTTCTAAAGCTAGTATATTGACTCAAATAAATGAGTCAAATTTAATTTCAATCTATTTTTAATTTATTCATGAAATTATATTTGTTTATAATATTAAATTTTGTGTCAAATTGCAAAATTCTATGCAAATCAGAGCAGAGCAGTGCTTACTTCAACTGTTTATCATAAGTTGGTTATCATTGCATTATATTTATTTATATTAACTAGTATCAAATTGCTAAATTCTGTGCAAACGAGAGTAGAGCAGTACTTTAATTATTCAACTTTACCACATTTTTCGGTTCATGAATAAAAACCGACGGGGGTGATATCCATGGAAATTTCCACATGATATGAAAAAGGGAGTAGGTACCTTTTTTTTATCGTGCGGAAATCCCCATGGATACCACCCCCGTCGGCCATCGGGGGTGGTTATGTCAGGATCGAACCGACTAAAACCGCACGCCGTCTCGGGCCTTAGTAACCGGGGTGTAAGGTTACCCAATGGGCATATCCCTCGCACCTAAGCTGACCCTGGGCCATCTACGGTTTTAAGATGGCCCCCTCGACCCCCCGGAAAGGGGGATGGGGCGAGCATCGCGCCACTTCGCCGACGGTGGGGTGTAGGGTGACAGGAGGTCGTCCTGTCACCCAACCGTCGGCACGCAGACAATCAGCTCGCCCCCCGCTCGCTCCCCACTGTGCCATCTGCTAGTCAGAGGGACACGTGGAGAGCCTCGGAGCAGCTCTCTATAGGGCCACTCCCACCCCGGCCGGATTGGCCGCAGGCAGCAGCGTCTCCCGTGGCGAGTGGGAGGCGCTGCTTGCCTCCGTTGCCCAGGTGCACCACGTGGAGGTTCCGACCCACACCCAGGGAGTAGGTACCTCATGGAGGTTCCGGCCCACATCTTGTACCTCCATAATCTCTTTTCAAAAACAGTGGTTACGCATACAATATCGCGTAAACGACATGACATTCGCAAACCACACGAGACAAGAGATACTTTCGCTACAACGGCTTTCTATACTTCTTTTTTCTTATGCAACTTACCAATATGTGAATACTAGTTCGAAAAATATAAAGAAACATGCAATTTTGAAAGAAGTTGTTCAGCTGGTTAGCAATTATTCACAGAAGAAATTATTTAATTATCTTAAAGTTATGTGTTATGAAATAGATCCTGTTTTTACTATTACTATGTATATTAATTACTAGCTGTTGCCCGCGGCTCTGCCCGCATGGACGTCGATTTTCCGATTTTTTGCTATATCTCCGGTTCTTATACGATTGTGATCAAATATGCGTTGCGTAAGATTTTGAGTCTAACCAAGATCTTTCTAATAAAAAGACCGCATCACAATCCTTACAGTACTTTTTTACTTTTTGAACGGATTTAATTCTAGAACTTTAACATTAGAATTTGAAAATCTCATAATGGTATCGATTCTGTCGTGCATTCACTAAACTTAACTAAAATCAGTAAATTTAAATTTCGGTTTTGTCACGATTTACTTATTTCAGAACTTTTTTAAACCATTAAATATTATCACAACCTGCACCTAATTGTTTTTGGCCTATTTTGGAAACAAAACAACGTTTCAATTGGCTTTAAAGTTAACATAAAATTTAGAGATTATAGTTAGGGGAAGGTTGCGATCGTTGGACCGGTTCTTTCATTGAACCACCGAGGTATTTCCAAAACTATCTAAGCTAGCAACACCTAAACTGAACGAAATGCTTCCTTGCCGTCTCCGTTGAACCCCCCTCTCACCTCAGTGACGCTGCGGCACGTGGTGAGGAGTGACGTGGGTAGTTGTGTTTGCGGCGGTCAAAATCTTATTCTTTGGCTCGAAACAATCTGAATGTACGTATTATTTTTTCATATTTGATTGTGTGCAGTGTTATGAAATATTTGTGAAAATGATTGTGGTTCCATGTGTGTTATTCAATTTCATCTAATTATGTCCATGTTTACTTTAGATTACCTTTTCTTAAAGAGTACCTTGTTGCCATCAATGGACCTCAAGGGAGTTCCACCGTTGGACCGGTCCAATCATAGCAGCTTTTTTATTATAAAATTTTAATTTCAGAATGTCGACGAATAGAAGAAAAAAATACTACGCATGGAATGAGATAAGTATGAACCTTGCTTTAGAATCAGTAAGGAAACATAAAACTGGTTTAAATGAAGCAAGCAGAATGTATGGAGTCCCAAAAGCTACCCTTATTGATCTCATTTAATGTGCCAAATGTTTAATTGTATTATTAACTAAATAGCGTATACCTATACTTTGTTTGCTTGTCGGACGTGTATGAATATTTTTGATGTCTCCTTGTGTGCCATAATTTAATAATTTTGATAATTATAATAAGTTTCCTTGATTGGACCTCTAGAACAACTTTGTCGAAGTCCATTGATGGCATCCTGGTGGTTCAATCAAGGTGCCCATGGTCCAAAGATGGCAACAGCTCAAGATTTAGTTTTTACTCATTATACTTAAAAGTGTAAGCACGAATTGTATCTACGTTGGAATATAATAAATAAAGATCCTAAGGATTAAAAATCATAAACTGCTTTCATTTCTTCATTTATATTTTTTTTTATATACCATCGCAAAGTTAAGTGGTCCATTGTTAGCAACCTTCCCCTAAGTTTAGTCAAAATGCACAACAGAATTGAGAGCATTAATCACTAAAACGACATTTTATATACTTAAACAACTTATAACAACTTTTTTTTATATACTACTTAGGTGGCAGACAAGCACACGGCCCACCTGATGGGAAGTGGTCACCGTAGCCTATGAATGTGTGCAACACTAAGGGTGTCACACACGCGCTGCCTACCCTGAAGGAAAGGGAGGAGGGCTGGGAAGGGGTGGGGAGGCTAGGAAGGGATGGGAGGAGGAGGGGTACAGTGAGTTCTGGCTACCCTACTTACCGGCGGGAACACAACACGATGGTTATTATGGCCGCGGTGTTCTGTAGGGCGGAGGTACTCCCCAGTCGGACAGCTCATTTCGGACGGGAGATACCGTCGTGTCCTACCTCCTTTTCTGATAAGAAGTGTAATTATGCTTAATATACTTACGTAGGGTAATCATCAGAGTTCAGACATAACGTATTAGTGAATAATTCACATTTGTTCGCGTCACTCGTGGAAATCGGTGATTTTCTTTTCACCGGAGTCTGTCCAAGTATGGCTGGCCTCCTTCTGGCTACAGGCTGGACCGGGGGCTCGGTAGTGGTACGTCGGGCAACTTGAGCCGGTATTTTGGGTATGTAGATACCACGACGGAATGATGATACTGAGAACATGAAAAAGTGAAACGTTAAAAAATTTTCGAGTTGTCTTAATTGCTTCTGAAGAATACTAGCTGATGTCCGCGACATCGCCACCGGTGTGAAATTCTGTGCCCGTTTCCACCTTCCATGGGGACTTCCAAGTTGAAATAAAACTATTACTAACGGATTCTATCGCTAGTTATTTGGTGTTATTATTATTTACATTGAACCAGTCCATCCCTAATTACCACATAGCTGCTGAAAAGCACCCGAAACGTCGGCCTCAATGTAAATAAGAATAACAATAAATTAATCGCGATAAAAATCGTTTAAAATACTTAGTTTTATTCAATGTTGTGTGACATTTGTGTAAACTACCGACAATATATCACGTACATTCCAAGAATAAAGTATTGTTCCAGACTATAATTATTAATCTATTACTGTACTAAATTTAAACGGAGTGCCATTTTTAGAGTGTGATTGATTATTAAACATCCAAACTTCAAAACAACTCTTGAGTCTCTTGATAACTATCACGGTAACTCTAATTTATTTATTTATTTCAGCAAACCAACACCGATACAACAAAATAATAATCCTGTAATACATAACCCAAAAATAAGGCTAACAACCGGTTTCCCTCAGCAATCTCACCAATTATAGCTCAACTTGTGAACGAACAATATATTGGGCAAAAGAAATCAGTGCTTTTAGTACAACAAAAATATCGCAAAGTTTTTGATTACCTTTTCTTTCATTATATCGATTCGCTGCTCTTAGTTTCTCAGCAATCGGCAGGTCTTGAGCCAGTGTTTGGTTTGATGCATCTGCCGCCAAGTCCAAGGTCTCGTTGTCAAGCCTTGATATGTTAGTGTACATATTTTTGATTGGTAAAGTTACAGTCTCAGTTGTTGTTGAATATATCAGAGTGGTATTATTCTGAAAAGTAATTTTGTTAGAATTATATTTATATTTATTGTCTATCTTCTGAAAGGTTATTCTTATGAAGCGACATTACGGTTCTCAAGCTAAAAAGCGGCTTAGTGACATACGCAAATTTGGAGTTAATGTTGAAAACAAATTGAATTTTTAAAATCAACCAAAAAAATGGATTCGCTCTATACTTACCCACAAAAAGGGCTCTACCACTAAAAGAGCTCTCGGGTTCTAGTACTAAAAAATAGCCCTTTCAGTGAGTATGTACAGAGTAAGTCAATTTTTCGCTGTCGAGTATGTACTCAATCACTACACGGTTATTTTTTTGAATATTTAGGAGAAAAAATTGTAAGTGGTTGATCCTGCTTTTTTTTAAATACAACGTGAAAATTATCCAGCCGCCTTTTAGCTTAAGGCCGACAGTGCGATTTGCGTTATTATCATGACTAAAACTAAGTGCATGCATAAGGGCTCTTTCATCGACTTGCGTGTTTGCGCCCGCATGCGTGCCGGACTCGCATTCGTGCCGCCCGCAACCCATCGTATCGTACATGTTTCATAGTCATGCGTGCCACACGCACGCGGTACACGGGAAATATATCTACCCTCCGTGCGGCCCGCAGCAAATATGGATACCCGGCCCGCACGCAGGTACAAACACGCATAACAAATGATAAGGCTTTTATACGACCGATTAAGTTACCTTGTAGAGTAGACAAGTGTTATATTTTTTGGCGTTTGTCAACGTTGTCTATTTCACGCGTTATCAAACCTATAGCGTTACGAATAGGTATATCAAGTTTACTTACATCTTTTTTAATGTCTGTATTATTACTAAGTTCTCTGTATCTAGGCATGTTATGTATATTTCTGTTGTAGTTCTGATTAGTGTGCGTCCTTTCTATAAGCCTATGGCTATCTACAGTGGAATGTTCTACAACCATATCAAATGGTTCGTCATCTAATTCGTAGTCTTCTGTGTCTGATCGTCTTAGTAATTGTTGCGGTGCAGGTTCGTATGGTTGTCTAACTTCACGAGGTTCCTTCCCTGGCCTTATAGCTCTTCGGAATAAGTTAGCCGTATCTAATAGAATTGGTAGCATTAATTCTGTTGTGTTGTCATTTTTACCATACATTGACCTTACCTGGAATTCGGAAATATTTTCAAAAATCGATAGAGGGGTTTCGAAAGTAGGAAACGCATTTAATACGTAAACTAAAGCATTATAAGATGAGGACTGTATGACAACAAGCCAGAAGAAGATATGTACAAATAAATTGATCTCAGAAGAAATTAATTACTAACAATCAATCAACAGTAATGAAAAATATACATAATATTATAATTAAATTTGAAGACAATTTACTAAATAGATCATGGTATTATTTGTGAGACTTAAATACTTAAAGCATGAAAAGGTGAAAATAAAGAAGAATATTGTGAATATTAAGAAACAAATAGAAAGAATAGAAGTAATTTAGAACAGAATTGTACATTACGAAAGTAGAAAGAGAATAAGGCCAAGGAAAGAACTATCAAAGAAGATGCTTAATAAAAATGCGTGATAATAAAAAATAGTGTGAAAGAACTGTCAAAGAATATGTTTAATAATAAAGAAATGAGTGATAGTAAATAGTGTAGTGTAGTTATTAATAAAATAATAGTAAATAAAAAAAGATTATTTGAAAAAAGTTATTACGGTCAAGCAGTATACAGTAGGTAAGCAGAATTATATTATGAAACATGTCCGGTGTAATAGTGAAAGTGTTAATGAGGTGGCAAAAAAACTAGAACACACATGTGAAATGAAAGTAATAGTTAAATGTTTACTCTTATAAAATCAAAGTCATGACCATGACAATGTTAAGCCCAGGGCCTTACTCCGAAAAACGAAAATATTCGTATCTGTTGAAGTTTTGACCATTTAGCCAGCCCGAAAGTGTTTCGTTTCGGATTTCGGATCCGTCTTCGATCGTTTGACATTGAGGTTGTCGATCGTTATCAGTACACCTCCTACTCCCAAAATACATTTGACGTTTTCGCTGTCGTTGTTTGACAAATGGTCCGTTTTCGTTCGATCCGAAACGTTCATGTTCGATTTTCAGAGTAAGGCCCCAGTTATTACAGCTGTATAAAGGCTAGTAAATGTTTAGAGACCAATAACTGTAATATTGGCAGTGAAGATTGTTAATTCTGTTGCCAAGTCCATAAAAATTGCATAGTAAATAGTTTCATTGAGCTGTTATGTAATTTAAATGACAAATGACTTTTACAGTTAATCTCAGATGTATTACTTGTTTTGATATGTCTCGTAATGACCATTTCACGGTCATGAGAAGACCTAGTTCCCGTTTCATGAGATATTCATTCTTTTTTGAGATTAGTATCTCGTGCACTACTGGCCGTAACATTGTTAGATATTTTTTCTTTGTTAAACACTTTAATTTCTGAATTAACTGTCCCACGATTATAAAATGTTATGAGAAGGTTATAAAATGGTAACTTTGCCATTCATGTTTGCTTTTCGTTCAGTATTTATACAGGTTTACAAAATATTCGATTTTTTTATACTACGTAAGTGGTAGGCAAGCACACGGCACACCTGATGGGAAGCGGTCATCGTGGCCTATGGACGAGTGCAATACTAAGTGTGTCACACACGCGCTGCCTACCCTGAATGAAAGGGGTGAGGACTAGGAAGAGGTGGGGAGGTTAGGAAGGTGTGAGGGGAGGACGGGTATAGTAAGCTTTGGCTACCCTACTTACCTTTACTTCCTATTTTAAATGAATGGTGTAGGCAGAGGTGTCATTATATCCACTTTTAGCCGATGATATTTTTTTATCGATGAAATTATTTGCACCGTACGATAGTGATACTGATGGAACATCAGATGATAGAGATCATAACACGTGCCATGATAGAGTCTCAAACATAAATTAAGTGAAACGGCCGTGATCTGTCGAGAGCATCTAATAAGTATTGTACAGAGCAATTCCCAAAATGAGAATAGCATTCCATGTAGGAGCGAAACTGGTTTATACAAAAGACACAGCCGCTTCGGAGTGAAAAATCATCTAAGATTGTTCGTAATTTTGAATTTCCGTAAAACCAATTTGAGATTGAGTAATAAATACTTTCCAGATCAGGGAATTGAGACCAAGACCTCAAATTAGTTACCGGTGAATTTCTTTGCTATACAATATTTCTATATTATTTATTATTAACCACTAAGCAGTTGGTCAACTTCGCCAATCAACCAATTTGCGCAATCGCTGCTGCGTGTTGGGCTTTTTTGTTGTAATTTCGAATCACATTAGAATGACTGCGATGTTGGCCTACTTTTGTTATGGGGATCACTATAATGTCAGACTTTATGATTGAATCTTTTACATTTGTTATGCAAATAATGAACTCTTAAACTTTCAAAGAGTCTTAGACTTAATTAATGTGATAAATTGCTATAGACCTCGTTAAAACAGATTCATTTTAAAGAAAATTTTTTCAAATGAATTGGCAAAATCTATCAAGCTCCATTTCTGGCTCTATTAAAAAGTTTTCAGTCAGAAAAAAAATTCAGTATTTTTTTTATATAGGACACGTCAAAATGACTTTACCTCCCCTGATGGTAAGCTTAAGGCAAAATCTCAGGATACAGAGCAGTAGAAAATATATCCTAAAGATGGCGATAGACTTACTTCCCATTACTTATGATGAAAAAATATAACTGGGATGAATTAGCAAGACCTAATAAACCTCGAGCTTCAGTAAAAAAAGTGCAAAGAAAGACAGCGCAATCTCAAAAGAAAACTAGACTTGTATTCGTACCGTTTTATAAATCATTTACGTTACGAAATACCAAAATATAACATCCATCATATCTTGAATGGCCTGAAGGCCTGGTGACGTAACAATAACTGCTTCGCTCGAGATAAAACACCGTCAAGCAGCGAAAGTTTTGACGTATAGCACGGCGAATGACGATGAAAGTTATCGGAAACGACGGTTGAAATTGAGCCTGTGTCATTAGAGCAATATTATGTCCATTTATTTAATGGTGACGTCATCGCCGTGTATGACTTGTGGAATGCTATAGATAATTGACTTCTTATGTAGCAAGGAAATATGAAGCTATTGTACGTATTTCGTATTATGTTTTTGAGTCGTTTTGTGCGTGTGGGACAGCTTTGATTGAAGTGACTGTAATTCTCTGAGAATAAAGGTCGATATTGTTAAACGAACTTATAAAAGATTTTGAATGATGTTAAAATGCTGTTTATTCTTAAGTAGCTGTAGCCCGCGGGTTAGCCCGTTTGAAATTTTGTTCCTATTGCAGCATTACATGTGCATGTATTCCAGGTATGAAAGGTTGCCTATACGTTATTCCAGATTATAATCTATCCCTGTACTAAATTTCAACTAAATTCTTTCAGCCGTTAGAGATTACTTGAGTAACCAAAATCTTCATAAACTTATTAGATTAGTAGGATATACCTAATGCTTTGAGCAGAGTTTCAAAACATTTGAATAAAAATTACGAAACTTTTATCAGTAATTGATAATATTGTGTCATTAAACACTTCATTCATAATACGTTTATGGTAAAAAATATTTTAATTAGAGAATTTAAATATTAAACAAACAAAGAAAAATATTCAAGACCAGTAAATCTTGCTCAAATTAAGAGCCCCGTTAAATGTGTACCATTTCTTAGATAGTAGGTAATAAACATTATACAGTTATTAGATAAAGGTATACCGTTTCTATTGACGTGGGAAAACTCACATGAGTACTATAATACCTTTTTCATCGTACGTATACATATAAATCGTCATGGATTCCATCCTCGCGAACAGTGGGAGCGTACAACCGTACGCCGTCTCGGGTTATCAAACGACAGGGAGTAAAGTCAAAAGGCAATCCCTCGCACCCCAACTGACCCTGAGCCATCATCAGCTTCCAGCTTCCTCGGGTTTGAGAATCACGGTGTCCCCGTTTTGACCCGTGAATAAGAGGAAGTGCATCACGCGCCACGCTCTATCGCGACGCTACCAAAATCATTCACTGTGTTCAGGAGGGAATCTGGGCTGGCAGCGGGGAGACAAAAGTCTCCTACGTTACTTGCGTAACTCTTTCTCCCCCCCTCTCCTCCCCCTTTGCCCCCTTTCCCCCCCTCAATCCCCCAACCATCACATCCAGGGTCTACAAGTGTGACGCTCTTGGTGTTGCACACGTTTTAGGCCACGGTGACCGCTTCTCATCAGGTAGGCCATGTGCTTGTCTGTCATCTAAGTGGTAAAAAAGCTTCTTCTTCCGAAGAGATTAAATTCTCACTTATGATCCGTAAATTACCAACGTTATTAATTAATTACTTGCTAGCTCTAAGTTCCTTAATTATCTATCTCTTATGAAGCGTTTGACACCTTGAACTATCTGATTATCGATAGGAACTGATCACAACATGCGCACAAGCAAGTGTTTCTTAACATCCACATGCGATTAAAGTAGACACGCGCATGGTAATTATACCTAAGGCATTAAGTTTATGTTCACGCGTGCTTGTATGCATACGTAATTAATGATAGCTATACTTAATGTACAAAATAAGATATTAAGTGTAACGTATATTTATTGAAGTAATTCTTTTAATGGCATATTGCTGTAAATAATGTTTGTATTTAAACTTTAGTTCGAGCAGTTGTAACGTTTAACATAAATATTTTTGCAGTTGTGTTCGAATTGGTGTAGGCATTGAGAGTGGTCAAAACGGGTTATTGGACGATTCGTACGAATTGAACTCGCCCGATAAGTGCGAATCGACTCCTTTAAATATATATTTATTTTCTGTAGGCAATTCGCACGAAGTTAATTTATTGTCAAAACAACTTAGCAATCAGTTTTCCATAATAATTGTGTGAGCTATGAGAGTGTTCGTATTTATGTTATAGGAACATATTCTTGAGTTAAAAAGTAACATAATAATATGTATTATTATGTTATTGTACAATATTTCAGCCTAATCCGCTCTTCCGTTTTTACATGAATGAGTACTTAACAAACATCCATACATCCATAATTACACACTTTCGCGTTTATAATTTTTGTAGTATTATCACCTAAGATTCGGGCCTTTAAAAAAGATCTTTGTCCATATCAATGATAACCAGAGAGAAACAAACGAAATCGTATATAAAGGCTAGTTTATAATAACGGACCAAAAGAATCACTCATAAATATTATATAATTTGAGTTTGTATACGAATGTATTTAGCAACGGATATTAAAATGATTATATCGGGGAAAGTGAAACGCAATTAATAGCATTATAAATTCATCGCGAATCTACGTATGAATGGTCCTATAAGTGAATATGGTTATTCACTAAATACACGATGTTTATATAAGAGTGGATATCAGAATGCGAGAATTACGTTGAATTAGTTACAGTAGTTACCTGGATGATGTAATAGAAATACCTTTGGTTATTATTTGACTGCCTCTGTGACGTAGCGGTAGTGCATGCGACTGCTACGCAGGGGGCGCGGGTTCGATTCCCGCTCAGTGCTAATATTTGTATGCATGAATATGTCTATTTGCATTGGTCTGGGTGTTCCTTCGTATAATAAGTATGTATTTACAAAAAAAAAGTATATAAGTATGTTTATCAGCATTCTAGAACCCATAACACAAGCTAGTTAAACTATGCTTACTTTGGGTCTAGGGAGCGCTGTGTAGAATGTCGTAGAATATTTATTTATTTATTTATTTATTTATTTGAACTTCGCGAAGTACTCAAGTAATTGTAACTATTACTTACTGTAATTAAGATTGTTACATAGACTCTTAGTCACAAGAAGGCTGTTAGTTTCTATACGTTATTAATTCTTATTCTTTACGGTTTACGGCCAACCTAACATCACCTGCCAATCGGTACATCTGCTTCTTTGGCAGTATTTCACCTCTACCATGGTGGGTGTTCCGATGAGCTCTACCAACTAATCCCACCCTCTCCTTTCCTATACAAAATAACACGTGCAAGGCTGAGAATCACCCTCATATGGTGCAAACAATTCCATCAAGAACCAAGCGGTTCGGTGCCTGTCAAGCTGAAGATCACCATTATAGCACTTTCGGTGTTTGTATGTGACTTCCATTCCAGAGACTTTATCTTTAGCTTACCATCAGGTAAGGTGAAGTCATATTGACGTGACCGACATAAATTGACCGATTGACGGAAGAAGATTTGGCGCAGATTTTCTTCTCGGGGTTAGGAGGCCAGACAGTAGTTGCTCCCATAATAACTGTATTAACTAAACCAAGATAAGAAGTAAGCAGGTCTGGGCTTCGAAGTGAAAGCCTTGAATGCCACCGTGAACAACGCTACGATGATGATGATGATTTTTTTTTTATTCACGATAGGCTTACGTTTGACCACAATCTCACCTGTTAGTAAGTGACAATGTGGTCTACAATGAATCACGCTTGCCTAGAAGGAACCTATTCACTCGTGACTTGAAAACTCCCAGGTTATAGCTTTCCGGTTTCCAGTTAAATCTCTGTAAATACTATGTAACTCAATAGGTACTATTTCGCAAACTATTTACAATAGTATTAAAGTCAAGGCACTACCTAATTTAAATAATAATAATTTAAAAAAATGTTAAATTTAATTTGACATAATTGCGTAATTACGTGTCTCGAAGGACATGGTACATTTATTTATTATGTTTAAAGGATGTTTTAATTAACACTTTAATTAAAAAAGGTTAAAAAGTAATAAACTCGAAATTGCAAAATAATAGTTACTTAATAAGTACTTAATATATAATGCAACTAATGCTAGCGATTACAATACTGCACTCATGCCTTTTTTTCAGTGCAGTTTCGATATAGGTATATTATAATGATGGATATGCCGCTCATACGTATGAACTGCTTTAGCAATATTTGCATTACCTATGCATACTTCTAAGAAGTGAAATGCTCTGCTTGGGTCTGTTTCCGGAAATCTATAACCTGGGAGCCATCAATTCAAAAGTGAATAGGTTACTTCTAACTAAACGTGGTTCATCGTCGACCCCAATATACAACAGATAGGATAGTGATCAAACGCGGGCTTGTCGACTCATCATCTATTAAAAGAGATCCAATTCTCCAGATAAGATAGTGATCAAACGCAGCTATCGACTCATCATCTATTAAAAGAGATCCGATCCTCAGCATTCCATGAATTCAACCTTCGGTCACTGGGTCCATGGCATGGTACATAGAAGAACCCATTGAAGGTGACTGGGACTTGCGACCCAGAAGTAGGTTTACGGTGGCCACCTTGCGACGCGTCAGCGCTCACCTCCACCGTCAGTAGTTTTCCCCCCTCTACCTATGCAGATTTGGTACGATCCTATCAATGTCGATTTGGATATTCGATTTAATTAAGAGGTTACTGAAGCTGTTGGTAATCCAAATAATAGAAATATAACTGATTAGTATAACCGCGGTAGCCTAGTGGTTTGGGTAATGGACTGCTGAGACGAGGTCTCGGGTTCGATCCCAGGTTCACCATGGCACACACCAATGACTTTTCGATGCTTTTCGAAGTTATGTGTGTATTTATCGCAGGTTTATAAGTGCCCGGTTAATGGCAATAGGCTCGCCACCTATTACATTGGGACCTAAACATAAACTGGCGAAATGTGGGTGCTAGCACCTCTGCCTACCTCTTCGGGGATATAGGCGTGAGTTTATGTTATGTTATGTTATAACTGATTAGTGAAAACCGTATAAAACTTATAAAAGTCCCTCATGTAGTTTAGAAGATTATCATGCAGAGCGGGATTTATCTAATTCTATATAAACAAGATGTAAATTTCAATGATGAGTTACCGAGTTATGCGTCTACATTGTAAACGGTGAATAGACACTCATAAAACGTTACATTGCGGTGAATTAGTCAAGCGCAGCGGATCGGATGGTGCGCGCGCGCCGCAAGATGAAAGCTGGCGGACTGATTAGATTAATTATGTTTCATTGGATAAATAAGGATGTTATCTAAGATTAAGTGTGATAGTTTCGTAAATACTAAATTTATTTAAAAATGAAATCATTAAGTGCTTAGTGCAAAATACCTTTCTGAATTATTATGCATGGAAATGTATAATTTGATTTAATAATTCATGAATGATTGAATGAATGAATGAATATATCAAAGTAATCGAACTACCGTTATTATTTAGGTAGGAATACTTTAGAGGCGCTCCCTCTCCCTTTCCGGGGTGAGATGGGGACACTGTGGTTCCCACTCCCGAGTGGCCATCTAAAAGTCGTAGATAGCCCAGGGTGCGAGAAAGATGCCTTATGGACCCTGCGTCTACAGTCCCAAGACGGCTTCAGGTTTTAGTTGGTTCAAGTCCGACTAAAACCTTGCTGGTCAGCAGAGGGTATCCTTGGGGATTTTTGCACGATAAAAGGGTACGCATTATAAAAAATGAAATTGTGTGTGTGAAATGCAAAATACAACAAGGCTGTATTTGGTTTTTTCGTGGGTTTGATTAAAGTAATGATTTTTGATGAAGTGATGATTTGGGTCTAGGGAGCGATGTGTAGAATGTCGTTGTAAAAAAAAAATCCTTCTCTTCTATAATTCGTGGCACCGTATAAAGTACTGGATTAGTTAGACTCTACATTCATACTAAATTGACATATTCATGTATAGACATTTTGAGCAAGAATCGAACCAACTATCTCTAAAGTTCACACAAGCCGATTAGTTAATCTACTTATCTTTCAATTTAGTCATAATATTTATTTATTCTGTACTGAATAATCTTCTTCAACTTAGCGTTAATCCCAGTCGTATCCAAAGCCTTCACCTCGGAGTCTAGGGTCCGCTTTACCAGTCGTAACTGCGGATTTGGCTGGACCTCGATATTTTCGATTTTTTATATTCTATACTGAATAATATTCTATTTTTAGTTCTAATAGAGATATTTACAACTATTTATGCAACATTACTTAGTCTCAGTGAAAGCAAAACGGCGTTACATGAAATCAATTATTTACATAAGCCTTTTCTGACGATGAGATCCTATCAGACATTATTGCGCTCGTAAAATCTCAATTGCACTAAATATGTCTAAACATAAGCTTTCGTTTTCGACTAATAATTACTAAGAGATAATCGATCTAATTGCGAAGTTGCCGATAGTATAAACTATTTATGAAATAATATGGCCGTAAGTGTTTCAGTCGTTCGGCCATAAATTTCACAATGCACATCATGATGACGTCAGAATGCCTATGAGAGGGGGGTAAGAGAGGTTACAAAATGATAGTGGGATGACTGAAGAATTAACGGCAGGACTACAACTTAACAGCAGGTTAAACGGTCTTGGAAACCGAGTCGACATTAATCAGAAGTAAATTGGAGAAGCTAGAAATATAATAAATCCACTTCTAAATTTAATACAATGGGAGACAAATAGGTAAACTTCCCATCAGGTGGGCCGTGTGCTTGTCTGCCACCTACGTAGTACAAAAAAACTACCTGTAAACTGCGTAATAAACTGTCTAACTGCTTCTTTTCTTTGCCGCACCATAAAAACCTGCAATTCTTTACCAGCGCATATGTTACCTTCCTCCTATAGTCCCGGGTCCTATGAGCGGGGCGTGAAAAAGCATTTGATGAGGCCGTCCTTCCCTTCCTGAGAGTTTACCTTTAGCTTACCATCAGGCGAGGTGAAGTCATATTGCCGTGATAGCATGTTCATTTTGCCAAAACTCTCTCTCGCTAACTCTCAAAGTACATGATGAGTTGTTTGGTCATATTTAGAAAAGACGTTGGACCCTGACAGAGCAGTGATCTAGACGACTGGCCATTACACGAAATACGGATTATTTTAATCAAGAGCACGACCAATACTGATCTAGCTGTTTCATTACTTGTGCCACACCGATGGATACCTTAGCTACGGTCTTTTTGCGACACTTACAGTAAGCCTACCATTCAAAAAAATAAAATAATGCCTGACATTTCTTTGAAAACCAACGTAATTCTGAACTCGATTCTTCACAGTCAATGTGATTGGTACTGCAGGTGTTGAAAAAAGCCTTCGCAATTTTCTTTTTAAATGCAATCTTACCGTGATATTATCGTGTCCGAATTGAATTGGTGACCCCAAGATTTGTTTGTTAGTATTGTTACGAAGTTACTGGTATTTTTTTATATTTGTTTAACGCAATTTGTGACAGTTTCTTGATTTTTTTACATGTCTACATTTTATGTAAGTGACAAATCATTTCTATCTATCTAGGTATACTACTAATAAAATTGTAAATTAGTTGTGTCTTTACATTGTAGATATTTAGGAAAAAATCTTAAATGAACAATTCCGAACATCAATTTTTTTTTTCTTCTTTGTCAGTTTTTTTTATTTGCTAGCGGAAGACGCAAAGACTACAGCCCCCGTATACAAGTGTCAAAAGTCAAAATCGCTAACGATCGCTAAGGAAACGAATAGATTAGTTCGACCGATCACATCCAAGCTCGTCGCCGGCGTACGATGCGCGCGTCGTGACTGAATCACGAGCTGAAGTGTGATTAGTCGACCTAATCTATTCTATTCCTTAGCGATTTAGAATTTTGATAGGTAGTTGTCTACGGGCCCAGAACAGATTTTGATTCGGTTTTCAGTAGAAAGGTCTTGGCTTAAATCAATTATTATTTTTTATTGGTCCGATATGTAAATTTTGGACACAATCAGGAAATCACTACAAGGATAATGATTAAAATGAAATCAATAACTAAGATAAACTGTAAATAATAGTAAAAATAAGTGGCACAAAACAAAATCAGGATTTCGCTTTCGAATGGAGAATTCGAGGAGTGGCGTCACAATAGAAAAGAAACTGTCACAAACGAACGACAAAAGATTTATATAATATATAACTTCTATACGATCACGTAATACTGTAGATGATTCTAATATTCGACGATAGTATCAATCCTTGTTATATATTTTATCGTTTGGTTGAGCCCGGGGTCCGCTTTTTTAGCCGTTCACTTGCTTTTTTAAATGATTTCAAAAAAAGAGGAGCAATCTCAATTTGACTGTGTTTTTATGTTTGTTAACTCAGAACTTTCGACTGGGTTTACCGATTTTGATAATTAGTGATATTACCATCAGGCGAGGTGCAGTCAATCCGGCAGTTTAAATATATAAAAAAATCCACTTCTCGTGTGCTCCCATTTCAATTTATTCCATTTGAAGTAAATTTTTCTAAGTATTATAATTATTCAATGATTTTATCCTGACTTTTGTAGGAGTGACTGCCATTTGACTTAAGTGTAGAGCTTGCCGCATAGCCTCATCCTTTTTTTTCTGTGTGGAAACCCCTCCCCCACATTGCGACTAGCGGGGCAGGTTATGTCAGACCCTTACCGACTAAAACCGCACGCCACCGTCTAGGGTCTCCTGACGCCAGGGATAAAGCATTTCTCTCGCACCCCGGCCAGAGCCCCATGCGTCAATCTGCAGAGTACCAACTTTCAGATGAGACTGGCTTGGCGCTTAACGATACTTATATACCTACTTAATAAGATTTTAGTATGACCGCATGTAGCATAATCTAGAAAAAATATCTCAATCTTAAAGTTCTTTACATAATTCGCCTTAATCTGGTAATAAATCATTACGTTGAATTAGTAGTGCATTAAAATACAAAGGTGACTAATGCAAAGGGTCACTGGCAGAGGTCAGAGTTACGCGCCCTCGGCCTACATAGTGGTGAGACTGATGTTAATAGTATAATAGTGCACTATTATAAAACTGAGAAGTATAACAATATGACTATGTCAATGTCAATTTGATCAAGGGTATTTACCTAATTCAAATATTTTCTTGTAACCAAAAGAATATGTTTTTGACGTTTGGGAGATCGACATGAAATCGAGACTAGACTGAAACTAAATTTTAAACATATTTTTTTTACGAGAATTGATCCTCTAGTCGCAATAAATTTAAGAATCAAATGAAACATCAGTATAATTTGACGTCTTAAAAATTGACACAGGTGCCAATGATATATACTAGCGCATATGTTTCCTTTCTCCTATAGTCCCGACTCCTTTAAGCGGGCCGTGAAAAAGCATTCGATGAGGCCGTCAAGCTGAGGGCCACCACTGTAGCACTGTCGGCGTTTGTAATGGGGACTCCCATTATGTAGTGGTGACCCCCGATCTTGATACTTTGCTTTTAGCTTTCCATCAGGCGAGGCATCATGTTAACATGTCCAATATAAAAAAAAATACGAAGGAAACGGGGAAAGTAGAATACTAAGGTAGGAAAGCGATCCTTGAGCTCTCGAGAAAATGGAGATCATCGCTAAGACAAAGACGATGACGCCAATACTAAGAAAGTAAAAATGA